>OU565289.1:20213055-22613055 GCA_913789915.3 Sphecodes monilicornis
ATTGAATTGTTTGCATTTGTAGTATTCAAATAAATCTCCATACTGTAGGGTAATGGAGAATTCAAATGGACATCGGTTTGGATAATCGAGGTTCTGCCATATCTTTGATTAAATTAGCAAATATGATCCGAACAATGTCATGTTCGGACTCATTTTAATCAGAAAAATGTCAGGAACATGTTCGCAAAAGTTTTGTAAAAAAATAAATTGAAAACAAGAAAGGTTGGTATAGGACTAGTATTGTCTCGATCCGGGATTCAGATTGTGGGTCCCTCAAGGGGCAAACAATGCAGTAGTGGGGGATAAATTTTTCATGTACGTACATATGTCGTGCACACCTCTTACACATGTACAGTAATTCCTCGATCTAAGTCCTTTTTCGGTTCCCTGCCGGAACTTAGATCGCGAAGGGACACTATTCTTTTGTGACCGCGTCGACCGCGCCGAACGTAGAAAAGGACAGCATGCAAACACGGACCGCGCAGCCGAAGGAGCAACAAAAAATAGCGTATCGGTGAGGCAATACTAGTGAAATAATAAAACTTCTGTATTTTTTATTATTTTTTTATGGAACTTTCACGAACATATTCGTGGTATTTTCATAATGAAAATGATACAAAATATGACATAATTCCGATGATATTTACTTGTGTAAAAAACGATGAAAGTTTTGGACGTAAAGAAGGACAGCGTATAGGAAAGAAAGAGACGAAAAGGGTCGCGGCCACCGGCACAGTTGTAAGGCCCTACAATGTAATGCCAATAAAAAACTTCCATTGTTCATTACACAAGTAAATATCATCGGAATTATATCATGTTTGGTATCATTTTCACTAGAAAAATGCCACGAATATGTTGGTGAAAGTTCCACGAAAAAATAATAAAAAATAAAGAAGTTTTGTAATTGGATTAGTGTGATTCACACCGATATACCCGACCCAGAGGATCAGATTACGCGGCATGTTTACACTGCTTGGCGACCGAAGCAGCTCGAGCTCCGCAGTGGAAGGAGTAACCATGGGACATAGATCGAGACGTTCCGTTGGACTTAGATCGCGGAATTATTATATTGAGACATTACTGTACAATGGAAAAAGTGTTTGTTGAAACGGTTCAAGCACCTGATCGCGAGCAGCGCCGGTCAAGCTCTGCACCCTCTGGAGCAAGCTCTCCCGGGTTTTGGCCGGCGACGAGGGCGCGCTGGTGGTTCTCGATCCTGGCCTCAGGTTGAGGCTTAGATCGCCGCCGACAGGTTGCGGAGGTCCAGGTGGAGGTGCTCCTGGCACCGGTGGCTGGCTGACCGGTGGAACAGGCGTCGGCTGTGACTGCAATGGCCGTTCCGATGCCGCTTGATACGATTGGGACGAATCCCTGGCCATGGAGGCCAGCCCGGAGTCTGTGCTTGGTTCATCGTCTAGCTCCGAGCTTAAATCTCCTGACGAGAACCTGGAAGACAAGCTACGATGGTGGTCGTGACAGTGACAATCGGTCGGATCGTTCCCGGTGGTTTCACGCAGTGTGTCGTGTTACTTGGTTTTTGTTTAGTTTTTCGTTCGTTTGTTCGTGGACGTAAACTGCACATCGAACAGCCACAGTGCGCTTGGGGGGATGATTTGGCATGGATTGCGTCGGAGATGACGAACGATTTGCTGAATTGCTGCGGCTTGCATGCGTGACAGGTGACGAGACATTCTCGGTTCTGATGCGGACAGCTCTCGCCGAGTCTTTTTGCTGGCGGACACACATCGCTCGCGTGCTCACGATCGCTCGTGCTTCGTGAAATAGGAACGATGCCATCCCCAACGAGATGAACAAGTTTTACGGCATACACTGATGGCCATTGGTATGGAATCAATTGTTGATTTCTGGTCAAAGAGTCAAACACGAATAGTGTTTTTCTTATTACGTATGTCGACACAATTATTTATGTAAGGAAATCGAGGATGAATGGAGGATAAAGTGAAAGGAAGAGGAGGGGGCAAAGCGAGGATGTAGGGAATGGTAAGAGCTAGGGAATCTAGGGTAGGAAGAGGAGTAGAGAATCTAAGGTTGGAAGAGGAGTAGGGAATCTACGGAAGGGCAGGATCCAGCATGATAGCATGATTGATCTACGGCGCCGTGCTGTCGTCGATCCATAGAGCGCACTAGTGTTTACGAAAATTTCTTGTGACAACTGAAGATGGTACCGCAATGAGCCCAATATAGTTTTCGTTCACACAGCTGTGGTCCATTGGGAAGAGGATGCTGTAATCGGTATTCCAATTTTTAAGTAGTGGCATCAACAATGCTATTTTGGTTTGTCAATGTCGGTATTTTAGGTGACAGTGTAACAAGTATATTGGGTGATTGGTATACTCCTATTATTGGATTTGTAAAATCTGTAGAATGATTCCAAGCCTCTGACAATCAGCGTATGCTACTTAACGGCTTACTGAATCTCTGGAATAAACGATTCAGAACGAAGACATTGGAGTGCATCTCATAAGCTTCACAGTTACATCATAATGGAGGCCGAATATCGAAACGCTGCGTGTTGCTTTGTTTTCGTGCTCTATTCCTGGATCACATGAATATGAAAAATGTCAAGAGGTTCAGGCGGTGATCATACGATATCGAAAGCGAATTTTTAAACAGTTGCATGCAGAAATACAATAGATCCTTAAAGTGCTGCAAGAATATTTCATCTTTCCCTGCACTGATTAAAGGCCGGTGTCATAATTAACCCCTTGCACTATAATAACGAGTCAGACTCGCGATAAGAATTTCGAACAACATCTACTGAACATGTAAATTATTAATTTCCTTTGAAGTGAAATAAAATTTTATTTTGTTGGTTTCGATATATAGCCACTGGGAAATATACAAGCATATAATAAATTTAGATTATCTTTTTCATTTAAGAAACGATGGACGACAATCAAGTTCTAATCACTGTAACCGTAAAATAAATCATAGTGTAATGGGTTAAATGAAGTTGTTAATTAAAGTTATCCGTAATTCCTATCCGCCGTACGCGAATCTCGTATTATATTGTTAATTATAGCGAAACGAAAGAATCAGATAACCGCCCCCCGTTAATTGAACGAGCAATTTATCGACCTCTACTGTTTATCGCGTATCGAATCACAATATAATGTTGTATTAAATCAATTTTGAATCACGATATCTTTTTATCACTTTAGGAAGCCATTAACCTGCGCTTTTTGCAGATTCCATGAAACATTGATCGATAATCCTATTTGCGGAGTACCAAACAATATTTGAATGCCACTCCTGTTTTACCTTACATTAAATTCTGCTTTACGATCAATGGTACTGATTATATTCACAATTATGTGTTAAAAACATTAGCTCGTAGGAATGTGCGAGTACTCGAAATTTTGGGTTCGGGTCGGTCGGGAAATTTGTACGGGATCGGGTCGGGATCCCGAAAGTTTATAAACTTCGGGTACCCGCGATTTCGAGTGCCCGAAATGGTAGTCGGGTTGGGTCGGGTCGGGTAGGGTCGGGATACCGAAAGTTTGCAATATTCGGGTTCTCAAAGTTAAAGTTGGGGCAAGTCTGCAGTCAATTCAGCAATAAATAACTCTGTGACCCTCTGCATATTAAGACGTCCAATCATCGATTGTAATAATATTTCGATTTGTAGTAAACACTGTTTACAAAACGTCCTTTACGTACATTATTTCACATACTGTATTCTAAAATATTTTTTTCCTCGCGAAGTTTGATAACCGATTACACTAAGAATACAAATATCATTCTGAACCTGCCATTGAAAATAAAAGATTGTACTGAAGAATCATAAAACAGCATTATGCTTATATAAATACAATTTTAACTTCGAGTACCCGAATATTGCAAACCTTCGGGACTCCGACCCGACCCGACTACCATTTCGGGTACCCGAAGTTTATAAACTTTCGGAACCCTGACTCGACCCGACCCGATCATTGTCCGACTCGACCTGAGGCTCGGGTACCCGAAATTTCGGGTACCCGCACATCTCTACTAGCTCGATAAAACCGAAGTTAAGATCGACCATTACTCCAGGTACCCGAAGTTTATAAACTTTCGGGACCCTGACTCGACCCGACCCGATCATTGTCCGACTCGACCTGAGGCTCGGGTACCCGAAATTTCAGGTACCCGCACACCTCTACTAGCTCGACAAAACCGAAGTTAAGATCGACCATTATCACTCAAAGTAAATTTCCACTTTTTGAAACGCTCAAAGTATCAACGCGAAATGATAGCTAATAGCTGAAGAAAAATCTTGAAGTTGCAGAGAAACTTTGTCCAGCTAACTGTTATCTTTGATATCTCTCTTTACGCAGTGCACCGTCAGTGGAACAGCAAGTTTTAATATCTAGACCGTTCGCCGAGATTCAAGTCTCAATAAAACTCGCACAGAAGCAGCCGTCTCACCGGGACGGAACGCGGCGGTTCCAAGAGACGACGCTTACGCAGCAATTATGCTACAAGATTTCCCAACTACAGACGCTTGCTAAGAATTCCCGAGATAGCTAAACCGATACAGACTGCTCCTCGAGGGCATAGCATTCATATTGCGGCGATCTCGAGCGACGCGCTACTGAATTCCTCGGGTCGCCTCCGCTGGTTAGAGGAACGTTCCGCGGATTCCATCGAGCGGGAGCAGCGGTGTTTTGCGCATGCAAAGTCAGCGTCGCGGATCGCAAAGAAAACGGACGGCACTCACCTCCGTTTCAGGTAGTTAACATTGGAGGTGAAGGACTGCCGAAAGCTGGAGAATGAAATGTTGCCGGGTGAAGGAGCTGTACCACAGTATTTGGCGCAACCGCCGCGGCCGGTAATCTTGCTGGTTGACGCAGACTTCGTCTTCCAGACGAAAACCGCCGGTTTCCTGGTATCCGCTCCGCTAAGATCGCGATCGCGACCTGATCCTTCGAACTTTCGGCTGATTAGAGTCCGGGGACAAAGGGTTCACGGCGCCTAGGGTTGCCGGTTTGTTCGATGATCCACCGAATCGATGTTTGCGTCTCTCGTCGAGTTGCTGAGGAAACTTCAACGTAAGATAACCCGAAAGGAAAGGATGAACTAAGAGAGGTCAGGAAGGAGAAACTAAACAATCCAAGTTGAAATCTGCAAGGACAAACCGTGGACATTGTTAAGAAAATTCTGTATCTCCTGCGAGATCGGTTGTTTTATGCGTGCTCTAGTTTAACATTAAAATTGCCGAGCCCTGAACATGCCTGATGCATTTTCCTTTGTATCTATAAGAAGATCGAATTTATGCAGACTTTATACGATTATTATGGTAATATGTACGTGCCTAAAGAAGTATGCTAATACTAATAGTAATAGCAAAAAATCCGTCATTTTGACGGGCTCGGTAGTTTTAGTGTTAGACACCTTAGGCTATCTTTGCACATTTTTACCCCAAGAAAATTGAAAACCTTTGGATATCAGACTTTGATGGTCATTTTTATACATGTTTCAGCGATTGTCAGAAATTTTTCGAGAAACTAAAAATCCAAATTGAGCATGTTACATTCTATCAAGCATATATGTGGAAATCTATCTAACACGTGCAGATCTATCGCACTTTCTTGATTTTTATCGGGCTAGAGAAATTTGTTTTTACATAATTACATTCCCTAGCTATAGTAGTAAATGTAACAAACATATGCAGCAAATTTTCTTCTTCTGTACCAGTAAAATGAACCACAATTGTAAATTAACCACTGATTGCAATAACCTGTTAACACATGTTCTCGAAAGGTGCAGTTATTTGCGACTTTGCACATAGTAAGGAGTATTTTCCATTTACAAATCTTTACATAAACCATAAAATGTGTATCAAAAACCACAAATGTGCATCGTAAAATCACTACACCGAAAGACGAAATTTCCAAACACTTCCGGTAACATTTTCGAGGGACAACGAAACTAGGCGACTGTTGAATGAAAAATTAATTGGAGACCCGGTTCTCGCGGCGCCCTAAAGTATTCTTTTTCGTCGGATCCCAGCGAGCATTCAACCGATGAAAGATAGCAGCAAACATCTTTCACAAGAGGGGCTCCCCAGACCGTGATAAAAATGTCTCCGCGTATTCTTTATGCGCGCGAGATGAAGACCTCTCGTAGAAATTTAGCACAGGCAAAAGTAGAGCTTGATATCCCGCTGATCGATACCGGCGCACTTTCGCAGCGTGGCTCTGCATGCCGGGGAATTTTTTCGCGCGACTCGGCACCCGTGTGTTTTTTCCTCGTCGAAACAATGATTTCGAGCCGGCTCGATTATTGGATTGCGATAAAGAACGCTGATAACAAGTTGTGCGGCTCTCGTTGGCTTTGCGCACCACCGGAACAAGAGATAATTGTTTCCGTGTAACGAGGGCAGGGTGAAACAGCAAATTGCAAACGCCCGAAGCGATCCCGCTTTTCCAGTCGTATGCGACTTGCGGCTCGCGCGATTTTTCGAACAATTCCAGCACACGCAACCGGCTTCGTGACTGTGAAATCGCTCGAAACGAATTATCGTCCGCCGAGTTCCAGGCATTCAAACTCGGACGGAAACTTCCTGAAGCTTTGGAATTTTCTTTTCCTGTTTCGTCGCCGAAGTCATTTTCCAACGACGGGAGTGATAAACTTTAAATTAACGCGGCGCCACGCTGCGCGTCACACCTTGGCGAGCCGCCGGCATTCCATTAATTTCAGAGACCGCGAACTTGATTGAATTTCAAATGAGAATACATGAATTCCACACCCCGTCGAAACCCCGAGATACTTCTCGACGACTCGCGCAACTTCTCGAAATCGGCTTTTCTCGTTCTTTCGTCAGATTATACGGCCCTACGAAAGCGATACGCGTGAAACTCGATACCGACCGCTCGGAGCTGGTTGGTTATTTCTGATTTTAATCGGCCGCTCGAGACGTCGAACCGATGACAGTGATGCACAGCGGCAGCGATTTGACGAGCACGGTTCTTTAAATCGATTGGTTTCGCGACACACCCTCTGAAACTCCTGTTTAACCACTGGATCGCTGGAATTCGATATTTGTCCGCTTCGACGAAGTTTTGCTGCAGCAGATATTTTTCAGTTTTTCATTGATGCGGTTTACATTTTTGGTAAGTAGCGCGAGGTAAAAAATTATGCACAGACTTTAGTTACTTTTTTCAGTAGACTGAAAAATTATCCACGTTTTCTACAGGGCGTTTGGCTAAGTCTTCAGTAATAATCGATGACGGAAGAGTCCCTAGGTATTAGGAAAGGGCAGGCGCATTGACCGCCCAAAGCTGCGCATACAGAAACGTTATGTACACGGCAGTAAGCTAGTCTTGTGTCGAAAACGCGAACGAGAAAATCGAAACGTGCCGAACAATCGTTCTTATTCATCGTACTTCTCTCAAACAACATTTTCTGACAGACGAACCCTTCCCTCTTTTAATCATGTTTCCCGTACACTATTTTATTTAGAAATGTCAAGGCAGTGAGCTAGTCTCGTGTCCAGGTCGCTTATCGCGGACGAGAAAATTGAAACGTACTAAACAATGATTCCTATTAATTGTACCTCTCTCAAATAACATTTTCTGACAGACAAACCTTCGTCACTTTCAAACATATTTCTCATACACAATTTTATCCAGAAACCTTGTGGCAGTGAGCTAGTCTTGTGCTAAACAATGTTTCCTATTCCTCTGAAGTAAAATTTTCTGACAGACAAACCCTCACCAGTTTGAATCATAATTCTCATTCACATTTTATTCAGAAATCTAAATGGCAGTAGCCTCGTGTCGAAAACGCATGTCGTAAGCGAAGAAATCTAAACGTGCCGCACAATGATTCCTATCAATTGTACATCTCTCAAACAATATTTCCTAACAGATCAAACATTCCTACTTTGAATCTGTCGTACACAATTTTATCCGAATTTATTCTGTAGTAGAACAGCTTGGTAGCACTTGAAGCAAGAAAGACTCCTCAAGAAAGTTCCAAGTATATGAACTACATAAAATGAAACGAAGTTTTACGTGGTAGACCATGATAGAAAAAAAATCGCTGAGCAGACACGTGAAAATGACATGTGAACCCGCGTGAAGAACCGCTGTTCGTGGGTTCCGGCGACAGGCTAGTGTGCCTGATCGATCAACATAGTGTTGCTATCATTGTGCTCCCGCGTAAATTTAAACCGAGCTGAATTCGAGCGAACGGACGCTCGACCGAGTGTGCAGTGGTCGCAATTGACCGAGGTACACGTCTCACTGAACCGAGAAGCCTGTGAGTCTCGAACGCGAATAAACCATCACAATCTCCTTAACTTTATTCAATTAAAAGTGTGTGCCGGGGGGTCGTAAGTCAACCGAAACGGTCCGAAGGAGGCGGCCGGATAATCGAAAATCAATCCCGAGGGCTGTTCACTGTCCCGCACGATGGTTCCAATTCACCGGGACCCTGGGTGGACCATCGAAGTCCTAAGCTTCGCGACGGTACCCGTAGAACGTCGATGAGGTCCTAGCACGAGGAGAGAACGATCGACGGAAGTATCCGGAATACCTTGTTCACGTCGTAGAATCGTGGAGTTGAACCGTGGGCGACGGGTGCTATTAGTTTCCACCCGTAAATCTACGTCTTAAATACACTGGACAAGATCTGAGGAAACTGGGTACTCACCTGTGTCGCGTGCGTGTACTACCCACTAGTTTGCCGGTGAAGCAGTGAGCCTCAGCCGAGAATCGCGAGGGTGTTACCCGGAGGGTTTGCGGGTCGATAGGTTCGCGCGTGCGTGCTCCTTATCATCCCCCACCGGGTCTTTTGGCGAGCTAACGACGACAGGGAGGCGAAAGGGAACGAGCCCCAGTGTTTCCCGATATGCCTGGTCCTGGTCCGTGTTTGTACAGGGTGACGTCGCTCGATTCGCGTCAAACACGCTCCACCTGCTGGCCGACTGAAGATGAAACGTCAGGCTACGCTGTATAACACGGTCGCGCCATCATCGAGCCGGCACCCGGCGTTTTACACGCCCGGTCGTAGTTTTAACGAGGCGGGTAGCGAGAATGCGGTCCCCACCTAGACTAGTTTCATAGTTCGAGTCGTAGGTGCCAGTCTGTCTAATTTACCGATTAGAATCACCGAGGCTCGTGTTGCTTTTCTGATGGCGGACCTACCGCCACTAGTCGAAGTTTACCTATCTTTCCGGTAACCATTAGGGAGGCTCGTGTTGTTTTTCCACCGGCGGATTTACCCGCCACTCGAGGCGGGTAGCGAGATTACGGTCCCTAGTTATACTAGTTTCACAGTTTGAATCATGATTACAGTCTGTCTACTTTCCCTATTACAATCACCGAGGCTCGTGTTGTTTATCTGTCGGCAGACCTACCCGCCACTCGAGTGGCGGGTAGCAAGGATACGATTCCCGGTTATATAGTTTTATAGTTTGAGTCGTGGTTGCAGTCTCTCTACATTCTCGATTATTATTACGGCAGCCCGTGCTGCTTTTTCGCCGGCGGACCTACTCGCTACTCGAGTGACGGGTAGCAAGGATACGGCCTCATGTTAGAATTGATTCACAGTTCGGATCATACTCGAAGTTCACCTATTATTCCGACAACTATTACGGAGGCTCGTGTTGTTTTTCCACCGGCGGACTTACCCGCCACTCGAGGCGGGTAGCGGGATTACGGTCCCTGGTTATACTAGTATCACAGTTTGAATCGTGATTGCAGTCTGTCTGCTTTCCTGATTACAATCACCAAGGGTCGTGTTGTTTTTCTGCCGGCAGACCTACCCGCCACTCGAGTGACGGGTAGCAAGCATACGGCCGCATGTTAGAATTGATTCACATTTCAGGTCGTACTCGCAGTTCACCTATCATTCTGAAAAATATTATGAAGGCTCGTGTTGTTTTCCTACCGGCGGATTTACCCGCCACTCGAGGCGGGTAGCGAGATTACGGTTTTTGGTTATACTAGTTTTACAGTTCGATTCGTGATTGCAGTCCGTCTACTTTCCTGATTACAATCACCAAGGCTCGTGTTGTTTCTCTGCCGGCGGACCTACCCGCCACTCGAGGCGGGTAGCAAGGATACCATTCCCGGTTATGATAGTTTTATAGTTTGAATCGTGGTTGCAGTTTCTATTCTTTCTCGATAATAATTACGGAGGCTGGCGTTGCTTTTTCGCGGCGGACCAACTCGCCACTCGAGCGGGTACACTCGAGCGAGCAGCGCACCCGCCGCATGAAAGAATTAATGCGACGACCCAGATACCCGCGGCGCTACGCCCGCCAAGCTTTTGTGTCTATGGAAATCGTACTTTGGGATCTTTCGGGAGACAGAATTTCCATTGTCCGGTACCGGCGCGCGCAAACGACCCGCCGCGCAGCCACGCCGTGCCGGTTGGGAACCGTCGGACGAAACGCGGAACGTGGAAGAAAATTTCTTTGTTCCAGAACCGCTCTCGAGCGACCAAGCCTCGCGGAATTAAATCCCGCCAAGCACAACAAGATTAATATAATACAACGATTAATGGTTTCCTTTATTTCTGGTGTTGCCCCAGGCGTGGATTTCCGGCGGTTTTTCTTTGTTCTGCCGCCACACCACGCGGGAGTGGTTCGAAAGTGTTTCTCTCTCTTTCTCGTTTTTCTTTTCCGTGGGAAAGTGGGTCGCCGACATTTTTCCGGGATAAGATCGCTCAAAGGATGCACGAGCCGGTGGAGTTTCATTGAAGTTACGTTCCTCGAGTCTCACGTCGTCGGCCGTACGACTACCTCCGTTCGTTACGTAAGGAAAATGTGAATCACGAGTGACTCTTCCTCCCCGGCGGGTTACTTTTGTTTTCAACCGCATGCCGCCTGTCTGCACAGGGGGATCATTCAATGACCACTCGACACACAGCGCCCGGCACTGGGTTAGCAAAAATTGTTCCAGTTTCCGGGATACTCATTATATACTTGGGATTATATTTATAAGTTTTGGGATTATACAGGAGAGTTTCAGCAGTTTCTTGAAATGAATTTAATATAACGATTGAAAGGGATGACACAAGATCAATAAACAATACGACGGACGTTTTTACAGTACGAAATCATGACAACTGACTACAAAACTAGAACAAGCTTAATGTAACAGTCATCATTAGACAGCGGATCTTTATGCGAAATAAAAATTATCCATCTGAATTGTAACAAACTACAGCGAATTTGGAAGTTATTTTCTTGTTTAATATGTTTAGTAAGCTAAACATAATTCAATAGCATTTTTAAATTTTCTTAATGTATTTACCGTTTTAAATTACATCTACTCATTTTTGTCATAAATGCATAAAATACGCTGTCTATCATCATAGTATACTTGTTGCACCGATTATATAAATACAATTTTTAACAGTACTCTTTTGAATAAATTATTAATATATTCTAGAATAAGGTAAACGGTTTTATACGCAGTATATTTCTGATCTGTTGGTGCAGACAGAATGAGGATGATTCTATAGGAAGTATAAAGACGAAAATATTAGGTTGTCTCAATAATTTATTTCAACGAAGTAAAACTTACCGATAAACGTTAAAAATATTGGAAAAACTTCGTGGCGACCCTAATAGAATCAAATTTTCTAATCATGGCTGCGTTTTCAAGAAGAGCAGCTTTGAAAATTAGTCAGGCTTTCGAGCGTTAGTATTTGCAGGAAGTAGAATAGTTCGGTCATCATCAGATACATCAGCCAATTTCTATTCAATAGCATATATATTTGATGAATATTGAACTTCTTCATTTTCGGGAAATGAATCCACGAGCATCAAATTTTTAACCCACCTGTTCAACTTAATTTTCCATTCAAATTCATTGGTCTTCTAGCTGTGTTCAGCATCACGTCGCAGACGTTCTGTACAACAGCTTAGGACTCAATAAAATCTGCTCGCTGATGCTCCTTCTCAATTTTCGATTCATTCTGTATAATTTCGATTGTGGAACAATTTTTAGTCGCATTTTTCTATCTTCCTTCCTCTCCGTGTAATTAGCACCGTATAATTAAATGTAATGTGTGCAATAACGCCCGTACTATTATCGATCCCATACATCCGCATGCCCCATGCAATTAAATTTAATGTGCATGGTAAAATCGTATCAATTATAAATTCTATCATTATTGATAAATTTGAATACATAAACACATGCCATTATAATAAAAGCTCCGACTTCCGGTATGTCATTACGCATTCGCTAAGGAAAGAACCATGCATTGGGCATTTAAATCATTCCTCCATAAAGATATCGGTGCATCATGATCTTGAATAGTTCGCACGTCATCCATGAATGATCCTATAAGCCTGCTATTGTCTCCGACGTACGCCATTGTCTGCATTGTGACAACTTAAGAGGCACGGCGACAATACCTCCGCAAGCATCGTGGCTATCGACAGTCCTGTAACTCCGCAATCTTTGTTCAAATCAATATCCATTCAATCTCTTGTCTCTTGCGATCGCATAACAGTAGTTAACGTGCACAAACACGTGCAACATTCTAAGAATTACCTTTCTGCATCAATTCAAAAAATAAAAAGATGCCTCTCGACGTCGATCCACTGCACCCTCTAAGAGGACAGAACTAAGTACAGTTTAAATATAAAATGTATTGGAAATAGTTACAGAAATACTTTTATTCATATAGTGCTTTAATATACGCAGAAGTAGACTTGATTGTGCATTGACGCGTTATACGATTCCTAGCTAATAATAGCATGCCTGTTTGCTGCATTTTTAAATACTCGATGTTCTCGAAAACTAAGTTTCGTTTGGAAAAATTTAATTCTGTAAATATAAAATGTATTGGAAATTGTTACATAAATACTTTTATTCATATCGTGCTTTACTATACGCAGAAGTAGATTTAGTTGTTCATTGACGGGTTATACGATTCCTAGCTAATAATAGCATGCGTGTTTGCTGCATTTTTAAATATTCGATTTTCTCGAAAACTAAATTTCGTTTAGAAAAATTCAATTCTGTGGGGATTTTGTTCACGTAGGAAAATAATACAAAAACCTCCATTATATAAATGAAAACAGGAATATTTACTATTTCATAAATAGTTCGAGTTACTGATAGACGACTCGAGAAATGTCTCCGTGTGCAAATAGTTCAGAAAGGTTCATCAAACGATAGAAAATACGCGTATAAACATGTTTCTACTCTCTCAGAAATTTTTGCAGTCACTGGTAAATACGAGTATAGCCGCAACCGAGAGTCTAATTGACATAATTCCACACCCCGGCGTAATCGTTACGAAGTTCCGAAACTTTAAGCTTTAAAGCGGATGAGCCGTGTTCTGAGTCGATATTCTGCACCCGCCTACGCAGAGAGAAAGAGGTGCCCGGCTAATCCATCATGCTTAAAATATCGCTGATCCAAGTTAATTCCGGTCGGATAATTATTCGACAAATAACAACATCGTCGAAAAAAAGAAAAAAGCCCGGTTGAACGAACTTTTTTCGCAGAGGAAACCGCGAGGGTACGCGAATTAAGGTCACCGCCTAGCGGAGCGCGACTTCAAAACCATTTCGACGAACGTTCCGGAAGGTTCGTATTGGAGCGAGTACAGCTGCGCCGGTACGGAGGGTACCTACGATGCGATCGGGTAGCTTGCACGGTGCTGGCCTCGAACGTTGAACACAGCGAACCACGGGCCTGTGGATCGTTCGGTTCGGAGACATGAATGCTTGGATCGCATACACATCGGGCGAAAAGGGAATGGCCGCCGCTCGCACGATCTATCCCCACCAAAATGCCGAACACCTGAGCGTCCCTGGGGGCAGTTCAGGAGGAACAGTCATTATTGCGCCAGTATAACACTCGGCCGCAGTTCTCCGCGACGAACGATCGAGTTTTCGAGCGGGACCGTCGACGATAGATCGCTCGATCCACGACCTTCGCGTGATCGGAGAGAAGCCGCGTGGCCGCCACGAGAAATACGCCTCGCCTGCCCAACACCGTGTGTCCCTTGTCGCGAATACGATGCGATCGTTTTCGTTCAGTAACGAAAATGTGACGTGAGACCGAGCCAAACCGACGGAGAGAGCATTTCCAAGAACGTGACACGTCCCGCGCTCGGTCGTACAGTGTTGGCGCGATTACACCGCCGAAAATGACAGTGGGGGCCAGCAATATTCACGCGTTCTCCGGTGCGCTTGTGTCGGTACTGTGCCTGGCCCTGGTGGCGCTCCGTGTCGGCGAGGTAAGTCCGTCACTGTCCAGGAGATTCTATGTTCCGTACACCGCTACGCGAGGACACGCTTGGCGGAGATTTCGCTCGTGCGATCTCCGGCATTCCTCTTTTGCAGAACACTCGAACGACCATCCTTCACACCGTCAATCCAAATATTCTCTAAACCGCTCCAATCCATACTTTCAGCTCCTAGCGCCGTGTCGAAACGCGCGGACTTATGAATGAAGAGGCAGATTACGCGCGAGCTTCTTCAAGGTTGATCGAGCAGATTAAACGACCTGTCTAAAATCATTTTTCATTAAGATAATCGAGCGAACCGTCCGTCAGGCGAGGACACTCTTCGCGACGATTTCGCTCGTGCAAACTCTGGAATGCATCTCTTGCAGAACACTCAAACGACAGTCCTTCAGACAAATAATCCAAAGAACCTTCAATCTGCTCGATTTCAAACCCTCAACTCCTAGCACCGTGTCGAAACGCGTGGACTTATGAATGAAGATACAGATCACGCGCGAGCTTCTTCAAGGTTGATCGAGTAGATTAAACTGCCAGTCTAAAATCATTTTTCATTAAGATAATCGGGCGAACCGTCCGCCAGACGAGGACACGCTTCGCGACGATTTCGCTCGTACCAGCTCTGACATGCATCTCTTCCAGAACACTCGAACGACCGTCCTTCAAACAACTAATCCAAAGAACCTGCAATCTGCTCGATTCCAAACTCTTAACTCCTAGCACCGTGTCGATACGAGCGGACTTATGAATGAAGATACAGATCATGCACACGCTTCCAGGTCGATCGTCCTTCAGGGACTACATTAGTACATCATATTGACTCTGACGAATATCTAAAAATTGATTACACGTGGTGAAATTATTAGACACACTTTCATACTTCATCATTTGCTTTATAGAATTGCAAAAGCTAGGAGAAATCTCGAAAAGTCTTAATCACTAAGAGATTACGTCCGTGATATCCTACAATCTTCATCGTACAGAAAAAACCGACGATCGTCCTCGAAAGGATAATGCATTCACGATCGGTGAACGTTTCGTTTCTGACCAAATGTATGAAAATTTAAGTTTTATTTCTTCCTTTTCCGGTGTGGATACTCCTCCTGGCCCAATAGATAATTTTCAGCAAATGTTAATTTTAAAGCCACACTAATTGGTATAAAAACCCTTCCCTTTATTTCAATTAGATTATTGTGAAATATTATCATTTTGAAGTTGAAAAAATATTCTAATGAAAAGAAAGAGTTCGGGAATCAATATGGACAGATCAAATTAAAATCAAATAATTCATTAATTAATTCATGAATTAAGAAGTTAGCTTAATAGCCCTGTAACTGGGACAAGTACTCTAGCTGAATTCAGCAGGGTCTGCTACATATAGAGGGTGTTTCGTTTATCTTTGAATAGAAATATCTCGTGACGCACTAAAGTTACAAAAAAAATTTATTTACAAAAATTGTTCGATATGACGGGAACATTCATATGGTGTCATTTTTTGGCATTATGATTGTGAGGAGGGGGTATTTCGAAAACAAAATAAGTTTTTTAAATGGAACCATGTATTTTTTTGTCATACTATAATAGCCGGCAACCAGATACTAACATTGCCTACTTAAGAAGTTACAAGTTTATAATATAATTTCTACTGTTTTGTAACAGTAAATAACATAATGTGACATATCGTTGAATTCGTCTCGGAAAATGCTATCGTAATATGACAAAAAAATATATAGTTCCATTTAGAAAACATATTTTGTTTTCGAAATCCCCCCTCCCCATCATCATAGTCCCGAAAAGAATGACATCATGTGATTGTCCCCTTCATACGAACAATTTTTGTAAATAAATTGTGTTTGTAACTTCAGTGCGTCATAAGATATTTCCGTTCAAAGATAAACGAAACACCCTGTATATACGTGTGCGAATATGAAGAATGACCTAAAAACTAACCAGCATTCATTTAATGAATTCAAAATGACAGAGAACTACGTTACCGGTCTCGAATGTGTTAAGATAACCGTGAGAGACGTGCAAGGACACGCTTCGCAGAGATTTCGCTCGTGCAATTTCGTCGTTACGATCTCTGGCATGTCCTGCACAACATTGAAACAATATTTAAAGCTTCAAACATTTAAAGTCGTCGAATCTGCCTAACTCTCAGCTCCTAACACCGTATGGAAACGCGCAGCATTATCAATGAAGAGACAGATCACGGGCGCGCCCTCTTCTTCTAGGTTGATCGAGAAGATAAAACTGGCCGTCGAAAATGATTTTTCATTAAGATAACCGTGACGAGCGGTCCGCCAGGCGAACAAGACGTTAATGCTCGACGACGTTGATCCACGGTTGCGAACTATTAATTAGATGACCATGAAAATCGACGGAGCGGAGAACTGGCATGCTAGTTTGATCGGATCGGTTCGTACCGCGTATCCGTCAAGCACGGAAAATAAAGGAACTCTGATAAAAGCTATATACACGATGTTCTTGGCCTGGTAGCACGGGGAACACGCGTTGGCTGATAATAAATCGGCGCGTCTCCAGCTGACTCATTCATTCAGTGTGTAAATACGCGCTGCTTGAAAACCATGTCGCCTGGGCGGCGCGCATTCAAACAGAGATGTTATCGCCTCCGGGCGTTCGATCACGGGAATTTCGTGTCTTCGTGCAATTTAGTGGCGCGTAAACGAAGGGCCCGCCACGGGAAAAGGGTACGCGAGCGTTCGAGGGATCGTGAAATCGCACGCGGAAAATGGGAATCGTTCTGGAATCCATAGCCCGACTGCCGTAATGCGATATTATGGAGCAATATCGGGAAGGAGTTATGGTAACGGCCGTAAACTTGCTTTTCCACACTATTCCGCTAAAAGTGCTCAGCCCGGTTCCCAGGAAAAATTCAGATATACCGCGATCATTATAGATCGCTTTGACTATCGGACCCGGTCAGCCTTGCCATTCTTACGGCAACGGGAAATGCTTGTGCAGCGGGTGGGCTGCATCGAGCACTGTCGTTTCGAGCCGAAATATATTGAGCGACGAAAAGCGCCGGGCCCCTTCGGTCTCTGCCTATTACCGGCAGGAATGCAGGCTGCCCACAAAGCCAAGCACGCATACGCACCATGTCGTCGAACGTGCGGCGAATGCGTGAATCGCACAACGACACACACTCGACGCGGTTGACTTGGTGCATCAACCAATTCACTGGAATTAGTATACCGTCGACGCTGATTTAGGGAAATGTAGGAAACCAGAATTTGTCCTACTGCGCTTCTTCTGCGCGAGACCATCTACCGGATACCCCCTGAAACACGACCGTGGCTTCGATGCAATTAGCTAATTAGTTTGAACTGTTGTTATTTGACTGCACAATTGCACGGAAAATTGTTTACGATAAGTGCAAGAAGCAGGAATTTAAGAATTTAATTTTTGAAAGTAGTTGACTCCTTGGACGATAACAACCAGCCATATTCCTAATGACGATGTTAAATAGACTTTACTACGGGTGTGCGAGTAATACTCGAAATTTCGGGTTCGGGTCGGGTCGGGAATTTGTTCGGGATCAGGTCGGGATCCCGAAAGTTTATAAACTTCGGGTACCCGCGATTTCGAGTACCCGAAAAGGTAGTCGGGTCGGGTCGGAGTCCCGAAAGTTTGCAATATTCGGGGACTCGAAGTTAAAGTTGAGGCAAGTCTGCGGTCAAATTAGAAATAAATAACTCTGTGACTCTGTGCATATTAAGACGTCCAATCATCGGTTGTAATAATATTTCGATTTGTAGTAAACACTGTTAACGAAACAGTGCTCTTATACGAACAGTGTGCAGACGAAGAGTCCTTGTCTTGTAAGAACAGTGTTTACTAGAAACAGAAACGTCCTTTACGTACATTCTTTCACATAATGTATTCTAAAATATTTTTTTCCACTCGAAGTTTGATAACCGATTACATTAAAAATACAAAAATCATTCTAAACCTGCCATTGAAGATAAAAGATTGAACTCAAAAGTCATAAAACAGCATTGTGCTTATATAAATACAACTGTAACTTCGAGTACCCGAATATTGCAAACTTTCGGGACCCCGACCCGACCCGACTACCATTTCAATATGTACGGTGGGTGTACGAAGTACAGTATTTCATCGATAATTGTCCACAACACGGGTCTGCGGAGGGACAATTATGCCGGAGGGATATCATTGTTTGAGGTTTGCCGAACGTGGAGAAGGACAGCCGAGCTCGAGAGGCCTCGGTCACCGAGAAATGTAAACATACCTAATCCGAATTTCCAACTTCTTTATTAATTATTATTTTTTATGGGACTTCTATAATAAAAATGATACCAAATATGATATAATTCCGATGATACTTACTTGTGTAATCGACAATTAAAGTTTCGGGCGCGAGGAAGGATATCATCGGAATTATATCATATTTGGTATCATTTTTATTAGAAAAATGCCACAAATATGGTCATCGAAGTCCCATAAAAAATAATGAATAATAAAAAAGTTGGAAATTCGGATTAGTGTGGTCTCACCGATATACCCGAGCTGCATGGTGTCATATTTCTAGGCGACCGAGGCATCTCGAGCTTCACGGCCCCTCAAGGGGGTACACCCCGCACTAGTGGGGATATCTCAGGGACAATTCTGTCGGAGACATTTGGGACAATTACCGGTGAAATACTGTATTCGTACAACTTTAAAAATTGAATAACTTTTCTAAAATTGGATTTAAACACTTCAATTATGTTGAGATGTCAGACGCATAAGTTTTTCTAGGTAGAGGGTAAATAATTATTTTCTAAAAACTACTGTTGGTCGGAATTGCGACGAAAATAGTAATGATCACCATTTTTAACTTTTTTATCCGTGCCTGTGATAAAAATTTAAAAGACGCATTTTATACGTCTAAGTAATGTACATGTACAAAGTTTCATCGAAATCTGTTAACGTTGTTATGAGTTACAAACATTTAAATTTGTTTACTAGACAGCGGATTTTATGCGTTTATGTCAAAAATGAGTAGGTGTCATTTAAAACAGTACAAACATTGGAAGAATTTGACTGTCATATTATTTTCCACCGATTATACATATTAAACAAGGAAATAAATTTCTATTTCACTGCAGATTGTTGCAATTTAGTTAGACAATTTTTATTTAATGATCCGCTGTCTAGTAATTACATAAATTCAAAATGCCCTGAAAAGGCCGAAAATCTGCGACTTTCACCCTTACTCTTCAATTTTGTAATGTTTTTAGCTCATAGCAACATTAACCGACTTCGATGAAACTTCGTGCATGTATATAACTTACGTCGATCTACAAAAAGTATATTTTAAATTTTCATTATAGGCAAAGATAAAGAAATTAAAAATTGAGACCTTTATTTTTTTTCTTCACAATTTCGACCAATAGCAATTTTTAGAAAAAATTATTTTCCCATTACCTTGAAAATTCGTTTCAATTTCGATCAATGCACACAACGCAAATTCAATCTAGCTTTTTAAGGGAGCAAATTGCATGGCTATGTAAAAGGAAGCTTAGGAAGTAATGAAACGTTAACGAACTGATGATTGTTCATGAGTTATGAGTCCATTGATGATGAGTACATTGTATGTACTTGTGTTATTTAACAATATTAAACGTACACATTGCCAACAAAATTTTTAGTCGATTTTAAACCTTTACGATTCACAATTGAAAATTTGTAGAAAAATTGTGCAACGGCAACGGCAATTTTGATTATGTACCAAAAAGCCATACAAATCGTTTCCTTATGGATTATTTGTTAAGATATTTGTTGATATTTGTAAGATATTTTCTGATATTGAAATTAAATTGAAAAATAGGATTCCTCTTGTCGAAGCAATAATGATAAACATGACATTATCAAAAAATCCTTTTATGAATATTCAACGTCCAGTGTTGAAAACAGTGTTATATAAAAACGACATTGTAAAATAGCAGTCTCGTTTTCTGGCTCTCTGTAATAACGAATCAAGCGATGTAAAATATCTACAAATTCGTTTCGGAGCACAGTTGCCGATGGCCACTTTTAGCCAGGCTAAAAGAAACAAAACGAGGTGGTTGCCTTTCATTTTTAATGTCCGAGGACGCAACGCTTGATAATTAAGTAGCCTTTTTATATCGGACGATATATTCCTGTTGCGCATAATCGAATCTGCATTCAGAATTTAAAATTCTGAATAATTTGAAAGATGCTCTTTCCACGAAAGGCCAGCCTGGGAGAGGTACGCATACATTAAATGTACAGAGTGGCTCCAAATGATTTTATAAGAAAGCTACAAGAACCGAAATACAAAGAAATGTCTCCTCTCGGTAATACAATCATTAAAAACATTTCATTGCCATTTCCTCCAAAACAGATTAGCTTAACACAATTGTGTTTCCATTTTAAATGATCACATACTTGAACACGTATTCGAATAAGCAGCTTTAGAAAATTCCAATTCGGGACACAAATTTATAAATTAGAATAAAAATTCACTTAACAGTGTACAAGTATACTGTATATCGTATTCTATACCGTGAATAAAAGATCACACGGTATGCACCAAGAGTACAAGTGACCAACGACACAATAACGCGCACACAAGCCTAAAGGCACGTATGTTCATGCATGCGCTGCTCCCCGCGGACCGAACTTTTCCTTAATTAAAAAACTGTTTAACAGGAAGCTGGCCTTGTCACATACGGGGCTATCTACGACATAAATCGTAGATAGGATTCATTCGAGTCCACCTATACAAATAGACATTCGCAGAGTCGTCCCTGGTTCCGAGCATGATTTTCCACATACGCACAATTACGCGCGTCGGAATCGCAAAAGCGTGTTGCATGCGCAGAGACTTATCGAAACCGTCGATATGCTCCGGAAAGCTCCGGTTTACATTTGAGAGCAACTTGCGCAAGCTCGCCGAGAATTTTAATGGCGTTCGCATCGTCCATCGAGGTGAGGCCTCCCGGTTGAATTAATTGCAAACGCTTGTACAGACTTGTCAAGAATTTTAATTGTGCTTCTTTCGCCGATACATGTAATTGAGGGCAATACGTGGAACCTCTAATAGTAGGTGGCCTTATTAAGCGGCACGGTCCCGCATACATCGATTTAACGTTTCTTTATTAATATTGATGAGACCTGGTCGTGTCATCGCCTGAGAACCCTCGGTGACACGAGAAAGCCAGTTCGGACCGTTGCGCAATTATTTTGCGACGATTAAGCTATCCCGTGCACGAACCTGCCATTATTTTTTATCGCTCAGAGTGTAGATTTATCCCAACCATTTTAGACTGTCATGAAATATATTTCGATTTGCTGTTTGCTAAAATTATTACACAGAACGACCTGTATTACAGAGACGATAGATGTACGATCGCGAACAAAAATGTTACCATAGCTGCCGTTTAATTATTTAATTGTATACACAGTGCTAAATAAAAAGATTGGCAGAGTAATATTTTTATAGTATCTACTGTTGCTCTCAACGGAAATATAGAATGATTTTAGGAAATAGCACAAATCGTGGTTAAGTAAACAGATGAATGCGTTCATATATAGTGTTCCTGATTTCTCAACATTTTTCATTTCTCGAGAAATGAGAAATGACCAATTATAACATTTCTCGAGAAATTCTCGAAGGAACACTATTCATATATATGATCGTGGTGCTTATTAACAATATTAACCCTTTGCACTCGAAGCTATTTTAACTCCAGAATTCGGATATTTCATCCAGAATATTTTGGTTACATGTGATCTTTTTCGAATTGTCCATATGAAATTGAGTGTATTTACTAGTAGCGCATTGAAACTTTTAGGAATTCATTGGACAGAAAGATATTTAGTAGGGGTGTGCGAGTACTCGAAATTTCTGGTTCGGGTTGGGTCGGCATCCCGAAAGTTTATAAACTTCGGGTACGCGAAAAGGTAGTCGGGTCGGGGTCCCAAAAGTTTGCAGTATTCGGGTACTCGAAGTTAAAGTTGGGGCAAGTCTGCGGTCAAATCAGCAATAAATAACTCTGTGACTCTGTGCATATTAACACTTTCATCGCCATGTCACCCACATCTGGGTGACTGAATTATTTATACAGAATTGAAAATTAATTTTTACGTTGGTAGATTGAGTGTACAAAATTTCCCTACGATCTGAGGAATAGGACAGGTTTGAAACAGTAATTAATATCAAAAACCTAGACTTCTCAGTTTTTGTCTTGTTAAATATATTGCTTCGATTTTGTGATTTTTATGATTGTCGAGTGGGCGATGAACGTGTTAAGACGTCCAATCATCGGTTGTAATAATATTTCGATTTGTAGTAAACACTGTTTACGAAACAGTGCTCTTATACGAACAGTGTGCAGACGAAGAGTCCTTGTCTTGTAAGAACAGTGTTTACTAGAAACAGAAACGTCCTTCACGTACATTCTTTCACATAATGTATTCTAAAATATTTTTTTCCTCGCGAAGTTTGATAACCGATTACACTAAAAATACAAAAATCATTCTGAACCTGCCATTAAAAATAAAAGATTGAAGTGAAAAATCATAAAACAGCATTATGCTTATATAAATACAACTTCGAGTACCTGAATATTGCAAACTTTCGGGACCCCGACCCGACCCGACTACCATTTCGGGTACCCGAAATCGCGGGTACTCGCACACCCCTAATATTTAGTAATGTGGGATGTATTTTAAATTATATTGTAGTTGTTTTTAGTAGTGCCCCAGAAGCTACAGTAGAATCTTTTGGGACAACCTAACATATAGATTTGATTTAGCGTCTGTGTTCCAGTAGCGTATAATTTCCGTGCGTAACAGCAAGAACAGTGGCATAGCACGGAAGCTTTCTTTATTAGAGAGGGATGCGGTTTCACGTAATCCGAGGATTAGCCTCCAATTAAAATATTCCATTACTCACGATAGCGTTATCCGACTTGCAGAATGTTTAAGTAGCAGCTAACGCGAGAATACGGGATCGGAGAGAACCTAGCGATCTACTTGGTTAATTATTCATCCGTGGCGTATTAACGCAACGGAAAACGGGAGGCGACGGAAGAAAAATCCACTCCTTCATCCTTGCACGCAACTACTATACGTATGTGCGCGGCGCGCATACCATTCGACGTCCTCGAGTCTCACGCTGGAAATCTCATGAGTCTCGTATATCTCATTTCTCAACTAAACGGCGGAATTTACATTTTCCGCGAGAATTCCAGCGAATACTTTTTCTCCAGAGAGAGAGAGAGAGAAAGAGAGAGAGACCGGAGAGGACCGTGCGCGCCGAAGAAATCGACGGAATTTTAAACGCGAAACGGCCGCCGCCGCGCACGCATTTATTCCGCCTTTATAATCCGCTTACATCGAATATTTTCCAAGGACGACGCACTGGAAACACGAACAGGTTATGAGGGAACCGACAGTGATCGAATGTCGCGGCAAAAACCGCCGCCATTAATGGAACCATTCCGAAAGCAATTAATATCGCGAATCCCAGGACTAACGCATTTACCCGTGCAACCCCATCGATTACAATACCCCCCTCCAGCGCCGTTCCGAATTCAAAAATTTATTTCTATGGTTTATCGAATGTCTGATGCACAATTAATTGCCGCCTACATTGTTCGGTCTGTCGATCGTGAAGTATTTCGTGCGCACCGCGAGCATTTCAGCCGAGATGATTCGCGGATCTGCTAGTTCCTGCGGATGGAAATTTACGGGCGTTAACTTCAGTTGATTCTACATGAAAATTAAATAGTCCAGTGGTTCCCAAAGTACGGTAGAACCTCGCTAGTTGCACGAAACGTCGCACAGAATGGTATTTGGGCTGAAAACCTGGACAAAAATAAAAATTGTAAATATTTACATAGAGGGTTGTGTTTGCGTCCCAGAATAGATACATAAACATGCAAGTACGTGGTGCACCCCTTATCATTGATTACCCATACAGTCATCCGTGCCTGCGCTTAGAACATAACATTTGTTCGATAGGCATCTGTTTATTCGCAGCATTCCGTTCGTACACATCTGTTTCACGTGATAATATTTATTTTCTAAGTGATCTTTGTGGCGAAATTTGTGATGGATATTGTTACGATAACGATGTATTACAATAGTTCCTCGCACATTGCAACCTCGATTGTTGCATACTGGCGACTCCCACTCAGTGATTCATTTTTGAAAAACGAAAAAAAAAATTTGGCGAAATTATGCGGTGTGACCAAAGTGCAACATTTTAGCCCAACTTTGAGCTTTACTGGCGCTAAAATCGTCGCGCATGCGCGAAAAAAAGGTGCAATATACCATCACTGCTCCCACCACGACTTGTTAGAAGTTCTGGAATTCATAGTGGGGGTTGTGATAGCTACCCAAAAGAAATACGGAGTGAGAAAGTGGGAACAAAACAGATCGCGTGATTGGTTACCTCCTTCGTCGCACAACCTCGATCGTTACTGTCCCTACTGTCGCACAAAACGATCAGCCATTTTCTCGATACAGCGACGACGAAGTACAATACAACGTCGAGCATGAAGTAACGCGTGGCTCGAACCGTCTCGCGCATTAAATTCAACGGATAATGATTCGCTTGTTGTTACACTGTAGATTCAATAACCGATCGCGCACACGAATTCAGAGAGATTAATTGTTGAGAAGGGACCAGGCGACGCAACACTACGCGCGGATTCATGGTCATCCGATTCATGGAGCGGCCGTTAAAAAATCCGGCGAATAAATGTTCAAAGAAGATCAATAGCGCAAACGCGGGGCATAAATTGTGTTCCCTTTGTGCCGGGTTATTGCAAGCCGAGACTCGCAATAAAAGTCGCAACGTCACGTCAAGGAGTTGTTGTTGTATTCCCTCGGTAAAAAGAGGCGGCTACGGTTCAACGTCGACTTAAGGGGGAGGAGGGAGGAGGAGGAGGTGGGGGCAGGACGAGAACTTTTACGAACGAGAAGAGACGTGGTATTACGTTATCGCGGCGCATCTAAACGTCAATCTTCCAAATTAGAAAGCGTTGTTTGCCGCGACTGAAATTTTCGCGATGATGATACATGAAAGGGTCGTTTCGTTACGCGCACCATGAGGCCACGCTATACATTGGCAGCGCGCCGCGTCCACCGTTCAGTTATATTGTTTTAAATATATTCACTTTCAATGACGTTTAGGAACATCTTGATAGCCCGGGAAATAATGAAAGCGGGAATAGCGGTGAAATCGCTGGTATTGTACGCGTAGTACGACGCATAGTACGCAGGCTGTTGGAGCGCGTCATCATTAGCGCCGTTTCCGTTTGCTCTGATATGCCGCAACACGTAACGCTGAAGCGATGCGTAATTCCCACTGGTCAGATCATTCGAGAATATATCGATGCACATGCAGTCCGAATAGTCATCCTTTACTGTTATTTTGGTAACTGGACTGCGGATTTTTATGCAAAATAAAAATGGTATGTATCAATTATATGATACAGAGATTAAGTTAAAATGTATTTCATAGTGTTCCTTCTCGAGAATTTCTCGAGAAATATTATAATTGGTCATTTCTTGTTTCTCGTGAAATTGCAGTAGTTCTCGAGAAATATAAATCTAGGAAAATTCTTATCAGTCTCATTTATTTTATAACATATTTTAGGAAATCAATTTTTAGTTAACTCAAATTGCATATTACTAATCAATCGCGTACGTGTAAAAGCATGTTTACAAGCATCACATCGATGCATACGTATGCATGTCTGCAATGTGATAATATATCCAGCATCCACACAAAATGAAAGAAATTTTTCTACGGCTACAGATTTTGTTACAAAAAGAAGAAGTAGATTGTCTGATTCTACATTAGACGCATTATGCTTCTTAAGAAGTCAGTTCAAAACAAAAGCGTATTGTTCCATTTTATAATAGTTTGGTTTTAAATAAATATATTGATCTGTTATATTTAGCGTCTATTTTTTTCCTTGTTTTTAAACTTATGTATATATTGGACAGAAATAAAAATTGAGTTAATGTTTTTCGCGCTTTGGATAAATATTATCAACGATATTCCAAATCTTCTATCCATATATTCCTATCACAAGTTTGCCAATATTTTTTTATTTTATTAAAAATTCTCGAGAATTTTCGAGAATTGTAGAAATATAGTCTTATTTCTCATTTCTCGAGAAATGAAAAATGTTGAGAAATCAGGAACAGTAGTGTATCATCGTTCGATCATTTTAATGCTAAGAATGCAACAGTATTCTTAACACGTTGCAGTCTATAAATACCTCTTATATTCGTAATGTAGAATAAATTTGCACCCAGAAAACTGCACCAATCTAAAATAGTATAATCAACGATGTTTCTTTTACTGTAACTGTTATTTTAACGACACTGCTATCTGAAGAATCTAATGAATTTTGGTAGTACAAATAAACTGCTCGCGCACAAGTTCGCTACACTGAAAAATCATATGGAATTATAATGCGGTAAGAAGATGTAAATTATTGCTGCACGATCTTTATCATTGCCCTAATTATCTCGCACTAAAGCCTCGAAGTTACCTACGGCACGCGCAACCTGATTTTCTTAAATAAAACGCGCACAATGTATGCATTCATATTTGAACAGATTATCTCTCGGCAATTTTTAAATCAAGAAATTGTAGGCCTTGAAGATTTCGGATAAGGGAATAGAACATGAAAATTTTTGTGCATGTCTGTTTGTGTTCGAAGACCGTAGGCTATAATTTTTCTACAATTATATTTGATACGAATGCAGCCAGCATCTCGTTTGAAGTGATTGTTAAATCAAAGATAATTTCGATCCGTATAACTGTGGTTACTGATGCTGTTACAGATGCTGCTATAAATATTGGCAGAATTTCATGAACGACTTAACACTTTCATCGCCATGTCACTCATATCTGGGTGACGGAATTATTTATACAGAATTGAAAATTAATTTTTACATTGGCTGATTGTGTGTACAAAATTTTCTTACAATCTGAGGTATAGAAGAGGTTTGAAGCAGTAATTAATATCACAGAACTAAACATCTTCGTTTTTCTTTTGTTAAATATGTTGCTTTGATTTTGTGTAATATTTATGATTGTCGAGTGGGCGATCAACGTGTTAATGAAAATTTCAAGAGACAATTATAAAGCAGCCGCACCATCAAATCCACTATATGAGTCTATTCTTAAGAGATAAAGCTGAAAGAGTAGCAACGAAATAAAATCAAATTTCCCTGTTCGAGGCAATAAAACAAACTGCTTATATATTAGTAGAGTTTGGTGAATAATTTATTGGAGATCTTGATAGACAATCATAAAACAGTCGTTGTATCAAATCCACCATGGGATTATGTTCCTAATAAGAAAAGCTGAAAGAGTAGCCACGAAATAAGATCAAGTTGCATCTTATGAGACAATAAAACAAACTAGTTCAGATATTAACAGAATTTCAAGTACAAATTGATGATAATCCGGAGAGGAAATTCGAAAACAGTCGTTCCATCAAAGCGACCATTAGATTATGTTCCTAATACGTAAAAATCCCGAACACACAAGTCCTCCCGTATGAGGGAATAAAACAAACTATTTCAGATATTAACAGATTTCAAGAACAATTTGATGATAATCCTGAGAGGAAATTATAAAACAGTCGTTCCATTAAAGCGACCATTGGATTACGTTCCTAATACGTAAAAATCCCGAACACACAAGTCTTACCGTATGAGGGAATAAAACAAACTAGTTAAGATATTAACAGATTTCAAGAACAATTTTATCATATTCCTGAGAGGCAATTATAAAACAGTCGTTCCATTAAAGCGACCATTGGATTATGTTCCTAATATGTAAAAATCCCGAACACACAAGTCCTACCGTATGAGGGAATGAAACAAACTAATTCAGATATTAACAGATTTCAAGAACAATTTGATGATAATCCTGAGAGGAAATTATAAAACAGTCGTTCCACTAAAGCGACTATTGGATTATGTTCCTAATGCGTAAAAATCCCGAACACACAAGTCCTCCCTTATAAGGGAATAAAACAAACTAGTTCAGATATTAACAGATTTCAAGAACAATTTGATGATAATCCTGAGAGGAAATTATAAAACAGTCGTTCCATTAAAGCGACCATTGGATTATGTTCCTAATATGTAAAAATCCCGAACACACAAGTCCTCCCGTATGAGGGAATGAAACAAACTAATTCAGATATTAACAGATTTCAAGAACAATTTGATGATAATCCTGAGAGGAAATTATAAAACAGTCGTTCCATCAAAGCGACCATTACATTATGTTCCTAATACGTAAAAATCCCGAACACACAAGTCCTCCCTTATAAGGGAATAAAACAAACTAGTTCAGATATTAACAGATTTCAAGAACAATTTGATGATAATCCTGAGAGGAAATTATAAAACAGTCGTTCCATTAAAGCGACCATTGGATTATGTTCCTAATATGTAAAAATCCCGAACACACAAGTCCTCCCTTATAAGGGAATAAAACAAACTAGTTCAGATATTAACAGATTTCAAGAACAATTTGATGATAATCCTGAGAGGAAATTATAAAACAGTCGTTCCATTAAAGCGACCATTGGATTATGTTCCTAATATGTAAAAATCCCGAACACACAAGTCCTACCGTATGAGGGAATGAAACAAACTAATTCAGATATTAACAGATTTCAAGAACAATTTGATGATAATCCTGAGAGGAAATTATAAAACAGTCGTTCCATCAAAGCGACCATTACATTATGTTCCTAATACGTAAAAATCCCGAACACACAAGTCCTCCCTTATAAGGGAATAAAACAAACTAGTTCAGATATTGTCAGAATCTAGCGAACGATTTGATGAAAATCTTGGCAGACGCGTAACCTTTCGATAAAACTTAAAGGGACGCGTTGAAATAGAATGAATTTTTCTTGCCATAGCCTCTGAAAGGCCTCACCTAACTCGCTTCTAATTCCATACAGCACGGTCCGGTGGGTCTTGCCGCGGGCATAAACCAGGAAATGTGTCTCCTTGGAGCAAAAGAACCGGCATGGGACCATCCCGCTCTTATCACAATAAACCCGAGATTTTATACGCGGCGATGGAACACGTTCCAGCGAACGTGGGACTAAAATCGGACAATACAGCGCGCGTTATGCTTCCGTGTCGCGACGTCGTGCGTCGTACGTGGTTGATTCTCGCGATGTAGATACAACGTGTGGCATACGCCGGCCCTGCGACCGACTCTCTCTGCTTATGGTTGCCTCGAAAGGCGCCGTTGGGTGGATCGCCGATATTCAACGGCGCTGTTTCGCAATCTCCGAGGAAAGACATATTATCGCGAGCGAACGAACGTAGGCCGTGGAATCGTGGCGTAGGCCGAACGATCTGGTCCGTGGTCGTTCGCCCGAAATGGACAGGCCAGACGAGAGCAAAAGTATGCAACGGTTCTGACCATTTTTGCGGGGACACCTTTATACGGACGCGTACTTGCCCCCAGGGACTAGCGAATCTTCTCGACGAGCTTCAGCCTCGTTTCGCCGGCAGAAAGTTCGATTTTATGAGCTTGTTGTGTTAAAGCTGCATTCTACTTTGCGGATCCATCGGGATTTTTTAAACAAACATCAGGATTCTTAGCGTACGAATTTTTATTACGGCTTGGAGTACAGTAGAGCCTCGCTCGTTGCATGATCGAAATGCTCGAACATTGTTCGTTGCGTTTCGTTCACGCAACGTGAGGAATGTAATAGATGGTCATTTCGTGGATGTAATGCGAGCAGCGATTGTTTCTTTATATTGTTATATACATCGGCTGAAACTTCGATTATGATATCTACATCTGGTGTCTGGGATAGCCAATCGATCGCAATTATAGGTTTTCTATCGGGCATTTTGTGTATTTGCAACTTTGATGTTTCAAGTCATTATTGAAACGCAGTATTTCAAACGCACTTTAGATCTACATTATATTTTTTCGTAGATGACAATGTCTTTCCTCTATCACTAATTTTAATAGATACGACGTCTGTTCTGACTATGATGAATATTTCAAAATTGATTACATGAGGCCAAATTGTTACGTGTACGATACATTCTCATTCAATATCGCTTACATTCTGCATTTTGAAACGCAGCTGTGAAAAAGTCTAACCAATCAACATATATTACGGGAACATCTGCGATACTGCATAACGTCGGTCGTTCAGATATGAAAAATTGGTGTGTGCTTAGACCACATGGCTGAAGTGAAACTTCTTTCTTTAAATTTTTTTCGAATTTTTATTAACACTTTATGACATTTAATTTTCTATGACTCTAATATTGAAATAATTGGCTTGTGATAGCTAAAAAATGATATAAATATTCTTGATTCAATTTTGTCTAAATGTCTTGCAAATACTGCGTCGAGAGTTGTTCCTGATCTTGTTGTCGCTTCATTAAGATTATTTACCATTTCCAATCTTAACTTACTTCTAAAAAATTCTATTAATAATTTTGATTGTTCCGATGCAAAGTTCACGTTGAAATCTCCACTTAGTATCATTGGAATTTTAACATAATCTTTTTAAGGAACGCTAATAGAATAGAATTTCGTTTCCTCGTTTCAGCGTTTCATCGTTTCAGTGTTTCATCGCCAGATCGGTTTTACGCCTACCGCGTCGAGGTTTTACTAAACCGTTTCATGGTTTCATCGTTTTGTTGTTTCATCGTCTCATCGTTTCGTTGTTTCGTCTTTTCATCATTTCATCGCCAGATCGGTTTTACTCCTACCGCGTCCAGGTTTTTACTCCTACCGCGTCGAGGTTTTACGTCTACCGAGTCGAGGTTTTGCTCCTAACACCCTTAAAGAAGTTTCACTTAAAAAAAATATTGTAAGTACTCTTCTGAGGAAACTAAATATTATGTCAAAATCTTCAGTTCCGTGAATAGATACCAATGTATACGGATCCTTTGTTACCACAATAATTAGATCAGTTGTTTGACACTTGTAGAATGAAATACACGAACTTGTTGTCGGCAATATGACGACATTGGTTCCCAAAGGGTTAATTTTGGCAGAAATATCGGCAGAACGTTCTACCGGGACCAACAGTAAATGTCTGGCCGTGTGCACCATCGAAACACGGTGTCGCCGTGAAACCAGTTAGGAGTTCCGTATTACGGAGACCGTTTCCAACGGAAAACCGCACGTTTATTATTTGAACAGTGGTCGAATGATCGTGTCGTCGTCGGAAAACGGTTCTTCTCGGTTCCCAGGGCGAGTGACGCCGCCGTTAAACATCGATCCTCTCGGTTCGCGGTTTTACCAGCATTCAGACGGGACTTACGGACGCCTTCCATATTTACGACAATGCCATTTCGTACGGATCGAAGAGGAGCGTTGCGTCTTCAAGTCTGACGTGCACACGTGCACTCGGGGGAGCCGTGAACAGGGCCCCGGAGTACTGCACACGAAGCGTGAAGAACGAACGAACGAACGCAAGCGCCTCCTTCGCCGATTTGGTCCCGGCGTCGCCTTCGGGAGAACCGCGGATATAAATCACGATCTCCACTGACGCGGCTGATTTGCCGGTTGCCGTGGGCAAGCCTATATGAGTCCCTCTCAGACTGTTTAAACTTACCCGCAAGGTTCGAGACAAAAGACGAGAAAAGAGACGATGCGAACCCACCGTAATAAAAACAACCGAAATCGCCCTTCGCTCTGTTGGAGCACCGAGATCGATAGATGATGACCACCAGAGGTGTGCGAGATCTCAAAAATGTCGGGTCGAGACTGATCGAGAATTTCTTTTCGGAATTGGGTGGGGCTCAAGAAAATTTCAGAATTTTCGGACATATTGCGATGACCGCGATTTCTCAACATTCCAGATCCTCAAGGTTCTCGAAAAATTAAAAATTTTCGAATATTACAGGATTCTCGAGAATTTTCCGGATTGCGATGCACATATTAGATTTCTCGAAAAATTCGGGATTCTCGAATGCATCGGGTTTTGAGAGAATTTTCGGGATTCGCGCGCACAAATGAGGGTTTCCGAAAATTTCGGGCACTCCCGAGAATTTTGAAGATTGCTAAGTACATATTAGAATTCTCAAAAATGTCAGGATTCTCGAATGCATCGGGATTCCCGAGAATTCTCGGGATTCCCGGACACATATTAGGGTTTCTGAAAAATTCGGGATTCGCTAGAATTTTTGGGATTCCCGAGCATATATTAAGGTTCTCGCAAATTTTGGTTACTCCCGAGAATGTTGAAGATTGCTAAGCACATATTAGAATTCTCAAAAATGTCAGGATTCTCGAATGCATCGGGATTCCCGAGAATTTCGGGATTCCCGGCCATACATTGAGGTTTCCGAAAAATTCGGGATTCTTGAGAATTTTTGGGATTCCCGAGCATATATTAAGGTTCTCGCAAATTTTGGTTACTCCCGAGAATTTTCAAGATTGCTAAGCACATATTAGAATTCTCAAAAATGTCAGAATTCTTGAATACATCGAGATTCCCGGACGCATATTAGGGTTTCCGAAAAATTCGGGATTCCGAGAATATTAGGGTTATCGAAAATTTTGGGATTTTCGAAATTGTCGGAACTTCCGAGAGTAATCCTGAAAATTGTCTGGAATCCCGATATTTTTGAGAACTTGACCCGGCTCGACCCGCCTTGACCCGCCTTGACCCGACCACCGAGACACATTCGAGTTCTCGCACACCCCTACCGAAATCGTCCTCGACTCTATTAGAGTACCGAGATGGAGACCGCGATCGGTAGATGGTAACCACTAATCGTGATCTTCGGTTTTCAGTACACCCTCTTTTTGCAATGCATTCTTTATGCACTACTACAGGACCCGAGGTGACGGAATACCGTTACGCAATATTATTGAACGTATCTGTTCGAGACTAGCGGTACATCGGCTGATAACGTGCCAGATTTACTACGATGACGTCGCGTGTGTTACGGGTCAATGAGGCAGAAGTCGTGCTCGATAACGTGGTCATTGACGTTTCTGTTTGTTGATTGGAAAATCAACGAAGTAATGCAAGAGTAAATGACCTCTTTATTGCGTGAACGGTGATGCGATCGTCACGCAATATGTACCACTTTAATAAAGTATATGAACACTTACGATCGTGTATTCATTACCAGACTGCGGGTTTTGTTAGAAAATTGAGTGTGTGAAACACGAAACAGTGAAACCATTAAGAGCGTTCACGATAGCTATTATGTTATTTTCAATTTATTCTGGTTACTAACGGACGAAATACACTTTTTCTTAACTCTTGCATTTCCTATTTACCGAAGATAATTTTTATTTTGCATACAAATGCAGCGTATAATCGGTACTAGCGTCAGTGGTCTTTCTAATTTTTGTATTCAACTATCTTTCGTACAGTCGGTCACATTAATATTGGGACACTTTTAAAATGGTGATAACTTTTTTAATAGTGGATCATATGACTTGGATTTTTTGAAGAAGTTGTAACATATAGTTTACTACATGACGCAACAAAGAAATTTTTGAAAAATTGCAATTGGTCGGAATCGCAAAGAAAATACTAAAAGTTGGTTTTTACAACTTTCTTATGTGGGCCTATATTGAAAATTTAAAAAATATGTTTTGTAGATCTGTGACAATTATAAACATTCCGAAAATTGCATCAAAATTCGATGACGTGGGAAACAGCATGAGGCATCGAAAGATGTAAGAATCCTTCGATTTATTACAGTTTTAAAAATTGTGAAAAGCTGCAATTTTTACAATCATTGAACGATTGTAGCTCATTGCAACATTTACCGATTTTGGTGAAATTTTCGGAGTGTATACAGTTGACACAGATCTACAAAACGTATTTGTTAAACTTTCAATATAGACCCACATAAAACGGTTGTAAAAAACAACTTTTATTATTTCCTTTGTAATTCCAACCAATTACAATTTTCTAAAAATTCCTTTCTTGCATCATGTAGTAAACGAATTGTTCTAACTTTTCAAAAAAATCCAAGTCATATGGTCCACTATTAAAAAAGTTATCGCCTTTTTAAAAGTATCACAATATTAATGTGACCGACTCTACGTAAAGTTAAATTTTCCGAAGACTACGAGAAGACTTATCTAAAAAGTAATTTTCGTCCAAGGCAATTTTCGTTCCAAGCCAGCCGAAGACTATCGAGAAGACAGCATCTCGTAAGTCTCGTAAACTGCGTAACTATGCACGAAGCATAAAAAATAAGTGCTCGTTCACAGTAGCGGAACGAGCAGCGCCTGCAACAGCTGAATAATTACGCGTGTCGTTTCCGAACGTATTACCAATGAAAGAGCGAAGCTAAGAAAAACTATATATACGTTGCATTCCTTGTGTAAATGAATGGAAACCGATTCCTGGATACTCCCAGGGAATCACTTCCGATCCTCTTTCCCGGAACACCTTGGAAGCATTCCTTTATCTCTTTCCCGTTCCTCCGTTCGCTTGAAAATCGATTTTATTCAACGATCAGTGTTTTACCGTTTTCCACGAAACGAGGCAGAACGACTCGGACTTCTGCATGGAATCACGTTCTCGTTTTAACGTCCCGTTCACGGCCCAGGAATGCTGTTTTTGCTCGCGGTTTTGTATTAAACAATCATGCGCCGGTCCATTCGGCGATGAACGATGGTTGAATAGCGGGGGAATCGACGTCGAATCATCGGTGACATTATCTTCTCATGAGAAATGCGGTCCATTTTTCATTCCCCTTTTAGTGGGATCCCGATGATCGCAAAACGTCATCCCATCAGTTGTACCATTTGTTATCGTGCTTTGCGCGTACTAACGTCTGTATTCTGTCTATATACAATAATTTTTGTAACCTCTTGATCTATTGCACAACGTCTAGATTCCTTTGTCTTTACCAAGTTCCCAGAAGAAAAAGAAAGTTCAGATTCAAGTTGTTCAATTTCATTGCTTAACGCTAAACCTACCACGGTCAGATAACCGGTTTTTTATATTCCAATTATTCAAATTGCACAAATTCATTTGTGGAAAATAATAGCATAAATTTCCTTGTCTAAGTATCTATTATATTGAAAATTGCGGACAATATCAATAATTATAGCGTTGCCATTTTTATAAGACAATATTTACCAGATACTTTTAACGCTTGGTAGGTTTAGTGTTAATTATCAGTACGATAAAAAGAGGATTTTATTTCGAATGAAATGGTACGAATTAAAATCATACATACTTTAATAGATCGTTGAAATCTTTGACATTTTTAGTGTTAGACTTGATATGGCAAGGGATTAACCCTTTCTTCAGTATAAAATATGCCTTCAATGTAGGTTAGAACTATTTTTTCTATTTATGAAAATATCATGGGATCATGTTTAACGAATTCATTCCTGGCTGTGAATTTAACATTAAACATATCAAGCACAAGTAATAAATCACACGTACTTTTTATAAGAATGCCCAATTTATCTAATTTTTCCGGAATTTTTATTATGACATATGGTTACATTAGCATTCAGCCACTTCCGCTGTAGTAAGTCTCTATAATTTCAACAATTTTAAAATAATTATTTTGAATCCGATCACTTAACCCGTATTTTTTTATTGAGAAAATCTCATAAGAGATTTATTACAACATTAGTTACAACAAAACTAAAGTGTACAGAGTAAGTAACCCCTACAAACTAAAAGTTAGGGTACATCACTATTTTTTATAGAAGCATATATACTTAAAAACACTATTAAAAATATTTATGCTTCAGTACAAGAATGTATAAAACATCATTTCCTAAATTTCAAAATTGTCTTTCTTACCTCTTATCAATAAATCAAGATGGAGCCAACCAACAATGTTCAAATGATCTGTGATTAAAACAGAAGCTTTCAAATCGACGCCAAAAATGTTTGTGTTATTAAACGGACTAGTGCATGCTTCAATAATTGAAAGTACATTTCAAGTATTAGTATTCCACGATTAAGGCCAGCATCGAGAAGCAATACGACTCGCAGGAAGAGCAAATACGAACCGGTATGCGAGCAGCAGAATCGTCGCGATGCCGGAACAATAAAGGGGCAGCATGTGTCGCCGGTAGAAACCGTAATGATGTCGTTTTGCAGAAGACGTACGGCGCATTTAAGAAAACAGCATCGACAGGGATTTCGTTCGGTTCGCCGTACATACTCATTATACCGGTGATGCCGGTGTCCGAACAAAATCATTGAAATGTTCCCGGTGCTTCGTTTTGCCTGGTACGGCAGCCATTACGCCGGATCCGGATGCTACGCGTTAGGTTCACGCGTGACACCGTGTCATGGCGAAGGCGTAAGTCCGCATGTATAAGAAATGTTAACTCTGAGAACGAAATAATAATGATCCGAATACATCGGGAAGTAGCTTATGCCGCGTTTATTTACGTCTGTGTTGGTTACTACACTTCAGCTTAATCCTTAAATGCCAAGACTGAACTTCAATGACTCCGCGAAATTATTTAAAGCTGAGACGATTCGGGTGCGTATTTTATTAGCAAAATTTTAATAGGGACAGGAAATTCCATTCAGAGATTATCTGAAGATCAGAATAAGAAAATCATTCGGTCATAATGTCTCTGCAGTTTTGGTATTTTTCTATTGATGTGTGCAAGAATGAATGTTAAGATAAAATAAGGACGCTGTAAAATGGTAGAACATTTTTTTAATCGAACAGACAACGTTTACATTTTATTAACCCTTAGCGGACGGGAATTATTTTTATCATACTTTTTGGTCGGTCGAATATATTTTTCTTGTGAAAAAAATGGTGTACTGAAGAGTTAAGTATATGTATTAACACTTTGACTGCCAAAGCAGCGACCTCAAAAATAAAATCGAAACAATATATTTAATAAAATAATGATTACAGAATTAAAATGCGTGACACTGAGTAACGCTTTAACCTTCTTGCATTTTCCAGATATTAACCAAATTTAATTTTTAAATATGGACAAATAATTCCGCCACCCATATATGGGTGACACGGCAGTCAACGTGTTAAATGAAAGAAAACCTGTTGTGTTCAGTGCAAATTTGAATGATACTTTTTGGGAGTAATAATTTCTTTAAAAATTATTTTCAGTCGTAGAACGGTCAAGAAACTTGGGCGACTGTCAGCAGACACGCCTCTGCAAAGGGTTAATATCAATCTAATGAAGTGGGACTTGTCTGAAGGTATACAAATATGAGAAAAGACTTTCTGGTCAACGGATCAGAACGAAAAATAAATTGATCTGAATATATTTGTTACAGTATCGGATGATCGAGAAACGGTCGATAAAATATTAAAAAACGTAATGATTTTTACCATCGTAGAGTGCGAAAAATACGAAAAACAAAACTCCAAACATTTTTGAAAGAAACTTCCGCGAGTGATTCAGCTTTTCATCGCTGTCGTGATTAACTACAACGTCATAAAATGAATCACTCCTACAACTAGAAGTAGTATTAACCGCGCACAATGTTTCACCTTGCCAACAACGTCTTTCTAACCAAATAAAAACGAAATGTCTTTCAATTTCACTGTAAAGTGATACATTACGCTTTCAACTATTTTTAGCTGGGATTGTCAGCTTCATAGAAGTACATAGTGAGGCATTATCGTTATTTGCAGCCACGGTGGCTCGAATTCCTTGTGTAAGTTAAGGCTCGCCGGCGAGACCGCAGAGAAGAGTTTCTCGGCGACCTCAGCCGGCAGTAAAACCGAATGCAATTTTACCTTTTTGCTTTTTAATTTCATACTTTCACTTTTCGCCGTACTTTTCCGTCTGGCTGCGGCTATGTAGCCTACCATACGAGACAGTCTCTGGCATGCATGCTCGCCCGGTTTCAGCGTTTTTCTCTTCTGGTTTCGTTACGAGAAACACTCGATCTCGTTTATTAATCGAACCCCGGTGTAGCCGGTGAAACCGCGGCACGCAATTTCAAATTTAATTTCGACTGCATCCGCAATATGACACAGCCGCGACAAGGAACGATTATTAAATACGTCTAGGTGGTTGCAGCGTTGTTTAATGATTTAATCGGGCAGCAGATTAATAACGATACAAAAGAAATCCCGCTTTCTACTCTACCCGGTCGATAAGAGAGGCATATCGGATTCGCCAAGGATATAATTTAATTGCAACGATGTTGCCGTGCGATTTACTGAGTTTAATCTGATTAATGGCTAGCAATTATGCGTGGGTCTATACTGAAACCAAGATAGATCTCTGTCTTCTTCACGAATATCCTGGAATTTTAATAAAGAAGGTGAACCGGTTAATTAATAAAGAGATTGTCCCAGTAATAGATTACGCTCGAGCCTATGCAGACAAACTCAATCACTTAATGGACACGTGTCTGCAATCTTACGAGCAGATAATTATAATTATTAACTGAGTTGCCGAGACTTGTTCCCGCCGCGAATTTAAGCGGGATCGTACTAATTCATGTCCCCGCGAAGAATGCTACTTCATTTTCCCCGATGCGGCGTCCATGGGAAAATATTCGCTGCGATCCTACAGGCACGAAGTTCGATACTCGGTTTTTGTCACAACCGTTACCACAATACGCTGATTGACAGTGCCAGCCCGGAAGCCTACGATATTCCAACAAAATAATAGTGAAAGTGTTAAATGAAACTTGACTTGATGAAACGTTAGATTCATCTATGTACACGTATATAACTTACTTAGATTTACAAAAGGCATGGTTTAAATTTTCATTATCGGCACAGATAAATCAGTGTCAAACCAAGACTTTTCTCTTCATAACTCCGACTAATTGAAAGTTTAAAAAAATTTTTCTTACACATTATCTAGTAAACTAATCATTCTAACATCTCAAGAAGCTCAAGTCGATTTTCTCAATTTTAAATAAGTTATTTGTTTTTAAAGGGTGGTTTCAATATTTCTTCCGCTACTGCAATAATCTGTATAGCAAATTTTGGAAAATAAGTTGCCGTCGGTACGGCGTGCAGATGTAGTTTTTGAAAGTGTTAATGTAAAATGAGATTTAATATCGTACCATGTTTCCGGAGGTGAGTTACCGATATTAACAATTTTCATCTCTCCGAGCAGCATCGAAATTATAGAAGGCGAGCGTTTCCGCGGCGTCTGAAAAATCATGATAGTTTCGCGGTGATAAGTGATCTCGCTATATGATCTCCCATGGGGGACCGTGTAATATCCATCTGTTGGTACGCTACAGCATTATTGCAACTTATCGACTTATCGATTTCGACGCAGGTGGCGAGGGTAATGGGCACCACGCGCGTTCCGTATAATCGTAATAATTTCGCACAATTCACTTTCGCCATTCAATAATGCGCGCGGAGGAACGCGCACCGCCCCATGCTGTATCAGGAACGCACGCCCACGGTTATTAAGGGCAGGGTGCAAGGATCATACATACGTTTCTATCGGTTTATAATTTATGCGACGTCCGAGAAGCAAACTCGTTATGAAAATCATCGCCACCATCCTCCCCTGGCTTTGTTTGTTTAACGCCCGACCGACAACTTTACTGCGGGGCGAGAAGACATTGTATGAAAAATACCACCGCTCGAAAGGTTAAGCAGATGCAAGCCGCTTGCAAAAGCTCGCGAAGTATATTTGTATACTGGTTTACTGGGACCAGCGTTTCTCAACCTTTTTGCGACACGTTCGTCTTTAAACCGGGACTCTTTTATAACAAATTCGAAAAAATCAATGTTTCTTTCGGAATAAACCAACTGTAACATCTCGAAAATATCTTGTTAAAGTTGCGCTATCGAATTCGTAAAAAAGAAGAAGTTACAGAACATTTTGTGCGATGCACTATTAACCCTTTGCACTCGGAGCTATTACAACTAAAAAACCAAACATTTCTTCTACCCTAAAATATTTCCATCGTACATAAGGTAAGGGCACCAGTAGTTGACCAGTTAAAAGAAGTTTTCCACGCGAACAATAGTAACCACTTGCTCTGTCATCAAATAGCGAGAGTCGATACCTGAAGACATTCTTTAAGTCTTCTAAATTATGTAACAAGACCACTTTTTAAAAAAAGTTTAGTTACACAAATTTAAAATAACATATTTAAAAATTCAGTAATTGCTTGAGAAGTTGACCACTCTTAAAAATGAAAAACCTAGTAATTGACCTTCTGTTCGTTAGTAGTTGACCACTTATACTAGAAAGAAGGTTAAAGCAATAATGTTAGAAATCATTTTGGTATCATTTAGTTTCAACAATTACCAGCACAAATTACAATTAAAGGATAAAATAAGAAATAAAACAAATCAACTCTATAACAAATTCAATTCCGGAACAGAGTAGACGTTGCGAGTCAATATTTGACCGTGGAAGCAATCAATAGTTGACCATGTGGTCATCCTCTAAAACACAGTATGCTACAAAATTTAGAATTATGTTTTGTACTCCTAACAATCATAGATGTAAAATGGATACATTATAAATCGTAAACAAATTTAAATGAGTGACGTTAGTAATTGACGTTGATTTATCGGGGGGTCAACTTCTGAAAATTGTTCAAATAACAGTATTCAGAATTTGACCACTCAATAAACTATTATTTTGAGGTTAGAATAACAAAAACGATGCATTTATCACTTATAAAACGCTGTGAGAATTTAAAAAGTAAATAATTCAGTCGCGAAAAATTCACAACGTATGGATTGTTGACCTGAACCGTACAGCTGTTCTTAACGGAAACGTTAAAGAAATAGAAATATATCGGTATATTACTTACCTTAATGAATTTAGATGTCCGTTGTTACTATGCATACTTCACTTCGCATGTAATTGTTTTAAAATTGAACCAACAGATATTGTGTCGTCCGAGGTTCGCTTTCATCAAAAGTGCAGAACTTATAATAACCTTATTTTTTATGTTTTTCTAAAAACTGGTCAACTACTGGTGCCTTTACCTTAAGTTTTTTTCATTATATGCGTACGAAACTGATATAGTACTTCATACAATATTTAAATGTTTAGTAATTTATTACATATGAAAAAATTCAATCATGTAAACAATATTCTGAATAATGGTGTAGCAAATTGTAGTGGCGCCTCAGAGTCGCCATTCGAGTGCTAATGGTTAAACGTGTGTTTCTCGAACAAAGCTCGTTCGATTAATTACAAGTTGCTTCAGGTAGTGTATCAGCGATATTCATATTATTTTTAATTTACTATATTTTTTTAAGAATATAAAGTTAATCAATCTGATGAAGAAATGACATTTTTCTCTTAAACGTGTAAACTCGTTCAACTTTGTTGTACATGAGCAAAATATTTTGAAAACATAGTATAATATTTTTTATTAGTGATTTATTTTATTAAATTGGCATAGGACCAGTATAATTTTTCTCGCCTAAAGAAAATCATTTAATCTTCGCATTCATATCACTATGAAAGCTGCTACACATTTTGCAAATACAGACTCGCACATCGAACCGGTATTAGCATGATTGTACGCTGCCCCATAAATAAATATGCGCAATTAAAAAATACATTATCTTGTAGCGTAAGGATGTATGTCTCAATAAACTTTACGCCCATATCGTTAATCATTTTCTAGATAAAAACCATGAAGTTCACTTTCCGAAGAACCCTTCGCCTCAATGTTCGTAACATAAAATTTATGAACCTGGAGAACTGTAATCCTTATACATTAAAATAAGATTCTGTACATTTTTATTGAGAATGATTCAGACGAATGTAGATAAAATACTTTAATTTCTCTTAATAAATGTAAAGCTAAAAATTTTATTTAAAATAGACTGTTCCGAAATTATAAAAACGATTTGAATCTTATCGATTAAGAATTTTTATATTAGTTATGAACAAAATAATACAAGTCGATATTTTAATCTCTAACACTTTATTGGACCCGTCAAAATGAATATTTTTAATTTACGATTGTTGAGATTGTAACGGTGTATCTAGGTTTAAAGCAATAAATAAATAATAATAATAATAAGGTGTATCTATGAGAAATTATTCAACAAATTTATTTCTTTGAGAATATATTATTTCAAAAATTACTAATAATTTGGTTAGATACCTTCTTAGATACATTCTTGTTATTTTTATAAAATAATATGACAGTCAATTATAGTGTTTCGTAAACTTAGTGTTACTAACGTTGTTGTTAATGTTTATGTTCACTTCAAAGAACTTTTCCATGCTAAGTGTTCGAGTACTCTCGCAAGTCAGTGCGTTTTTTGAAACTTTTTACTATTTTTGAAAATAGTGTAGCGTTTTATGGGCTTTCTTGTCACTATCCTCACAAAGAGCTGCTACTTGCTTCACGGGACAAAAGTACATTGATTATAGTTCCCGTCCTTTTTCCTCGGCGCGGGTCTTCGCGCGAAGAATTTATAGCGAAGGCCTGGAAAAATACTAAACGCGTGGAACAACACATGGCACGGCAGAGTAATTGAAAAATACGGGGAAGACACGTCTCCGTAGAACAATGCTGCTGTGTCACACTCCCGGACTGCGATATATGTACTATAGGTATTTACATTACCATTGGCCTTTCCGACGGGCCGAGTTTCGCGAAACAGCTTGCAGTAATTGTTTACGTGCTTTAGACCTTCTTTCTTGCTCGTCGACTCACTAAGCACTTTTACGAAGATTGAAGTTACGGGCACTTTAACGCGCTAGTCAAGAAAACACCGAACTCGCTACTTGAAAGGTATTATTCGGCTTCCTGTTACCACATTGGACGGTATGGTCGTTCAATTTTCTAAATGTACCAACACGATCGGTTCTTTCGAAATTACAGGATCTTGTTACATAGCACAATTACAGAAAATAAACCCAATACCGAACGAAGAAGCTGAACAATTTTAGTATCATATTATCTCAAGTTGTGTGGTTTGCGATTGATGTTTTTCTGCAAGATCGTAAAATACCCCAAATCATGCATATTAACACTTTATTAGCCGGAAGCCTATTAACCCTTTGCACCCGGAGCTATTTCAACTAAAAAATCAAACATTTCTTCTAACCTAGAATATTTCCATGGTAAATAATTTTTTTCATTAGATGCGTACGAAACCGATATATTACCTCATACAATACTTAAATGTTTAGTAATTTATTACATATAAACAAATTTAATCATGTAAACAATATTCTGAATAATGGTGTAACAATTTGTAGCGGCGCCTCACAGTCGCCATTCGAGTGCTAAGGGTTAATAGGCTTTTCAATAATTGTGCTGTGCCAAATGGAAACTTAAAAATCTTCTTTTACACAATAATTCCAAGCAAAATTATTAGATTACATTATTGAGGGAGAGTTGTTGGTTCATAATAGAAGTTTGTGTATCTGCTGAAGGATCTATTAAAAAATCCTCGGCCACGCGCTGTAGACGTCTTAAAATTGTAGAATAATCACCAGTAGATAATGTGTTAACCCCTTGTCCTACCCGCTAACTCCCGATTACTCGGGCCATAATAAACAAGAAGGTAGGTCACGCGTCGAGCCATTTAGCTGTTTAGCCGTGTGCTCGAACTTGCGCAAAATGTATGCGTCTTATGACATGTATATTTCGGCGCAACGAAAGGAATTGCGAAATAATAAACACGTTTGGGCACAACTATTACTTTTAAGTTGTCTGGGAAGTAATTATGATCGATTCATCGGTGAACAAAGATGGTTTATAATTTGAAAATAGATAATGTATCAGTGACAATTTGTAAATTAATACTTAATTTAAATTAATAATGTTTTGAGAAAATTCGTAGAAAATTAGTAATCTTCGTGTTAGTGTTGTTTACGTTTGTCACGAATTAAGTACCACGAGGCTCGTGTTGTTTGTTTGTTCCGAACGAAGTACCACGATCCAGGCTCGTGTTGTTTATGTTTGGTCCGAACGAAGTACCACGAGCCAGGATCGTGTTGTTTACGTTTGGTCCGAACGAAGTACCACGAGTCAGGCTCGTCCTTATTGCTTTTGGCCCAAATTTCTTACCACGAGTCTCACTCGTTGTTGTAGGGCAGGCAGTTCCAACCAGTAGCTCCCGGAGCTACTTGAGGCACCTTCCCAACTTAGGTTCTTCCCCCACTCTTGGACTTCATCGTTATAGTGTAGTGGGAAGCTCCCACCACGAGAACCACGCGGCGCGCGCAGCACTCACTAAGTCTACGGCTGTACGTAGTAGTGGGAAGAGGTTCGATGGTGGGGACCTTGCAGTTCTCGGAGAGGAATACGTTGGAACTCCCTGTTGTAGGGCAAGGAGTCAACGAAAATGATTTTTCTTTTTTACTTACAAGAAACAATATTTTCGACACCGGACATTTTACCTCACTTCAATATTTTTTCATGTACTCCACAGTACACCTCATTTCAATATTTTTTTCATGTACTCCACAGTACACCTCATTTCAATATTTTTTCATGTACTCCACAGTACACCTCATTTGACACCTTATTTTGATAATTTTTCATTTACTTTTCATTTTTGACTTTCAGTTCGTTTATACCACGTTTTGATATTTTCATAAAATTGTTTATGAAACTGAGAATTAACATAAGTCGAGTCGCAGTCTAAACGTCAGTATTAGAATTTAACGTGTTATTTTTAACTGCGACGTTATTAAATATACATCTCAGTATTATGTATTCCGGTCTAACGTTACCCAACACAGAGAAAACTGGACGTATTACGTCACCGATGACACAGAGTTCGTGGGTGTTAATGCGTGTGACTGAGTCTACGCCAGACGAGTGGCAGTACGATGGAGAGACAATACCTCGATGTATACGGAGGAACGTGGGTTCAGTACAATTGATATTCGAAACGTCGCAAATAGGTGAACGCTAGATACCCAAGGTCTCGAAGTCGTGACGAACGATAGAGACTGCTATTGATTCGGTTTTTAATACCATAGCCGAATGGGATGTCCGTGAGGTGAATTACAGTATACAGAATGTGAAAATGACCAGGATCTATGGGACCGTAGTTTACTAAAATATTAATGGTCTCATAGAACAAACGCAAAAGTGAAGCTGGAGACTCGAAACAATCGGAGACAAGTTGCAAGTGTCAGAAAAATATTGGATCAGACACGAAATGGAATAAATTAGAGAAGAAAGAAGGATTCTGTGCATAAACCAGTACGCGCGAGGACGAGTGACCTACTAAAATTCAATTCAAATGGTTATGGTTATGCTCTGAAAATCCGGTGACACCTTGACCACAGTAACATTCATCGCACGCACGCACTGCCGCGATACTTGAATGTGAGGACTCGATAGGCCCAGTGAAATTTGACCTCAGGTACAAGGGAACTTGATACATTGACGTACAATCTCGCTAGGCATAGCGATGATGACCGCAAACTCGTAAGAAGGTGATACTGTGACTTACGGTCTCGTTGAACCTAGCATAGTTCATTTAAAGAACACGATACACGGTTGTAAATACACATGAAATTAACCTTAGACACGAAAAAGGCAGTGCTGGAAGGTGCAAACTCCTTAAATCCAAGTTAAAGCATCTCCAAACACTGAAACCTAGATCAGAGGATTTCTAGATGCCATAATCTTAGGCTAGTGAATCCTCAAACTCCAGTGAATGAAATCCGGAGTCTCGCCACCTCAGAAATCCTAGTCAAGTTAAAACGGCAGTGTTGGAAAGTGAAAACTCCTTGAATCCAAGCTAAAACATCCCCAAACAATGAGACTTAGATCAGAGGATTTCTAGATGCCATAATCTTAGGCTAGTGGATCCTCAAACTCCAGTGAATGAAATCCGGAGTCTCGCCACCTCAGGAATCCTAGTCAAGTTAAAACGGCAGTGCTGGAAAGTGAAAACTCAATGAATCCAAGCTAAAGCATCCCCAAACACTGAGACTTAGATCAGAGGATTTCTAGATGCCATAATCTTAGGCTAGTGAATCCTCAAACTCCAGTGAATGAAATCCGGAGTCTCGCCACCTCAGAAATCCTAGTTAAGTTAAAAAGGCAGTGCTGGAAGGTGCAAACTCTTTAAATCCAAGTTAAAGCATCTCCAAACACTGAGACCTAGATCAGAGGATTTCTGCGTGCCATAATCTTAGGCTAGTGGATCCTCAAACTCCAGTGAATGAAATCTGGATACTCGCCAACTCAGGAATCCTAATCAAGTTCAGGGATCTGCAACCTTGGGCCTTATTGGATGGATCAGTGCCGAGATTAGCAATGACGATGATTGCCTGTCAATCTAGACTAGATTGCCCAGAGTTCGAAGGCTTGTCTCCTTGGGAATTAGGGGTTTATCTCTTACGTGCATCTTGTTTTTGAGGTTCTCTAACTTGGGTCTCTCGATTGTTCTATCTTGGATTCTTAACTCTTTGCGGGCGCGTGTCTGCAGACAGTTGCCCAAGTAAAATATTGCTACTCCGTGACTAAAAATTATTTTTACAAAAATTATTACTCTCAAAAAACATCAAACAAATTTTTACCAAACACAACACTTGCTCCTTCATTTAATTCTTATGCGTAGCTTTCAGTATACCATTTCATTTCCCAAGGAAAATTGTACATCCGAACCGTCTATAATTACGCTAAACATAATTCCCGTCCGCAAAGGGTTAAATCTTTGAACAGCATCTTAGAATCTGAAGTATCAAGTAAATTTGAATTTGTTTAATTCATGTTCTGTTTCTTCTGGAATATTGCCAATTTTATCGAGTGCAGCGAAACGAGCTGGCTCACTAATAGTTTTCTAATGATGATCAGCATACTGCATTATACGCAATGGTTTTCTCATGTCCTTGCTTCCGCATTTATTTATAGCGTGCTTGCGTAGTCAACTTTATGCTAGCACAGCAATTTTTATCGGTTGTTTAATAGACACATCCTGTTGCTGTACGCTTGTCGTTAATTTTACTACTAGGCTTAATGTGACTTTTTATTAATGTTTCGTGGCCCCACTCAGCCGAGGCCCTTTTTACAAGATGCTCCGATTACAAGGGACCATAGATTGTCCTACGCTCGCGATGTCAGTTGTACTACCTCAATCATGTCCGCATGTCGTGCACCTACGTGTCCTTTGTGAGCTGTCTAAGTATCCAGTATATATCACACAAGTCCCACAGGCGGTAAGACCACGTTGTACGCCACACCAACTAGGAGAAGAAAGATCCTCGGAGGCGTGTGGTTTAGCGATCAGAATTGTCACCTAGATGACAGCGGACGCAATCTTAATTCCCGATCGAGCTTTCACTTTTCAATTAAAAATTGTAGTATTAATAACATAGAGGTGTTGGCAGTTTAAAAGAGGCGTGATCTCAGGCATCATATTTTCCACTTATTCATACGATTGCGTTAGATTTCTTCATCCTCGACGTGGATGTGCATAACTCTCTGCACCGTTCCATATTTTATGCTAAACGTTCGCACCAGTATCTCTTTCCATTTTCCAATTTCATTCTTCTCCCGTCGCACAACGCGAAGTTCTTCCATAATTCATCTTAAACTCTTTCCACACTGAAGCAACACTGATCAACTTTCCGTCGCCTCTTGTTGCCGTCTTCAGAATATTTTTTTTCACAAAATACATGCAACATCAACTGAAGGTTGGTCGTTGTTGCTTCGGTGTGGACATAGCTTTACGTAAACGTGCAATATCTTCTACTTATTTATACTGTTGAATTCAATTTTCTACATTCAACATTTTATGCTCGTCGTTTGCATCAGCATCACTTTCCACGAATTTCATTGTATTCGTGCTATACTATGCGAAGCCCTTTTCTGGGTTGGAACGCCATTGTGAATGGTGCCGTTTAACTACCAAACAACTCGTTTTAAGCACCATGTGAATCTATACAATTGCATTAGATTTCTTCGCCTGAGACTTCAATTGTACACGATTTTCTACACCATTCACGATTTCACGGGTTGCTAAAAGTTTCTACTATTTCCCTCCACGAATTTCATTCTTTCCGTATTATTGGGATCTGACATGTGGGCGTGGACAATATATATAGCTATCCAATATGGCGACGAAGTGCTTGGTCTTAACATTGTATTGATATCTTCTTTTTTGATTTTGCATGAAATGTTTGTAAGTATGGGTGAAACTTGTAAGTGGGCAGGTACAAATCCTGCAGAAAGAAAGTTTGTTGAAGGAGAGCGGTTTTTTAAAGTATGTTTTATCAAATAATTCATTTTACAAAAAAAATTTGTTCTTTAATATGCCTTCTAAATTTACAATTATAATTTCATAAATTTCGAATCGCTTATATTTGATGAGGACATATTAATTACTCCACAAATAATTGTACAAATATCTTCTAGTACAGGCACCAATGTCACAGGCATCACTGAACCAAAAATTTTTAAAGTCTTTATACGCTGGTTAGATCTTTCAATATTCACTCTAGCTTTAGCTATTTTAGCTGTTAAAGTAGACTGTTCTTTACTAAATTGTTTCTTATATTTTAGAAATGGAGGTCTTATATATTTCAAGCAGTTCACTTCACATACTTCATTTCAAAGTGTGGAAACGGAGCAACAAATTTTTGCTCGCTCTACTACCATAATCTTTCACTGAATAGTAATCAAAATTAATTTCGCTACGCGGTGGAAAAATTGGAGCTTCCATAATTTTTAATTAAAAGCTGTTTTAACACTGAAAGTTTATACCGTAATTATCACCTTTTAACACTGTAAGCTGCTGTAAGCCAAGCCAAGCTTAAAGTATTTCTACTTTTCGGCAGCAGACGGCGCCACTCAAAATGTCAGATCCCAATACTATGTGAAGTATTTTCACGAGGTGGAGGGTCATTGTGAATGGTGTCGTCAAACTAACGAACAATTCATTTTACGTATCAAGTGTACTATTTTCTACTTGTCCATACAATTACATTAGATTTCTCGTGGAGTTCAACACACTTAACACGTTGACTGCCGTGGAGGTCACCGGTGACCGGTACTCAACTTGGTTATAGCGCCGTGGGGGCCACCGGTGACCGGCGACGCGACCAATAGTAAAAATACATAATTAGAATAAATATCGATACTGATAAATGTTTCAATAATACCATTGTTACTATAATGGTTTGAAGAAATTAATGCCATACAGAACACATAAAAATCATTTTATTAACACATGAAAAATATACACATTATATGTATGTATCCAGGAGGGGACGACAAGAGGAGCGCGCTACGAATTTTTGGTATTTGATTGACATACACATGTTATACATTCATATTTCAAAATCGAATGAAAAACAATTTTGCGAAATTATGCGGGATGACCAAAGTACCCCATTTTAGCCCAACTTCGTACTTTACTGAAGGTGAAATCGTCGCGCATGCGCGAAAATATTGTGCAATATCCAAACACTACCTGATTGTTGGACGCACTGAATAAGACTAAGTAAACAGAATAGCTGCTTAGCCACTCGAGATCAACAATTTGAAACAAGCGATAAAAATGCATTAAACATGATTAGACAACTTAACTTATCTGCTGTAAATAATATTTCAACATAATATGCATCGCATAATAAAAAATTCATATTGGCACCATGGGCAAACCACGTAAAATGCGCGCGGCAGTCAACGTGTTAACTTTCCATACCGTTCAACATTGCACACGTCGACAAGCGTCCGCGCCAGCGTTTCCTTCATCGAATTTCATTCTTTCCGTGTCCCGGCGAGCAAAGTTCTTTCATATGCTGGAACGCCATTGTAAAAGGTGTCGTTCAACCGCTGAACAACTCGTGCTTCAAGTCGCGAAAGGCACTTTCGTGTCAAACTAAAAGAAAACTCGGTTTTGCCGGTCGCATTGGTTTCCTTGGCTCCGAGATATCCCTTGTGCAGCTTACCGTCTCCGTCCGGCCCTGTTCGGGGCGTTTGTCAATGCGAAGTCCTCGCACGGACACAATACATGCAGCTGAAAGTGCATTCTTTGGCCACAGGGCTCGAACCGGCTCTCGAATTATCTTGCACGGGGAAAGAAAGAAAGAGAAGCCAAAACCTATGTTATTGACCCTGCCCTCTTCTCCTCCCGCTCCGTTCTCTTTCGTCTAACTTCTCCCCGGGCTCTCGTTTTCTTCGGCTTTCTTTTCGGTCCCCCCTTTCTTTTCTCTTTTGCAACAAACACGGAGCCGGAATTTTCGTTCGGGAAGAGACCCGGGGCACCTTTCAGACTCTCGCCGTGGTCCATCGCTGCCGCCAGTTTACGCCGTAATTTGCGATCGGATCGTTTCGTTGATTTTACGCCTCGAAAACCTAACGGCAGACGCTATCGCTAAAAAATGACTGTTTACACGGAAGCCGGGAGAAACGTTTCCGTTGAACGGCGTGCGAGTTAATGCCCGAACAACTTCCAGGAACGGAGGTCCTCGGAGAAATTTCCGTGGCGAACAATATGGCCGACCGTCAATTTGTTCCCCGCCGTCGAAGAAGCGTTCACCGTGCGCTCGCCACACAACGAACAGATACTTTCGCTACTTCCTGCCCCCATGGATAATTTACTATTATCCGACTGCGGACTTTAGGAGCTCGTAAGATAATTATTAGCGCCGTAGTCGCGATTTGAAAGCTACTCGCCTCGTAACTCCGGACAAAAGCTGCTTATTGCGAATTGATCGTGCGTCTTCATGCAAATGCACGCTTCTGCGCGAAACAAGAGTTACGTAGACATTTATTTCATCTATTAATTATTCTTGTACGTTAGAGGCAGTGTAGTAGTACTCTTCGACTCTCCTGATTATAATATCGCTACGAGAACATTTAACAAACAAAGTTAAAAATTCAAGAAACAGGAGTTATATAGACATGCATTTCTTCTATTAATTATTTTTATAGGGTGGGAATAATGTCATATTTTAGAATATTTCTGATGTTTTTACTGTTTCATATTTAACTTATTCATCTGCTGCCTGATTATAATATTATAATGTGTCAAAAAGATGTGCGGTTGAAAATACAAGATTTCTACAATAAATAGGAGTTTAATTGAAATATATTTCTTCTTTTAATCATTTTTATAAGGTGAGAATAATGTCATATTTTAGAACATTTCTGATGTTTTTACTGTTTCATATTTAACTTATTCATCTGCTGCCTGATTATAATATTGCAATGTTTCAAAAAGATGTGCGGTTGAAAATACAAGATTTCTACAATAAATAGGAGTTTGATTGAAATATATTTCTTCTCGTAATCATTTTTATAAGGTGAGAATAATGTCATATTTTAGAACATTTCTGTTTCTATTGTTCCATATTTAACTTAGTCATTTGCTGCCTGATTATAATATTGCAATGTTTCAAAAAGATGTGACGATGAAAATACGAGATTTCTACAATAAATCGGAATTTGATTGAAATATATTTCTTCTCTTAATGATTCGTATGACGTAAAGGTAATATAATGATATTTTCAAATTCTTCTGATATTCGCACAGTTTTATATTTTACCTACACATTTTTGTCCTAACTGCAAAAACCTGCAGTCTGATTTTAATATTGCGTTGCTTCAAATAGACGCGATACTCGATCTACACAAATTCTTCAAGGTACAGAAGTCAGACAGAAATTTATTTCTTCTCTTAATAATGTACATAATTTGAACATAGTACATCAATATCCTTAAATTCTTCTAACGATTCTACTTTCTCCTATTTTACCTATTTTCATCATAAGTTCATCAAATCAGCATCCCAATTATAATATTCCGTTTCCAAAGAAAGTATAATAACCAGACAGCGGATTTTTATGCAAAATGAAAATTGTTCTCGTTATTTTCAATATATTGGATCTACATAGACATTTCTTAATTTTCTTAATCATTTTAATAAGTTGAAGGGGCTACAACAATGTCTTTAAATATTTCGAACATTTTCTTTCGTATTTTATCTACTCATTTTTTCCCATGAATGCATAAAATTCGGAGTCAAATAATTATAATTATCTTTCACATGAAACCAACGGAAAGGTACGATGCGTTTGAACGAACGGGCAATCCAATTTTGTGGAAAGTTCTTCGATGGTATCTTGTAACCAGCATTCGGAAAGAACGATGAATTATGCGAGAGGTGAAGCACACGAGAGACCGACGTAAAAGTGTACGGTTCAGACGACTGTTTAACAATTCGACGGTACATTATCAGACGCACTTGTGTCAGGAGATAATTGTAAATTAGTTTTGCGGTATATCTGATCGAATCGCTCGTCATCTCCGCCTGCGTTTGTGGGAGCAGGCCTCTCGAAACCCGAAAGCGTATCAGTGAAAGCTGAATACACCGGCACCTCACCGGTAACAGCTCTTAAATTTACGCACGGTGGAAACGGTTCGAAGGAACAGTCGGAACATGTGAAAGTGTACGATTTAAGAAGATCTACCGTGGAACGAACTCTGCCGTTCGCAACAGAGGACCCTCTTGTATTCCATTATGTTCGAGTCTCAGAGTTTGCGTTGTCTGCTGTAGCCGGATCCTTCGAATATAATGCGCTCAAAATAATGACTAGATCGTTAATGAAAGCGGGCGTGTATACGATGCGGCAGGATCCTTTATATAATATTCGATGCATCGGAACTTTCGCGACTTCCTTTGTGCTCCTCTCACCGAGTACATATTTTACTATGCGTTCATTATAGACGGATCATTCTGTATAGCATGGGATGCAATTTCTTTTTTCTGTGAACGAATCTATCATTATTATTTTATTTTAGCTTGATATTATGATCAAACGTGTATTTAGGTTTGTGAACATATTTCTATTAACACTAGATTGCCCAAGGAAATCATTTTGACTGCTTTTTAATTTCAATTAGAAAAACTATTATGTACATAATGACACAATTTCTTAGAATTTTGTGACTTTTTGTACAACATATAAATGCGTTTATTAATAATTGTAGTTACCTCCCTGTTTTTAACACTAAAGGCAGGGTTAAATTATTGTTTTTTATTGGTTTCTTATAGAGATAATACTATTGCACGGTTAAAGAACTCATTGCAAAGAAAATCGCGGAGATACAAACAAATTCTACGTTCTCCTTTTTACAAAGGTAATGTTTATCAGTTGCGTTGAGTGTTAAAAAAGTGGGCCGTCAGTTCAAGAAGATAGCTAATTATACGTTGTAATATATTCAACGACTTGGTTCACGAGCCAATGCACGTTTCACAATTTTATATGCAAGATTGTTACCAGGTTACTGTTATTTGTGCGTTTATGATGTGTACAGACTTATGAAACACGAGCGAACATCAATCGAATGAGGAATATTGTAGCCAACGATGAATATGTTCATGAAGCAAGACAGTTTGACCATACATGATGTTGTGCATGTGTAAGCAATCTTAGAAATAATTTATAAAATAATTTAAAATACCAACCCAGATAGCACACAACGTCTTAAAGACGTCCATTTTACGTCCATTTTAGGTCTGAACGTCTTAAGACCTAAAATGGACGTTTTAAAGATGTCCATTTCGGGACGTCTTTAAGACTTTTGAATTTTACGTCTCTGAGACGTCCATTTTACGTTTTGAAAATGTCTTACAGACGTCTTTGAGACGTCCATTTTACGGTTTGAAAATGTCTTACAGACATCTTTGAGACGTCCATTTTACGGTTTGAAAATGTCTTACAGACGTCTTTGAGACGTCCATTTTACGTTTCGAAAATGTCTTACAGACGTCTAAAAGACGTAAAATGGACGTCTTAAAGACATCTCTAAGATCTTTATAAGTCGTCTTAAAGACGTCTGTAAGACGTTCATAAGACGTTTTAAAGATGTCTTTAAGACGTGCAGTTTTGTAACATAAGACGTTCAGAAGCCGTTCGGAGGACATCGGTAGGTCATCCAAGACGTCATTAAGACGTCTTGAAAGTCCTACACCAGGCGTCTTTAAAACGTCTTTTAGACGTATTTGTGCTATCTGTGAAATTTTTCAGAATATTGAATTCTTCCATCGCCATGAACGTTCACCTAAAAATATTGTTGAAGCTAGAAAAATATTTCAAATGGAAACACGATCGCAAATCACATTTCACATTTTTAAAAACCTCGAACGCATACGATTGTAGGATTCGCAAAAATCTATGTGAAATCGGTAAATTCACAGCTGTCAAATGTATCGGTAACAAACGGAATATAACGTTAAAAATTTCCCGGAAAAATGATCGTGCAGAGTAACATAATACCGCGTTTACGCGTAGCAGTCTCTATTTATTCTCTCGATAAAACAGGCCCGTCGTATTGGACAGGCCGGTGTATGTCGTGTGTCTCGATACGTCCTGCGTTGTATTTCATCCGGTTCCCAAAAATGCAGGCCGCTTCGCAGTCGATACTATTCCGCCCTCGTTCCTGCGGTTCGCATACTCGCCGATGGGTGTGTACTATCGGAATGTGTTGAAACATTGCGGCCACGAGGCGGTCGGATTAAATCTTGATACATTGCCACTATCCACGCGTAAAATTCGCGCGCGAGCGCTTGTACAGGAACGCGCGGCCCGAAACACGTATAGACATACACACAACTATGACTACAAAGCCACACAGAGCCGCGTGTGTACATTGGCGAATATTGGCGCACACGGAAACACTTTGTAATTCTCTCCACACCGGTAACGAAAGTTTGCGCGCGGTGTAGAAAGAACGAAAAAATATCAGTGATTTATCGTCGGTCCGACCGATTGCCGATAATGTACATTCTATCGTAGCGAATTACTAAGTGGCCACTTGTCCGCCACGGTCCCTTGTACATGAATTATTCTATTCCGTGACCAGGCGTACGTCCAACCCGGCTAATTGTTGCTTTCCCCGTCGACGAGCAAAGTCACTCGTTAGCAGTTGCATCGCTCGTGATCCGCAACAGCGTTCCTTCATGGAAGCCGTTCAGATCACACGAATTTAGTCGAGGTTCACGATACGTACGTAGCTTCCTTGCTATTTTTCAAAGAAAGTCTTTCCTCGATGCGTTCGGTTCTTTATTACATTACCTCGCGCCAGGAAAGAAGACACGAAGTTCTTCCTGTGTCTCAATAGCAGTGACATATTCTAAAAGTCTGTCTCTCTACTTCTATGGTAAACGATTTGAAAATGTCCTAAGATCAGCATCTTTCCCACTTATCGATAATATACGCGGAAAACGGTAAATTCCCATTCCTTGAAGAGGGGGGTGCTAATGGAATGTACACTGTTCACGACTTCGCAAACAGTTCGAATTATCACTAATACGGTGGCTCACAAAAGTATTCGCTCGATTTCTAAATCAGAATAATTTTCTTAAAATTTGACCAAACCACTTGACTTTTTTGCAAAAAAGATTTTGAAAAAAATTGCAATTAGTAGGAATTACATGAAGAGATAAAAATGGCACTTTCTAAAACTTCTTTATTTTAGCCTATAATGAAAATTTAAAATATGCCTTTTGTAGATCTATGTTAGTTATACATTTTACAATTATACACAGAACGAAGCGCATCGAAAGATGTAAGAAACTATGGATTTTAAGCAGAAATTGACCAAAAGTCGTGAAACACTGCAATTATCACCACTTTTAATCGTTTGTAGCTCATATATTCGTTAACTGATTTCGATGAAATATTTAGCATATGTGTAAATAATATAGATCTACAAAAGGCATATTTTTAATTTTCATTACGGGCTGAAATAATACAATTTTAAACCGATTTCGATGAAATTTTCAGCATATGTATAATTAACATAGATCTACAAAAGGCATATTTTAAATTTTCATTATAGGCTTAAATAAAGAAATTTTAAAAAGTGTCATTTTTATCTCTTCATGTAATTCCTACTAATTGCAATTTCTTCAAAATCTTTTTTGCACGTGATTTACTAAATCAATGTTTCTAATTGCTCAAAAAATGTCAAGTGGTTTGGTCAAATTTTAAGAAAGTTAGTCTGATTTAAAGGGCGAGCGAATACTTTTGTGAGCCACTGTATATTCAGTATACCAAATTTGATTAAGATGTAGAGAATGCAAGAAGATTGAAGTACTACTCAGTACCATGCATTTTATCTTTTATATTTTTATTTTGTTAAATACATTACTTTCATTTTATTGAATTTCTGAGGTTGCTGCTTTGGCAATTTAAGTGTTAAGAGAAAACTCGTGCACATCGCATTTTCTAAATACTCCGCGCGAATATAGTCTATTATACAGAGTGTCTCATAACGGGTGGATGAAGCGGATGTGAGGTGCAGAAATGAGTAAAATGAACGAACAACATTTTTTCAAGCGACACTTCGTTTTCCAGAAAATTGAGTTTGAAAATTCGACGAAATCGTGTGAGCCAAGAAGTAGAATTGGTTGGTCATGGCCAGACGCATGTCAGCAGATTTCTAGTTTAATTTTCTTGAAAACGAAGCTTCAGCCGAAAAAATGTTAGCCGTGTTTGTCACTTATGTTTGTTCATAAAATCGTCTCGTGTGCATTTGTACCACTCGTCCTGAGGCGCCCCGTGTTTAATAAATTATTAAGAGATAACGCGAGTGTGTCATGAGCTTGACCCTCCTACATTCTTCAGAAATAATTGCATAGAAGATTCTATGATAATATCTCACCCATTTTTGCTTTGTACTTTAAATGAACAAATTATGATTCATTTATAACGTCGCAGTTTAAAGAGATACATATAGCAACACAGACAAAACGAGATCGATCATTTTATAGTATGTGAAAATAGTAAATGGTTGAATTTTCACTGCTAGGAACGAGGATTAATAGCCGGCGGTTCCCCACGTGTCACGAGAGCGAAATTCGATGGAGAACGCAACGGAACTCACCCAACGTGGTTATCCAATCGATGGACCATGTTAACTTTCGTTTATATAAGCGCTGGTTCCCGTGATGTCACCGACTACCACTATACACAACGTTCTCGTCTATACCTCTGCATACCTGGACGGGAACAATGATTACGTCAGGTCGTTAACGGCGAGTGACTGTCGTACGGCCTCGTTTTTATGCCGCCGAGAGGAAAGTTAGCGACGCACGGTGATTTGAGAACTGGACATGCTATGTAACTTCACGAAAACCCGAAATTTCAATTCTTTTTGGTCGATTTTTCAAGGTGGACGAAATCGATTTTACCAAGGATCGAAAGATCAACCCTTTGCCGTATTATTTTCTTTATGACTACAATGATTCGGACATTTTTATCCTCAGACATGTCACAAGAGAGAAACGAAAATTTATGTTCTGTGTAACTAAATTTATTTCAATGCTCAAATATTGATTATAAAAAAAACTTTGATTTCGTCTAAAAAGAATGAAATTCGTATTTGTTCGACTTAGTTTAAAATCTTCATTACAAGTCTGACTCGTTACGATACGGCAATGGGTTGATCGGTTCTATTTAACCTTAGTTAACTATTTATATAAAAATTTTCAAATACTTTATCTATCACAATGAAATCTCTTCAGTTTCTTTGTCTCGTTCCTTTACTTCGTCTTTGACTCGAAATATTCTAATAATGTGTTTTAATTTTCATAACAATTTTAACATAAATAGCAAGCAATTAATTTTATTCCATGACGAGTATACTCGTCAATAACAGCTAACTGGTTAAAACATGAACCGTCGAACTCTTTTTAGAAAATGTTCTAATAGAAAAAGTCTTTGAAAGTAAAAGTTTTGAACAGGACAGCACAAATTATTGTACATTTCAATGAGCACAATGACCAGCCTCATTTCCAATGTGTAATCTCGTGTCACAATATTATAAAACGGTTCGAAAATATCGTATGAATAATATCAACGCTGTTTTAATAAATGTTCGAAATAAAATATATGATTTTTTTGTTGTAATAAATATTGCGACGTGTATATGTTTCACTTTTCAAAATGAAATTTATTGCTGTCGTTTTCTCTAAAACTCGGTCTAATCAGTTTATCGTGTTCTGCTTTTCGAAAAGAGTCCTTGGACATGTCGATGGCCACAATACCTGTCCGCCTCACTACCATAACGCGTTATGAGTCCGGTGTGATGGGAGTGGTGCGGTTAAGTATTATAATCTACAAGGCGCGTATAAAATATTAAAGAATTTAATACAAAAATTTTAATAATATTTAGGTTAGTATAGTGTGCAGCTTTAAATAAAGTTCATAAAATGCGAAATAGTGGTTGCTGCAACCAAGTGTGACGATGTAGTAACCATAGCGATCGTTTTAACATATCTATATCGCTTTTACGTTGCTTATTAAAGGTGTATAAATTATGGGATTTTACGAAAAAGACAAAAAGTGAAAATCTTTTAAATCTTAAGTTCTTAAATTTTTATTAGTGAATATGAACTGAAAATGCTTAATGTATGCTATGCCTTAGTATGCTATATTTGTTTGCCTGAAGCGTGACTTGTATAAAATTTATATCAGAGAAAGAGGAACATGTAGATCGATAAGATTGAGAAATAGTAAATTATCTACCCATACACGACTGCGGAACATTCGCAAATTCCAATCAGTTTCGACTTATTTACGAACAAGCGAGAAGCTAAAACGCTTTACAGCAGATTACAAACATTTTTTGTATTCCTTAGCGCACACTCGCACGCTACCAATCTAAGACCTCGTGCTTCAGTCACGAAGATATCTAACAGTATTTATAATTCTTTTCCAATCGATCAGTATCTTCAATAGAGATTACAAATTCTTCTTTTCCAGCAATAAGTTACAAGAATCTAAATTTGCATACGTATCAGCAATGTAGTTATCGCCGACAGCAAGTTAGCCGATGTCACGTTATCATACAGATCATCTTACGCCTTTCGTGTTTCTCCTTTTACGTTGAAACACGCTTTCGTGAACCATGAATTGTGAGCCCCATCTCATACAGGATGAAATACTTGTCCACCGTAATAACATATTCTGTAGTCCGATATCCCCTAATTGTACAGATCGGAATATTAATATTATTAATATCAAAATTTTCATGGTCACGGAAAATCGCGTGCGTCGTTGTATCTCCGATCGCTATGCAACAAAAAATGAGACATGATGATGATACACTTCGATCGAAAATTAAATCTTTACTATCGAACTGTGCCCAGATTCTATAAATTTTTATTAACATCGTCTGGTTTCGTATCCTTTAAAATATTAACGAAATAATTATCTGCGTATCTGTTCATAAATACTACTACATAAATTATCCTATAATTACAGAGGTAAGACAATTACGATTTTTATTTCAGGTTATATTAATCACATTAAAGTCACGTATATCGTGATGTGGAATTGTAACGGATAGCATTATACTCGGAGAATTTCCAATTGTTCATTGAATAATATTTTTTTCATATTTTTTAAGAGAACGATATGTGTTCAATAGAATGCTTAACTATGAACGTTATTTTAAGAAGAACGCTGCTTAGAACAAACGGTAGTAGCGAATAGATATCATTAGTATCAAAGTGTTTATGGTCACGGAAAATCACGTGCACCAGTGCATCTTTGATTGGTGTGCAACGAGATATGATGATGATTCGAGCGAAAATTAAATTTGTACCATCGCACTGTGTTCAATTTTCTGATAAAATGCATGTCGTTTAGTCTGAGACCTTTTTGGTTTCAAACTTTATTCCTCAGATCCTCAATTTTGAGGCTTCCGGCGCGGTTAAAGAATTATCCATTAACATCTACACCATCTCTAAATTTTGAACATCGCACTTTGCGCAATTTCTCCGATTAAAATTTAATTTAGTCTGGACTCTTTTAGTTTCAAACTGTATTCATCGGATCATCAAATTTTGAAGGTCCTGGTGCAGTGAAAGAATTATCCATTACAATCTGCACCATATTTATGGCGTTTACATCATATTATGAATATAGGTTTATTCTAAACCTTTTTTGGTTTCAAACTGCACACAGTGGATCCTTAATTTTGAAGGTCTTTTGCAGAATTTAAGAATTATCTGATGAAATTCTTTGAATTTCGTCTGGTTTTGTTTGGTTCGTCTGTATGCATCATACCTCGAGTTTTGGAGCTGCCGGTACAGTTAAAGAATTACCTGCGTAGCTGTTCATAAATTCCGTTCAAACTCCATAAATTATCCGTCTGGAATTTCGCTGATCCGAGCACGCGAGTCGGCGGTGCAGCGATCGCACGTCAATGGAGAGGAAAACAGATTTCGTGAGGTATCAAATATTGCGTGCTGGCTGTGCGGCAGAGCGATTGTGAATCATAGTAATTACACCTGGCTGCCGTGACTCCGTGACTCCGTGGATCCTACACGGAAATTAGAGAACACCAAGAATGGGTACGGCTGATGCGTTTCTCGCGACTTTAACGAATTCCGGGACGTTCTCCGTCGGTTCATACATACTTCTGACTGGTAGTCGCGGTTTCATTGAACTGTCCGTTAATTGGGACCAGCTGCGTATTGATTACGTAAAGCCTTGAGCGTTAAACGCGTAATCGAAACAAACCTATAATTAGCGAAATTCCTTTCGTGGTAGTCACCGGTCGCTAAGACGTCGATCGGGGTTACATCATTGACCATAAAGAAAGATCCATTTCGATGGATTGCAAGAATCTGGGTCGAAAATGCTGTGCTGCAAATGACGTCGCGCGAAATGATGCCTCAATAGAAATCGAAATTACTGGCTTGTTCTCGCTTGTGCTAGTTATTAGACTGTATTGAGGTTTTGATCAATTTTGTTCAGTTTTCAGCAATCGTAACTCAAGACATATATATATATTTATGGTGGGGGGAATTAATTTTCGGTCATATTTACAATACCATAACTTTGTTAAAATTCAACTACACGACTTCAGTTTTCTTGAGAAGTTAGAAGGATTAGTTTACTGGAAATTGAAATACTACAAATTGAAAAGTGGCATTTTTGGACGGACGAAGGATCGTTTAATAATTTCTAATGTTGTTTCCTGTTAGCCATTGATCTATAATGCGAAGAAAAATTACATTTTTTGCGAAGACACGAATAAATGGCAGCGCAAGGGGTTAATTACGTCGATGGTAATTGACGTTTTTCGACGTTATTATTAATTGATGGAATCGAAAAGGATATTTCGATTCCATTGTTGTCTACGTAACTTCATCGAGCTCAAGGCGTTGCATTGTGGGAGAAGTGTGGGGCTGGTAAAGAACCCTGGACTAATCATATGGAAAATCTATCCCGGTAAAATCAGTTGAATTTTTCATATGTTGTAGCTTGTGATCTACTGAACAAAAGATGTAATGGGCACAAAGCTCAATAATGGACAGTTATCGAGCTGTCGAATACTCAAATCTCGGGAAGTATTTATTTTTTGGAAAAATGTTTGAAACAAAATAGTAGGATTTCACAAAATCTGTTAGGTGGTGTCATTATTTTTCAATTTTGAATGACCTTGAAAAGGTATGTGAACAGAAATCTTTCACAAAAATCTTTGCCTGTCACAGCAGAGGTAAGGATCCCACGGTTCGTAACTCCCGTAGTATTTTTTGACTCCGAACCCTCTCTGCTGTGTGCGTGTTTGTGTGCGGATTAATAAAAAATGATCTTATTATGTATTACCAAACAGTATGGACACCAAAATGTATGGAATACACTGATATCAATAATATAAATATCAGACGTAGCAATGCCAGAAAGTAATAGCATTCGGCAGCAACAACGCTAGTATGTTGCCAACTTCATTTAGGTCGCGCAACTTGAAAATGGAAGGAGTGGGGTGGCAAGAGTGGGGGTGCGGCAAGCGTGTAAAGTAAATATACTTCCCGAGATTTGAGTATTCGGCAGCTCGAATTTGTCATGTTTGACTGATTATAACTCGATAACTGTCCATTATTGAGCTTTCTGCCCATTACATCTTTTGTTCAGTATATCATAAGCTACAACATATGAAAAATCCAACTGATTTTACTGGCATATATTTTCCATATGATTAGTGCGGGGTTCTTTAGTCCTACTATTTAACCAAGCACGGAACGAATCCGAGCACTGAATAGTTATTTCGATGATCCTAGATCTGTTCGAGCCATTAGTTCCGTAGCAGATGCAGCATCGTTTATTTGAATTTGCTCGATCCACTTAACCAGAAATGCATCTTGCGATAGCTTTTAGGAAACGAAGGTCAAACGGCAGTGGTTCGCGTGAAATCATTCGCGGAAATAGTGGTCCAACGTGGGGTTCTTTAGCCGAGCAGATTTCAGTGTAATGTAACCAATCTCTATTGCATTTCGATTCGAAAAGAGGCAAGTTTTGGACGGCGGAGGGATAGTTGTCGGTCTCCGTAAAGCAAGCCGGTGATATTTTCTCGGCCTGATCGGTAAGTTAATGCCCAAGTAAACTTGGGACCGGTCTGGGCGGTAGCTATCGGCCCACGCTAACTTTCAATTTCATGCGGCCGGACCACTTCGTGGCCACGGATAACGTATACACGCGTGTACACGAGGAATGTCCAGCACAGCGGTGCCCGCGGACGGATACACCAACAATAAAATCGGTCTCGGGCTAGGTTGGAGATGCTGCGACGAGCATAGGCACTCACCATCGCCGAGACAAAGGTCTGAACGTAGGCGTTCGCAAGGCCACCAGTCCTAAATGCTTCAACGAACTCTCTTTCTCTCCCCCTCTCTCTCTCTCTCTCTCCCCTCTCTCTCTTTCTCCGCCTCTTTCTTTCTTTCTCGTCCTCGGCAGGAGGATCGGGGAGACGCGTTGGGTTACAGAAAAGGATTCCTCTGCCCGTGGACGGCTAATCGATTATGAGAACGCGACATGGTAACGTATACCAGTGTCCTTGCGTTTTGACAGATGCTCCTTTTTTCATCTCCGATCTACCCGCGTGCCGATCCTCTATCCTCGACTGCCATCTATCCTATTATCTGCCGGATGCTGCGGCTGACTCTCTTTTTACCGTCGACCAAGCCTTTTACGAATTCATAATGGTTCCTCGTATCCTTCGGGGAGCCGACTGTTATTGCCTGTCTGGGGATCTGTACGCTGACGTTTGCGATAGAAATTAATGACTAGACTCTGTGTCTAAGTCCTACGCATTCATGAGAAAAATTAGGGGATGGGACATAAAACAGAAGAAACATTGGAACAACCTTATGGGAATTCTGATATTTGCGACAGAAGTTAATGATTGGTCTTTATGTCTAGATTTTATTCGTTTAGAATGGAAATGAGTGGGAGGGACATATAATAGTAGAAATATTGGAACAATTTAAAAATATTGTCACATTATGTTCAATCTTCTCAACTATTTGATATTTGCGACAGAAATTGATGGCTTGACTTTATGACTCCGTTTTATACATCCATGAGACAAATTAGGGGATGAAACATAAAACAGATGAAACATTGGAACACTCTTATTGGAATTCTGATATTTGCGACAGAAGTTAATGATTGGTCTATATGTCTAGATTTTATTCGTTTAAAATGGAAATGAGTGGGAGGGACATATAATAATAAAAATATTGGAACAATTTAAAACTATTGTCACATTATATTCCATCTTCTCAACTATTTCATATTTGTGATCAAAATTGATGGCTTGACTTTATGACTCTGTTTTATACACCCATGAGACAAATTAGGGGATGGAGCATAAAACAGAAGAAACATTGAATTCTGATATTTGCGACAGAAGTTAATGATTAGTAGACAGCGGATCTTTATGCAAAATAAAAATTTTCAACCTGAATCGCAGCAAACTGGATTGAAATAGAAATTAATTTTATTTCTTAATATGTTGAATAGGTTAAACATAATTTAACAACACTTTTAAGATCTTCTAATGCTTTTAATGTCTTAAATTACACTTACCCATTTTTGTCATAATTGCATAAAATCCGCTATGTAATGATTAGTCTTTATGTCTAGTTTTATTCGTTTAAAATGAAAATGAGTGGGAGGGACGTATAATAATAATAAAAATACATATAATAATAAAAATATTGGAACAATTTAAAACTATTATCACATTATATTCAATCTTCTCAACTATTTCATATTTGTGATCAAAATTGATGGCTTGACTTTATGACTCCGTTTTATACACCCATGAGACAAATTAGGGGATGGAACATAAAACAGAAGAAACATTGAATTCTGATATTTGCCACAGAAGTTAATGATTAGTAGACAGCGGATCTTTATGCAAAGTAAAAATTTTCAACCTGAATCGCAGCAAACTGGATTGAAATAGAAATTAATTTTATTTCTTAATATGTTAAATAGGTTAAACATAATTTAACAACACTTTAAAATCTTCTAATGCTTTTATGTCTTAAATTACACTTACCCATTTTTGTCTAATGATTAGTCTTTGTGTCTAGATTTTATTCATTTAAAATGAACACAAGTGGGAGAGACATATAATAGTAAAAATATTGCAACAATTTAAAAATATTGTCACATTATGTTCAATCTTCTCAACTATTTGATATTTGCGATAGAAATTGATGGCTTGACTTTATGACACGGTTTTATACACCCATGAGACAAACTAGGGTTGAAACATGAAACAGAAGAAACATTGGTACAACCTTATGGGAATTCGGATATTTGAAATACAAATTAATGATTAGATTATAAGTCTAGATTTTATTAATTTATAATGGATACGAGTGGGAAGTCACATTACTTTCAATCTTCTGGACTATTTGATATTTGTGATAGAAATTGACAGCTTCACATTATGTCTGGATTTTATACATTCCCGACAAAAATGAGTGGGCGGAACACTAACCAGTAAATACAATGAAGAATTTGAAAATTTTGTTATTGTCAACCTCTCAGACCAATTAAAAAAGGAAGTGAACGCCCAATTGACTATAGTTTGGTGTAATTGAAGTAGACGATTTTCATTGTGCATTAAAATGAATTACTACTTCTTTTGATTGCTGCAATAGCAATGCAGAACTTCTTTGGATGCGAAGGAAACATAACAGAACAAGATACCTACTTTCGTCACAGTGTCACTAAAAATCAAGTCTAAAGAATATCAACACCTTAACATACGAATTAAATGAAATTCGATAACACCGGTGCTATTATTTAACTTATAATTTGTGTAAGCTTAACCATGGATTTTTCTATAAATTCAAAACAGTTATCTTCGTGGGTTGAGAATAGACATGTGACAATATTTTCTGTTAATACTGTACAATATCTTACTCCAATGTGCATAATGTTAGAAACACATGACTGCAGATAATTAAGTTAGACAAAAGACTTTCTACTCTTCCAACACGCATGGCACTTAAAACCGAAGCAAAAAGGAGAAAACTTTAAAATCCGCGAGCGGATGCATTGAACAGACAAAACCCGATTGAAATTTCGGTTCGTTCCACGGATAAATAGTTAGTAACCGGCGCGAAAGAGGAACGAATCCCGAACGCATGGTTTTAAGGGCAAGAAGCAATTATCCAGGCGCAATTAAACCAACCGGCACCGGTGGCAATTAGCCTTGCGCGTTAATATTAATTGCAAGAGTGATCTATTTTTCCCCGTACCGTTCCCATGATTCGAGCACCGATACGTCGTAAAACGCGTATCGTTCGAACGATCGCAGTGAAATTGTATACAAGGTAGTTACACTTTCGTGTAAGGATATCCATCTGACACTGAAATCGAATATTAAACTCTCCAGACACACGTGATTGATTCTCGGCGCGCGTTTTCGGATAGGATTTCGTCCGAGTATGCAGCCGTAACGTGCGGTTATGTACCCGGCTATTAATTGAAACGTAGAGAGAGAACCCCGGGACCACTTCGTTAACTCGGCAAATATTGATTTTAACTGAAATTCGTTTCGTCGAATAGGCCGGCGGTGCTTGCGTTACAGAATCTCTTTCGACAAGGCGTATGAAAAAGAAATTCGCTCGGCGTAAACGCCATTTGAACAGGTGTGGAGCTCACCTAATTAAGAACGGACACGGTGGATCAACGCGTCGTCGAAGAATTTCGAGAAAATTACGATATTCTATCCATAAGTTCCGGAGACAAAGCAAAAGATGTGTAGAAATTTTATTCTCGCAATATTAACCCTTAGCACTCGAATGGCGACTCTGAGGCGCCACTAGAAATTGCTACACCATTATTCAGAATATTGTTTACATGATTAAACTTGTTCATATGTAATAAATTACTAAACATTTAAATATTGTATGAGGTACTATATCAGTTTCGTACGCATAGAATAAAAAAGCTTGTGTACGATGAAAATATTTTAGGTTAGAAGAAATGTTTGGTTTTTTAGTTGAAATAGCTCCGAGTGCAAAGGGTTAACACTCGAACTACCGGACATGTGATAATGATGGACTTCAGTTTCTGTATTTTACAATTACCGAAATTGTGAACATATTTTTGTGGACTCTGGATACATTTATTTGTTCAGACGTATTTTGTAATAAATGTGTGCAATATCTCGATAGTTGTTCTACTGTTAAATCAATCTTATACACTATTTTAGTGACTAACCTCTCATTTCAAGTTTGCATAGATTTTTAAATTGCTGTATCTACAAGCTTCTATCTTGGTGTCGTAGTTTCATTTTCTTATTGCTATTTTCAATGAGATTCTATCCTGCACATGAAATATATTAAATAGTTGAACAAAATAATGGAATTAAGCAGCGCAAAGTACTGGTCCAATAGTTACTAGACTGTTTTAAAATGGAATAACCCTTCTATTTTTCTAAAATTGACATTTAATTTTCAAAGAACAAATTCGTATTTTAACTAGCGTTGCTGTTAGTATGTATTACGTACTATTTGAAAGGCTATACAGGGTGTTCGATTACAGGTGGGAGAAAATTTAAGTGGTTGTTCTCCATGACAATATAAATCGAAAATGAAGAATAAAAAAATTTCGTTTTCGGCTTCGTTATTTAATTATTAACAATTAAAAATTGGCCTAAAATGTGGCAACGCGACCAGCAGAGGTGTACATTGCGTACGTTATAGAGGCGCGCGACAGTCTCGTATCAAGTCACGAATACATGCTTACCTTGGTTCTCATTTGGCCCCCCAACGAGGTGAAAATGTTTAACAAATTGTTGAACAGGATAAAAAATGTATCGTTTCACTTCATTGAACTTGCCTACTCGTTAAAATTCACAAGGGCATTTCTAATCAGTGTCGCCAGATCGCTGAAATCGAGGGCAATACAATTTACCACCACTCTGATGACTAGAGTAATATGTAACACGTCACGTGACCAGTCTACGGTCTTAGTGGGGGACGTTGGAGTGTGCTCAGGAGTGGAATGGGATAGTGGAAGGGGAAAAGGAGATGAGAAAAATCAACCCAGTTTTGGGTTGATCTGGCGACACTGTTTCTAATATCCGCCCTATGGAATTATCGAGCAGTAGGGATCAATGCCCTTTCACTTTTTAATTACTCTCACATATGTAATTTACTAGAGATCACTGTAAAGTGGTATCCATTATGTCCATAATCCATAATCATTTTCACCTCGTTGGGGGCCCAAATCAGAACCAAGGTAAGCATGTATTCGTCACTTGATGCGAGACTGTCGCGCGCCTCTGTGACGTACGCAACGTACACCTCTGTTGGTCGGGTTGCCGCAATTTAGGCGGATTTTTACTTATTAATAACTAAATATCGAAGCCGAAATCGCAATTTTTTATTCTTCATTTTCGACTTATATTTTCATGGAGAACCACCTCTTAAATTTTCTCTTACTTGTAGTCGAACACCCTGTCTAAAAAATGACCTGATTAAATTTAAATCAGCGTTGGAAATAATATATTTAATCTAATGCATTCTGGAAAATGAAATGTTTAATTTAATGAAACAATTAATATGATTCTGTGCAATTTTAATTAAGAGTTTTATGGCATACGAGTTGCGTCCATTGTTTTGCCCAACCGCACGCATTGATCGAATTCCGGAGATGGATCATTATTTTCACGGGTCTCTGATAATGTGAGGCGCAATTACCGGGTAACTGAGGGGATTCGGAGAATTCAATCAGGTTTTTGTTCAATCACAGGTCACCGGCCAATTAGTGGACACCGAGTTCCAGCCAACGGTCACGGCGACATGCAAAGCCGGCCACATGACGATACGAGTGAATCTGAATCAGAGTTTCGTGGGTGCTGTTCATGCTCGAGATTTTCGAACGCCGCAGTGTATGGCGCCAGGGAACGGCTCGAACCACGCTACCCTCGCTATTAATCTTCTAGCTCCCAAAGGATCTCCGGACTACTGCGGTGTCTTGGTAAACAATGTGAGTGCTCTATCCATGATACCCGTGAAAATTTAATTTCAATCAAAACTGTGAACCGAACGTTCCCCTCTTTCGAAGCCAGGGCTGCTCGCAGTCTGACGAACTCTTGTGATTCGATCATATTGTTTCGCCAAACTATCGATCAGTAATTTAAATTTTTTTTTCATGAATGTGAAACTTTACACAAGTTTGCAATTTTATAAAAAAAAATGTTATGAAAACGGAGGTTGAGAAAAATTTTATTTTCTCTGCGATTCCAGTAAATCGAAAGCAAACTTATATTTGTACCGTCCGTCCATCAGGAGATGGCAGTGATTTTCGACAGTGGGGTGCGGGAGGACTGCGAGACCCCACTCTAGACGCCAGGCTGCGGACCCCACTCTTAGGCGCTCAGCGTCACCCAATCTCTCTGTTCCAGTCACACTAATATGCGCATTTCCGTCTTTGTCGCGCAATTCGGCCATTAGCGGTAGACGTGGTAACGCGTAGAAGGGAGATCACGTGGTACATACAAGTTCCTCACTGCCATATCCTGATAAACGGACGGTACATAAGAAGCCCGATAAAAAGTGATTTTTGGGAATTAATTTCTCAAAAATTGTAAGACTTTATTGAAACGATATTTTTGTGTTTCAAATGGTTTACTTTGCAGAGTACCCCACAATTCATTTATTTAATAATACTTACCAATTACAAATTTATCAATTACTTAAGGGCACTGGTTCATCTGAAATTAAAAATTCGATAAGATTTGTATAATATACTAACATATCTAAACCTTGAACGAAGAATATTTTTTTGTTGCACGTGTATCTGTATATTTAATAAAACTCAGTAATTTTGTTGTTAAAAATCACAACTATACCTTAAAACATCCCCCATGTGTCTCAAATCAGTGTTTCGAAAAGTCCTTTCGTAATGATCACCGCAAATCGACATTTTTTAACCGAACATCGGGAAAATTAACCATAACTTTGTCAATATTAAAGATTTTTAAATAAAAAAATATTAGACCTCTCTAAAATAAGCCTCTTTAAGTACGAAAACATTTTTTGAATGAAGTCTTACAGTTTCCAAGAAAAAAATTCCCAAAAATCACTTCTATTCATCCATCTGACTGAGCACTACCCTTAACTATGGTTGATGAAGGAATTTCTAAACTGTAATTATTGAAATCGATAATATAATCGCAGATTACGAAATTTCAAATATTGTACACACAGATACGGTTTATATGAATTTTACATAAATTTCTCTTAATCCAAACATTCAAGAACCGGTGTTCAAAGTTGATGACTTCAGTATGCAATCAGATCAGACACTCAGTACCAATTTCTCATAGGTAGATAGTTAATTTAATTGAATGTGCAAGTAGTGCCTTCTCCGTTTGCAATTAAGAAGTGTAACAAGATAGACTAGGATACGAATGTTCTCAGGACCTATGTAACAAAGGTTTTAACCCTTTGCGGACGCGTGTCTGCTGACAGTCGCCCAAACAATTTTACTGTTCAGCGAGTGTGAATAATATTTAAAACAATTAATACTCCCGAAACATATGAAACAAATTTTTCATATTCCTTCATTTAATTCATACACCAAACTCCTCATCAAACAATTTTGTTTCACAAAGAAAATTTATTCGACTCATCAAAAAGTATGCTAAAAATAATCCCCGTCTGCTAAGGGTTAATTCAATGTCTCTTGTGAAATAAACTGTACTCGCGCATTTGTCCCGCGGAATAGTTTAGTTGCACCGGTATTAAATGGCTGTAAAAGTACCTGGTAGGCTGTGACCACTGGTTTTAATCTCATCGGTAACAGATTCCCCTTAATCGCGTTGTAATTCTTGCAGGACAACGAGGAGCGTTCCATCTCCATTGCGGTGCGGATACATAAGACCCTGGAGCTGGCGGACGATAAATTTTATGTTATTACGTGCGGAAAGGCCGGATTCAAAAACGCGAAGTACGCATAACCTTTATTAATATTAGCTCGTATCTCTTAGAAATCGTGCGGGAGAATCGCGACAGCTACCGGGGGTTGTATATAATTTTCGCGCGTTACGATCGTTTTCTCTGTTTGCAGGAACGAGACTTCGTTAGTGTCGCTGCGGCTTTTGGACGGGGGGCACAAAGTGCAGGAGGCTATTTATGGTCACAACTATACTTTGCGTGCGGAGATCTCGCGACCAGATGGTTCGTAACAGCATCTCTCACTTCCATTTCACCCTTGGATTTAATTGGAATTAACGAACCCATGCGCGCCGCGCCGCTCGTGTGTGCAACGCATGCCGGGTGATGCACTTTCATCAATCCTTTTCTTTGCAGGTATGTACGGAATCAAGGTGAAGTCCTGCTTTGCGTTCAATAAGCGAAACAACAGCGTACAGCTGATCGACGACAAGGGGTACGTTGTATTTTAGTCAAGGAAGCGCGGTTATCTCTGCCGGCATCAATTATTAACTTTACGTTGAAATGAGTCTGCTGTTTTAGGTTCTCTCTTCAACTTTGTCTTATATTTTTGCTAAACATTGCCACAAAAATGGAATATAAAATTATCTTCAGGGTTGGTTAGGTTCTCTTTTCAACTTCGTTCTATATAATTGCTAAATATTGACGTGAAAATGGAATATAAAATTTCCTTCGGATTGCGAACCTTCCAACTCCTGTTACTACACATTTTTATTAAAATTGTGCCAATTTGAAGATTCAAGAAGACGACAAGGAATAAAATGAAATTAGAATATTATTTTTTTAGTACTAACATAGCAAGAGTTGTTTTAGTCGCGTAATCCTTTTAAATAAGATACAAGTATTAATGAAATAAACTTTCACTTTACCATTTTCTTCTTTGAAACGGAAACTGAAGAAATAAAATTTAACCAGATGTTTGGTTTTTAAAATTCTTGTTAAAAAGCACAGATTTACATACATCTTATACAATCTAGCTACTACATAAGAATCAAAACCACAGTTAAGCCTGATCGAATTAATAACAAATATTAATAGTTTGTGTTTGTTTAACTGCTTGCAGAAAAATACAAATTTACTTCCAGGCTCCTCAATTTAGCTATTACAAACAAATCAATGTCACAGGTTAGCCTGATCGAATGAATTAAAAATATGTTAACTAAAGATTGAAGAGAATCTAACCTGCTGTGCCTCTTAATTCTTTCATAAAAATGTGAATTGATATGCAGCCTTTACAATATATTTATTACAAACGTATTAAAGCCACGAGTTGGCTAGATAAAATGAATTGAAAAATGTTCTATGAATGGCACGAAGTGTCTTGTCGTTCCTCGATGAATAACGAGATTCCGCACGCTTCTAATGATACCAATTTCGCGCAAATCGAGACGGAATGATGGTAATTACGGTTATGCAACGTTTTCTGTTCAATCGAACAAAGGTGTCCCGTGAAGGCTCGGGTCATGACGAAATTCATATACGATCGGAACACCGGCCTGGCGGATGCAACATTGTTCTCGATGTTCCGGTTTCCTGACAGCCCGCAAGTGCATTTCCAATGCGACATCGCTGTGTGCCGAGGTAAACAGATCCATTGACTGATTTCCCGATTACGGGGCCGCTGCGTACCGAATCTGGGTTACAGTGTGCCGTTCAACTCGAGCCCAGTGGATTAACATATTCCCTCGGAAGTACCCTACGCTATCAGATGCACATGTGTGCGCTCGCAACATGGCTGTTCCTCGTCATTACGGTTTTCCATCTCTTTTTTACACCTCTTTTCACGTTTCCCGGGGTCGCTGTCCCGTTCCGCCGTGGTCCCAAATCAGGATTTAGTTGTTCTGAATTTTCTAGCGACAGAGCGACAGAGTACAAGTTCAAAAATATTAGAGGGAAATGCACAATTAATACGTTGGATGCTAAATATCAATTTGGAAAGTTCGTAAAAAATGAAAGTCATTTAATTTATATAATTTAAACAGTGTAATTATCTCTTTGCGGACGCGTATGTGCAGACAGTCGCCCAAGTAAAATTGCTACTCCGTGACTAAAAATTATTTTTAAAAAAATTATTACTCTCAAAAACGTCAGACAAATTTTTACCAAACACAACACTTGCTCCTTCATTTAATTCTTATGCGTAGCTTTCAGTACGCCATTTAATTTCCCAAGGAAAATTGTACATTCGAACCGTCGATAAGTACGCTAAACATAATTCCCGTCCGCAAAGGATTATAACAGTGTATAATTTATGTTTTAAAGTTTTAGCAAAACTAGGTCTATTAGAATTATTCATTTGTGACTGTAATGGTGGTTAATATGTTAAAGACTTTCATGCTAATTAAACTCTGTAAAGAATTCTAAAAATTTGAATAAAATTTGGTTTGTTCGAATATGTCAAGATAAAAATGCATTTCTAAACTTGATCTGCGATTACAGTCACCCATATGTGATCGACGTGGTAGTCATCATGTTAAAGTGTTATATAAGATAGGATGTTAGACTACGGATACAAGAATTGGTAATTAGTGCGCGGATTTTTATGAACTTATGATAGAAATGACCGAAAAAAATTCAAAACTGCAAGAATATTAGAAGATGAATTTTGGACCCAGCTATACGTTGTTTTCTCTACATTAAAATCATTAAAAAAGGAGTACATGTACTTTCCTTCAACTTCTGATTTTCACAATGTCTTTTCTCACCGTTGATTATGAAAAATTATACAACTTTGCCATTTAAATCGTTCCCCTGGCTGAAGCACTTCAATAATTGCCAATGTGTTTCATCAAATTTGTTTTCCACCCTCAACGTCGAGGGTTGTTTCCACCCCTTCAGTATGCACGATACTCGATAAAAAGGCAGTGTGTCAAATAGAGTTTTAAGAACAAACTTTTCCGAAACATTCATGAAATTTTTCTAAACATGATTTTACTTACAAACTATTTCATCTAAAAGTTTCATCAAAATCCGTGTGTGTATTAATTACTTCGCTGTATTGCTTTGTTAAACGATCCTAACAAATTCTATATTTTATGGACAAACATATTAACACATTACTAACCGGAAACAGTAGACCAATTAGTAGACTTTTCAATGACTGTTCCATATCAAAATGAAACGTAAAAATATTCTTCTAGAGATAAGTTTATTAAAAAAAAATTGCGGTTGCCGTTAAACAATATTTCCCGAAGTAATGTGTCAAGGATATTATGTATCTGTTTTCACTGAAATTAATTCCGTTCGGTACGTTTCTCTATGCACGTGAAACTCGTGAGCATCTAAGCCGACTTCGTGATCCGGTGTGCGTCTGTCGTGCGTGGAATGGTAAATTGCATCTCCGAGATAACAGGTGAAACGTAAAACGTTAATCTTCTTTCCTCTAGGAAGCTGCGGTATCCCTATTTGCGAAGGCGATAACGAGGAAGAAATAAAGGGAGCGTCTTTAATTAATGGGCAAAGCGTGAGCGGCGAGGAAGGAGTGCTTCTTGCGGGCACGAGCGTGTTCGTTCTTGACCCTGGTCAAACGCCATGTAAATATTCCAACGAGTACTTTTCATAGTCTATACGTGTACACACACACAGAGAGAGACACAAACCCGCATACACGCCATACGCATACACGTACACGCGCGAGCAAGTATACGCGTACATACTGATACCTACCTACTTAACCCATATGTATTCCATCGATACCGTAACTAAAATTATCCAAGAAATTTTTCCCCGGGACGATTAATTAATTAAGCCCGCTCCCGATGAACCTTTGTCTGGAAATAAACTCTTAATGGGTTTCAATGTCGATATATCTTGTTTAATAGCTGTACAAACTCTGTACGAGGACGGCAGCGTCCACCCATTATGGCTGCTATGGCTGGCCGTAGCTCTTGGCATTCTGTTCCTCATTATGCTCATTATCAACATATTCCTCTGCTCCGCGATGACCTGCAGTTGCACCAGGACCGACATCATCGAGAAAGAACCATCGATCATCGAAGATTACGATCCCTATCGCAGCTGGCATGGTTCCCAATATGGCTCGAGGTTTGATTCCGACTTCATTTTTTTAACTATACCCACGTCTGCCTTAGATTTATTTATGTAGTGGGAACAGCTGACAGATTCATTATAACCTTCTTTCTTCCATTCGCACTTCAGAAATATCTTCGGATTCTCACTTGCATTTTAACCCTTTGCGAACGCGTGTCTGCTGACAGTCGCCCAAACAATTTTACTGTTCCGCGACTGTGAATAATATTTAAAACCATTAATACTCCCGAAAAATATGAAACAAATTTTTACGAAACACAACGCGTTTCCCTTCATTTAATTCATACACCAAACTCCTCAGCAAACAATTTTGTTTCACAAAGAAAATTTATTCGATCCATCATAAAGTATGCTAAAAATAATCCCCGTTCGCTAAGGGTTAATCATTGTGCACTGTTTAAATAATTGTTGCAGTAATACATTGCATTTGAGTAAAATTATAAAAATATAAAATTAGGGAGAATTGCCAAATTCGGATCAGTGCGTTATTATTATTAATCACATTAATTGAGTAGATATACTGCTTTAACGAAGGTTTGCTTCTGGATTAATTCCTGTATTAATTTCCTTAATTAATTCATAAATAGCTTGTATCAATTTCGGGTCAGCATTTCGAAAATATTAACCAGCTACTTACCTCCTGATGATTAATTTTAGATAGGAGACAATTTCATAGAATGTAGTTATAAAATCAACAAATTTGAATAAAGTACCTTTAAAAATATACTTAAAAAAATTGTTGTACAGCTGTCTAAATGGACCTAATCAACGCTGTCTGCATAATTGTCAAAAGTATTCCCTTTCTATGGGTTCTATTTCGAAACCTCGTAAAATAGTTAAAACCATTATCCACGTTAAAAGTAATAAAAGTGTCCGATTTGAATTAATTGATGGAACGAACTATTGAATCAAATTGTCTCATGAAAATTACCGAAGTATTTTAACATCTTTCATATTCAATGTTTTCGTATTTAATATCATCATATTTAACATTCCTTCCATTCAAAAGGATACCGTTAAATTTCAATAATTGCAAAGTCATACAAATTTGGAATGCATCAGCGAGCAACGACGAAACGTAGAAATGTTGCTATAATTTGTTGATGTTTGCAGGTATTCTCTGAACGGGAAGCAAGGATACGCTTCCGGTGGATCGACGATGAACTCGACGAGGTCGATATCGACGAACAGCGACCATTATGCCATAGTTCACTCGCGACCAGGAAGCAGATACTCTGGGCCGGGTCAGAAGCATCATCATCATCACAGAGGGCCGCCATCGAACATCGGTTCCCATTATTCTGGAAAATAATATACTAGTAGCCGTCCCTAACGAAAAACTTAGAGCGAACGATCACCATCGATTAAACTATTAAACGATCTAAAATAGCAATTCTACGTTTTAACGCAGCGACCACTTGTAACGAACACCGAGACACGATGGAATCGGTGTTCGAGGTCGCATTGACTATCAATTGGTAACGAGCCACTAAACGATAAGTTGGTCCACGTTTCGATGAACAGCGACATCGTAACAGAAGACCGTTGTTTCAAACATTTGTTAAAGCCTTAAGGATTGATCCTCGTAACTCCTTGTGTCCTTAATAGTTACTACTAATATATTACGTACACAAAAAGGTTAAACAATTCCTGCCTTGAAGAGTATTTTTGTACTAATTTTCAACTATCAGTATAGTTATCTGTACCTTCCTCCGACGAGGACACATACGAACTTCAAAGATGTTAACGTTTGGATTTGAAGATCTTTTTGATATCGAGATGTTATGGTGATTTTGTTCATTTTTGTTTATGTCGTCGCTCGGGGGATGGTTCCTCTGCTAGATCGTATATGTATCATATGATAGTCATAAATGTAGGTACTTAGCATTTACAATGTTGCGCAGTATCGTACTTAATTCAGTGGAATTAGACGAACGCTTTTGTACATAAATTCATTGATCGGGACTCATCCTTCGTGACTGTCGACGCGCGTCGTCGCCTTCTATCATCAAAATTAGTGTAGTGTCTATGCCGTCCAGTTAGTTCTACTGCCGTCACGATAAAAAAAAATTGATGTTTTGTATAAAATCCGCGGAGTGTAGCGACCGGGAACAATTTAATGATCGACTTTGTTCCGTTCTTGACACGATATTATATATAAATATCTTTTCTTTGATAGCTCAATGAAACATTCCATGTTCAACGAGTCACGATTACATGCTACAAATACATTAAAAGTTTAAGGAAATTCATGGATTTTTTATTGTGCTCCTTACCCGAATAAATCGTGAAGAGTTGATATTCATTTTTTCTTGATTCATATATTCATTGCTTTTTCGCTAACTTTAAGTGTACGGTTAGTGCGAAGTTAATGATATAAATTTTCCTAGCAATTAATAATGTAACATAACGTGTTACCAGCGAACTTTTTTTCTTAACAGGGATTCTACATGATTTAGTCAATTTATTGAAAACGACATAATTAGGAACGTGATTACTCTACAATCAAGTTCTAAAGCATTCATAGATTCATATTAAATGACCCTGGCTGCATGAAACATTCATGAATAAGTCTTGTCACGTAAGGAGACACGCATATTGTACGATTTTATAATACTAAGTAGTCTATCAAGGTCGAATAATTAATGGCTGCTTGAATGGCAGTGATTAATTAACACTATTTACAATACAAGAAAATACTTTTCCTATTTTCGCTTTAAAATTCAAAAAAATACTTTTACTGAGTTCGTTTTACGCTTTCTGAACACTAATACATTATTTATGATAGATCTTCAATTTATACTTCGCTAATTTATAATTATTAGTAAAAAAGCAGTAATGTCAGCAATGATAAGGAAATAATAACAACTTTGGTCTACTTTCAAATTTTGTTATAACTTCGAATACAGATTAACATCAATATTGATCACAGATATATTACTTTCAAGAGAAATCAATTATTAAAGACAATTACTGGATGAAAATAAATTTTCAATATAAATTAATAAATTATGTACGGCACGTTTGTCATCGTTAGTTAATAATTAATCGAAACGACGAATATAAAGATTTCTGAACACTAATATATCATTTATGATAGATCTTCAATTTATACTTCGCTAATTTATAATTATTAGTAACAAAGCAGTAATTTCATCAATGATAAGGAAGTAATAACAACTTTTGTCTACTTTCAAATTTTGTTATAACTTCGAATACAGATTAACTTACATATTGAACGAGATATATTACTTTCAAGAGAAATCAATTATTAAAGACAATTACTGGATGAAAATAAATTTTGAATATAAATTAATAATTTATGTATGGCACGTTTGTCTTCGTTAGTTAATAATTAATCGAAACGACGAATATAAAGATTTACTATCAGAATATAGAACAGCATATTAGAGGATCGAAATTTAATGTATGCTTTCACTCTTGCTCTCGTTAATTACTGGGAACAAACTGCATCTCCGGATAACTGTATTCTTCTAGCTTAATTGAACGAGTCCGTGCACCGCTAGTTTTGCAACTTCATTTAACAGAGGATTCGTTAACATTAATGACGAGAATAGTCTAGTTTCTCGCGTGACCGTTGTTCTGGGATTTTGAGAAAGTTGGTGCTTCTTTCTATCGCACGATAATGAAAACTAGTTAGGATAAGTGGTCTGGTAGTTATTAGAAATTATTAGTTTTTCTCATAATTTTGTCGAAATTCTATTAAAAATATAAAACCCCCGTTTTTAAAACAAAAATTTTTCCCGCTTTGAATCTGAATTTTCCACAGCCTAAACTAGAAAATAAAAATGCATATTCTAAAGAACAGGTTTCCAAATAAAAATGTAGACGAACTTTTAAAAATAAATTTATTATTAAATGTACATCTTCATCTTATAACGGTGTATACGCGAATTACTCGCTTAAATACTACCTGTACAAAAACACGAAAACTCATCTCTATGTGCACCATAACTTGCGAAACGCTCCGCGGCGTTCCGTCTCGCATAAATAAGTATACAAAAGTTCGACACTCTAATTCCAGAAACGCGAAAGAGTCCAGTGGCAAAGGATTCAGCAATAACCTTGTGATAATCTTCAATAAACGATCCCCTTTCACGACGAACCGTTTTATAATACATTAAAAACACGCACGTCTAAACGTCGATATCAAAAGTGAGCAAATACTAAATTAAAAGGAGAAAGAAAATTTACAACAACGGTGTCATTCGTGAACGAAGGCTGTGTTAAAAGGTATTGGTTAACCCGAATGTTCAGAAGCTGATGATTAGTATATCCTTCCACCGTTAATGTAAAAAAGAACACCGTTACTTTCAGTTGAATAAAATTTTCTTCAAGTGAAAAGCGATCGACTCTGGGAACGTCTGACCAGTGACAGTCACATTCCACTTAGAATCGACGCACGCTTCCACTGGAAACGACCCTTCATCTTATTCCAACAAATTCTACTTTGATATTGATCGAAAAGCTACGGATTTCTATGCAAAATAAAAATGTTTTGTTTCAAGAAAGAGAAGCCACAGGAATTTCATTCTTTAAGAATTCTAGTAACTCTTTAATTCTTTTAGTACACAGCTGCTTATTTTTATTATGAATGCATAAAATTTGAAATCCACTGATTAATAGTCTATGGATGTTACAATAATATCAATAATTTTATTGATCCTAGCCCAACGACTGCAGGGTCTGTGAAAACTATTTTTGTATGTTATTATGCACAGTATATAATTTATGACTAGACTACGGACCTAATGTGTTAATGACAAAAATGAGTAGGTGCAATTTAAAACAGTCGAGTAACTAAACGAATTTAAGAATATCAATGTACTAGATGTGGTTTATTAATTTTATGAAAAGAGGAATGAAACTTCTATTTGGCTTCTGCGTCTCGAAATGAATGCAAACCATTTTTATATTGCATACAGATTCACAGACCGTACGTTATGTTCAATAGAGTGGACTATATTAAATTTCTTTTTGAAAATTGATGGAAATGCATAACGAAGATGCTAGAATTAAATGAAACAAAAATTCAATGGAGAATCCTAATATGGCTCGATATAGACCCAGCATTCGCCATACAGTTTCCTTTCATTTCATTCGTTTAACGCAAAAATGGTGGTTTGGTTTAATACGACACATCAAGGGTTTATCGCCATTAAATGAAACAATTGTAATATAATTTTAAAATGGTTTACAAAAGACAAACGTTATATCCTTCAGACTAATCCACAAAAATCAGACAAAATCCAATAAAAATCACTAACGAACCACGTTTGCGTATAAAGTTCTCATTCGTTTGAATCAGTCGACGAAGTTCGCACAAAACCGCGGTATCGATCGCGGTGAGATGAAAGAGATGGGTGTCTCTGATGAAAAAGTTGGCAAAAGAGAATGTTCCTAGCCGCGAGGAACAAATTACAAGGCAAAAGGAACACGCTCTTCGAGAGACAAGAGGACGACACACGCTCGGCATCGCGGGAGAGACGCGAACCGTTGAACATTGAGCATTGAACATTGAACGTTGAACAATGACAACTGTTAAACGTTTGCTCGTTAGCCCAGTCCCCTTAGTGTGACTGGGTAGCAGCGTCGCGATTGAGTATTTCGTGTTTTAACGGTCCCGTCGTGTGTATTCAGCGAAACGAGCCTGGAGGGATTTATCTACAAAACGTGGATCGTGACGAAGGCGCAGGTGCAACGATGCAGTCGCACCTGCACAACGCCACGACCGACCACAAAAGCGTTAATTGTGAGTTGCGAGTAACCGTAAGATGTATTCTCCATTCGCGATAAAGAAAATGGAGGCACCATGAGTAAAACATACACTAACACCGCTCGGAGGCCAGAAGATGCTCTACTCTCTCTTTCTCTCTTTCTCTCTTTCTCTCTCTCTCTCTCTCTCTCTCTCTCTCTCTGGCTGAAATTCGTGCCACGATCCCGTTCGTTCGTGTTAATCCTTTCAACGCTAACCCTTTCAATAGTTGACAGTGTCCTCGTGGTCTTCGAGTGCAAAAGTTTCTATGAATTTTTCCATTTAATATTTTACCGACCTGAAATCTGTTAATCTTTCAGAAAGCGGATTGGGTCTGTGAAATCCATGCATTGAATTTACACTGTTTCTATTTACTGGAAATTATCATGGATTTCACTAATGTGTTCTTATTTTACTAGTAGTTTTACTGTATACGTTTTCTGCTATCTTAAAAATGTATAAAAATACTGCATAAAGATTACTTTCACCGAATTGCCCCTCGGTTTTTGACAAAGATTATTTTGAGAAATGCGTAATCGGAAATTGTTACTAATACAGGTATTATTATACATTTTTCATATGATATTGAATGTATGGTTCAGATATGGATCACAGTTATGAAGCTGTGCATTTTAATCTTCTGAATGAGAAAAAGAATTTCAACGGAATGTTAATTAGAGAATTATGTAAAGAAGTAGTTAAACTCTTTTGCAATAAGATTAATACTATGAAACATGGATTGTTCCATACTGTAATGAATTAGATTACAGATTGAACTGGAAATTTTACTATTGAATCATTAGCAATGATCCACAAGACTAATTTTAACTATGAACGAAATGGATGATGCTTATATTTAGACTGCAGATCTTTATGCAACGTAAAAATTGTTTGCATTAATTGCAAGATATAGGAACCAAACAGGCATTTATTTCTCCCTCTAGTAGTTTTATTGAGTTTTAACCATTATATTGGTATCCTTAAATTTGTGTAATCTTTTAATGGTTTGAAATTACCATTTTTGCCATAAATGCAGAAAATCCGCAGCCTACTGTTAACGAATCAAAATTATCGTGTAATCAAATAACTTTTGCATTAATCTGCTAGAACAGCCACTCAGCTGTGTTTCAACCAACAACGAGCATAAACGAACAAATCAGGTATTTTTCATTGATCTTCCGGTCTCCACACAGTGCATCGACGAGCTAGCACGCATCGTCCATTCGAGAGAATGCATTGCAACGTCTTTTGGGGTAAATAAAGAAAGATTACGTATGAAAGTAAGTACAGAACGATCACGTCCGAAACGAGACAGATTCCCGACGACGATGGTCGTTTGAATTCACGATGATCGTAGCTGCTATCAAGAAGAATCGCAAAATCCATGGCGAGCAAGTAATAAATACTGAATGAAACGTCGCGAATCGATTTGAGAGAACCAACTCCCCGTTGGCTGAACGATAATTAAACTAGTTTTACCATTATCCAATGAGCCACGATTCGGGGCTGAATCTTATCCGGTCATCCTTGACAGACTAATCTCTACGTTGAATATTTTTTGCGTTTTATAATAGTTTTTTCTCCTTCTCGAATCTCATTCCCTACGTGTTCCACGTGTTAGGCAACCCAGCTTTACCCCTTAATTAATCTACGCTGGAAAGAAAAAAGAAGGCTGACACAAGGACAAGAGCGAAAGCCAGGCGGCGTGCTCCGTGTACACGAGCACGAATTTCCTCCCTAACTAAGGCCACTTTAGGAACCTGGATGCGATCCAGCGAAGCGTTTCGAGCTCGTACTGTATCTCGCATCATCTGGATCGAACGGATCGGGTTTCCTTAAACAGCGTTTCCCTAATGATCGCCGATCGACCGGCTCTCACGGTGAAAGGTCCTGCTACATTGTGTCCCCCCGCGGATCCCGTACTTCGCGCTCTACTTTTACCCCCGAAACATTACCTTATAATTGTCTCGATTAAATGTAACAACTATTTCTACATTATTTACACAGTTACAAAATTGTTAGTTAACGTTCGCGCGCGTCCTACGCGTGACAAGGCCTGCCCGATGTTATTTATTTTTCAAACGATCGTCGATGCTGGAATTATCGGTTACTCGTTTTCGTTCCAATTTCGATGAGATTGGAATTAACCGGTGTCGATGTTGGTGATCGTTTGCAGGACCAGAACCATCTGGGACATAATAAATATCGACTGTCGCCAACTTAGAGTCATTACCGTCTCGGGAACGATCGCTTACTGCGCCACCATAAGCGGTATCGGCTGTCTGATCGAACACTTTTTCTCGCTCGTTTTACTATCCGTTACCCGTACACCTCGTTTTCGGGGACCACAATTATTTCTCTCTCATTCTCACTCTCTCTTTCTCTTTCATGCTCTCTTTCTTTCTTTCTCTCTCTCTCTCGCTATCACTCTATTCCTCCCGTGGGATCGATGTTCTTCGATGAACACGACCCAACGAGAGCGAAAATATTTACGGAATGATTCGCTACAGCATACTGACTAATTTACAGAAATACGCTAAGAATATCGTGTATGCTTTGGACCGCCTCATTATCTGAGCTCCCTCAGGATCGATCAGTGAAACGAGTCTAAAAGCGATGGCGGTGTGATGGGCGGTAAATGATCGCCGCATCTCGGGAAGTTCGGCGGGATCGGTGGCAGATCCGCGTGCGTTCCTACGTGCAGGATCAAGTTCATGCCGATCAGTATGTGGAACAGGAAGTGACAATGGAACAGCCAGTATCCTAGAACACGAAAGTATATTTGAAAAAAAATGTTAACACATTTTCAAAATTGAAAATGACACAGTATCGTGGATAATGCGTTTTCGAATGCGTACATTGGGAACAACTAAACTTGATTTTATGTATCTGCATCTCATACACATCTACAGCATTAAATTTAATAAGAAAGGTTTATTTAAACCCTTAATCTTGCATTTATATTATTTTTATACGTTATTTTAACCTGTGGCATTGTATTTTGTAGGAAAGATTTTCTTTAATCTCTTAATCTTGATTACATATATACAGGGTGTCCAACGTAACAGTTCTCACGATTTTTTAAGTACTTGCGATAATCTGACAAAAAAAAAGTTCGAAAAACATTTTTTTTATAGTATTGTCAAGGTCACCTTCATTTTTTCAAATGGCACTTTGTATTTTTGAATTAACAGTATTATAGCCCGTGTCAAGACGAATTCGACGACCTAGTATACCATGACCTTGGGATGACCTTGAAGGCGAAGAAACGAAAATTTATAATAATAAACACAAGTTATTATCACCCATTCAAGCAGATTGTCATGTTTTGTTGAAATTTTCATTTCTTCGCCTTCAAGGTCATACCAAGGTCATGGTATACTAGGTCGTTGAATTCGTCTTGACAAGGGTTATAATACTGTTAAGTCAAAAATACAAAGCGCCATTTAAAAAAATGAAGGTGACCTTGACAATACTATAAAAAAAAATGTTCTTCGAACTTTTTTATTGCAATATATAGTCAATCGAAAACTGATCAACTTTTGCTGAAAATGTTTTTTGTCAGATTATCATAAGTACTTAATAAATCGCGAAAACTATTACGTGGGATACCTCTAATATAGTATAAATTCATATGAAGCAAGTTTACTCCAAATTTGTATGAAATTCTTGAATGTATCTTCAGTCCTTAACTTTAAATTTTAGAAAGTAGTCTACGGAAAGAGAAATATACACAAATTTCCACAGTCTCATCAATTCAATTGGAAGTTAAGTTTCAAATCCAGGAAATTTTGCGTAATGTTTAAATCTTGCGAATTTTGGCGTAAATTTGTGGTTTTTTTTTTTTAAGAGGATAGAGGAAATATTAGCCGATATTTCAGTTCCACTTACCAGGATTGTCTGCGCGGAATCGGAAAATTACGTAGCCGTTGTTTGGAACGGCGATAGTGTCCTTGGCAGGTGGCAAATTGAACTGTCGATTGAGGAGACCTCTCTTGTCGAGATCGAGCGCGTGCTTCAGATTAATCTTTTTCACGTTCTTGTCAGGCGAACGACCCATACCGATTACGTTAAACGCGTATCCGTGCAAGTGGAAGGGATGCGACAGGTTCGGTTGTTGGACTGCAAAGAACGATTAATCATGATCAAATATTTCAAAAACCGAGTGCTTCGAGTTTTGTTCCAACTTGTGGTGCCAGATCCACCCAAACCTGGGTTGATTTTCCTCTTCTCCTTTTCCCCTTCCTCTGTCCCATTCCACTACCTGAGCACACTCTAACGTCCCCCACTAAGATCGTAGAATGGTCACGTGACGTGCCGCGTTAGGTGGAAAACTGTATTCCCCTCCATTCAACCGTTCTGTCATCACTGGTTCCAACCAGTGATGGGAACTCTGTGGGAGCTGGGCGAAAATACTACCACCACTCTGACGTGCCATCTTCCCCTACTTTCCTTCCACCGCGCACGCGCTATACACAAGCGTACCTCTACTCTGTCCGTGTAGAGTAGAGCTATGCTTTCGTGTAGCGCTTGCGCGATAGAAGCGAAGTATGGGAAGACGGTACGTCAGAGTGGTGGTAGTATTTTCGCCCAGCGCTCACGGAGTTCCCATCACTGGTTCCAACAGCTTTTCCATACCAATCTTAATTTATATTTTGTAATCTATAAAATTGGTCTTAATCCGGTGGTGAATGTTAAGAATAGGAAAAATAAATACAGGTGTGTCGGACGATACGCACCTTCGTCTACGAGGACCACCTCAACAACGGCGTTATGTGGGATGTCAACTTGATGGGTGCACATGCAGTTGGCGCCGCAGTCCGCAGGCCTGTTGTCCCCGTTGCAGAACTGTTCGGGTGGGATGTCGTCGATTTGCGAAAGCGGAGGCGCCGGCGGAAACGTGAACGAGATTTCATCGACGAGAGAAATTACGTGATCTCCGGTCGGTGCGACTGTAACCATAACACACGAGGCGAATTGACGGACGGTCTTACGGAACGGATTCCAATTTACTATCTCCCGATGATAATGAACAACGCGCGCGGGTTGCGTCAGTCCATCGAGAGAAAAAGAAGCTATGCTCCGATGCAGAGGCCGACGCGAAGAGTTTTGCTCAGACCTGGGGCAAACGAGGATTTTGAAATCACCGGTTCTTACCCAAGAATCGATTATAAGTCTGCGGCTGGAAGACTTCTTCTGGTCTGTAGAAGAGGAAACGGAATGGCAAGAATATTTTCACATCTGGACGCTGCTGGAGAATTCCTTGGTCGATCTGGCGAGCATTCTTCAACTGGTTCACACAGACCGCGTCTTCTCGTGGACGACCGCATATGGCGTCCAAGGGGTTCAGCACCTGGTCGATAATATTTGTATTTGTAAAACATTGTTCATGGAGATCAACGATCAGATTTGGTTCTGTTTTGAGCTCTCCGAGAACTCGAAAATATCAGGTCAGGACGTGCCGAGACATTTTTCGGGATCGAAATTCCCGAGTATATTCGGTTGTACCGGGATTCTCGACAATTCTCGAGATTACTCCGAAAAATATTCGGAATTACTGAAAGTATTCGATATTCCCGAGCATAATAGGGTTCTCGAACAATTCTTGAGGAAATCCAAATGTTAAGAATTAAAAATGGAGAATACGTTGCGGACAATTAACTCTTTGCACACGCGTGTGTGCAGATAGTCGCCCAAGTAAAATTGCCACTCTGTGACTAAAAATTATTTTTAAAAAAATTATTACTCTCAAAAACGTCAAACAAATTTTTACCAAATACAACACTTGCTCCTTCATTTAATTCTTATGCGTAGCTGTCAGTACACAATTTCATTTTCCCGAGGAAAATTGTTCATTCGAACCGTCGATAAGTACGCTAAACATAATTCACGTCCGCAAAGGGTTAAACTCGTTGAGTCCAACTATGTATGCTGGAGAAGAATAAACACTTCGAACAATATCTTTAAATTGAAAACGAGTTTGAAGAATCGTCGAATACGAGTGCTATTTAGTAGCAATTGGCTGACGCGCCTGTGCAGGACCAGCCCATTCTACTTCGTGTAACTTCTACGACGCGCAGACTTCAAACTCATATTTCTCGAAGACGAAGCCTTAAATGCGAGTAGAAATAGTCATAAATGGTCAGACACACGTGGTCTAGATATGTTCCTTTTAAATTTGTGAAGTTAATTTTTTGGAGAAGTCGGTGAGGAAAAATTGATTTTGCCTTGGAGAAAATGAAGTTTTTGCAGAACTTTGTTTGGAATTTTCTTGAAAGGTTTCTTTAGAATTCTCGAGGTGAAGAAAAGTGAGATTAACGTTCGTAGAAGTTGAATGGAGGCGTTCTACTTACAACACCCTGTGGGAGACCGAAATCATACGTCGGCGCCGTGGTGGTAGGTTGATAAGGACCACGAGCATAACGCAGAATGGCGAGCTGTTGAGCACGCGGGATACCACACTCACCGAGAGCACGGACTTGGATCCAGTATGCACCGACTGGCTGGTCGGCATTTATAACGAAATCGTATCGCTCACCTGGAAATTATAGAAGCAGCATTTCAATTTTAAAGTGAGTAATGAACCGTTGAAGTTTTCACTTTTCTTATTTTCAACATGAAACATGTTGAAAATGTACAATATTATTAAAAATATAGTACGTCCTAATTACGATAAATGACTGTAGATTTTATCTTTTTCTAAAAAGTTCATTTTATGTATAATTATTCCATCTTTCTTATCACGTTGATCGCCTACTGGAAAATCACAAAAATTACACAAAATCAAAGCAATTTATTTAAAAAAAAAACAAAAACTGAGAAGTTTAGTTTTCTGATATTAATTAATATTTCAAACCTCTTCCATTTCGCAGGTCGTAAGCAAATTTTGTACACTCAATCTACCAACGTAAAAATTAATTTTCAATTCTGTATAAATAATTCCGTCATTCAAATATGGGCGACATAGCGATTAAAATGTTAAATGTTTCTAAATTTAATTTAATTTATCTAATTTTACTTTTGAAGAACTTCATTATATGTTTACTACAATCACTATAAAGAATGAAGAGAGAAAAGTCTATTAATATATGAAAACAAATTTTATAATTTTTATGCTTGTCTTAATGACAGAAGTCTGTGGCAATTATCTTTTAAATACTTTGGCTTTCAATATTATTAGCTCGTTGCATATGAAATGTACGATTGTTAACAGTAACGTTAAGCAACATAATCTTCTTCAAAAGAAACTTGTGGATCAAAGTAAGCATTATTCTAATCAACGGATTCTGTGAATGCATTGCAAGAATTTTGATCGTGTTAAAGTAGAAATCTTCTTCTCATCTTCATTTTATAGACTTCTTTACCGTCGACGAGTAGGGCATTGATTAATCGACAAATTTAAAATATTATTTTTCTACTCATATAAAATGAATACTCGACAATCAAATTGACTGACATTGAGATGAACTTTACGTAAAAATAAAATTGAACATCTAAATGAAAATTGAAGATGAGACCTTAAGATCATCAGCTTTGTACCTTAAAGTGATATATAATAACCCCATAGATTGTAATAGTATTTCTTGATCAAAACTCTACATAACATTTGCATTCAAGAATCGGACATTTCATATGCAACAAGCTACTAGAAAAATAGAAAATTTACTAAAGTTATAAGAATTCCATCCTCCAGTTTATGGCTAATAAAAATAATAGGAGAGAAAGCGAGACTCACCAGAGAACGAAATAATGGTGTCCACGTTGACCGGTTGCACGGCCTCGCCGTCGGTCGCGATCAGGGTAAGAGCATGACCTTCGAACGTAATCTGAGATGGACAGACCGATCCGAAGGAATTGATCATTCGGAAACGATAACGGCGGCCGGGAGTTATGGTGAAGACCTCTAGTGGTGTGTTCGTCATGAAACCGGTGTTCGGATCCTGCAGCATCGGAAATACGATCTTTCAAACCCTTTTATTGTTTGTTGGGGAGAACCGTCGGTGTTTGCGAAAAAATTGCTGAGCCAAGATATCGAGACTCGCGATACCAGTGGAAATTCAAATCTAAACTGCGATCAGGGCTATAATTTCCAATGATACAGTTGATTCGTGACGAACGACGTAAAAACGACAGCATAGAACGAAGACAGAGTATTGCCAATGGTAGACTGCGGATTTTATGCATTTATGAGAAAAATTATATTACTCAAATACGAAGCTGTACAGATATTACAAGAGTTGATAAATGTTGTTATATTATTCTCAACTCATTAAATGTTTTAATTTTTTGTTGCTCAGCTGGAGTATAGTTAACTCCATTAGATACATTGCAAGCTGCAAAGCAACGTGCAATTACCAATCTTCCACTGTTTACAGTTTGAATATCATTCTAGGTATTATTTTTATTCTGTTCATTGAAAATTTTAACTGCAATATGCTAATTTGACATATTCTTTAAAAGTAGAAGCGAAACTTCTAAAGTTTACAGAAATGGAGTATGTTCTCGCGTGAGTAACGAAGAGTTAAAAGAGGAAATAGATTTTCACCTAATTTCTATTTCGTAGAATTAACTTCGAGAATTTTTGATTGCAGAAAAATTCGTAATTTATAGGGGTGTGCGGGTATCCGAGCCTTGGGTCGATTCGGACAATGATCGGGTCGAAAGTTTATAAACTTCGGGTACCCGCGATTTCAGGTACCCAAAATGGTAGTCGGGTCGGATCGGGTCGAGGTCCCGAAAGTTTGCAATATTCAGGTACTCGAAGTTAAAGTTGTATTTATATAAGCATAATGCTGTTTTGTGATTTTTCAGTTCAATCTTTTATTTTCAATGGTAGGTTCAGAATGATTTTTGTATTTTTAGTGTAATCGGTTATCAAACTTCGCGAGGAAAAAAATATTTTAGAATACATTATGTGAAAGAACGTACGTAAAGCACGTTTCTGTTTCTAGTAAACACTGTTCTTACAAGACAAGGTCTCTTCGTCCGCACACTGTTCATATAAGAGCACTGTTTCGTAAACAGTGTTTACTACAAATCGAAATATTATTACAACCGATGATTGGACGTCTTAATGTGCACAGAGTCACAGAGTTATTTATTACTGATTTGACCGCAGACTTGCCCCAACTTTAACTTCGAGTACCCGAATATTACAAACTTTAGGGGCCCCGACCCGACCAGACTACCTTTTCGGGTACTCGAAATCGCGGGTACCCGAAGTTTATAAACTTTCGGGATCCCGACCCGATCCCGAACAAATTTCCCGACCCAACCCGAACCCGAAATTTCGAGTACTCGCACACACCTAGTAATTACCAATCTTCCACTGTTTACAGTTTGAATATCATTCTAGGTATTATTTTTATTCTGTTCATTGAAAATTTTAACTGCAATATGCTAATTTGACGTATTCTTTAAAAGTACAAGTGAAACTTTTAAAGTTTACAGAAATGGAGTATGTTCTCACGTGAGTAACGAAGAGTTAAAAGAGGAAATAGATTTTCACCTAATTTCTATTTCGTAGAACTAACTTCGAGAATTTTTATATTGCAGGAAAATTTGTAATTTAGTCATGATTCGAAGCACGTACCCTAAATTGTCCTTTTCCGTTGATCAGCACGCTTTCAGGGGCTTGGCCAGTGTTAACTGCGAGACGACCAGGGAAACGTTCAGCTGCAGTCTCGTGGAACCAATCGCTGAGTAATACAACATGAGTAGTCAGATCGTAGTCGTACAGGTGACTGTTAGGGTCCTTGCTAGGTGGTTGTCGTATCACGATGCTTCCGTAAAGACCGTCTATTTTCTGCAAGCCGGTATGAGCGTGCCAGAAATGCGTACCCTCGTTGCCAGCCATCCATTGATACCTGTGGACACGTGTACAATGAACATTCACGCTGCAATAAGCACGGACACATAAATCATTTACGACTCGAGAATACTACTCTTCCAAGTCAATCCGTTTTCACCTATGCACTTGTAATAGCGAGTTGTAAAATTATCAATTAATTGAAAATTTAATTTCGATAAAAAAACTGAATTGAGATTTTCACATTGAAACTGGTTATTCATCATTTTCACGTTGAAATTCATTATTCATCATTTTGAAAATGCAATTCGACTTATTTGTCGCTTTCCATTTGAAAATGAATGATAAGTCATTAGGAGTGGTTTATGAATCTTTAGGTGTGTTCTAATTTTTATAGATTATTTTAGAAGATTTCTTGATTCAAAGATATTGTGAAATGGGGTCACTGTGAATTTTTATTAAAATACACATCTGCTTGTACTTATTACATTACTTATTATAAATAAATGACTTATTATAACATTTGAAAATGCTACAAATATATCAATATCTGTAAGTTAGTGGGCAATGTTCGAAGTAAAGGAAATTGTTAAGAATAATGATTACCTAAATGTGCTTCCCTCCTGGACAGGGCATTGTGTTACAAACGGTACACCGTCGTAGTATTGAGATCCTCTCTGCCAGACTCCGTGCCAGTGAATGGTAACATCCATCCCTTCGATGTGGTTCTCTACGTCAATCACGACTTTGTCGCCCTGGCAGACTTGAATGCTAGGTCCTGGCACCATTCTGTTCGCAGTTAGTATACCTCTCTCGACACCGTCAGCCAGCACACACTGACAGTCACTCCAGACTACGTTGGTCGCGTTAGGGGTGCAAATTTGACATGCACTGGGGATCAGGATCAAAGCAATGGTAAGAATCGACAGAGCTTAATCACCATTAAACACAAATCTTTCAAACATTGTCTCTATCTCGTCTATATAATTATCTTCTATTGCCAAGTAACGTTATATCGCAGTGAGTATTTCAATAAGATTGTGTTAACACGTTCAGCGCCATGTCACCCATATCTGGGCGACGGAATTATTTATACAGAATTGAAAATTAATTTTTACGTTGGTAGATTGAGTGTACAAAATTTCCTTACGATCTGAGGAATAGAAGAGGTTTGAAACAGTAATTAATATCACAAAACTAAACTTCTTAATTTTTGTTTTATTAAATATATTGCTTTGATTTTGTGTAATTTTTATGATTGTGAAGTGGGCGCTGAACGTGTTAATCACTGTGCAATGTTTGATTTCATTCTGTTTGTGTTGTTAAATTATTTTAGATTATTTAGTATTTTCTTTAAAATGTGACATTACCTATGCAACATATCGTATTGACTTAACATTTTCTACGGAGCACTGGAAGTGACTACATTATTTTATGAAACTAACATAAAAATTTTTAGCCATGTTTTAAATAGTATGTGCCCATAGAAATAAATTTGTTGAATAATTTCTAATGGATGCATCTTTGTGATCTCAATAATCGTAAATTCAAAATACTATAAAACATAAAACGATAAAATATAATCCTATGATCTTTTATGTAACTATTTCTATGGAAGAAAGCACAAAGGTAACCTCTTCAACTACACACTTCTGCTTTTCAACATAAGCAACACTAAAAATCCTACTGCATATGTCCTAAAAATCTATTTTCATTCTTCCGAGAATACTACAAAAACTGTCTACTACACTTTATGATTTTAACTAAATGAACAGAAATAAAGATTTTGAAGTTATTTGAAAGGGAACAATAAATAAGTCCTTGTCTGCAGACAGGTTTTACAATTTCATTATGTTGCCAGCACCCCAGGGTGTCGTCGCAGAGCTAAGTAATTTCCAAGTTTCGTGAATGCAGCAAAATATCTCCAGCCTCGAAGGGAAGCTGGAACTGATATACGGGAGGAACTCTGGCTACTATGTCAAGAAAAGATTAGAAAGGTGAGTAACTTACGCTCCTAGAACGGTATAATATTCGAGGGTGAAGTGGTAGTAGCATATCCTCGGTGGTTCATTTTCGCGGCAAGCCCTCGCGCATTCATCCGGCGAAGAAAGCGACGGATTTCGACGTAATTCAGCGGTGGCACGTTCACTATAGTCGAGGGGTCTCGTTCTCGGTGGTCTGACCGTCACACCTCTGCTACCGAGGTTGTCGATACCGCCGAAACCGCTTCGGAACACGTTCCCAGATGGGTGTGTTTGGACCAGACCGTGGCTGGACGGGAAGAAGTTTGACGTGTCATCGGTGAAGATGTTGCCCGTTTTGATGGTGGGCGTCCAGAATGATGATGCTACCGTCTGATCGGTGGCTACGTCTGCAACAAACGAAGTAACGACTTTAAGTACATTGCAAACGTTGTATTAAATAGTGTTAGAGTTAGTTTCAGAATGTTCTTATACATTAACACGTTCCGTGCCAGACCGTTTTTTGAAGACATTCCGTTCAGGCCGCGTGGGGCGTATATGCCCCACTCTTTACAATTATATTGTTTTGTTTCTGGCGTGTGCTTTACAATAATGAAAATAGTGCAAAATTGTAATTATCCAGGACAGGGTGTACAGTTTAAGATGCATAACACAACAAGGAATAAATTTATTTTTCTTTGTATTAATTTAACAAATACCTCGCTGACCATTACTCTACAAAGCGAGTAGCATCCTCGCACATAATATTCTTTTATGATGTCTATATTAGTTTAAAATAAAACATTTTAGTTGAAATATATTTAATATTTATTATTTAATATTTATGTGACAAGATTGTATACAATCACAAAGGGATGTTACGGTGAACTTTGATAAAACATTGCAAACATAAATGTGGTTTACCCTCACAACTATCGCAGAATGGTGCAACTTTTATAGTACAATTTCTTGCCGATTGGGAACCTAAATTTTTAACGTTTTTTTTGTAATTAATTTTACAGCACCTTATCACGTGTGTAGTTGAAACAAGTGACAGTCGAAACAAATGACCACCACGTCATGTGGGGCGTATACGCCCCACGATCAAATAAACGCAGCAGCAATAGTATGAAGATGCCCATAATTGACTCCATAATAAATTTTTAAGAAATTCTTCATTTCACAATGATGATGCCCAATGGCTTGAACGGAAAGTTCTGCGTGGAGCGCATACGCCCCACGTGGCACGGACAGTATTAATCAGAATATACAGGACGCACATCGCATCAAACACGTGCACACTATACGGAGCACTAAACCAACGAACGCACGAAGACGCGGGAGATACAAAGAACAACGCGATTTCAACCACACAACAGAATCGCCAACACAACACGACGCGCGAATTTCAATCATTCGAAGAAATAGTTACAGCAGTATTTAAACCTTTAAAAAACAATTTATGTTTATTCCTGATATTTAAAGCTACATTCGTTGTAGTCATTTTAGAAAAATTTGATTATGTATAAAATTAGCTGAGTGTACAAAAGTTCATAGGCTATAGATTTCATTTTGAAACTATATTTTTAAGAAACATTTTGTCAGAAACAGATGATAAATTTATAGCTATTGAAGCGTGTTACAGTTTCTGCGGTGTAAAATTAAACGAACTGCAAAATAATCTCTTCCTTGAGATTCAAATTGCATAAAAAGAAAATTAAACGAAACAGGCACACAGAATGCAATCAACACGATTATCTACCTCGAATTAGCGGTGTTTTTAGCGTGAAGCGTTTTCGTTCATTCATGAATCACTCTCTATAATTAGAATGCACATTGCAGTTCAAAATATATGATCGTCATTAGCTTGATGGATTAACAGAAAATGAGATGCTTGGAGAATAATGCGGGAGAGATAGGTAGACCGTATAATGAAGGCAAAGAAAGTGAAGATAGTAGAGGTACTTCTTTTGACCTAAATATAGACACCTCTTTCAGTAGAATGTTATATAGTACCTCGACACTGCCGGACTCGACTAAATATTATAAACAACATACTTCAAATCCGTTTACAAAAACAACCGAGTATGGTTTTGAAAAATTTTAAAAAGTGTCATTTTTATTTTATCTTATAATTCTTATCAATTTCTAATTATTAAAAATATGTTTCGCGCGTCATTTAGTAGGTCAATGCTTCTTATTACTCAAAAAAAATCAAGTAATTGGGTGCAATTTTAAACAAATTATTCTGATTTAAAGGGCTGTTCCAATACTTTCGTGAGCCACTGTATACAGGGTGGTCACGCTATCACTAGCCAGCGTTTTTCTGCAAATAATAAATATTGGAAAAACAATGATAGACGAAAAAAGTAATACTCTTTTTGATAAGTAACATAATGGCGTATGTAATTTTCTTGTGCTTGCTCTATTTTCTTAGAACTGAAGGTGACCTCCAATTTTTTAAATGAAATGCTATATATATTTTTTTATATCATATGAAAGCGTGTGTCAAGACAAATTTATTCGTATATAACACAATGATCTTCAAGGTCATACAAGGTCAGAAGTGGTAGCAAAATTTTGAATATTTCGTACGTAATATTTGGTAAAGATATCATTCACGATATACGACGCTCAGAAATGTGAACGACTTGCAAAGGAAACTAACGCAATCATGTGCATTAATATTTCGGTCAACGTTAGAAGAAGCTAAGAAGAATGTAATTAATAGAGCCGAAATATGTAGTCATGCACAAGGAAGTTATATTGAACATTTACTATAGCCTCGTCAATAAAGTATACTTGTAAACAAATGAGTTCGAAATGTTCAAAATGTTTCTTCCATTTCTGACCTTGTATGATCTTAAAGGTCATTGTGTCGTATACGAATGAATTTGTCTTGACACGCGTTTTCATATGATATGAAAAAATATATAGCATTCCATTTTCAAAAATTGGAGGTCACCGAAATTTTCATGAAAATAGTGCAAATACAAAAAAATTACATACGCCATTACGTTGCTTGCAAAAAACAGTATTACTTTTTCCTCTTTCATTTTTTTCTAATAACTATTATTTGCAAGAGAATAGATGGCTAGTGATAACTTGAACACCCTGTATAAACGAGCTGCTATTTTATTAAGTTATCGCGTTACACTGTGAAATATTAAATTCGCCAACAGAAATTCTACTTCCAAAAAACAAAATTGAACGATGTAACTCAACGACGGCCTATGATATTATTGTGTCAACCAGATTGCTGCAGCTCGCTGGCAACTTTCAAAACGACGGAACAGACATTTCCTCGAGACACCCGTGGAAATGAAAGTTGAGATAGCAACCGTGTTATACCTCGTTGAAAAACTCTCAATAAATCAACTCGGTTCCGCGGTCCTATGAACGGAAATGACATAACGCGAAAATCAATCCAGCTGGATAAGAAAGATGTTTACATTTCTTACATCGACGTTGCAGTAATTCCGCGCACAAGAAACATACTCGACGGGAATTACTGGCGGAAATACCGGTCGGGCATTTATTCGGCTAATTAAATATAGCCGAATGATATAGTATGCGTGCGATTTGTCGGCACTATACACACGGCGAGAGAAGTGGATCGAAAGAGTTTGCGAGAGTACGCTCGCGACGGGATTGATCGTCCCTACACCGACATTACGACGTGTTGAAATGATTATTCGAAGAAAGTACTCGACCGGGCAAAAAGTCTTGGAGGATCGCGTCCATTTCTCATGCCACAGCGTGCAAAACTCATGAGGCCCGCGTATGCCACGCGATTTATAAGGAAAAATGGTGGCCATTAGAACTGCGCGCCGATCCGCGCCGATCCGCGCCGCGCATTCATTGAACGAAAAACGTTGGCTACCGGTCGCGGACACGCTCGCTCGTTCTGCCTCGGAAGCATGCGAAAGAATGCGATTCAGTGACTCCGAGAAATTGCGCCCGTGACGAATCTCTGGATCAAGGTGTCCTGTCGTCTACTATCCTTCGTGACGCAACAAGATACAACTTCCTTCGATCGCGAGCCCACGCAAAAACCGAGTGCGAACGCAATTCACCTGAGGCAAGGTGAAACAACAAGCAATTGTCCTGGCTGCTCTCTGTTATTATTAAGAGCTCGCATTAACTCCTCGGCCTACAATAACGAGTGAAACTCGTGGTAGGAAATTTGGGCCAAAAACAATAAGGACGAGCCTGACTCGTGGTACAGTAAGTCCGCGATCTAAGTCCTATTTCGGTTCTCTGTCGGTACTTAGATCGAGACGGGAAACTATTCTTTTGTGGCTGTAGAAAGGGACATAACGTAGAAAGGACATAAATGTAATCTCTTTCGATCAAAATTTGAATTATATTGATAAAACTGATTTCGGCGCAAGGGTTCGATCTTATTGAAATTCAGCAAATTTGCAATTTTATTATTAACCCAACGTTTCGATCCGTATGTGGATCATTCTCAAGGGATTTAATGCGTCTGAAAAATTATATTACTATAATGTAAATAAATCGGAATTTAACATTCAGTCACAGTCATGTAGAAAACTAAAAAATGGAATAGAAAATGAAAAGCAGATTTACTTGCTGTGCACTAATTACAAGTAAGTCTGCTGTTCATTTTCTATTCCATTTTTTGGTTTTCTACATGACTGTGACTGAATTGTTAAATTCCGATTTATTTACATTATAGTAATATAATTTTTCAGACGCATTAAATCCCTTGAGAATGATCCGCATACGGATCGAAACGTTGGGTTAATAATAAAGTTGCAAATTTGCTGAATATCAATAAGATCGAACCCTCGCGCCGAAATCAGTTTTATCAATATAGTAGAAAAGGACAGCATCTAAACACGGACCGCTATCCTCGTCTACGTCCGAAAGTCACTGTACATATCGTCAATGAAACCACTAAATAAAGTTGAAATTATTTAGTGTTTAGTGTCATTTTTAATCAGAAAAATGCCAGAAATAAGTTTGTGAAAGTTCCATAAAAAAATAATGAAAAATAAATAAGTTTTGTAATTGGATTAGTAGTGAGTCACACCGATATACCCGACCCAGGATCAAATTACGCGGCATGTTTACACTGCTCGGCGACCGAGGCAGCTCGAGCTTCTTGGTCCCTCCGGGGATACCCCGCAGTGGAAGGAGTAGACGAAGGGGCATAGATCGCAATGTTCCGTCTGACTTAGATCGCGGACTTACTGTACTTCGTTCGGACCAAACGTAAACAACACGAGCCTGACTCTTTGTACTTCGTTCGGACCAAACATAAACAACACGAGCCTGGCTCGAGGTATTCGTGACAAATGTAAACAACGCTAACACGTAGATTACTAATTTTCTACGAGTTTTCTCAAAACATTATTAACCTCTTGCACTATGATTTATTTTACGGTTACAGTGATTAGAACTTGATTGTCGTCCATCATTTCTTAGAACACAAAGAAAATCTAAATTTATTATATGCTTGTATATTTCCCAATGCCTGTATATCGACAGCAACAAAATAAAATTTTATTTCGCTTCAAAGTAAATTAATAATTTACATGTTTAGTAGACGTTGTTCGAAATTCTTACCACGAGTCTGACTCCTTATTATAGTGCAAAGGGTTAATTTAAATTAAGTATTAATTTACAAATTGTTACTGATACATTATCCACTTTCAAATTATAAATCATTTTTGTTCACCGATGAATTGATCATAATTACTTCCCAGACATCTTAAAAGTATTAGTTGTGCTCAAACGTGTTTATTATTTCACAATTCCTTTCGTTGCGCCGAAATATACACGTCATAATACGCATACATTTTGCGCAAGTTCGATCACACGGCTAAACAACTAAATGGCTCGACGCGTGACTGACTGTTTATTATGGCCAGTGTCGCCAGATCGCTGAAATCGACGGAAATACAATTTACCACCTGTCCGATGACCAGAGTAATATCTAACACGTTGCGCGGCACGTCACGTGACCAGTCTACGGTCTTAGTGGGGGACGTTGGAGTGTGCGCAAGAGTGTGATAGGATAGTGGAAGGGGAAAAGGAGGAGAGGAAGATCAATCCAGTTTTGGGTTGATCTGGCGACACTGATTATGGCCCGAGCAATCAGGTGTTAGCGGGTACGACAAGGGGTTAACTCGTAACACTGAGAATAGACGGCTCTGAATTTTGGTTTAGTGCTCGCACGATGCTTTTGAAGATTTCATGGCAGTCATAGTTAACTCCGGTAAAATATCAATATTTTCATTTAGACCAACCAGAGGCAAGATGAGAGAGGATGTCTTGACTGTACTCTGTTATTACTTTATTGGATAATCATCGTTGTTATAAGCACCGATTAACACATTAACCATCGCACGGTCGGGTACGGGCCATAAACATACGTGATAATCGTATTAACAAGCGAACAAAGTAATTTGATGGTCACTCCGCATTTCCTCGTGCTGCATTTTCCCCTTAATTACCGGGACGCTCGAGTGAATCCTTGCAACAATTTTCACTACGCGTCGATGCTCGGAACCGAGGCCAGTTGAAAAGTTAATTACGGAATCGCATAGTCGCTCATTTTATTTCACTGTTGTTTTGTTTCGGTGCGTCTGGCGACAAGTCGGATAATTGAAAGAAAAATTAGTGACAATGGAAAGTCTGGCTCGGAGACCTTTAATCGAGTTTCTACGTACAGGGTGGAAATTATATAGCGTAACAGACGAATATCTCCAAAAATATTAATTATACGCAAAAATGTTTCAGATGAAAGTTCTTGCGTACCGAAGGGGACATTGTGTGGTGGAACTTTTAGTTTTTCTGGTGGACACGCCAAGATGAGGTGAAGGTCAACTTTCTTTTTTTAAATGGAACGATATGTTTTCTTGTCCACCATCAAATAGTGCATTTTAAGATGAGTTCAATTACCTATGACTCAAGGTCATTCAAGGTCAAACTTACAGAGAAATGCAGAAAAGGTGTGATCGTCTTATTTTGAGAGTGAACTTTATGAACTTGTTGCAAAAATTAGTCGGTATGCATAATCTGAAACACAAGGAAAAGAAATAAAATAACAAATATTTATAAAACTTACGATTATTTCAAATTTATTCAAATTCTTGAAGAACGAAAAATATTCACCTCCTGTTTCTTGGAACCGATACCAGTACTTCCTATTTACCATAAAAATTCGCAGATCTCTTAAAATTTTCCATTATTGTAAACAGCTATAATCTGTCGAAAACCAATAAGAAAAACCCGAAGCTTCTTTGTTGTTTGCCAAGAGAGACCGGGGGCGCTTCGTGCGTCGATTTTATTACACGCGCGGCGTCTTCATGAAATATTAATGTCAATAATGTCCGCGGAGGGTCGTAAAGATGCTTTGTTTCGGCGGAAAAAATTCAGGACCGTTTTCGGCGTTCCTTTTACGGGCAGCTGGAATCTGAGAGAGGACCGGGTACGGGACAAGATACGAGGCAGAGGTTCCACGAATTCGCTGGTGGCGTCGTAACTCGTAAATCGTATTCGGTTAGTTGGACGGTTTGCGAAACCCGGGACTGTACCCGGTTCAAACTTATTTCCGTTGTCGCCCATGTAAATAAACCGGGGCCGACTGTCGATCGGTTTTCCACGCGCGTGAATTGCCCGCGACTCCCAGCGTGGTTTGCGAAACCGGTTTTCGTCGCGCGAAAAAATCAGACCGTGAAAAAATCGGCCGCGTTGGAATTTCGGATTGCGCAGCGTTCTGAAGACAAAAACGATAAATCCAAGTTGTTGATCGAACGCGGCGTTGCACTACTAGATGAAAATCAAACGCTCCGCGTATGTCTGCCACTCTGTCGCCATACTCGTCGACTGCTATTTTTCCGACATACGAAGAAATTTCTTGCGAAACGTTTTATAAATTTTCCTAATGCGACAAACAAGTCAGACAGATTGCGATTCAATGTTTAACTGATGTACCGGTTACGTTCTCTTTGCACGATCCTTGAACTCAGACTTTTTATCATATACATACTCTGAAGTTGTCCTTTTAATGTGTTGGATGATTGCAAGCGTTTGTGCTCGACTTAAAAATAAAATATCAGAAATTGCATTTTAAAATGATCAATTATTATAAAGGGTGTTCACGCTATTACTATCCAGCGTTTTTCTTGGAAATAATAAATATTAGAAAAAAATGATAGAGGAAAAAGTAATACTGTTTTTGGTAAGTAACGTAATGGCGTATGTAATTTTCTTGTGTTTGCACTATTTTCTTAGAACTGAAGGTGACCTTCAATTTTTTAAATGAAATGTTATATATTTTTTTATACCGTATGAAAGCGTGTGTCGAGACTAATTTATTCGTATACAACACAATGACCTTCAAGGTCATACAAGGTCAGAAATGGCAGGAAAATTTTGAAAGTTTCGTACGTAACATTTCGTAAAGATATCGCTCACGATACACAACGGGAAGGAAATGTAAACGACTTGCAAAAGAAACTAACGCAATCATGTGCATTCGTATTTCAGACAACGTTAGAAGAAGCTAACAAGAATGTAATTAATAGAGTCGAAATATGTAGTCATGCACAAGGAAGTTATATTGAACATTCACTATAGCCTCGTCAATAAAGTATACTTGTAAACAAATGAGTTCGAAATGTTCAAAATGTTTCTTCCATTTCTGACCTTGCATGATCTTGAAGGTCATTGTCTCGTATACGAATGAATTTGTTTTGACACGCGCTTTCATATGATATGAAAAAATATATAGCATTCCATTTACAAAAATTGGAGGTCACCGACATTTCCATGAAAATAGTGCAAATACAAAAAAATTACAAATGCCATTACGTTGCTTGCAAAAAATAGTATTACTTTTTCCTCTTTTATTTTATTCAAATATTTATTATTTGCAAGAAAAACACTGGCTAATAATAACGTAAACACCCTATATATGGCCACCAGGATTTTCTATAATCGTCTCCCAATGTTCTACAAGTAGATGCATTTGTCTTTTTCGTTAAAACTACGTGGTTCTTTCAGACATTTTTCAATGTGGTATTATCTAATAATAGTTGCAGACGCTTGTTAATTCTGGGCGAGATAGCACCAAAAACACAAATAATTAAAACTGTATAAAAAATTGCCCTGTGAGACGAGCGAGTAGCTAAATCGTGTACAAAACAAAATTGTTACGTAAAACGTTTGAGCATTTGATTTTTCTCAAGAATTGATTTTTACAGAGTTTACATGAGACTGCCCTCTTAAGGATCGTCTGTATTAGAACGAAGATTCGCGAATTTCTTGAATTCTTCAAGTAGATACGAGTTGTTTCTTTCAGAACACCACGTATGTATTCGTCTCGATCACGTCGTGTCTTGAATTGTGCAGATTTTTCAGTCCGATCGAGATGTAAGGCTGAGGCGCGATGAAGCGGCGAGCCGGTGCACGGACCGGGCGCTTTTCAATATTTAACTACTCTGTACAACTATAGACACTACACGTAAACAGTTATAGTATTGTAATTTACCATTCTATCCGGTCGCACGCCAGGCGGTCGGCCTCGTCTGCGACTGGCATAGGCGTGCATTATTTACGGCCGTGTACCGGACGAGCATCGCCAGGGAAAAATTCTTCTGCGATGAATTATGCCGCTCGCTCGGTACGAGCTTTCGAAACCCAAACACGCTTGAGGAGCTTTTATACGGTCGGATTTTATCATGGGTTTCGCAAATAGATGCTGGCGGTACCATTCAATTAAAAACATATAAAAGCGTTAGCCCTTCCAGCGATAAAAGGTCGGAATTCTTTATAAATTGTGTATTTGGCCTTTGTTTGGGATACGATTATTGTCTCACGCGTGCTAGTTTCGATCTTATTGTTCTATATTAATATATTTTGTGAAATGATTATAATTATAATCATTATAATTCTATATCTAGATTTTTAGCGTTTTTTTGTACGCTATATACAGGTTTACATTTTAGTTTTCGATCCAAAACCTATGCAAGTTCTTTTCTAACATTCTAACTCGTTTAACTCGTTGCGGCACAGGATTTCAGATAATAAAATAGACCCATGTTGCATAGAAATTTTCTTGCCTTTTAAATGAAACAAAATTGGTATATTTTTATTAATAAAGGTATCACATAATGTAAAAACATAAAGAAATAGTAATAGTTTAATTAAATTTGTTGTTATAGGGTGGGACTCAAATAGTCTCATCGTGTCACATAGGTTCATGAATGGTACTTATTAAAGCACATCCTTTTCCCTAAGCACAGAGGCACTTCGCACACAGTACAAGACCATAGTGTTCAAACTTCCTTTTTTTTTTTGTACTACAAAGATCACATCGTTTACGACACGAACGTTCTGGTAGATGTTTTGAATCTTGTCTTCTTATATCTAATGAAACGTTACGTTTGTGTTTGCTTATTTGGATTGATAATGATTTATTGTTAGATTCAGTTGGTACGTTATTATCTATTAATGTTTGACTAATAAATCCTTCGGCACATTGAAATATGAGAATATTAAAACATAAAAAATAAATAAAAATATGTTTTTTTGTATTACTCTCCAAGTTGCATGGTGGGACAAATAAAATCCCATCATACTTTCATCATTTACAAACAAAAAGCTTTAGTTTTTATTATAAAACTCTTCACTTGCTTATATAGAACTAATTTTTATAAAAATTAACTTCTACGATTTTTCACATAAAACCAGAAAGAAAAGATTGTCGCAATAAACCTTCCGCTTGCAACAATTAATGAACCTGTATTGGCATGTTGAATGTTGCCAACACAACTGAATACATTTGTAACATTTGTTGAAGATATTACCAACTGCTTTACGTAAATAAGACGAAATATAAACCTATGCGCATGCAGCTATTGCAATATTTCCAAGTAGGACTAAAACTGTCCCACCATGCATTACGGTGCATCAAAAAGGTGGGACACTTTTAATCTCAGCGTGCCCCAAAGAGTTAATCATTGCCAACGATTTAAAACGGTAGCATAAATATCTGATCGAATTGCAAGCAATACAGCAAGTTAGCAAGAAGATCTCTCTATTTTAAATTTTTTTCGTCTCATCAATCTCTTTTTCAGAAGTTTGTCTTACTTTGGTGTATGATTAGTCGTTCATAGATACTTGAATAGAGAAAGACATACACGATAATTGTACAGGAATTTTTGCGCGTTTACGTATCATATTTTGCGCAGTATTAATCGTACTTTACTCAATTATTAATTTTCTTTCTAAATCTATTTTAAATACAAAGTTTTTCACCGTAAAACTAAAATTGTAGCAGAACTCGCAAGAAGATCTAGCCGGCTCTTGCAATCAAAGACAAGTTTCATATGTGGATCAGGGACCTTCGCTTTCCATTACCTTCAACTTCATTGAAACGATTTTCTACATTACACGCGCGTGTCGGAACAGTTTTACTCGAGCCGAGCAGAAAGCCTCGGAAAACCAATCGGCTTATTACATGTACAATGTTTATCGAGACAGTCTCGACCGATATAAACCGAGATCTCGCAACTTATGCAAATGGCCAGCCGAGTCGCCGCGTTTTGCAACGTTTCCGCAGAAAATTCAAGCGTATCGTTAGAGAAATTTCTCCAAAAGATCGCGGACTCCCTAGAAGCCGATCGTTCGCCACCAACAGTATATTTGCTCGTTCTCGCCAATTTTTAAGCCGCGAAAGGAAGCAGAATGGTTCCGGTCGAGAGGAACGCGGGCCACGGTTAACTGGAAACGCAATATTCAATAATTAGCTCGTTTTCTTAACTGGTTCCCCAGACCATTTGACCATAAAGCAATTTTTGAGAATTTTTTCTTAGAATCGCATTGGGTATTATCATTCCAAACTTGACGGGCTTGTTATACAACATTTGAAGACTGTACTCTAATTTTTTTACGGAATGAAACTCATTTTCTTCAAAGTTACAGAGTAGTATTAAATAATTAGATTGTATCCAGAACTGGTCTCCCTAGAGGATTTGACCATCACGCAATCTTTGTGAATTTTTTCCTAGAACCGCATTAGGTATTATCATTCGAAACTTGGTGAGTTTGTTGTGCAACATTTGAAGAATGTATTCCAATTTTTGTACGGAGTACGACTCATTTTCTTCGAAGTTACAGTAGTATTAAATAATTAGCTGTTTTCCTTAACTTGTCTCCCTAGAAGGTTCGATAATAAGGTGATTTTTGTGAATTTTTCCAAGGACGGCATTGGGTATGATTATTCCAAACTCGGTGAGCCTTGTACGCAACATTTGAAGAATGTACTTCATTTTTTGTACGGAGGGAGAATCATTTTTTTCAAAGTTACAGAGTAGTATTCAATAATTAGATTGTATCCAGAACTGGTCTCCCTAGAGGATTTGACCACAAAGCAATCTTTGTGAATTTTTTCCGAGAACCGCATTAGGTATTACCACTCCAAACTTGGTGAGTTTGTTGTGCAACATTTGAAGAATGTATTCCAATTTTTGTACGGAGTAAGACTCATTTTCTTCGAAGTTACAGTAGTATTAAATAATTAGCTGTTTTCCTTAACTTGTCTCCCTAGAGGCTCTGATAATAAGGCGATTTTTGTGAATTTATCCAAGGCCTGCATTAGATATGATCATTCCAATCTCGTTGGGCTTTGTATGCAACATTTGAAGACTGTACTCCATTTTTTTACGGAATGAAACTCATTTTCTTCAAAGTTATAGTAATAATCGTTATTGATGGTGAACGTGATTGTAACTGTTGCAGTGGTCTGCAAGATATTTCTTAATCTATTTGAACAATATAAAGACAGGATGCTCCCGGATTTGTTGTGTTTATCAACATTTTGTATGTACATTTATAAAGTGTCTTTTATAACACACGCAAGAATGTCTACTTTTTACGTTCCCGGATACAAATTAAGCCACTTTATGAGAGACAATCAAAAGATACAGTTCAAACAGCATCGTGAATAATTATTTGCTTCATCGTTTGTATATTAAAGAACTTATTGCAATATTTAGTAAAAAAAACAGTGTTCATAATCGTAAAAATGGCAAACGAAAGTTTTAAATGCCCAGACAGTTGTAGACACTATGAAAGTACCTCTTCCATACATCGAACCTTCAACAATGCTTCAATAGCTCGATAACTTGAATATTACACAGATAATGAATTTTCCATCAGTCTAGAACGAAACCAGGATGAAAGAATTTTTAATAAATTAACACTACGTGGAAGAATGAACTGAGTGTGAAAAATATCGTTTGCACTCGAATCCGACAAACCGATTGCTCTAAATCGGCACGCGTTCAGCTGCGACCGCAACGAAACGCTCGCGGTTCGAAAAGTGAATCGTCGTATTGCAACAATGCCCGGTTAAATGCACTGCCCTAAATAACAACGACTCGGTCTCTATGCCGAAAAGACGATAGAGAAAAAGAGCCGAAAAGAAAGGAATCCCGTGGAATGGTTAGGAATCGCGAATGAAGGTGGCGTTTTTGCCTGACGGCAATTTCGTAAACCGTTCGTTCGGTTACCTAACCGATCGACGTGGGCAAGAAAAGGGATGCAGATTACGATTTATTGCCGTTGCAGATTCAGTAAATCTCGCGGAAACCATGGCCGAGGTTCGAACGCGGAAAGTTTTATATCCGGCTAGGACGAGGACCAGTGCCACGGTAGCTTGTTTCCAGAGCTCGCCGATTTACTTCCTTGATTTAGTAGCATTGCTGGACTAGACCGTTAACCGACCGATCATTTTCTATCGTGAATTTCTATCTTCGAAGACGAATGACTCCGACTCGAACACGCCCGATACGCAGACGAAATCCGTGGCACGAAGCTGCCGGGATCCGGCCGGAGATAAATTTGTCTATTAAATTGAAAGGTCTGCCTCGCAGCGCTCGCGATCCAGAGACATTAGAGAAAAAATCCGCGTGCCATTATTGAGAGCATTTGATCGCCGCGCGCCGACGGAAAACCGCGGAACCGGCCGCGAACAAATATACATATAAAGACATCTATGAAGGGTAAAAGTAGAAAGCGTGAATAATTCATGCAGACAATGATCCCTCGAACGAGATTTCGATGGACGCCGGCCACGCCAGAAGAAACGAATGGAAAGGCGGCGGGAAATCGGCGTGGTCGTAACGATGCTTTGCTTGTTCGTGTTCAGCTCTTATGTCAGTCGCCGAATTTTCTAACAGTATTGGTATTCGTCTATGTAATAGTCTTTATAGTCGTAACATTCTATCAAGTGCAACGTAACCTCTTACAAAACATGGAAAAATATATCACCTCTGTCATAAATTATTCTAACATGTGTTACAATTTTAATTGATGAGCAGCATAAAATTCATTTAGTCTGGTGTACGTAAAATACAAAATCGTGGCTGTTACATATACATATGTGATGCCTGATAGCAAGACTGCAGATTGTATGCATTGATGAGAAAAGTGAATAGATGGCGAACGAAACAGTGAATATATGTAAGAAGGATTTAAAAATATTGTTACATTATTTCCAACCTCTTAAGACTGTTAAAAATGAAAATAAATTTCTACTGTAATTTTATTCGTTGCAATCAGAGTGGGGAAATTTTTACTGTTCATAACGATCCGCAGTCTACCGATAGCAAACCTATTAAGAGATACTTAAAATTAATGGAGCAGAATATGGGCAAACAACAAGACTAAAATGAGAGGTGTGATCAAAATGACATCGAACTCCATCAATTTCTTTGTCATGCTATAAGATCAAATTTAATAACTCTGCTGATCACTTGTTTATACCCTCACGTATCAGTCTGTCAATTTTCATCGAGCTACGGATGAACTAGCATGTGCCACAAGCAATTTAGTACAAACGTGACTGAATGGCTCTATGATTTGAAAATGTACCTAAGAATGAAAAGAATCAATGTTTATAAATGTCCTAATAATCAAGCAACATAAATTTCGCTTCAATATAGTTTGATAGTTCCACGCTGTATTAATAGTGCAATTTTAATAGCCGTGCGATGCCATAAATATTTTTTCAAAAGCATTATCCTCGAACGTCTGTTGCAACTCAGTGTGAAAATTCTTTTGCGGTGGCAAAACGTCTCACTTTGAACATCGATTAGACTTTTATAAAAAGAATATCCAAAAACTAGACGAATTAAAGCAGTTTTAATAACTGTGTGGCGGCTACTTCCTATGCTCGTCAACAGAGGGACATTACGACAACACCTTTCCCGCTACTACCTGAATCTTCCTCTGTTTGTATGTACAGGGTGTCCCACGTAACAGTTTTCACGATTTTTTAAGTACTTGCGATAATCTGACAAAAAATATTGTCAACAAAAGTTGATCAGTTTTCGATTGGTTATATACTGTAATGAAAAAAATTTTTTTTTATAGTATTGTCAAGGTCACCTTCATTTTTTTTAAATCGCACTTTGTATTTTTGACTTAACAGTATTATAGCCCGTGTCAAGACGAATTCAATGACCTAGTATACAATGACCTTGGGATGACCTTGAAGGCGAAGAAATGAAAATTTCAACAAAACATGACAATCTGTGATAATAACTTGTGTTTATTATTAAGACTCGTAATTACATTCAATTCAAAAACCTTGACTAAATGAACGCAAACGATTTTGTAAAAAAGTCACATCAGATGTTCGAATTGAAATCCGTTTTGTTGTAGACACAATTCCGTTCATCGTAAATTTGCATTGGTTGCAACGGATTTCAATTCGAACATCTGATGTCGCTTTTTTACGAAATCGTTTGCGTTCATTTAGTCAAAGTTTTTGAATTGAATGTAATTACGTGTCTTAATAATAAACACAAGTTATTATCACAGATTGTCATGTTTTGTTGAAATTTTCATTTATTCGTCTTCAAGGTCATCCCAAGGTCATGGTATACTAGATCGTTGAATTTGTCTTGATACGGGCTATAATACTGTTAAGTCAAAAATACAACGTGCCATTTTAAAAAAATGAAGGTGACCTTGACAATACTATAAAAAAAATGTTTTTCGAACTTTCTTTCATTGCAATATATAGCCAATCGAAAACTGATCAACTTTTGTTGAAAATATTTTTTGTCAGATTATCGCAAGTACTTAAAAAATCGTGAATACTGTTACGTCGGACACCCTGTATACTGTCCTAAACTGTCCTTACGACATCCCGCGTCTAAGGCACGGGTCTGCTAGATAGCCTTACTGACGAGTCCTCTAGCGGGCCTAAGACGAAACGCTTCCTTCTCCATTTACATCTTTTCAAAATTCAAGTCCCGCCATAACTGTAAGATAGATTTTTTACAAATTGACAAAAATTTCACATTCTCTGTTTCTTCTTCAGGTCCCTCATCAAATCGCGCACAGTAACACCATGAGACTTCTACTGAATTCCTTGTAGCCCACGCAGTTCAACTCCAGTGCAATTTCACTGTTTTCCAATGAGATCATAAAGAAACGCGTTAAACGCAAGTGGCTATACCCGGTATTTGACGTGACAGGGCTAATAGCACGTTAGAGACGGACTAACGACTCGCCGCCATCCGTAACGTCGACTTTCACTGGTTACCGTTCCCGATACATATTTATCGACAGATGACATGGTTGATGTGTCATCATTCGGCATCCCGTCATGTCCTAGCCGGATTATATAATTTTCATAGTTTTACGCAAGCAGATCGCGCGGGAAAACGAGGTTTACATAAGCCGTTGTTCGGTTGGGGTGGTTAGAGAGCCCGACGTATGACGTAGTCCACCTACAAAGCTGCAAATGGAAACCGTCACGCGGATGGTCTTTATGATGACAGCCTAGTTGTACGACGCTGTGCAAACAATGCGGCTGTGTAATAAGCTGTGCAATTTCTTCGTCCTAGACGAAGAAACGTCACCCACGCCGGTTGACGTAAAAATATGATTATGCAACGGATGATCACGGGAAAACCGGAACTGCCCGTGCCATGAGATGATTGACGAGGCGTTGAATGGATTTCTGTTCACCTCCCACCATGATAGAGTCACGTGTGCTGTCAGTCACTGTTTCAGAGAAGATCAGTCAGGAAAATTGTTGTGTTGTATCAGTGCTCAAACAGTATTTTGTGAGCCGCTGAGGTACACGCCTCAAATAGAGGTAAATTAAATAATGAGATAATCGGGTTTCGGATAACTAAATAACTTTAATAAAACTGAGTGTGAAAGACGGTAGAAAATAGAGATGTTATATCTTAAGACTACAGATCGCAATTGTTATTCTGCGACTCTTATTCTCCGACTCTGAACACGTTCAGCGCCCACTCCGCAATCATAAAAATTACACAAAATCAAAGCAATATATTTAATAAAACAAAAACTAAGAAGTTTAGTTTTGTGATGTTAATTGCTGTTTCAAACCTCTTCTATTCCTCAGATCGTAAGGAAATTTTGTACACTCCATCTACCAACGTAAAAATTAATTTTCAATTCTGTATAAATAATTCCGTCACCCAGATATGGGTGACATGGCGCTGAACGTGTTAATGTACGACTGATCTTACAACTAAAGCGCAAGAATCAAGTAACCTCGTGGGGTTGAAAAATCCCTCCACAAAGTACAAAATAGTGGGGGCCCCTGCCAATGATATAATATTTCGGAGGCTACAAATGACCTCCCAAAACAAGAGCAACGACCATAGACGAAATACGTCGTAACGAGTGTTGCCAAACCGACGACAATCAGTTTCCTGTAATTTCGCCGGAAACCATAATTTAGGCTTAGGGCCATAGGCCCCCCTGGCGCTAGGATTGGGCCTACGCTACGCTAAGTGCTATTGAGAGCTGCACGGTTAGACTCATTTTCCCATGGTCAGCTGATACTACCCAGCCGCACCAGAATCATAAAACAATAAATTCGTCAGAAGACGCTAGAGATATAATAAGCACGTCTCAACAAAAATCTTAACTTGTTAGTAGACTACAGATTTTTATGTATTATTCAGTAGGTGGACGTAGGCAATCTTCCGACAAGTGAACAAAGTTGCTGAGGTGTACACCGACATGGACACAGATGTGGGAGCTATTTCCGAGAATTATTCTCATGTGATGATGCAGCACAACCGTCGGGGATTACTTTTATGAGGAGACCCGCCATTACATTCGAGAAGACCCAAGGGGTAGCTTAGCTAAGACCTTCCTCTGGAGTCAGCATATACTCCGCGATTCAAATGTATTAGCTTTTAGAAAATTTACGAAGCTTGTCCATGAAATAGATATTTAACAATACTGATCACAAAATGTAGCTGGTATACGTTGTTTTATAAAAATTACAAGATTGCATTCATGTCGAGTTCTCGCAATTCTTATGATAATACAGTTACTCAAATAATTGATCACATACAATTTATATCAGTATAACTTTTTTATAAATGGACCAAACTACTTCAGTTTCTCTGTAAGGCTAGAAGGATTAGTTTGGTAATTGACGTCTAACAAACATGTTGAAGAAATGCATTTGATCGGAATTGTGAAAAAAAAATAATAAAAGTGATTATTACAAATTTTTTATCTGGGCAAATAACGAAAATTTCAAATATGTGATTTGTAGATTCATATATGTTATATACATGCTGCAAATTTCATCTAAATTGGTTTATTGGTTTACGAGTTACAAACAATCAAATGTGGTAAAAATGGCAGTTATAGGCCGAAAATCGTGAAAAATTGTAATTTTTACTACATTTGATTGTTTATAACTCGTAAACCAATAAACCAATTTTTATGAAATTTGCAGCATGTATATAACATATATGAATCTACAAATGACATATTTTAAATTTTCGTTATTTGCCCAGATAAAAAAGTTGTAATAATCACTTTTATTATTTTTTTTTCACGATTCCGATCAAATGCATTTCTTCAACATGTTTGTTAGACGTCAATTACCAAACTAATCTTTCTAGTCTTACAGAGAAACTGAAGTAGTTTGGTCCATTTATAAAAAAATTATACTGATATAAATTGTATGTGATCAATTATTTGAGTAACTGTATGTGATTGGAGGTGAACATTTATTTAGTAATTTCTAATAGAAGCAGTTTTGCAATTTCAATAATTATAAAATATAAAATTGTGAAACCGGTCGTGGCATTGTTAGTGTTAAATACAAAGACTGAAATTGAACAGATGTGTTTCTTTCGAATTAAATATTTATTACCGAGTAGACCAGCGATATCTTAACAATCTTTATTATCATTTTCAGTGCGATTAATTATTTTAATTATCTTTAATTATCTATTATTATTAATTATCATGCACCAGTACGATTAGTCGAAGTCTTGGACTTCTAAGAATCGATATAACGTAGCAAAGTCCATTCAGCCAGCAAGGAAGAGAGAAATGGCGCCGCGCACGCAAAAATCAAGATTCCCACGCAATTACGAAGACAGGGAGCAACGATACTACACGATGATGTAAACGAGTTCCTCAAGATTTGAATCATTGTATTTTTTGTTAACTTTCTACGCTTCTCGTTAACGGGATCCAATTTTCCCTGGCTTGTGCAAGAACTAGTTAGCGGATCGTTAAAAGTGTATTTTTTAAAAATCGGTCAACGGTGGAGTATTCGATGCAGTTGAATATACTACATCAAAGAAGAAAGTGCATAATTGCATGCTGATTTCGTACGGATAGCGGGACACGACAGTGCTCGCTGTAACTGAATCGTTCTGGGGATTTAATCGATCCGTCATGCTTCGGAGCGCTTGCTTTTCGCTGTTATCCTCATGCGAATATGTCATATACCGCGCACAATGACGCGCACATCCGAAAATCCGGCTTGTAATGATCTTCCTGTCAGAAAATAATCGGCTCAACGTCTGATTCTCGCGACGATCTTGTCCGCATCTGAGACACGTCGTTGACTATGCAGTTTGTAGTGGATTCTTTTTCTCTTCGAAATAAAAAAATTGTGTGTGCTTGAGACCATACGACCGAAGTGAAAACTTCTATGGCGATTGTAATCGATTTTAAGTAACATATACATAAGTGCCTCACAAAAGTATTTGAACGTCCTTTAAATCGGAACTTTTTTAAAATTGGACCGAGCAATTTAATTTTTTTTTTAGAAATTAAAAGCATTGATTTAATAAATGACGTGCAGAAAAGATTTTGAAAAAATTGCGATTGGTAGGAACTTCATAAAAAAATAAAAATTGCACTTTTTAAAACTTATTTATTTCAATCGCCAATGAAAATTGAAAACATACGTTTTGTATATCTATGTTAGTTATGCACATGCTGAAAATTTCATCCAAATCTTTTGGCGCAGAACGAAACGAAACGCATCGAAAGATGTAAGAATCTTTGGATTTTAAGCAGAAACTGACCAAAAGTCGTGAAAAACTTCGATTTTCACTACCTTCAATCGCTTGTAACTCGTGTGTGCAGGTTGTATACAAATTATATGTCACGACTACCATAGCAGGATTCTATACCTCTGGATCGGTGGAGATCTGTTAAAAAGATGGTCCACAAATTTGTCCTTGAACCTTTTTTCAAGGTCAACATTTTTTTCTATTGCATCGTATAGTACTCGTCGCATGGAACAAAAGTCTCAAAGACACCATAGGTCTCAAGTCAACCATTCTTTTGAAAAACGACTGTAAAGTTTTATTGACTGTTTTATTACACATTTCTACAGGGTGTCCCAAGATAATATAAATGCGGCGGGGGGGGGATGTCTTTGAGACTTTTGTTCCTTGTGACGAGTACTATACGATGCACCACAAAAAAATGTTGACCTTGAAAAAAGGGTCAAGGACAAATTTGCGGATCAATTTTTTTAACAGATCTCCATCGATCCATAGGCATAGAAGCCCGCTATGGTAGTCGTGACATGTAATTTTTAAACACCACGTACGTTAATCGATTTTGAGGAAATTTTCAGTATGTGCATGACTAACATTGATCTACAAGACGCATATCTTAAATTTTCATTACGGACTGACATAAAAAAGTTTTAAAAAATGCCTTTTTTATTTTTTCATGTAATTCTTGTAGATTGCAATTTTCTCAAAAAGCCTTTTTTCGCACATCATACAGAAAATCAATTCTTCCAATTGCACAGCGGAAGTTAAGTTGTTTAGTGCAATTTTAAACAGATTATATTGATTTAAAGGGCGAATACTTCCTTGAATCACTGTATATGAATAATATGAATATTAATCTTAATATTCGACAATTAATATATTTTTTCGCGATCAAAAATACTATAAATTTAAAGATTGACACCTCTTTACAACGACGCTACATAAGTTGACATCAGAAGCCGCATCTGATGTGTATGACTTTTTTCCGGCTGGTGTCTTGATTTAGTCCACTGTGCGTTGTCTTGCTGCTAGCGATGAAGCACGTAAACTCTTGTGTCGATTATCTCCGTTGGGATTGACAACTATCAGCAATTTGCTGTGTGTTCCTATTGAAACTGCGGCCGATGGCAACGGATCGATCCACTTCGCAGAGGGATTCTTCGAAAGAAGACCGGAACTACGAACTGGGTCGGAGGAAACGGAACTACTAAATGTCAGGGGACCGACGTGTGTGTCGGTCACGAATCGAAGTTTGTCCTTTCATCGGAATGCAATTGAACTTTCAGGGAACGCTCGAACAGGATGGAGAATACAGATGCTCGGCAAAGAGGTTCCCCCGTCTCGTCGCAGGTCGCAGGAATTCGTGTCGCGAATCGAAAGGACTCGAAAAATAGAACAGCTCCCAATCGAGTTTCTTTCGAAATTAAACACTGCATAAGTATGGAGGGAGTTCTCATTCAAATTTCATTCCTTCGAGAAGCTCTTCAATTTCTAGAACGACTTCCACTTCAATATCTGTTCATCTCTTCTAACTTCATTCGACACTTTTACAAAGTTCTGATAACTTAAAACTTCTTTCCTACATAATTACGATTTTTAAGTTGTAGACGTAGAAAGCGAAGTTCAATTTTGCTTAAATTTCAATCTTTTGGGAATGAGAATTTTTTAAGATATTGCAAATCTTTTCTCCTCGGAAAAAATGAAATGAGCGGTTTAATACAAAATTGGTGTGAATCATTTGTCTACTGGGTTCAATACCACATCTCAAGGGTTTTATCGTTATGAAATAACAAATGGCTCGTGTAAGATAAATGCGACATACTTTGAAATTATCGTGTTTTGCATAACTTTTACTTAATTCCGTATTGCTCAATGGTTAACTGTTTCAGCTTGCACCATTTTTTTATTAACACGTTCCGTGCCACGTGTAGCGTATGCGCTCCACGGTGAACTTTCCGTTCAAGCCATTGGGTATTGTCATTGTAAAATGAAGAATTTCTAACAAATTTATTATGCAGTCAATTATGGGCATCTTAATATTATTGCTACTGCGTTTATTTGATCGTAGGGCGTATGCGCCCCACGTGGCGTGGTAGTCATTTGTTTCGACTGTACACGTGATAAGAAGGTGCTGTAAAATTTGTTAACGAAAAAAACGTTAAAAAATTTGGTTTCCAATCGGCAAGAAATTGTACTATAAAAGTTGCAACATTCTGCGATAGTTTTGTGGGTAAACCACATTTATATTTGCAATGTTTTAACAAAGTTCACCGTAACATCCCTTTGAGATTGTATACAAACTTGTCACATAAATATTAAATAATAAATATTAAATATATTTCAACTAAAATGTTTTATTTTTGTTGGAGGTTTTTGGATCTAGCGTACGAATACTTGGATCCTTAAGTAATTTCACTTTATTATAATAGATACACGTGTTTACTGTTACACTGCCGAATCGAGAAGAAGGACGCGAAGTGGTACAAAAGTATATCGCGTAACGTGATTCAGAGAATCATGTGATTGTGTATATTTGTAATCGTTACCGAAAAATGTCTCGATTAGTCCATGTTTCAACAATTTTAAACTAATATAGACATCGTAAAAAAATACTATTTGCGAGGATGCGACTCGCTTGGTAAAGTAATATTCAGCCAGGTATTTGTTAAATTAATACCTAGAAAAATAAAATTATTGCTTTGTCGTGTTATGCATCTTTAACTGTACACCCTGTCCTTGATAATTACAATTTTGAACTATTTTCATCATTGTAAAGTAGGGATGGACAATTTTGCCTCAATTGAGGCAAAACCGTCCGGAGCGCCCTCTGTCCCCTCCCAGCAAGCGCGGTACAATGGGGCAACAAAGACGCGAGACATTAGCGTGCGCAACGAACGTGCGCGCTGCATGAAAGGGAGGTTGGTGGGAGAAGCAGGCGTTTGAGGGGCTTCACCCGTGCCCACCACTGTTTTAAGGCACACGCCAGAAACAAAATAATACAATTGTAAAGCGTGGGGCGTGTACGCCCCTCGCGGCCTGAACGGGAAGTCTTCAAAAAACGGTCTGGCACGGAACGTGTTAAACAATTCATGTACTGATTTGTATTATTACGATAATTGATTCGATTGAAATCTTAAGAATTATATTCGTAGATCTGATGTTGCCAATATGACGACATTTGTCTGCAAAGGGTTAAAAGCTCAGGAGGTGCAGCAACGCTTTCCCTCGAGATCGTTTCCATCGCACAATGAAACGATTGTGCGCTACGCCTCGATTCTCGATCCGTGCTAATTACAATTTGTTTCAATCATTTCGCAACGATAAACACACATCAAAGTAACAGGCAATGCGCCGGGAATATTGTTTATGAGATCGCGAATCATGGCTGTGCAAGGAAGTGAGAGCGAACTCGGATGTATTGCGTGATGATTTAATGTTTCGTCCTATTACTCGCCGATAACGATCGTGAAAATTATTTCCCACACAATTAGACGGTTAAATTATTTACGACGATTGCGCAAGCCCTATGATTTTCCCTCGGCGAACGATAAAAGGCCAGTACGCTAATAAAATCGCCGTTTCGATGGGATTGGTCAGCGTATGTGATGAACTTCTGCGATAAATGCGACAATTGACACACGTGGGGAGCTAACGAAGCTATGATCCGTTCAGCAGACACGTCGTCGGAGGTATATTCTCACCGTGAGAGTCGTTAGGCGAGATTCATCTTTCTTAAAGTTCAAACGACAGGTAAAGTTCAATCAAAAGTGAAGTCGTAATAGGATCGTGTAGAGGTCGAGCTCGTGTTGCGCCTTGATCGTGGCTTCGCGGCCTCGTTTTTGCTGTCGGCGACGGAGCAATCGAAATGCCACAGTGATCGAGCATTGTACAGCCTCGATAAGTCATAAACTACAGAAGCGAGCAGGTTCGATTGTCGACGCAAATGAGAGAAAATGTCTCATTGTTTTCCGACTTAACCGGCAATATACAGTCAGTCAAAAGAGTTTCCGTACACACTTTAACCGTTTGAGTCCCAAGCAGCGCGATCGCGCTCTTGAGATTTTATGTCGAGAATACCCAGCACATTTCGAGCATTGTGGACAACTGACGGTGCGTTACCGATTGTCGAAGTCGCGCGCTCAGATTTACTGACGCAAGTACATCACACAGCTCCTTTTAATGTAGATAGTACATTTTGCAATAGGTATAATAATACTATAATAACGCAGTAATACATTGTAAAATAAAATAAAACAAGCGCTGTCGCGCTGCTTGGGTCTTTTCGTACTCATTTATAGAAAGCCCGGTTGCGCTGTTTGGGATTCTTCGACAGTATTTTTTCAGTACAGTTTTTTCTCAGAGTAGACTCAAACGGTTAAAATGAAATAACTTTTTTTTAAATGAGTTCTGGCGACTTTAGATTCTTTGAGATCTTAGAAGGATTAGTTTACCAGCTGCAGTTCCAAAAGAAATCTTTGAAAAAATTGAATTTTGTCGGAATAGCAGAGAAAATACGAAAAGTTTTTTTAACAAATCTTTTATGTGGGTCTATATTGAAAATTTAAAAAATTCGTTTTGGAGATCTGTGTCAATTATACACACGGTGGAAATTTCATCGAAATCGGTCAACGTTCCTATGAGCAACAAATGTTTCAAGATAAGAGCTTAAGGGTGAAATTCTCGAACAAGACCGAAAATCTGCGATTTCACCCTTAAGCTCTCATCTTGAAACGTTTGTTATCCATAGGAACGTTGACCGATTTCGATGAAATTTTCACCGTGTGTATAATTAACACAGATCTCCAACACGTATTTTTTAAATTTTCAATATAGACACACATAACAAATTTGTTAAAACAACTTTTCGTATTTTCTCTACTATTCCATCAAAATTGAATTTTTTCAAATTTGTTTTGGTACATTAACTGGTAAACTATTTCTTCTAAGATCTCAAAAAATCTAAAGTTGTCAGAACTCATTTTAAGAAACTTATGTCATTTCAAAGTGTGTACAGAAACTTTTTTAGCTGACTGTAAGTCGTGTCTTAAGTTTGTCGATTAACAAGCAACGTTCGAACCACATCGAAACTAAAAGTGGAATTTTGCTAAAGTTCAAGCACCAGTTATCATAATAAACTAACGACCGTTGTAACCAAGCTCGAAATGGCTTCCGAGTTATTATTTGGTTATTATGGTACTGATGTACGAGAAATTGCGACGTCCAGAAAAAATCTATCCAAATGCAGTCTAAATTAGTTCGTCCGGTGACTGCACAGGCTCCTTAATGGGTATTTAATATCGAGCCCAAGCAACTACTGCGAACGTATAATTTTTTGTTTTCTCGATGATGCAATTTTTATGAACACCGGTGCGTTGCGGAAACTATAACTGGTGTACATAGTTGCGGGGCGATACCGTTTCTCATGGGATAACTTTCAGCTGATTGCTTATTACTCGATACGTTATTGGAACTTGTCATTTCATATACCGCGAGATTTATTGCCTTTTTTCATATTTCTTCTTAATGAAGTTTTATGGACTTCGCTTGTTTCGCAGTTGTAAATTAGTCCATTAAGGATTTCGTCAAGGTGGGAAATATTGAAATAATTTCCCAGATAGCACTCGGACGTCCAATGTACGTCCAATGTACGTCCGTATCGGACATATCGTACATCCCAGGGACGTACGATATGCCAGAGACATGTCCGATTTATGTCCCAGGTATGTCCGACAGAGATCCCAGTTAGATCGCAGTACGTACATAGGACGTCCCGCGCGGACGTACAATGTACATCCGGCCGGACATATTCTGGACGTTAATTGGACGTTTGTCGGACATATAAAAGCGTGTTTGCACCTTCAAAAATTTTCTAAATATGTAAATATTGGTTTAAAAGAATTCTATAAAAATACCATTGATTATCACATATCTGGAAAAAGAGGAATTGATCAAATAAAAAAGAGTGGACTTATGTCGGCCACGAACCTAGTATAAGCATATTAACAGTCGAGCGCCTAACGCGCTAACCCAACCGAGTTTTTGGTAACATGATTAATATTTTCAGATACTATGCGCGCTGATGTACGAGATAATACTAATCAAGTTAATTTCATTTTTCAACTATTTATGTGAAATGTTCAAGTTTATCAGTGTCCAATAGACTTACAGAATAAATAAAATTTATCAATTTGAAGATTAGGTCATTTTTTCACAGAAGGAACGTCGAAAAAATTAGTTTTTTTCAAACCACTGCGCCGCGAACTTAAAAATCTGAAAAAATTCATAAACTATATTTTGAGTATAATAATAGAAACACAATATAGCATCCGAAAATGTACGAAATAATCTAAGTCCCAGGTCCGTGGTTCGTCCGAAATTTTTATCCGCAGGATGTCCCACGGACATAAGAAACGGATGTCCATGGGACGTCCGAAATTTATGTCCGAGGGATGTCCCACGGACGTAAAAACGGATATCCATGGGACGTCCGAAATTTATGTCCGATGGATGTCCCACGGACGTACACGACGGACATTGGACGTATCGGACGTAAAAAGGACGTCCCATGGATGTACGGTGCTGTCTGGGTTAGTCGTGAATATTTTCCTTTGCTTGTATTTTGCATAAATCACAAATTTCATAATATCATCTCAAAATATTCATAAATTGATCTCGTATGTACAATTCTTCTGTAGGGGAATATAATTGTTTTGATAGCAATGGTATGACACTTCTTTTGAGGACAATACAAATTACTCCACTAGTTTCAACTTGCAGCCACCGGTTACTGAATGAATTATGCTAGTTCTATAGCCACTATATCCACATTTATATATTAATGAAAAACCTACGCCATTAATTTGATTCAAATTATCAGAATAGCTGGAATCATGTCAGCAAGTGAGACTCTTTCTTTTTAAAAAGAATCTTGTTGTAAGATAATGCAATTCATACAATTTTAAGTACTTTAGCCTAATAAAAATGTATTCTATACTCTGATTACTAATAAATATGTACGCCAAAAAACCAATACAAAATAGCTTCAAACGTTTTCAAAAAAAATTCCAAAGGTAGCCAGAAAATTGCACTCTATACAACACGTTCTACATCTGTGCAACAAAAAATAAAGGCATAAGTTCATTTGTGGAAAATTAGACCAACGACATTGTAAATATTGATGAGAAACAATGCACCAGATTTTGCATAAGCCAGCCGACGATGCGTCGCTCGCGAGTATGGTTGCATGAGCGTTGATGCTGCGTGTTACAGCGGCGCGCTCGCGCGCACGGAGATAGAAAGTGCGATGATCCGCGAATGAACTTGGCCTTGTCCTTGTCCTCGTCTCATCTTACGGAGCGCTTAAACGTTTCTCGCTTGTGCAAAACCGTGGTATTGTGCAAACACTTGTGGTGAGGCTCGCCTGGCAGAAGGTGAAGGGAAGGTGCAGGCAGACACCGGGTGTTGCATCGGGACCCCCACCCCCCGTCAGTAATGATGCCACATAAACTCCGCTTCGATTGCGCTAATGAATGTAATAACGGTCCACTCAAACGGGAGCTTTCTAGTCACCGGATTACGTCCAGATTGCCACAGGAATGTGTTTCTCTTCCGTGTCGGCCGTTGCAACAACGTTTACGACCCCATCTCCCGGCATCCTCCTCGCCGGTGCGATGCTCCAGACTTATTTCACTGATTAATAGGTCGGCGATAATTTTTACTGTTAATACGTTGGTTTATTAAACGGCATCATTTCTCACATCCGCCTCGGATTGCTTTATTTAAGTAACGCACCGTGTAGACTGAGTGCCGGCCATTTGTCATTCACATTTTCACTTTTGATTCCTTGTGCACATTAACGCGGACCCCTGCCGCGGTTAATTTAATAGATCCGTCAGGCATGAAGTTAGCTTTTCATTACCGTTTTTAATGGAATGATGAGATTTCATTCGCTGTCTGTCGCGCCGTCGCCGACTTTATTGTCTGCTTTCACAAATTTTGTGCGATCGTAGTCGTTGATGCAAATTTTTACCAGTCCGATTAAATACGATTTCTTTATATCCGATAATATGTATCCGATTTTGTTAACCATCTCCGGCAATGTTGGCCAAGAATGTCGGGAATAGACCACGGAATAATTATTATATCTATTCTCCAATCAGTCAGATAAACTGTGGGGGAACTATAGTTCGTCTTGCCTCTATCGGAATCCATTTGCATAAACACGCGGCTTAATTTTTATAATTGCCGTGCATGCTTAAACAGTGCCACTTAACAAAGGACATTCTTTTAGACTATTATCTCTGAGCCACCTAATTTATCTTCACTACTCCCGGATTTCGTAATCTAAACACATTTGTATGCACGCCTTTATGTGTCCAAATGACTTAGATAAAAGGATAAAAGCTTTTAATGCTGACTCTATACTTTTCCCAGGACTTGAAGGGCAATTTTTATAAAAAGATATTAAAAATTTCTTAAAATGTAACATTTTTATTTGAATTCGATTCGTAACTCATATCATAGTCTGTTCTTTGCAAGAAGATACTCGAAGTGGTAATTAGACTGTGGATTTTAATAATTTCTGACAAAAATGGGTAGGAGAAATTTAACGCAGTAGAAAAATTAAAAGAATTGAACTCTTACGCATCCCTCGAATCGATTTGAAACATTTTGCAAAATCAACTATTTATATGTCTATTACAGAGATCTTATACCATTAAGTAAACCTGGGACATAAACGAATAATTACCGTCTCTCAAAATGAATAAAGTATGAAAAGAATTTCTACTGAGCCTTGCAATTGAAGCAGACAATTTTTATTTTGCATAAAGATCCACATTCTACTCATAACAGTTATTTACCCCACTGCTGTTACTTCAAACCTGCCACATAGGAGTAGAGTGGACAGCTATTACGGACTTCAAGTATTTTCTTTCGCAGCACAGACTATAATTCCTTTGTGCTGAAGTATAGGCTACGAGAGGATATGGTAGAAACTACCCAGCGGTTCGCAATGTAAAATATTCAGATAGCTCTGACATAAAATTAGGGTAATGATAGACAGACATCGTTCTGAAACCGTTCTACAGAAAACCAGCACTTCTGAGCGCATTGGTTAAGGAAAAAATTGTCTTCATAAGCTCTGCCATGTTCAAAAGCTTCAGCGAAGAAGATTAGGCAGTGCAGTTTTCTGTATCGATTCTCCAAGTCCATGAATCAAGTGGCGTGGCATTTCTGAGGGCATTGGTTAAGGAAACAATTGTCTTCATAAGATCTGCCATGTTCAAAAGCTTCAGCGAAGAAGATTAGGCGATGCAGTTTTCTTTATCGACTCTCCAAGTCCATGAATCAAATGACGCGGCATTTCTGAGAACATTGGTTAAGGAACAAATTGTCTTCATAAGCTCTACCATGTTTGAAAGCCTCAACAAAGAAGATTAGTCGTTGCAGTTTTCTGTATCGATTCTCCAAGTCCATGAGTCAAGTGGCGTGGCATTTCTAAGGGCATTGGTTAAGGAAAAAAATTGTCTTCAAAGCTCTGCCATGTTCAAAAGCCTCAGCAAAGAAGATTCGACGGTACAGTTTTCTGTATCGATTCTCCAGTCCATGAATCAAGTGGCGTGACATTTCTGAGTGCATTGATTAAGGAGAAACATTGTCTCCATAAGCTCTGCCATGTTCAAAAGCTTCAGAAGTTAAGATTAGGCGGTGCAGCTTTTTTTTATCGATTCTCCAAGTCCATGAATCAAGTGGCGTGACATTTCTGAGTGCATTGATTAAGGAAAAAAATTGTCTTCATAAGCTCTGCCATGTTCAAAAGCTTCAGCAAAGAAGATTAGTCGGTGCAGTTTTCTTTATCGTTTCTCCAAGTCCATGAATCAAGTGGCGTGGCAAGGCCAATCGCTGAGAACGGGGCTTAAGAGTCTCCAGCTGCGAGCGCCGATCTACTAAATCCTCCAAGTACTTTCTTCGATCAGTCTTCCTTATCAGAGGCACTCGAGGAATCTACGTGTAGCGTTGCGAGCATTCCTAATCTGCATTTTTTCCAGGGCAATTCGTCTCGTTAAGGGAATACGTTCCGATGTTCCCGCAATCAATCGACGGGCCGGAGGCTAGGTAATCGTATAAGCCAATTAAGTTAAATGAACGGAGCCAGCACCAGTGGCTGATGGCAAGTGAAAGGCTTATTCCTGAGCTTGCTTGACGCCGGAAACGTTTGTGTACACGCTCGCCACGAATTTCACGGCCGATTCTATCATTAAGATCGTCCCACTAACGTCCGAGATCGCGCTTCCTTCGATTCTCTCCGCGTTTTGTGCCTCGACGAGCAATCAACGTAGGCGACCGTGGAGCACTTTCATTCCCAACCGATCCATGAAATTGCGACTCCACCTACGTGCGCTCCTATCAGCTCTAACCGTTATCATATCCTCTCTTCTTTTTTCCCTGCAATCTCTCTCGAAGAGTCATGGTACAATCCAAAACAATTTATAAAAACCCCGACAACTTTCCCCTCTAAGGAAAACCCTTTCCGCTTCCACGCGCGCTTTTTGCCAGCTCGCAGCGGGTTAATGATTGACTCTTAATCGCTCGACACTTTGCTCTTTGTAACGGGCGAAACTGGTTCCTCCGAGAGCTGTCTCTTTTACGAACTCGTAAAAATCCGTATAAAACTTTCCCGCATCCCACCCACGTTCTCCACGGACTCTTACTTGCCGTTTTATTGCGCCGTTCCGTGCGCTGACTTCGAATCTTTTCGCGACGATCAAGTATTGACGCTTAACGTCCGCGTCGAATTTGTTTAAATGGGAATCTATTCTGACAATTACAAGCTACTGAATATTTTTATAATTTTTCAATATCCCGGTATTCAATATTTAACAATTTTCTTAAGCATCACAATGTTCGTATCAACACATTATCTAGCGCCGATTATTCCATAATTTTTTATTAGAATTATTTAATTGATTCTTCAACGGCAACAAAACTGCAATCCACTAATTTTGTTTGAGATTACTGTGTAAAAGAAGATTTCTAAGCTTTCATTTAGGACCGTGTAAGAATTGGAAAGCCTAGTAATAGAAGATGAAGTGTTAAGACACAGCGTCTTTAATAATAATATCTGGTGAAAATGTGTAGCTCTGGCCAAAAGTATTCTAAAGAAATATAAAAAGTAGAAAGTTGGATACAGGATGAAGAAAGTTATTTTAATTTATCAACTGCGATTATTGTAAGTCACCAAATGAAAGTAACGCAAAGCATAAAAACGGTTGACTCATAGCAGGAACGTGGATCTTCCGACGAGATGTCTACGTAATTGTGGTTGAAATGGGACACTTGATTAAAGTTTGAAATCGATTATAGTTACAAAGTGTTACAAAGTGTGCTAGAAGATCTATAAATTTGTCTAGGTCACTGGTTCTCGAGAGAGCTCTCTCCAATCGATATTTTGACTTCGATTCGTTCGACTCCCAGCTAAATAGACGATGACTCGTGGTTTATGCTCGAGTTGTTACTATCGTGTTGTACAAGAATTGTTGAAGTTCGTGGGCACGATCTATAAAAGAACCTAAAGGATCCAACGATCATCGATAGCTCGTAAAGTTCAATAATATATACTCAGTTGTTTGTTCTCATCACTAGACCGCGGATATTTATGCAAAATATGCGTCGATTGTAAAACGCAGGAACCGCATACACATTTACTTCTTGTCTCAATAATTTCAATAAGTGACAAATAATGTCATCAAATTTTTCGAAATCGATTCATATCTTCATTGTTTTGTGTTTCACTCCCTCATGTGTGTCGTAAATGCGTCGAATCCGCAGGCTACTCATCAGATATTGCATACAGTTTGAAAAATGTTCGCTGATTGCGTTTTACTACCTATGCACATGTAACTAACAACAGTTTGTTTACAATCGCTAACCATAGTACTACAGTGTTCGCTACAATTTGGGTAAAAGCAATTGATAATCTCTTTCTACTCTCAAAATCTACTATACTCAGCTGTTTGTTTTCATCAGTAGACCGTAGATTTTTATGCAAAATGTGCGTCAATTGTAAAACGCAGGAACTGCATAGACATTTATTTCTTGTCTCAATAATTTCAATAAGTGACAAATAATGTCATCAAATTTTTCGAAATCGATTCATATCTTCATTGTTTTGTGTTTCACTTCCTCATGTGTGTCATAAATGCGTCGAATCCGCAGGCTACTCATCAGATATTGCATACAGTTTGAAAAATGTCCGCTGACTGCGTTTAATTACGTATGCACACGTGATTAACAACAGTTTGTTTACTAACCATAGTACGACAGCGTTCGCTACAATTTGGGTAAAAGCAATTGATAATCTCTTTCTACTCTCGAAAGAAACAGTAGTCATTAACCAACGAAACAATTTCTAAATCATGCCTATCCCTCTCCATTGTTCAATAAAGTCAGTTGTTATTTACACTTGAATTTGTTGTTCTCAAATTCTTTTCAATCTTAAAATCTGTTTCTCATTGACAGGTTCACTGCCAGATGAATTTTGTGTGTTTCAAACAAGCCTTGAACCATTTTATTCGTAAAAATCATCAGTCATGTTAACAATTATTATTAGTGATTCGAGAATGAAGTTTCCACCCTACACTATAATTTAGTTCGTTTCAGAAGGAACTCAGAAGATATTCAGTGCCATTAAACAAATTAATAAAAGGAAATAATACTATTTCACTTTAATTTCGTTAAACATGAAATCAGGTCAACATTTTTAGGGGATGAAATGAAAGTTACACCACTTTCAGCTTTCAACGTCCTCCAGCAATGAGTTTACAGCGGAAAGTGGTCTGAGCAAGAGTATTAACTATCAAGTGTAATCTGTGATTGCAGTTTCTGTTTCTATCTCGCAAAGCGATGTTTCCGAAGATCCAGTTTATGTAGAAAGTCGGGAATGTAAAGAGGACAAAGTTTCGGAGATGTGTAACTTCGTGTAGATAACAAAACTTGATGTTACGGTGTTTGAGATAGAAAAAAAAATCGAAGAACAAACGGACGAAGCTTTCTCGGCAAGCAAGGATCCGGTTTCCGTTTAGCCGCTGATTTCTCACGCCGCGGACCTTGATAATCCGCAGAAAAACGCAGGCATCGCGTTCGCGACCGTTTGCCAAAGTGAAACCAGCGCAACAGAAGAAAGACGTCGTTACATCACGGCCGCTGTTCCTTTTTATTAACTTTCAATTTACTACTAGAGATTGACCGCCGCTTGCACAATTCTAGAAGCGCGGAAAGGGAAGAATACTGGAAAAAGTCTCGGGACACGAGCGAAACGAACGATCTACTGTTCTCGCGGATATTTTTAACAAAATTACTCAGAAAACTACACATTACAATAAGCAACGTGTTTTGAGGCGCAAGTCGAATATAGGTTATACACGATAAAAGAAAGCGAAATCACGTTTGGTTGCTTTGATATCTTGTTCTGAAGATAGAGTTCCAATTTATCCTAAGTTAGAAAATCTTTATCAGTCAAATGAAATGTGAAATTAATGTAAAATTATTCATACACTTATTTTTTTACGATTTTTCCTTGTTTGGTACTGGTACTTGGACTTTAGTGCGCAGTTTATAGTTTGTGACTCGCTTTCTGCACCAATGAGGTCTAAACAACCTTATCGATGAATGATTTTATGTATAACTTGTTTGGGTGAACATCTTATTAATTCTTCAGCACTTTAATCTCTTTTTATAACGTACGGCTGTTTATCCTTAGTCTCCTCAGTTTCCTTAGTATCCGGACCATACCTCCGTACAAGATTTATTATTTTTATTTAAATTCAAGAAGAAATCTAGCTCTTAATTATATAGATACATGTAGATGTAAGGAATAAAATACTATACTGACAGCTTCTTTAAAATGACCATTGTTATGTCTATAATTTTAGATGTTCCCATGTATTGCCTGGTAAATAATTGCAAATCAAAGGAAGACAATATAATTTACATTAACCACATGTACCATAATATCGAGTCGTGATGAAGACTTCGAACAGAATCTGCAATACATGTATGTTATTAACCTCCTTTAAATTGAAATGATATTTTATTTTATTCGAGAATACGTGGGTATTCGTTAAATATAAATTTTAATTTTTTCTCTAATAACGTATAAGCGTCAAAGAAGTTTTAATTATTGTAATCTTGAAACAAATCATAGTGCAAGGTGTTAAGAACCAGTTTTGTATGGCACTCGAGTAGAACGTGAATCGTTTCCGTGGGTATTACAAAAATGGAGTTAGCAAAGATCAAGATCGGTCAAGCAACCGATCGCCCCTTTAATGGCATCGGAACGTGCATAATGCGGTTTTCGCGTCACGAGGAATCGATCATCACGGACACACAGAGACATTTTCAAGCGGCCTGCGAATATCGGGATACCTTTCTTAACGAGTACCAATTCCGTTCTCTTAAATGGCGATGATATTACATTAGAGTCGCTTAGCCGGAAGGAAAATCCAATTACGCTTTCATAATGGACCACGTAATCTTTTCGCCGTTCGATCCCCTGGCTGTGTAACAGATTTACGGCGCCGCTGATCAGAAATAGTCATTGTAATCCGATCAAGATCGGATCAGCCTTTTTCCCCTTGTCGAGAACCTTGTAATCTCGGGAGCGATCGATTTTCATTGAACGATCCGACGATCCTTCATCGATCCGCCAAATTGCGATCGATGACAAAAGCGGAAGGCCGGTACTGTTGGCCACGATCTATCTCTGCCTGCACGGTTAACAAATCAGGCCGTGATCGGTTTCGTTCGCGTCTGATTGCGTGCTGGACAAGTAGTGATGCAGAAAGCGTGACACAGTTTTAGACGACTGATCGTGGGACTTAACCGCTTCGCCTCGGAAATATAGAGTGATCCAGTGTCGCCGGAGATCGGGATAGATGCGATTTATCATTGCACGCATATGTATGTATGTATGTATGCATGCGTTGGACTTTTCACCGTTACAATGACCTCCCACGTTTGCTACATGTGGTCTGCTATCGAACCGTGTCCGGTTACTTCCTGATCCTTTGGCAGGATCGTTGCTCGCGACTTAAGCCCGAACCATATGTTCGATTGCTCATCGATAACTTCGTGAAAAGCCTTGACAATTCTTCTTTGTGGACATTTAGGCGTTTAGGACCAAACTGTGAATTATTAGAAGTTATGACTTTGAGGATTCACGAGAATATTGAGTAGGTGAAATTTAAAATATTAAAAAGCTTAAATGAACTTACGAATGAAGAAGAATAGAACTTTTTATTGGAGTGAAACTTCATTAGGCGCAAATCCTCGAAGCGGTAGGCGTGAAACCGCGACGCAGTAGGAGTAAAATCGATCTGGCGATGAAACGATGGAACGATGAAACGATTTAGTAAAACTTCGACGCGGTAGGCGTAAAACCTCTATGCGGTAGGAGTAAAACCGATCTGGCGATGAAACGATGAAACGATGAAACGATTTAGTAAAACTTCGACGCGGTAGGCGTAAAACCTCTATGCGGTAGGAATAAAACCGATCTGGCGATGAAACGATGAAACGATGAAACGATGAAACGAAATTCTATTCTATTAGGATATACGGTTGAGGGTTCGGCATTGCTTAATAAAGATTATGATAAAATTCCGATGATGCAAAGTGGAGATTTCAACGTGAACTTTGCATCGGAACAATCAAAATTATTAATAGAATTTTTTACAAGTACATTAAGATTGGAAATGGTAAATAATCCTAATGAAGCGACAATAAGATCAGGAACAACTTTCGATGCAGTATTTGCAAGACATTTGGACAAAATTTAATCAAGAATGTTTATATCATATTTTAGCTATCACAAGCAAATTGTTTCAAAATTAAAGAAAGACGTTTCACTCCAGCCATGTGATCTGAGCACACAACAAATTTTTTTAGACTCTATTTCTTGCAACTGATACAGAACATTTTTATTTTGCAGGAAGATTTGCAATGTAGAAATGAGAATTTACACTAGTTGGCACTTCAATCAAGTCTAAAACAATTCATTAATTTCACCTTTGGTTATAATAGACAATCTTTAGAACATTCTGATCCGTTTTAGTAACCATTCAGTTCCAGTGAGGAGTTTGAAAGAAAAAGTGGAAAGTAGACACTGAGCTGAAACTGAGAGAGCTAATCAAAATATTTTCCACTGATTTATCGAGATTTCGTTGAACGATCTCAGATTTTCACACGTTGATAAATATGTTCAAAGAATGCACGTAAAAGCAAACTGCGCGGCTATCGTGACTAATAAACGGCATAAAACTGGAAAGTTATCATGAGTAGAAAATGTACGAAGAGAGCTGAACGATTATACATATATGTAAATAAAAGTCACGCGGGCACCATTTTTTGTCGTCGTAATGCATCGGCACACTGGGTTGGGGCAGCAATTTCAAGGGAACGGTATATATATTACATATTACAACCGATAAATCGAGATTAATTGCCTATTATATTCATAATGTTCGCGGTAAAGTGAATTCAGACCGAGGTCCAAACTTGAACGAACGTCGGTACTGTCAGAAATACTTGAAATTTTTGTTCCGAACGTGTATCGTATGAAACGTTCGCGCATAAGCTACAACTATAGAACTGAAAGTATCGTTAAGTCCAGTATTTATTACCGCCGGCATCAAATAGTTATACTGAACACCTCGATATCCTGTGAACTTTCCAATATTTTACACTGGCCGGTACCTAACCCGATTCGTCCCACAGCGGCACACTTTAACTCATTTAGAGTTGTCAATTTCCTCGAATTTCACGTTTTCCAATCGTCACCCGGGGAATAGAGTCTCTACGATGATTCCGCGAAATTCCGCGAGGACTGCGGTGACTCACGGTGTTATTAAAGTCGCATAGCGGGACTGCGGAAGTTTATGCAAACGCGCTGTAGAGGCTCGCATTGGGTGATGCTTGATGGCAGGGCCATCGTTGTTGTGCCTTGGGTTGGGTACGCGGCTTTAGTAATTTGGATACGGCGTGGGCCTGCAGAGGGTATCGACTGTCGTACTTTTTCGAAGACACTGTTCAGGGCGCCCTCTCAGCTAAAGATCGGAAGTGAACTAGAACGTATATGTGTGCGTGATCACACAAACCTGTGCTCGCGCATGGTTAACCTCACATGTACGTGTAATCGTATCCTTCGCTCGCCATTGATGGGTACTGGGTACATACAAATCTGATTTCTCAAAAAATTGATTTACTGCGTTTATGCAGTGTGTACATATTTATTATAAATTGTATGATTGAAAAGTACAATGTAAGTGAAATATTCGTATTAAATAAGCTATACTTTATACATAATGTAACATATTTCATACATAATATAAATATACTTTGCATGATGCCCAGCGATGTCGATGAGCACGTGATATGTGACGCTAAGTGGGGATAAAACTTGTATCCCTACTCTTTGACGCTGGTGCACTTCTGTGCTGCTACCATACATAACGATCGGGAAACAACTATAATTCGTTTCCACTTTTTAACAAGGAGTCGACATCCTCTGTGGGCGTGTCATCGCCCCTTTCGTTAACGTGATTGCTGTTCCGACCAGTGTTGCCAGAAACAACCAGAACTGGTTGTTTTTTCCTCTCCTACTTTTCCCCTCCCACTATCCCATTCCACTACCTGAGCACACTCTAACGTCCCCCACTAACACTGTAGACTGGTCACGTGACGTGCCGCATAACGTATCACATATTACTCTGGTCATCAGAGAGGTGGTAAACTGTATTTCCCTCGATATAACCGATCTGGCATCACTGGTTCCGACCCAGGGCACAGTGACGAGATGCGGGACCCCTTTTCTCGCGCATGCGCGATGATTGTGGTATCAGTAAAGTAAAATTATAGATAAAAGTATTTATATATATAAAAAAACTTTAATCTCCCACGTTTTTAAGACGGACTAAAAAGTATAAAATAATTTTTCCTAACCCCCATACAGATTTCTAACCCCATACAGCTCTCGTCCCTAAACTTTGAATAATGTTATCCGAAAATTGCGTTTTTCCATATAAAATGTACGTTTTCTTAAGAACTGCTAGGGCTATATTCGAAAACTCTTTTTTTTTCAATTCCTTCTTTTATCTTCCTAGCCCCATACAGATTCCTAACCCTATACAGCTCTCGTCCCTAAAGTTTGTATCCAGTTATCTGAAAACTGCGTTATTTCATATAAAATGTACGTTTTCTTAAGAACTGCGGGGCTGTCTCCAAAAACTCTTTCTTGTTCAATTCCTTATATTATCTTCCTAGCCCCATACAGATTCCTAACCCCATACAGCTCTCGTCCCTAAACTTTGAATCAAGTTATCCCAAAATTGCCTTTTCTCATATAAAATACGTTTTCTTAAGAACTACTAGGACTGTCGCCAAAAATTCTTTTTTGTTCAATTCCTTATTTTATCTTGCACATTTTAACACGGGAGTTTTTCAAATTATTTGTTTGTTTAAAAATAATCCAGCTGCAAGTGCAATTTTTTAAAATGCTCTTAGGACCAAACTTTAAAAATTTGTCAAAAATATAATTTCAAAAATATTTGTAAACCCTCTCATTAATGTATACAGGCAAACAAGAGAAATGAAAGAAATTTTTTTTTAAGACATCGCTTACACTTTCTGAGAAGAGATACATTGAGTATTGGGAAATGTCCATGTCCGACCTAAAATTGCACTAGTTTGTTTCAGCTCTAAATGCACAAAATCCGCAGTCTAACAATGACATTCTGAAATTTCTGAATTTTTTCTATCGTCTAAAATCGCACCAGCTCGTTTCAGTCCAAAATACGCAAAACCCGCAGTCTAATGAGACTTGCCCATTCATGGTGCGCGAAAAGGGGTCAACGAACGAGATAAATCGACGGGCCAGGCTTGATTTTCGTTGGTAACCTTGGAGATCGACGTTATTCGATAAAAGATGGTATTCGACAGTCAACGACCGGTCAGAAAGCGGTCGAACTAGTTTGGTCCGTGCAGGGACGATTGGTTACTGGTTTTCGCCAATGTCAAGTGTACGGGGACTTCGCTCGAAGACAGGCCTCTTGCTTAACACCGGTTTAATGGACCTTCGTGATGTCACTAGGACATCGAATATCCGCGAAGTCGCTCGAGGAACCACAGATTCGAATAACAGGTGCCATAAAGGCCGGTGTGGGCGTTGTGAAATAATGAAATCCGAGATCAACGGTCTTTTTACGGAGACGCGGCCGAATACGGCGAATCTTTCAACCGCTGGAGCAATTAGATTAATTAAGCAACCCGTTTTGTACGGTTAATGAACCGCCGCGCCGCCGCCGCTGGGACTTAATTAAACTCCAACGGAATCCGGACCGAGGCTTCAAATGAATCCTGAATATTTTGTCCCGGGAAACTGACCCGGAATACATCGATCCCTGATGGGTCCGGCAGCGTAGAATTAATTAAAGGACTTATAGACCGATCGATGATCGAACCCGCGTAATTAATGCCAGTATTCGGCTAGTCGTGCGCGCGTATATGGAATTTAATCGTGTCGACAGCAGCATCCAGCGTAGATTGCAGCTTTCATGAATTATTTATACGTCGATAATCCCGTTAGATGGTCCAGCGGATTCGGCGCCTCTGAATGATTAGCTAATTAATTGTTCATCACCGAAACAAACGTAGATCCTTCGTTCGTCGTGTTCTTTAATACAGTCCAGCTCTCTGACGAGCGGCTGATTAATTCTTTAACGCCCCGATGAGAAGTCGCTAATTTAAGCTACTGAATATTCATAATTAGACAGCGGATCTTATGCATTTATGAGAAAAATGAGTAGGTTTAATTTAAATCCGTGAAAATATTAGAAGAATATAAAAATATTGTTATATTCTTTTCAATGTATTATACATGCTACGAAAGAAAATATTAATTTCTATTTCATTCTAGTTTGTTGCAATTCAGGTAAATCTTTTTCATTTTAATAAGATATTTTAATAAATATTCATGATAATTAGACTAAAAATTTTATGCAGTTATGGTAAGAATGAGTAGGTGAAATAAAAAATAGTGAACATATCGGAAGCTTGTGTTAATAGAAGAAAAAATATGTATCTATGCAACTCCTATTTTTGGGAAGCAGTGAAAATCATTTTTATTTTGCAAAAAGATCCGTGGTCTAATGAAAATATTCTACGTGATAGTAAAATTATCAAGCATTGAGAATTTTCCTCATTGCCCAGGCAGCTTATAAGAAACCCAATATGTTATCCATCCCTATTGCTTACAATAACGTTGCAGCCTCATTTCATACAATTAAAATAATTCCCCCTCAGAATTAATAGTAGAACATTACAAACGGATTTAATATTACATATTTCTGCTTTCACAATTACCAACGTCCTAAAAATGCTTCTGTACAAATTCATCCAATCGATTAATTTATTCATTATGGCCACTAGAATCAAAATCAATTAATATTTCAATCAATGCATTTTGCAATTCATAAAATAAAATCCAACCTAGATACTTCGAGTGTTCATCATTTCCACCAGCACAATTTTAACTTCTACGCTATATATTTTGAATAAATATTCACCAAAATTTTATTACCCCAAATTGAAGTTCAGTATATAAATGTTAACAGCAATGAACTGTTTATTGTGTGTCCTGCCGCTGTTATTATTGAATAAGATAAAAAGTCGTATGATTTTTAACTGTGCAAAGAGTTGACGTTGAAGAGTTTGCGCAATAATAGCACGCAGAGACGTAAAGAAAGCACGCGGTTTCTTTGATCGTATTTCTTGCTCGTGGTGTTCTTCCCGCATACGAAGATTGGGGCCACGTGAAAGAGCCGCGCGTCTTTCAAAAGACAGTTCGCGAAAGGACGCGTTCGGTCTGCACGTGTTTCAACCTTTATAGTCCAATTACAGCACAGTCCCTTTCAGTCCGCGTTGTTTGACCTTTAACGGTACCCTCGCTGCTAATAAATGCATAAAATCTGCGAAACGACTTCGGGCTTATTTGCACGGGTGTATTAACCCCGATCGCTCGCCCAATGAAATGCAATACGTATCCCATTTGCGGATATTCATTTCAATTTAAGACTTTCGACCGGCCGGTTTCCTGACGTCATTTCTTGGACACGCGTCATTCGAAAGACAGATAAAATAAACATAATTGACGCTGTACAAATACTATCTGAATCCATGCGTGGTCTGCATTATATTTTTTTTAACAATATTCTTACGAATTTTTTAAATGCACATTCCTTGTTCCGATTTGTAAATTCAAAATATAGATTTAACACTAGTTTCAAGGGACCTGTCAGAATGACGGATTATAATATTTTTAACTTACTTGTAAAGATCCATCCATGTAGAATTATTCAACAAAATTTTATTTCTTTGGCTATATGTTATAAAAAAAGTGGTTCAAATTTGAAAAGATACATTCTTGTAATTTTTATAATGTAATGTAAAATAGTTACTTTGAATGCTTCGTAGACGTAGCGTTAAGCAACAAAATCTGAAATATCAAAGCTTTAAAATAATATTAGTTGTGCATTCTAAAAGGAATTCTAAAAGGATCTCTAAAATAAACAATTAAATATTAACGAAACCTGGGACTTTGTCAGCCAAATTTTCAGCTCACGTTTTTGTTACTTTCTTTTTGGGATGCTCATAATTTTTTATTTTTCTCAACGTGCATTTTGATGAATGGATCGTGCAGAAACAGCCGATTGATCGATTCACCTAAAAATCGCAGATCGAATGTCTAGTATACGTCATGATTAGCCACGCGATTTACTTTGTATTCCGGTCTGCGGCGATTCACGTTAACACTGAATGCCCGATGAAGAATTAGTATGCTTTTCCAGACTCGTTTGACAAGCCGCACGCTCCCTTGATGACCGGCTAGCACGAAAATTTTGGTCAATGACGGTACGTGTCCAGCGTGCAGAAACTCGAGGCGCGTGGCCATCTCCATTCGAAGAAAGAGTACGAAGACCTCTCGTTCTGCTTTCGGTCACGCGTCCCTGATAAACGTAAAGATCCAGGTGAACTTGCGTGGCCTGTGTCATGTTCTCCGTTAAATGCGATACAGCAGACTCTCAAACACGATCAAATAACTTGCAAAAAGTAATTTAGTCTTCCTAATAATTGAATATATAAGAATAAGAAAGAAGAGGTTCCGATAGATTGCGAAGAAGTTCTACAAAAATATTCAAATTATGGAATATAGGAGTTACGAGTTGCATCAGTTATTTAGGATTAGATAGCTTAGGATTTTAGGCATTTATGGGAAGATTGCGTTGGTAAAATTTAAAACATTGAAGAGATTACAAACATTAGGAATCCTGTTAAATTATTCTCCAAAGAAGTTCTATAAAAATATTCAAATTATGGAATATAGATAAAACGAGTTGCATCTATTATCTAGGATTAGATTATCTTAGGATTTTATGCATTTATGGAAATATTGCGTCGGAAAAATTTAAAACAGTGAAGATATTACAAACATTTAGAATATATTCCAAAGAAGTTCTATAAAAATATTAAAATTATGGAATATAGATATTACGAGTTGCATCAGTTATCTAGGATTAGATATCTTAGGATTTTATGCATTTATGGAAAGATTGCGTTGGTAAAATTTAAAACAGTGAAGATATTACAAACATTTAGGTATCCTGATCAATTATTTTCAGCTGTAAGCAATCTTTAAAGGATGAATAACATTTGATGATGACAATTTTTGTAGTGACGTAACCCTCTGTGCTCCAAAGTATTTTAACTCCATAACCAAACTTTTTTTTTTCGATCAAGAATATTTCCATTCTATATGATTTTTATCATTTTGAAGAAATGGAACTGATATAATACCTCATAGAGTACTTAAATGTTTGGTAACTAATTTATTGAATATCAATTTAATAATGTAAACAATATTTTGAATAATGGTATAGTAATTTTTATTGGTGCCTCAGAGTCACCACTCGAGTGCTAAGAGTTAATATCGATCATGGTTGGATTTTTTCCCATGAAAATCACATCGGGTCTTTTTATAACGGGGTCTGAACTACATGTAAAGCATGGGAAACAGATTTCCCATGTTCACGCTCCTCGAAAATTAAATTTTACTGTTTGAAAAGTGTGTTTTCCAAATTCTTTTATATTTATTGGGTTTTAGGCTTTGTTTCTTTTTATAACTTTCACACGGTAAATCTCGAGATACCGCAAAAAGCCGTAACAAATTTTTGAGGTCCGCAATTGCAGTAATGAGTACTGAAGTATATCCAATAAGAAAGAAGAGGTTCTGATAGATTCCAAAGAAGTGCTATTCAAATATACAAATTATACGGTTTCGGTGCCATTATAATAGCGGACCGTTTCCGTCAGGTTTCATCGTCTCATGTGAACGAACCGTGGAAGGATCCCTGAGCCGGTGTAATTTACGCACGAAAGAAGAAAGCCGCCGTGGATTTCGCCGGTAAAAACAAAATATAACGCTGGAACAAGATAAGCCGAAACGCTAGAAGCATAGTTCCGTGCGATAAAAAGACGTTACACTCGTTGTCCTCTCATCGGTATCTTCCGCACCGCAAAGAATTCATTAGCCGAGAGAATTTATTGCTGGTTAACCGAGATCCCGTGTCGATTTCGAGCGAACAAGAATGATGAGCCAGCGTTCTGGTTTCGCGTTTCGGCTCATAAATATTATCGGTTTATATCCACGGGATAGTTAACAACGCTGCCAAGGCCGCGTGAAATCGCGGTTGTTTGCCGGCTGAAGACGTCGTTAGTATTAGTTTATTTCGAACGAAAAAAGATGCCTGGGAGACTTTGATTTATCAAAAAGAGGAAGAAAAAGAAACGGCCCACGAGAACCTTCCACGGATCGAAAAATACATGTTCGATTTATTGCTAAACTACACGTGTTTATGTTAATTCGACGGTTCAGATATCGACTGAACTAGGGAAAGTAGGCATAGTTTTGTTTAATACCTTAAAGCATCTGAAGATATTACCACGTTCATAAAATCACACCAAACGATTATTCTAATATTTCTAGTGATATGTATTTCAGGAAATGCATTAACACGTGTACTCCATTTATTAGTACCTGCTAATGCTATCTTCGTTGAGTGTAAAACGGTTTATTTAATTTTAAGTATCTGTTTTATTACCGGCGATTTGTTTATAGATAGACTCGAGTAACAGAAGCTAGATAAGTTCTATTTTATATATAGTGCTCATGCCTTTCTAAAGGCGAGTATAGGAACAAGAAAAATTATGCTCGGTGTACAAGTATAATTTTGAAGCGGTTGTAGATCTATAGTAAGATTTATGTAGGTGATCGAAGCGAAATCAATTTTATTTCATGTGTATCAATCTCCGAGACGTTTTAGAATTGTATAATCGAAGCAAGGGAAATTTTATTTCTTTTCTTATCTTGTCTCGATATAGCTACATAGTTATAGTAAAGTTTCTATAGCTGGTAGAAGAAAACTCAATCTTCGTTATTGTGTATCGAAACAAAAAGAGAATTTAGAAACAAACAAGATACGCACAAGAACAATTTTATCTTATACGTACTGAATCTAGAAGCCATTTTAAAAGAGAGACAGAAGTATTAAAATGTTATTGCATATGAGTTTAGAATGCATCGAGTTTAGAGATTAGAATGCATCGAGTTTATTTTACATGTATTGAAACTACTGACAATGATAGTATGCATGCCAGAAGTAAAACAAATTTTGTTGCATACATATCGAGGCTACAAGTCTTTTTAGAAGCGAGTAATAGAAGAGAAATTTGATTTCACATGTATCGAGTCCACAAGCCATTTTAGAAGCGAGAAATAGAATCAAGCAAAATTTTATTTCATATACTCGGTATTTAGAGGCCATTGTAGATGGTCATTGTGATGGAAGTGAGAAAAATTTTATTTCATACCTATCCAGTCTATAAGCTATTTTAAAAGCGAGTGATAGAAGTAGGAAAGATTTTATATGACACGCATCGAGATTGCAAAAGGTTTCAGAATTAATATTGGCAGTAAGAAATGTTTGATTATGTGTGCATCGAGACTGCAAGCAACTTAAGAATAATTGATAGCGTTAAGACAAATTTTATTCAACATTTCTAGGAGTTGTTACACGCATGAACCCAGAAATTTTATAGAATTACAGTTAGAGTTACGGAAGTGATGGAGGCAAGAAACCGTTTTAGTTTCCTAGGAGGTCCTGGTTTTCGATGATAATTGACCATTAAGCTTCAAATATTGCGTGAGAGCTACGATGATCATTGGCGAACAGCATTCCATGGGAGTCCCAGAATCTCATAAATATGGAGAGCACACAGCTGCCGCCTTACACAATCTAATGCCCCATCTATTTATTATTATACCGCTTTCTTCTCGCGAAGGATATTGCTAACTAGCCTCGCTGAGTACGGCGACTTAATCGTCGGTAACATTTGCCGGTCTGACGCGGAAAAGAGCCGCCATATCGTTCGCAGGGCTCATCGTATGGATTTCAACGATCCGTAAGACCGGCGGTCTCAGACCGCACAGTGTAACGAGGTAAAAAATTGTTTCAAAGTTCATTTCTTTAGTTCTACTTATTCTATAGTTGCCTCCTAATTATATCAGTGTATAGTCTACATTATTTAGTGTTTTTGAATAGTGTCATATATTATATATTTATATTATACATTACATGTAGTTAAAGTGGTCGAAGGAATTAAACGCGGTACACAATACATTTCACCTAGTTCCGATAAATTGATAAAAAAGTTTTTCAGTCAGTCGGTAAGCATGTTGCGGTCCGGTGTCGTATTTCGCGGCATAGGTCACGTGTGACCCAGCTAAGTAGAGCGACCATCGCGGTTACGCTACACGCGAGTACGAATTGCCGGGAGCACTTAGTCGCGAACGAGTAGCCGTATCAAAAGTCTGTGTGACAATGCTGAGCGTTAATACTACTTTATTCATAATTGTCAAGAGTGGAAATTGTCCGTGTGTCCTCCAATATATTACTGTCGCATCGTACAAATCGTAAGATTCACTCAGAACCCAACACGTGCGACAACAAATTACAATTGGAGTTCATAACACTTTTATTTCTCAAAAAACAAAAGTGAGGTTACTTTTTCTGTTACACAAATTATATACTTTTTTATTGATACATTATTTTGTTCCCTTTAAGAAAGTATTTAGGGTCTTAGCTCGAGAATGCAATGGTTCAGGAGTTAAGAATTTTGTTCCGAACGCGCATGTACTCGTCGCACTGTGAACTGATGTGTAAAAGCGTGTTTTACGACAGTGTAAATGCGACACGGCTCGCTGCGAGTTCCGAACAACGGGCAGTGGAAATTTTCGTGGTCGTCGGAAACTTTCGCTTTTCACTTTCAGCCGATCGAGTAACCTGCGACACGTGCGTGTTAAAAAATCGGAAAAATCGTGCGGATAAACCGACACCGGACCCACGATTACAGTTTTATCAGGTGTATCGCGTTCGCGGCGGGAATTTCGATTCGATTTCAAATTAATTCTAGCGCCACACCGCACTGCGGTTTCGGTAGACCCGGATGAAATTCAAATTCGAAGAGAGGAGAGAAGCTATATCGCTCGACGAGGCGTGAACGATGCATAGCGCTCTCTGGACTGTACGATGATGCATCTGGGTCCTTCTAATCTCATTCCGGATTCGGAGAACGATAGAAAACGGTCACACTCGGTTACGTTCTCTAGCTTTTCAGTTTATCTGTCTTCATTAATGGACGCTCGCTGACGGGAGTACGTCACTTGCAAGTTTCATCGTCCAGTGAACTGCAATTAATTGCAGTCTTAAAATAACGTATCAGAGACGTCATGCTAAGCTTGACTATTTTTAACTTTCCATCGTAACTTGACATATAACATGACATGTAACATCAACTTAACCATTTTACATTGATTTTCAAGCAATACAAATTAGTTTACTTTTAATCATTCCGTATATAGAGCATCAAATTAAATAGTGCGTTTTAGCATCCTGAAATCTCAGAATTAAATTTCAAGACACGAGGTTAATGAATATACTTTATCTAAAAGCAGCTTAAGTCATTTTCTTTCTAATCATAATCTCAAAAGAAAGTACTGTATTATATTATTCCAGTAAATGTGTCGCTTTTAAGGGCGGCGTATTAAATCGACGGCTGCGGCGTATTGGTTTGCCTGTTGTGACGAAATTTCACCGCATTGCACCGCCGAGTGTAAACCTTTTTCCTGTCGATTCTAGACGAATTTTAACTTTATTTACTGGTAGAAGGGTGTGTTTGGCGATACATAAAATACGTAATATTTCTATGGCTATTTAACAAGTTCTTAAAACACCCTCGATTATTTATCTTTGATTATTGAGAATCATTATTCAGTAACTGCGGATAGTGTCCACAGGGTGTTCACGCTATTACTATCCATCGTTTTTCTATCAAATAATAAATATTAGAAAAAAATGAAAGAGGAAAAAGTAATACTGTTTTTTGCAAGCAACCTAATGGCGTATGTAATTTTTTTGTAATTGCACTATTTTATAATATAGATGGAATGCTATATATTTTTTCATACCTTATGAAAGCGTGTGTCAAGACAAATTCATTCGTATACGACACAATGACCTTCAAGATCACACAAGGTCAGAAATGGAAGTAACATTTTGAACATTTCGTACTAATGCGTTTGCAAGTATACTTTATTGACGAGGCTATAGTAAATGTTCAATATAACTTCCTTGTGCATGACTACATATTTCGGCTCTATTAATTACATTCTGGTTAGCTTCTTCTAACGTTGTCCGAAATTTAATGCACATTGCAAGTCGTCTACATTTCTGGGCGTTGTGTATCGTGAATGATATCTTTACGAAATATTACGTACGAAATATTAAAAATTTTCCTGCCATTTCTGACCTTGTATGACCTTGAAGGTCATTGTGTTGTATACGAATAAATTTATCTTGCCACAATCTTTCATATGGCATGAAAAAATATATAGCATTCCATTTACAAAAATTGGAGGTCACCGACATTTTCATGAAAATAGTGCAATTACAAATAAATTACATACGCCATTATATTACTTACCAAAAAACAGTATAACTTATTCCTCTATCATTTTTTTCTAATATTTATTATTTGCAAGAAAAACCCTGGCCATTGATAGTGTGAACACCCTGTATATAAAGCATTGATTGCATTATAAAACATAAAAATGAACACCTTTATCCAATCGAATCCTATCCAATGATATTTTATCCACGGTTGAGATGCTGAATATGAATCTCATTAAACAAAGCGACTGTTTTCGAGATGGTCTAAAAAATTATTCAGGCATTTCAATCCCCTTTTTCAGGTTCCAGGAACGTAAAATTACAAACTTATTCAACCACGAAGAGACGTCGATCAAGTCATTCTAAAAGCCAGATCCTTCCGGCAATCAGTACTTCACCCATTATATGTCAATCCCTTGGACTAATATCCTGTCTAATTTCAACCCGTTCGGCCACCGAAGGAGTAGAAATCGAGCACGATGTAGATTTCGACGAGACGCGAGATTCTTGCTATACTTGTTGGCTGATTTCCTATGCAAATCGCGCGACGAGAGAGGAAATTACATAGTTCCGCTGGAAATTCCGCTCCGAGAAAGGTTTTCGAGTTGTCTTCAATTCCAAGATGTTTCGGGATGTATAGAGTTGTCGTGGTCGAGAACACGTCACGTTCCAGCGCGGCACGTCTTGTCAAGGATGCAGACACGATAATCAGCATGGTCAGGTACTCGGTACAAGTACCATGTAATACTAGTCACCGGAACAGAGAACGTGCTTCGCGCTTTGCTGACTTTCCGATGCTGCACCGGTTGATAGTCACTCTCCGCGGAGGAGGAGATATTTAGTATAGTGCTGATCGGAATCTCATTAAACGGTTGCTGTTCCTGTATTTAACTTTGGTCGCAGACGATCATTTTTCACGTTGGGTTTAACCATTTTCGCGGACTTATGTCTGAACGATTATTACTAGACTTCGAATTTCATGCATATACATGAAAAATGAGTGGATCAAATGTAAAACAGTATGGAAAGTAGAGAAATGAAATATCACTGTGCCATTATTTTCCATACGTCACGACCGTTAAAACTAAACGGTTAGCTGATCAAATATACTAGAATATACTAGAATATAGTAGAATATACTAGGGTATACTAGAGTATACTAGAATATACGATAATATACTAGAATATACTAGAATATACGAGAATATACGAGAATATACGAGAATATACTGGAATATATTGGAATATACTAGAATATACTAGAATATACTAGAATATACGAGAATATACGAGAATATACGAGAATATACTGGAATATGCTGGAATATACTAGAATATACTAGAATATACTAGAATATACTAGAATATACTAGAATATACTAGAATATACTAGAATACACTAGAATACTCTAGAATATACTAGAATACACTAGAATACACTAGAACATACTAGAATATACAAGAATATACGATAATATACTAGAATATACTAGAATATACGAGAATATACGAGAATATACGAGAATATACTGGAATATATTGGAATATACTAGAATATATTAGAATATACTAGAATATACTAGAATATACGAGAATATACGAGAATATACGAGAATATACTGGAATATACTGGAATATACGATAATATACTAGAATATACTAGAATATACAAGAATATACGAGAATATACGAGAATATACTGGAATATATTGGAATATACTAGAATATACTAGAATATACTAGAATATACTAGAATATACTAGAATATACGAGAATATACGAAAATATACGAGAATATACTGGAATATATTGGAATATACTAGAATATACTAGAATATACTAGAATATACGAGAATATACGAGAATATACGAGAATATACGAGAATATACTGGAATATACTGGAATATACTAGAATATACTAGAATACACTAGAATACACTAGAATACACTAGAATACACTAGAATATACTAAAATATACTAGAATATACTAAAATATACTAGAATATACTAGAATATACTGGAATACTCTAGAATATACTAGAATACACTAGAATACACTAGAATACACTAGAATATACTAGAATATACTAGAATATATTAGAACATACTAGAATATACAAGAATATGAGGATTAGCTCTAGTATAACGATAAAGCTGACTAGTATGTGTTGCCTTGTAAAAATAGTGCTGTTGAATTTATTTAGATTTTGTGCGATTTTTTACTATAATGTATACTTATATAAAGAATCGCAGTGGAAGCATCTTGATAACTTCAATAATTGTGGAATAAAAAATCTGAAACGGGTCATTTGACCCAGTGTTAGGTTCAGTGTTAAAGGTAGAAATCGATTTTTATTTGTTCTCTGCTCCTTACGATTAATGCAAAAAATTTGTACTCTGCATGAAAATCCACAGTCTAATTATGACGGAATTATGAATTAGTGGAGATTCTCAGTTGATGTGCTTTGAACGAGTTCTAAGATGAGCAGAACCAATTTTTGAAAAATAAGTGATGACTACACTGCGGAGTTTTATGCACAAGAAACATTATCTTCATTGCAGGACACAGAATCAGCGTAGACATTTATCTCCTTTCTGAATAATTTCAATGAGTTAAATGTAATGTAACAGCATCTCTATATTCTTTAAATATGTTCACTATTTCGCATTTGATTTATTCATTTTTGTCACTAGTTCATAAAATCCGCAATCTAGAGATAAGCAGACACGAACATTACCACGTACCCAATTCTACTTACCGACACTCTTATATGCTGCGAATTAAAACTTTCACTAATACAGATTTGCTGAAGTTTAAAATTTCCAGCACACCAGAAACTGTATATTTACATAATGTTAGCAAGTGTTAACAACATCGTTTTATTATGTCTTTACGAACTCTAGAACCGAGCACTGAAAATAAATTTCATAAAAATTCCTGGACTCCGGAAATTGGAACTCCAGTTGATTTTTATAACAATGGAAATAAAAGTCTAAGACCAATGTTAACTTTAGCCTTATCTGTACATTTTATCTTAACACTAAAACTACCGGCTGGTCAAAACGACTGATTTCTAATTTTTTCTGTCGCGGTTACTGTAATTATAAAAATGTTTTTATCAGACATTTTTTAATGAACTTCTCGATTGAAGCACATATTAAAATAAAGATTATACGAAGTCTGACTATATGCAGTCTTGTCATTATTATACAGCAATATATTGTAGTCGCATTTATGACTCGGTAATTCTAGCGTTAAATACAATTATCTACGTAGTGTCAATTTCATTTCCTAATTATAAGTATCGTTCTTCAATTATATGCAAATTTCTTATTTCATTTGAAACTAGTACGAAAGTAAAATAAAACTGCTCGAATAAAATTGAATATAGTTGCAGTTCCGTGTACTTGAAGTCAACGATATGTACTTGCGTCTGGAGTAAAATCGTGCGAGAGAATCAACATGGCGGCGGCGTCATGAATAAAGAAGGGGCTAGAATTCTCTGAAGCAAACGGACGCCAGAAGTGCCTCGCTCCTAATCTGAATAAACGGTAACAACAGCGACAGACTGGCGAACAAGGAATCGCATGATCACGACACGTGTTCATATTTGTCGAGGTGCGAAGGAACAAGGGTTTCGTGAGCTTTCGTGCTGTGCCGCGTGTGACGAATCTATTTTCATCTCGAGTATAATAATTTCGACGCAAGAATCCGCCTCGGGCGGCACCAGCCGTGAAAAGGTTCCAACGAAACGTTCCTTTCGTCTAGAGCTTGATCTCTTGAGAAATTCAGGCAAGCCTAAGTAATACTTCCCTCATTTTTCATCCGTGCAAATGGCGTAAAAATAAAACAATTCCCCATGAAATATTCATGTAATATAGGCAAGATTTGATATTCCATCGCCCGCTGAATAGCGATCGGCGTAAATTGAAGCTTCTTTCCCCTAAATCTTGAAAGCGTGTGCGCGCTCACGAACTCTTTCAGACGATGGATTGAGTTCGGACGTTGCCAATCTTAGGGGACTACCATAACGATTGGTGATTACTTTTCTTCGACTAACACTTTGTAAGAGGACAGTGATATACAGGGTGTTCACGCTATTACTAGCCAGTGTTTTTCTTGTAAATAGTAAATATTACAAAAAAATGAAAGAGGAAAAAGTAGTACCGTTTTTCATGACCAACACAATGGCGCATGCATTTTTTTGTGTTTATACTATTTTGTTAGATATGAAGATGACCTTTAATTTTTTAAATGGAATGCTGTATATTTTTTTATATCACGTGAAAGCGTGTGTCTAGACGAATTCATCTGTACACTGCACAGTGACCTTCAAAGTCATGCAAGGTCAAAAATGGAAGAAACATTTTGAATATTCCATACCAATATGTTTACAAGTATTCTTTATTGGTGAGGCTACAATAAATGGTCAATATGACTTCATTGTGCGTGAATGCACATTTCAGCTCCATTAATTATATTTTTGGTGGCTTCCACTAATGTAGTCCGAGATACTAATGCGCATGCTTGTGTCATTTTTCTTTTCAAGTCATTTACATCTCTCTCTCAATTTATTTTGTCTTTTATTTCCATTGCACTGGTGATAAATGCATACCATATCCGCATTCTCGTGCATCGAATAATAATACATTACTATGCGATATTACTAATTGGTGTCGGAAATAATACTGAAATTGTTTCATCATAGAAGAAACCAGAAGTAAACACTCTGATAGTGAATTACAATATCATCTGATTCATATGAATAAGGAATACTCGTATACACATTGGTATGAAATATTCAAAATGTTTCTTCCATTTTTGACCTTGCATGAATTTGAAGATCACTGTTCATGTGATATAAAAAAATATACAGCATTCCATTTAAAAAATTGTAGGTCACCTTCATATCTAACAAAACAGTATAAACACAAAAAAATTACATGCGCCATTGTGTTGCGCATAAAAAACGGTACTACCTTTTTCTCTTTCATTTTTTCTAATGTTTACTATTTACAAGAAAAACGCTGGCTAGTAATAGCGTGAACACCCTGTATTCTTTGGAAGCTGGTGCAGAATTAGGGGATAAAGAAACTTCGAAGTGCAAAATTCAGGAATAACTCCACCTGGTACACATTTATGACATTTACTTTATACAGTAATAAGAAATGTTCCTCTAATCTACTAATAATAATTATACAGTGGATTTTACGTATTTTTGACAAAAATTGATACGTGAAGTATCAAACTTCGTGAACAATAGACTATGACAGACTTACGAACAATATTGAATTATTCCTGGATCAGTAAAATTAATAAACCAAGAAATACATTTTTATGTAACTTCTGTTCTCTATAATTTACTAAGAATATTTTTATTTAGCACCAAGAATTGCAGTTTACTAATAACGTTCTTACAAAGAAAATGCATTAATCGAAATGAATGTTTGTCATTTCATAGAAATGAAATGGAAATTTCCACAGACATTTAGAGTGTATTTATAACAATTGACTAAGAATATTTTTATTTGGCACTAAAAATCGCAGTTTACTAATAACGTTCTTACAAGAAAGTGCATTAATCGAAATTAATGTTGTCATTTGATGGAAATAAAATGGAAATTTCCACAGACATTTAGAGTGTATTTATAACGACTTTTAAAAGACGAAGTTGCTACGAATAATAAAATGAACACGATGAAGGTGCAGGAAGCGAGATTCTGCATGCTTTTCCTTTTCACGAATTGCTGCATAAAATCGTGAATTTGCATACTCGTAGGGTAATCATCTGCACCAGACGATTTGCGAGTGTCGTCAAGGTATGGAAAATAAAATTAGTAATGCAAGCGCAACGTTAGAGCACCGGTGGCTAACATATGACATAGGCAACGTTGAAAAACGACTGCACTTTGACATATCGACGTAGGAACTTTTGTGACGAGTAAAAGGGTGTGGTGGTCGTCAGATCGAGGACGTTAGGTCGCCACTTTCCCGACCTCGTCATGCGTTTTATACGATCATACCCATAAACGTAGCTTCCCACTCTTCCAGCTACGTGGGTGCTGCCGACTCTCTGACAATAGACTCACCCGGCCGACTCGATTTCGTTCTTTTCCCCTGTCTGTTCCCAATAAGTGCTACAAATGGGACAGGAAGTGACGAAAGATTCGCGAACAACTGCATTTGTCGCAATTCGTCAAACGTTCGAGCCTTATCGCTCGCTGCCTTCGAACCTTTTCTCCCGGAAGTGTTATATCGTGTTACCGTTCCATGCGCCGTAATCTCCCACGAGAAACTACTAATTAGATTGTGGATTTTATGATTCGTGGCAAAAATTGGTGTGCGAAATTTAGAAACAGTGGGAAGGTTACAAAAATATAGTATTTTCGTATTATAAGAATCGTTAAAGCTTCTTGGAGGAAACAATTGCTTGATGCTTTTATAAAGAACATTTTCTTTTCGAAATTTACTATTTGCACAAGCATGCCTTTCTTTGCCCTAACATATTTAAATTGTCAGTTTACATATGCATTATATTTTGTAATTAATCATTGTTAATCAACTAAATGACGCGCATGTACTTCAAGTCAGTTACCAATGAAGATACTGTCTTTTGAAATTCATTCCAAATAAAACGATTGAAATGATAGGAAGTTGATGGAAACAAAATTTAAAATAAATTCGGTGTGCAAAGGGTTGATTTCAAAAATTCGGAATGATGAAGAGAAACGACTTTCTACGGTTATGTTCAACTACAATGGTTTACTACAATAGAAGGGGCTAACTTCTTCATCAACCATTTTCTTTCGCCACGTATTAAGATTCCATAGGTGTAAATAGCTTCACCCACAAAGGGTATAGCCGGATAAAATGGTCAAAAGTGCCCTTGAACTGAATTTTATCAACGATGGATCATTCGATAGGACATCAAGAAAAAACATACTGTGCAAAATTGCACCCCTGAATCTCGATCGGGAGGGTAGTTATGGGGTAAAATCGCAAAATCAGTTTTTGGCCTATTTTCCCTAGTTAATGATGTTTAGAAATTCTGGTAAAAATCTGACATATGTCAAGAACCCAAATGCATACTTTGCAATTAGTTTCAGATTTTTAAATTGAAAATACTGCTGGTAAAAAATCAAAAACCTCAAAAAAATCGAAAATATGAAGATTTCACATGGAAGTTGTAGGTTGACATAATTTATATTTTTACGGTACCGATATATTGTTATAGTTATTATTCATGAATTTTTTCAGATTGTTTGGTTTGGGACGCCGTTGTTAAAAAAGATAATAACCGATTTTTTCGCCATTTTTTCCGTGAAAAACTAAGCTAACCTTGAAATTGTAACATTTTATTTATTCTGTAAGCCTACTGGACACTGATAAACCTTGAACATATGAAGCTGAAGATGAAGAGAACAATGTATCGAGTGTACCGGAAGTAGAAACGAGTGCAAAAAGATAAAAATTGAAGATGACCAAGAAAACCGATTTTCAGACACTCGTTTATCGCTTCAACATCCACAAGAATCATCTACCGGTTATCGAGATATGTAAAAGTAGGTTATAATTTGTCGCACATCGGGGAAGCGAAAGAAATTTTACCGCAAGGGGTTGATTTCTTCATCATCGATTTTCTTCCGCCATGTATTAAGATTCCATAGGCATGAATACATTCACTTTAGACGATGTGAACCGAGCTTCACCCACAAATTTCTATTTGCGGTGAAGCGAACAATGTATCGAGTATACCGGCAGTAGAGAGGAGTGCAAATGGATAAAAGTTGTAGATGACCAAGAAAACCGACTTTCAGACTCACGTTTATCGTTTCAACATCCACAAGAATCATCTACCGGTTATCGAGATGTGTAAAAGTAGGTTATAATTTGTCGCGCATCGGGGAAGCGAAAGAAATTTCACCGCAAAGGGTCGATTTCTTCATCATTCATTTTCTTCCGCCACGTATTAAGATTCCATAGGCATGAATACATTCACTTTAGACGATGTGAGCCAGGCCTCACCCACAAATTTCTATTTGCGGTGAAGAGAACAATGTATCGAGTGTACCGGCAGTAGATAGGTGTGCAAAGGGATAAAAATTGAAGATGACCAAGAAAACCGACTTTCAGACTCGCGTTTATCGCTTCAACATGCACAAGAATCATCTACTGGTTACCGAGACATGTAAAAGTAGGTTATAATTTGTCGGGCATCGGAGAAACGAAAGAAATTTTACCGCAAGGGGTTGATTTCTTCATCATCCATTCACTTCCGCCACGTATTAAGATTCCACGGACGTAAATACATTGAAACAAGACGGTGTGAACCAGGCCTCACCCACAAATTTCTATCTGCGGTTAAGGGGGCAGTGTATCGGGTGTATCGACAGTAAAATCAGAAAAGAGCGGACTGGTAGCGATCGTTTTTCGAATTCCGATACTGCCGGTTCTGCTGGTCGCGATTCCTGCGGTGTGTCGCGCGCTTCACATTCGGATATTATACTACGGATATTAAAATATCACCGAAGCATATCGAACGAGCGAGCCAGCAAACCAACAGAACGGGTGAACGGCTGCTGCCGATTCCGAAATGCGTTTATATAAGAGTCAAATGACCGCGGATACGCCGGCAAGACCCGCGAAACGTGAAATTACGGGTCTCCCGCCTTCGTCCAGAAGCTGTCCCGAAGTAGACCGGTAATTAGCTCGGACACTGGAGCTTTTTGTCAACAAACCGTTATCTAATATTGTCGCGCAAACGGCCGCGAAATGGCGTAATATTTCACTGTGACGCGAAACAACCGAACGAACAAAGGGAACGCTTTTTGCTGCCGGGGTTTTAATTCTCCTTTGCCTGTGTTCCTCGCTCTCTTCCGGGAGCCGGGACCATTTCGACTGTCTGCCACGCTTCATGTTCCCAGCTCGAAGATTTTTATGAAACCGCGGCTTCCGTGGAATTTTTTGAGACGGTAAGTCGCGTATCGGATTCGCCAGGGAATTGTGAATGCACTTTCTGTCGCGCGATGATATGCTGCAACTGCGGTAAAATCGCGGAAAGTGGTCCGGGATTATTTCTTTGAATTGTTGGGTCTAATGCATATTGCAAAATATTTAATAGGTTCTCGTAGTTTAAGAGAACAGGATCCTTGAGTAGGGAAAATATTTTGGAAAAATTACTGTTACTGATCATCTTAGGGTAACTAGATTGCAGGCCCTTTTTTAGCTTTCGAAGATGCTTTAGAGATTATTGTAGACTTGCATTGTTTATCACAATTTCTCTTTAACCGTTAATATAAATTCGATAGGTGCATATGTAATTTTTGTCCCTTTACTTTATAAGGAAATTGTAGACCAAAAAATGAAGGAAACTTCTCCGAATTTATTTACATGTAATTATACTAGATTTTATGCATTCTTGACACAAATAAATACAAAATACACAAAACACTAAATACATCAAATAAAGTTAAAGGTACCTATCACGTCAATTTCAACTTACTAAAATTATTAAGAAATGAAACATTTCTATGTTTGAATGTCCATCTTAGCGTAACTAGATTGCTGACCCTTTTTTAGCTTTCGAAGGAGCTTCAGAGATTATTGTAGACTTTCATTGTTTATCACAGTTTCTCTTGAACCGTTAATATAAATTCGATAGGTGCATATGTAATTTTTGTCCCTTTACTTTATAAGCAAATTGAAGACCAAAAAATGAAGGAAACATCTCTGAATTTATTTACTTGTAATTATACAAGATTTTATGCATTCGTGACTCAAATAAATAGAAAAAACACTAAATACATCAAATGAATTTAAAGATACCTATGACGTCAATTTCAACTTACTAAAATTATTAAGAAATGAAAAATGTCTGAGTTTCACCGTCGTTCCTCGCAAATAACGAAGACAATTATTATTTTGCATAAAAACTTTGTCCAGTCACAATCTTTCACTTTTCTGGACAACTACATTTTCTCAAACAATCTAATTAACCTGCTCCATCATCAACCGGTAACATGCCTCGTGTGTCGTGTAAAAATCAAAGAAAATTGAAGAAAAAGTTAAAACTTCTACATGCACCTAATAGTTTGGATTCTTAAGATGATATTTTGAAAATTAATTCCACGAAGTTGCAGAGAAATGTTTCTTCACTTTGGGTATTGGAGACTCGGCAGATATTTGAAGCGAAACTTTGTATCCTTGTTTCGCGTGTTAGGTATCGCCACGTACGAGTGCATAAGCTTTCGCGGTGCGCTATCGCGGGACATTCCGTGTAGAAAGCGGGAGGCACTAATTTCAATATTTAAAGGAAAATTCGCCTCGTTGGTCTGTCACAGTGAAACGATTGTACTGGAGGGACGTCGGTCGTGTGTAGAATAGTAATATGACGTAACGAAACGGCAGCGAAGTTAGTATGTCTTGTTCGTACCTAAGTAAAATAAAAGAGTCTGAGGCGCGTGACCCAGTGCACAGGCTATATGTACACGGGACGAACTGCACGGTTATTTTATATTGTTGTTTAGTAGGGCAGCTGACAACTGGCCTCCCATTATGTGCAGGAAGTGAGGCAAGTAGAGGTAAGACGATGCTTAGGCCAACGGATCATAGTATTCCCATAGTTTTGCTCGGCGCGGCGGTTTGGCGGACTGCTAATTAACAGCCGGACGGAATACCAACGAATTCAAGCGCGAGTTTCAACTAGCTTCGGGCTATGCAGGTGACGCTGATGAAGCAGGTACTCTGATCAATGGAGTAACGTGTCGCAGCCACGTGAATTAATCTTCCGCATTTCGGAGCGCCATTGTGCCGCTGCCAATTCCTCTTTTCCTTAAATTCCCTTAAAATCGAGTCGACAAACGACGCCGTTACATAATTTATATTAAAACTGTAGCACACATTTTCGCTCTGGAATTGAAACAGCGTCGTGTTTTAACAATAACTGCTCTTTAGCTGCGTCATTCTCGCAAAATCTCGCACGAACACGTTGTAATATCTTCGTGAAACTTTTGTGACATTTTATAAAAGTTCCAGAGTTTGTTAAGTTACCAAAAGTATCATTTCAATTTCACTGGTTTCTAACACGTTGAATGCCAATTCGGCAACTTTAAAAATACCATAAAATCGAAGTCATTTATTTAATGAAATAAATATTGAAAATGTTAAATGTATGACACTGAGTGGTCCGTCAACCTTCTTGTATTTTCTCGATATTAATAAAATTTGGTGTAATGAATATATTAACGTAAAAAATTATTTTGGAAGATGTATAAATAATTCCGACAGCCATATATGGCTTATATGGCAGCCAACGTGTTAAGATGGACATGAGAACAGGGTATTAAAAAATTATTTTGGTGTGATCCTTTGGAAAAATCGAATTCTTCTGTTTTATTGTTTAAAGAACAGTATTTAATTGATAATCACTCTCCAACTTCGACATTTTGGCACGAGTACGATTTCCGTGGCCCCTCGTACGATTTCCGCCCCCTCCACGACCTAACCACAACTTATTCTATTCAGATGACTTTTCCATTACTAGTTCAAATTCTGGATGGCAGCTACAATGCAAAGATTATGCGAATAAAATTTCATTTTCTACAAAAAAGGTCTCTTGATATTTTGCCATATGTCGCATAGTTACCAAGATATTTGCAAATTTATAAAAAACAGGAAATCTACTTTACCGGCTAAACCAAGCCAATTTGACACCATGTTTTATATACATTTTTTCTTGAAATAACCCCAAAAGCACAAATATAACCTCAAAACGAGGGGCTACGGAAATCGTACTCTCCCCGACATTTTCTCCAAGAATAATATAAAACCTATTAAACAAAATTTAGAATACATTTCTCACTGTCAGTTTCAATGTTCACGACCTTGATGTTATTTCCTATTGTTACTCAAATTAGTATAGTGTAATATACCTATTATGCAAAGATTGTTTACGTAACTTTCGCAATTCCAGAGCAATCGTATTACGCGTTGCATTAAAAATTGCATAAACTCACAGCATTAAAATTGTCTCGTGCATTTACATAACACTCTCCACGACGCTTTTCAATTGCAAGCTTTTGAATTGATACGCCGATATTGTGCAAGGCCTCGTACGTATATATTTGCAATAACGACAGCGCAGCTGGGTGATCGAGTGTCAAATCGAATTGTCCGAGTACGTCATTAAAATTCGCAGAAGCATATGGTGTTTTCCCGTCAACGATCCTTGACGGTATACACCTCGGTAGAATCGCGTGTGACAGAAACTGTCATCGTAGGAATTGGCATTTCGCACGTTTCGACGCGTCATTAACACACTCTATAAAAGCGAGTCTCACAGCGAACAATCATGGCCGAGCGACGCCAAATACGATCCTCGCGAAAAACAGAAACTGCGAAAGCCAATCGATCAAACTGGAACGGAAGAAGTGCAAGCCTGAAGCGCCTTGTACGTCGACGCCGATGTCGGTTTTAGTCATCGTCGTGGCTCTGGTTTAATCAGACGCTTATTCTCACGATCAAATTAATGAGAACTTTGTCAGGTTACACGGTAGGAGTGCCGACGTTTGTTGCTTGATGAATCTTTTACCTTACAATGAAACCCAGACTCGGAACGAAACAAAGTATACCTTTTTTGTCGGATACTATTCGTTACGCCATTTTTGTCAACGCGCCACGAGCTAACCTTATTTGCCTCTGCTCGTTACTTACAGGGAAACATTGATATCGACGTCTCGGAGGCCATTCTACCTGAATTTGATTAAACGATAGCGGAAATGTGGGAGACGAAGGCTGAGAAAAATTTCATTTCTGGTTTTCAGTAGACTTTTCATTATTTAGACCTTGTACTGGTTCTATGAATTGGTACATTTTTGGTAATCGAATGCAAGGAAGCGTTAAAATGTAGATAAAAGATTCATCAATTTTCAGATTAGTGGTATTGTAGAACCTCGTTTAGCACCACGAGTAGTTAGAAGTTCTGGAATTCGTTTTGGGGATTGTGGCGGCTACGTAGAGAAAATACGGAGTTTGAAAGTGGAAGAACAGATCGCGTAATTGGCTACCTCTTTTATAGTACTGTACATCAATAAATTACTTTGAAGCTTTGCGATTTAAAAATGGCATCTTCCATGAAGAGGACCGTCCGCGCGACTGGGCACGTAAGAATAAATTTATGAATTAGTATCTCGAAAATTTCCAGATCACGGTTTCATAGAAATATGTAAAAAGGTTCAAATTTTGTCATTAAAATAGTATTAATTCAAATTTGATGGCTTTAGTATGTCATTATAATGAAGTAATGGTTCCTCAATCATTTAAGACAGCGGTGTCCAGCGTAGGGGCCCCTCACGCGCCTGCTTCCCCTTCCTACCTGTCACTTTGCGCAGGCGCAGTGTGTCCTCACCCCGCCGATCAAGAAACCGATCACTGATTTAGGAACTCTCCCCGCTTCCATATGTTTCGTTGCATTTTTCATTCACTAGTATTCGTTATAAAGAATTTGTTTACTGTTCAAACACTGAAAGAAACTATAGTCCATTGTACCAACCTACCGCTATAATTATTAATATACACATATACATATTACCCTTTTCGTTTGCATTAGATCTATGTCCCGTTGGTTCCAACCAAAGGACGCTTGCATTCGCCGTCAACATCCACACAGCCCAACAGTGTTATTGCATTATGCAAATCGCATCGACATTCCAGCTCCAGTTCCATGCCGTTAACAATATCTCGCGGCTACCTGCGACGCATGTCAACCGGAACGGTGACAGTAGTCGAAGTTTCTCACGCGATTGTCACACCTGCAAACTCGCGTGTGTCCCTCGAAAAGAGACGGTCTGGTCGAGCGAATGAGCGAGAGCGAGAGAGAGAGAGAGAGAGAGAGAGAGAGAGAGGAAGGGAAGGAGAGAGAAAAAGACACCGAGAGAATAAACGAAACAAGGCCGATGGAAAGTGGCGAATCTTTCCGCGTCCCGTGACAGGAAACGGTGGTTTAATCTGTACCAGATGAGCGTGTCGCTGTTAGGTGGACCAGTACAGTCACGTCTCGTCCTGTCCCACTTATCCGACGTCGAAGTTTCGTTCACGACCGTGAAACTTGTTCTAGTCTACCCTTCGGTTACGCTCCTTTGATAATCGATAGCTTTACGCCAGGCTCATAAAGCCGGATGCATTAATGCAACGGGATCCGTCCATTATCGGGTAACAACAGTTTTCTCTCGTGACTTTCTTTCCGTAAGAGAGAAACCTCCGGTTTTCATCGACTGATCCGATATCTTTTAATCCTTCGGGCTCGCCGTGATTCTCGGCTTCCTTCGTCTCCCGTTGACAATGGAATTACCGCGTATATGGAGTCGAGTGACTTCAGAATCCTTCTGTCACACAACTCCTACGAGATTATAAAGACGCTTTTATCGGAAAACAATACACGAACTCGCAATCTTGTGTCTAGAGAAAGACGGTTAATGTTTCTTGCTCTTCTCTTTGTGTTTTAGAATTATTTATGTGATGTGAATAACAGACAGATTCTGCGAACTTTTTCTTGATTGGATTTCTTGAACAATCAAAAGAGAATATTGAATATTTTTACATCATTCACTTCCTTCGTCATTTAATATAAATTAACCCTTGTGTATTGTCGAAACAATTTTTACATTGATATTATTAATTCATTGAAGCAAAACAGTTATTTGATCTAGCTTGATATTTAATTCTTGACGAAAGATTTTAATTTGATTTTAATTTTAATTAAATTTTAATTTTAATTTTAATTTCAATTTTAATTAAAATTTTATTTTTTCTTCTTGACGAAAGATCTTCGGCAACTTCGTTAATTGTTGCACGACTAAAACATATAAACAACAATTATGAGTGATTGAAAATTTTTGTTTCAACGACAACTGTGTTTCAGTTGCTTGTAATAGTTCATTGCGCATCTAACAGTTGCAAATGCTGATAATGAAACAGTGTTTTTTTGTCAGTAATAAATCATAATTTGCGAACCCGAAAATTTAGTCACTGATGGTGGTTATTAGCAACGAAGATGATTTAATTATTAATTGCAAGTAGACCGCGGAATTTTATGCATTTATGACAGAATTAGTCGACATTTGAAAATACTACAGAAATTATGCATTTATGATAAAATCGAGTGAAATTTTGAAATACTGCCGACTGTATGCACTTGAGGAGCATATTTCGCAGGACATTACAAAGCTCACGTGATTCTCGCGTGATGTCTGTCGAAACGTCGCGAGAAAACGGTTTTGAAAGAAAGTTGTACGTTGACTGTCGCGAATAGGAATGATTGATAACCTGCAGATCCTCGAACCCCGATGTATGACGGTCTAGTTAAAACGTCGCCGACAGCGTCGCAGCAAAACACTTGTTAGGCCGGATGTGTGGACATAAGCCGAGTGCATTTTGCCAGTGTTGCGTCGAAATCAGCCGGGAAGTGGCTTTTTCCTGCGTCTTTTCATCGAAGGTACAGCTCACGGTAATGGAATCCGTTACCGGTTCTTTGATCCAAACCCAAAGATATGATCAGGGCAAGCGTAACAAGTGAACAATTATCGCGATCGTTTCCCCATGTTTTATTTCTTCGATTGTGTGAATGAAATCAACGATCGGCCGCGATTATTCCCCGGAGAACTGTTCGCACTTGAATTCCGTGGAATTGGACGGGGAACTAGGTATTGTCCAATCAGAATCAAGGTGATTCCTTATTTAACAGTGCATCGAAACTTCCTTTTCATTAGACGTCGAATAAAACGTACAGCGAGTTCCATTTGTAGTTATTATTTCCTCGACGAAGTACTAAAAATTACTATTTCACATTACTCTATAAAAATAACAAGAATGTGTCAATCAAAATTTTTAGCAATTTATTGTATAATGTATGTCCAAAGAAATAAATCCTCCTGGATGCATTTTTACAACCTCAATAATCGTAAATTAAAAATATCGTAATTTTGACGGGTCCCGTAAACCTAATGTTATTAATGTTATGTAAATGTTATATTAATGTTATTAACAGTGACTTCTGAATTAATATGCATGCACTTTATAAATGAGAATAACATTTTCAAGATTGGACCGTTCGATTTGAGGCTTTTTAGGAAAGTAGAAGGATTAGTTTGCTAGACGAATTTTGAAAAAATTGCGATTGGTCGGAATCGTGCAAGAAATACTGAACCCTTTAAGGTACAAATTATTATTTCCTCTCTATTATTTTGGAACTTGTTACAACATCGTATAATACAGTTACCTTTTCGTGTATAATTTTACTATCCTATCCATAGTGTTCATTAAGTCTCACAGAAGTTAAACATTAATTACTCGCAGCACAGTGGCAACTTCTGTTGAAGAACTAGTTGTTCTCGCTTCCAGCAGAGTTTAATTCCAATTTCCTGCGTATAAGTAATGTATAACGTACATGCGATATTAACGCGGGGATTATTCGTATACGCTCGCATTAAACGAAGCAAATTCAATTCCACGGATATTATTGCAGATCGCTGTGGTGGAAATGTTTACCTAGTAATTATATTGCAGTAAATTTAATTTTGTGCAAGAGTGCTTGCGTAACATGAAGAGAAAATACTAGGGATTTCCGAAAGTTCATTAAACTTGATCGATTGATTGATTTGCAGTCTAATCTCGTAAATAGGGGAGCTATTTTTCTACGAATTATCGATACCTCTTTTCGGAGTCTCAATATACAGGATGTCCCAGTAATAATGGTACATATTAAAGAAAATAATTTTTTCACGCAGAATTATTAATTCGAAATTGTTTCTCATTCCTATCATGGCGGCAACTGTATTACGAAAAGATGAAAAAAGGAGAAGGAAGCGTTTCGTCCTATGCCCGCTAGAGGACTCGTCAGTAAGACTATCTAGTGGACCCGTGCCTTAGATGCGGGATGTCGTAAGGACAGTTTAGGACGGTATATATACAAACAGAGGAAGATTCAGGTAGTAGCGGGAAAGATGTTGTCGTACTGTCCCTCTGTTGACGAGCATAGGAAGTAGCCGCCACACTATTGTACACACCAGGGATGGGCAATTTTGCCTCCATTGAGGCAAAACCGTCCACACCGTAGCACCCTCTGCCCCCTTCCAGCAAGCGCGGTACAATGGGGCAAAGAAGACACGAGACAACAGGGTACGTAACGAACGTGCGCGCTGCATGAAAGAGACGTTGGTGGGAGAAGCAGGCGTTTGAGGGGCTCCACCGAATTGAACGTAGATTTGGATGCCAGCGCCGCTATCGTTCGACTGGTGTACTGTACCCCTCGTACTCCTCTTCGCCCCGTGATCCTCTATACTTCGCCATGTGTTTGCGTCCCTCTAGATGGCGCTGCTTTCAATCGAGTTAATTGGACTTCATCGACACTTTTTATTTCGTAGCGTGTCAATGGCGTCCAATCAACTCGATTGAAAGCAGCGCCATCTAGAGGGACGCAAACACATGGCGAAGTATAGAGGATCACGGAGGTGAAGAGGAGTACGAGGGGTACAGTACACCGGTCGAACGATAGCGGCGCTGGCATCCAAATCTGCGTTCAATTCGGAACAAAAAGCTGTGTTGCTGGCTTATGGCAATACCGTATCCATAGTATATACAGGGTGGGGCACTTAAATGGGAACACCTACATATCTCGGTTATTATTAGTCGTACAAAAAATCCCCTCAGAATAAAGTTGTACTGTTTCAAGGGGCGAATTTGATGATGGTAAATTTTTTTCTCAAGGTCATTTTTTTACAAGATCTCAAGGTCATCGATATTTTTTTAAATTGAATCATATATTTTTTTGTTCATGTTCTTGTAGAGAATAAAATGACAAATTCAACAACCTACATAATGTATGATTCGGCTCATCTGATCTCAAGATATTTACATTAATATGCCCTAGCGTTGTGGAACAGATACTGACAGAACATTGTTTACCAGGAAAAACCTACGACACCACAAGATATGAGGCAAAGAATTACTAGGCATATGATTTAGTTACGCCGCAAGAAATAGAAAACGCATACAGATCGTTTATTAAGAGACTTCATTACTGCATCAATGCCAATCTAGCATTTTGAACATGACATATGATTTCGAAACACGTAAGTAAACTGTAAATATCTTGAGATCAGATGAGCCGAATCATACATTATGATAGATTGTTGAATTTGTCATTTTATTCTCTATAAAAACATGAACAAAAAAATATATGATTCCATTTAATAAAATATCGATGACCTTGACATCTTGTAAAAAAAAAATGACCTTGAGAAAAAAATTTACCATCATCAAATTCGCCCCTTGAAACAGTACAACTTTATTCTGTGGGGATTTTTTGTACGACTAATAATAACTGAGACATGTAGGTGTTCCCATTTAAATGCCCCACCCTATATATCAGTGATTGTATAGGAATCGTCTGACGCGCCTGTTCATAACCAACGAATTCTACTTCGTACATACGCTAGACACGCGAAGAGAACGGATTTTCAAAGTAGATTCTTTCGACAACATAACCTCAAATGACAACATTTTATTCCGTATTTTCGGCTTATTTTCTCACGTAGAATCACCCCTTCTATTATCGACACCCTGTATAAAGAAAGTTTTACGTCTCTGGAGGATCGCAACGCGCTCGACGTGTGCGCATAAAATTTACCTACGTTCGAAGAACCTGGAGCAAAGGTAAACTCCATCAGGAAACTCGCACGACGTTATTGCGCTGTTTGCGTTGGCACCTGTTTAACAGACCTCCAGGTAAACAGCTCCACGAAATGGTCTTCGGATCGATTGCGCGACGGAAGCTGCTCGACGGATGGAAACGAGCATAAACTCTTCAGACGGTTCACATAGATGATTTCTCCGTTTTCTAGCGGCAAGAAAGTACGTGGTCGTAAATTTTATACGCTGTTAATCGCCGGACATTTGTCAATCCTCTCCAGTTGCGACAAAGCAACTGTCTGGAGCAAGACTTCTGACTTTCGAAAGTAAGTTAGGGGTCTACTTCATTCGAAAACGTCATCCCATTGTAAATTTAGTCGACAGCTATAATAAAAAATGTATTTCTAAAAGTAGTTACACGTGTGGAATTGTTAATAATCGTAGATTCTTTTATACGAACGCGGGAAATTAGAACCTCTTTATATCGTAAAAAAAACTATGGCGTCCAGAATTACAATGATCGTAAGATGTACGAAACTGTGAACCGATGTTCAAGCGAATCTTGCGCCATTATTAACGAACTCGGTGGCACGAGCAATTAAAGCCGGTAGCATACTATAAAACCGGTGAAATTACCGGTAAAAGTTCCAATTAACCGTGATCGAAAGTATTCAGGTATGGCGGTGGATATGGAGGTCGACGTTTCGTGTCTGAAACAAAGTTCTAGGAGCATTCTGACCGAACAGGGTGAAAACATCCACTCGCGCGGAACCATGGGGCCTTGGCGACGTAAAAGAAATTTCAGATCGATGGGAATGAGAACTTTCTTCCAAAAAGCCGTTATTTATTTCTCCTGAACGCTACGCAAAAAAAGCGGTTTCCCCCATTTCCGCTGGATGGCCAACTCCTAACGGCTTAATTGTTCTTCGCCTTACTTTCACGGACGCGCAGCCGAAAACAGGGCCGCTGGCATTGATAATTGCCCGTTTAGAAAGGTAATTCGATCGACAGAGACATTTCGGTCTGGTGAGCAAAAAGTTCGGTGCTTCTGAAAAATTCCTTTCTTCCTGAGAAGGTTTACTGTCATCGTGGAGGCGCGACTTTCCATTATTTGCCGCCATTCCATTGTTTTTAAGCTGTTGGATGCTTAGAAGCATGATTTGTGTCGGTATCAAATTGTCGATGTAAATATATGTTCACGTACTGTGAAGAGCAAAAGTGTATCAACACAAACAACATTACTTTTTTAAAATTGCATCAAATGAAGTGGGTGATCTTGAGAACTTAAAAAGATTAGTTTATTAGATGATATGCAAAACAATTTTTGAAAAAATTGCATTTGATCGGAATCGCGAAAAAAATAGTGAAATTTCATTTTTACAACTATTTTATGTGAACCTGAATTGAAAATTTTAAAAATGTGTCTTGTAACTCAAAGAAATCAGATTTTTATTCTGACGAGAAAGTAGCTTTAGTGGATCGAAGCTAATTTAACACTAAAGTATTTTAATTAAAGTTCGTGCTGTATTGTTTTTGGAGTAGTTTTGTAAATAATTTCATGTTATGATGTTTTAGTAATATTTTCTTGAACTAAATAATGTATATTTTTCTATTTGTAATTTTGATCTTAGTATATTTCATGAGGTGTAAGCAGAAGTTTCAGTCACGTGACCAATACTCTTTTATTTCTTCTTTTCCTTAGAAAAAAAAAGACTGGAGAAATAATTAAAATTTCTGCATACACATAATATAATTTCTTAACAATGCATTTCTGAGTTAAATACATGTAATTTCATAGGATCTTTTATGAATAAATACCACTGATAAAATGAGTCATAGTACTATTAAGACATCACCTGCCTACCGACAACTACTTAATAGTTTTTAACAGTATATGACTCATAGTTGCGGATTTCTTAATCAGTTTTTCAATAGCAATGGTAACTTCATTCGCACTGTTTTCATATCATAGCGCAGTCATTGATAGACTGTGGATTTTTTTATGTAAAATAAAATCGTTTGGATTAATTGCAATGTGTAGGATCCGCACATACATTTAGTTCACTTTTTAATAATTCAAAGGAGTTGAAAATAAAACAAAGGACTTTTTAAATTCTTTAAAATAAATACATATAATCAATAGTCTAGTAATTGATAATTAATAGTGTAATATAGTGTAATAAGTAATATAATAGAATATAATATAATAGATATAATAGAATAGTGTAATATAATTAATAGTGTTAAAATTAGTTACCGAAGAAGATACTTCATCAGTTCTACAACATTTTCATTAACGTAAGTATTAATTAAAGAGATTGTGTCATAACTAGATTGCAGATCTTTATGCAAAATAAAAAATCTTTGCATTGATTGTAAGACACTGGAATCAAACAAAAATGTGTTTCTTTTTATCGTGTTGTTAAGCTGAATCTAATACACACTAATGTCCTTAAATCGATTTTAATATGTCCACTGAGTGAAATTGTACGTACCCATTTTTGTCATAGCTGCATAAAATCCGCAGTCTAATAATAACGTAGTTTTTCGCAGGAAACGGGCTGTCGCACTTTCCCAATTAACTTGACGCTTTAGAAGAAGCCCGTGGTCAGCTTCTTTATACACGGAACCACGGGTCATCGAACTCGATCTTTCGTTTTACGATTTCGTGAACGTTTAATGAGGGCCTGTCAGAAATTTCGCCTCCGGTTATGTTGCGGTAAATTCGAGAAACCGTAGACCATGTACGAACACGAACCGTATTTTTGCATCGCGAAGGAACAGCTGTCGGAGTGCTACCCTACGGGTTAATCAATTTACTGTTATTGGTCCAAATCAGCGGTGGGGTAACTAGGGAATGAGGTTTCTTGGCGAATAATAGGCTAGCAAATGCAAAAGAAACGTCGGTGAAAATGCTAAACGCAGCGATTTGTCGATGTTGAGACGAAATAATGACTGCTAGATGACGGTTCTAAACATTGTCGCGATGCCAACGACGAAACTACTGGAACGAAACTTATTCACCGGACTGTGGGAATCATTTCATGGATTAAGTGGCACTGAACCTAGTTCGTGAAATGAATGGATCCCCGGGGGAATCGTTAAGACAAACTACGGTGCTTGTGAAGCGAATTGCCCGACGATAAACGACCCATTGTCCGATTACGTTGGAAACAACCGATCCCCAAACGGTGAACGGAAAAATGGTTAACGTGTTGGTATGCGGACTCGAAAGTGCGTTTGGGAAACATACCTCGGTAGACATATTGACAATAAACTTACCATCAACCTTCGTATCAACGATTTTTTTTATTTATTTATGTATAAAGGTCGCATTAATAGCGAGGTCATTAGCGACCACAAGAATTATAACATGTGATTACAATAAAAAATAGATCCTTATACTTAAAAATAGATATAAATGCATTGTGGAAAGATCAGTTGACATCTGTTATAGACCTGATTACAGAGTATGATAGATATTGGTGGATTTAAGAAATAGTATGACTTGCTTGATGTTCTTACTAATATTGAGGCATTCACTTAGTTTGTTAGGGATAGCCAAGCGACGTCTTTGGAAGGAGAAAAGGGAGCAGTGCAGGATGAGGTGTTCAACTGAGAGAGGTATATTACATCAAGTACATATGGGAGGGGGTCTTTCAAAATTCTATATAAGTGAGTTAGGTTAGTATGCCCTATACGAAGTCTGGTGGGAACTACCTGGTTTCTTCTATTATCAAGTGGAGGGTAGTCATTATTATTAAGGTCTTGCCTTATCAAGGATAGACAAGAAGGAAGGGAGCTGGTCCATCTGGCATTCCATCCCACTTTAATTTTTCTTTTAATTAACTTAATCATATCTCTGTAAGAAAATGAGCAATCTGTAGGTATTTGTTTGGAGGCCTCTTTGGCCGCAGCGTCCGCTGTTTCATTACCCGATATCCCTATGTGAGAGGGAATCCATGAAAAAATGATTTCTTTGTTGTTGTTGTATCAACGATTTTGTAGATGGTATATTCCACAATTGTTAACCCTTAGCGGACGAGGATTATTTGTAGCATATTTTTTGATGGGTCGAATAAATTTTCTTTGTCAAACAAAATTGTTTGCTGAGGAGTTTGGTGTATGAATTAAGTGAAGGGAAACGTGTTGTGTTCAGTAAAAATTTGTTTCATATTTTTCGGGAGTAATAATTGCTTTAAAAATTATTCACAGTCACAGAACGGTAAAATTGTTTGGGCGACTCTCAGCAGACACGCGTCCGCAAAGGGTTAAAATTATGTAGATCAGGAATGGGCACGGTAGGGGCCCCTCAAACGTCTGCTTCTCCCACTACCTTCTCTTTCATGCGCGAGGCCTGCGCACTGTTCGCAACGGGCGAAGCACTTTCTTCCTCTCTAGTAACGGCGGATGCTGGTGGGGGACAGTGAGCGCTATGGTGGGGACGGTTTTGTCTCAATTGAGACAAAAATGCCCATCCCTGATGTAGATATTTCCATGAGAAGCTCTGAACAAATTCAATATTGTCATATCTATCAGACAACGCGTGCCAGTCATTCTTAATGTTAGTCATTCGTAATGTTCGGTAGGTATTACAATTATTCTGAGATTTACAGAATAAGAGGCACTGAGTTTACAGATTTGTTTGTAAATTTATTAACAACATTAGAGAGTGATTGAAACAGACAGTAGATAACATGTTCTAGATATCCTTCCTGTTAACTCTTGATTGATAAAATTTGCTTGGACTCATCTCAGTTTTCAAAATTTCACTTTCTTCGTAACAAAGGACGTCAGCTGAAGGAAGTATTCCAAATTATTGAATAAATATCTTTATTTAAGCACGTACCACAAGAAAAAATGTGTTGCATCTAAATGAATTCAATCTTTCCATTTCAAAAAGGCAACATGTACAAGTAGCTTTTAGTGCTCAATATGTTTAGTGTTAATAAATAATCATGTTTTCCGACTAATTTCACACGGATTCATGAAGACTTCGTTACGTTCCCACGTCTATGAAAGAACGACCAACAGTAGCCGGTTAAATACGCCAAGAGAACAAGATAATACTCTCATAATCGTAAAACTTCTACGATTTCTATCATTTCACAATCCGATAGTAGTATAAACAAGGCGCCCGCAAATATTCCGGGGAAATTACCTTGTCAGTCAGACCAGCGCTGCAGCGCGGCGGGGCCGTAGACACCGCACCGGTGCGAGCAACCATAAAATCAATCTACCGATCGGCACGGGATCGCAGGAGGCCAGGGCTGCGCCGATCGGCGGAGATAGGTGTAATTTCGAATCCATTAGAATCAATTTTCTTAGAGCTCTGCTATCGCACGGAACGCACGCGTGTCGTACCCGCGGCGACTCGCTGTCGGTGGTTTCACGGTGATTGCGATTCCAGGCGGACGCGTCACGAAGATCGGGCCCGTGTGCACTCAGCGATCGACGGGAATGCCGGGTTTAACCTAGATCAACTGATCCAGCCACGAGGAAGAAGCTGATCGATGCCACGACAGAAGTCGCTCGTTCGACTAGCCGCGATTTCTAGCTCTTTTTTCGTTGCCGCCCCGTGCACTCCACTCTTCCTCCGCTTCCGGCGACGGAAACGGAAACCGGAGGACCGAGGAAGACGCGGACCTTAAGTTTGTCGATTGAATTCGGTGAAACTGGTCTTCCAGGAAATGTACAGTTCACCTGTACCGAAAGCAGACCTTTCGGTCGACTTTTTCTCCCTCCAATGTTGCAGCGAGAATGCGTCCGGCTTCTGCAATTTTATGACGGAGATTGCTCGCTGAATCCGGGACTCACATATACAGGGTGTTCACGCTATTACTAGCCAGCGTTTTTCTTGTAAATAGTAAATTTTAGAAAAAAATGAAAGAGGAAAAAGTAGTACTTTTTTTTATTTGCAGAACAATAGTGCATGTAATTTTTTTGTGTTTATACTATTTTGTTAGATATGAAGGTGACCTTTAATTTTTTAAATGGAATGCTGTACATTTTTTTATATCACATGAAAACGTGTGTCTAGACGAATTCATCTGTACACTGCACAGTGATCTTCAAAGACATGCAAGGTCAAAAATGGAAGAAACATTTTGAATATTTCATACCAATGTGTATACAAGTATTCCTCATTCATATGAATCAGATGATGTTGTCATTCACTATTAGAGTGTTTACTTCTACTTGATTCTATGATGAAACAATTTCAGTATAATTTCCGACACCAATTAGTAATATCGCATAGTAATGTATCATTATTCGATGGCCGAGAATGCGGATATGGTATGCATTTATCACCAGTGCAATGGGAATAAAAGACAAAATAAATTGAGAGGGAGATGTAAACGACTCGAAAAGCAAAATGACACAAGCATGTGCATTAGTATCTCGGACTAAATTAGTGGAAGCCACCAAAAATGTAATTAATAGAACTGAAATGTGCATTCATGCACACGGAAGTCATATTGAACATTTACTGTAGCCTCACCAATAAAGAATACTTGTAAACACATTGGTATGAAATATTCAAAATGTTCCTTCCATTTTTGACCTTGCCTGACTTTGAAGGTCACTGTGCAGTGTACAGATGAATTCGTCTAGACACACGCTTTCACGTGATATAAAAAATATACAGCATTCCATTTAAAAAATTAAAGGTCACCTTCATATCTAACAAAATATTATAAACAAAAAAATTACATGTGCCATTATGTTGCGCATAAAAATAGTACTATTTTTTCCTCTTTCATTTTTTTCTAATATTTACTATTTACAAAAAAACGCTGGCTAGTGATAGCGTGAACACCCTGTACGTTGAAATCGATATGGGAGGAATCTTGAGTTAAGAATTACTTTTTTCATTAACACGTTCATCGCCATGTCACCCATATCTATGTGACGGAATTATTTATACAGAATTGAAAATCAATTTTCACGTTGGTAGATTGAGTGAACAAAATTTCCTTACGATCTGAGGAATAGAAGAGGTTTGGAACAGTAATTAATATCACAAAACTAAACTTCTTAGTTTTTGTTTTATTAAATATATTGCTTTGATTTTGTGCAATTTTTATGATTGTGGAGTGGGCGCTGAACGTGTTAAAATGCGACTTGATTTCACTAAACACCTAACCAAGACCTAACCCATACCTACCAAACAGTCAAAGTAACTAAAACGTTTTACCTTATGATAATGGCAAGGCAGAATTTATTTAGATTTTGTGCGATTACTATAAATGTATTACAATAAATGTGCTGGAATAAATGTTCAATAATTTTCCACAGAAATATGTTGTGAATTAAAATATATTTAATCGGCCATTCGGACGTTGGTGGTTAGTTTAGTGTTAACGAGTAGTTGTTAGTGACCGAGAAATCGTGTTCGTTACGGTTAATCACAGTTTCCGGTATGGGCATGATCAGTTCGTGATGACCTAATGCGATCCGATTGTGGATCACCGGAGCCTGCTCTCATTTATCGAAGAAGCATCATTGGATACTCTCATTCCACGATAACAAATATGAATGATGTACAGTAATGGGTTATCATATGAAGCAGCACATTAGGTGGCGGGTGAAAGGATTAGAAACTGACAAATTAAATAATAATGCTCATCAAACCGTGATATTTTATGCTGATTCATGTATTTAGAGACTGGTCGACAAAAACAGTAATTACGTGCTTAAGAAAATATATTCGATGTACATGCGATATTATTAGAAATGATTATGATTGAAAATGTTGTGTTAATAAAAACATTTATATTGTAGTCGCAAGAAACAACGAACACCAGTTAGTTTCACTCACCGACATCTGGCAGTCGAGAAGGTATTGCCACTACGGAGACTGCCAACGGCTCTGATCAATATGTGACAGTGAACAAGAACACCGTAGATAGAATCCAATTTCACTTTTAATTAAGCATTCCCGGATAGATCTCCATCCCATCGCCATTTAAATCAACACGTCTTCCCAGGCGAGCTGCCAAACACAGTTTCCTGAGCGACCTCTTCCCTCGTTAACGATACCCATTCATTAAGCAGTCTCACAATGAACGCCCGTACACTCGCTGTGTTTTTTTTTTTTTACGTTAACGAATGCGGCGAGACCACCAGCGTGTTTCATTCACGGGCAGTCTCGGTTAAACCGTTAAGGACACGGACTTCAAGGGGACAGCAACAAAGCCGGCGAGAGAACCGCGACTGGCTGCGACAAAGACGGAGAAAGAGAAAATGACCGGTTTTTGACGAGTTTGATCGGGAGACGTTATCGAGGCTGTTTCCACCATCGGAGTATGAATCTTGCACTCATTCACAGTCACACACCTCCCACCGGTGTGAAATTTATGACTAGACTGTCGAGTTCGTGCATAGTAATAATGTTCTGCATCTGTTGTGAGAAACAGGAGCCAAAAGAAATGACCATTTTTCATAAAACATTAAAAAATCAACAAATGTTGCGACGTTTAAATTTCTATTAACACTAGGTTTACGGAGCATTAAGAGTGAATATTTTACATAACAGTGTAAAAATGACAAGGATAAGTCTATCCAAATTTTTAAAGAAATAAATTTGTTGACTAATTTTTCATGGATGCATCTTTACAATCTAAACAATCGTAAATTCATAATATTAGAACCCGTCATTTTGAGGGATCCCGTAAATCTAGTGTTAAGCATCTGTTTCGCTGCCTACCTTCATTATTAAATCGAACAAATGGAATTCATGGTGTCTCTGAATATTAAGCTGAGCGGTACGATTTTAAATTTCAAAGTGTTCAAAATTGAATTGAACAAAACGGGTATATCTATTTCTAATTACTAAATAATTTCTAATCGCGATCAAGATCTGTGATCAAGAACATAACAAATTTAAAAGAGGGCTGATTGTGGTACATTTCTGCTTTTCAGTTTCTGTTTCGTGACGCGAATTGCTTCCATTTTGTGCAATTTTTCTGTGAACTGTAGACGAACAAAATAAAATGTTGAAGTCACCCACAGGCAATCCACCGATTAACATTAAATCCACCAATCATTAAAACTATCAGCGAATGTTACCTTATAAAAATGGCAACACTAGATTTATTCAGATTTTCCGTAATTTCCAATATAATAGATGCTTGGACAAGAAAGTTTATTCCATTATTTTTTAAAAACGAATTTTTATAATTTCAATAATTGAGAAACATAAAACCGGTGATTTGACCGTGGTAGGTTTAGTATTAAGAAGAAGTTCGCCACTTCTGAAGAATACCAATTTGTGATTGTGATTTGTGGATTAAAAGTGGCTAGCTATTAGTTAGGAAATTGCTATTTTTTAGTGTATCAATTATGTAAGGTGCTCGACACGGCGTGAATGTTTATCCGTTGCTCGCTCGCGGGAACTATCTGATAGTGTTTTAAAAAAACCACAACGTAACGATCGTTTGTTAATAAAACGATAACGAAACGCACAAATCAATAAAAACATATGTAACGATTAATCAGTCAGTCATCAGTCATCCACACGGTGATATAAACGTTCTTATAATTAAGAGCGTGATTTGTGGATTCGATGTGTTCAGAACTATCACGATCGCACACGGAAGTAACAGCGAGCGTTGTTTCTATATAGGTGAACTATTTTGTGCAATTTTCCTGTATCCAAAAAAAGCAAAATAAAATTTTCAAGTCACTCACAGGCTAGCTATTACATTAAAAGAAGTTTTCTATTTTTGCGTGTACGAATGTTGATTATTATTTGTGGATTCGATGTGTTCAGAACGATCTCGATCACACACGGAAGGAACAAAGTGCGTTGTTTCTATGTAGGTGAACTGCTATGATGTGCAATTTTCCTGTATCGAAAAAAAGCAAGATAAAATTTTCGAGTCACTCATAGGCTAGCTATTAGATAAAAAAAAGTTTTCTATTTTTGCGTGTACGAATGTAGATTGATATTTGTGGGTTCGAAGTAAGCAGAGCGATCACGATCGCACACGGAAGGAGCAGAGTGCGTTGTTTTTATGTAGGTGAACAACTCGACGGACCAGTCCGCGATAAACGGTTCCATGCCCTGGCATCGTGCCATCCGCTTCAAAAACCCATTTCCAGTGTCGACTATCGTGTCGGCGGAATAAAAGGAACGGAAACGCCGATCCGTGATTGTAGAAAAAAAAACGGAAAGGGAAAACGAACCGGTAGGTCTTTCCGGAAAGGCGATCGAGAACTACACTGTCGTTTGAGGAAATCATCGTTCGCTGCGGTAATTTGCTAGATCGCGTTCCGCCGAGTTGTCGCGGCCGCCTTACCTTTTGCATTCATTACGTGACCGTTTAGCGGTAATTAACCAATTACCAGCCTGCTTTGGGCAGAACGTGTGCCGGCCCGGTTTTAACGAATCTCCATCCTTGAGACAACGACAACTTGAATTTATGCGAATACGTGATTGTGTAACGAGCCACGCGACGATTTCATCGATCATTGTACTTGCGGTTTCGCATAGTATTCGTGGTTCGTTGTCCTGGTGCATACTTAGGGAGAAAATCGGAGATTTGATCGACATTATACCTACCACTGGTAAAATTACCGGTATCATATTTTCGAGTATACGATTTGCAAAAGTTCGTCTCCGATTTGAAAATAAAACACAAATGTATTTTCTACAATTGTCATTCGATATTTTACAGTCTGATGGATTCCCTTTTCAACAAAGGTCTACAAACGGGCACGAATAGCTACAATCATACGATATTCTGTAATTTTTAAAATTATAAAAATTTTTCCATATAAGTAAAATGTAAAATATTGCAGTTACAATGAATGCTTGATGTCTTTAATCTTAAGATGTTTTAGTATATAAGGTATAAACTATCGATTTTTTTCGATGTACATCGAAAGTACAGCTTTTGAAAAATTACAGCTCGAATTTACAGTTCGTTTAGTGTGGTGTGCCAGAAGCTGACGATAGAGAGAATTGATAATAAAAACACGTCTTTCCAAACGATTCCTACGACATCTCAAAAACTACAGTATCAATCAAATTCAAATTTTGCACACGTCTATGTCTATCGTCAATATCACAATTATGCCAAAATATGTCTCTGTCGAAATTTACACGCTCTTGAACCCAAAAATAGTCGAAAAATCATAACTTTATATTCAAAGTTTAACATTTATAATATTTTCCTTCCTTTTGGTACAGGTCACAGCCAGAGCCATATAAAATTCTAAATTAAAATCAATTGGATTCTCTTTTATTTCAGATGAGCATAACGGCTCAAATAAAAATTTGAATGTACCCTTTAAAGACAAGTAAATAGTAATGAGATCATGTTAACTTGCTGAATTTTTATAAGATCTTTGCAAAAGGCCTGAAAAATCACCTGTCGCACTAGAATACTTCCTTAATAAATCTACCTAGACAGCTTTTATCCGGGAACAATTGGTTGTTGTATGCAAATGTCGAAGTAGTTCGCGACTGGGTAACCGGTCCCGTTTGGTCTCGAAAAATCGCATTTCCTAGTGTTGCGTAAACGATATTTAAGTTTCGATGGCGAATACGTTCTGCTCGATTTGTAGTATTCCTAGAAACGGACTTAGGAGCATTCTGTCGCATTCTGTTGCTTTCTGTTTTGACTTGCTTTGTTGAATTTTGATAATCTCCGCCTACAAGTAAGTTTTTATATTCAACGTGAACAAAGACCGACGAAGAACTCGGTGGTTGAATTCAGATATTAGAGATTTAACACTAAACCTAACACCACCAGTCAGAATGACCTGTACCAGATTTTTTATTTTGCAGTTATTAAAATTATAAAGGTGCTGTCATAAGAAATGATTAAATAAATATCTTTAGTAGATCACATATTACAATAAGGATCGCACAAAGTGTAAATAAATACAATCTTGTAATTTTTATAAGGAAACATGTACCAGTTAATTTTAATCGATAGGATTAGTGTTAACACAATTTAATCGAGAGTGTAATATTGGATGTTAGCGTGTCAAGATGAATCATAAATATGATTGAAACACGAACTGATGGACTGACCTGATAGATTGTATCGGAGTCTACTTTCATTTGTATCGGTGGAATAGCTGTTCGATGGAATAATGTGCATGCTATGCATACACTTCTGCGGCCATTTTTCTACGCGCGTTGCAGCATGCCAATCGAACTATAATTTAGTAAAATTTGCGACGTGATCGATGCGTACCAGCAATCGAAAGTTACAGCTCGGTCAGATTTCTCCTCCGTGAGTCTACGAACGGTCAGTTTTACGAACTGTCATGCTGTTGTTGCTGCGATCTACATACTAGGTTTATTATTCCGGAGAGAGAGGCAAAATCGCAAGCACTCCTGCTGATACAGAGACACAGGAAAAAGCGTGCGAAGAATTTGCTTTGACAACTGTTCAAGAAAATAAAATTTCTCTAAATAAACGAACGCTTTCTAAAGAGCAGTAGAAAACAGTAGTTAAACTGCTACCGATTCGTAACGTTGCTCGTCAGTCATCGTAACTCTTGCTGTTAACACATTGTTACAAATTCTTTTCTTCACCTTCATGATACCAATTGAAAATGAAAGGGTGATCGAATGAAATTGGTTTTATCGAAATTAATATTCGTAATCGAATTAGTACATCCTTCAACCCTGAATAATTACCCTCTCCCCTCAAAATTCAGTTTCTTTAACACTAAACGTGCAAAATGACCCCTTTCAAAATTTACTTTAAAATCGTACATATTCATTGTTATTTCTTTCGCTCATCTGACTTTCTGTAAATTCTTATTCATCCATCTTCTTCCTTTCATCCTTACTTTTCCTCCTTATTCTTATTCTTAACTTTCTCTTCCTTTAATAAATTAAGAATTTCTTTCTAAAAATCAACGTTTACTTCATAATTGGTCGAATGACCACTTATGGTAAGAATAGGTACACGTAAAGTGCCGGTACGTTTAGCGTTAAAATAACAATTTGAAATATTTTTGTTATTAAATAAAAGGAGTTGTACGTGTATAGATGGAAAAGATTATAGTATTTGACTTATATTGCATCCGTCACTTCTGGCTTGGTTAGTTAAAATCGAGCCAGATAATTAATAACACGTTCATCGCCCACTCGACAATCATAAAAATTACACAAAATCAAAGCAATATATTTAATAAAACAAAAACTAAGGAGTTTAATTTTTGTGATATTAATTACTGTTTCAAACCTCTTCTATTCGTCAGATCGTAAGGAAATGTTGTACACTCAATCTACCAACGTAAAAATTAATTTTCAATTCCGTATAAATAATTCCGTCACACAGATATGGGTGACATGGCGATGAAAGTGTTAAAGGTTGAGATGTTTTAGCTGACGGTTTAAATATATGTGTATAAACCGTGTTAATAACAATAAAGTATATTAAATCTATGATGACTATACAAAGTTGATGTCGCTCATGAGGGTAATTAATATAAACTGTAGGATAGGAAAAATGCATGTTAAGAGATGCGAAATTTGTGGTGGAGGTGGTAGAATATTGTGGGAAGAAATTGCGGGGTGAGCCGTGCAAATAGTGGAGACGCTGCTTTAGGATGTAAGTCTCATGGCGTCGAAAAGGTTGCAGAAAAAATCGGGCGAGTCCCATCGCGTTGGGCTCAAGAGCGTTCGACTCTTAGACTAATATATTGTCTCGAGTCGGGTGGTCAAAGTATTTGGCATTTGGTGTCAAATTCTAAGAAAACTTTCGTGGGAAACCACATTACGTTGCGTCTCAACAGTTCTATTTACGCATTTAATCGAGGTCGCTGTTTCCTTGCGCGATGACTTAGGGTCAGTAGTAAAACCGAAATCGCTGTTAAAAAGACAAAAATAGTTGATCTGCTAAAGAGCGAGGTAATAGGTAATAATATATTATACTAATCGAGCGTATAACCAGGTGTATTAGACGCTATCATCGCCTGCGTCCCCCGGCGATATATACGCGAATGTACAGATTGTCCATGAATTTTTCCTAATTACGCATTGCGCGATTCTAATAGCTACTGCCTCGAGGATTATACAACGGTGTCGTTACGCTTTTCCTATCGGCTTGGTATATGCCGATTTGCAGTTTCGGTAAGTGCTACCAACCGGGATCGGTCTTGGGGGCCCACGCACGACGAGAAATTAGAAAAATAATCGCTACGTGTACAACGATTAGTCGCGCTTGCCGTAATTACAGCAATTACCTCTTCGTAGGCACTGATCGTCTAATGTTCAGCGTGTTTTGCGACCACGCTTACCTTCCTATGGGAAATTGCCAGGGTAATGTGCATCTTGGAATGTGCACGCGGGAAAATGCAGCATCTCGGAACTCGATCAAAAGAGAAATCACTTCCGATATCCGTTTGGAAACCGCTTTACAAGATACAAATCATTTCGAATTTTACCGGGAGAAATCACTTCCTCTCCTCTGCGTGGGACCGCATGCTAAGTTTTTCACCAACGATTAGTTAACAAACCAATGATTATTTAATACTAGGTTTGCGGGACTCGTCCAAATGACGGATTCTAATATTTTAAATTTACGACTACTAATATTGTAAAAATGCATCCATGAGGAATTATTGAACGAATATATGATTCTGTGGGTACATATTTATTATAAAAAGAATGGTTAAAAATTTTAAGAGATACATCCTTGTTGTTTCTAGAAAGTAATGTACAATAATCACTTTTAGTGGTTCGTAAACCTAGTGTTAATGGAGGTGGATTATTCTATACTGCGGATTGTAAAAATATTGCTGTCAGAGAATCAAATACAGTGTTGCCCAGAAGTCACTAGACCATTCAAAATTCGAATTCGTTAACAACAGAATTAATGTGAATTTTTAAAAAATGAAATGATTTTTCCATTTTAGAATAGTCTAGTGACTTTTGTGCCATCTTGTATAAAACCATGCAGACCACCAACCAAGAAACACACTTCTCGTACAATACTAAAGAAAACAGGTAAATTTTGTAGATTTATAAAATTGTATAGCATGTAGTGTTTGGCAATATCATATTATCAAAGTAATAATTGAAAATTTAGACGTTACCTAAAATTCTACGACCTTGTATGTTAGTTGTAGACAAGATTGAATTCTTTCCTGAATATTTTCAAACTCAAATAAATGTGAAGCAATATAATTTAGAGCAGAGTTTTGGAACTATGCAAAACAGCTACAGAGTACAGAATTTATAAAATATCTTTTGTAGTTGTCACAAAATTTGGAACATCTACTGACAGAAAAATGCCTGGACGAATTTCGACAGATCTAATCGAGAGTCTCTAAGCTGAACATCATCGAAAGCAAACTGATTCTGCGCAGGACGATGAAACACGCGGGAACAGTACGTATCTCAAAATCGCAAGGACTCAATTCCCCGGACGACCCAGATACCGGCCACGAGACATCGTGTGCGACTGTATTGGGTATAACGGTGCAGTTTCACACAGCACGCACACCATTTCTCTGGCTTCCTATCAGATGATCGTCCGTCTAGATCGAGGATCGCCAGGCACTTTTATAATCGTCCGAGCTAGTTTCCGCGCAGGTTTCGACTCTTTACGATTCTATCACTGGCGACTCTCTTCGAACGTCCGTGCAAAATCTCAACCACGCAGATCCATCTTAACAAAAGCAATCGTTTCCGCCATCCGTAAGAACGATATTTTTTCTGGGAAAGAAAAATTTCGAACAACACTTCGTGCGAAATGGGACACTAATTGCACGGCGCACCAAGTAGCGAGCGAGACCGATACCGAGCGGCGCGAGTTACAACAGGCCGGTTTGACATTTACTTTGACATTTATCAGTGTACTCTGATCCACGGTAGTGCCTTGAAAAAACGCCGTATGATCGTGGGAACATCACGATCGGTTCCAATGTATCCCGGCCATGTCCAAACCGTGATCAGTGTGTCCAATGAATCCGCACATGTCACGGCGTTGTCACTTGATTCCCGCGTGTATCAACAGTATTCAACAGTCCCGATAGAGCACAGATATAGAAGCACACTTCACTCACGATCGGACGTTTGCGCCGGTTCTCGTTTGAATCTGGACACGGAGATGCTACGCGACCGCAAGAAACCGAACATGTGAGGAAAAAGAGTCCCGGTTCGTAGCGGGAGAAACTAGAGAAAGAAGCAGGAAGCCGGGAGCAGCTGAGACCAGGAAGACGAAGAGACAGAGGAAGAGGAAGAAGAAGAAGAAGAAGAAGAAGAGGAAGAAGAGGAGAAAAGGATGAGGTCGAAGACCGTGAAACGAGAAGGATAACCGTACCGGTAGTTCGAGGAGGAAAGGGAAATGGCAACGGCGACTGTGTTGGTACGTTGGAAGGTAGTTAGGCAAAGGTGGAACAAGCTGACAGATGCACCGGCGATAGAAGAGGACAGTAGAGAGAAGAGCAAGAAGATGACTCACCGTTCTTCCTGCCGGCGGTTTGCGTGACGCGTATGCCGCTCGACGTCCGCGTGGTAGCGAGGATCGTCGCGAGGACGATCAGCGTGTTGGGTCCGTGGAAGAGTCTCATGACTCCTCTGGAACAACCTCCTCGGACTAGAATCCCGGGACTCGTCGGCGAGAGTTGCTGAGGCAATGGCTCAGCGTCGACTGAAACGTTCTTTGTGCCCGCCGCTCTATCTGTGGACTGTCACTTCTTTCGTCGTCGGGGTTTTCACACCGTGGGCAGCCGATATCCCCAGGGAGAGCGAAAACCGAGAGACTACCACCACCGACAGAGACGACGTACGATGTACGGAGATCGACGGGCGCCGCGCGTGTTCTTCTACTTGTTCGCACTTTTCCAACTCGTAAATCCCGAAAATCAAAAGCCCGCGGTCTCTGCCTCGCACCGTATCGGTCTTATCCGACTAGTCGTAATCCACCGTGTGCTCTTGTACACCTATTTAAAACCTATCGCTCCACCTCGCGCTTCTTACTATTGGCTCCTGCCCCAATTCCTTGTCCAATGATACACTCTCGCGCGCGTTCACCTCCTTTTCAGATCGAGACGTACGCGGCCGGATCGGAGAGGTGGCAGAAAGTGTCGGGTAGTAGGTGGTAGGTGGCAGCGACAACGGGTAGGTGGTAATATCTCCGGATGTTTGGAAGGCGCCGCGCTAATAATCGGCCCTGGAAAAGTGTCCGTTCTTGGTCCCCCTTCTCCATGAGAGCCAGCCCCCTCTCATTTGTACAGGCCCGTTCCGTTTCGTTCCGTTTCGTTTGGTTGCGTCGCGTTTCCATCGTTTCTATCGCGCCGACCACCGCCGCCACCGCCACCGCCGTCGTCGCCGATTCCGTTCGATGAAGGTGAAGGGGTTTCGCGTTCCGAGGCTCGCTACCACAGCCAAGATCGCCTTGCTAACTTCTGCACGCCTTTCTTGCGCCTGTCTACGTGCCCGTTTTACCGTCTATCGGTTTGTCTGACTCGGATAGCGCAGCGCACACGTGGTGGGGCCCCCGGATGCCTTCCTCTCTCGGGCACTGCACGCTCCAGCTACCTTCTACCAAGCCAGCAGAAGCTTCCTCCGATCCGGACACATGCTCCACGACCGTGGACGGCTATTCTTTCAGCACCGGCATTTCGTAAGACACGTTTTGATAGCGTTTGACTAGACACGCCTGGCCTGCGTACACCTTGGCAATGAGCCGCCAGACTACCATCGCTTCGGACCGTGTCAACGATCACTCCGCCGGGTCGTTCCGAAAGGAATGTGGTCTTTAACGGTGACACGCAGTGTTGAGGATCATGCGATCAGTACGTTTTTAGGAAGCTCCGTGATTCGCATAAGTTAACCGGCACAGCGAACGATGCTCGCGGCAGTAATGGTGAAATGCGACTGAAACGTTTAACGTTTTTGATAGTGGGGAATAGTGGTGCACGGAAACGATTATTCTACATGCTGTGGTTAACATGTTCGTTGCATGCGAATGATTTTAAACGTTCTTTCACCGATACATCTGTTACTTAACTCGTTCCCGACCAGTGTCGCATACAGTTACGAACGAAATTATTGTAATACCTGGCTTACAATTATACTAAACTAAATAAATCAAAGGAACAATATTAGGTTATCTTTTTCGTATTAATCGTAACTACTGGATCTATAATTTCAGACTATTATAACAAATTTTATATTGGTTAATTAAAAAACGGAATGGAATAAAATATTTTCAGGGGGCACTGAGTAATGTTTCATCTAGAATGGAGTGGCAGGCCAATTAAGTTTGGGAACTTCTGATTTAGATGATCTCGTTCACGCGATATCACCGGAATGACGCACACTGCGACATTTTTTTTTTTATTATAACACCTTGAATCTCATTTGAGTTTCATTTTGGCTACAGAATATTATTTTGGTAAATACAGAATAATACAAAACGCAGTGTGCGTAAACCAAAATGCATATTACATTAGGATAAAATAATCTAATAATAATCTAATAATCCAATCCAAATCTATAAACAACACTTAAATGAGGATCAAAAACAGAATGAAATAAAATATGTCCAGAAACTGCCAGAAGTAGCCTCAATATTCATCAGTGTGCCAATGTTGTTGTGCCTAACTGTATCCGCGACGATCACGATTTTGCATATCACACGAACAAAATAATTTTGCGCACTTTCCTATTTATAATTCTAGCGCATAATATTCGGGGAACTTCTAACGTCTCTGTGACAATAATTTTTGTCATAGGTTACAAGAGAACAAGTCGCATTCAATAAAATTAGTGCGGAGGTAATCACGCGAACTAAATTTACGAATGAAAATGAAATTACACAGGTTCGAAAACTGGAGCAGGTAATCGTTGATTATAAACTTGAAGCGTGTACAATTAAAAGGACAAGTAAGAGTACGAATCCGGTTCTGGATGTTAACGTCAAATTGCACGCTGCTTATAAAATAACCCGATATTATCCTTTCTATCGATCGATGACTCACGACTGCACGAACTGCGACCCACTCTTGAAAAAGCTTAACATTGACGAAAATTATTTTCCATTAGCAATGAATATTACTCAATAGCTATGACGTAGAAACAGAATGAAACGTTTGTCGACACGTACAGGAGCACGATGTACCTAGACGTTTCGAAAGCGGTCGAATATCGCGACAAACAGGTGAGATTTATTCAAGTAGTATGCATATTTACCGGGTCTCTGGAATCGGATAAAAATACGGTCGGTTCGCGGCTCGATCTGCTGTTGGATTTCTACTTTCTACTTTTTTCCGCCTCGGAAACACGCAGTTCGATCTGTTTTAATCTCCGTTGACGTTTTAACATTTCAGGAGATGCCGCAAGCCGAAAAATACGTTTGTCGGCCGAACACGATCGTCGCCTAATCGCCTAAAATCTTCTTGTATCGGGCGATCTGAACGGAGACGCGAGGAATGCCGGGCCCGTTATGATATTAACGTTCTTTTCTTTAATCGAACGAAGTCGTTCGCCGGGAGCGTTTTGTTCCTCTTTTTTTCAGTCGCTTAACGGGGACTTACGATCAATTATGGCTGTCAGTTGTCGATGAACTGTGAAATCGTGGCCAATCAGGTTTATATTTCGATAGTAATCGCTGTTAGTTTTCGGTTTGCCTGACATGCGAAATCTTGTACCAGAAGTAATATTCTGCTATTAGAGTCTATTGCAATAGAAGTTCTGGAATTTTTAATATTACGCGCCATGTTCGCGCACTAGGGAAAATAGAGTTCGATAGTGTAGATTTAGGTGAACTGGAGAGTGTTTCCGCGTACCAAAGAAACGAGACAGATTTCAACTAGAAACACATTTATTAACTCTTTGCCGTACCATTTTCTTTACGGTTGTAATGATTATAACGTTTTTATACACAAAACTGTGACAGAAAAAAAAAATTTCAATGCTTCAATATGGATTACAATAGAGTACAATTATTAGAATTTATTTATAAATTAAGGACAAAAATTAATCTATTATTTGACTCTTGAACTATGTACATATCGTATCTAGATTGTCCTCTTTATTATATCGTAGCTTAATTGTTTTTCCTGACCTGAGCGATCTTTACTCGAGACGCCTGCTTCTCCAACCGTATTGGGATCTGACATTTTGAGTGGCGCCATCTGCTGCCGAAAAGTAGAAATAGTCTAAGCTTGGCTTCGCTTGGCTTATAGCAGCTTACAGTGTTAACTGGTGTTAATTACAGTATAAACTTACTACGTTAAAACAGGTGTTAATTAAAAATAACGTTATACAAACTCCAATTTTTCCACCGCGTAGCAAAAAAATTTTGATTACTATGCAGTGGAAGATTGTGATAGTAGAGCGAGGAAAAAAGTTGTTGCTCCATTTTCACACTTTGAAATGAAGTATGTGAAGTGAACTGCTTGAAATTTATAAGACCTCCATTTCTAGAATATAAGAAACAATTTAGCAAAGAACTATCTATTTTAACAGCTGAAATAGCTAAAGCTAGAGTGCATATTGAAAGATCTAACCAGCGTATAAAGACTTTCAAAATTTTTGATTCAGTGATGCCTGTGGCATTGGTGACTCTAATATAAGATATTTGTACAATTATTTGTCGAGTAATTAATATGTCCTCACCAATTCTAAACAATTAGAAATTTATGAAATTATAATTGTAAATTTAGAAGGTATATTAAAGAACACATTTTTTTTGTAAAATTAATTATTTGATGAAACATACTATAAAAAGCCGCTCTCCTTCAACAAACTTTCTTTCTGCAGAATTTGTACATGCCCACTTACAAGTTTCACCCATACTTACAAACATTTCAAGTAAAAACAAAAAGGAAGATATCAATACAATGTTAAGACCAAGCACTTCGTCGCCATATTGGATAGCTATATATATTGTCCACGCCCGCATGTCAGATGCCAATAGACGTGCCTTGCAACGTGTGATTAAAACGTATTACAGAATAAACTCTATTGTGCGGATATAAAGTGTAGTTTATTATAGTCCCATATTCCAATAACAATTTTATTTTGTCTAAGAAGATAAGCATAACATTCACTTTTCTTAGACTTTGTTTCAAATCTTCACCACGAGTGTAAAATACGGCAGGGAGTTAACACGCGGAAGGAACGTGAGCAAGAGAACTTATACCGTTGAACATTCGGAGAAGAAGGAGGAGAAGAAGAAGGTACTTTCCGTGTTCGCGCGCGCCGGTACAGTTATAGGAACGTAAACAGAGAAAAAAGTATTTACGTGAACGATACTGGAGAGGACGAGATGTCGCGGCCGAGCCACCTAATTACGCCGAAAGTGCGTTAATTACGCCAGGTGACTTCCTTCACCGGTATCGAGGCCGCAATAGAAGCAGAAGTTTTATGAAAACCATCCTTTACAAGATATATAATGCTGTATTCAAATTTGTTCATCCGTTACAGTATAATCGGTGGACAGGCATAAACAAATACACACCTATCAAATTAGTAAGTGTATTTCATCTTAGTAACAATATTTATTCTAACATTACTTCTAAAATACGTTATTATGTTGTTTACATTACGAAACGCTACAGAAATACAGTAAAGATTTTATTGATAAAATGCAACAGTCGCAGCATTTATGTTAAAAATTATATATCGATAAAATATTTTCAATTTCATTCGAAGTCAACCTTCTGGTTATCTTATAAGTAGTTTGTGCAAAATAAAAATTGATTGTCTCAATTTCAAGATACAGGAACAGGATAGATCTTTCCTTAATATCCTATCATAATGTAAAGAATGTTTAATGGTAGCTCATTCAAATCTTCCCTTAATATTTTTAATGAGCTAAGAATAATGCAGCAGTATTTTTACATATTTTTAAATGTTTCCATTGTTTTGCAGTTGATAAATGCATAAAGATCCGTAGTCTACTTATCGGTAACAATATTTAATATTACTTGTTCACTATACGAAAACCTGCAGCTATGTACAACGTCGAAAATAATAATAAATCATACGGTTACATAAATTACGTATTATAACTATGGATTTATGGCTGGAAGTGTTGCAGCAGAAACTCCACAATGTTGTGGGCTGTGAATAAAAAGATCAAATAACTTCGACGAAATCTCTATTCCGCTTTGAACCTCATAAATCTTTCGATACTTGTGATAAATTAGTGTTTGTCATACATTTCTGTTAATTGGGCTGAAAAAACCATGCATTTGCATAAACATCCGCCATTAGATTATCGTTGTATCGCTCAAAGTTGCAATTAATCACGACAGTGGATACACGTTGATCTCTTGAAGAGCCTTAAGCCAGTTTTACACCTTCTAGCGATCCCGTTGTTAGATCAAACACTGGAGCACGACACCTGTAACAGGGCCGAGCCGGAAATCAGAAATGGTAGCTGTTGATTGAACGTGACGAAATGGTTCGTCACGATAGACAGGTTCAGCAAGATCGTGTGTCTGTCATCGAGACCTGTTAGAGATGTTGTCGTTACGTTCTTGGCGGTAGAACAGGATTGACAGTGTTGATGCTTGATTCCGATTCGATTCTCTAGACATTATAGACGATCGATTCTTTTGGCTAAATGATCAACATTTTGCATCGATTTTCTGGTATTCGATTTTTCCCAGAATCGATTATTTGATGTGAATGTGGAGAATGAATTTTTGTCTCGGTTTCAATTCACATTCTTATACTAAAGAAAGCCTTTAGTTGAATAAGAAAAGTGAACAATTCGATGAAACAGACATTCCGTACAGTGTCGCCAGATCGGTTAACAATAAACCTACCGCGGTTAAATGGCCGGTTTTCTATTTCGCATTTATTGAAATTATAGAAACGCATTTATAGGAAATGACTAGATTGACTTCTTTATTTATGGACATATTGTAATGGAAGCGGTACAAAGTTTAAATAAATTCAATCTTCTAACTTCTGTAAAGCGTTTTACTTTTATATGTTTTGTGCTTGGTAGGTTTAGTGTTAAATCGAGGGGAATACAGTTTACCACCTCTTTGATGACCAAAGTAATATGTAACACGTTGCGCGGCACGTCACGTGACCAGTCTACGGTCTCGGTGGGGGATGTTGGACTGTGCGCATGTAATGGAATGGGATAGTGGATGGGGAAAAGGAGGAGAAGAAAATCAACCCTGTTTTGGGTTGATCTGGCGACACTGATTCCATATGTGTGATAATATGTCTAGAAGTAAGTAGAGGAAATGTTGTTTCATTGGTCTTTTGTTTATAGTTAATTACATTGTCACTAGAGGAAGGACCAATGAAATTGGATCGTATGACTTTCAGTATTTATAAACAGTTCCTGTCATTAAATCTGAATAGAAAGAACTAAAATGTGATAGAATAAACAGCAACATATTCGTCCTCTTTAATAGTCTATTAAATCCTAATCTAAATACAATATCCCCCAAAATTGATCTCTGTAAAATCAATTTTTACATTAATTGTTTCCAAATCGATTAAAAGAGGACTCTGTGAGGAAAGAAGAAACATTGATAACTATTATACAGCGATTTTTGCAAAGAGTCTTTTTATATTGATTCTTACATCCTAATTTTGTTCAAAGAATCGATTTTTTGAGGTGAATCGAACATCCCCAATCGATAGCGCACGTAATGGTTAACCAGGGCGCAGATGAAGCGACATTTTGCACTTGTTGGAAATTTGCCCACATTCGAACCTGTTCCGACTTATAGAGAATCGATTGGGGACCGTGCTGTTCCGTGAAATTGCCCGCAAGTTACGTTAAATAAAATTACGATTTATGATGCGCCACGAACGAGAGATCGCATCTTCGCGCAATCTTTTCTGTATTAGCATGTACGACGACGGTGAGAAATATTCTCCAACGTCGATTATCTTCACATGGGATCATTTCACGTTAAATTATTGGATGCCGAGATAATTGTCGACGAAGCTTTTCCCATTGTTCGGCGCAATTGAATATTCATGGCATCAATGGCGCATCAAAGTTTGATGCACCTACTGCGCACGGAATATTTATTGTGCCGGTGTACGATTTTGATTACAGTTGCTTTGGACAACGAGTTCATTTTCCGTCGAATCGTTCCCGTGGACGGATGGAAATTGTAATTATTCCACGGTGTTCTTTCATTTTTCCGTTTTCAGTGAGGATGTTCGCATACCACCCGGGGCGACTGAAATTGACAGAGTGATTTGGTTTTAATTTAATCTGGGAAAGATATTGAAAAATTATTATTAAAAAATGACAACATATTATCACAGAAAAAATTAAAATGTCATTTACATTATCTATAATATTTTAGGAAATCATTTATTATGATTAATGTCTCCAAAGTGGAATCGAAAAATTAGTTCTAGTTTAGTTGAGTTTCTGTTCTTTTACTCGAAATGCAGTATTTGTTAATACACAGATAACGCTGTATTAATAAATTTAAAAAGTACAAAATCTGCATATATTTGGAAAGATTAGTACATTCAATCATAGCTAGAATGCTCGTCAAGAAAATATGAAAAGAATTTCAACAAACTATGAAACGCGTAAAAAATTAATAAAATCAATGTCATCTACCTCGAAATTTACAAGCAATTATGGAAAAATCATAAAAACTAATGAATTCCTGGAAATCACAATTGCACACTTCAAACGACATTTTATGCATTTCTGACAAAAATAAGTGAGTGCAATTTGAAACAGTAGAAACATTAAAAGAATGCGAGGATAGCAACATATTTCTAACAAACTAATAAAACAATTCAAGTTCAAATTATTGAAGCAGATCCTCTGAAAATTTCTCGAGAGGTTGCAAAGCTACTAAAAGTACGATCATGCAACAGATCGTACGACGTTCACCACAAATTGTATATCACACAAAGAAAAATATATACAGTCAGTCTCAGAATTGATGGCACACGCTCTAAATCAGAATAACTATTTTATAAATACTTTTACAAATTTTATAAACCTTTTGTAATTCCGACTAAACGCAATTTTTTCAAAATGTTCATTACACGTCATCTGAAAAACCAAATCATGCAGCTTGGCAGAAAAACTGAAGTCGATTGGTCCTTTTATGAAAAACTTGTTCCGATTTAAAGCGTGTGTCATCAATTAATAGCTTTAAAAATCGTGGACAAAAACCGCAACTAGTTTTGCACGAACCTGATAGATTTCAATAGCGAGAGCGTTGCAGCAAATATTTCCAACGCGGTTTACGTGATTTCTTGCCCAAGCAGGAAAGGAAAATGGAAGTCGTCGGCTACCGAGAGCGACAGAGGGTAGAAAGGAGTCATAAATTAGAAAAGAAGCAAACCAAAACGATGCCGGATAATTAGAGTGGCGAGAGAGATGCATAAACCGGATGCGAGGAAAATCGCGGGTGCGTTGCTGGCAATCCGGAGTGCTTTTCTCTCTTAAAAGGAAAGCAACCGAGGAAAACATCACGAGGTCTGGTCGCGCGCTCGCTTGTGTGCCGTGCCAGTGAAAAGTGATTTAGATCGGACACGCGGCGCATTTCAACGCTGTAAGCAGCAGCGCCGGAACATCTTGATAGGTCTGGGTTAGCTCTCTGCCAGGCCGACGACACGTTCGCTCGCGATTTCCATAGAAATCGAAAGGGAATTCGCGAACGTGGTAGGCGCGGTCGACGAGCAGATTGCCGCTCGACGCTTTCCACCGTCGCGTCGTCGTCGAACACCGCTGAAATTCGATTTCCGCTTAGCGAGCGAGACTGAAATCGATTTTCCGTGACCTGCATTCTACCGTTCTTCATCTGGTATTTCTAGCAGACTTGGCCGCGAGTAAATCACTGTTTCCGCTCTGAAATGGCAACGAACGTTCAAATTAGAGATGGCGATTCGTGCAAAAAAGTCGATTCTTGAATCCATTCTGAATCGCAGCGACAAAAATCGATTCGATAGAAAATCGATTATTTGGAAATCGATTTTAAAAAAATCTACCGAAATACTATTTATATCCATATGCATTCTGCATAGCATATTTCTATATCGCGCATTGCGATTACATAAATCGGATCTAAAATGCAATGCTTTAATTTTTATGTCTCTTTAGAACCAATTTACAAAATCAAGTTGTTCAATAAAAAAGGAACACAATATTAAGTGTATAACTTTTACAGCACTATCGAAATAGAATTGAAATCGTGAGCAAGGGAAGGAGTAACAATTTATTTAAGTAAAATCCTCATATTCTGCCGTAAATGCACTTACTGCTTCGAACTCTCTTACATGGCAATACCGAATTATTTTTATCTAATGCAGAACAATAATTGCACGCATGCTGACTCGATTGTATTGTTCACGATTCGAGCACGGCGTGGCAACATCGCTACCACTCAGTAGAATCAAAATGGGACTTCAGCTTCTCATCTGCTACATCATGTAAAAATATCCGAGAGGAAAATGAATTCTAATCTGCAAAAGTAGAGGCTTCAAGTGTTTGAAAATGAGTCGATGCATATGGTTGTACTATTTGTTTCTACAAAATTATTATAATTTAAATGTCGACATTTTTTCGAAAATCGGAAATGTAGTGTGCTTCACTGTTTATAGTAGAATCTAATTTTGCTTTCACATAAAACTTATTTTAATATCGATCAGTATGATTGTCATGTATTATTTTTATGTGAATAGAAAAATGAAGGATTTGCTGAGAATGTAATTTACTACTGCCAGATAGATTAATGACTGATTAATATTTCACAGAAACATAACTATCATTTAGGATTCTCAACAGACTGTATTTCAGTCCGACTCACTGCTTACGTGCACACAAAATTGTGACTCGATCTGTTAAGCAGTGTTTGCACAGTTGAGTAACAAACAAACCATGACACAGACAACACTTTACTCTCACGTATTACAGAGGTTTATGTTGTTATGCGACAAATGGCACTAATTTGAGGAAACACTTCCAGCAAAGAGGTCACTGTGAATTATGGTTAATAAAACTTCGTCTTCAGTAAAAGTTTACGTGTCGTTTTTATGTGTCATTTTTGTGAAGCTTCATTCACGGGCATACTAAAACTTAAAGTTTATGTATCACTTTTATTTTTATATCTCTTCCTTCTACTCTCTTTTCAACATAAAATATAAGACAACTCCCCAAGGAATCAGAACCATAATCTAGCAAAAAACAATCAGAATCATAATAATCAGTGAATTAAACACCTGTCAGTTGATGTAGAGTCGCTAATTTAATAATGTGGCTAATGTTATATTATGTGCTGTAAAAATTTGCTCGTATGCAAGTTTATTTCTGAAACCGTAGATTTTTCTCTCCTTCAAGAATTTCTCTAAAGTGAGAACCGCAAGTGTAGGAAAGAGTAGGAACATGTGCTCTTTCAGCGACAAAGATGCTATCTACCGTCATTAACACCTGTATTTATCTCTGCGCGAGTTTCTCTAATTAGGCTAATCAAATTCACGATGTATTCGACGGTTGATTTCACGCTCCCTTCGCATACCAGTTCACCGACTGTGAACGGTTCGTAGGTGGTTAACTGGTTCACATTTCGTCAAACTCGCCTAGTAACCGGTTACGATCATTTTTGACCAGTTCAATGTTTTGTCTGCCGATCTAGTTCCTTCCTATCGCGTCAGACCCGAAAGTTGTCGGTCAAGAATCTGCATCGAAAGTGAAAGACAACCTCTGTTTAATTAAAACGGATTTTGTGCGCGATGAGCATTATATTGGGCGTAACAATAATTGACACTTTCTCCGGTTAAATTTAAGGAAAAAGCTGAACCGATTGTCTGCGATTGTCGCAACGTTGTCTGTGTGCTGCGACGAGCTTTTTTATGCAGGCAGATAAGTCGTAGGAAATATTGTTTCATCGGATAATTGTCAGATCGCATTTATGATTGCAAAGAATGTGGTCGTTTCGTTCAATTTGGATCAGTGCTTCCCGAAGTGATCGATACCGCCCCCTTGTGGACGCTGGAACGATTCAAGAAGGTGGTATAAAAATATATAAACTAATAGAAATTTGCCACTGTATTTTTTTGATTGTTCACTTAAAGATGGCAGATTTTCAGGGGGCGCTGAGTAATTTTTTATCTAGAAAGGGCGCAGCAGGCGAATTAATTTTGGGAACCTCTGATTTAGATGATCTCGTTTACGCGAAATCATCGGAATGACGCGCAGTGCAACATTTTTTTTTTTTTATTATAGCACCTTGAATCTCATTTGATATTCATTTTGGCTACCATGAAAGTACAAGTAGTACTGAAAGTAAATACAGAATAATACAAAACACAGTGTGCGTAAACCAAAATGCATATTACAATAGGACAAAATAATCTAATAATAATCTAATAATTTAATCTAAATCTTTAAACAACACTTAAATGAGGATTCGGGACAAAAATCAAAAAATGTATATACGGTTACATAAAATATCTTCAATACTTATTTCAATGTCGAACCGCTCACGAGGACGTTTAAATAAATAATATCGATTTCGGGAACAATCTTCCCATTTTTATTCAAGCATCAAACAGTGAACATTAATATTTTCCTCCAGTTTGATTAGATATTTTGTTTATATATTTAATAGATCACATTTTTTTGCATAATTTTTGACATCTCGGAACAAGTCTGCTGAGAAATCGATTTTCTATTAAGTCACGATTACTTATAGATATCTCTAAAAAATGAGTAACATCCAGTGTAGCAGCCTGTAACAGAAAAATCTTATATAACAATATTATACAACACCTTCTTGAGACAAAACCATAAAAACTACAGGATATTTTGAACCGCTTTCTTTTAAATTATTTTCTAAAGAAGAAAAGAAATTTTATAATTGGAAGGTATAATTTCAAATTGTACATTCCTTCGTTCAATTTCTCCTTATTTATGGTGTAACAAACACTATTTGACACTAATTAGGTAATTAGGTTACAATTATTACAATAATTAGGTTTTGATGTATACTCAATTTTTAGTAATCCTCTCTCGATTTTTTCTGGAATTAATGTTTGCGTTTACATAGCTTACTTAACAACTGATGATATCACCGGAAAAATTAGATAAAAATCGCACAAAAATAAATTTTTCCACAGTATGCCGCACTGTGAGACGCGTGGCAAATCGTTAATTGTCGCGACGAATATTATCGACAAATTTACAAAAATTTTCATAATTTTGAATAAATCGCCGGCTGCGATGCCCGTCTCTATTCTCGAGTCGGATGTCAGGTGCCTCGCTGTCTACGGCCGTTTTTGCCGTTAAGAATGGCGAGCCATGTTAAATCGGTCTCTATTGAACCGTGCACCCTCAACGCAAGAACAAGTGACAAGTATAATGTCGTAACTCCCGCTGAGCCGCTGATTGACAGTTATATCAACCATGGAGTGTATCATTTTCCACGGCGATGCATAGCGACGTTTCGACATCCAATTGCTCCACATTTGACGAACTTCTTACCGCCGCTTCCGTTGCAATTCTCTAATAACCGTTCGAACTATAATATCTCGCGGTTTCCGATCTTTACGAAGCCATATTTGAAATTTTATAACGTATCTTAATGACTCATGCGTGTCGAAAGTATGTGCCAGGGATTCCAGATTACTCACGGTTCTGGAACTTCAGATTTCGACGTTCAACGTGAGGACAACGAATGCAATAAAAAAAGATTGAACAGTCACCGCACTTTTTAGGAAATATCGGGTTTACCAGCAATTTACAAAATCGAGTTTCACAGTCACATTCATCGTTTTATCATTGTATAATTTTATTTCACAATTTTACTCTTTTGAGCAACATGTTTAAAATTCTTGGTCTTTGGTATACATTTCCTTTTAACGATTTTATCTTTTAGTTCTAATGCACTTCGTGCAATATAGAATAAACATTTTAACCAATTCTCATTATTATATAACTTCATTTTCTACTTTTATTTTTCACAATCCAATATTACCCACTTTTAACGCAATCTCTATGAAAATTCTTGATCTGTGATATCATCAATTTTTATCAAAATAAATATTCTTTTGTCTATCAATTCTGAAATTCCATACCTTTTTGGTTCCTATAATGTTCATTCACTTTCGTATTATTAATCGGCTTTTCAATACTTTCGCTGTACTAAAAGGAACCTCAGAAATTTTCTTTTCATAATAATCCAGAATGAAAGAACTAGTGTGTGTTGCCGCAGGTGATTTGTTGGTTCAATATTGAAATTGCTATTGCAGTCGAAAGATCGATTAAAAAATCCTTAACCATGGATCCAGATTAGTCTATAGACTTTCGAAAATTATGAAAGAATCGCGAGTAAATTATTGTGTTAAACTTTAGCAGACGGGAATTATTTTAAGCATACTTCTTGATGGATCTGGATTAAATTTTCCTTGTGAAACAAAATTGCATACTGAAGAGTTAAGTGTATGAATGAAATGTTGTGTCCAGTAAAAATGAATTTGATATTTTCTGAGAGTAATAATTTTTATAAAAATTATTTTCAGTCGCAGAACGGTAAAATTGCTTGGGCGATTATCAACAGACACGCGTCCACAAATTAATAACTGAATTCGTAAAATCATTATTTTTGTACAGTGTATTCTCGGCTAAAAAAGGTAAAACGTAAAAATAATTACGGTAGAAAATTCCTTCGTGTTTACCGCATGTAACTTCTGGTACGAAAATTAAACTAAAAAAATTGACAGTAGTTTCAACTAGATCCAACATTCTCAACAACAATTTTTAACGCTAGCAGCACTGAGAGAACGAGAAGAAACAAGCCGCACCCTTTTAATCTCCATAAAGTCGTTATGAAAGTAATTCGCACAACGGGTAAAAACTCCTCGCTTTCCGTCCTGCATATTTAATATTCAGTTAGTTTAGCGCATTTCGAACCGTTGCACGTCGACAGATTAATCGTGTGTCTTTTGTATCATGTAATTGAATTTTCTTTGACAGAACGGGATTGAAGAGTAATAGCGATCATTTCTGGATAAGCGTGGGGAAAAGAAACGTTCCAGCGAACACTATGCTACAAAAACGAAGTTATAGAGCCGCCGTTCCCTTAATTAATCGAAAATCAACGTGAAAGTGTACGGCTATGGCACAATTGTAATGTAATCATCGAAGACACTACGAAAGGAAGTGTTCGACAAAAAGGCGGCGTTGCAGGCCGTATGTCGACGCGTAACAACAATCGTTCGCCGTACTATCTCATTGATTTGTAGTCTTTCAAATACAATATAGCCTTTTCATGACGCAACCATAGAAAATGTGCACACTCGAATCCGGAACGAGCAGCCCGCTCCTCGCTGTTTACACTTTCGATATTCCTCGAGTCGAGGCGAGCATTTTCTGCGTTGGATAACACGTGGGAACGCTGACGGATTTTAGGCCCGTTTTTCAATGTTACGGATTGTTGGGCTGGCAAGTAAAAGCGTTCGAAGAGCACGCGTGCACGGCCGATCTGTTCCTGGTACACACCATTGTGAATGTGGAGATCGTGACTGTGTACTATCGATCCTAGGATCGTGGTTGAATAGAAGGTGCACGGACAATGACGTAACGGCCGAGCGATTGCAAAATAACGAGACCAGATTCTCGATCAAATGTAGCGCAACCGGATGAATGTTCCTGGTTGAGACTATGTCTTCCGAGTATCGAAACGAAAAACTATAGCAACCGGGTTTTCCTGTCGGCACAATGCACCGTTGAATTCGCACTGCGAAACGAGAGCGTTCTCGATCAAAGTCACTGTTATGAGAGGAGGGGGCTTGGTTAGGGGACTGTTCTCCAGTTACTCCAAATCTCTAATAATTTATTAACTCTTAGTACTCGAATGGCGACTCTGAGGCGCCGCTACAAATTGTTACACCATTATTCAGAATTTATTTGCATGATTAAATTTGTTTATATGTAATAAATTACTAAACATTTAAATATTGTATGAGGCACTATATCAGTTTCGTACGCATATAATGAAAAGAATTATGTACAATGGAAATATTCTAGGTTAGAATTAATGTTTGATTTTTTAGTTGAAATGGCTAAGAGTGCAAAGGGTTAATACGATATGGAATAATTACTTTCACGCGTCCTCGCATTTTTAGATTCATCATCAAGGTACCTAGAAACTTCATTCTGGAATTACCAACCCTAGCGAATTCTCTACTTTTCATACTTTTGTATACTAAAATTTATGAAACTTCGTAACATCAATTCTGTTTCAATTTGCATTTATCGAAATCAATAATATCGTATCCGGTAATTTATGAATGGAAATATTTCTTGTTTGATCTGCGTCTAGATTTTAGCATCGTCCTTTTTATTTGGTTTGCCTCTATGTTTTATGATTATCTTTTTTATTTGACCTGCCTTATCGTTTGTGTTTGTATTTTAATATTATCAGCTCGTAAGTAATTTGTTTCTATATTTGAATGCTATTCTATCTAATTGGTTTATATGTATGTTTCAATGTTACACCTTCTACTTGGCTCGCCTTCGTACTTTACCATTATCAACCCGTTATTACTTCATCTCTACATTTTGGTACGACCTCATTAATTTAGTGTCTTCATTATGTAATAGTGTTATTCTTTTACTGGGTTTGTTTCAAAATTTTAACACTATCAACCCATAATTAATTTGTCTCTATATTTCAAAGCTACTCTATCTATTTAGTTTCATCGGCATGTTTTAGTGTTACTTTTCTACTTGGTTTGTCTTCGTATTTTAGCATTATAAACCTATAATAGATTTGCCTCTGCATAGTATTTCAGTGCTATTCTATTTATTTCATTTGTCTCTATATTTCAGTAGACTTTGTTTCTTTAATATTCTTTGTATATTTTACTGTAATTCTTTTCAGTAGGATTGTCTGCGCATTTTTGCTTTATCAACCTACAATTGATTTGCCTCTATATAATATTTTAGTGCTATTATATTTCTTTCATTCGTCGATATGTTTCAGTGTTATCCTTTATCCTTGCATCGTCGTTATATTTCAGCATTATAATTGGCTTGTCTCTGCATTTTAGCACCAGCAACCCGCGATCGTTTGGCTCTGAAATTTACATACTATCATTACATCCGCGCAGCAACGAAACAGGACAAAATGGAGGGGCACCAATTTCGTGGTTCAATCTCAAAAAATTGGTGTGTGCTTAGACCACATGGCTAAAGTGAAACATCTATCTTTAATTTTTTGTCGAATTTTTATTAACACTTTATGACATTTAATTTTATATGTTTCTTTATTGAAACAATTGGCTTGTAATAGAAAAAAAACATAATATAAATATTCTTGATTCAATTTTGTCTAAATATCTTGCAAATACTGCATTGCTAGTTGTTCCTGATCTTGCTGTCGCTTCATTAGGATTATTTACCATTTCCAATGTTAATTTACTTCTAAAAAATTCTATTAATAATTTTGATTGTTCCGATGCAAAGTTCACGCTGAAATCTCCACTTAGCATCATCGGAATTTTGTCATAATCTTTATTAAGCAATGCCGAACCCTCAATCGTATATGCTAATAGAATAAAATTTCGTTTCATCGTTTCGTCGTTTCATCGTTTCATCTTCTGGTCGTTTCGTCGTTTCATCGTTTCATCTTTTGGTCGTTTCGTCGTTTCATCGTGTCATCGATTCATCGTTTCATCGTTTCATCGTTTCGTCGTTTCATCGTTTCATCGTTTCATCGTTTCATCATTTCATCATTTCATCGTGTCATCGTGTCATCGTTTCATCGTTTCAACTTTTCATCGTTTCAACTTTTCGTCATTTCATCGTGCCATCGTTTCATCGTTTCATCGCTTCATCGTTTCATCGTTTTATCGTTTCATATTTTCATCTTTTCATCTTTTCATCTTTTCATCGTTTCGTCGTTTCATCGTTTCATCGCCAGATCTGTTTGTTTTACGCCTTCCGCGTCGAGGTCTTACACCTAACGCGCCTAAAGAAGTTTCACTTGAAAAGAAATCAATGCGGTGTGATCTGTTCTCCAAAAGAGGCAAACATCTGCGAATAAAAGAAACGATTAGATCGGGCCGATTGACTCGAACGATTCCCATTAATGGCCGAGCAGCGCTAAAACAGTGAGCCAATAATGCAAACCGGGCTTATGTAAATGACCGGAAGATGACGAACGTCACTGACGGCAGCGGCGGTCCATGCAGCAACTGGATTTCCGGCAACGCACGTGTAATTCAACAAACATCCAGTCGAACGTGCGCCGATTGTGCAACGGGCCATTGGAAACCGCCAATTACAGCGGATTGGGTGCAATCGGCTTGGGGCTAACTTGTTCGGTGCCGTTTAAAATGCGTCGAAAAGAAAAAAAAGATGGAGAAACGAGGACCGATTTGTGCGAGATTGAAAATCAACTTCGTACTTCGTACTTCGTGTTCCCATCGAGTCTACGCTCTCTGTGAAGTTTCGAGCGTGTACGCGGGCGGAAAATACTTTCTACGCAGATTTCTCTCCGTTCTCGATGTATCGATATTAACTTCGCAAAAAAGTACGCCCGCTATAGGCTGTCACGGACGCTTGAACACTGACGACAAAATTTCACTAGTGGAAAAACGTGTTCGAGCATTTTGGAACGCCGGGAATGCGAATAACACGCGTATTTAAATATCGTATATTTTTCAAGCTTCCGTTTTACACGCATTTTATATTCTAATTATGTTTTAACGTGAATTTACAACATACGCGAGCCAAAATTGCCTTTCAAGGTATTCATTCCAGCTATGCGCCGTTGAAATTGCAATCAACCGTTGCGGCTATTTATTAAAAGCTTCAGAACCTAGGTTTCACGAGCACGGAACGATAATTGTGGATGCTGCATTGCTGCGTGTATCTGTCAATTTAGAAATGTGAATACTGTACAATGTTCTGTTCGTTTTATTTATCGTTTATGGTTTTGGATCAATCGATGAAGAAACGATCTGCGCGCTACACGAGTTACGAGTTTAATCTTTCATGTGTAAGGAAAAGTCGTAAGAAAAACGATTTATTTAATATATTTGGGCACACGAATAATCAATGTGTTCACAACCGACGTGTTTCTGCAACCGCTCGGGCGATCGTTCTCTCTCCTCTTTCAAATTCTTCTGTTATTATCGACCCTCTATTTTATAAATTTAGCTATATACAGGTTTGTGTGTTAATGTACACACGAACATACATACAGTGGCCCACAAAAGTGTTCTTACGCCCTTTAAATCCGAATAACTTTCTTAAAATTTGACCAAACCACTTGACTTTTTTTGAGTAATTAGAAGCATTGATTTAGTAAATCACGTGCGAAAAAGATTTTGAAAAAATTGCAATTACTAGGAGTTACATGAAGAAATAAAAATGGCACTTTTTAAAACTTCTTTATTTTAGCCCATAATGAAAATTCAAAATATGCCTTTTGCAGATCTATGTTAGTTATGCATATACTGAAAATTTCATCGAAATCGTTTGACGCAGAAAAAAACTACGCGCATCGAAAGATGTAAGAAACTATGGATTTTAAGCAGAAACTGACCAAAAGTGGTGAAAAACTGCGATTATCACCACTTTTAATCGCTTGTAGCTCATGTGTTTGTTAACAGATTTCGATAAAATTTTTCAGCATATGTTTATATATCCTAGATCTTCAAACCGCATATTTTAAATTTTCATTACGGGTTGAAATAATGAAGTTTTAAAACGTGCCATTTTTATTTTTTCATGTAATTCCTACTAATTGCAATTTCTTCAAAATATTTTTTGCACGTGATTTACTAAATCAATGTTTCTAATTACTCAAAAAAAGTCAAATAGCTTGATCAAATTTTACGAAAGTTATTCTGATTTAAAGGGCGTACGAACACTTTTGTGGGCTATTGTACATCATCCGTACCTTCACTCTATACATGCAAGTGATCTTTTTAAAAGACAAGTAAAATTGTAGTAATGAAGGTGTCAGTTTTAGTGGTCCAGGATATTTACCAAGGATTACAATCAGTCTTATTTAATAAACACAGACCTCTTAAATGATACTGCACAGCTTTATTTTATAACGCACGTGTCGTGATTCAAGACAGAGTACAGCAGAATATTCTAAATTATATAAAAGAATAGAAAGAAGGCGCGAAATTCGTAGAGTGGACGAGGTGAATTTAAAAATATAGAATTTATTTCCAATAGAAGATTTTACAATAATTGACAATAAATGTAATATAGTATAGGAGGCAGGATCTCATAGGAGAGCTCATGAATCCGTGTAACACGAACACGCACGTACGTAAGGTGTAAACAGCTGATCGAGGTTCATGAACTCTCCTATACCCGATAGACGCGCGCGAACGAGTGTGTGAGTGTATGCGTGAGCGCCGCGGTATTATGATCGCCGAAATGTTTTCATATACCGCGGCATACGAAACAACAGCCTCGACGAGCAGCGGGCGTTGACACCTGCCGAAATTTAACGCACAATTTTAAAAAGAACATCGAGAACGTTCGACGGAGGTGCGTATAAAAGGGCGCGTTCGCGGCGCGGGCAAGGAGTTGCTCACGAACTACAATACGATACGATACGGCATAATACGATTAGGGCTACGACAAACGGTTTACGAACACGGATTACGGATCACGATTTTTATGTATTACGGCGCATTTAGTGTACTTGTGTTATTGTCTCAGTTTTTGTACTGTCTTTACCGTCTGAATAAACGGATAGATACATTTAAAACATTCTATTCCTACAATAGTTTAATACCAATATGAATAATATGACACAGTAAAGTGAAAGAGTTATTCGTTCGGTTAACTTTCTGAAAGTTGACGGCGAGCTTCAATGACGAATCAACTCGTCGTTTTCAGTTCAAAGGTTAATTGCAACAATTCTGCAGAAAGTAAAATCGCATAGACATTAATTGTCAAACCAAGCAATACAGAAGTCCCGAGTTACTTTATAGACATACTTACTATGAACTATTCATTGTGAAAGCAATCGTATAAATAGAAAATATTGCAACAACATATCTTGCAATAGAATTGACGGTATTGTTCCCGCAAAGAAGGATGCGTTGCAAGGAAAATTATCGCCTCGAGAATGCTGTTAACAATAATTGCTCGGCTTGTGCGTAATAAATATTCTGCCGTCTATTATTTTATACGATTCGTGACCCACTGATATTTTCGCCGATACAAATTTGCCAAATACGTGGGCCGTGTCTAAACTTGCGAGGCGATCCTCCCACGACATTTCTGCGTGCGAGCGAAAACGTCATACTCATCGCGTGTATAACAAAATAACGGTGGAGAGGTTGCTCTCGTTTTGTTAGCCGAACCCGAAGAGAAATCAATGCTGCGTTGACCAGTTCTCTAAAAGAGGTAAAGGTCTCACCGGCAAAAAGAGAATAGGGAAAACGGAACGATTAATTCAGGTAGTACCTATTAACGGCTCTACCGGCGGGATTCCAAGTTAGTAAGACCACCGGGCTTATGTAAATACTCGGAAGATGACGAACGTCACCGGCACTGGCCCGGGATCTAGGTTTCCGGTAATGCACGTAATTTAACAAACACTCGGGGAACGTGCTCCGATTGTGCAACTAGTTGCTCGGTTAATGGAAACCAATTACACTTGATTGGGTGTAATCGCCGGGATAAATCGTTGCCAACTATTAACCCTCCGGAGGTCAGGCTCCGAAAAATCTCTTGTCGAGACTTTGCGTCTGACGGATTCAATAAAACTGTCCGGTGTAGAGCCGATCATTATAGTCTTAAAGCATCCCTATTTCGTGTAGGAATTATTAGTGACCCGAGCTGCGACTGCGGACATAGTAACCAGGATATCAATCATGTTGTTTGGAAGTGTAGCCTGTTCGATTTATAGCAATCTAAGCTAATTTATCAACTACGGAAAATTAAACTTCAACTACCCTTAAGTTTAGAACTATTAGTTGCCCGTCCCAACATTAAAGCTTGTTTTCTCATTTTTAATTTCTTAAAAAACTGTAAACTACGAATTTAATTTGAATTAATGTAAACTATGTATGTACGAATATGTATACTGTAATTCACCTTAGTTCAGCAGAAATAGATCTCAGTTGAGATCTGAAATGCTTATAATAAAAAAAAAGAATAAAAAAATAAAACTGTCCAATTTTGTGATTCTCGTTTCTTCTCGATCGTCACTATTTTAGAAGCTTACGAACATTCTCAACTTTGTGAATTTTTCCTGCTTCAACCGCAAAAGATATCTGCATGATTTTTACTTTGAGTTAGTATCTAGACTCTTCGGAATACGGTGATATTTTTTTTATAACATTAGAGATGTTTAGAAATGTTTAAATAATATTTGGAGAGAGTGAGACACTTTTAATGCACCAATCTTCTGGGACTACTTGTAACGCACAATGTTTTATATTTATTTTAAAAATTAATTATCTGGCGCAAAATCTAATTACGTTATGAAATAACCTACACATTCTTTCTCTAGAACCCATTAAGAGAAGTTGAGTGGAAGGAAAATCTGGTCTATGTGAATTATATATAAAAGAAAATAGGCAGATCTTTTTAATGGGAATTTAATGGGGCTCAGTGTTTTCTCTTAAATAGACGATTAAAGTAAGATTCTCTTTTTTTGACAAATATTTTCTAGCAGGCTATTTTTAATAGTGATCCATAGAGATTTGCTATGTGTTTCAGACGGAAATGTTACGAAGTATTTTTAAACAATTTTGAGCTTCGTCCAAGTGCATACTACGTGACTGGCTAGTCTCTGTTTCACGCACCGGGGAAGTTCTGTGCGTGTACGCACGCGAAAAACACTTTCTTCGCGGATTTCTCTCTGCTCTTACTTTATAGCCATTAAGTTTGCAAAAAATCACGTCTAGGATCGGGTGTCATAGACGTTTGTATGCTACAGTAAAAATTTAACCGATGGAAAGCATGTTTCTCCAATTTTCAACGTGAAAATCGAATTATCGAGCTTGCCTTAGGCAGTATAATTTACATTTTAACAAACACCTGGATTTCGTCTGTTTTATTTCGATGGAAATGAAAGAATGATAAATACAGGTATGTGTAGAAAGTGTTTTCACTAAAATCTTGTTTTTCCATCGCACAAGAATTATAGTTACTTTGCAATTGCATTGTGTCTCTGCAATAGAAAAATAATACAGAAATAATACAGAAACTAAGAGCTTCAGAGTCGGTTTTTTAAAAATATTAGCTTCATTCCAGAGGAAAATTGTGAGTTTAATGTAAATCATAATTCTAAACGTCCGATTGGTAATCTGTATATACATATAAAAAGAAAATCCTGACTCACTGACTCATCAACGCCCAGACCTAACCCTTGGACCTAGAAAGCTGAAATTTTGTACAGAAGTTTCCTTTATGCAAGGAATGAGAAAGGATATTTCGAAATTCAACTCCTAAGAGGGTGAAAAGGGGTTGCAAGTTTGTATGAGGAATATTATATTTGTGGTCGGATTTGCTTTAAACTTGGTCTTAATGCTCTTTCATATAATTAATCAAACATGGGACGTTAATTACGAAAATGGCATCAACTTTCAAATCTAAAATAGCGACATGACATAAAATTAAAACTCTATAGGGGTGAATGGAGTGTTAAAAGGTTTTATGGAGAAACAATATGAATTTCCGAGGGCATTAAACGGTTTCCTGTACGAGCGAAGCCGCGAGCAGAAGCTAGTATATTTTATAAATGTATTGGTTTGTTCGGAATGTCTCCAGCGATTTCCGATAGACTGCTATATTCAACTTACTAAAAATCTATCGGAAATCAACGGAGACTTTCCGAACAATTCAATACATTGTGATAGACATGTCAAAAAATCCTGGCTGACCACTTTGCTGGAGTGTGTACTTAACAATGCAGCAGACGGTGCAAATGAAATTGCAACTGTAACCGAGCTGAAACAGTAGAATTTCAGGGAATTTTAAGGGCTTAGTGCTAGGATGGGTAATGGGATAGAGTCTAGGAAGTTCAGGTGGAGGACACGGAATATAGGATGACGTAGGGGGATCGTAAAGTTCGGATGGCATCGTGTTCCTCGGTACGGATGACGTAGTGTCCCCCGTCATGGAGAAAGCTGCAAACTACACGAGAAAACAATGCTTTCAAGCCGAATGATATATCGATGCCCATAAAATATCTAACAAAAAGAAATCTTGAGAAAAACATCAATTCGCACCATTTCCTTCAACCCTTCAGAAATCCCGGGGATTTCGATCCACCAGGAATCATTTTGGTTATATACGATCTTCATCATTTTGTGCGTGTTCCTAAGATATAAATTTTACAATATTAATGTTGAATGCTATTTTGTTCAGTTATACTTAACCCTTTGGACTCGAAGCGATTTTAATTCCAAAATCAAGATTTTTCTTTCAACCTAGAACATTTTTATTCTATGTATCTCTTTTACATTGTGTACCTGAAAGTGAACTTGTTTTCACAGAGAACAGTTGAATTTTTAGCAATTTATAAAATAGAGGCAAATTTAATAATATGAAAACCGTTTTGAACTGTTGGAAATCGGCCTTGCGTTGGTGCGATCGTTGCGCCCTCACACCGACTCACAGACACTGATATATATACTATGGATACGGTATTCAGATTCTGGAAATGTCCCTAATTGAACGGTAGATTTGATATATATATATATATATATATATATATATATATATATATATACAAATACATTTGTTATGCATTCATTTTTCAGAATCAAATCATATCAATGTTCCCGCAACGTTATATAGATGGCAACACTTTGCCACTCAATATGGCCGCAGTCTACCATCCCTCCCCGCGCTTGTCACTACCCCTCTCGGCCATATATCTACTTTACGCTCAGTCCTTTAGGTCCGTGACCTAACGCCCTCCTCTAAGACCGTAGACTGGTCACGTGACGTGCCGCACAACGTATCAAAAATTACTCTGGTCATCAGAGAGGTGGTCAACTGTATTCCCCTCGATTTAACCCATCTGGCAACACTGATCTGGACGCTGGACGGGAGTGCACGTATACGCGGAATGCGCTCATTTACAGTTATCTCGCAATAAAGTATTATTTGTGTGTGTGTTGAATTCACGTTCTCTTATATACCGGTACCCACCTCAAGAATCTCACATGAACAATGGTATGGCAATTTTTACTAGTGACTCAGAGTCACATTTAGATTGCAAAGGGTTAATAACAATTTTACGTCCACACTAATTACCCATATGATAATGGAACTTTCTAATTATGATGGAACGCCCTGTACATCGTCGATCATAATTAGCACAGGCTGTAACGTCAGAATTTTTAATCCAGCTTTCGGGACGTATACGCACAGCATCGTGATCGACGTGGCCTCACGGTTAGATTTCAATTTGATCTACAGAGATTACGCAAACGGTGCCAATGCGTCATCGCGAGTCTGTTTAGCGGCAGTTTAACACGTGATTCTGGCTTCGCAATGACAAATTCACTGATCGTGGATCGATTGACCTCCCTTCAGATCGTGTTTCTCTAGTCATCGTCGGAATAATACGCGAGAGATCTACTTCGTATCGTTGTGTATTGATCAACGCGAGGCTCAGCATGCGGCGCGCCGTGGATCTCGTGGAATAGATTTCCCGTGGTTGGCAATAACGTTCGATTCATTCACAGTCGAAGACAGGTAGGGTCGTGGGTCATTGGAACTCGGACATAATTGTGTAATAGCTTAGCGGATTGACCAACTAACGCTTTCAATGTCGCAGAAGTTGATCAACTCTCTGTGTCGACTGACCTTTGTGTAATATTCTCGTACAGTCGAGTAAAACTTTCGATCGGAACGTGTTCTTCTCATTCTTCCAATGGTTACTTCACATTTCCGTTCTTGTTTTAACACTATCATTGTATAATGTTTTCTTACCGTAATCCTCGTATGCATGATTCAATATTTTGAAAAAAGCATGTTCTTGTACACTCACGTTAAACTTTCAATCAACTGTGTTCTCCTCGTTCTTCGTATTAATTATTCGCATTTCCAGTACTTTAACACTACCTTGATTGCATAGTATTATTTTGATCTAACGAAACTTTCGAATATATTATTTAATATTTTAATGAAATGTAAAGAAATTAATTATTAATATATTTCCTCCTGCGTTATTCTGCGTCTTGTTCTTGATTTCTGAAAGTGCAGAGTTAGTCAACGAAAAATTTTACAGTCAATTATTTTCTGAATTTAATATTGAAAATATATCATACTGTACAATATTAATATTTTTCAATTAATCTCTCAGACAAATGGGACATTTTGAAATATCATTGTTCTGAATTAAATGTTCTTTCATCTAGTTGAATGAATTCTGATATATACTTGCACAAATTGTTTTAATGCAGTTTTTGTTCACATTACTCTTTAAAAAATACTTTTTCCTATAAATTGTGCTAGGCCGATTCAAGTGTCTCGTAAAATTACGTGCTATGTGTTCTACCAATTATATTCATCTCGCGTTCCGACTCGTAAACATTTATTCGAAACGGGACTTCATAGAAATTATCATTATATTTGTCTAGGAATAGTTACGTTAATGATAGATTATAAAACCGATAGGGTTTATGAAACCGGTAGGTGTTACGCCTTCATTAAATTAGCATTTGTGACAGGAAATCAGGCACAATTAAAACAATTAAGCTGCGCAAAATAGTAACTACGATTACGCGGATTGTGCAAAGTGAATCGCCCGACTGTTCTTTACGGAGATATTAACGGAGTCATTTTACGGTTCGCGTTGGTTGATTTTGCATGTTAGAATGCCCGATAATTCCAGCAGAACTGCACCGGATGGGATTTAATTACTATACACTGGCTCGGCGGGATTAATGCATCAATTTATCATTCAATTTACATAATTGTAATGTTGGAATATTGCATTTAATTACCAATACCGATACGTTTCCCTATATTTCGGACGGTCGTCAAATGAATATTAATTTGACACGTTGAATGTGCTTTATCATGAACATCCAGTGGTCCAAAGTATCTGGACACTAACACGTTTGAAAATATATATATTTATTAGGGGTGTGCAGGATTCCCGAAAATGTTCGGGATTCCCGATAAAACTGATTTCGGCGCAAGGGTTCGATCTTATTTTGTGTAAGTGTTTCGCCATCCATGATATAAATGTAATTTCTTTCGATCGAAATGAATTATATTGAAGAAACTGATTTCGGCGCAAGGGTTCGATCTTATTTTGCGTAAGTGTTACGCCATCCATGATATAAATGTAATTTCTTTCGATCGAAATGCATTATATTGTTGAAACTGATTTCGGCGTAAGGGTTTGATCTTATTTTGTGTAAGTGTTTCGCCATCCATGATATAAATGTAATTTCTTTCGATCGAAATGAATTATATTGTTGAAACTGATTTCGGCGTAAGGGTTTGATCTTATTTTGTGTAAGTGTTTCGCCATCCATGATATAAATGTAATTTCTTTCGATCGAAATGAATTATATTGTTGAAACTGATTTCGGCGTAAGGGTTTGATCTTATTTTGTGTAAGTGTTACGCCATCCATGATATAAATGTAATTTCTTTCGATCGAAATGAATTATATTGATGAAACTGATTTCGGCGCAAGGGTTCGATCTTATTATAATATAATAGAACCCTTGTGCCGAAATCAGTTTCATCAATATTCCCGAGAATATTCAGGATTCTCGAGTATGTGCGGGATCCCGAGATGATTCGGCATTCCTGAAAATATACGGGATCCCGAGATGATTCGGGATTCCTGAAAATATACGGGATCCCGCGAAGATTCGGGATTCCCGGGAATATTCGGGATCCCAAAATTGTTCGGGATTCCCGACAATGTACGGGATATAGAATAACATTTGGAATTCCCGAAAGTGTCGTTATTCTTGACAATTTCAGCAATCCGAATGCCTTTGTGTTCTTCAAGCTTTATGATCGAAACTTCAAAATGTCGGGAATCACAGATATATTCGGGAATCCCGAACATTTCCGGGATTCCGAAATTCTCGGGATTCCTGACACTGTACGGGATATAGAATAACATTTGGAATTCCCGAAAGTGTCGTTATTCTTGACAATTTCAGCAATCCGAATGCCTTTGTGTTCTTCGAGCTTTATGATCGAAACTTGAAAATGTCGGGAATCACAGATATATTCGGGAATCCCGAACATTTCAGGGATTCCGAAATTCTGGGGATTCCGTCCAGATCCCGAGAAAAATTCCCGTCCCGACCGGGATCCCGCACACCCCAAATATTTACACATATTTTCATTAGATTGTTATGCTGACAAAATTCTTATAACCGAAAACGTGCATAAATTTGAGTGTATGAATCATTTTGTCCAAATCTGAGGTACATAAAATCAATAATGATAAAATCAGAACGTTGAAATTTGTAGTTGCTTTATGCTTTGTAAGTTTTTATATAGACGATTATTTAATATAATTACAGGATCGATAAGTTGCCGATAGCCAGCGTATTTCTCTTATTAACGAAATTACGCTGTTGGATCGGTTATAACACTTGTTCAAGCGAACGAAGATCGTTGTTTAATTAGTCCAGGTTCTGAAACGCTGAGGAGTCGAGGTGGACAATGTCACATGATTAAGATCGCAAGAAACTGCGTCGTTTAACTTCCGCAACGTGGGCTGCCTCGTTAAGCCATATTCGAAATTTTAATGAATTAAGATTCGGAGGACGTCGCATTAATCACGTTGTTACATATTATCGAATGTCCAACACTATCCACGATAACCTTTATTTCAGTGTTTAACAAAAACGACTCGGTAAATCGATATAATACGTTCCCTTTCTTCTCGCTTTCCAACGAAACGTGTTGCGTTCGAACGGCCACGGAATTGCCAACTGTTCTGTAATGAGTAATTAATGTCGCTAATTAACGAGGGTAGGTTGCGAGATCCTCCACTGCTTCGGAGTCGTTATTTTAATCAGGTTAGCAATTTTAGAACAATAAAATCAATTTCTTTTAATCGATTTTTTGTTCGATGATGGGAAAATCAAACTTTCTATTGATGTATTATATTAATGAACACTTTACCCAAATTACATCGATTCTGCAATTTTTATAATACCTCTAACGTAACGGGAAAAACACACGAATATTTTATAGTGACGCTCAGAAACATCTGAATTAAAGAAAAATTATTTATTTTCTATTATGTAGATCCGATTTGTTTCACAAATATGCGAAGACAGTCTATAATCTTGAAAAAATTTAATATGGCCACAATTCTTGACTTTTAAGACTTCAAAGATTTGTAGCCATTAACTTTATACTTTGATGAAATATCAATTGGATTACCATGGTACTTTTATCAGTGTTTTCAAAATTAAATTAGATAACGCTTGGAAATTTAGTATGGAACAATACCTGCAAATTCCAGAGCAACTCTCTATGAAAATAGCTATCACAGAACATTTCTAAACGACGTTTTTAGTGAATCATTATGCTTTATTAGAGAGAGTTGTATCCAGACTCGTGTTCCAGAACGGAAGTTCTTAGGACTCAAATTCCATGGTTTTTCGCGACCGGTTACGTGCGAACTGGAGCAACGGGAGTGCAACAGGGTCCGATTGAAATTTTGTGCAGCAAATATGATTTCACATTTCGCATTTCTCCGTGCGTCTATGCTGTTTCTTTTCGTACGCAGCGCGATCCCGCGGGAAATTAATCGTGATGGACGAGCTTGTCCAATCGATCTGAAATACCCCGGGCAGGACGGTTTGTTGTTTCATAAATTCGTCTCACGTTTGCGGAAAGACTTGGTCCGTGGTTTCTGCAGAAAAATCTCTGCAGCCCGCCGAGTGTTTTTGATTCCACGGTTCGCGACTAACAATCGGATAACGAGCCATTGGTATTTCATAAATATGCGCGACGGGTATACGATAGAAATCTATTTGAACCGGAACGAGCATCCGTCTGTTGAAAGAAACGAAAACCGCCATCACCGGGAGCACACGCGGGAACAGTTTTCTACAGCAGAAATTTTTCTTCGCGGATTTCGCTCGTGGTTTTTATCACCTCCCACCTTTGCGCGCCCGTGAGAAATTACCGGGGCCAGTCTGCAGTATCGTTTGCTATTTTCGCTCGCATAATGCCGGGCGATAAACCCTATTTAGAGTAACAAACGAAGAAGTTCTCAGGCATACCCGCTTCTTGCGGTCTGTCGAAGGAAGCGTCTCTCTGCGCCTTCCATTATTAGTTCTATTCATCCGAGAGGAAAAACGTGGCGGAAGCCGCCGCGAATTTCTGCATACTATGGTAACATAAGTAGACTGCGGATCTTTATGCAAAATAACTGCGAAAATTGTGGCACATTGTAACTAAATAGACATTTCTTCCTCTCGTAACTTTAACAAATTGAAAATTATACATCGATTTCCTCAAATTCTCTTCATCTTTCTACTGTTTTAAATTTTTTTCTAGTCATTTTTGTCATAAGTGTATAAAATCCGCAGTCTAATTATAATCAATATTGACAGATTTGGCGCTGTATACAGGGTGTCCCACGTAACAGTTTTCACGATTTTTTAAGTACTTGCGATAATTTGACGAAAAATATTTTCAACAAAAGTTGATCAGTTTTCGATTGGCTATATATTGCAATAAAAAAAGTTCGAAAAACTTTTTTTTTATAGTATTGCCAAGGTCACCTTAATTTTTTTAAATGGCGCTTTGTATTTTTTGACTTAACAGTATTATAGCCCGTGCCAAGACGAATTCGACGACCTAGTATACCATGACCTTGGGATGACCTTGAAGGCGAAGAAATGAAAATTTCAACAAAACATGACAATCTGTTTGAATGGGTGATAATAACGTGTGTTTATTATTAAAACTCGAAATTACACTCAATTTTTATGGGGTCATTTACAGTCAATAGATTATGCTGTTCCAATGCAAAATAAGGAACATTTAAAGCAGCGAATCCGTACAGCATGAGAAGAACTTCGCTACGACAGTATCGGAAGAGCAACCAACAAAACGGATTTCAATTCGAACATTTAATGTGACTTTTTTACGAAATCGTTTGCGTTCATTTAGTCAAGGTTCCTGAATTGAATGTAATTTCGAGTCTTAATAATAAACACAAGTTATTAGCACCCATTCAAGCAGATTGTGATGTTTTGTTGAAATTTTCATTTTTTCGCCTTCAAGGTCATCCCAAGGTCATGGTATACTAGGTCGTTGAATTCGTCTTGACACGGGCTATAATAATTTTAAGTCAAAAATACAAAGTGCCATTTAAAAAAATGAAGGTGACCTTGGCAATACTATGAAAAAAAATTTTTTTCGAACTTATTTTATTGCAATATATAGCCAATCGAAAACTGATCAACTTTTGTTGAAAATATTTTTCGTCAGATTATCGCAAGTACTTAAAAAATCGTGAAAACTGTTACGTGGGACACCCTGTATAACTGATTAACAGTTTCATGCAACTATCAAGCGTTTGGAAAAAAGCATTACGGCGTAACTTGTTTCAGAAAGGTCAAATTATTAAAAGCCCGACTTGAATTCAATAATCTATAGTACCTTCTACCTTATCAGTGCAGCAATTTAAATTTTGATCTTAAAAATTCATGTATAAAAATATAAATTTGCATAACCACCCACAGCCCAGTCGTTTGACAGTTACATATGAAACTGTAATATTTGGCAGACAGAAGTGTGAAAACGTGCCTAGAACTATGATAAGCGTGTCTAGTAAGAGCACAGTTATTATAAGAGGGTGCAACGTAACAATAATGAACTAAATGAATCGACGTAACGAATAATAAATATTATTAAATAACTTGTTGTTTCTCCGGTTTTCTGTTCGAGGGCCTCACGAGTTCGCAACGTAACCGAGAAAATCGTAAGAATTTAATAAGAAATACATGATTTAATACTTTCATTTTTAGGCGATTTGCATGTTAAAGAGTAAATGGGTAAAGGCAAACTTGTTTATCTGGAAGTCATCAAACTGGTTTAATCAAAAACCGCCGATAGAAATTTAACACGCATGGATGCATGCACGGAGACCGAAAGCAGCTTTTCCTTCGTTTCTGAACGTTTATCAGTTGACATTTCAGGCAATCTTTCGTAACTAACAATAATGTCCAGTCGGTGGAACTGTGTAAGTAGTGTGACGGAAGGTTGAGCATGGCGGCTTTTTCTGCTCGTTTTTCTAATTTTCCCCCTTTTTGCAAAGGAATACTACGGCTGTGAGGCAAGTGCCGTCTAGCAACAAATACGCAGTTATGCATATTTTTCTATACAGCCACGCTTAAGTAGTCTTGAAAGTGATTTAATATGCCGCTCCAATAAAAGCATGTGATTTATCGAAAGGTTGGACAACTAGTTACTTGAAAATTGAAACGCTCGCCGTATAATACTGTTCTAAACGTCACAGAAATGTTTGAAAAGTGTTGTAATTAGACAGATATTCTATTTTATTCAAATAATCACGCTAAGTAAAAACTGAAGAAAACTGGTTCTGTACCAGGATACATTTTTATATATAAAAATGATATACAAGCTACAAAAAAACGCGTATGTGCAATCTGATTTGATGTAATCTTGCCTTAAAAAATCATAGGAAACGTCTGTGCAGAGTGTTAGGTAACCAAGAACGGACGTACAGAGCAGAAAAAGCAATACGTTATTCAAAAAACTTCACCTTCAACGTTTGTTACCTTTTTCCAACGATCTAAGTTGGAAACTATCCAAGTTTCCTATATCTTTTTCATAAAATTTCTTATTTGCTGAAACAATGTTTCATTGCTCTTTGTCGTGTTTTCAAATTTGCAGATGATTGTGTAGTTAAATAAGATACTAGTTGATTATGTTAATAGGTGCTTTTTACGTTGAATGAGCTTAGAAGCGACACGGACTTTATTGATTATCCAATATTTAGAAATAAAGAAATATTTCGTAGATTCTATCAACGCTATTCTAACAAGAATTTAGTGGTCTAAAGTTACTTTGATTCATTTTACGTTGTCTTTAGTTTGTTTGATTAAAGTCGGATCTGAATTGCTTTAGTTTGAATCAGTCAGCTCCAAATTCGAATTTGAATTAAATAATTCGAGTACTTAATTTAAGAGTACAGTAGAACCTGGCGCGTTGCAACCTCGTTTATTGAACGGAATTCTCGTTCGTTGCACACTAGCGATTCCCACCACGAGTTGTTAGAAATTCAGGAGCTCGTGGTGGGGATTGTGGTAATTACGTACTGAGCAGTTTAGAGAGTGGGGGAATACGGAGTGAGAAAGTGAAAAAATTGATGTGTGCTTAGACCACATGGCTGAAGTAAAACATCAATCTTTAATTTTTTGTCGAATTTTTATTAACACTATGACATTTAATTTTCTATGATTCTATTATTGAAACAATTGGCTTGTGATAGCTAAAAAATGATATAAATATTCTTCATTCAATTTTGTCTCAATGTCTTGCAAATACTGCATCGAGAGTTGTTCCTGATCTTGTTGTCGCTTCATTAAGATTATTTACCATTTCCAATCTTAATTTACTTCTAAAAAATTCTAATAATAATTTTGATTGTTCCGATGCAAAGTTCACGTTGAAATCTCCACTTAGCATCATCGGAATTTTATAATATATAATTTATTTAAATTATAATTATAATTAATAATAATTTTCATAATATTTATTAAGCAATGCCGAACCCTCAACCGTATATGTTAATAGAATAGAATTTCGTTTCATCGTTTCATTGTTTCATCGCCAGATCGGTTTTACTTCTACCTAAAGAAGTTTCACTTAAAAAACAGATCGCGCGATTGGTTACCACTTTCTTTGCACAACTTCGATTATTGCACGCATTTTCAATTTCGTTTCGGTGCAACGAGTGAGGTTTTACTGCACTAGTCTTCGTTCGAAACGATTTAGACAAATTAGCCCGTCTTGTTCTGCAATTAAAGAACCAAATCCTCGAATAAGCAGAACATTTCAATCCTGAATGAATTAATTACTCATGGACTTAAATTGCAGATAGTAGAAAGACATGAAATAATATTCTCCCGACTTTATATCGCTCTGGTGGCCGAGAATTTTCTATAAAACCGTTTCCTAATCTTAAAATACGGTGTTCAAAGAGATAGTTTTAATACGTGTGATTAAATAATTATAACTGTTCTGCAATAGGCTAAACGGAATGATCTTTCCGGCCGAAACGTAAGTACACACCTGTTAATCCCGGTGCTCGAGCACCGGTATTTTTTTAAGAAATACCGCAAACTCCGACCGACGAAAACTTTCGAGAGCAAGTGAAGCAATTGAGCAACGAACCGCCTCTAATTGGGGCTGGCACAAGCCGTAAAAAGGCGCTGCAAGTTAGGCCTGGTGTAAATGAATCGCGCCCTGATTTCCGTTTCCTCGATGACGGCCGACAGTTTTCGACGAAATTAGCTTCCTTAGACGCACAGAGTCCGAAACGAACCTAATACCACAAACAAACAAGACTTTGAACTTCTAAGTACCGTCCACCTATATCTACTATACCATATAGAGTACAAAACATTCAACACAATATTGTTTTATTTCTCTGACGATCTTAAAACGTTCTTAACACTAGAACTACATTAAAAATAACCAGTTTCAAATTTTTAATGTACGATTATCGAGACTGTAACGATGCGTTCGTGGATTTTGATTTAATGAACTTATTCTCTTTTCAAATCGCTAGGAATTCAAATTAATTCTTATTATTTTTATAACTGCTTATTGTTTTGATTTTGTGGGATTTTTAAGGGATGATTGTTCAGCAGCCAACGTGTTAGAAGATTAGAGAAATTTACGGTTATCGAGACTGTAACGATGCGTTCGTGGATTTTGATTTAATAAACTTATTCTCTTTTCAAATCGCTAGGAATTCAAATTAATTCTTATTATTTTTATAACTGCTTATTGTTTTGATTTTGTGGGATTTTTAAGGGATGATTGTTCAGCAGCCAACGTGTTAGAAGATTAGAGAAATTTACTGTTATCGAGACTGTAACGATGCGTTCGTGGATTTTGATTTAATAAACTTATTCTCTTTTCAAATCGCTAGGAATTCAAATTAATTATTATTATTTTTATAACTTCTTCTTGTTTTGATTTTGTGGGATTTTCAAGGGATGATTATTCGGCAGTCAACGTTTTAGAAGATCAGAGTTTACGATTATCGAGATTATAACGATGCGTTCGTGGATTATGATTTAATGAACTTAGTCTCTTTTCAAATCGCTAGGAATTCAAATTAATTCTTATTATTTTTATAACTGCTTATTGTTTTGATTTTGTGGGATTTTTAAGGGATGATTGTTCAGCAGTCAACGTGTTAAAAGATTAGAGAAATTATGTTTCGAATCAAATATCAGGTCCCAAGCGGGTATCACGATCAGACCCGAAATTTCAGGTTCCCGTACCGCTCCTAATAATTAATTTCTCTCGTAAAGAAATATCAGGCAGGAGAGGATTTAACCGATTATTTTCTCGTGTACGGAATACCATCGGCACTGTGACATTTTAAGAGATTAGTTTGAGAAATTATGTTTCGAATAAAATATCAGGTCCCGAGCGGATATTACGACCATACTCGAAATTTCAGGCTCCCCTGCGCTCCTAATAATTAATTCCTCTTGTAAGGAAATATCAGGCAGGAGAGGATTTAACCGATTATTTTCTCGTGTACGAAACACCATCGGCCCTGTGACATGTCAAAAGATTACTTTGAGAAATTATGTTTCGAATCAAATATCAGGTCACGAGCGGGTATCACGACCATACCCGAAATTTCAGGTTCCTCTGCGCTGCTAATAATTAATGGAAATCCTCTTGTAAGGAAATATCAGACAGGAGAGGATTTAACCGATTATTTTCTCGTGTACGGAATACCATCGCCACTGTGACATTTTAATTACACGTCGCTCAGCATTGCTTGTCGGACGAAACACGAGCCCGGCGACGTTGTACAAAAATTCCTTCCCTCTTCAATGAATAACAAGTTCTCCGGTAAATAACACGTATCGTCAATGGGAAATGCATTGCGAAACGCTGTCAAGATAGAAAAGTTGTAGTTCTAGTGAGTGCGCTCAATCGGCGTAATAAACTCCGTACGCGACGCGATATATATGGTGTTCGTCCGGCGTGATTATTCTGGAAAAAAGCGGTCCGCTGTTACCCATAATACTTGATAGCAGCACGTGAACAGGGACTCCCAAATGATTCTCATTCGTTCGCAAAGTCTAGCCGCCCCGAACGCAACAGCATTATCGTTAAATGCAAACGAGTAGAAAATCAATTCGGTTCAGCGAGCCGCCGATTACCGAAACACAAATTGTTTTAATCTAAACTCAAGCGAAAATTTAATTTATTATTTTTTCGCTTATTATACAGTGGCGTGCAAAGGTATCCGGACACCCTTTGAAAACGAATAACTTTTTCAAAATTAGTTCAAACGACTTGACTTTTTTTGAGATGTTAGACGCGTTAGTTTACTAGGTAACGTGTAAATAATATTTTCTAAAAATTGCTATTGGTCGGAATTGCGACGAAAATAGTAAAGTTCACGATTTTCAACTTTTTAATCTGTGCCTGTAACAAAAATTTAAAAGACGCGTTTTATAGGTCTAAGTAAGTTATGTACATGTACAATGTTTCATCGAAATCGGTTAACGTCGTTGTGAGTTACAAACGTTTAAAGGTGATTACATAAGGACAAAATTCCCTAGAAAGACCAAAAATCTGCGACTTTCACCCTTAACCTCCCATCTTGCAATGTTCGTAGCTTATAACAACATTAAGCGACTTCGATGAAACTTTGCGCATGTATATAACTTATGGAGATATACAAAAGGTACATTTTAAATTTTCATTACAGGCACTGATAAAAAAGTTAAAAATCATGACTTACTTTTTTCTTCACAATTTCGGCCATTAGCAATTTGTATAAATAATTATTTACACGCTACCGAGTAAACTAATCCTTCTAATATCTCAAAAAAACTTAAGCCGTTTGAACTAATTTTGAAAAAGTTATTCGTTTTTAAAGGGTGTCCGGATACTTTTGCACGCCACTGTATGTGCCGTTTTATTGTTATCGGTTTCGGTTGCGTCACGCGACGATTGGACGATCTCTGTTACAGTAACCAACACAGTAATTCTCGACGTTGATCCGTTTCGACCAATTACGAAGAAAACGAATCCTCTGGGAGAGAATTATGATAGCTCCGAGCTGTTATCAATGCGGTTCTCGATTCGGCGAAAGTGCACGTTGGCATGCAACCGGGCGAATCCTTAATTGGAGCCCATGTTAACATGGTCGTCGGACTATAATCGAACACGTGCCGCAGGCATAGTCGCGATAAAAATCTATGCTCGCGCATGAATTGCAGCCGCGAACTTTCATTCATGTTCCGTACGTCATTGATCCAATCGTTCCGATATCGGGAGGAAGACACAATCAATGAAAAGTGTGAAATTTTCTGATGACGAATTTCTCTCGTTCGTATTGTCTGAACTGATTATTAGCGAAACACGGAGCGCAATCATAAATGATTACTCGGTGATGTTAGATCAGATATAAAATAAATAATACTAAACATCACGTTTCTGCATCTAGCTCCACGGTAGACGATAAATCATGCTACGTGATGGTTTTTAAATTAAGCATTAAGTACCTCTGTTATTTTGTTTGAATCAATCTGGAAAAATGAACGTGTCTGTAATTCTCTAAATGTGATCGCTTAAGGACGTAAATTCGCTTTATGCTGGACTTTCATATTGAAGAGCACGGATTTTATGCAATTATGACGTAAATGACTAGATGAAATACAAAGGTACAAGAACATTAAAATAATTTGAGTACGATGTTTTATTGCTTTTATCTACACATGTTTAATAGGGGAAGCATATCCTCATTTCACGTCTCTCTTTTACAATTTTCTCAGAAGATTTTTATTCTGGATGCATGACGTCATTTCTTGAAAGTGTAAAAGTGATTAGAGCAAATGCAAGACTGCAAAAATATTAATACAATTTGTGTACGCTGTTTTATTGTTTTTATCTACATATGTTTAATAGAAGAAGTACATCCTCATTTAATGTCTGTTTTTTACAATCTACTCAGAAGATTTTCATTCTCCAAAAACATCCGCAGTCTAATGTCAAAAAAGGGCAATTCTCGGAAGTGCAATCCATTACCATCAACAACTGTGTCTACTTTTCGAGAGAATTCAATAAAGTTGAAGTGTCCAGTTAGCCAACCTAAGCTACTTCTTTGCTACCTGTAAGGTATCAACCAGCTACCGGTTGACAATCATTAATTCCAGGTATCTACAGTGTATCTATAGGCTTTTTCGATGCCTTGAAGGTCTACAATTACCTTCCTGGTCTCTTGTTTACCCATCGCATCTGCGTAAAGCTTTTTTAATGTCTTAGAGTTCTGTAATCGTCTACCTTGATTCTGCTCAACTATCTTCGGATAATTACGGAACAGGCCTTAAATGACTTTTAACCAATTTCTAATGGTCAGTCTTGAATATCCATTTTCAGCGACTACATGTTCCGGTGACATTCCCCAGGATAATGTTGCAAGGTTAGGCGTAAACTTTGTCGCTGGTCGACTCCTAACGATCAAGTTTGCGAAGGTATTGACTAAATGTATGTTGCCTAAATACAGTCGAGCTTAATTAATTGCAATAGAAACAGGCTAGATTACTTTTCAGTGCATAAGACACCTACAGTGTCACATCTTGAACTTTTCCTAATATGGTGTTTTTAAATGTTTTCTATACTGGTGGTATTTTCAAGCCTTCTTCCAATAATTTCCCTATTTATGTCCATTTATTTCCCTATTTATTTCCCTCGTGTCAATAAACTTTTTCTACGTTATTCAACGATGTTGCACTTTATAGTTTATGCTTCAAATGGAAATTAATCTATAATCATTCAAGAACATAAAAATCTACAACAATCTCTCAATCTGTAGAACAAGAATATTAAAAAATAGTTTGAGGAAGAAGTTGAAAGTGGATACACGGTTTAATGACATAAGAGTTAATGCAAATTCAGTTGATGGAAGTTCGGGAAATAATAAAACATTAATAAACAGATGATTCTGTATGCTCGTGTTATCTATCAATAGGAAAGGTGCACATCGCGATAAAAACTTTTGTGACAACCTCATAATTAGATTGCGGAACTCTATGCAATATAGAAATTGTGTGCCAAATAGGCAATTCATGGTCACATTAATAATTTTAAGATTTCAATTGTGCTCCTGTTATCTAACAATAGGAAAAATGCACATTGCGATAGAAACTTTTGTGACAACCTCATAACTAGACTGCGGATCTCTATGCAATATAAAAATTGTGTGCGAAATAGGCAATTCATGGTCACATTAATAATTTTAAGATTTCAATTGTGCTCGTGTTATCTAACAATAGGAAAAATGCACATTGCGATAGAAACTTTTGTGACAACCTCATAATTAGACTGTGGATCTCTATGCAATATAAAAATTGTGTGCCAAATAAGCAATTCATTGTCAATTTAATAATTTCAACATTTCAATTATGCTCGTGTTATCTATCAATAAGAAAGATGCACATTGCGATAGAAACTTTTGTGACCACCTCACAAGTAGACTGCGGATCTTAATGCAATATAGAAATTGTGTGCATTAATTGCAGGACATTGGAGCCAAATATGCAATTCATTGTCGTTTAAATAATTTCAACAAGCTGAAAATAATAAATTGGCACTGTTAAATCATTTTCTATTGTTTTAAGTTGCACTTATTCTTTTTTGCCATTCATGCATAAAATCCTCATCCTGCTAACAATACATCAAAACACGAGATTCTAGAAGTGTTACGTATCTAATTTGTTATGTTTGTGCATAAATAAAAATGTTGATGATTGTCGAGGATTCAGTCGATAGACTTCCTGCAAGTAAAGCAATAAAACATATTACACAAGATAAGTCGCTGCGCGTCTTCCGGCGGCGGCTCCCATGGATTGCGCTTCTGCCCCTGTTCAGCTGCTAAAGGTTCACCCGCGAGACAGAGTGCTCATAAGCCCGCATGATGCAAAATAAGTATTGCATCTCGCGGTTTCTCCGCGGATGAAATAGGCGCGGCGTGATGTAAGCACGTACTGCACGCGGCAATCCTTCGTCTCCCTAGAAGGTAGCAGACATTTCACGTTCCCGTGCATCAGGAATACTAAAACGCCGCCGGTGGAGTGACCGTCGTCTATTTATGAGATATCGATTGCCATCGGCTCACCGGTTGCGAGGGAAACGCCATTGACAGCGAAAAAAGATTCTATCGCGCGCGCTGTCGGAATGGCAATACCATCATCCTCTTTCTGTGCGAAATCACCGGGACAGAGTGAAAATACAAACGCGCTTACTCCGCTTCGAACAACGAAACTTTTCAGTTAGTCGTCACCAGTTTCGTTCAGCTAACATTTTTTATTTCATAATTATTGAAATTACATATACGCTTCTATTAGAAATTATTGTATAACAATAAAAAATGCGAAAAATCGATTTATTTAAAAGTAAGAAATTAGAATACTCCTATAATATGGTCCATTATTTCTTCGTATTCGCTCAGTGTTCTCCACACTTTATAGCCCTCATAACAGATGTCAGAACTAATTCATATTATCCTTGAATTTGAAAGAAAATGCAAACGGCTTTACAACACTAAACCTACCTTGGTCAAACAGTCAGTTTTTTTTATTGCACAGTTATTGAGATTGTAAAAATGCAAGAAAATGAACGCAGGAAAAAAATTCAATCGCGCGCGCTGTCGGAATGGCAATGCCATCGTCGTCTCTCTGTGCGAAATCGCCGGGACAGAGTGAAAAGACAAACGCGCATACTCCGCTTCGAACAACGAAACTTTTCAGTTAGTCGTCACCAGTTTCGTTCAGCTAACATTTTTTATTTTATAATTACTGAAATTAGGAAGACGCTTCTATTAGAAATTATTGTATGACAATAAAAAATGCGAAAAATCGATTTTTTTAAAAAACAAAATACTCCCATGATATGGTCCATTATTTCTTGGTATTCGCTCAGTGTTCTCCACGCTTTATAGTCCCTCATAACAGACATCAGAACTAATTCGTATTATCCTTGAATTTGAAAGAAAATGCAATCGACTTTATAACACTAAACCTACCTTGGTCAAACAATCAGGTTTCTCTATGGCGCAGTTATTGAGATTGAAAAAATGCAAGAAAATGAACGCAGGAAAAGGATTCTATCGCGTGCGCTGTCGGGATGGCAATGCCAGCATCGTCTCTGCAAAATTACCGGAATAGAGGGAGAAGAATAAACGCGCAGCGTTTGCCATCCTGTGATAAGAGATTCTTCCACAGCATCATCGGACGCAACGATTTTTCCAATTTTTTGTCCACGAAAAACCCCTTCTTTGATTCGAGTTTTTGTTGTACTGAAATTCGCATCGATGAATGCACCGCGCGAAGTGATGAATAGAGTGCAGATTTTTATGCGGTTGTTGCCTCCGTGAATTTGTGAAACGCGGAAGCGGTTCCATTAACAAGCATTTACGAGATAATTGCCTCATCTTTATCGCGGGATTATTCTTCATTGTCTGCTCGATGAAATGATTTTTTTCCCTGGTTCTAATTTTCGGAAGACAATTGTGCAAAAATTATGAATGATCCATTGATCATACTTCTCTTCCGAGTGTAGTATTCGTCAAACGAACTGCATATTGGCGCGAATGTGTATAAATTATACAAGTGACAGGTTGTAGTATGTGCACAAGTATTTTATGGCTCTTTAATGGTAACAATTTAACGTCATGTCGCTCTTTAATATCGCGATTCTTGTAATATATTCGACAATAAGAAGATTGTACGTTTGATAATGTCTATCACCAGTGTGTTAGTAATTCTGATTTAATAAACTCGATCATTATTTATACCACTTAGAAAAATTGATTTTTTCATTTTCGACGGATTCGACATTCAAAAATTGTTGAAATTACAATTTTACATTTACCGAACAGCACGCGATTGACAAATACTGTTTCTAATATTAGCGACTTGTTCTCAGATTTTCTACAGACTTCCTTTAATATTAACTACGCCCTGACACAGCAAATTTCTCTCTAATTTATAATGTAGCATACGGTTCTTGAATATTTATTTCACCGCGATGGCATCTTCGGCAGAAAATGTAAATGAAATCGTAAATGAAAATGTAAATATCTTCGTTATAAATTAATATTTTTTAACACCCATATCGGAAATCTATTAGTTACTTATAAAATCGAGCAAATGCATATAAAATGATGGAGATTATTTTTGAGAGAAGAATGTATTTTGATCGTTCGAAGATTATCAATAAATTGAAGAAGAAAGGGGTATCAATTAATTTCCATACGTAATACACTATTCCCGACTAAGTATTGAGTCTTGATCTTACTTCTACCACAAAATTATCAGTACTGTCTCGAATCCAGCGTTACAACTTTCCAGCGCATGAACTCCGTTGTTCCCGTTGTATAATCGCCGTAATTATGCCACGGATAGAAACAAGCCGTCGGATTTTTGTAAATCCGTATCATGCCAAAGCTCGTGCGTCAGAAGATAAATGTGCGACTGCAGCGGGCGGAAAGTGTCGTATCGCCCGGAAAAATGCTCGTAGGAAGCAATTAAATCGTTCACGGGTTGCCATAGAAAGTAGATGTATTATCGGTCATATCATTAAAACTTTATCACTTCCTACTGGGAGCCTCCGACGCCGAGTATACGATCGAACTCGCGGGTACAAAATTTATAGCGCATCTACGACAATTTCTCGTTCAGAGCGTAACCCACTAAGACCATATTTATTTCTTAAAAATATGACAAAAAAAGAAACGCTGCCATAAATCGCGGTTTCGTTTCCTTATAACGTTTTGATAGAAAATTAACGTCCGCGTAAATAAATGAAATGTCGTAAAGCCATTTGAAAACGGCAATAACAATTACAGTGATAGCCACTTGGACGAAGTGTATCGCCTCTGTTTATGAAGGAAAATTATAGTTAAACTATGGATATTTATGAGAAAGAAACGTTGTCCAAGAAACAGAATTATTCCTATTCTTTCAAATTGCAGTTACTCATTTTGTCATAAATGCATAAAATCCGCAGTCTATAAATTTTCTAACACTTTAAAGAACTAGAAATGCAACTACATTTTTATTCTTCAATTGTATAAATTACCGACAACATACACAGATTTTAAAGAAAACAGGAATAGCCACATTAATACTAATTAATGTACTTCTCCATTTTCTGTTTTTGATGAGCTAAAGCAGGCAGTTCCAACCAGTAGCTCCGGAACTACTCGAGGCACCGTCCCCACTTAGGTTCTTCCCCCACTCTTGGACTTCATCGTTATTATGTATAGTAGTGGGAAGCTCCCACCACGAGAGCCGCGCGGCGCGCGCAGCACTCACTAATTCTACGGCTGTACGTAGTAGTGGGAGAAGAGCTTCGATGGTGGGGACCTTGCAGTTCTCGGAGGGGGATACGTTGGAACTCCCTGAGATAAGGGATCGAAATCATGGCAACAGTCAATACATGTTTGCCAGTACACTCTCTATAAAACAATATATAACTCATATAATTTTTATTATTTTTACTTTAAAAAAATAACTTGCTCACATCAAATACCCACAAATACATGTGCAAAATCCTAGTGCTAAAACTTCAATAGTTCTTCTAAAAAAATTCCTAAAAATCCTCGAAAACCAAAATAACCCCTTAATTACAATCGGCGGAGAATAGATGGACCTGAAAAGTCTCTCCGTTGATGTTTCGAGATATTTAATTACACGGGTCGGCCACGCAGGTTTCATCAAAAGTGACTTACTTGGATATCAATCAACAAGAGCCAGCGGCCACGATTCGTCGCGCAAGGGAATCGTAATAAACTTTCCTCTGGCCAGTTGGACCGTTTCCTTTCTCGACTGCGATAAATCAGTCATTTTCTCGAATTCCACCTGCGTCCTAATGTTGATTGGTTGCCGATCTGCTCTCGAAGGCAATCGATTGCCCTGGTGATGTCGCAAATGATATACTGCGTGGCTCGCGAATGCATTAAGAAGACCGCAGAATCGCCGATGCAATACGTTTAATTAAGCGATTACCCATTTGCTTCGATTAAACTGCATCCTACAAGTAGTATTTCGTTATTCCTGCCACCAGCGATTTATATCTAACTTCGCCAATTTTCCTCTGCCAATTCGTAACACCAAAAATTGCGGTGCATCTAAAGAAATGGCATGGTTAAGAACGCACGAGCGAAGTGAACTTCTATGGCGATTGTAATCGATTCGTAATGTAATGAAAAGTAATGTACAGGATGTACGCGTTAAGTTATGTCACCATTTTTTAGTCATTTCCGGTAGTGCAATTAAAAAATGTTTTAAACAAAAGATCGACAGTACTTGGTGAGCTACATGTTCGCATATTCTAAATTCTGGAAAAATGCTTTTTACATAAAATGTAAAGGTCACCTTGACTTTTTTAAATGGCACCACGTGTTTGGACGTCATATGATTGTTACTGACGTCGAGACGAATTTAAAAGTGTATTATACTATGACCTTGAAATGACCTCAAACTCGAAAATTTTGTGCAAACGTAATTTTAATGAAAAATTATTTCTTACAAAATAAATCAGGTTTCATCAGATGTTCGAACTGCGATACATCTTCTATGATACAGAACTTCGCTCCACACATGGCGACAACGAGAAATCTAATACAACGAGCGGAGTTCTGTATCATAGAAGATGGATCGCAGTTCGAACATCTGATTTATTTATTTTGTAAGAAATAATTTTTCATTAAAATTACGTTTGCACAAAATTTTCGAGTTTGAGGTCATTTCAAGGTCATAGTATAATACACTTTTAAATTCGTCTCGACGTCAGTAACAATCATATGACGTCCAAACACGTGGTGCCATTTAAAAAAGTCAAGGTGACCTTTACATTTTATGTAAAAAGCATTTTTCCGGATTTTAGAATATGCGAACATGTAGCTCACCAAGTACTGTCGATCTTTTGATTAAAACATTGTTTAATTGCACTACCGGAAATGACTAAAAAATGGTGACATAACTTAACGCGTACACACTGTATATAAATAATATTCATATTACTTAGAATCGATTACATATTACAGGCGCCATAGAAGTTTCACTTCTCTAGTGGTTTTAAGCACACTATATTTTTCTATCTTTATTACATTTTTTCTATCAATTTTTCATTTTATTATTTTTCACAACTTTCTTGTAGGACAATTTTAGTACTGCCAATGAGTTCGTAGAAAAGAATCTTCTAACATAAATGACGTCCTTGTATGAATAACATTTTTAAAATCGCTGTAGAAGTTTTCAGTTCGGTCGTGCACAGCTGTCTGTTTCTCGCTTGTTCGGCTAAACTCGGCTCCCCGAAGTTTACCCGAATGAGCAATTTACCTCGGCGCATGACGGATCAGACTCATTCGCTGCACAGCAATACCCGAATGATCGTTTCACCTAGGAGCGTGACGGAGCCGAGTTTAGCCGAGCGAGCGTTTCACCGCGATGCGTGACGCGTGACGCATGACGGATCAGGCTCATTCACTGCCCAGCAAAAATTATATACACGGTGTGCCCAAAGAAGTTTTCATTTGAAAATTCGCTTGACCAAACGGAAATTCAACTGTATCAAAATCCTGCAGGCTAATGCGATTACACTGAAGCTGAATTTCACAAAAGCGACGAAACAAAAATTTGAAAGTAGAAATCACACAGTAATCCGGGGAAAAAGTAGTCGTGGATGATTGCTTGTCACGGAACTTTCTCAAAATAACAAATCCCGAGGAATTGATGGACAATGCTCGCGTATCTCGGTAGTAAATCGTGCAACTCGGTTGATCGAGATCGTCGAAACAGGATCTTATAAACAGACAATAATGATCAGCGTAATCCGGGTCACAATGTTGCGGCAAGGCTAGACAATAAGTTTACCATATCGCGGCTCCATTGAGTTTTTAATTAGTCTTTCTCCTTCTTCCTCGTGGACGTAAGCATGGTCCTACGCTTGTCGAGCACCCTTCAATTGATGTAACATCTGTATGCGCACAATGTTAAGTAGCAAAGGCGTCACTCGGCCACACTTCGAACTTCCCAGGATTCTATGCATAGCATCGAGCTGTGGGAAACGAGCGGAACGCGTCGGTTTCCCGGCGGTTTTGTAAAAGCGTGTCGATTCGCAGCAGCGTCACGTACAGGCGTACGTACAAGCGTATCCGTACCCGTCCCGCGAATAATTGCCGCGCGCGGAAATCGTTAACCATCCGGGGACGACGATCGACGACAACGACGTCGACGTCTTTCCATTGCATATTTGCGGAATAGGAAAAGTCCGACGCAAGCAGTCCTAATGGACGACAAATCGCTGGAAACCGCGGAACGACCGACCGAACACGATCGCCGGTTTAATTAGTCGAAATCTCTCTTGTTGAATATTTGCGTTTCACCGCGAGCGCGGGTCCGCGAAACACCGCGAATGGATAACGAGCTCCCTGGAGCAAAAGTTTCCGAATATCGTTCGATCGATCGGTTTCTCCTTATCCTCTCGCGTTCGGAAACATTTAGACTATGTATTATACTATATTCTAATATATTATACTAAACATTAATATATTCTAGTGTGTTACACTATATTCCAGTACATTATAGTGCATTTTAGTGCATTATAACACATTCTAGTATATTGTGATATTGTCGAGTAAATTAAATACTATATTCTAGTATATTCTAGTATATTACAGTGTATCCTAGTATATTCTAGTGTATTATACTACATTTTACTATATTCTAGTATATTATACGATATTTTAGAATATTCTAGTAGATTATGCTATATTCTCGTATACCAAACTGTATTATAGTACATTGTAGTGTATTTTAGTATAGTATAGCACATTCTAGTATATTGTGGTATAGTCTAGTAAATTATACTGTGGTCTAGTACATTCTAGTATTATATACTATATTCTAGTATATTCTAGTATATTTCAGTGTATCCTAGTATATTCTAGTGTATTATACTACATTTTACTATATTCTATTATATTATACGATATTTGAGAATATTCTAATAGATTATGCTATATTCTCGTATACCAAACTGTATTATAGTACATTGTAGTGTATTTTAGTATAGTATAGCACATTCTAGTATATTGTGGTATAGTCTAGTAAATTATACTATGCTCTAGTATATTCTCGTATACTACATTGTATCCGAGTATATTCTACTGTATTTACTATATTTTACAATATTCAAGTATATTATAGGATATTTTAGAATATTCTAGTAGATTATGCTATATTCTCGTATATCAAACTATATTCTAGTACACTCTAGTGTATTGTACTATATTTCAGTATATTATGCTATATTCTAGAGTATTATAGAATATTCTAGTATATTCTAGTGTATTTTACCATCTTCCAGTATATCACACTGCATTCTAATATATTAGAGTATATTTTGGTATATTCCAATATATGTATAATGGTATTTTCTAGTATATTATAATATATTCTAGTATATGTATTATTCCATTTTCTAGTATAGTATAACACATTCTAATATATTCTAGTATATTTAAGTATATTATCATATATAATAGGGACCATTTCGTTTCTCAACGAATTTATTACATCACATAACAAATAACAACACTAAACACTTTGATTATCAATCTCAGCTACCTGTCTTTCATTGAAATTTTGATTTCACTTAAAAATCCAAAAGAAATCATTCGTACACCGACCAGTTGCGATTGCGGGCGATCGAGATATCGCTTCTTGTGCAGAGTCGCCGCGTTGAAATCACCAAGCGAGAACGTTTGATAGGAAACACGCACGGCATCTCAACGATGACAAGATGAAATGCACGGAAGATATTTATTAGAAGCCGACCACTTTTCTCGCTACGTATTCGCCTCGATGTATGTAGATTAGGGCGTAATTCATAGTAAAAAGGAACGATCTAACATTGTGACTAATACTGGGTAATCGTTAAAGCGATCCCGTAACCGGTAAGCCAACGCATAAATAACTCGGGTCGATCGCGTTTCAGCGCGTCAAGATAATTTGTTGCTTCCTAATTATTATTCGTACCTTCGCTTTCACCCTCGTTCGCATACTGACCTTTTCATTTATCGTCCTGGGGCATTGGTGAGTTCCGCTCTGCACGTGTGCAGGTGCATACTACTGCGACTTACGACTAACTCGAAATAATCTGCATACTTGCGGGCGACTATAGGAGTTCTTATGAGATTCTTAATAATAATTTATTCTCTGTAGCTCAATTTTATCGCCAAAATATTGCGACGAGATTTATAACTGGGTTCTCTGATTAAGTAACTGGCTTCCGCGTTGCTGGAGAGTCAACTGTAAATTAGATGCTCTATTCAAAATATGCGAAGTTCTGGACATCATGGGAAAGGAAGAAGTGTAGTTGCTACGTGGCACATTAGATCCTCGGTGAATGGTGAGACGGTAGGGGTGTGCGAGAACCCGAAAATTTATGGATTTCGATTGTCGAGACGGGTCGGGTTCTCGAAAATTTCGGGATTCTCGATTATGTCGAGATTCTCGAATGTTTCGGGATTCTTGAAAGTCTCGGGATTCTCGAAAGTCTCGGAATTTCCGAAAAGTTTAGGATGTTCAGTACACGATTGCCGTTATTACACTGGTTTTCGGAAACACCCCAAATATCGGAAATTTCATGCCGCGATCGATTTTGAAGCGCGTCTCATAACGGTAATCGAGTACTGAAGACTAAAATTTTCGAGAATCCCGAGACTTTCGAGAATCCCGAAATTTTCGAGAAAGTCGAAATAATCGAGAATACCGAAATTTTCGAGAATACCGAAATTTTCGAGAAACTCGACATAATCGAGAATTCCGAAATTTTCAAGAAACTCGACATAATCGAGAATACCAAAATTTTCGAGAATACCGAAATTTTCGAGAAACTCGACATAATCCAAAATACCGAAATTTTCGAGAATCTCGAAATTTTTGAGAAACTCGAAATAATCGAGAATACCGAAATTTTCGAGAATCTCGACTTAATCGAGAATACCGAAATTTTCGAGAAACTCGACATAATCCAAAATACCGAAATTTTCGAGAATCTCGAAATTTTTGAGAAACTCGAAATAATCGAGAATCCCGAAATTTTCGAGAAACTCGACATAATCGAGAATCCCGAAATTTTCTAGGAACTCGACATAATCGAGAATACCGAAATTTTCGAGAAACTCGACATAATCCAAAATACCGATATTTTCGAGAATCTCGAAATTTTTGAGAAACTCGAAATAATCGAGAATACCGAAATTTTCGAGAATCTCGGACATTTTAGAGAATTCCGAAATTTTCGAGAAACCCGACGTAATCGAGAATACCGAAATTTTCGAGAAACTCGACATAATCGAGAATACCGAAATTTTCGTGAAACTCGACAGGATCGAGAAACCCGAAACTTTCAAGAATCTCGAACATTTTCGAGAATCTCGACATAATCGAGAATCCCGAAATCTTTTTGAAATTCGACATAATCGAGAAACCGGAAATTTTCGAGAATCTTGACATAATCAAGAATCCCGAAATTTTCGAGAACTCGTCCCGATGTCGAAAAAAAGTCTCATATCGTCCCGACTCAACATTTTCCGGTTCTCGCACACCACTACGGGACTGTTAAATTACGGTGCCCTTCTGTGAGTTTGCCAACTGGATGTTCTTCTAAAATCAATCAACTTAAATAACCAGAAACAATTCTGTGAAATTCTGTAATGGAGTAAGATAAGTAGACACCTGATGTTATTATGAAACGTTGAATGCAGTTATTATGTTCATTATTTTCTATAAAATGATTAAACGAGGATATGTATTTTTATTTAACATCGGGGTCTTACAATTTACCTGTACAATTTTTATTTTGCATAGAGATCCACAGTCTAATCATGTTTCAGTAGTTGTTCCTAGAAATAACAACGTCATCTTTACAAGGGAAAATTGTCAATCAACGTAACTTTATTGAAAATATGGTAAATTATTACAAATTTCTGATCGATGGTACAAATTGAGAGGCTAATGCATGAGATCAATTGTCTCTGCTGTCTTCCTCAACCGAAGCTAACGATCTTCCGAAGATAAAGATGCAGAGTACATTGATCCTGCCTCAAAAGGTTCACGGTTACATCGGTGCTTGCAGCCTCCAGTTGCGCCACGTCCATTATCCTTGAATTATAGCACCCGATCGGTATAAATTATCATCTAATTCGCTCGCTATCTTGATCGTTGCACCCCTAGCACCACTGTTTAACAAACATCGATTTTTTCGCAGTTGTCCGAGTCATGTAGATTCCAACAAGCTATTAATTAATTTCAATTTAATGAACTCAATATAACATCGCGGGCATGCAAATTTGTCGCTGTTTCCGAGAAAACGACTCCGCGGTTCAATAATTCAACTCACCTGTGGCATTGCGCAATCGTTCGAACGATTTGCGCAGGGAGGAAGTAAATCAAACGGTCTTATCTGCCGGCGACCACACAAGATAAGAAGCCAATGAACGCAATTACTATGCGTCACAGTGATTTTTTCGCGACGCTCGCGTTCTCGGCGAACGCTTCGGAAAATCGACGATCGATCGGCAAACACCTGTAGCACGTTACTTTTACTTTCCGAGCTGAAATGGTAGCACGTTAACTGGAACGGTGACTCGCTGAGAGTGTCTGGGTGTCGGTGCTGCCTCCCGAGGTCAGGCTGGGACCGATCGAAGACAATAAAATCGAAAGGAGAGCCGCGCGGGTTCCCTTTCCTGCGTTGTTATCGCTGATGATCTGCGAAAATGCAACGGCCGGTGGAACAAGAGCGGGTCGCGGGCGCACATTCTCGTGAGGCACACGTATCGCGCGGATAGTTCGGTCCGTTCGGTACGTTCGGTCCTTTCGGTTCGTTAATTCCATGGGAGCAGAAACACTGCAATTCGTCTCGCACGAGCGACCAGCGCGATTTTCGAATCCCTCCCGAGACACCGGAGTCGTGTGCCCGACCGGACACGTCGCTCGCCTCCGCGCACGCCCCTCCTTTTCAAGGGAGCCATTTCTGCGACTTAACAGTACTAAATAATTCCTTTTGCCCCAGCCGATCAGGAACTTTCACTATTCGTGGGACACCGACTATCGCGCCCGCGATCGCGAACGCTGCACCAGTCGAATGGCCTGCATTTCCGTCGGTCGAAGCCGCGTGCATCCTTTGAGCTGTTTTTCCTCTCTGGATTTGATATGTTGTAGATAAGAAAATATAGATGATACATAGTTTTTAACAAGCTACATTCTACGTACTTTTTATTAATATCGACATGGCACACTATGAATAGAACGGCCTGCAATTGTGGCGGTCGAAGCAGCGTGCATTATTGCAATTAGAACTGTAAACTGATTTCACTCTTTGAGCCGGGATCATTGTAGAACCAATGTTTCACAGGAACCCTGGGTGTCTATGTGCTATCTATATGTTAAAATTAAAAAGTGCTTGATTTAATAATATTATTTGAAACTTTTACTACACTCATTACGCAGTAGTATTTGTATGATTTAAGATTAAAATATATATTTGAAATAATTATTTCTTTATATAATTACCATTTCACGAAAAATTTATCTGCCGAGTTTAAATTTCAAAGGAACCCTGGGTGTCTATGTGCTATCTACATGTTAAAATTAAAAAGTTCTTGATTTAATAATATTATTTGAAACTTTTACTATACTCATTTCGCAGTAGTATTTTTATGATTTAAGATTAAAATATGTATATAAAATAATTATTTCCTTATATAATTACCATTTCAAGAAAAATTTATCTGTCGAGTTTTATTTCAAAAATCTATTTTTTCCCCAACCTTGACAGATGATGATGTTTCATAAATATTTTTACATTAAAAAATTCAAACTATAGAGCTCTACAACGACTGACGGTACAACAATACATTTGTCGACACATATTTCGACTACAGATGAATATACTTCTCTAATAACGTTCCCATCAAAGTGAGTTCCCGATGTCAGCGCTTCATGGCTAGGATCTCTCCGCAAAAATAGAATGAAATTCCGACAGCTTGTTTCATTTCTCAGCAATCATGACCATGTTGCATGATAGGTGCGAAAAACGCTTCAGAATCTTGTAAAACAATTAAGCCCGGGCGTGTCGAAGTATTTCTTCAACTAGTGACGCAACGCGCGCGATAGAAAATAATTCACCAGCGGAATTATATAATGCTGATTTTTCGCAGGATAATATCCATCGGAATCACTCGGTTCTTTCTGTGTTCCCTATACATGTTCTCCTTCTTTCTCCCGCCTTGCTCGTGGCGAGTAAACAAGCAAAACATTGCCGCGGCATAATTAACCACCTGGAATACCGCGATCGATCAACTTGCGCAATTATCGTCAAGTTCTCGTTAGCGTAGTCAAATGCGGCGCCCCACGATTCGACCTGCGCGGTGCGTTCTCGAAATTGATGCTTATAATTCAGCCGGGAATCGAAATCGTTAACCGATTCTGGATACCGGATGGAGAAAGTTTGCATCGGAATACTTGGCGGAACAATATAAAGTGATCTTGCGACCGGGGGCAATTTAGTGGCTTGCATCGCTGGACCTAATAATTAATCGCGGAAAGGGGAACGCGCGGAATTCGCATTGCGGTTCGCATTGCGGATGTTCTTTCGACTGTTGCGTCCCACGGTATAAGGCCCCCGTAAAACCAACCACCATCCACGATCTCTCTCTTTCTCTCTCTTTCGCCCCCACCCGACGCCTTTTGTTCCGATCTTTAATTTATCTCCGCTGGTGGTACGCCAAGTCGTGTAACACGTTGCCCATTGTATGTCCTTGCCGCAAACAGGAACGATTTATCGCACACCTTGCACACTGACTGTGACGAAATACTTCTTGGTCAGTTCGCGTGACAGTGTCCTTACTCGGGCTGGATTGTTAGCGTAACAGCACTTCTAAGCGGATCGCGATCCTCTCGAATCGCAATCGAACCGATACTAAGGTCGGTATGTTACAGCCATTGTGGCTCCCTCGACGCATTTCCAGTTTCGTTTCCATCGGACTTTCTCGGGACTTGTCCATCGATGATTGGCGGCGTGTCATGGTTCACATCTGATTATAGAAGCTTGCCAGAAACAGAAGAATTTATTTAACTCCCTGCCATGTGGTATGAGGTCTGACTCGTGATGAGAATCTCAAACAGAATCTATTAACACAAAAATTATTCATTTCGATTGGAAATAAAATACTATTCTTCTGTTGTCAATACTTGAGCATTTAAGAAAATGTACGTATACGATGAATAAATAAATTTTGTTTGTCATTCAGGGAATTAGTGAGAACGAAGAAATTCTAATCATTGTAACTATGAACGAAATCGAACGGCAAGGAGTCGATGACTCCTTATTATATCATTGTACTTACATCATTGTATTATATCATTGTACTTATACAGCCGATGTATATATATATATATATATATATATATATATATATATATATATATATATTAAGTGTGGTATTAAATAAGGTAAAAACTGAGTGATAATTAGAAGAGTACAGTTGTAACATGAAGAATTTTATTTTATTAAATTTTTAGCTGCCTCATATTAAGTACCATTTTTCAAACTCTCGCTTTATCAGTTTTTAATTTTTCAGCATCTCTTTCAACTTTTTTACTATAACTTCAAAATATTAAAATTTTTTTAAACTTAAACGTGCGAGTACAAAAAAAATATATAATTCAAATATTTTGAAGTTATAGTAAAAAAATTAAAAGAGATGCTGAAAAATTAAAAACTGATAAGGCGACAGTTTGAAGAATGGTACATAATGTGAGGCAGTTAAAAAATGTACTGACATAAAATTCTTCGTGTTCCAACTGTACTCTTGTAATTATCACTCAGTTTTTACCTTATTCAATACCACACTTAACAAATATTTAATTCCGAATGTTCAAGCACGACCCATAATGTCTACACAGGCTTCGATAAGAAACTACGATTTTTCTGAGAATAAAATAACGTTAACTATAACCGTACAAAATTAATATTCTTCATCTTACCTTTAGTGTAATTTAGCAGTAGCAGTATTTAGTTGTTTACCTTTTTCTTACATTTATGTGAATCATGATAATCGAAAACGTTTTCTCTCTCAATAATGATTTCCAACATGACGTTCAATGGTTTTTATAATTGTCTATTTCTTATGAGGAACTAAAATGAAAAAGATTAAATATTTTAAGTTATTGTAACTTTATGCGATTTTATTGTAATTGTTCTTTCATTGGCATATTTACAGGCTCGCCAATTAGTCGATTCGATCGACCATAAGCAATCGCTGACCTAAGTGAGTCATAACAAATTAATAGGACTTAGCGAGACGCCTGTAGAGGTGTGTTAATATAGACACAATTATCGTTGTCTGAATACGAATCAGTTTGCCATTGTTTCAGTAAATTGCTTCTATTAATCACGGCCTTAAATTTCCGATCACTTGACTCGTAATTGCCTTCTCATTTTTACTGTGTTTATAAAATCTGGTTCTTTATACTGTATAAAAATCTTCAAAAGAAAGTATATAAAACTTTAATAAAAATTAACAGTGTTTCATTTAACTATCAATCTATTCAAGCCATTCATGGAGGAAATAGAATCATTTTTTATTTCAGTTTTTTTTTGAGTTTGTCTAGGAGAATATGAAGTTGCATAATGCTTCGTAATCTATTGGTTGTCCGTAATTATTTACATCTCTACAATTTATTCGTTTTGTAACATATTTCTTTTTATTGAAGTGTGCTTATTTTTACATTTACTCGAAACATTTTATTATAGAATATGCTACTCGATTATTTTCATTCTAATTCGATTAAAGACAAATACATTAATGAAGTTTAAATATGTTGCATGAATGGTCGACCAAATGTATGCTTTTGTACACAGAAATGTTTTATTCTATTACACACAACAAAGATTTGTAAAATGTTGGAGTTCCGAGGAAGATCGCTATATTATTTCAAAAAAATCACTATGTTATATTTGATACTTATTTATTTCCATGCTAAATTAATTAAAGACAAAGAAATTTATGAAATTTATGTTGTACAAATAGCCTATTAAATGTACACTGTCCGCACAGAAATCTTTCATTTTATCGTTACGACAAAAGTTGAAAGAAGATTGAAGTTCCAAGAGAGGTTGCCGTGTTATATATGATACTCATTCATTAATTAATGCTAAACCTACCGAGCACTAAATGTAGCTGGTCTATGTTGCCTTATAAAAATTTAAACATTGAATTTATTTAATGTTTGTACGAATTTTATGGTAGTATATGCTTGAACGAAGAACTGTATCTAATCATTTCCAATGAATGCATCTTTATAATTTCAAGAATTTAAAATAAAAATTTCAGACTGGTCAATATGACTGGCGCTGGTAGCTTTAACGTTAAAGGCAGGGAACATTCTAAACGTCAGGTATTTTGTATACAATTGCCAAGTGAATTTCCGCTGTTCATATAGAAATTTTCAATTTTATTACCAAAAGCATACTTGAGGAATTATTACAGTTCCCAACACATCTGGCAAAGCGTTACGGTCATGGAACAAGGAAAACCATAATGCTTTATAAATAGCCCAAGGGGTATCAAAACTGTGTGGCCGACGGTGCTTGCGCACGATACTTTTGTTCGGTCACTATGTATCACCATAATGTATCCTTCTCGCCTCTCACTAATCGAGTTACCCACGTAACCTTTCCACCCATTATCTGTCTTCTGAGTCGCAAACGTGAAAGTCTAGAATCCAGTGATACAGCACTATAGGGATACCACGTGTACTAGGATAACTACTTTATGAAGTTTTACGGTCGGGAATCGTACGAACTCTGTGAACACTTTCTATTTTGTTGGTTGCAGCTAACAAAACCGCGTGGGTGGCAGCCATTTCTATCAACCTTTTGAAAACAGGTTGTCGAAATAAATGATTCAATTCTTCAGACGACTACCAGCATGTTATTATCAAATAGTTTTACTAAAAATAAATAAACGACCTTGAAACGTCCTTGACACCATATTAAGCAACATAGTAGAAATACTTGTTCTAAATGTGCTACATTCTCTGGTCCATTAGACAACAGTTAATCCTCATATTTTTATAACATGGGACTGAATAAGATTGGATATTCATTTCGTAACTGATTTCTGTTCGACGATAAAATGTTTGTATTTTAATAATTCTTACAGCAGACTGCGCTTATCTAATTGAACTTGGTTATCACTAAACCGCGGATCATTATGTAAATTACGCTTTGTATAGACTAAAAGATTCCATGTGATAGAATTAAAATAAGAATATTATTCATTTTTATCAATGTACGTGCTTCCTTGTATTTTCTGTATAAATGCATAAAGATCCGCAGTCTAGATATTACTGAATTGTGGATGTTCATGAAAATTAGCATTCTCGAAGACAACTCCATGAAAACTGGGATCAGACAAGACGATGAAATTTACATACAATTTTGTCAAAATTGTCTCTGACTTTATTAAAGTATCTACAGCCTTATTCACAGTTTATCCAACTACGCAGAATTAATTATACCTTATTCAACAATACTTGCCACAATATCGCAATCTGGCGATCTGTAGTACTTGCAGAAACATGATTATTGCCACCTTTGCATAATCAGATGTTTAATTTCCGTCATCCGCAAGGTCCATCGCGCAAATTTATATGGATCATTCCAAAACCAAATTCGGCGAACGTCATGATCGCGGAAATTCCGCGAAACGTTCTATCCCCTAAATTAAAAGCCGAGAAAGTCTTCTTCCGACTGAATGCTTTGCAAAATTGCGTGCCAAGAAGCGTCAACGATATTTCGCGCGTTTCAGACGATTTGAAATCGTGTCCTCCAGGTAGAAGTGAGTCACGCACGGCTGTGAAACAGGTCTCAAGGATCCGAGTTGCAGCGAGGCGTGCGTGATTTGGGTAAAAGTATCGTCTGGACCAGGAACTGTCTGAGAAGCCCCTTGGCAGCCGGTCAACGGACTGAGACCGAGACCGGTGGATCGCAGAAAAAGAAAGCCGCAGGCGCTGTTCTCTTCAGCTTCTCTAGACGTCTAGAGAAGTAGACCGCACGATATATCATTTCGGTGCACTTTCACCGAAAATCTCGCTCTCGTTGTCCCGGGGACGTGACAGCTAAACGCCTGCCGGGTTGGGTTCTCTCCGATCCTTGTCCAGGAGTCCTGCGAAGGCGGATGTCCCTTATTCTCATGCTTCGCGGAGCTTATGACACACTTGGTCATCGAACCGTTCCATCGAACTGAGACGATGCGATTATCGATGAGATACGGTCGACGTGTGCATTAATTCTGCTCGATTTGCCTATAACAGTCCCGGTTAAACTTGGAAGAAGAAACGAAATTCAAAAATTACTCGGCGAAGGATACTTTTCAATTTTACTGGAAGCATTCACTTGTGATTATTTAACATCTTGATCGCCCACTGAATAATCACAAAAATTACACGAAATCAAAGAAATTTACTTAACAAATCAGAAACCGAAAAATTTGATTATTTTTTATTAATAATTGTTTCAAACCTCTTACATTACACAGATTGTCAGCGAATTTTATGCACTCAATCTAACAACGTGAAAATTAATCTTCAATTCTGTATAAATAATTCCGTCATCCAAATATGGGTGACATGGCGATCAAAGTGTTAAGCAAATATTCCGCATGCATAATACGCGAGGTATTTACTGGAAATAGTGTTCACTTAATTTTATTGTGTGAAGAGAAAATTTGCTATTATCAATACTTAATACTAATCAGTAGACTATGGATCTTTATTTATTTAGAGCATGCACACATTTTTTAAATATATGAAGACATGTATAGTAACAACTATTAATTACATCTATACTTTATGCTTATTCACTTGTTCATTATTCTGGTTTTTATAAAATAAGCCATGACTTTTAGAATTTGTATAAAGATCCGCAGTCTATTTATAACCACTTGTTTTTACGCGAACGATTCAATGTTATACTAAAAAGTAACTACAAAAGGTCAATCATTGAAATACTCACTAACATGTTCACTAGCTGTAGTGTAGCAAGTGAATCAAGATATGTGTAGCACAGGAAGTTTCTTTTAATAATTTAACCGCATGTTTAACAATATTTATCAATTTCATTATCACGAAAAAATAAGTATAAGATGTCTGGATTAGATGTTTTATTATACATATAAAAAGTGAAATTTATTCGATAATTGTAAGAATTTTCTTGTAAAACAAACGATTTCAAACACCTCCTAAAACCAATTAATAATTTTTTCATATCAAAATCGCTTTCTTAATTAGAAGTAAGTCTTCAGTTGTAATATGGAATAAATATAATAGACAATGTTAGAGATTATTTTCAATTTAATGTCAGAAGGATCCTGAATTAATTTGCACATGTCACATTTAAGACAGTGTAACATTAAACAGAATAAAAACTTAATTTTTCGAATGTGATATTATTTTTTATATTCAGCTAGCTGAATATACAGGGTGCGGCCAAATAACATGTACAAGTGCGATTCTACATGTAAAAATAAATCGAAAAAAAAGGAATAACATTTTTCCGTTTGACATCTTGTTTTGAAGAAAATCGAGTTTCGTTGCATTTTTAAACGCGATTTTCTCAAAAACAAAGCATCGGATGAAAAACTATTATTTTATATTTTTTTCTTATTTATTCACAAGGTATTACTTCCTGCTCGCTTGTTCTTGATATTTGACCGCACCCTGTCGATGTCAATAGACTGGTGCATAATGTTCTAGCTAGAGTCTAGCAACCGCAGGTCGCGTGTATACGTACCAAGTTCACTGTCAAAGGCATAGACGTATTGTAATGTTCCCGTTGAGGTATTGCATTAAGAATTGATGACACGTCACGTTGTAGACGGCACACTACACGCATTGAAATCACTTGAACACATCGCTGCATACCTTACACTTGGCCTCTCGATGAATTTCTTGTCTTGCGTGACAGTTTTCCAATCGGTTTCTATTGCTCTTACGATTCTAGTATATTCTTAATAACAGATTGCATAATTCTACAAATCTGAACATTTATATGCACATTCTCCAGATCGTTATTGCTTTCATGTTACAACATTAAAAAAAGAAGATTATACACAGCAGTGGTTCATTAAATAGAAGTTAACTTACAAATCAGCTTGTGAGTCGTTTGAATTTCTAATCAATCGTGTACTTAACCCCTTGTTCTACTCGCTAACTCCCGATTGCTCGGGCCATGATAAACAAGAAGTTCAGTCACCTGTTGAGCCATTTAGCTGTTTAACCGTGTGCTCGAACTTGCGCAAACTGTATGCGTCTTATGACATGTATATTTCGGTGCAATGAAACGAATTGTGAAATAATAAACACGTTTGGGCACAACTATTAATTTTAAGATGTCTGGGAAGTAATTATGATCAATTTATCGATGAACAAAAATGATTTATAATTTGAAAGTGGATAATGTGTCAGTAATAATTTGTAAATTAATACTTAATTTAAATTAATAATGTTTCGAGAAAACTCGTAGAAAATTAGTAATCTTCGTGTTAGTGTTGTTTACGTTGTCACGAATACAGTACCACGAGCCAGGCTCGCGTTGTTTACGTTTGGTCCGAACGAAGTACAACGAGCCAGGCTCGTGTTGTTTACGTTTGGTCCGAACGAAGTACAACGAGCCAGGCTCGTGTTGTTTACGTTTGGTCCGAACGAAGTACAACGAGCCAGGCTCGTGTTGTTTACGTTTGGTCCGTACGAAGTACCACGAGTCATGCTCGCCCGTATTGTTTTTGGCCCAAATTTCTTACTACGAGTCTCACACGTTGTTGTAGGACAAGGGGTTACAGGGCACATAGATTTGTGAAGAAATGAGGATGACTCCACCGATGTGCTGTATTTTTCCTTTTCCGACACATCTTACCTGTCCAAAATAGAGTCATTCCAACGTACCAACGCTACAATCACTGATCAGGGCTCATCTAAGGGCAGAACCTTCTTTGATCGCTTTTTTGTTTCTAATCGAATTCCTTGGTTTGCCAATAATAACTTTGAAAGTCATAAGGGACCCCTAGACGATCAATAATATTGCCAATGTAGGTTGACCAATAATATTGCAACTCTCGTCAATACGCTTCAATAATCTCGTCAATCTAGATATCAATACGGCGACCACGCACTGTTGTTTTGAAAAAACAGTTGTGTACTCTAGGGCAAAACCTTCTTTGAACGCTTTTTTGTTTCTAATCGAATCCCTTGGTTTGCCAATAATAACTTTGAAAGTCTTAAGGGACCCCTAGACGATCAATAATATTGCCAATGTAGGTTGACCAATAATACTGCAACTCTCGTCAATACGCTTCAATAATCTCGTCAATCTAGCTATCAATACGGCGACCACGCACTGTTGTTTTGAAAAAACAGTTGTGTACTCTAGGGCAAAACCTTCTTTGAACGCTTTTTTGTTTCTAATCGAATCCCTTCGTTTGCCAATAATAACTTTGAAAGTCTTAAGGGACCCCTAGATGATCCACAATATTGTCAATGTAGGTTGACCAATAATATTAAAGCTCCCGTCAATACGCTCCAATAATCTCGTCAATCTAACTATCAATACGGCGACTACGCACTTTTGTTTTGAAAAACAGTTGTGTACTCCATGGCAAAACCTTCTTTGAACGCTTTTTTGTTTCTAATCGAATCCCTTGGTTTGCCAATAATAACTTTGAAAGTCTTAAGGGACCCCTAGATGATCCACAATATTGTCAATGTAAGTTGACCAATAATATTAAAGCTCCCGTCAATACGCTTCAATAATCTCGTCAATCTAACTATCAATACGGCGACTACGCACTGTTATTTTGAAAAACAGTTGTGTACTCTGCCAGCTATTTTGCCTGTACGAATAGTACGACGTCCGAATCCAGACTGACGAAATATTGACAACTAAACTTCCTAAACATCAATGCGCGCATCAATATGGCTCCCGTCAATGCGCTTCAATCAAAATTTCTACCAATATTTCAATGCGCCTCGTCAATATTATTGATGGGCGTATTGACACTATTATTGATCATCTAGGGGCCCCTTTAAGAGGGAGTTTGTTACTACTGTTAATCATATCAGGACCAATCACTAAAACTTGGCTGCCTCATTGTTCCGTGTGGGCATTGTTGATCATACCAATTGCAAGCGTGGCTACGAAATGGAGGATCTAGACTCTAGAGATGGGTTGGGCAATTTTGCCTCAATTGAGGCAAAACCGTCCGCACCATAGCGCCCTCTGCCCCCTCCCACCAGGCGCGGTACAATGGGGCAACGAAGACACGAGACATCAGCGTACGCAACGAACGTGCGCGCTGCATGAAAGAGAGGTTGGTGGGGGAAGCAAACGTTTGAAGAGACCCAACCAGTGTCGCCAGATCGCTAAAATCGAGGGGAATACAATTTACCACCTCTCTGATGATCAGAGTAATATGTGACGTGTTGCGCGACACGTCACGTGACCAGCCTACGGTCTTAGTGGGGGACGTTGGAGTGTGCGCAGGAGTGGAATGGGATAGTGGAAGGGGAAAGGGAGAAGAGGAAAATCAACCCAGTTTTGGGTTGATCTGGCGACACTGGCCCCAACCGTGCCCAGCCCTGATCTAGACCATGTATTGTGGCAACGCTGCTTATTCGACGCAAAAACGGATGATTTACGCAGGATTCGGTTCGTTCTGCCCCTCAGGGCCAATATGTTCTTTGTCAGACCCAACATTCGGGCGTATTTGCGTATTTTTAATATCTTGAAAGAATGCAACCTACGTATATAACCAGATATGCTAAACAATAATGACATTCAAACTGTACTCTATAACATGTAATTTACGTCCAGCTGTATGGACCACATACAGGGGTCTGAGTAAGCTCAAATAAAAAATAAACTTAATTACAGAGTGTTAAAGCACTTGGACAAGTTCTAGACAAATGAGTAATGGTATTGACAAATGTCATTGAATATTTATAAATGTAACGAAACATGAGCGCAATATGCTGCTGCACGATCTGATCATAGCTGAATCATTGATTTCGAATCAAATTATTAAAATCGCTGGTGCACAAAGAGTGCAGTTGTGCATTTATGCAGTGAATTGTCTTTGGTATCGTTAGATCGCTCCTCCGAATTCTGCCAGGAAATTAATTAAGACATATCGGTTTTTCGCAGCAGCGAATTCGATGCGATTATCATTTTGAGGATATTGTTGGAATAAATATTGATGCGTCTGCTAATTCAACGCTTTTATTTGCTGACTAATTACCGCGGAACGTCTATTTCTCGCGATTTTACTGAATAAATTGGCTTCAAACGGAATTCGTTCACCGCGACGTGACGAAATATGTATATGTACATTATGTTGGTACTTTCCTTCCACTATGTAATATATCAGGATTATAACACATCGAAAGCCGTGTACGAGTGAAAGAATTATCAACTGAATACAATGAACAATGTTCAACGTATACGCGAGTCGCTCGGATCATCGAGAATATATTGCCATCGGTGATCGATCATTCACGACCTAATCGCGAAATTTGTATCGTTAAACATCCTTTGATGCGAACAAAAGCAGAGCTGCCGGTAATCATCAATTTAACGTCGATTTCTCCTAGGATGCGAATAAGACATTATTTTTTATCTTTAACTAGATTTTATTGCATCGTTTGTAACAGACAGGAGCATAGAAATCATTGTTGGGAACCGGGCGATCGACGTCCAAGAATTAACGGGAGATAGACAGTCTCGTATGGATGATTCTGAACATATACGGTGAGAATAAATTGATCGGTTGATTTCTTCTAGCGGCCACGCCGAGCATGAGTAAATACGTTCGGGTAATTGGTGTAATTACGGCTGTTCATTTCTATTCTATAAGTAAAACGTCCCTACACAGATCCGAGTTCTTACGCGGAATCATTAAAAGAAAGTATGCGATTGCATTAATTCAATCTGTTCTATCGCCGATATATTCTGGATTGAGATTTACGTCGCGACAATCACGTTTTTCCGACTATCCATTGGTAGTTTGTAACACCATACTGATTAGTAGCATATATGCTGAATAGCAGCGCATTGCATCACGACAAATAAAGACAAAAATCGTTCAAAATTATTTCTTGAGGAATTTTGTATAAACAGCTTATGTTCATTTCCTTCTGCTTATGACTAGACTATAGATGTAAAGAAATGGTATTTCTTAAATTCAAATTTTATCGCGCCTAGCGCGTTGTAGAGCGTGGAGTGTAGAGTGGTTGTAGAGTGTCTACTGTTAGAGAGAACGACTAATAGAAAGAGATAGATAGATAGATAGACGATTAGGTTAGAGAGCACATGATCATAAATTAAGAGAGTGATAAAAGTTTAAATAAAAAAGTGATATAGAACAAACTTTAAATGTCGTTTCTTTGTTTACAGGTAAGATTGTACATAGTGTAGATAATTGTTGTAAAATAGTATAATAAATAAAGAAAATACTTTGTTTACAGGGAAACAATTTCTAGTTAATTTTGAAAATTCTTTTTAATAGATAATTGTCTTACTAATTGTAATTTTCTAATGTTGTAAACAATTATTTAGAAATTATTCGCGATAATCATAGCTGCTGTGGACCAAAATTGCATTAAATTATATTAAATCGTATGTTTTAATGTGTATTAATATACTAAATCATATTTATAAGTTATGCATACATGAAGCTTGATGGATTGCAAATTTCATGCATTTATGATAAAATTGAGTGGACGACACAAAAAAGAGAAAAGGTATTCGAACAATTTGAAGATGAAAGAGAATGAATTTCTCGTTGAAACCTGTCTGTTCCAATTCAGGTAGAAAATTTATATTTTTCATAGACACCTGCATTATAATAATCCCTATACTTTTTCTCTCTTTGTCTGTTATAAAATACATACAGTGGATGATCAATTATTAGTTATTTATTTTCATTGCAATAGATAAAAGTTGCCTACGTTTAAGTGTATATTTTGTATTTGTGCATATTACATAGAAAAATAAAAAATATTTGTTACAGCTAGGATTTTTATATCAAAATTGACTGTTTCTATATAACCATGTCAATTAGCTCTAATAATTTCATCATTGTAATGTAAAGAATATATAATGTAAAATGATTGAAACGTCCAACTTCAAGTCCTGACATTTTTTAAATTAATACCACAAGTAGATTGTAGTGAAGAAGAACACGTTGACGATGTAATTTGATTGTCAAGTAACGTTTTGTAAGAGGCGAGACAAGTGAGATATGTTTTAGTCCGTAAAATCCGATATCTCTTTCGCTTGCTGATGCAACTGATGTTAAGGACCTCGCGAGACCCTACGTGGGCTGCAGGTCGCAAGAATACGGCGATCTTTTGGTGAAAGGTGCTTCCTGGAAAATACATGAAAGGAAAGGGGTGTAGTGCATTGCAGAACAACTGTCCTCGATGTCGGCCGGGATACGTTCGAAAAGAAAGCGCGGTTTACCACGTCGGCGTAATAAAAAGTCTTTCGACGGCCACGTCACTGTTCCGGAGATTTCAGACTGATTGCCATGTGTCCCGTTTATCTGAAGTACAAGACACATCACCTCGTACGCAGTATAATATTACATTCACCAAAATCTTTCACGTCACTACCCTCGAATGACTAAACTCATCTGCGGAGAAAGTCATTCGCAAGCGATCCTTTCTTGAGAAATTCCTGTAAAATGAAAAACATTTATTCAATTACGTATTTTAAGGTATATATCTAGGAATAATTTTTTGGAATATTCTATGCAAAAACAAATGATAAATTCGTAACATTTTGTAACTTGCTGACTCGAAGAGCTCTTTTTAGACTTTCTAGAATTAATTTTGTAAGAATTGACTAATTGTCTATAGATATATATATCTAGGAATAATTTTTTGGAATCTTCTATGTAAAAACAAATGATAAATTCGTAATATTTTGTAACCTCCTCTCTCGGAGAGCTTTTTTTACTCTTTCTAGAATTAATTTCTTAAGAATTGACTTATTGTTGGAATTTTCGTTGAATAGTTTGTAATTCAATCCTCTAGTCTAAATTACACGAATCACTAAAACAGCAGCATTTTATTGCGAGCAATCTTCTTCAAGGATTATTCTTAAGGGAAACATCATATTGAACTTATTCATAAAACTCCTCCTATGCATTAAATGAAATTTTTTTGTACAAACTTCTATGGATGAATTTATCGCAAATGAGGCTTGGGAAAAATTTCATTACTCGACTAGCGGCTCTATAGCGTACCAAGTAAATAGAAGCTCATAAAACTTGACTAAACACCCCAATGTAATGTATTTTTCCTGTCCGATTGCCATTTTCTTGGTATTTAAATGTAATTACTGAACTGCGGGCTTTGTCCGCTTATGACAAAATTGAGAAACTTCAATTTGAAACATTTTGAATTGAACACATTACTGAAAGAAATCAATTTTTTAAGTGGCTGCTGTTTCATGCAACAGACACGGATAATTTTTGAAGTGAAACTTGTTTAGGCGCGTTAGGCGCAAAACCTCGACGCGGTAGGCGTAAAACTTCGACGCGGTAAGAGTAAAACCGATCTGGCGATGAAACGATGAAACGATTTAGTAAAACCTCGACGCGGTAGGCGTAAAACCTTGACGTGGTAGGAGCAAAACCGATCTGGCGATGAAACGATGAAACTATGAAGCGATTTAGTAAAACCTTGACGCGGTAGGCGTAAAGCCGATCTGGCGATGAAACGATGAAACGATGAAAAGGTGAAACGATGAAAAGGTGAAACGAAATTCTATTCTATTAGCATATACGATTGAGGGTTCGGCATTCTTTAATAAATATTATGATAAAATTCCGATGATACTAAGTGGAGATTTCAACGTGAACTTTGCATCGGAACAATCAAAATTATTATTAGAATTTTTTAGAAGTAAATTAAGATTGGAAATGGTAAATAATCTTAATGAAGCGACAACAAGATCAGGAACAACTCTCGATGCAGTATTTGCAAGACATTGAGACAAAATTGAATGAAGAATATTTATATCATTTTTTAGCTATCACAAGCCAATTGTTTCAATAATAGAATCATAGAAAATTAAATGTCATAAAGTGTTAATAAAAATTCGAAAAAAAATTAAAGAAAGAAGTTTCACTTCAGCCATGTGGTCTAAGCACACACCGATTTTTCCTACACACAGATGTCCACAGTCATTACAAAACTTATTTATAATATCGTGGAAATATTCTTTGGACGAACGCAGCGATGGGGTTTCATAATTGAATTTGGCGACGTCCTACGCATCAACTTTCACATTTGTCACAACGGTCATACAAATCCCATGATCGTACACAACTACGTGGCAGTTAAGTGTGTACAGGTGTGAAAATATGAATTGTCGGTCTAATGGGAAATAACATCCGCAATAACAGCGTGTGTCACTCCCACAGATTTAGGACAGTTCCCGTTTCGTTTCACACGTAAAAACGCCTTACGCAAAGGATGCCGGGCGGGATGGCTATCAAGGTAATGGACCCGCGACTCTTCAGACATTTTTCGTAGGACAGGGCATCGCAGGGATGCTCCAAATGCACTTTCTCACCGCTGCAGCGAGCTGCACCGCCCATTGTTACCTCCGACGCACTTAATTCGCGTCCACGAGTGGTGCACCGGGCGGTGATTAACATGCCAGCTCGTGAAACACTGGAAAAAAGTCGTACCACTGTCGCTTCTACTATTATGAAACGCTTTGTAAGCTTTAATGAAACCGTGGCTGCTTGGCTAGCCTAATCATTTTGCAACGGCGGAAACGCATCTCGAAATGTGTAGTTAATCCTACATCGACACTGCATTTACAGAGACGATCATCTGTCGCAAGAAAAATAACAATGATGTCTAAAATATTATCTTATCCTATTCTTGCCATTGATATCATTAACACGCCTTAAATTACAAATATGTTATTTCTGACCACTAGAGACGTTCTAAAATATAGGTTAAGAATGTATAAGAGAGGAGAGAAGTATGAAATAATTGTGTGTTAGTTCATTCGTACATAATAATTATTTTCCTCTAGTTTACTTTATTATTTGGCTATCAAATAATTTCTTTCATTTCATATAGTATATTTAAATACAATTTTAGTCGATTATCTTTTCGAGTATTTTTTGATAAAAATTTCTCTCACATGTAACGTTACACAAAAATTATTTTCATTTGCTATGAAGCTAAACTGACCACAATATGAAGATATTTCAATGTTAGGTTTACGAGACCCGACAAAATGGCGATTTCGAATATTTGGAAATTTCTTGATAACAATTTCTCTCACATGTAACGCTACACAAAAATTATTTTCATTTGCCATGATGCTAAACTAACCACAGTATGAAGATATTTCAATGTTAGGATTACGGGACCCGACAAAATGGCGCGTTCGAATAATTAGAAATTTTTTGATAAAACGGGACTCGACAAAATGGAAAGTTCGAATATTTGGAAATTTCTTAATAACAATTTCTCTCACATGTAACGCTACATAAAAATTATTTTCATTTGCCATAATGTTAAACTAACCATAATATGAAGATCTTTTAATGTTAGGATTATGGGAACCGACAAAATGGCGAGTTCGAATATTTGTAATTTACGATTATCGAGATGGTAAAGATCCATTCATGAAGAGTCATTCACAAATTTATTTCTTTGACAATATATTGTATAAAAAAGGTTAAAAATTTGGATAGACACATTCTTGTTGTATCTGTAAATCAATGTAAAATTATCACTTTTAGTACTCCGCAAACCTAGTGTTAAGCAAGAACGATTTTCAAGACAAACATGAGCGCTTGTTATGGCCAAAGGCTAGTAGATTCATTCATATAAAATAACAGATAATCTGTTATTTCAGCCAGACGATTTAATTACATCAAAGAACAAATTACATGATAACGTCTGGCTGGAATTTCACTTGAAGTTGCTTGGTCTGTATCGTTTCGAAAAGAAAACCAGCAAATTGGTCGAAGTTATCTGTTATATCGAATGACTGCGTTTTATTTCGAATAAAATGTGCCCGGGCCAGTTCGGTTCCATTAAACCTTAGCAGTCGGAACTATTTCAGCTGCAAAACCAAACATTTCTTCCGGCCTACAATATTTAAATTCTATCTGATCCTTTTCAATTTGTGCATACGAAACTGATGGAATTTACTCGTACAATATTTAAATATATAATTATTTATTAAGTAGAAACAAATTTAACAATGTGAAAAATATTTTGGATAATCTATATCAATTTTTAATGGTGACACAGAGTCACCACACGAGTGGAAAGGGTTAATACCACATTAGTTGCGGCATTTATGTTTCCGTGACGGCAAAAAGCGTAAAAGCAAATCTCGCGATAAACGATGGAAGTAAATGTGTTGCGAATATTTAATGAATCCGACGTATTTATATTACCGGGACATAAATTGTTTTAATCCCAGCGTGTACTTCAGGAGTTTTATGAAATCGTTACAAAATAGTGATCCAGTATTTTATTAATCCTGGTATGTGGTTTCACATAACTAGTATAGCGACAATGCGTGCGACGGTCATTTAATTTTCCATTTAGGTGCAAGCGTTTCGCTGTTCCAGGGATATACATATTTCAATACTCGTTCGTGACAATTATTTTCATGCAGATTAGGATTCGAAGTATACAGAGTAACGCTTGGGCATTATGATTTCATAGAACTATAGCGGGCAACAATGTGGCGCCGAAATGAAAAGAACGTACTTCCGCGCTACGGGCTATTTAACATTGCAGCCCGCTCTAATGTATCTCATTTCCTGTAATAATTGCCACATTATGGCATATAATTACCACAATATGTTCGCGTTGCTTGATTCATGAGCACGTTTTGATTCGGTGATAAAGACTGCACGTGGAATTTATTTCATAAAACACTGCTTCTACTTACGATCCTCCATAGTATTAAATCTCAACAATTTTTACTTCCTACAATTTTTACTTCCTAACGGATTCTCGACTCGCGTGCAGCAACCCAAACTGAATCTTTTTGAACGGTACACTTATCGATCAAGAAGGTGCGCGGTGTAGAGATCTACGAGCCCAGATAAAAGTCTTGAATCGTTTAAAACCAGCTTCAGCATCCTATGTAATTAAGCTGTCATTGTATACACGGTTCAAAAAAACGGAAACGCGATTTTTCGACAGTTAAATTCTACTATATGCCGGATAATTTACTCCGCGGTATTCGCATAATTTATCCCCCTGTTCTCCCGTAGTTGTTAATTGCAGTGAACGAAAATTGTTCCGCGATATTCTTCATTCACCGTGATCGAGCCCTCGCAGTTTTCGTAAAAATATTCTCGATAATTTTGTGGTTATGAGGGGAAACACCGTGTGCCACATGTTTTTGGGACATTGCCGTTGAATGTTCTGATCACTAATTCTTTGTACTATGTCACGGACTTCCAACGTATTCCCCTCCGAGAACTGCAAGGTTCCCCACCATCGAACCTCTTCCCAGTACTACCTACGGCCGTAGGACCGTGAGCGCTGCGCGCGCCGCACGGCTTTCGTGGTAGGAGCTGCCCACTACTATACCTGATAACGATGAAGTCTAAGAGTGGGGGAAGAAGCTAAGCAGGGAAGGTGCCTCGAATAGCTCCGGAGCTACTGGTTGGAACTGGCTGTACTATGTAATAATTAGACAGCGGATCTTTATGCATAATAAACATTTTTTACTTGAATAGCAACAAACTGGAGTGACATAGAAATTTATTTTCTATCTTAATATGTTTAATAGCACGAAAATAATATGACAATTTTTCTAAATTCTTCTAATGTTGTTACTGTATGAAATTATACCTACTCATTCTTGTCATAAATGCATGAAATCCGCTGTCTAGTAAGAATGTTTCCCTATTCCCTTTTTATAATATAAGTGCATATTTATTTCGCTTTCTATAATATTGCATATTTGTATAATTACCGTCAATAATAACAGAATGAATAGTAATTATTCATTATCTTATTCTGCTTGAAATTATCGCAGTTAAGTAGTTCCTAAACAAAACGCTACCATAAATGTCAGACGCAAGAGTTCTGTTAGTGCGTTCCTGCACATTACGAGGACTTACCTTTTGTTTTGTGCGTATGAATTGAATTAAATTTAATTAAATTATATTTTAAAACCTATTGAATTTGTTTTCATGATCGTTTCTCTGGCCAATACCTAAATCCTACATCGCGGAGCTTAATTAATGCATAATCTTAAATTGTTTGAAACTATGACACGCAGCATTTTTCCTTGCAACCGCAGGATTACTGACAGTTAACACTAAACCTACCAGCATCGGTCAAACGACCGGTTTCAATTTTCTTCTTTTGCTATTACTGAAATGATGAAGTCGTATTTATGAGAAATGATTGGATAAAAATTTTCATTTGATCATAGATTAAAATAAGAACCACACAAATTTTAAATAATCGCAATCTTGTAATTTTTATGAGACAACAGGTACTAGTCAATTTTGGTGGTCGGTAGGTTTAGTGTTAACACTAGATTTACGGGGCCCGTCAAAATGACGGATTAAAAAAATGTTAATTTACGATTATTAAGAGTGTAAGGAGGCATTCGTGAGGAATTATTAAATAGATTTATTTTTTTGTGTACACATCACAATAAAAATCGCTGAAGATATAAGTAAATACAATTTTATTATTTTTATAAAGCAATGTAAAATAATCAATTTTAGTGCTCCGTAAACCTAGTGTTGATCAGGATGAACGCGCTTCCATCAACCGGTATGCGGGTACGACTCGAATTCAGCGGAAAAACCCGCGAGAGCACACAAGATCCAATAAGAAAAGCAACCCGGCCACTTTTCACTGTAATCGAGTGTTGCTTTTTTTTCGTTAATCGGTCAGCTACCATGTTACCCACCGAACCGTGGATTTATTTTCCACATTGCCACACGACAAGTTTATTAATCGTTATGAAACCGGCAAGAATACGGTCGCGATTCGGATTTCAGGCGATCACGGCTGATGCATTGACTGCGATCGCGATTATTAAATGGAATTATTCGACGTATAATTCCTTGGTCCGCAGTTACGAATAATGAAGTGATACAGAAACACGCCGGAAAACAGATTAATAGGAATATGGAATAAATCAATCTTCCAGGCCATTTTGCCAGGTGGCAGCGCGCAGCGGCCAGTTACCGTCGATATTAACTACCCAGCGTCAATTTCAAGTATGTATCGAGAAAATTGTCGTGGATTTTTATTTCGACCGAGCGATCGTAAATTCCGTTCACCACATCAATCCTACAGCTACGTTCTCGTTAATAATGAATTATTATTGTGAACCCCCTCGTTACCTCAACGCAATGTGTTCTATCGTTTTCTGTTGTTCATGGTGATTCCATATACCCTTCAGATTTCCCATAGGAACACTCAGAATTACATATACAATTCTTCTACGAGGAACAATGTTGCACGATTTCACTTTTCACGATGTCCTAAGAAAATTCTTAATTAAATCCAAATTATATGGAATCGTTGAAAATTCGTAGAATCGACAAGTCCTCGAATTTCACTATTCTGCAAGAGGCTCGGGTTTCTATAATGGAATTCGTGCAAGGTAATTATCCTGTCCAAGGATTATTAAGCGAAGGTTACGTATGTATATTACTGTCCAACTTGTGCAACGTGTTTCATTAAGTGACAGTCGGTTGGTGCAAACGTGTACGGATTTTTCCAGATTCTCGGCCAGAATATAATAATTCCTCGAAAGGGATTGACTAACGACCAATAATTCCAATGGAATGGGCTTGCAACGGTCAATTATCGTAGGCGTGTACCACGGATCTGCAAAAAGAAGAAACGTGGACGTTGTTTAATGCCGGGTTATTAAGATTCCTTATTAACAGTGACAATCGAGAAGAAAAGAGATTACTGATTCCGGCCACGAACTTCCATTGTAAAGTTTCATCTCGCTTTCGTGTCGACTGATCTTTTGCAAACGGTAGAAAAAATCTCGAGATTTAATAGTTTGCTCATCGACGTGATCAACATTTTTCTCGACGTCACTGGGGGTTTCGAGATTCTTACATTTTAGTATGGTGATTTCATCGACATTTTTTCTGCAGATCCTTAATGAGGAGACCGATTGTTCGGAAATATTTAAACAATGTTCAACAGGCGATGGATGGCATTATGGCTTAAGATAGAATGAACATTGTTAGATTTTAATTTCAACATCCACTTGTCTCAGTTTATTAAAGCGTGTAGAGTATTGCTCAAGTAATGTAGCTCCTTTCGTAGTAATGAAAAAGAGAGTATATGTTTGATCGCAAGAATTTTCAAGATAACTATGGCTTTGTGTTATAAAATCTTTTTTATACAGTAACTTCAGCACGCATATATATAGGGTGTTTCACGTAACAGATTTCACAATTTTTTAAGTACTTGCGATAATCTGACAAAAAATATTTTCAACAAAAGTTGATCAGTTTTCGATTGGCTATATATTGCAATAAAAAAAGTTCGATGGTTACCATCATTTTTTTAAGTGGCACTTTGTATTTTTGACTTAACAGTATTATAGTCCGTGTCAAGAAGAATTCAACGACCTAGTGTACCATGACCTTGGAACGACCTTGAAGGCGAAGAAATGAAAATTTCAACAAAACATGACAATCTGCTTGAATGGGTGATAATAACTTGTGTTTATTGTTAAGACTCGAAATTACATTCAATTTTTATGGGGTCATTTACAATCAATAGTTTACGCTGTTCCAATACAAAGTAAGGAACATTTAAAGCAGCGAATCCGTACAGCATGCGAAGAACTTCGCTACGACAGTATCGTAAGAGCAACCAATGCAAATTTACTACGAAGGACGGAATTGTGCCTACAACAAAACGGATTTCAATTCGAACATTTGATGTGACTTTTTCACAAAATCGTTTGCTTTCATTTAGTCAAGGTTTCTGAATTGAATGTAATTTCGAGTCTTTAATAATAAACACAAGTTATTATCACCCATTCAAGCAGATTGTCATGTTTTGTTGAAATTTTCATTTTTTCGCCTTCAAGGTCATCCCAAGGTCATGGTATACTAGGTCGTTGAATTCGTATTGACACGGACTATAATACTGTTAAGTCAAAAATACAAAGTGCCGTTTAAAAAAATGAAGGTGACCTTGAAAATCCAAAAAAAATGTTTTCCGAACTTTTTTATTACAATATATAGCCAATCGAAAACTGATCAACTTTTGTTGAAAATATTTTTTGTCAGATTATCGCAAGCACTTAAAAAATCGTGAAAACTGTTACGTGGGACACCCTGTATATATAACAGTTGACCTTTGATGTCCAATTATTTTTTTCCAGCAAACAAAATTAGAAATACTTGAGGATTTATAATATTTGTTCTGATTCCTTTTAATTGATTTTCTAACTTCTAACATAATGAAAATATTGTTTATCATTCTAGTAATATTATATATTACACATTGCTAGTATTCATGTGGTAAATTCCTGAGTACGTTATGAATGTCTCCACAGCAAGTTTAATATAATGAGTGATTACAAAAGATCATGCTGGGTTTTTAAAAACCACAAGACCTCCTTTCAAGAAAAACCACGCATGATTTACGAAAATGTAATCGACGAGTTCGCGAAACATTGGAAGACAATTGTAGAAAATGTTGGTGACTATAAAATTGATGAATAGTACTGTTACTTTAAAATGACCAACAAATAAACCAATATTTCATTGAAAGTTTTCCTATTGTACAAACAGATATCTTGCATCTACTAAATAATTCCGACTGCAAACGCTGTCACAGAAACGAAAGGTAATATATCAGACATGCACTGATACTTATGAACACCCTGTGCATTGTGTTCTAAGACACAATCTATTGTTGTCTCGTTGCCTGCAGCACTTCAGAACTGCATCCCTCGAGGATGGAAACGTGCAACATCGGTGGCTCGTAACAGGATGCATCATCCAGAGATGCTTCCTCAACTTGGCAGCCAACATGCACTTGAACTTCCTCTTGCAACCGTTGAAACAAAAGTTCGTATACCTGCTGACGAGGCGTGAAAGCTGCCATATTTGCACGTACGTGTCTAATATTTTATCAGTGTGTTTATTACCATATGAAAGTCAGTTTTTTTTCTCTTCGGTGACAGAGTTACGTGAGTCCGAGCATTTTCATGCGGGTCAGGGGAACGCGTCCTCGGAATACGATAGTAGAAACGTTCTTCTACATTCCAAGTAGACACGTTTCGTACGTCTCACCATGCGATTCGATATCTGTGCCGCTCCAACCTTTAACTTCACGAACGATCAAACATGTGTTCGTATGATCTTGCACTTCTTGAGAGGTCTTCTAGCTCGCGAGACAGAAAAACACTGTACTGTGCGATTTGACATTCACTGGCAGAGTGATCGATGCTTTTTCTGATCGCTAACACGCATACTGCCTTGCGATTTGTTATAGATACGATTTTGATCCGGGCGTGTACTGGGTGGAGCAGAATTTGCGTATCATGGGACCATAACGTAATACTTCAACCTTTTGTAAGGCATATTCTCCTTTTCAACGCGTTTTGTGTTCGATGATTTCTTTGAAAAAACTGTCTTTATAAAAAAATTTTCTTGTGTGCTTAATATTTGCGTCTTGTGAATAGATTGTTGCCGTTCACGAATTCATACTATGTGGAAATTAGCATAATACAAGAAAATTCTATTCCACTTTCTCCACAAGAAAGTTCTGTACCATCATATAACGTCAATCATTCACAAGCAAAGTGACAATCAGTCGTCATACCTGAAGTGTTAATAGTCGAAAATGTTAATGCAATTATGAGAGGGAAGATTTGAACCATGTTTTCTGCCAATGCAATGTTTATAATACTCGCAAAACAAAATTAGGATTCTGCAAAGAATAAATTTGCAACTACCTTTTAATATGAAGACATTACTATACGACGTTGCTAGTTGCAACCTCGTTAATTGCTCGGAATCCTCGTTTGTATCACACCAACGACACCCACGCGATGGCACCGCGAGGTAGGGGTGTTCGAGTACTCGATTTATTCGAGTATTCGAATTTCGAGTCGAGTACTGATCGGTCTGTCGAGCCGAGTCGAGCGTTTGAATTTTCCGAGCTACTTGAAATCGACGAACTGCTTGAAAAGAATGCGAACTACTTGAAAACATCAACCGGCTCAAATATTCGAGCCCTCGTAAAACTTTGATTTACTCGAAAATGAATTTTCAGCTTGAAATTTTTCGAATTACTCGAATATATTCGAACAGATCTTTAACTTTCGAGTTACTCGTAAAAATTCGAATATGTTTTCTTCATGAAAACATGAAAATAAAACGGAAACATTAAATTAGTGTCATATTTTTCTTCCTTATAGTTAGAATAGTATTTGATAGTAAATAAATGAATATTCGAGTAACTCGAGCAATTCGAATTTTTACGAGTAACTCGAAAGTTACAGATGGGTTCGAATATATTCGAGTAATTCGAAAATTTCGAGCTGAAAATTCATTCTCGAGTAAATCAAAGTTTTACGAGGGCTCGAATATTCGAACCGGTTGATTTTTTCAAGTAGCACGCATTCTTTTCAAGCAGTTCGTCGATTTCAAGTAACTCGGAAAATTCAAACGCTCGACTCGGCTCGAGCAATCGAATCGAGATCAGCTCAGCTCGGAAGTTACTGGTACTCGCACACACCCCTACCGCGAGGTGTTCAAGATTCTGGAACTCGTGGTGGGGATTGGTCTATGTATAAACAAAAGAAGATCGACACTACAAATCACTATGATTGGTTATCTCTTTCGTCGCATAACCGTGACTTTTGCATACGTTTCCGGTCCAGTTTCGTGTAACGAGCGAGGTTCTATTGTGTAACTGCAAAACCAAATGTTTGCCTTTATGTCTGCACTTTCCTAAAAGAATTCAATTTACATACAAGGTGGAAATTATAAAGCATTACAGATGAATATCTCCAAAAATATTGATAATACGCAAAAATGTTTCAGATGAAAGTTGCTCAGAAAGTACCTAGGGGGACATCATGTGGTCGAACTTTTATTTTTCCCGGTAGACATTCCAAGGTGATGTGAAGGTCAACTTTCTTTTTTTAAATGTGTTTTTATATTTATATGTTTTTTATCCACCATCAGATAGTGCGTTATAAGATGATTTCAATTACCTGTGACTCAAGGTCGTTCAAGGTCAAACTTGCAGGGAAACAAGGAATGGGTGTTAAATTTGTTTGTATTTAATGAATTAATAAATATATAAATATTGTACTAGTAAATTGCATCAGTTTCATAAATTGAAATGAATCAGATGGAATTCAAATACTGTAGGTTGGAAGAAATGTTTGATTTTGAAGCTTAAATAGTTCCGAGTACCAAGGGTTAATAATATAATTTACGTAAAAAGAAAAAGAAAAATAAAGTTCGTCAACCGGGCGCGCAGCAATTTTTAATTACACAGTTCGGGTTCGTTGGCCAATTCGTCGTGCGTTGATGCACAGATTTAAGTCGCAGGGTGTTGCGCTAATTGTCGAAATTTGTAATCTAATCCACGCTCGCTTGGTTGTCTTCCTTTCACCGGCGCGTGTTCCTCTTTAGACGGACAAACTGGTGTTTCACGGAACACGAAATTCGATTTTTTCGTAGCACAGAAAATATCAAACGTGGTTTTGCAAAGCCAGACCCGGGCTTTGCAATTTATTTCCCCGCGGTACGTAAATCAGAGAAAGGAGACTTCGCGTTTGCAGTCTAGCTTGTTGTCCCGGCGAGCTCAAATGAACCGGAGCAAATGAAAGTTTTACGGCGGTCATCGATGAAATATAAGAACTAGACGGGACGCGCGTGCCTCGTACCAGTCGTTCGTGGCTTATATGGCTGGTTTTCCCGATGGAATGGGCTGAAAAACCACTGTTATTCTATCGACGGACGATGCCATATTTCTCTTGGTCCTGTACAATGTCCAGTTTCTCTGTTTTAACGATACGGACAAGTCCAAATATCTGCTCGTGTTCATTCCCTCGATTTGTTCACGTGAGTTTCTCTGAAAATAAGGAATGGATATAACGTATACGGATGTTGCCCGATGCGAGTACTCTTCATACCACCCGCCTATCTGTTAACTGGTTCTGCTGGTTTTCTTGCTGATAAGCATCCTCTGCGTGTAACAGTTTTGCCTACTACATAGGCGTAAGTGTCGCGCGGCTTCCGTGTACGACGATGACTTGTCGTCTAGTGTTTCACTCTTTCCTATTTTTGTTATATAGGTAGGAATGAAAGTCTGAAACGAGCTTGTAGAAGTTTGTACCGATTAAATGCTGACGGTCTTGCTGCGTGGCGGTCGTTGATGAATCGTTTCGCAAATTTTAAGTTACGGGGTAATCTAAACATCAAAATTGTCCCTAATCTTCAAAGTCTGAAGATGATTATTTGGACACGTGAATAGCAGACACAAGATTGAATGAAAATATGAAAGATTATAACTAGACAGCGGGTCTTTATGCAAATTAAACATTTTCTAGCTGAATTGCAAGAAACTGGAGTGAAATAGAAATTTATTCTCTTTCTTAGTATGTTTAAAAGGTTGAAAGTAATATAACAGTATTGTTACATTCTTCTAATGTTTTTACTATCTTAAATTACGTCTACTCATTTTTGTCAAAAATCCATTAAATCCGCTGTCTAATTGTAACCATGAATGTACAGTATTTCATCGATAATTGTCCACAACACGGGTTTGCTGAGGGACAATTATGCCGGAGGGATATCATTGTTTGAGGTTTGCCGAACGTAGAGAAGGACAGCCGATCTCGAGAGACCTCGGTCACCGAGAAATGTAAGCATACCTAATCCGAAATTCCAACTTCTTTATTAATCATTATTTTTTTATGGGACTTCGATGGCCATATTTGTGGCATTTTTCTAATAAAAATAATACCAAATATGATATAATTCCGATGATATTTACTTTTGTAATGCACGATTAAAGTTTCGGGCGCGAGGAAGTATAGCGTATGGAAAAAAAGGAGACGCGGAGAGTCGCAGTCGGCGGCAGAGTTCAAAGGCTCGCGCGTCCTCACAATGTATTACCAAGGAATAACTTTTTTATTATTACTTATTTTTTTATGAGACTTTTTCTAATAGATTTGTGACATTGTTCTGATTAAAATGATACCAAACACGATATAATTCTGATCATATACAGGTGTATGGTCATTATGTATAGGATAATTCAGTACAGGACAATTCTGTCGGAGACATTTGGGACAATTACCGGTGAAATACTGTACTTTGATAATAAAATTTTATGGATATTTTTATGTACTCAGAACACGGGATCAGTTCAAGCTTTGAGCGTTTAATAATTGAGCAATTGTTTTTGAAAGTGGTATAAGTCCATTTCTTCATACATTGAGATATTTAAGAATTTTAAGACATTAGCTATTATCCGCTGTAAAGACTTTAAGGACAGTGCACACTGAAATCGTAATAACTAGTAATTAATGCGATTAGAGTATCGTTTCAATTATAATCATTGCGAATGGACTTTTTCCATTTTCAACAAAAACATTCCTGCGAGAACAATTTACAGTTGAACTTCTTCTGATTAATTTTCGAGAATATTGTACACCAACGATGTCCAAACTGGACTCCGGGAGCCGAACGCCGTCCCCACCACCGTTCTCCGTTTCCATAGCACCGAGACGCGGCGAACCGATTACCGATATGCTCGCTTCCCGCGTTAGAAAGATGATCGTCGATTGTTTTATGACGCGCGGGTCGGTTACTCGGTTTCTTGGTCGGTGGGGTGAGAACACACTGCACCTGCGCAAACTAAGGAGGAAGGGGAAGCAGGTGCGTGAGGGGCCCCTACGCTGGACACCGCTGTTGTAGACCATTGGCTGTGTGACTGAAAATATCAAAAGAGAGTATCTATATCTGACTAAAACTACCACTAATTTATTTTTTACAAAAATGGACTTACATCAACTACAAAAACAACGGCTCTATTACGTACATAAATATGACCATTAAAATTGCGTCATTTGGTATGAACTATTGAAGAAAGCTGAAACGCACACTTAGCACAAGTGAAGAAGCAGTACCGTTTATTTATAAAACGTAACAACACCATTTAGAAGTAATTTTCCTACTGTCACATATTTCTATGTTCAACGTTTTTGTGCGATTGTGTGATTCACACAGCAATGTTTCCTGCATAACACGCAACACTCTGATCGGATAGAACGTAATAGTTGCTCAGCCAGTTGATATTTTTGCAGTCCGAGACTCACTTTGTAGAAATACGACGAATAGTTACATAAGCATTAGCGGATCAAACTGCTCAATGAAAACCGTTTTGCAGGTCCAAAAAAGTGCGACTACCTTGATTGGAAGATATCCTTAATGAATTCAAAGTGACTCGTTAGAAATGTGGTGCGCTACTGGCGGTTCACAGAAGGTGTTGTGGATTTCTTGCACGGTTGCAGTAAAAGCAGCAAGAATTTGCATTCCCATCGAAAATTTTGCAATGTTTAGTCACGGTTTAGGGTAAAAAGGAAACGCTCGGTGTGCCGGGTAGCAAGTTCTGCATGAAAATAAGTCAACTGGGTGTAAAATTGAACGTTCCGCTCTCGCCGATGGGAAGAAACTGAAATCAAACTCGACGGATCTGGACACAGCGCGAGGCGTGGTTTTTATTCAGCTCTGCACCACTTTCCCTTTCTTTCCCTTGAGAAATTTAGCAATAATTATGTCGCTTGAACTCCCATTACTTAAGTACCGCCAGGCAACTCGAGTTATCGAGCAAGCGATGAAGTTGCCAGGCCGCGGAATTCGTAACGTGCAATTGTTGGCCATCCGAAGTGCCCTAAAAGACGTCTGATCTGCCACGAGGGCTCCATATATATTATGGCAGTATTTATAGCGAGCAATCTTTCATGGTTGCTATAATTTTTGTGGCTGTTTGCGAGAAATAAAACAGTCTGGAAATATCTGTTCGAGAATACGATTTCAAAAAGCCGCCAGTTTAAAAACAGAAGATTGTTGGTTTCTTCTGGTCCAGACCATAGCCACATTCATATAAATTAATGTAGTTCCTCATTTCTTTGTTTTCGATATGCAGAAGGTCTGGAAGGTGACAACAGTACACACTCTACCAGAAACTATATAACTAGTGTAATTTTGATTATTTTTAATTTTAAAAAATATATTATGTCCTTAAAATTAGCCATAAATATTCGTGCAAAATCATAATACAAAAAGTTCAATAGTTCTGCTGATAAAAATTCCTAAATAATCAGTAGCCTCCCTTAGAGTAATTTCAAATTCTCTACAGTGCAGAAGCGATAATAAGATTAAAGAAAATTCACTTGGATTCACTTTGATTATTTTTACTTTTAAAAAATATATTATGTCCTTCAAATTAGCCATAAATATTCGTGCAAAATCATAATACAAAAAGTTCAATGTTCTGCTGATAAAAATTCCTAAAAAATCAGAATCCCCCCTTAAAATAATTTCAAGTTCCCTACAGTACAGAAGCGATAATCGGAGTAAAGAAAATTCACTTGGATTCACTTTGATTATTTTTACTTTTAAAAAATATATTATGTCCTTCAAATTAGCCATAAACATTCGTTCAAAATCATAATACAAAAAGTTCAATAGTTCTCCTGATAAAAATTCCTAAAAAATCAGAATCCTCCCTTAGAATAATTTCAAGTTCTCTACAGTACAGAAGCGATAATCGGATTAAAGAAAATTCACTTGGATTGCCGTAGCAGGATTAATTACACAGTCATTTTCTAGCAAGAACCAGAGGTCGCGAAATTATTACGCATTGATCGAATTTCGCTTCTAGGAACCGTTTGCCAGTCATCGAACAGTGTAAACACGTTGTTGCATAGTGACATTTCCTTATTGCCCATGGAACGTGTAGTTATCGCGTGAAAGCTGATCAGGAACTCAGTTTCCATGAAAAGGAAATCATGGATAACGTGCTCCGGACCTCTTCGGGATTTACGAGTTCGAAAGATCGAGACGCCGAACGCGAAAATTCTCAGTTTCTGGTGGTGCTTGATTTCAACGAGCGGGTTCTCGTCGGGCTCGATTAAACGTTAATTTTATGGGTGCATCGAATTTCGTTTGGACTCTCGTTGCCGGCTTCGTTACACGTTCATTTATTATTCCAACCTACGGATTCCATCTTGATAAATGCATTAGCATATCGGTGTAGCTCGTTACGCAACATCGTGCGTATTTGTGCGGCAGAACCTATAAAATGTAAATAGATCAACGGATTTTTCGTTCCATTCAGCGACTTTCACTAATATTCCATTCCCAGTATGCAAGCCGGCCGCGGACCGATACACGGATCCGAACTCAGCCGGTGCCGCCGTGCATTTCCTATTTCGTATTAAAGAGGCCACCGCGTTTTGTAACGTCGTTAGTATTGTAAAAGGAATCGGCCATCGGCATTGTATCGTAAGGAACCGGTGGGTTCGTTAATTAGCCTGATACAGGTAGGAAATTCGCGCATCATAGAGCTCTAACATCGTTTTCTAATCTCTTCTGGCTCACTACCCCTTTAGAAACTTTATGTTGTTCATTGCCTCACTCTGGGTAAACTAGCTTCGTAATACACTACGGATTTGTATGTATCTAGCTATAAAATAAAGATTTTTTAAGCACCAACTGCTGGCTACAAAATAGAACTATAAATTTATTCTCCTCGGTAATAATTCTAACAAATTGTAAATAGTAGGGCGAATTGTCTAGTGAATGAACACTTATGCTGCAAGTTTGTTAAAATTAGTATTAGTCTTAGTGTCAGTCTTAACATCTTACATTCCAGAACACAATTATAACAATATGTGATGGTTACAGGTTGTATTAACCCTTTGCACTCGAATGGTGACTTTGAGGCACCAGTAAAAATTGCCATACCATTATTCAAAATAGTTTTTGTATTATTAAATTCGTTTATATTTCATAAATTACTAACCATTCAAGTGTTGTATGAGAAAACAAGTTTAATTTTATGTGCATAATATAAAAAATATTATATCAAATAAAAATGTTCTAGATTGAAAGAAATGTTAAAAGTACTTCGATTGCAAAGGGTTAAAAATCTAGCATATAATTAAACGAAAAATGGATCAAATGATCAATGAATGAACATCAATCTCTAATGAATGAACCAGGAGGTATCCCAGTGAATGATAATTACATGAACAAACTTATGATGCGGTCGTTGAATCATCTTAAAATACAAATCATTGAACTCACGATAGCAATGCTCACTTTAAGTACGTGGGATGTCGTTCGAGCAACCGCTAAATAAATTAATGTTGTGTCGAATAAGTTACACAAAACGAAGACCTCTTTAGGGAGACATCCGTAAACTTACAGTAGAATTACTGTATAAATTCCAACATGAAAAGGGCATCATAAGTGTTATTTTTTTCTTTCAATACAAATTATGTTCATTCAGTGGGAGACGTTCATTTACTGGACAGATCTATAGCGAAGTTCTTGAATTTTTTCAATCTTTTTATTGTTTTAAATTGCATCTAATCATTTTTTTAATATATACATAAAATTCGCAGTTTAGTGATACAATTGTCTAAGCGCAATGCCATCGATTTTTCAATCTTGATACGCCCGATTGAAAATGAAGAAAATATTAAGTTTTAATTTGAATACGTTTGGTTTCAAGTATGAATATGTTCAAATTTTAAAGATTTAGTTGTGACTCACTGCAAATGCAACGATTTTATAATTGATACAACCAAATAAAGTTTCCAAGAAATTTCATTCTGTTCACAACATTTTTAAACATTTTGATGCTCGTATACACACTAATATAAATACATCAAATATTTCTTGAGACATTGTACACATTGCACTAAAATATTGCTTAATAAAAACAACGAATATTACCAGAAATTTGTCCATTATCATCACAGGAACATAATTCTTTGAATTTATATTAAAATTTATTATTAAGCTTGTCCAAACAATAAGTTAAATATTAAATAGTATCTCTTTTAGTATGCAAAGGTGTTAAATCTGCATTCAAGTTAACGGTTCGAAGACTGCCGGTAACGCAGTGTATTTCCTGTTTAGTGGTAAACAGCAGAGCGTTTTGTAACGTCGTTAGTATTGCAAAAGGAACTACTTATCGGCATTGTGTCGACGAGGAACCGAGAGTCTGCTAATTAGCACAATACAGGAAGGTCCTGATGACGTCAGCCAGCGTCAAAACCATGTTTCCACGCAGGAAGTCGGAGTTAGACGAACGATTAATTGACAGTATACGCAGTCTCGTATACAACCCGCGAATGAAAGAAGAAAACCAGTGCCATTCCGTGGGGACGAACATGGAGAACCGACAGAATCGAAAGCAGACCTGACCACTTGATAAAGATATAAACGCAGGTGTAAACAACACGGACAACAACTTAGGATAGGGACCCGAAAATGGGAATACCAGTCTGGGAACCGATGATCACATGGAGAAGAATGTTACCGACATGTTACTGCCTCCTCAATGGTTGCACAAGATGTCTTGAAATTGTAGAATAGTAAAAATTTAAAATAATTTTAATCCAGTCTCCACCTTATTAGTCGATCCTCAAATTGCAGAAGATGGATACATTTTGGTCCAGAGTTTTGAGAACGTTCCATTTAAATTCTTTCAGTAGCAACTGTAAATTAATTGCGGTTTTTATGAATTTAAGACCGCAGCATAAAATTTCAAATAGTAGAAAGATTGAAAGAATTAATAAAATGAAAATTGTCTTCCTCAATTGCATGAGTCCAGTAAAAATGCTTTTCTCAATTTTGTTTCCAAATCTGCAGTCTAATTATTGGCTATCTATATTAACCCCTTGTGCTACGATTATTTATGGTGACCGTGCTTGAAACTTCTTTGTCGTTCTTAATTTCCTAAAAGAAAAATAATATTTGTGTGTATTCTATGCCTGTGTATTTTCCAATGGCTATATTTCGATAACAACAAAATAGAATTTTATTTCGGATCAAAGGAAATTAATAACTTGCACGTTCAGTAAATCTTGTTCGAAATCTTCACCACGAGTCTGACTCGATGATATAGTGCAAGAGGTTAACCAATGTAAGAAGAATAACGTGGTGGCTACTTCCTACGCTCGTCACCAGATGGACAGACGGACAAGACAACGACTTTCCCGCTAGTACTTGATCCGTCGCTGTACAAGGTACCCGTTCCTATATACAGGGTGTCCCACATAACAGTTTTCCCGATTTTTTAAGTACTTGCGATAATCTGACAAAAAATATTTTCAACAAAAGTTGATTAGTTTTCGATTGGCTATATATTGCAATAAATAAAAGTTCGAAAACATTTTTTTTTTATAGTATTGTCAAGGTCACCTTCATTTTTTTAAATGGCACTTCGTATTTTTGACTTAACCGTATTAAAGCCCGTGCCAAGACGAATTCAACGACATAGTATACCATCACCTTGGGATAACCTTGAAGGCGAAGAAATGAAAATTTCAACGAAACATGACAATCTACTTGAATGGGTGATAATAACTTGTGTTTATTGTTAAGACTCGAAATTACATTCAATTTTTATGGGGTCATTTACAATCAATAGTTTACGCTGTTCCAATACAAAGTAAGGAACATTTAAAGCAGCGAATCCGTACAGCATGCGAAGAACTTCGCTACCACAGTATCGTAAGAGCAACCAATGCAAATTTACTACGAAGAACGGAATTTTGCCTACAACAACTGACTTTTTTACAAAATCGTTTGCGTTCATTTAGTCAAGGTTTCTGAATTGAATATAATTTCGAGTCTTAATAATAAACACAGTTTATTATCACCCATTCAAGCAGATTGTCATTTTGTTGAAATTTTCATTTCTTCGCCTTCAAGGTCATCCCAAGGTCATGATATACTAGGTCGTTGAATTCGTCTTGGCACGGGCTATAATACTGTTAAGTCAAAAATACAAAGTGAGATTTTAAAAAATGAAGGTGACCTTGACAATACTGTAAAAAAAATGTTTTCCGAACTTTTTATTGCAATATATACCCAATCGAAAACTGATCAAGTTTTGTTGGAAATATTTTTCGTCAGATTATCGCAAGTACTTAAAAAATCGTGAAAACTGTTACGGATATATATATATATATATATATATATATATATATATAATTCTGTATATATACCGTCCTAAGCTATCCTTACGATATCCCTGTGTCTAAAGCAGGGCCCGCTAGATAGCCTTACTGACAAATCCTCTAGCGGGCCCAGGGCGAAGCGCTCCCTTTTCTTTTCCTTCTCTCACACATTTTCAACAGGCGTCAAAAAATAACATTGACCGCAAGAAGGTGGCCTCAAAAATCTGTTTGCTATTTAAATATTTTGCTACTTAAATATGTCTGGGACTACGATGAAATTATGAAAAGCATCTGCCATGCAAGAGTTAAAGGATAATTTCAATTTGCCAGTTCGGAAAAGGAGAATCGCATTAATTAAGTTGCTACATTCGCAAAGAGTCTACATTCGAAATGGAATTATACCCACACGATCTTCATTTCCGAGTACAGTGTAATCAAGAAACATCCGTTAATTCCGCGCCGCTTGGACTGGCAAAGTAAAACTGACGGCCGATCGCCGGTAAAAGTGCAAAACGAATAAGTTTTAATCGTCTGATCTCCGTTTTCGAGAGTGTCTGGAATAAATTTAATGAACATTTCGCAACGTAGAAAGCGGGTGTGCCGATCAAAGTCCCTTCGGAAAGCGAGCGGAAGCTGGATCTTCCACGTTAGATTAAACTTCCATCTGGTAGGATATCTGCGGGTGAAGTCTAAATGAATTACAGCCCGTGGATTTTAATCGCGAGTGTTTGCGCTTTCTATGGTGCGCCGAATCTTTTCTCTCGGTTGTATTCCGAAGGAAAAGTGTTTCTCGTATCTTTGCTTTACCATCGGGGGCGACAATCTTAACGAAGACGTCGCGCGAACGAGGACAATCCAGTGACAGTCTCCTTTGCGTCGTCGCCCATAAATCACCCGGCAAATCTTTCCCAATGTTTATCTTAGAATTTGACGTGCATACATACATTGTATCCGTGGCGGTAATGAAGCGGGTTGCGATAGGCTCTGCGGGTCTTAATGAGCCAGTTCTCAGCCGGTAATTAGTATTCTCGCTTTTCTCTTTGTCTCCGGCTGCGTGCCGTGCTTTTTCACCTGGCCGAAAGCCGTTCAATTAGAGGATCACGATCGTTCCTGACAATTCCGACCATCCCGTGGTACACTGCGAGCGGAAGAACACGTGGCAGGTGCCGTTCACAACGGTTCACCCGAACGGTGCCGGGTTTTAAAAAAGAAAGTGCTCGGACCACCACCGCAGCACTGTTTCGTACCGATCGATTTCATTCCCCTACGGACAATTTTTTTTCCACACCTCCGAGTCATCGATCTGTAGTATCGATCGATCTCGAATCACAGAGAAAGGATTCAGGATTTTATACTCACCTTCCGGCGCGTTTTCATAGTCTTCGTCCGAGGGCGGGACAACGATTTCAATTTTTTTAGTTCCTTAACGGACTTAGAATCGCGTCGATGATCTGGAGCTATTCATAGCCGATCTTTTTACAAACTCTGACTTTTGCTGACCCATTTATATTACAGCGTATTGCGAATCGCGTCGATGATCTGGAGCTATTCATAGCCGATCTTTTTACAAACTCTGACTTTTGCTGACCCATGTATATTACAGCGTGTAGGCTCGAATATCAAAAACTTCTCTCAAGTAGATTACGTTGTGTTATTCAACAAGTTTCGAAAAAGCTCCAAAGTTAATTTTTATGCATCGTTCCCATCGATTGTGAGAAACAGAGAATAATTAGAAATTTATTTCCACCCTTTGTATCATTTTCAATTTCATCTATTAATTGTTCTTATAAATAAATAAAAATTACACAGTCTTTAAATTCATATGATGTATTGTTTTCAGTATGAAGATTTTGATTCATTATTAGAAAATAAATATTTAGAATCGAAGAAGAAATAATGGTTTCAATGTTTCAATTGTTTAATCGTAAAAAGTATTACGGTGGTTTGAATTCCATGTAGACAATTAAATGAAAAACCGAGCATTCCACCAGCGATGTTAGCAACAACCCGAACTGGTTGTTTTCTCCTTTTCCCCTTCCATTATCCCATTCCACTACCTGAGCACACTTCAACGTCCCCCACTAAGACCGTAGACTGGTCACGTGACGTGCCGCGCAACGTGTCACGTATTACTCTGGTCATCAGAGAGGTGGTAAACTGTATTCCCCTCGATTTAACCGGTCTGGCATCACTGCATTCTACCAATGAATGTATTGGACAGAACAACAAGAAATTGAAAAAGATAAACGATCAATGGTGACACGGCCAGCAGTCGGGAAACAGAAGATGAAAGAGTTCCGTGTTTGTAAAAGAAGTGACGATTAAGACATCAGAGAAAGGGAAGGATGACGTTCATGCATATAATATTTCATAATTATGTACCATCGGTGCCGTCTATTGTCAGTCTTACGAGACAGCAGTTATTATGGGAGCGACATAAACGGTACAATGAGCGCATAAATAATGATGGTCCATGTAGCGAATACTTTGGAGCGGCTTGTACAGGCTCGCTGCACTTTCCTTTCTGTTTTGGCACACGAGGAGTGGTATGTATGTAGATGGCAGTGAGATATGCATATAGAAATTAATCCTATCATATCCCGTTGGGGACCGTGACGAATGATGCGTTGTACGTTTCTGAGGGCGCATCGAAATATAAAGGAGCGCATGCTCAAGGATTAGAATAAATGTGTTTTTGGTTGGGCAAAAACATTTCAGCATCGATTATTATAAGGAAAGAAATCCGCTTCTAAGAACCAGCGTGACGCGATTATAAGAAATGCTCGGATATGATTAAAATTCCGGTAGCGTGAATTTAACGGATTATCGAAACAAATTGATAAATAGTGTGAAATGATGTTAAAAAATTCTTTTCGTAATTTTTCCTGGTGATAGAACAAGAGAGATATACTGTCGGATCATGAAACTTTCGAGCTGTAGTACCGACCGAGTTTATTATTTAAGAGCCCGGGATGTTGAGATTCTCGGTGTGCGTAAACCGAATTTCAGGGCTTGGGAAGTTCAAAATTCTAAGTCTCAAAGGAACAATGTTTCATGATGTTAAAAATTCAATGTCTCCGTAGGTCTGAGAACTCTATAAGTCTTCGAACTGAAAGATCTTGAAATTTTAGTTCAGTTCTAAAACCCCAATATTTCAAATTCAACTACTGAATTATTTGGCTCACTTTGCTGCAGTTTACCATATTTTCTTATACTCATCGCTTTTGACAAATTGGTCGGCTTGGGACACATTTCAATGAGTGGCTCTGAAAGAAAACAATAAATTAGTAATTCCTGCTATCGAAGAGAAGACAGACGAAACTGTTCCAAGAAAATTTTCGTTACAACAGAAAATGATTTGAACCAATTATTAATCGGTAAAATCTATGTATTACGTTTGTCTACAGGGTGTTCACGCTATCACAAGCCAGCGTTTTTCTTGCAAATAATAGGTATTAGAAAAAAATGATAGAGGAAGAAGTAATACTGTTTTTGTTACGTAAAGTAATGGCGGATGTAATTTTCTTGTGTTTGCACTATTTTCTTAGAGACGAAGGTGACCTTCAATTTTTTAAATGAAATGCCATATATTTTTTTATATCATATGAAAGCGTGTGCCAAGAAAAATTTATTCGTATACAACACAATGATCTTCAAGGTCATACAAGGTCAGAAATGGCAGCACAATTTTGAATATTTCGTACGTAATATTTTGTAAAGATATCATTCACGATACACAACGCTAAGAAATGTAAACGACTTGCAAAGGCAACTAACGCATTCATGTGCATTAATATTTCGGACAACGTTAGAAGAAGCTAACAAGAATGTAATTAATAGAGCCGAAATATGTAGTCATGCACAAGGAAGTTACATTGAACATTTACTATAGTCTCGCCAATAAAGTATACTTGTAAACGCATTAGTACGAAATGTTCAAAATGTTTCTTCCATTTCTGACCTTGTATGAGCTTGAAGGTCATTGTGTCGTATACGAATGAATTTGTCTCGCCACACGTTTTCATATGGTATGCACAAATATATAGAGTTCCATTTACAAAAATTGGTGGTCACCGACTTTTCATGAAAATAGTGCAAATACAAAAAAATTACATACGCCATTACGTTGCCTGCAAACAATAGTATTACTTTTTCCTCTTTCATTTTTTTCTAATATTTATTATTTGCAAGAAAAACGCTGGCTAGTAATAGCGTGAACACCTTGTATAGTCGGCATCGACTAGAACTAATTTGTAGCAACTATCTTTCCTAGTCTGCCTCTCCTTCTTCTTAAATCTGCTTCTGATGCAAGTCATCAGATGTCATTTGTCGAGACATAATTTCAAGCCTGCGCAAAATGAATTACAAAAATCGATAGTTACTCTTATCTATTTATTCTTGCTACTTTTTACAGTTCTTACAATTCTTACATTCTTACAGGATGTATTTTTCTTCATTTTCGCAGAAACCTCAGACAAAAGAACATGGCAGCAATCAACGATCGCGTTTACGTGTTCCATTTTTCAGCTAACCTACTTAGAACTAAATCAATCCACTCGTACAAGTTCCATTTATTATGCTGATTACGTATGCTACAATTTCCTCAATTAAATTCATTAAAATCGAAACTTCCGTTCTGTCCAAGCAGAACGGGACGTCACTAAAAACCAAAATTGACGATTATTGCAGGAAACGTTAAGGCAAGAAAACTTGGAAACCGTGTCTTGTCAACTTTTTCTGCTAATAATAATTTATAACCCGGTTCAAATTTCTTGTTTTACATAGACTAAGTTGCGAGAATAATGTACGAGTGCCAGTGATGAAATTATATCTCGTTGCTACGGTTACGGTGCAATTACGTTAGACAACGGTCTGTCGGCCACTTTCGAAACTATATTTCGCTTGTACGTCATATCAGAAATATGCCCCCGGACTATATGTGTGACTGGCCCTACCTGCGATCACTATGGACGCCTAAACGAGGCCGGGTCACCTCCGATGGTGTCCGTTAACGAGACCGACAATCAAAAACGTTGCAGTCGGTGCCGTTCATCAAAGAAATGGCCCGCAGTCGTGTTTCATTTATCCATTGACCTCGAAATGGCGAAATTGCGACCAGTATCGCGAATTCAGCGATTTCGTATCGTGCTTTGAGCATAATCATGTTCCTCTTGTAACTTCCTTGCCATCGAATCATCGGACGCGTTGTCGAATAGAAATTCTCGAGATTATAACCATCAATCAAAATATTTTCACGTTGTGTGGGTTGTAAAATCGTTAATTGTATATCAGCAAGCATTTGTCATGATTACCGAAGTATTATGAGATAGAAGGAACCTGAATTTCAACGGTAAATGATTTATTCAAACGAGTCAAGGACAGAATGTGCTAAGAAAAGAATAAAGAGAGAACACGTCGATAGAATTCTACAGAAAAATTACATAATGTATGTTAAATAATTAAAATAATATGTTCAAGTCCAAATCTTGAAGAATGGATGAAGATAATGTACAAAGTTGTATTATTATTAGGCTGCGGAACTTTACGCAAAATAAAAGTTATTTCGATCAATTGCGAGAATCAGAAAACAGATTAAAATTTCTTTTTTTCTCTAACGTTCTTAGTAGATTGAATAAAATCTATCGACACCCATAGACTGTTTTAATTTCTTTACTATTTAAAATTACACCAATTTATGGCGGCATTTAAATTAATGAAAAGATGGAAAAAGGAGAAGGAAGCGTATTAACAAGTGTGCTCAATAAGTAATTTTAACGAATTTAATCCGAGTAAAAAATTACAGTTCGTCTGAATGGTAATTTTGTAGAAAACGGTTTCTAGGAATAAATACAAAATGTTCTCAGTCTATTGGATAAATAATTAACCAACAGAATTCACAACTTGTTAACATATTTCGAGTTATACTTCCCGATCATAAATAATAACGTTTGCTTCTTCTATCTGGTTCCATCGATAGGTGTTACATCCTCGCAACCGGAATTTGTAATGTATGCTAATGAAATGCGACAATTTGACATAACGACGAGTCACAACACTAGATTAGAATGTCGTTTGACATTGGCCACGATGTATACAACATCTATACAAAAAAAGTAGCTGAAATATTTCTTGAGCATTCTTGGCAAGGACACTTTTTTCGATCGACATTCCACTGCTCTAGTTCACAAGCGATCAATGGAGTTCTTTTCTAAAAATATCTCCGTGTGATTGTTGTAACACCACCACCTACGAAATCCAACTAGGTTACTGCCTCAATGTTTCCATGATGACGAGAAAAATATAGAACTTGTATCGATCGCTCGAAACAAGATACAGTGATTAAACTATTTCACAATACGACGATTTAATGACTTGAAAGTTGCTTTTTAAGACTGTTCGTGGTTATAAAACAAAAACTCGTATCACAACGACATTCCGGGCCGATCAACGATTTTCTGGGAACATAGATTTGTTTCGTTGAACACTCATAACCAACGTTCGCACGACAAACAGGATCGGATGCATTGACTTTGTCCCGAAAACCCGTATACGGCGCCTATGAAAGTCCTCCTAATTGCTCTTAATTGATTGTGATTTTAATACCGGGGCCCCGGAACGAATAAGAATTATCCTTCGATCTGGTTTATGTAAGGCGTAATTGCCTTGGGATTTTTCTACAAGACAAGAATCAAGTCCGACGCCGAGAATCTCCTAAACCGGTTGCGTTACGATATAGGCTCACCCCGTGACAGACCTGGATAATTTCGTCAATAGCATGACGAACTTCTTACCCCGTTTATTCCATCGTGACGAAATAGGCATAATTGTCTTGCACCAGTAGATTAATTGATGACAAACCGATAATCGATTTGGCGTGATCGACAACTGGATTAGTCACATTCCAGAAATTTTTCAGAAACAGGGAAACAAACTATTCTTCTTATAGAGTTAGTTATCAAACTGTGAATTTTGTTTTTTGAATTAGTCGCATTCCAGAAATTTTTCAGAAACAGGGAAACAAACTATTCTTCTTATAGAGTTAGTTATCAAACTGTGAATTTTGTGCATTTGATCAGAAATAGGTGAATTACAAAACTGTGATGAGGTTAGAAATATTGAAGGACAGTGTTCTACTATTTGAAAGACTGAAATAGTACGTGAAACACTATTTGAAAGTATTGAAAGAAAAAGTGCATTCACATTTAATTCCTCTTTCTTACGGTTGAATTAGAACAATTTGCATAAAGGTCCACTGCTTATTGTAGCGTCTATATCTTTCTATTTCCTAATTTCATTCCTAAAATTTTCATAAGAATTTTCATTAACTCTGCAAAACTGCCAATTAACCCCTTGTGCTACAAAAACGAGTGAGACTCGTGGCAAGAAATTTGGGCCAAAAACAATAAGGACGAGCCTGACGCGTGGTGCTTCGTTTGGACCAAACGTGAACAACGCGAGCCTGGCTCGTTGTACTTCATTCGTGACAAACGTAAACAACACTAACACGAAGAATACTAATTTTCTACGAGAATTCTCGAAACATTATTAATTTAAATTAAATATTAATTTACAAATTGTTAGTGATACATTATCCACTTTCAAATTATAAATCATTTTTGTTCACCGATGAATTGATCATAATTACTTCCTAAACATATTAAAAGTATTAGTTGTGCCCAAACGTGTTTATTATTTCACAATTCCTTTCGTTGCGCCGAAATATACATGTCATAAGACGCATACATTTTGCGCAAGTTCGAGCACACGGCTAAACAGCTAACTGGCTCGATGCGTGACCGACCTTCTTGTTTATTATGGCCCGAGCAGTTGGGAGTTAGGGGGCAGGACAAGGGTTTAATTCAGAGATGTCCAAATTCGTCTCCGGGAGCTGAACGCCGTCCCCACCACCATTCGCTGTCCCCACCACCGTTCGCCGTCACCACCACCATTCGCTGTCCCCATCACCGTTCGCCGTCCCCACCACCATTCGCTGTCCCCACCACCGTTCGCCGTCCCCACCACCATTCGCTGTCCCCACCACCGTTCGCCGTCCCTACCACCATTCGCTGTCCCCATCACCGTTCGCCGTCCCCACCACCATTCGCTGTCCCCACCACCGTTCGCCGTGACCACTGACAGTAGGAAGGGAAAGCGGGCGCGTGAGCCTCCCCTACGCTGGGCAATTGGTTTAATTTGTCTCTTGATGCTAAACTGATACAATGGTAAAAGATCAATATAATGGAAGGTGCATAATTAATCTTGTAAATTTCTTCATTGAAACTGGGATATCATGACAGGATGGGATAAGTTTAACAACCATTAGAACAATGTGCAGAGAAATTCTACTTATTCAGAGTGGGAGAAGAATACAGTGGCTCACAAAAGTATTCGTACCTTCAATAAATCAGAATAACGTTTTTAAAATTGCTCGCAACGACTTGACTTGTTTAGAGCAATTACAAGCATTGTTTTACTGAATGACGTACAAAACAGATTTTTAAAAAATTGCAATTAGTAGGAATTACATGAAAAAATAAAAATAGCACTTTTTAAAACATTGTTAATTTAATGAAATTTTCAGCTTGTGTATAACTAACATTCATCTACAAAACGCATATTTTAAATTTTCATTACGGGCTAAAATAGGAAAATTTTAAAAAGTGCCATTTTTATTTTTTCATGTAATTCCTACTAATTGCAATTTTTTTCAAAACCGTTTTTGCACGCCACTTAGTACATCAACGCTTCTAATTGCTCAAAACAAGTCAGGTCGTTTGGTTAAATTTTAAAGAAGTTATTCTGATTTATAGGACGTACCAATACTTTTGTGAGCCATTGTATGTGAGATTGATACGACGAAGAGATAAGAGTTGATAATTAAGAGCCTGATGCTAAAAAATGATTAAAATATTACGAGCAGTCGGATTAAATGTTAGTGCAGCGACTAACGAGGCATAAATATAAATTGATATTGTTGCGCAACAAAAGAACGATGCCTGACGCGCTCACTGCCGATTGTGACTGCAGCACAACGAAGATCGAGATATCTCTGCGAAGCAAGCATGTAATTAAGATTTTAACCTTCCCGATGGCACGAACGATATTTTCGCGGGAGTAAAATTCAATTATACAAGAACGAATGGCATAAATCGGCAAACTATCGCAGTTATGGTATTTTAATTATCCATAAATTGTATGGTCGGTATTGGCTCTCTAGATACGTTATCAAACGCAGCGGAATATTCGAGCGATGCGAACGTTGTGGCGTTTCGGTGTATGCTCGCGATACGCATCGCGAAAAATTCAGCGGAATCAGGGAAAATTGGAAACGGAACGCCAGCTATGTCAATAACACTTGTAATGTTATATTAATTTATTTCCGACACTTAGTTAGCGAAAAATAGGCAGATATATTTTTGTCTGAAGAATAATATATCGTTTGGAACTTTTCAATAGATACGAATGTTGGTGATGTAAATTATTTTCTGTCTATCTTGATTTGAAAAATAAAAAATTGTATTTTTGCCTGGAGCTATTAACATTTCATTTGATGGCGCGTTTTTAGTACGGTCATTTTACGAACATCGAGATTAAATATTTACGAGAAAGAAGAAAAGTATATATTTTCGAAAAATTAGATTTTTGACCTACTTAGGCTTACGTATAACCCTCGACTAAACCTTTCTCTAAAGGTAACAAGCAGCAACCACACGAAACCATGCTTTTTTGTTGATACAGATCTAGCGACCTTTCATGCGATTAATCAACTGCGGACTGCTTCAAATCTATCTGAACAGGATAGTGATTTTTAGCAGCTCGTTCAACCGTGGTAGTTATATCTTGATTCGAACATGAAGGAACATTTTCATACAGCAATAGAGGTTTCAATATTGTAAAATATGTACATATGTACGAGTTACTGTATACTGGTCCACGCTCACTGGAACCATTCAATATCATTAATAGGATTACATTATTTAATACCTTTCCTTAGTCTTGTGTTAAATACAAACTACGTCAGTAATATCAAAGTTATTTTGAATAAAAATATGATCATTTGTAACGATACGATTCGAGTGCAAAAAGATTAAATAATATTTGCATCGAACAGAGCAACGAAATAAACCCAATTCGGAATTTTCCTCGATCAAGTTAGTCCTTTCGCTTCAGTACGAACCTCTTCCGTTCCGTGTCATTCAATTCATGTCGCAGCATCTTCCGGATCTTGCGGTAACTTTTTCATTTCAGTGAACCCGGTATAAATCAGGACAGGGGGTAAGTAATAGGGCAAATCCAATAATCCTGGAAACGTTTCCTCAGCCAGTGTCCTGTTCTCTTGTGCCTGACTGCCATTATTTCTCATCGTTTCAACGTCGCGGTATTCCCATTCAAGGGGACCGTTCACCGCATTCAAATGGCTTCGCTGTGATAATAATGATCAGGATAATTGCGTACGTGTCGGACATAATAACTTAAAGGGGCCTGGCTATTCGATTTCCATGGCTTCAGGGATTTAACTGTTTCGTACCGCAAAACCACCATTTTCCGTTTATTATGTTTACAATTTCGTATTAGATGATTGCATTAATTCGCGCCGCTGAGTATAAATGACTCAGAATATTTGCCTTAACATGTTGACTGCCATGTCACCCATATACAGGGTGTCCCATTTAAGTAGAGATTGTAAAAAATCTCGAAGACATGTGATTTAAAACAAACAAACTGACACATGTCCTTTAGTGTTTCGAGTGGTGAGTCAAATGGCACTACTAGGTTTCTAATGCGTGGGCGTTTTCAAGGTTATTTCAAGGTCATTTTGTCTTTTTTGTCATAAACCCATATTTTTTATTTCGTATGCATCTTTTTGTAAGTTCAATATTTCTTAAGATATTTAGCGGATTTTTCATGTTTATGTCAAGGATAATTTCGTTTTTCTATTAAAATGACAACGTTACTCTCTTCTGGAAGATTTTTTATTTCATTACCCTCAACTTCGTGACACTTAGTAATTTGTTTAATAAAAGACTCATGAACACACAATAAATTTCTTACAAACTTACAAAAAAATGTTTCAAACTAAAGTTGTGCATATTTTTACTTCGAATATGATATGAAATAAAAAATATGAGTTTATGATAAAAAAGACAAAATGACCTTGAAATATCCTTGAAAACGCCCACGAATTAGAAAAGTAGTACTGCCATTTGACTCCCCACTCAAAACACTAAAGGACACACAAAACATTAAATCATATATCTTCGAGATTATTTACAATCTCAACTTAAATAGGACACCCTGTATAGCTGACAGAATTATTTGTACAGCGTTAAAAATAATTTTTTTCACTCATTTATTCACTGTACCAAATTCGGTTGATATGTGCAAAATGTAAGGCGATTGGAAGTATACTCGGTATTATACATCTTAACTTTTTAATTGTATTTAATTAAATAAATTATTGCGATTCATATAATACTTAAGATTCCTTGGTTAGCGGTCAAAGTGTTAATTCACGCTGTAGCCGTTAGGTCTCAAAGATTACATCGCCTATTTATTGACAAAAGACTTAATTATTAAATGGACACCGTGACGCAATAAGACACGACTTCTTTCGATCGCGAATCGACGCAGAAATCGACGCAAACTTTGTCTACCAGGCAAGTTGAGAGAGGAAGTAGTTGTCTTGGCTGCTATGCTATTACTTTATTGGATAATCATCATTGTTACAACCACCGATCAGCTCATTAACCACCATGCCCGTGGCGAATCTCGGGATCAAGGAGAACAATGTCCTGTCTGTTATTCTTCGACGTCGTGACGCAAGATATAGTAGTACTCACCTTCGTAGACCCATCCCCACTCTTCCCTTACCACTTCCTGTCTCGAGTTCAGCGGAGTTTGTCTCAGCAGACAAAAACGTATCGCGAGCGTTAAAAGTACTCGTGCGATCAAGAAAATTTCGATATCAGTAATGTCTGTTCTACCTTTTTAAACGTAGTACCAGTGGGTTGTTGAGATTTGTTTAAATAATACATTTTGTAGATCCGACAGACTTATATGCACGCTGACAATTTCATCAAAGACATATTGTTTCAATTTTTCGAAATACCCACCCGTTAGATTAGATCGGCCATTTTGTTTTTAGACATTTTAAGTTCGGATTCGTCAGCAGCGACCTCGGACACATTATATCATCAATTTTCGTGGAATTCAAATAATTTATTCAAATACCCGACCACCATATTGGATCCGCCATTTTGTTTTTTCGGTAATTATTACGTTTAGGGGAGGCAGCTCCGATGACCTTCACCTTGACATATGTTGTCAAGGTCAACATTCTGAACAACTTTTGTCATTACATCTACCCGATGCTCGGACTTAGTTTTCGAGATATTTGCAAAAATCTTTAGTCAAATTTAGATTACGAGTACACTTCATTTGGTAATTAATAGCCCTCTCTGCCCCCTCCCACGACCTAACCACAACTCACTCTATTCGCAAAATCTTTGCTTTGTAGCTGTCTTCCAGAATTCGAACTAGTAACACGTAATTAAGACTAGATGACATCTACAATGCAAAGATTATGCGAATAGTATGAGTTGTGGTTAGGTCGAGGGAGGAGGCGGAGATGGCCGGCCGTTAGTCCCGGCCGGCCCGACCATGCATCAGTGTTGGGATATGGTGCAACATTTCTCGCGCATGCGCGGCCAAAACAGTGACGTATCTACAGTCACTCCCATTAATATTCGCACACTCTTAAAAAGACGATAACTTGTTTAATATTGGACCATACGACTTGGACTTTTTGAGATGTTAGAATAATTAGTTTACTACATGACGTGGAAAAGAAATTATAAAACAATTGCAATTGGTCGGTATTGCAGAGAAAATACTAAAAGTTGTGTTTTACAATTTTTTTATGTGGCTTATGTTGAAAATTTAAAACATCCATTTTGTAGATCTGTATCAATTGTATACATTTTCAAATTTTTATCCAATTTGGATTACGTGGAAAACAGCGACAGGCATCGAATGACGTAAGAATCCTTCGATTTATTACAGTTTAAGGCCGAAAATTGTGAAAAGCTGCAATTTTTATAGTCTTCAAACAGTTGTAACTCATTGCAACGTTTGCCGATTTTGGTGAAATATTCAGAGTGTATACAGTTGACACAGATCTACAAAACGTATTTGTTGAATTTTCAATATAGACACACATAAAACAGTTATAAATAATAACTTTTATTATTTTCTTTGTAATTCCGACCAATTACAATTTTTTCAAAATTTCTTTTTTTCAACGTGTAGTAAACTAATTGTGCTAACTTCTCAAAAAAAAAAAATCCAAGTCACATGATCCAATATTAAAAACGTGATCGTCTTTTAGAGTGTACGAATATTAATGGGAGTGACTGTATATCATGATGACAAAAGACTTCAGGACGTGTCCTACGAGATACAAAATATACACAAATACACATGTTAGACACTCATTTTTCAGGATCAAATCATACTAATTTTTTAAAATTCTGAAGTGTGCTCAAGGTACCTCATTTTATCGAGAATCTTACTTTACTGAGGCCAAAATCGCCGCGCATGCGCGAGAAATGTTGCATCATATCCCAACACTGCCACGCATACGAGAATCCAGGAGTAGTCTCTCAAAATTGAAATCTCATTTTATATATGTATGTATGACCAGAGTGAAACCCTGTTTTCTTTCTGATCTCCGCAACGTGTTTACAAAAACAGTAAACAGACGCCGCGCCGCGCTGAAGCAGGCATACGTTGCCACGGAGCGTGCACGAATACGGAAAATTCAATTTAGTACTACCAATAGTTTTTGCAATTATCTCGAAAACTGAGTCCGAGCGCCGGGAATGACAAAAGTTGTTCAGAATTATAAGGTATGGCCGGGATTGAGGCGCAAACGAAATCGGAAGGTGCTGATGAGAATCACTAACTTTATTCACACGTTAAATACGTCTTTTCCCGACATCGGACCCGAAGAGACTGCTCTTTTGTCGTTTTTGACATTCGCCTCTCGTTGGCAAGGAATTTTTTTTCAATAACATGAATATAAGAATAATATATGTCGGGTGACATAACATGAACAATATATATAAATTATATATACGGTGGTGCGGACTGTCGAATTACAACTTACAGAATGTTGACAACATATGTCAAGGTGAAGGTCATCGAAGCTGCCTCCCCTAAACGTAATAATTACCGTTTTTTCAAATTTTGAATTCGAATTTGTAATCGGTGACCACGGCAACCTTCAAATAAAAATTTTCATTAAATACCGGAAATGTCTTAGGGTTTTGCCCACGTTTTCGGGATTTAGGATCACTATGCGGCGATCGGGTACGGTGCCGTACGTTTCTTGTTTTTCATGGTTGCAGTTTTGTACTTGAAACGGCCAACAACCGTGTTCGCATTCGTCCCGGCTTTTATCTGATTTTCAAATTACCCGGTAATGAACTTTCATTCCGCGCGGCCGAATTGATAGCGAACCGATCCCATCTCTCGCGTTTCGATTTCTCTTGATGATGGCCGGTTAACAATTAATCCGCCATGGCAGACCCGGCCTGGAGAACTAACCAGATTTGCTTCCGGTGGCGTTCATCTTGCTGAGGAATGGGAACTCATCGGGGGTAATAATCAAGTGGCGCGAAACACGGTGAACCGCGCCGAGCAAAATCATAGTAATGATGTCATTACCACTTTTCCTCTCACTGACAGTTAAGCGGGACCTTGCCGCGGACAACGCCCAGCTTCGCGGTTCTCTTCTCAGCGGGTTCACCTGGCAGATTGCTCCTGAACGATCTCGGCGGCAATTTGCTACGAATTGGTAATCTAGAAGATATTCGCTGACGATTCAAGGCCAGGTGCAAGAGAAACGGATTTCCTGGCGAGATTGCTGCACGGCCGAGAGATGAAACGCCTCGATCTGTTTTATATTCGAAATCGGTTTAAAAGATTCCGAACAATTTATTCATAGAAAGTCTTAAACATTCATGCGCCTCTTTTCGACGGTTTTATTACCTATTCTGAAACGAGTGGAAGGTGATCTTGCTGGAAATACCGTGTCATTCAATCGTTCGTAACTGGGGCGGTCAGGATTAAAGCCACAGATCGACTCGATCCGCTGTAGGAATTTCTAAAACAGTTAAAATTATTCCGATACCTAAACATTTTCTTGTCCTCGATTTAATTTTATATAGCTAAACGTCGAATCTTTCACTGATTTGCATAATAAGCAGCTTTGATTGCTATGTACGTGACAGAAGATCATACGTCAAAATGGCGCGCGCTTGGTTAAGCGTCTCATCGTAAATATTTAAAGCAAACAGCATGATTTAAAGGTTCAGAATTAAATTCAAGATTTCCGAACGGTCTAAAAATTAGACTGGACTCAAAAGCAGTTAACAATATTCCCGCGATGTACTTAATAAATGTTAACAATAATGTTTCACACTTTCTCGCATAAAAATGGTATCTCTATCGCATCAAAGGTTTCAAACTTTTCGGCACAGTGAAAATTCTTAAAAAATCATTTACGCAGAAATCGAGGATTGTCGATGCAAATAGTTCCGTTTCCCACGAACGAAGTGCACGACAGTAACGCGAAAAGCATAAAATTCGCGTGACAGCGAACGCGTTAAAAGTAACGAGGCTTTTTGCTCGCGTGTCGAAGAGTTGCACAATTTGCAAAAGGAGAACCGCGGATCGGGCACGTGTAAGAGAGATTCGTGTACATACTCAGGCGTGTATGATAATGATTTGTCCCGGCTTTGTCGCGGTTTCCATTATATAACGGCTTCGGCTACAAGAGATATTCATATGACAAAGGCCTGCCAAGGGGTTGCTCTTTCCCTTGGGTTTGTTTTGCCCGTGCATTTCAATTGCTCTCTCGCTCGAGACAAGATAGCGTTAAAACGGGTTTACGTAATTTTTATTGCAACGTTATGCTACGAAACCGTGGTGCAGGCTGCTCGCGGAACGTGTCACTGGCAGCGGATGAAATATTTGTAAAGAAAGTGGATGCTCCTGGATTGGGAAATAGAAATTATTCAATTAAACGTTGGATAACGCCGGTGTACCACGATGGAGCCAGCGCCTAGAACCGATAATAGTACAGGAAACATGTTTTTCACCGTGTTGCACGTGTTCCAGTAAAAATATTACGACTGGGACGACGATTGTGTTCGATCGGCCACTCAGCTGCATGGAAAGTTCTATTATATACGATCGATAGATTTCAGAGAATTCCGCGTGTAACATTTCCGCGAGCAACATTGCTTCGCGCACAATAATTCCTTCCTGCGCTCACAATAAAATGTAGTGCATTGTTTCGAGCCGCTAATTACCTACCTTGGATCCAAACTGGCTCGCAAGACCGTCTGTAACTGGTCAGCTCTGGTAATTAGTCACAGTTCTTATTGTTCAACTAGGAAATAGATTTCACGTGTTGTAATATTTGCATGCCGTTGTACTGACTTGTATATATTGTTTGATATGTTGCACTGATTGAGCCTTGAGTTAGCCTTTTCAGCGCAAATTCAGATGTGCAACTACAACTGAATATAAGGAATGAGGTAACCTGTTCCTGTATTCTCACGGGCTCATTCGAATAGTTTGTAATGCATTGACAATTAAACCTTGGTTTGCTAATCTCAAGCTTTCTAGAGAATTCACCTGCTGGGTTAACAGACTTCGATCTGGTCACTATCAATTGAAGGCCTCCCTCTTCAAGATTAAACTTTTTGATGACACAAGTTGCCTATGTGGTTGTCAGATACAGGATCCTGATCCCGTGCTATGGCAATGTCCGATCTATAATACTAATAGAGATGCTTTGATCCACGAACTTTGCAACCAAGGTTACTTTCCACCATACACAATTGATGCATTTTTGTGTGGACCCTTTCCTTGCCCCTTACGTTATATACATAAGTTTCTAACGTCTCATTGTTTGTACCTTTAGAATTGTACTCGGATATGCTTCACTATATTGTCAACCCTAGATTCTAAGTGATCTTTGTAATGTTAGCATGCACAGTCATGTGTATGCTGCTAATAATCCCGTGTGGGGTTTTATAGCTTAATAAAAAAAAAAATGCATTGGCAATATTCCAACTAATTCCTAACTGGAGACGGTAACTATATTTCGTCTGTGACAATCTGTAATTGTAATTAACCTCTTAGGCACGGCTGAATTTTGCGCGGGGCTGTTTCTCTGTACAGCGGAGTTCAACGAGAATCACGTGTAAACGATACAACCTACAATGTGTGACGGACAATGCTGTTCTCTACGCGAGTACATTGGAATGAAGTTTTTGATGATTAAATTATAATTTTTCTTAAAGATATGATGCACACACTTTAATTTTAAGAATTTCCTTTAATAATTAATAGTACAATTGGGTATGAAATATTTCACAGGCGTATCAAAAACAAAGACTGCGTATTCTGTCTGTATATTGTTAACACCGTTATAAATCGATGTGAAGACAAAAAAGTGTGAAACAAAACAGAAGATGATCATTTAGTTCAAACGGTGAGCGACTGAACTACTAGAGTGAGCCACTATAATGGCGCGTCGTTCAAAAAGATGACATACGCAAAAGCCACTATGGTGGCGCGTCGTTCAGAAAGATGACATCCGTGAAAACCACTATAGTGGCGCGTCGTGCCTAAGAGGTCAAACACCATATAGGGAAAGATTGTTAATATTTGACACCTACGTGTACGCTAACTTGAATATTTTATGCACCCAAGTGTATAATTGTACTTAGAAATTCATTAAATTAACTATGTTTGTACTAGACGTTGTATTATAAAATCCGTTTTGAAGTTCATATTTCAACGTTGGTGATTAAAAACTGCGATAATTTCTTAGACCAGAAATCGTGTTTTTCTAATACTAGAACCGTTTACTTACTACAGTAATTCCTCGATCTAAGTCCTTTTTCGGTTCTCTGTCGGGATTTAGATCGTGAAGGGACACTATTCCTTTGTGACCGTGTCGACCGCACCGAACGTAGAAAAGGACAGCATGCAAACACGGACCGCGTGGCCGAAGGCGCAACAAAAAATAGCGTATCGGTGAGAAAATACTAGTGCAATGATAAAACTTCTTTATTTTTTATTATTTTTTTATGGAACTTTCACGAACATATTCGTGGCATTTTTATAATGAAAATGATACCAAATATGATATAATTCCGATGATATTTACTTGTGTAATAAACGATCAACCTTTTGGACGTAAAGAAGGACAGTAGTCAAAGAATAGTATACTTGAACACGAAGTGTCGCCGGCCGGACCCGTGGTTGCGACATTTATCGATTAGATACTGTAATCATTTTAATTTACGATTATTTTGACAAAAATCGTGATGTTTCCGACAGAATGGCGGTCACGGGACAGGCCGCAGGCTAAGCACCGTATCATTCGCCAGCCATTAGTCGGCTATGCAATTTTTGTAAAACGTTACCCGTGTTTTCACACTGGGTGGCCATTTTCGTACCAGTTTCTCAGTTCCATATGACATCGTGCGAACAATCGCGTCAACCGGGGAAAAAGTGCGGCAAGGGAACGGTAACGGTATTTTGCAAATCGTCTTGTGTTACAATTTGTTCGCGAACGCGATGGAAAACAGAGTTAAGGGAGAAACTAAGCGCTAATTAGAAATGATTAACGCATAACCGGAACGCCGTTGATTATAATGGATATAAACGCGCCTCTGGTTGCTATTCGCTGTAGACATTCGCGAGGGTAATTCAGTAGAACCTGATGCTCGTCCGATTAGATACGTTTGATAGGTTCGTCTAGTGTGATAGCAAGGGGAGTACGCGACCATAATTGACCGTATCGAAAGCTTTCCCTACTGTGTCGAGGGCAAAATAATACGGATTTAAACGATTGTTATTCTGTAATTATAATAACTTCAGATCAGCGCGATAGGAGTTTAAATGTAAAGCATTTCTATTTACACGGATAGAAATTAATCTAGTATAATCAGATAAGTGGGGCTTCGAGCAAACCATACTGAAAAAAAGGTTTTTGCGGCAAAGTTGGTAGAAATATAGAAACTTTGTATCGAACCTCGTAGAACCGTGGAAAGGATACAATAGTTGCACTTTTATAACTCGAGCGATAGTTTTCTCTATTATTTGCCTTTATTGTTTCTTGGTGCTTCTTGGTTGTTTATACGTGTAGGGAAAATCTGTTGGGAAAATAGTGAACGTTGACAAAGGCGAAGAATAAACAATGAGCTAATAGCGATAGTGAGAATAATAAAGAATGGGTTGTTCTAACAATAAGAAGAAAGCAAAGAAAGTATCAGGTGCCTACACAAATAAGACAGAACGTGCCAACAATAATAGTACATATAAAATATGAAAGGAAAACTGCAGACCATCATTTAATACTACAAGTATCATTTTTTACAGGAATGGTACCTCAAAGGTTATATTTTATATTGAGGATTTAATTGGAAATGAGTTATTTATTGAATTTATTTTCCAAACTGTGTTTCACTGTGGTCGACACAGTTGGACCATAGGTAAAATGTGAAGCTGCGGGTGTATAAATTCTGCGGTATGGCGGTTTCTGAAGGAACAGGACAATCGAAGAATGGAAATTTCATGGTTAATAACGCAGGGAACGACCGAGTTTTGTGATACCGATGTCCTGGGGAGAAATGCGTTTTGCATAAAAGACAATCGATAATATAAATACTTTCCCCATCGTTCGCAGCACAATCGCGATGGGCTGGTACGCAATCTCTCCCTCTTTATCTGGCTTTCACGATTGATCCGTCAAAATAAGTCGTTCATTCTCCCACACGAAAAAAGAAATGATGTAACTTGTAGCCGTGCACCATTGCAGGATGTATTGTATTTCCCCGGCGATTAAAATGCCGTATAAACATCTGTCCCGAGCGACGCAATGAAATTGAGCTATTCCCATGCTTTCGAAACGCCCCCGCACGAGCGTGCATAATTCCATTCGAGAACATGATGTTCGAGGTGTTGCAGCGGGAGAAAAAATCGGAGGATCACCGGACGGACACGTTACATGGAATTCATCGTGATGATTGACGGAATCATCACGAGTTTCATTAATTATGATCAAACTGCAGATTTTATGCATTTATAACAAAACAGTATCAGTAAAATCCAAAACTTTGAAGACATAAGAGGAATTATTAAATTGTTAAAATTATGAGGAGTAGAAGTACATTTTTATTTTATTTTTATTTCTTACATTAAAAGGGGTACAAATTTTTATTTAAAAAAAATTAGAGGGCTAATTAAATAAAAATGGATTTGTATAAAATTTTGTGTATAATTTAAATTAGTAGTAGGGTACCGGTAAATTTGTATAGAATTGAAATTTTTATTTAAAAAAATTTAGGGGATTAATTAAATGAAAATGGATTTGTATAAAATTTTGTGTATAATTTAAATTAGTAATAGGGTACCGGTAAATTTGTATAAAATTGAAATTTTTATTTAAAAAATTTAGGGGGTTAATTAAATAAAAATAGATTTGTATAAATTTTTGTGTAGAATTAAAATTAGTAATAGGCTATCGGTTTTATTTGGCATAAAAATCCATCGTCTAATTGTGATTCTATGTATCACGTTGAACACGAATCATTTACGTTTTTCTTGAGTCATTGTGCAGTTTTTGAACATTTATCGTGCCCGAATTTGAAAATGAAATATAGGTGGTTACATCTTACAATAAGTTTTATTAATCGATTATATTGTTACATTCATTTTCTAAAATTTTAACATTTTACAAGCTGGTAGATTCCTTCTTCTTAAAAACTGTGTGACTTTTTTTAAAGGATACCTATCGAGTTACAAACATTAAAAATATATCTGTCCAAGACTTTAGTGTTTTTTAAAGATTCCCTTTACCTCTACTGTATACATTATCAGGCTGTTATGGTTACTTTTCTCTTGCACATACCTAAAAATACAGTAGACCAGGGATGGGCAGTTTTGTCTCAATTGAGACAAACCGTCCCCACCATAGCGCCCACTGTCCCCCACCAGCGTCCGCCGTTACCATAGAGGAAGTGCTTCGACCGTCGCGAACAGTGCGCAGGCCTCGCGCATGAAAGAGAGGTTGGTGGGAGAAGCAGGCGTTTGAGGGGCCCCTACCGTGCCCATCCCTGCAGCAGAATCCTACACAACGCGATCAAAAGATTGTTTAAAAAAGACTGTGAATATGTATCGTTTATGGTGATAAAGTATATAATCTTTTTAAACAATTCTGTACAAATTCACTGCACATTTACTGCCACAGAAAATATGTATATAGACAGTCTTTTTAAGCAGCCTCTTCGAATGAGTTACGCGGACGTCTAGCAACGAAACAATCAAATGAAATTAAGAAAGGATTTCGATAGCCGTAAGATTGATTTAGCTCGACTATTTCTTAACGATTTATCTACTGCGTGCTGAAGACTAAAACGCGACAATTAATTCGAATTTAAAAGCACCTACAGGCAGCGCATGATCCTATGGTTCGGCTAACGTCGAACTCGTAAAATCAGCGACGAATTGCAGCGTGTGGTCGTTATCTGCAAATGCATCGTTGGATAGGATGCTCGTAAGACCGATCACGGAACCATTCTGAGTTATTATGGTACGGGAAGTCGGTATAATCACGGATAATTTGCAATTAGTTCAAGCCCACCGGGAAAGAGTCGCGAGTACACCTCAATCTGATTTTGTTCCTGAGAATTCCGAACTGTGACGCGTGTTCACCATCTTGACAATCTAAAGATGTGCTGCGTATTCGGGAAAATTGTTGAAGACAATAAGTAAAAAATTCCTAAGTAATAAGAAATTTTATTAAAAATTAATAAGTAAAAAATTCCTAAGTAATAAGGAATTTTATTAAAAATTAATAAGTAAAAAATTCCTAAGTAATAAGGAATTTTATTAAAAATTAATAAGTAAAAAATTCCTAAGTAATAAGGAATTTTATTAAAAATTAATAAGTAAAAAATTCCTAAGTAATAAGGAATTTTATTAAAAATTAATAAGTAAAAAATTCCTAAGTAATAAGGAATTTTATTAAAAATTAATAAGTAAAAAATTCCTAAGTAATCAGGAATTTTATTAAAAATTAATAAGTAAAAAATTCCTAAGTAATAAGGAATTTTATTAAAAATTAATAAGTAAAAAATCTTAATTTTCCATTCTTTTCGGAACGAAACATTAAAAGATGTCATAGTTGGCCGTTGTTTTCAAAACGGTATTTTATTGGTACATCGGTTGACAGCCGTTATTGCTGACAAAAATTGAAACGCCCAAGATGAACAATTTTTATATTTTCCAACTAGAAGGTATTATCTAAAATGTAGCCCAGAAAGAGATTCAATTATTTGTAAAAGTTTGTAAAAGTTTGAATTGAAAATATCGGTTGTTCGAAAAGTCAACTTCAGTCAATTTGTACCTCAAAAAATAGATATGATATGGTCGAATCGGTTGATTTTTTAGCGATAAAGGTGGTTTAGTGTCTTAAATCAGTTGCACGACGAAACAGTCTGAATTCTTGCGCATTGTTCGCCGCGGGTGACCTGTATCTGTCATCTTATAGAGCAACGTGGGACCACAAACAATATTGCGTTTGATCAGAGATCGTTCGACCAGACGGCCAGATAATTTACTGCGAATTCTAATCGAGCTCTATTTATGTGCAAAATATCGTGAGACTCCGAGGTTTCATGAGAGTGCAGTTTTTTAATATGGGACTCGTCCATAGTGTATTCCGTTTCGTCTTTCAACATTTTTATATAATACGACCAGATGTTGCGACAGGCGGAGGCCTCTCGCGATCGTGTCTCAACGGTATTGAGTAATTGTATTTAGAATTTATCGTAAATTAGATTCATTGTTTAATTTCTAGAGAAACTACTGCTTTTAATTTACAATTTTATTAGTCGATTACGGTAATAGCTGCGTGTCGAGTGCATGCGGTTACATACTGGCGTTGATTTGTTCGGAACTGAGCAGGATTAAATTTATACATACTTTCATGAAAACAGGAATAAATACAATATTACAAATTTATTCAATCTAAAATTTATGTAGTTAAAACATCCTATGATTTTGCTGGTAGATTATGGAGTTTCATACAAATTCATATGTTTCTAGATACATTTTAAAAACGGGAATTAAAGAAACATTTTTCTACTGCCTGTATTATCGCTGTTAATCCCTTCACCTACGAACTAAATAAAATTCAATGGAAACAAAGGTACCATTTATGTTTCTTTAACTTATCATTTAGGTAAGCTTAACTCATGACTTTTCGTATCACTTTAAAACAGATATGATTCTAGGGAGATATTGCTGACAATATTTACTGTTAATATTCAACAATATTTTACTCCAATGTATATAACGTCTTAAGAAAAATGCATTCGAGATGTACTTGTACGTCGAGCGGTTCACCAAATACAAAATAAAATAGCCAATACTATAACTGTATAGTAGTATGAATACTACCATCATAAACATATCGATGCCATTTCAACTAAATCTATCACAACATTTTTCTGTAATTACTAACGGTGGAAAGAAATTTCTGATTGATGAACACCATTTTCATTATGTACATATTTAGTATATCTCATAAATGATTATTAGACCGCGAAAGTTTATGCAATTTGTTACTTTTGTAGACGGATCTTAAGAAAGTGAAATAAAATAAGATATTATTTTCACCGGAAGTAGTATGTGCAGATCCGAAATAAATAGAAATCGTACGAAATTCTATCGAATTTTATATTCAAGTATTTTTTGAAAATTTCCAGAACCCATAAATATATAAATATCCGCAGTCTAATGATTATGATTACCTTTAAATTATTTCCTTAAAATCTTATTTCAATTCTAACACCATCGACGCCATATCAAGTCAATTTCATAATATCCGCCCAATCCTATACTTCTTGAATAAAGAAAAAACTGTGTTATAATTGCAAAGCAGACGGTAGCATAAACACGCGCAATCAGCTCATTTTGCCAATTTGTTGCCAGCTCAGTGTCTCCCTGACCACCGTCTAAAGCAGCCGCAGCTTTCAAAGTGGACGGTGCGCTCGACATTGATAAAGTGTTCCATAATAAGTTCGAATTTTCGCGACGTAAAAAATCGTTTTGCGGACTGAATAATTTAGCATTTCTTTATGTGTACGTGTGTCAATTCGCGCACGAATTAACGCGCACCGTGGCTGGCACCTCTCGACTAGCAAACGGCTGCGAATATCTATTACTGTGGTATATTGAAGTCGTCCACGCGGAACGTTTGCGTGATCGGCACTTTTTCTTGGGCACGACAGTGTAAGAAAATATATTAACCAATAATAGCGAACGCAACAGATTGTTTGACCGCCGCACAGTGGTCCGTCTACTAATAATCTAGCGGAAAAGAAATCCAAAATCATGATCCATCGAAAATGATCGAATCTTTGTTATATCACAAGCTACCGAGTCGGAGATATCAGAATAATATGTTTTTTCCTCCATGGTCATTTACCATCAATCTCTTTGCGAAGATTATAAGCAAATATGGCGTACGTATTATTTTCTTGGCTACTGGATTGCATCGAGATTAAAATTATTGGTAATTTAAATAACGGATTGTAGACGTACAGGTGAATAATAAATTCTGCTTCATCCGTGAATATTTCAATTTCCAAATGAATAGTAAAGAATGATCACGGAAGTGGCAAACTGAATTTTTCTATAAGTTTCCTTGAAAAAGCTTTAGATATCCAAGTATCTCGAGGAATCTAAAAATTTTCGTACTGTTTCGTTCTTTTTGCTTTATAGATGATATATTCACGAGTTATTGTAACTGCAAATATTTGCAACTTTACATACAGGATGAGTCAGTATATATTGTCCTGAATAACTCATGTAGTTTTGATTTTACAAAAAATCCTTTGAAATGAAATTTATGTTGTTCGTGGTGACTGATCTGATGATATTTTTATTTTCGAGTGTCTTATATTTTCGAAGATTTTAAGGTGACCTTAACTTTTTTGATAGACACCTAATTATTTTTTATAGAGTATAATAGCCATGGAAAAGTCGAGTCCAACGACCTATTATATGATGACCTCTGGTTGACCTTGAGATACAAAACATTTTTATCTTCATTCTAAATAAAATAGTTCTGAGAACTATTAATTAAAAAACACCCTTAAAAGCTGAGAGATGAAGATTTCAAGGATAGTAAAAGAACGACGGGGGTGTTCATCGAATAAATAATAAATATTTGAACCTAACTGTTGACTTCTGAACGTCTGGCGATTTCTTTTCCCGCTAGATTATTGAAACAGCCCACTGTGCGCCATTTTACATCCACTGTTGCCTCGAAACGGTGCAAAGCAAACTGTACAAAATTTGCTTCGATTATTTCGAACCGATTCCACGTTTCTAATTATGTAAGAAGGGCGAAAGGTGCGTGCGCAATTCGTAAACGCAATTGCGTGTAGAATTGATGGACGGCTGTGTAACGTTTCGGTGATTAAGACCTTTACGATGGTTCCTGCTCGTCGCTCGTAATCGTATCGCGATCATATCAACGCGTGTTCTTGTAACTGTAACCGCGAACCTCTAATGTGCTCCAAGTGAAACGAAATTTATGGGTGTCTATCTTTCAAAACGTGGAACAAGTTTGATGGATGCGAAAGTCTCGATGGTATTCCATACTAAAATGCGGTGTGCTTAAATCATTCGACAGAGAATGTTAGACATTCCGTTTCCGTTAGTGGAAATAAATGTATTGGTAACTGATCGGAACTCTAATATAATATGACAGCTGCGAAATAGAATAATGTCTGTGATGTGCAATACTTTATACTCGAAGAGTATTAAAGCAATTTTGTTGATCGTGTATCTATCTCCTGATTTCATGTTTGCGATTCTATCTGCTCGAACCTCTTCATGAAAGGATGTATGAATGGATGTGGTTATTATTTCACGTAAATTAAGTTAGTGCACGTAACTGAAGTAATTCAATTCACTTTATTTTCTAGATCTCGAGTGCCTTTTAATCGTATTCTGACAATGTGCAGTTGTTACTATTTTTCATCGAGTGTCTGGTACGAGAAAGGCACATAATCTCTGCAAAAAATGCGTTAATTGCATTGCAAAATGATTTCTCTACTCGTTGGTCAACACTTGTCTATAAACGTACAATCTGAATATAAAACACAAATTATTCTAGAAGCACAACCTACTCAAATTATATACAGGGTGATCCACGCAACTTGCACACATCTATAACTTCTAAAGTATGCGTTGCACGAAAAAATTTTGCACACGGAAGTTGCATGATCTGAAGAGGAACGTTATGTAGTGTGTTTATTCTTTTTATAGGTGGAGGCGTTTCGGAGATGTGAAGGTCGACTTTGTTTTCTTAAATAGAATACTATATTTTTCATACCACAATATGGAAGAATGTCGAATTCGGAGTAAAAAAGTATTGACCTTCATTCGACCTAAATCTAATAACTAACGAGTAATTTTACTTTATTTCCTGAAGATTTTCTTCGCGTAATATCAAGTTAGAAATTTAACCTTACCACAGATTTCCGCAGTACAGCGAGATGTTTACGTGACAATGTTTACCGTTACTCGTTAGTTATTAGGTTTCGGGCAAATGAAGGTCAATACTTTTTTACTCAGAATTCGACATTCTTCCATATTTTGGTATAAAAAATATAGTATTCTATTGAAAAAAACAAAGTCGACCTTAAAATCTCCAAAACGCTTATACCTATAAAAAAAATAAATACACTACATAATGTACACCTTCAGATCATGCAATTTCTGTATACAAAACTTTTTCGTGCAACGCATACTTTAGAAGTTATAGAAGTGTGCAAGTTGCGTGGACCACCCTGTATATAGTCATCCATGGTCACTCAAGGTCAACTGCAAGAGAAAATAAATTGTCTCAAAGCAGTGTTCGAATACTTTGGTGTATTTTCTCGTTGTTGGCATACTGCTCTTGTAATTGCCGACAAAGGTCACAAAATGTAAACAAATATTCCATCAAATTGTACGCTTGTCAATGTACCCAAATTTTATTTGTAGTTTGACTGCCGATTAGAGTACAGCTTCGTAATAATCAATCTTCAATAATACGTTATACGATGGCACAGAAAGTGGAAATGGTTCTGATTTATTGTGAATGTCATATGACCTATAGTAACCTTGAATGACCTTCATAATACGTTATTGTATTCGTCTTGAAATACTCTATCAGAATGTAAGTAAAAAAACATTTTGTTCCATTTAAAAAAACAAAGTTGACCTTCATATGCCCTTGACGCTTCCACCTATCAAAAAAATTGGAGCATCAGATTGTGAGTCCTTTGATACTAAATAAGTTTGGTCCGAGGCATTTTCTTCTATCTCCATATATAAGCGAGTTATTCAGGTGTCCTGTTTTAAATGTCTCACGCTGTATAGTTATACAGGGTGTAACTAAAGATACGTAAAATATGGTAAGGACAAAGTTGAATGGTACAATGGGGCTGGTACGATGCCAAAAAAAATTTTGTTTTTATGTCATTTTTTTAGAGATATCAAGGTCACCTTGACATTTTTAAATGGAACCACCCTTTTTGAAACACCTACAATGATAGTCCCTTTTATTACGAATTCAGTGACTATAATTACTCAAGGTCATTCTAGGTCGCGGACAGAGATAACGTATAAGATTTAACATCGATACATGCCTGTAAACGGGCTTTGAAGGAATGTTGAACTCTATCCGTGACCTTAAATGACCTTGAGTAATTACAGTCACTGAATTCGTAATGAAAGGGACTATCATTGTACGTGTTTATAAAAGTGTGGTTCCATTTAAAAAAGTCAAGGTGACCTTGATATCTCTAAGAAAATGACAAAAACAAAAATTTTCTTGGTATCGTGTCAGCCCCACCGTTCCATTCAACTTTATCTTTGCCATATTTTACGTATCTTTAGAAACAACAAAGATATTTGAGTTGCAAGCGTTAGGTGACTCACCCTGTACATGTATATGTTCTAATTGAATAAATTCTTCTTATGATCAAATTACACAATTTCACAAACCGAAGAATGAATATGGCTTTACTCACTACAGGTACTAATAAATAAAATCCAACGTCAAACAGTATTAAATTTTAATTAATTCTGTGTTCGATACATTTTTTGTAATTTAAATGGTCTACAATTGCAGAAATTATCGCTGTTTATTTATAGTAGATCGATTGATACCTTGCGCGTTTGACTACCTTATAGCAACAAGATCATAATTTCTCGTCGCCGACATAGAAATCACTATAACGACAACATTAGCATTTGCCTAGTAGAAGTTAGTTGCGCCTAATGCGTTTGCCACACTCAATTAAGTTACTAAACCTCACCGCTTGTCGATCTTTTGCAGGACAACTACAAAACAAACTATCAACCGAGTGCTCCTCTGCGAGTGTGCACGTGACGTCTTTCCAAACAAAAATTCCTCTGCAGCAGCCGGCAGAAAAAATTGTGCTCAAAGTCGCGTTCCCCGCGAAATAATTAGCTTGAACACGAGCGGGGAAATTGTGAAATTGAGTGGTTCATTAGACGACTTCTTGATAACCAGCTTTCGTAATGTCTCGAGTTGATCTGGAACTGGTTGGAAAATGTGATTAACAATTTATAGAATTGCAAGATCGAGCCGGATGTCGACTGGTCGACTGCAAATTGCAAATATACGACACGCGACGGGTCGAAAACTCATCACTTGATCCAACCGATACTAAATTACGTACTTGCTGATAATTTATGGGCCTATTTAGTCGTCATACACGTACACTAGCTTACTCAAAGTTCTCGTTCGATCGTGATATATCGATTTCGAACTGTTGTACGAATAATGTAATGTAAATAATGTAAATAAAGTAATTTGATTAACTAAATCTTTAAACAAAATTGTGAACATTTATTATACAGTATTTTAACGATAAATGTCCCAAGTATCTGGCCGATAATTGTCCCAGACCTATCCCCACTACCGCGAGGTGTACCCGGTGAGGGGACGTGAAGCTTGAGAGGCCTCGGTCACCGAGAAATGTAACATAATATATGTATTTGTGAGACCACTACCAATCCAATGACAAAACTTCTTTATTTTTTATTATTTTTTTTTATGGAACTTTCACCAACACATTCATGGCATTTTTCTAATGAAAATGATACCAAATATGATACAATTCTTATGTATAATTTCTACGTTCGGTAAAAGTCAAAGAATAGTATACCTGGCCCATAATTGTCCCTGGCCGGACCCGTGATTGGGACATTTATCGATAAAATACTGTAATGTGTACTCTGGCAGTTATGCATTTTGCATTCAACAAAGGTGCAGGTTATGTATCAGCAGAAACAATCGATTTTTATGGAGAATATCTATTTAAGTGAATTGAAAAAATTAAAGCTGTAAAAGTTCAATAAAGAAATTCAATAGGCAGCGTTTTTATTGTAAATAATAAATATTAGAAAAAAATGAAAGAGGAAAAAGTAATACTGGTTTTGGTAAGTAACATAATGGCGTATGTAATTTTCTTGCGTTTGCACTATTTTCTTAGAAATGAAGGTGACCTTCAAGTTTTTAAATGAAATGCTATGTATTTTTTCATATCATATGAAAGCGTGTGTCAAGACAAATTCATTCGTATACGACACGATGACCTTCAGGGTCATACAAGGTCATAAATGGAAGAAACATTTTGAACATTTCGTACTGATGCGTTTACAAGTATACCTTATTGACGAGGCTATAGTAAATGTTCAATATAACTTTCTTGTACAGACTACATATTTCGGCTCTATTAATTACATTCTTGTCAGCTTCTTCTAACGTAGTCCGAAATATTAATGCACATGATCGCGTTAGTTTCCTTTGCAAGTCGTTTACATCTCTGAGCGTTGTGTATCGTGAATGATATCTTTACGAAATATTACGTACGAAATATTCAAAATTGTGCTGCCATTTCTGACCTTGTATGACCGTGAAGGTCATTGTGCTGTATACGAATAAAGGGCCTAGCCGAATAAGATGGTCAAAAATGCCCTTAGAGGTTTTTCAATGACCATTGAACCATTCGAAAGCTGATCGAGAAAAATCCCTCTGAGTAAAATTTCAACCCCCTAGCTTGCCCGTGAGGGTAGTTACAGGGTAAATTAGATTTCGCGCTTTTCCACGCATTTTCCGCTCTTTGATGCTTTATCAAATTCTGAAAAAAATGTGGAATATTTTTGGGTCCTAAGGTACATTTTTGAGAATTTTTTCAGATTTTTTTGTTTCAAACTGTGCCCGTAAAAAATGAAAAACGCCCAAAACGTCGGAAAAATGTAGATGGGCATTTTTGACCATTTTATTCGGCTACGCCCTTTGTCTTGACACTCGCTTTCACATGATACAAAGAAACACATAGCACTTCATTTAAAAACTTGAAAGTCACCTTCATTTCTAAGAAAATAGTGCAAACGCAAGAAAATTACATACGCCATTATGTTTCTTACCAAAAACAGTATTACTTTTTCCTCTTTCATTTTTTTCTAATATTTATTATTTACAAGAAAAACGCTGTCTAGTGATAGTGTGAGCACCCTGTAGAGAAGACAGGGTAAAATATTGGCAAAAAGCAGGGGATCGTATGTACATTGTTTGTCAAGGTCCGCGCCGTATCGTAAATCGTCTAGTCTTCCAGAAGAAAAGTAAAGAGCTCGTGAAAATCGGCGGCGTGTGCTCGGCGAGGGGTACGGCACGGCGATCGGCTGGCAAAAGTGAGCGTTCTATCTTTGGCGTGGTTGGTCACTTTATATGGCAGCGGGTGCCAGCTGGCATATGCAGATAAGCGTGTCTAATAATTGTGAAAATACCGTTCGGGCCCGAGTCGCATTCTCGGAGCCAAATGAATATAAATCGTAACGAGTTTTGCGTAAACATTTAACGAAACCCGGGGGCTCGCTGCGGGGATTAAACTGTGGAATTGTTGGTTCCTGTCCGTTCCGAGGCACAGCATTCGGCTGTGTTTCTGTTACATATCCGCGTCCCGATTACGTGGTACAGTGAAAACCGAACGATATTTATTATACAGGATCCGTGTTAGTTCGCGCGAGACGAAAACGCGCGAGACGGCGAACGTTTCCGCGGTGTTTCCATCGTAAAAGGAGGAGTTAGCTCGTATGCATCGAGGTCCTCGGCAAGGTTAACGATCACAAATAAAGTATAATAATGACGCGCACACCTTAAATCTGCCGTAAACCGGACAATTATACCGATAACATCAAGCCTTCCGCTGGTCGGTTGCTTAAAAATTAAGAATGCATTAAAGAATTTCAAAATGGATTATCAGACCGTAAAATTCTTCTATGAAAACAAGAATGTAGCAGAAATTGCGGTGCCTACCTTTGAAGCATAATACACCGCTTAAAAATAGCTGATTACTTAGGAAAATCACTAGACTGTGAATTTAATGCGTTCGTGCAGTACTAGAGCTTTCAAAACATGATAAGGTATTAACTTCGATCGATGTATAAAGTTTCTTTCGATCGTTAACGCACTGAAACTGTTTTTGCAAGGGAACCAGTCTTTTGGTTATAGCTTTGGAATCGTTTAGTTGAACGACCTTGTTCTTACCTTAACGAGCTTAAATAATTAAAAAATTAATTCAGCAATCTATGCAATTTTTAAATTCATTATACTCAGCAAAAACTGAACCTCTAGTTACCTTCAAACGAAATTCAACTGTGAAGTCGTAATGTGGCAGAAAATTGCGGATTTTGCGGAAATTGCGATAAATACGTTCAGGCAACACCTCGCTGGTGCGAGAGAGCCATAATTTAGTTGAAACGAAAATAAAGCAATCATCAACTTCGCTGGACATCAATTTTGCACGCAACGTACAATTTCAATCGAAACATTCTATGGTGAATTTCAAGCGACAGGACGTGTAAAGAACGCTTACGCGATAAAATACTAGGTACACCGGGTATAATGAGAAAGTACACGCAACGAACTATCAATATTTTATTGGTCTCCGAATTACGATTTTGCTTCATGTGCTACAAATACATATTATAATTATGAAGCCAATAAAAATTTATATACTCCATTGAAATTGAGATAATAGACGAGTCGCATTGTAAACGACTTGCTATAAAGTATTTGTTGCGCCAGCAAATAACGTTTTTTTATTCTTTTGTGAAAGTAAGAGGAAAGTACCTTAGTTTAAGCACTTGTTTTTATTAGACTCGGTTCCATTTATGTCTTTTGTGCCTAATGTGACTGTTGTTTCTTGATGGACATTCTTTCGAAAGACTTTTCCTTTCTCAATGTGTTTGTTGAAGCGCATTATACGCCGATAATAAAATATTTAGAAAACAGGCTCGGATGAGAAAGTTGTAAAAAAGAAGATTCAGTATATTTTCTGTGATTTCGATCAATTTTGCTGAAACTTTCTCAAAATTTTCTTTCACACGTAGTCTAGTAAACTCTCGTACTTCTCGAAAAAATGCAAGCCATGCGGTCCAAGATTAAAAAAGTTATTCTTTCTTGAAGCGTGTTTTCAACGAGTTCTGAATAAATCATATGTCACGTACATTGTCTTATTCATTTCATAAATCGAGACAGTCGAGAGTTTGACGAAGCAAACTTTCATACGTGGTTTATATAGGTTGTTTGCGAAATCGTGGTATAACCGGCAAGGGGGAATTATTCCTCACATAAAATCTAGTCGAAAATAAGGAATATAGTTTTTTCATACGGGGCTTCATTTTCTAGAAAATCGAGTTTAAAGATTCGTCGGGTTCGCGTGCATTAGTATATGCACAGAGTAGAATTGATTGGTCATGATCAGACGCGACAACCGACTTCTACCTAATGGTACGAGTATTCGCTGAATTTTCAAACTCGATTTTCTCGAAAATTAAACCCCGTATGAAAAAAATATATTCCTTATTTTCGACTAGACTTTATGCGAGGAATCATCCCCTTGCCGGCTGTACCACGATTTCGCAAACACCCTGTATATGTATAGAATATGAATCGTCTGACGTGTCTGGTCATGATCTACCGGTTCTACTTGCAAACGCAAGGCGCGCGAAATCGACGGATCTTCAAACTCGATTTTCTCGAACACAAAGTTTGAAACGCCAAAAATTGATTCCATATTTTCGACTTATTTTCTCATGTAGAATCGCGCCCGTGAAGAATAATGAATAGATTGCAGATTTTATGCAGTTATGACAAATATGACTTCGTGCAATTTAAAACAATAGAAACATTAAATGAATTTAAGTCTGTCAATATATTGTCTTCAGCTTATTAAGATTGTTAAAGAAGAAAAGAAAAGCCCATGCGGATACTGCTTTCTTGTAACTACTGCTGAGCAATTTTATTTTTCATAAAGATCAGCAGTCTAGTGGTGAAAAGACAGCGGATCATTATGCAAAATAAAAATTTCCTACCTGCATTGCAAACAGTGTATAGTGCAATAGATATTTATTTTCTTTCGAAGTATGTGTGATAGGGTCAAAAAACAATATAACAGTATCATTAAATTCTTCTAATGTTTTTATTCTTTTAATTTAAGCCTACATAAAATTTTGCATAAAATCCGTATCATTAAATTCTTCTAATGCTTTTAATGTTTTAATTTAAGCTTACTCATTTTTGCATAAAATCCGCTGTCTATCGATGAAGCGGATCGCAGGCGTGTTCCCTAAGCGTTCGGCGCTTTGTTGCCCTTCGAATTGCGATTAAGCTGCACGCATTGTTCGATTAGGTTCACCAATGTGTCGTAACGAGACCGGTGGCTACGTCACGAGTTCTGTGGGTGCCACACCCACCCTAGGCCAGGCGTGGTACGGGAGACACTTCAATGCCAAGAATGCGGCGTAAAAGTGGTTCCGTTTCGTTCCGATCGAGCCGGGAACGGAGCGGTGAGGTTTCGAGCGGAGCGGACCCGTCGACACGCACGCGACTCGCGCGCTGACCAGTTCGCCCGTTTTCCCCGTTTCGCGATCGTTCGGATATACACGCTGGCATTAAAGGTTAGATAATATCCGCGATCGCGTGTGCCACCACGCCGTGCGCCGTTTCGTTTGCTGCCCTTTCCTTGATCCTTCACATAAGAATTAAATGCGGACCCACTCGACCAGACCATTTTATGAAGTATAGCGGCAAACGAGACCGGGGGTCACTACAATTTCTGCTATAAACGGACGACGGGCTTTCGTAACGAGCAGGCTGGTGTATACGTAGATACTAAACAGGCTAACCTCCACTTTCCATATCCCTTTATCGTCCTGCGGACGAATGCTATACCGGTTGTAGTAAAACAAAGATTACTCTCAAATAATTTCGAATAACATCTTGATAAACATGGCACGTTTAATTTATATTGAAGTGAAACCTACTTAGGCGCGGTAGGCGTAAAACCTAGGCGCGGTAGGCGTAAAACCGATCTAGCGATGAAACGATGAAACGAATTTCTATTCTGTTAGTATATACGGTTGACGGTTCGGCATTGCATAATAAAGAGTATGATAAAATTCCGATGGTGCTAAGTGAAGATTTAAATGTGAACATTGCATCGGAACAATCAAAATTATTGATAAAATTTTTTTTTTTAAGTGAAACTTCTTTAGGCGCGTTAGGCGCAAAACCTCATCGCGGTAGGATTAAAACCTCGACGCGGTAGGCGTAAAATCTCGACGCGGTTGGAGTAAAACCGATCTGGCGATGAAACGATGAAACTATGAAACGATTTAGAAAACCTCTACGAGGTAGAAGTAAAACCGATCTGGCGATGAAACGATGAAACGATGAAACGAAATTCTATTCTATTAGCATATTCGGTTGAGGGTTCGGCATTGCTTAATAAAGAGTATGATAAAATTCCGGTGATACTAAGTGGAGACTTCAACGTGAACTTCGCATCGGAACAATCAAAATTATTAATAGAATTTTTTTAGAAGTAAATTAAGATTGGAAATGGTAAATAATCCTAATGAAGCGACAACAAGATCAGGAACAACTCTCGACGCAGTATTTGCAAGACATTTAGACAAAATTTAATCAAGAATATTTATATCATATTTTATCTATCAGAAGCCAATTGCTTCAATGATAGAATCATAGAAAATTAAATGTCATAAAGTGCTAATAAAAATTCCAAAAAAAATTAAAGATAGAAGTTCCACTTCAGCCATGTGGTATAAGCACACACCAATTTTACATTTAATATTGTGATTCAAGGAGTATGCAATGATGAACTCTGATATCGTTTGCACGGGTCAGTACAAGGTTTTATTTCGAGCACAGACACAACAACAATGAAGTTACTCGGGCAACAACTCAGGCCTCACTGGTCCGCTGTGTGCGCGGCAGTCAGAGAGAGAAGAGACATCCGCGGATGTTTACCTGACCCGCGTAGTATTGTCATGTATTCAGACGACAACGAAAGGAGCGGGAAATATAAATTGCCTGTTTGAACATTTAACACTTCTGGACATAATATTATTTTACAGAGGAAACGCCTACAATAAATTCAGCGAAGAATGCTGTAGCAAATGCACAATGCAGTTGAGACTTTGACTGAACGATTTGTTGACTGTTTATTTTTATACAGGGAGTTTATTTAGTGATATTATTATGTTCAAGGGCTTGATTTTGTTGTGATTAACACTGTTTTTATGTATTCAATCCTTCGCGGGGTGTTTGGAAGGAGCGCTGTATTACTGCGCATGCGTTGCATTCTTTTCTTTTTATGCATCTGCGCGCGCCCTTCACATGTACACACTTTTGTATTAAATATTTCTCGTACTATTTGTACTGTCTGTAATCCCGACTAATACGTTATCGCGCTCACAGATTTCATATGTAATAATAAGTCGAAGAACAATTCAATTCTTGTACATTTTCATGTGAAAATGCGTTAGGTTCGCGTGCATTAGTATTTACGATAAATGGAACGAGCGAGTTATGAACAGATAAGTCAGGCGATTCTTATTCAATACAGCGTATTCGTCGAGTTTTCAAAGTCCATAATCTCGAGGAACGAATGCTAAAACAAAATATGATATTTCTGTGATTTCTTATGTAACTATAAAGTGACTATAAAGAGTGGAATGCACATATTCACGACCGTTAAGTTGGCTATCTGTACAGGATTATTTACACAGTAGGAGATACATTACAAAGATGGGTCTTGGTGATTGAACTGATCGGAACTGAAGACGAGTGATTGTAAAGAGAATATTGTAGTACGAGGTTACACAATTCTAGTGGTTTCAGTCGCTCATAGTCAGACACGACTCGGACAGCAGCATATTCCAGTAGTATAGTTCTTTCAATTTGATTTACAGCGTTTGAGGAATTTAGAAAAATATGTAAAAGATTACAAATCGTCAAATGATTATATACAATTAAATTAAAGTTCTCAATCATCGAATTTCCGTGTCTAATAACTATGTTTACTTGAATTTTCTAGTTTCACTAATAAATCAGTAGGTATTACAATGTTAAGACTTTCGCGTAGCTAATCACTTCTAATATTACATGATTTACAAGTTATAAATATTTTTTTTAAATCTACCTAACAGTTTTCTTTACCCTTGCATTTCTAGATCACCACACACACTCTCACCGCTGAACAAACTTTCCAAAACAAAACAGCAAATAATTCCATCCCAGAGTATCCATAAATTACCTAACTCAAACTCGGCTGACGGCAAATGATCACAAGAAACAGTGGTCAGTACGGTCCTGATCAAAGATAAACATAGGTGTTACGACTCTTATGATTTATGATCGTCCCCAACAGGATGCTGCAATTACAAACATGCACGTATTCCTCACCAAACAAGAAAAACTCGTCACCAATTATGTATTCCAATGTAAAATTCGTGTCCAATTTGAAAATAAAATGCAAGCAGATACACTTTAAGATAATTCTACAGCTGTCTTTCAACGGTGTTTTCACGCATTCTTTTTCCACAATCATCCAATGCAAGAAATATTCTTATCATTACTTAAAGTTCATCAATACTTCACATTGGAACCGATCAACATAACAAAATCATCCAAACCTTTTAAGTTAAATTTGTATACGTTACAGTTTAGGATCTAGTTTATTGTGTCGCGATAAAAGTAAGATAATCTTTGTGTATAAAGGAAGCATAAAATTATATAGGGTAGTCAGTAACAACTGGTGGTACAATCGAAAAGGGTCACACTCGATTTTGTTGAAAATAAAGTCTCATATGAAAAACGTTTCTTCTACATTTCCGGTTTACCTTTTTATTTAGAATCACTCGCTTTCAGGTAGTACCACCAGTTATTAACCATCCTGTATAAAATTATAGAGAGCGTAGGGTGATACCGTACCGAATTATCATACCGAAATCCGCCGAATCTACGACGTTAATAACGGTAACGACGCGGCGATCTGTCAAACAACGTGATTGATAGCGGTTTTCAGAATATATAAAAAAATACCACGTTTGTGATCCGAGACGTAAATCTCAGACGGAGATTGAGACGTGAAAGTGTAATCAATTGTATTTGTTGTGTTTTTTCCTAATTAAAGTATACAGGGTATTCCAAGTAACAATTTTCACGATTATTTAAGTACTTGCGATAATCTGACGAAAAAAATTTTCAACAAAAGTTGATCAGTTTTCGATTGACTATATATTGCAATAAAAAAGTTCGGAAAATATTTTTTTTTATAATATTGTCAAGGTCACCTTCATTTTTTTAAATGGCACTTTGTATATTTGACTTAGCAGTATTATAGTCCGTGTCAAGAAGAATTCAACGACCTAGTATACCATGACCTTGGGATGACCTTGAAGGCGAAGAAATGAAAATTTCAACAAAACATGACAATCTGCTTGAATGGATGTTAATAACTTGTGTTTATTATTAAGACTCGAAATTACATTCAATTTTTATGGGTTCATTTACAGTCAATAGTTTATGCTGTTCCAATACAAAGTAAGGAACATTTAAAGCAGCGAATCCGTACAGCATGCGAAGAACGTCGCTACGACAGTATCGTAAGAGCAACCAATGCAAATTTACTACGAAGGACGGAATTGTGCCTACAACAAAACGGATTTCAATTCGAACATTTGATGTGACTGTTTTACGAAATCGTTTGCGTTTATTTAGTCAAGGTTTCTGAATTGAATGTAATTTCGAGTCTTAATAATAAACACAAGTTATCATCACTCATTCCAGCAGATTGTCATGTTTTGTTGAAATTTTCATTTCTTCGCCTTCAAGGTCATTTCAAGGTCATGGTATACTAGGTCGTTGAATTCGTCTTGACATGGGCTATAATACTGTTAATTCAAAAATACAAAGTGACGTTTAAAAAAATGAAGGTGACCTTGACAATACTATAAAAAAAAAGTTTCTAGCCAATCGAAAACTGATCAACTTTTGTTGAAAATACTTTTTATCAAATTATCGCAAGTACTTAAAAAATCGTGAAAACTGTTACGTGGGACACCCTGTACATTATTTTCGTACTTACCGTCTCTGATCCTACAAAATAATATAAGAGTGAATATTGGAGTCTTCGCCAAAGTCGAGATGCAAGGCGATATAATAAATGAAAGAAATAAATAACAAATATAAGAAACATTCTTGCCTGCACCCGGAGTACACGAATGCTACATTGAAACCGATCGGCGTCAAAAAACGACGCTGCTAACGATCCGGAAAAGGCTTTCTCAATCGTCGGAACTACATCGCTCATCTTCTCATTAGAGTTTAACAAGCGTCGCGCGATGGCATCGCTGTAAAAGTGGTTCTCCGCGGGACAGGCTTAGAAACCATTTACGGCGCGGCTTAATTGAATCGCGCCGGCACAGACAAGAGACAACTCGATAATAGCACCGGACGAGCGGATAGAGGATTCCCTTGAGCACCAAGTTCACGGCGCGTCTCTCTTTCTCTTTCTCTCTTTCCAGTGGCCTAGGTTAATAAAAGTTGCATCATCGTCCAGGGAGCAGTTGCCGAGACGGCAGCGGATCGTTCCGTCGAGAGCCGGTTACGTCACTGAAGATCGTTGCACCTTGCTCTCTGCTCGTCCTCGATCGGGCAAGATCACGGATCGTCCTCGAAAGGAGAGATCAGTCTCTCCACTCTTCTGCCTCGCGGCTCGTTCAATATTTCCCCTGAGTCATCCGCAACGTGCAACCGTAATGCTTACGACAGACAGACGTCCGGCCAGACGGAAGAAATCGTTTTCCGATTAGTCAGAGCCGAGCCTCGATCTGACGGAAATCGCCGGGAATATGGTACACGGGAAACGGATGTCGGCTCGAGGCCCCAGACGATCGAGCAAACCGACGAAACGGTGAATGAATGGATCGAGACACTATTCGACATCCTGTTTCACTTGGTTGAATCTTTAAACACCGTTTTTCATGTAAATCTGTGCAACAGTTAGTAATACTCTGTGCAAGAGCATCGAGAAACTTTGTATACGCTGTTAGATTATTTTGTCTCGTTTTACTTTTCACTTTTTATTAAAGGCTAAATACAAAAATACGACTGTGCATCAAGAAGAGACTTGCTTACCCCATTTCTGTTTATTAACTCCTTGCCGTACCGTCTTCATCCCCAAAAATGTCATAGGCAAGAAAAGCAAATTTATATTTTTGTGAGGTTACATTTATTTCAACGCTTCAATATTGATTACGAAGGAGTACAATTTTATTTTGTCTATAAGGGAAAGCATAACATTCATATTTGTTAGACTTTGTTTAAATTCTTTATCTCGAGTCTGGATCGTTGAAATACGGTAAGGGTTTAATCTGTTTCAATTAAACATTTTAAGACAATGTGAACATTTTTTAATATCATATGAATTGTACATATTGTTTTGTAAATTTCATACCGCCAGTCAGGAGGGACTGACATATCGTTTAACGTAGTAATAAACTACGGATTTTATGCAGTTATGACAAAAATGAATATCCGCAATTTGACACAATGTACAGATAGAACGAATTCACTATAGCATCAATATGTTACTTACGATCTGAGAACATGATTAAAGAACGGAAAACGTATTTAAGAGGATCCGATAGCTCATAGCAATTGCACAAAAATTTCAATTTTGCATAATGATCCGCAGTCTACTTATTAACATTATGTAAAGAAGATATCAATTTTTATGTAACGTTCGATTCTGGCCACTGATACAGACAATTTCTAGTTCGTATAAAAATAAGCACTTTAATAATAATAATCTGAACATACACCTTTATTTTGTTCAAAATGAGGATCTTATGCTATATTTTTTACAAAGACTGATGTCTGATACCATTATTTTTTGTTGAATTATGTCACAAGATTATTTCAGCCATAAGTTTGTAACAGATAAATTTTCTTGAATGAAAATATTATGTGGTATTCTCTGTAACAAGCCATTTTAGATAGGAAAACATTTATAAAAATAATTTTTACTGTTTTTGAGAGAAACATTGTCAAATATCACATTTTTCTCGGTCTCCTGAATGAGCATGACCCTTCATGGGATATGATTATGAAACTTTCTAAATACCTTTTGTATTAGATGTTGATCATTTAATTTTTTTAATTAATTTTATTCCGCCAGACAATTAAGGCATCGCACAACACAGATGAAAAATTTTTCCACTGAATTTTCTTTACGATCTAGCAACTTTTACACGTGCTCGGAATCTGTGATCAAAATATTTCGTGTTTGGAAAGCCGAGATTTAATCACATTGTGCGGCTATAAAAATTAATTAACCCGCGATGAAAAAGGATGCTCACTGCGGAAATCACTTGATTTCACGAGAGTACTCTTTTATCGTGAACTAGCTTTTGCTCGCGGCTTCGCTCGCACGGGAAACCGTTTAATGCCCTCGGGAATTTATATTGTTTCTCCATAAAACCTTTTAACCCCCCATTCACCCCTATAGAGTTTTAATTTTATGTCATGATGCCATCTTAGATTTCAAAATTGATGTCATTTTCGTAATTAACGTCCCATGTTTGATTAATTATATCAACGAGCATTAAGACCAAGTTTCAAGCAAATCCGACCACAAATAGAATATTCCTCATACAAACGTTGCAACCCCTTTTCACCCCCTTAGGGCTTGAATTTCAAAATATCTGTTAAGTTTAAGAACTTTAAAATCGATGGCATAGTTTTCGAGATATTGAGCTCTTAAGAGTTATGTGGGCCACCCTGTATATAGATGATGTAAAATATATATGGCAATAAGTCGCGGTGCGAGGAAAGGCTTTATTGCGTCCTGTGCGAAATGATTTACGCTCGAGGAGGAAGAATCGCGTTGAATTTGTTCAGTTTTTAATTATTGAGATATATTTCATGGTATTTAGATGCGACCAGTAGATACTATCGAAGCCGTTTCACATAGGCTAAAAAATAAAACGCGAATTACGTGTATAATCGAGTTGCGTCGAAATTGGCAAAAAGAATAATGGCGAATTAGAAAACGGACATTATACCGGGTAATCGACCATTTGTCAACAGTACGAAAAAAACAGGACAGTCTGAAAACGCTTTTACAGTCCTAAAATAGCAAGTATACCTGATATTTATATTACGTCATATCTGATAGACAAAATCTGTGTATAATCTCTATCTAACAATGTAATCGTTAGGCAGTTACGTATGTAACGTAGATATGACTGCCAGAACTTACTAAAATCGATAGAGATCTGCTGAAACCGGTTAGGTGCCGCTAAAATCACCTAAAACTGAATGACACCAGGAAAAACTGATTGGAAACTGCTGCAACCGGTTGGTGCCTGCTAAAAACCCGTGCAAAACTCATTGGAATATACTAAAACCAGACGAGGTCTGTTAAAACAGTCTGAAATCTGTGCAAATTGATTTAAACTTACTGAACTCAATCAGAGCCTGTTGAACGGATTAGAATCTTGTCAAACCAGGTAAAAATTGCACAGAGTATGTCGATAGCTTTTTAACCCCTTCCCATACCATTTTCTTTGCGCCTACAATAATTATAACGTCTTCATCCTCAAATATGTCAAAGAAGAGGAAAGAAAATTTATTTTTTTGCATGACTACATTTACTTCAATGCTTAAATATCGATTACACTAAAGAAAAATTTTATTTCGTCTGAAAATAAAGGTATAACTTTCATCTTTGTTAGACTTTATTTAAAATCTTCATCACGAGTCTGACTCGTCAAAATACGACAAGAGGTTAAAAAACCGGAACACAAAAACGCATCGAATGTTCAGTCTATACTTGTACCTCGTCGTTTCACATTAATTTCTCGTGAACGTTCGCGTTATCGCGCAACGAGATATTAACACAGTTCCGTTGGAATTTCGTTGACTCAAAAGGGAAAAACCTGCGAAAAAACCGCACGGTTGCACGAAGTTCGCCGAAAAACGTGCATTTTATGCCTGTGCGGTGTAACAAACGGGACCCGTGGAAACATGATCGCGGCAGGATCTAATTAGAACGAAGGAAGAAAATAATAGGTCTCCGTTAACTGTCGAAGAACGGATTATGAAATTTTCAACGATCAATGGCGCCGGAATGGTTCGCGTCACTCGGACGACAGAACGCGTTCCTGCAACAGGTTGCATCGTTGCACCGCAGCTGCGAATGCTCGCGTTTTTAATGAGCCACCATTTGCGACATCAAATCGTGACACCTCGACACCTGCAGTCGCTGCAGGTGACTTGGTTTCATCTAGATTAACTACGACATTGAAACTACGATTTCACAGTAAAGCAATAAATTTTTAAATGAAAATCTAGCTACACTGAATTCTGATCACTTTTGCGTGATGTGTTTGCATATTACTATACAAATGCACGTTTAACTGTCGCTCTAATAATTTAATCACACACTGTATATTTCACGGAAGTTGCTTATGAATTATTATCTCCAAGACACATTTATAGCTAACAGGATTGTAATATCTGTTGTAAATCTAGTTTTATCGTTGTGGGCTAGACGGATTAGTCATTTGCACTACATCGTTTCCTCAATTTTATTCCGAACAAACTAATGGTTCTACTAGAAACTCGTTCTCATCGGTTTGATAGTTCAGCCGTTATAATTTAATTTAGAAAGGTTGACACTGTACACGTGTGTAAAACTAATAATTTCTAAGATTTCGAAAAATCCTTAGAGATACGTTGATATGTCGCTAAAGGCTACAACGTAGCCAAATTTGTACAAGATCGGAAACAGTACTTCGAAAAATGCCCGATGTCGCGCTGAATGACCCACCATTGATAAAATGCAAATACAATGAGACTAAAAAATGCTACGCGAATACAATTATACAGGGTGTTCAGGCTACTACTAGCCAGCATTTTCTTGTAAATAGTAAATATTAGAAAAAAATGATAGCGGAAAAAGTAGTACTGTTTTTTATACGCAACAAATTGACATATGCATTTTTGTTGTATTTACATTATTTTGGTAGAAACGAAGGTGACCTCCAATTTTTTTTAATGGAATACTATATATTTTTTTATGTCGTATGAAAGCGTGTGTCAAGACGAATTCGTCCATCTGCTACACAATGACCTTCAAGGTCATGCAAGGTCAGAAATGGAAGAAATGGAAGAAACAATTTGAATATTGCGTACCACGTGATTACATGTATTCTTTATTAATGAGGCTAAAACAAATGCTCAAAATGGCTTCCTTGCGCATGAATACACATTTCGGCTCTGTTAAGTATGTTTTTGGTAGCTTCTTCTAATGTGGCCCGAGTTATTAATCCACATGTGTTATTTTGTTTTTCAAGTCGTTTATATCGCTGGGCGGCATTTTAGGATGTTATGGGTTGAGCCAATTGAAATACCACACGCGGAAGCTACTTTTCGTACGGAAGTTGTTGAACTTTCTTCAAAATGCAACCGGACTTCGAACTTCTTATCTTCTGAAATAAGAAATCTCCCATTGTGACAATTATTTTCTACGGACCCTGTTTCCTCGAAACGCTTTACAAGCAAAACAAACTGATTTTCGTTTGGTTGCACTCTTTTCGAATATTCTTCTAAGTATTTCAATTTATTTTGTCTTTTATTTCTATTGCACTGATAATAAATGCGTACCATATCCCTCTTCTCGTCTACCGAATAACGATACATTGCTATACGATATTATTGATCGGTTTAGGAAGTAGTACTGAAATTGTCTCGTTATGGTGGAAATTAGAAGTAAACACTCTGATAGTGATTGACAACATCATCCGATTCGTATCAATAAGGAATACTTGTAAACACATTTGTATGCAATATTCAAATTGTTTCTTCCATTTCTTCCAATTCTGACCTTGCATGACCTTGAAGGTCATAGTGTAGTAGATTGATGAATTCGTCTCGACACACGCTTTCGTATGCCATAATTAATATATAGCATTCCATTTAAAAAATTGGAGGTCACCTTCGTTTCTATCAAAATAATATAAATATAACAATAATGCATATGTCAATTTGTTGTTTATAAAAAACAGTACTACTTTTCCTCTATCATTTTTTTCTGATGTTTAATACTTACAAAAAAAATGCTGGCTAGTAATTGCCTGAACACCCTGTATATATTAAATACCAATGGAACAGTAATAAATGAGTTGTGAATATTTCAGGATTTACGATGTTTCATACGTAGCAATACGTAGCATCTATCCCAATACGATGCAAAGTATCTACAGACGGCGCGGCGTAGAGGAAATTAAAATTTAACACGCCATTACAAGTGGTTCCCTTACTCAATTAACGGGGCAGGAAGCCGCCACTGTCACCGTTGAATTATCTATAATTCACAGTCCTTTTTGTACCCGTGCGAAATCATTTAGCATCAGTTGTTAAGAGCAACGATCAGCTGGCAGCGCGCGAAAATTAAAATAGAATGAATCGCGTTTCGCGATAAAAGTGTGAATTACTCCGATAAGACTGATTCCCACAGTGAATGCGATTCCAATTAAGTGGACCCGGGTTGCATTCGGCCGGGAAGACGGGTAGTCCATGTTGTTGCGCTTTAATTATGCATCGACGCGTGGGATGCATCGCGAATGACGCAAGCGGAGAAACCAACGATAATTTCTGTACACACATTCGAGTTTTCCAGGCCGGGCAGCACAACATCCGTTTTACCATTCGCCCTTTTTCTTTCGCATCGAGCGAAATCACGGGGGCCTTGGGTTCGAACGATTGTGCAATCCGAAATTTTGTGCGCGAATCATCAAACCAAATGGCGGAATGTTACGCATCGAATAGTGAAAGTTAATGACGTCGTATCGATAGCGTATATACGCATGTAGATATATACGCTTGCTAAGTGCCGTCGCTAATGATCTGCAGTGAGTGTAACACAATTCGCCGATTACGTAATTATTGACAAGCTAGATTTAACACGGCCGTGCCGGATTTAAAGGGATTATCGTCTAGGATCAATGCGATAAAATGATGTCGTGTCATTGTAAATCATTCTGTCGGGAGCAAATGTAACGCCGGTTTCTGAGCCACACATTTGTTAACACTAAACCTACCGAACACTAAAAGTGACTAGTATATGCTCCCTTATAAAAATGGTACGACTGGATTTATTTAAATGTTGTGCCATTTTTATCATAATATATATTTGAATAAAAAAGTGTGCATAATCATTTCCGCTGGAAGTATATTTGTAACTTCAATAATTGTGAAATAAAAATTCTGAAAGCGATCATTTGACCGGCGCTGGTAGGTTTAGTGTTAATCATTTATCATTACATTGTGGATATTACACATTTATGACGAAAATGGATAAGTGCAGTTCAATTCAGTGGACAAATTAAAAGAATTTAAAAATATTAATGTGTTAGTTTGATCTGATTAAAACCATTAAAGAAAACATGAAATTTCTATTCCGCTCTTGTTTTCTACAGTTTATACAGACCATTTTTATTTTGCATGAAGATCCTTAGTCTATTTATTCTTGAACCCAGTAATCAAATCTTGCTTTATGGAAAAATTAGTCGTAACTAACTGAGGTAGAAGCTTTTTATTATTTGTTACTAGACTATGGATTTTGTCCATTTGCATTAAGAATGGCTAAGTGAAATAGCAAACTTGAAAACCGTTAAGTAAATTTAAGAGAATAGTCACGATCTTTTCAATCGATTACAATTATTTAAAAAACGAATATGTTTTTACTCGAAACGTTGCGAGTCTCACTATGTCCATAAATGTCAAATAAAATAAGTAACATTCTTGTACCCTGTAGATCCTAATAAAATTTGGCTTACTTAATAGGTTATAGTAAATATTCATTTTCAAGTTTAAATTGTTAAATTTTGTCTCTTTTAATTAATGTAGACAATTTATATTCCGCTCAAACATATTTCACAATCTTTTATTATCGTTTTGAATTAATAAGGATATTGTGTTGCAGAAGAAAAGGGAATGTACAGTTACGGTACAGTTATTATGTACGGTTATGTACTACGTAGACAGCTTTGTCGAGCATTCAAAATATTTATTATGAAGTGGTGCTACTAAAGTATTAACTAGGAGAAAAAGGCTTCAGTCCTCGAACGTTTCAAGTTTCAAGTGCACATAATTAACTTGTCGTCGATGTTAAACCTATGGTTTGCACATGCACTCGAGTATTGCAGACAAGAGTTGGTAGTTAGAATAATTGTGACCGTAAGGAATGCTATGCAAAACAAATGGCATTCCTCGAATCTATTACTAGCTCTGCAGCCGGGCACCTTATAGACAACCCTGATTTCCACGATTTTATCACCTATTTGGTAATGCTTACGCGAAGGCATCGTAAAGTGGTAGTTTTCTGTTACCCGAAACATGTTGCAATTTCGCGGCTGTGTCTATTGTTGTCTACCTCGTTGCGATTCTGTGCTAAACAATTTGTTGCGGAATAAGTAATGCGCATTCTGTAACATTTTACGTTCAACCGATATCCAGGAGACGATCTCTCTTTGGATTCCCTTTAAAGATTCGTAAATCATTTCAGATTGCGACATTTTGATTGTTCCATTACCATATTGGACCTCTCATTGCGGTTCGTGGCGAATATGAAAGGTTTCGAATATGTATAGTTATTCATTATGCTGCGACGTCACAAGCCACTTCAGGACTCAACCGCAGACTGATTTCAGAGAATTGCAATGCACTTTTTTATATGGAAGATTAAAACTTTCCATGTGGAGTAAAAGTGAGGCTAGACAGACCACAGTGCATTTCTACCGTGCATCGAACACATTAGATGCAAGCTTATGTGTTTATTATTGAATAAAAGAGAATGTTCAATTCGTACCAAATTGTCTCAATGTGTTTAGCTCTCTGGACAATATTCGTTTGTTACGATCTATAATAAATTAAACTGTTTGCGTTTAACCAGTTAGCTGTTTTTGCCGAGCACACTCGTCATGGAATAAATATTAATTGCTATTTATGTTAAAATTGTAATGAAAATTAAAACGCATTATTAATTTGTCGATATTTTAGTATTTCTCGAGTCAAAGACGAAGTAAAGAAACGAAACAAAGAAATTGATTAGAGGTCAATGTGTGATAAATAAAGTTTTCAAACATTTTTAGCAGCCACATACAAAGTCGAGCTACACAGTTAACTGGTTAAATGAACTTGTTCATTTCCTGATGTGTATTTCAAAAAGAGAATGGCAAAAGAAAAATTATTACGATATCAATCAAACAAGATGAGGCCTCAAATGTAATCAAATCGAACATTGCCATTAAATAAACGGTATCTGAAATTTACTCACAGGTTAACACTAAAGATTGAATTATTTGATCTAGTCACCATGAATTGTATAGTGAAGCTTCTATATTATTATTATTCATTTATTGCTTCAAACCATGTAAGGTTTATATAGCATATACATTACAAATTGTACAATATATGGTTATGTTGCAATATGGCTTAGTGTCTTACTTATAATTAGTTTACATTAATTTTGTTAGGATACAACCACCTCATTGAAGTTAAATTTTAATTAGATTACTCGGATAATGTAATTGTAACAAATGTAGCTGATTTTCAAATCATCTGACTGAATTTCAGATATTTTACTTCTTTATTGTCTGAATATACTCTGTTAGTTTTTCTTTTTTTAGAGGACTTAGTTTAACATTGAAACTAACTTTTATATTATCCGAATGTTCACGTAAGCTTTGACAAATTAATTACACCATCATGCTTCTAGTTTACTTCCTCCTTCAAAACCATAAACCAAAGATCAACCTTCCAAATACTACTGAGTGGCCCAAAAGTCGCTAGAGCATTTAAAGTTTGAATGAATGGAAATTTTGAAAAAATTTACTTCATCTACCGGAAGCCTATTACAGTAAGTCCGCGATCTAAGTCCAACGGAACATTGCGATCTATGTCCCTTCGTCTACTCCTTCCACTGCGGGGTATCTCCGGAGGGGCCAAGAAGCTCGAGCTACCTCGGTCGCCGAACAGTGTAAACATGCCGCGTAATTTGATCCTGGGTCGGGTATATCGGTGTGAATCACTACTAATCCAATTACAAAACTTATTTATTTTTCATTATTTTTTTATGGAACTTTCACCAATTTATTTCTGGCATTTTTCTGATTAAAATGACACTAAACACTAAATAATTTCAACTGTATTTAGTGGTTTAATTGACGATATGTACAGTGACTTTCGGACGTAGACGAGGATAGTGGTCCGTGTTTACATGCTGTCCTTTTCTACGTTCGGCGCGGTGGACGCGGCCACAAAAGAATAGTTTCCCGTCTCGATCTAAGTCCCGGCAGATAACCGAAAAAGGACTTAGATCGCGGACTTACTGTAATCGGCTTTTCATTAGTTGTACTCACAGCTGGGAAAATTTTATTTTAAATAAAGATAAGTTAATTATTGAAAATAACATTATCTCAAATAAACTCTATGAAATAACTATTTGAGAGGAATTTATTTGAGTACATTTATTTTAAATAACAACTTTATTATAATTTATTTCGGCGTAGTCATTTGAAATACACTTATTTGAAATAATTAAGAGAAATGTATGATACTAATTGTAAGTTGAAATTTTGCCTTATTTATGTTCAGTTTGGAAAATAAATTATTGATGAGTAGCAATAAAGATTTAAAAGAACTCGAACCATATTTTCATTTATAATGTATTTTTAATATTTATTGTATGAAGTAATAAAATAACATGTTATTTGACATTTGAAATACTTATCTCACATAAGAAAATAAGTTGTTATTTTAGTATTTGAACTGATGTATTTCACGAAATAAAAGAATAGATAATCATTTCCTAAAATTTTTTTGTTGGACAAAATACAACATAATTTATTTCAAATAGTGAAACATTTTTGTGAAATAACTTTTTTTTTTAAGGAATATTTCAAATATGTTTTAAAATATTGTATCTGAAATAATGCCCAGCTCTGGTTGTACTGTACTAAAAGGGACCTAAAAAATTTTCTTTCATATAATATTTCGAAACGAAAGAATTAGATTACGTTACTAAGGTTAGCTTATTCAGCAATAGATGTTTGAAAATTATGAAATAATCGCCGATAAATAATGCGTTAAAATGGCCTGGTTTTTATATTTGTGATTCTCCATGAATATTGACGTAGAAATAAAATATTAAAAAAACATGTTAAACTTGATGTATCTGAAGAAGATCTTATGCATCTATTTTAGGAGAGAATACCTTGCTGTTGGCGCAATGGAGGTGGTAGCAGGTCAAGTGTGTAATCGTAGGGGATCGCGTTGATAAATAAACAGATTGCGGGACTGGTGGGTATAAGGTATCAAAATCCTCTAACAATTGTTCATAATACTCGTAAATAGCGTCCATCTATCCTCCGGTTGAAGAAACACGGGCACCACCGCGTCCTTGGAATGCAACAGTAGCTAACGCGCGTATAAACTTGTTGATATGTCACGATAGAGAGACACACACGGAGAGCTCGTTGTGCCAAGAACGCACGCACTAGAATCGCGGGGAAAGTGGACGGTGATCATCGGACCGTGATGTCGGTTCTACTACCTTAATACGCCATAAAAATAAATTGAACACGTTAAGACGCCGATGAAAAATTTGCGATCGGCCGGTCCTATAACTCCGGACGAACGAGCCGGCCTGACAGGTATCGGTCCTCGGGTAAATTGCACTTCTATGAAACAGCACAAGAAACCTTTTATTCCGCTCTCGTGCGGCACGGACGACGCATGGAATGGCTCTTGTTCGTACCCGACGCTGATAATGGCGGACGACTGTTTCACGCCGAAAGCATTTTCACCTTGTTAACTTCGTTAATGCCGTCCGACGACGACGGCTGCTAATATTTTTCCTGTTTGTCCGGCGTTTTTCTGGAACGTGCATTCACTATCGAGACAAAAGGTCTAAATACGGAAATTTCTGCGACAAATTAATGGAATTTTACAGCATCGACATTTACGGTCGCCGGAATTAATATTCGGACACTCTTTACAATGCAATAACTTTGTTACAATTAAACTAAACGACTTCAGCTTTTTTTAGATGTTAGGATTAGTTTACTAGTGTATAATTCATTTTTCATTTTTTCCAAAAATTGCTACTGGTCGGAATTGCGACGAAAAAGGTAAAGATCATAATTTTTAACTTTTTTGTCTGTAATGAAAATTTAAAAGACGCCTTTTGTAGGTCTAGGTATGTTAGACACGTGTACAAAGTTTCATTGAACTCGGTTAACGTTGTTGTGAGCTACAAACATTTAAAGCTGATCACAATAAGATCATCACAACCTATAAGAACTTTTCGAACATAGGATCAAACGACTTGGTATTTTTTAATATGGTAAAAGCATTAGTTTACTAAATAACATGTAAAGTAAATTTTGAAAATTTTCTTCACAATTGTCTTTTCGTCACAATTGTGAAGACAAAAATAAAATTCAGTTTTTCAACTTTTTTATGTGAGCCTGTAACGAAATTGTAATCAATGCCTTCTGTAGACCAATATCGATTATATACACGGTAAAAATTTCATCGATATCGGTTAACGATTTAAAAAGCTGCAAACATTTAAGATAACATAAAGTCGAAATTCCCTGAAAAGCATTCGTTGAACTCCGTGTGACCGTTTGATAATCTTCACGCTAAAACGCTTCAGACATTTTCATAAAATTAATAATAATTTTTTACCACAAACGCGTCGAGTATGCTAACGATCGACCGCGCGGAAAAGAGAAAATTCATTTAAAAACGAGGTACAATTGCGATAAACAAGTAGTATACATTACCGGTTGCTCCAAAGTAATGATACAAAAGTTAAAATAGATCCTGTGGCATCAGTTTATTATTACCAGCATGTTCCATCGACTAGCGTATAATTTATTCGTCTGTGTACCGGAACACGGCTCTTCCTTCCTAGAAGACACACCAATAATTGTCTTTCCCAGCGGGAGAAAATCCGTTCTCGCGTGCGAGACGCGAATGAAGAAATTCTTTGAATATTCATCGGGTGTGTAACGTTTAACGAAACGTTTGGATAAAGATCTGCGAAGCTTAATGATACGTTGAAAAAAAGAACCGCTCGCGCTCATCTCTATGGGTTCACCAACTTTCCGGCGTTCCGCACCGCGAACGCATCAACGCGTCGGGGATTTTCGCAAATTAAAGGAGAAAATGCATGGTGGACCGATCCGATAATCTGTTACTTTCTCAAAAGCGAAATCGAATATAAAAGGATAAGCATGGAAATTCGCGTGCTGCCGTGTGCTCCAGGGAATTGTTGTGTATCACGCCCAGGCGACTGCGTTGGTAATTGCATGCCGCACGAAATCGCTTAGCATTGCCGTAATAACTCCACCTGTTGAAAACTTGCTCTGTTTGTTCTATCGTTTCGTCACCACAACAACGTAATCTTTCATTATTCGGCGAAAGCAGATTCCATCATTTAAATTCACTTCGCGCCACGATCACGCGTGCACGCAGTGCTTATTTCGTTTCTCTCTTTTTTTATATAAACACGGAAAAGTCACGGGACCGATTAACACGCGTTTAGAGGCTCGAGCTCTTAAACGCAATTCGAAAATGTTGCATCAGGATATTCTTCGGTGTCGTATTGCAACGACATATCTGTGCGGATTGTAATTATCTGCCGATCAAGATGGTAACAATAACGAGGATAGAAAACTCGTTGGTAAATATTACGTTTGACGGACCTACCTTCAATGACTTTGACCTTGACATATGTTGTCAAGGGTATCCTCTTGAATGATTTTCAAAAGGTTTCAGCCGTCGCTCGTTTTTTATTAAAAAGATATTAACAAAAATATATAGATGCTACTACAGTGAAATTTGCCTGTACATACATATACCAAATTGAATTTTTAAAATATTTAGTCCCATCGTACAAAATTATAATAATATTTTAAAGATAGCAAAACGATAAGATCACATATTATGTGATGTTGACTTTGACATATGTTATTAATAGACTGCGGATCTATATGCAAAATAAAAATCATTTCCGTTAATTGGAAGACATAGGTACCAAGTAGGAATTTATTCCTTTATTTCTCACACTAATGTTTTTTGCGAATATCTCGTGAAACTAAGACTGAGTCATAGGTACATGTATAGGGAAAAGTTGTTCAGACTGTTGACCTTGACAACACATGTCAAGATCAAGGTCAATGAAGGTGGGTTCCCTAAACGTAATATTTACCAGCTTGTCAGTTTCGCATTGATAGTTCCACTACGTTGTATAAAAATATGTAAAATTGTGAAAAGTTCGAACGTAGATGGCCGCGTTCAATGTACAAGCATCTAAGAACATGTAGTTAAAAAATGTTCAAAATACGTTTTAAAAATTGTGATATCCAACAGAGAACAACGTGCATTCACATTATTATTAATCTGCTCGGAGGGGAGACAAGAAAAAATTTAATTCACGTACCGATGACGTGGCGTAAAGTAGTCTTTCGTAATAAATGATGTTGCTGTTCCATTTCCCGTGGAGGAAACAAAATTATGCCGACTTTGATCACCTCGAGAAACACCTTCTTTCGGTGACTGCAACAGCAAAGTAATTCATGCGACAGAATCACGCGGTATAAGAAAAGTAACGACGTGCTCAGACGGCACTTTAATACTGTCGGACAATCTGAACACAATGGCACGTTTCGTACGTGGAATCCGTACGGTGGAATAAAATAAAACTGTGTCGACTGGTTTTTAAACTTGTGTACACGAGCGATAGCCGCCGATGTCACCGCAACGTCGAAACTGCGACACACGTATCGCCAAACTGGTGTCGATTTATCAATTCCAGTGATTCAGCAGGTGATACTCGAGAATCATTCATTTTCTCATGTAATCTATGCTCGCCCGTATGCCGCGGAAGTGGTTTCTCCTATATGCAAATTATATTCCGCGCGAAGATCCCAAACCGTTACGAACGAAGTGCGAAATGCAACAATAGAATTCGTTCTTCAAATTGTCTTACAACCGTGTTATTAAGTACTGCTACTTTATACTTTCTACCTAAGATGACTTCGCGATTCAAATGATTGCATTTTCCCGTCATCTGCTCTTTAAAATGGCAGGGGACCTTTTGAAATCGGTGAAATTCCTCTCGATCGAAATGAAGTATATTAATAAACTTTCTGATTTCGGCGCAAGGTTCGATCATATTAAGAAGCAGCAAATTTGCAATTAAATTATTCTCGACGTTTCGATCCTAATGTGGATCATTTTCACAGAGGCTTTATTGCGTTTGCTGTGCCAACGGGTAAAATAAAACGAAAAAAAAAGAAAAATTATGAACAGAATATTAGGAGTTACGGAGATGTCACAGTTACGTATCTGCCACCATGGGTTAAATCACCGTCCTCCGTAACTCCTAATATTCTGTTCATAATTTTTCTTTTTTTTTCGTTTTATTTTACCCGTTGGCACAGCAAACGCAATAAAGCCTTTGTGACAATGATCCACATCAGGATCGAAAACGTCGAGAATAATTTAATTACAAATTTGCTGCTTCTCAATACGATCGAACCTTGCGCCGAAATCAGAATGTTTATTAAGATCTTTTGAAATGTCTAAACTGCAGATCATCGTTCATGGATTGCAAGAAAGCTGCATAGACAATTGCTCTTAATAATTTTAGTAATAATTCTGATATTTTCACTACTTTGTGATCCACATACAGTAAATCCTCTATAAACGCATGAAAGCTGTAGCAGATAAACGCAGGAAAAATATCCCCTCCACTTTAGTAATCAGATCTCGGCTCGGGTATATCGGTGTGAACCACTACTAATGCGACGCGGAGAGTCGCAGTCACTGATATATATATATATATATATATATATATATATATATATATATATATACATATATATACATATATATACTATGGATACGCCAGCAACACAGCTTTTTGTTCCGAATTGAACGTAGATTTGGATGCCAGCGCCGCTATCGTTCGACCGGTGTACTGTACCCCTCCTACTCCTCTTCAACTCCGTGATCCTCTATACTTCGCCATGTGTTTGCGTCCCTCTAGATGGCGCTGCTTTCAATCGAGTTGATTGGACGTCATCGACACTTTTTATTTCGTAGCGTGTCAATGGCGTCCAATCAACTCGATTGATAGCAGCGCCATCTGGAGGGACGCAAACACATGGCGAAGCACAGAGTATCACGGAGGTGAAGAGGAGTACGAGGGGTACAGTACACCGGTCAAACGATAGCGGTGCTGGCATCCAAATCTACGTTCAATTCGGGACATTTTCAGAATCCGAATCCCGTATCCATAGTATAGAGATCAGTGGTCGCAGTCGTCGGCACAATCCAATATATCCCTTCCACATTAGAAGCTCAAAAAATAGCTACCCGTCACGGATAAACGCATAACTATCCTCCCGAGGCTTGTGCGTTTATAGAGGATTTACTGTACTCATTTTTGCTATAAATGTATAAAAACTGTTCTTAATGATGATATACGATATTTGTATTTGTATTATATAAAATGAGTGAGATACTCTTTGATACATTTGCAAATGCATAATTATTCTTAAATAAATACCTAAACATGTTTTCATTTCCGTCGCTAATGACCCTGGCAGTTGAAGCGACGTTAAATAACAAAATAGATAAAAATGTTTTCATTTGATTTTTAACTCAATAATTAATGTCACTCGATTCTTCGCAATAAAATGTTTCACGCATGCAGAGAAAGGAAAATATAAAATCGAATGATGTCTGCGAGTTTCAAAACTGTTCTTTGTTCAATCTACAAGTTCAAATAAATTTCCAAACCTGTTCCGATTTTATTTTCAATAGAAAATTGACATGATTCATTTTCCTCGCGATGAAACCTCTCAAACATATTTTATACAGGAAGCAAACTATTGAAGTTAAAAAGAGTCTACGAGGCTCAAATCTTGTCTCCGCTAATTTAGCGTTCCCATATTTCACGCAGACAGTTAGTGTGTAAATAATAAATTACATCCAGCGAATTAGTTCCTTTTACGAAGTGGCGATAAAAGATCGCTTTAATTGGTCAGAGCTTCTGTGTTTTCGCGTGAATATCATTTAAAATTCCGAAGAAGGCGGATCCGGCGTCGAAAATGGTAACAGCGGCCGGTTTGATTTGTCTCGTTCGCTTAATCGAAAATTTCTACCGCGTTCCGCCTTTTAACTATCAGCGGGACGTAACGGGGACGATTTACGAGCATCATTAACTCGTTGAAAGCTCCAATGGTGTAACAATGGCTGCGTTCCACAATAATTGGACAGAATACGAGATTCGAATGCGATACCTATATGGAAGGATAGCGGAGGGAGGGGTAACAGGTTCCTCATTACCCGTGTCAAAGCTCTTGTTGCTCCCGGGTCCGTACAATGAACAATGACATCATTGTTCTAAGCAAGTATTTCGCGGATAAAAGTGCTGATGAAGATGTACGGCCGATTAGATCGGTCTCGCTACATCCTCCCGCTGAAAACGAAATTTAGGATCCTCAAACATGACGTTATCATATACATTGCACAATATTATCGATCATACAATTTTAACTCGCATCGATTGCTACGTCACAGCAGAATTTGATAAGTATTTTAATAATAAGAATTCAGTAAATTATTCAAATGTAATTTCTGCGGAATTCTACAAGCTTTCAATTTTTCAGTGGTCGAACAGTTACAAATATAAATTAGTATAAATAGATACAAGACTTCCAGAAAATTGAACATGGACAAAACAAGTAAAATTAATTCGAAAAAGGTTGGTCAAATAGATTCGAAATAACAAAGACACAGATTTAAGAATTATAGTTATATGATTTCAAGTCAGTACAGTAAAACCTCGTTTATTGCACGGAATCGTCGTTCGTTGTATGCTAGCGACTCCCACCACGAGTTGTTAGAAGTTCTGGAGCTCGAAAATGGGGGTTATGGTGAATACATGGGGGAATTACGGAGTGGTTAAGTGAAGCAACAGTTGCGGTGATTGGTCACCTCTTTTATTTTACAACCTCAACTCGTGAACGCAATTTTTGGTCCAGTTGTGTGCAACGAGCGAGATACTACTGCATCAGAGTTTTCCTACAAATTTCCCAAGCGAAACGAATTTTATTGATTCGTTCTGCACCGATAGAACCACAAATAGATATCGCAATCGACCACAACGAAAAAGTGAAAGGCAAATGTTTGCTTCGAATCAGAAAATATTTTTTCCCGTTTGTGGAAGGCAAACACCCTCCGACTGATTCGCGTCGCAGGGCGCCGATCGCGACGAGCAAATTGCGAATCGCAACGAAAGACAAGTAGCAGGGATTCCGATTATTGCGGATCGGTAAGGATTTATCCTCACTGGTCACCGATTCCCACAACAAGAAGAAAACCCCGGCAATTATCGAGCGGGGCGCAACATAGTAATAAATACGTTTACTTTCCCGCTACGTGCTATCTGATTTACCCGCTCGCTTATGCAACCGTTCGGCGCAGGGCCGTATCGAAGGCTTATTTCCTTAACCTGGTATCACGGCATATGGTAAATAGACACGACCAGGCAACAGTATTCCGCGGGCATGCAACACGCAGAACATTACCGCGTGACATGTGAATACGATCGCCGCATAGCGGTGCCATTCCTCGACGAACCGATTAAAATGCAATTTTCGTAGTATGCAACAGCTTTTCTTATTATGGCAGATATGCACATGTGGTATATATGTATCGCTGACTCAAATGCATCTTGAACTTTTTGAATATCTTGATTGGTTGCCGAGATGCACGTCGTCATAGTTGACTCTTTATGATCCTCGAAGTCCTCAAAATTGGAGCGCATTTAACGTCTCAAGGAAAGTTCGTGTTATAAAAATTCACGCGATAAATATTTCAGCACTAAGATTTACACAGTTGCTAATCTAATATTTCTATGAATTTATGCTTTCAGTTCTCTTCTTAATTTATCATTCATGTTTTATTAAGCACGCCGTCATAGTTGACTTTTTATGATCCTCGATATCCTCAAAATTGGAGAACATTTAACGTCTCAAGGAAAGTTTGCGTTATAAAAATTCATTCTATAAATATTTCAGCACTAAGATTTACACAGTTGTCAATCTAATATTTCTATGAATTTATGCTTTTAGTTCTCTTCTTAATTTATCATTCATGTTTTATTAAGCACGCCGTCATAGTTGACTTTTTATGATCCTCGATGTCCTCAAAATTGGAGCGCATTGACCGTCTCAAGGAAAGTTCGTGCTATAAAAATTCACGCGATAAATATTTCAGCGTTTAGTGCTTTATTTCAAAAAGGGAGTAAGGCAACACGTTTATTATAACAATAATGTTCAAACTGTATGTGATTGTCACAAATCCACCAAACGAATATTTGAAATTTCAATATAGGCTCATTTGAAAAAGTTGTAAAATGTAGCTGCTACTATTTTCTCCACGATTTGGAAAAATTGCAATTTTATAAAAATCGCTTTCACGTGTCATCTAGTAAATTAATTCTTCTAACTCCTTAAAAAAAGCTCAACTCGTCTGGTTCAGATTTTAAATAGTTATTCTATTACAAAGAATGTCCGCTTAAGATGATCAACAGATTTTATGCGTTTGCGACGAGTGAGAGAAAAGCAGTAAAACCTTCAAGAAAAATTTAAAAATGCTGTTATATAAACTTCAACCAATTATACTTGCTCAGAAAGGGAATGGACTTCTGTTTGACTGCAGTGTGTCGCAACCGAGAAAATCTGTATTTTGCATAAAGATCCGCAGTCGGCGCATAATGAAGGGCGATAGAGCACGGCGTGGTGTTCTGCCGGTTACATCAGTCGTTCGTGGATTTTGCGTAACAAGCATGCGTTCGAGTGTGCTCCATTGAAACGAGTAATCGAACCGCGCGATGTGATCGGCCTGTTCTCGTATTAAGTCATCGTAAAGCACCGGCCTCGGCGCACGTTCGCGTTCCATTCATGTTAGTCGATTCCTCGGGAGCAGAGAAAGAAAACAATCCTAACGTCCCTCCTGTCGATCAGCTCGATATCCATAGCCGCGGATATGGTAATAAGGCGTTGTCAGATAGCGCCATTAATTTCTGGAAAAAGCTGCCTCGATAGTACAATCGCGAGCCAGTTGAGAAACGTTCCCGTTTGAATACTCTTTGATCTATCGTTCGCACGTTCTCGCATGTCGCCCCGGCAATTCTGCGTTTCGACGTTTCGAAACTAGGGTAATGTGCATGAGTCTCTTATGCTCCTTGTTGCAATTTTCCGATTATAATGTCCGATTTTACGCCCTGTAGTCACGCTTTGTTGAACCTCGTTGTAAGCGCGCCGCTATCCCCACCACCGGGAGAATCGTGTTCACTGTGGGCGGAGTCAGGGAAAAGGGGCTGGCGGAACGGAACGTTGACCAATGGTCGGTCGTAAAATCAGTCAGCCCTTACACAGATTGCACCTGCTTTCGCAGCTGTAAAGTTTTAACAAGATATCGTTGTATAATGCACAAAAGGAAAGCACAGACGGATTTTAATGTGACTTTTTATTCTCTCGTAATTGTAACGAGACGGAAGTGCAACAGAATTTTATTTGTTCCGCTTTCTTTCTTTAAACATTTGGAATCTCGTATGAGATTCATTTTGCTTTACATTGAAGGTTTACAAAATAATTAGTACATTCAGTAACATATTTTGCTTGCTTGCAAATATTTTTAAAGATTTTCGAGTTACAGAAAAATTTGTAGAGTTATTAATTGTGTGAGCTACCAGTTATTTATCACGTATATACAAAATGAACCACGAAATGCAAATTCTCTAGGAAACAATTTTCCTCGTCTACTGAAAAGTTTTTCATTGTAAAAATAAAATAAAAATGCTGTTAGTTCTTGTTATTGTACAAATCTACGCATGCCCTAAACACGTAAAGATCCACAGTCTAGTAATGAATATAGATCATTCTGTTGTTGGTTGGTCTATCAAAAATTTTGTATCAACTAGAACGTGGTTCAAAAGATGATTATAGCAAATTTGGTTAAGTATTCAAGCTAGCCTTCAAGACTATTAGCAACAAAATAATCAAAGCTGATCGCGTTCCGTGTTTCTCGCTGTATATCAATCTCTCCGCTATTCAGTTTGATAGATGTTGACGAGTCACGTGATTGGCTCAACAACAGAAACAGAAAGGGAAGTAAGAGTGTTATTAAACAAATCAAACAGGAGCGTCAAATTTTTTTCACGCTGTCCTATTTAAAGGTGAAATTACCGACGAGATTCCCTAATTTATTTCGAGATATGCATCGGACATGAACGGGGCGTCTCGTCTGACTCGTTCCACACGCCCGCTGAAATACTAGATGTCGACTGTTGGCAAGGAGCCAGATGCAACATAGAAGCAAATGATTCAATTTTAAAGAGGAACCCACACATCATGTTACCCCGGCAGCGGTACTGGACAGCAACGGTGAAGCGAGACATAGATAATTTGCATCGCGTCTTACTTACAGCTAGAAATCTATGAAATGTGTTCCCGAACCATACACATTTTTATATTTGACCAAGAGGTAATAACCTGCGAAGTTGATGCGACTATAAACTAATAAATAAAAAAAAATCCTCTTTACTAATAACGGCAACAGATCTACTTCAATTATTTACTACCTACGAATACGTTTTATTTACTACCTACAAATAGAAACCACTGAAATTAATATAATTTCTGTAGAAACTGTTAAAAGTTGCCACTAATATCAGTTCACATAATTAGGTTGGCAATTCAGTTTGTAGCTCGCACGTTTCTGTGAATCAAATTATTTATTGATGCTATACAATTAACTAGCAATGTTTTGCTATATGTTTGGCAATTCTTAAATTTCTTGTGGGTCGCGGTTTGTCGATTTTAATTCAAACTATGTGAACAGGTATAGTATGTAATAAGTTAGTTAGTTAGCTTATTCTTTGCCCTATGAGTACATAAAGATAGCGTTGGAGAGCCGGAGCTCTATCTGCCCAAACCAAACTTGACCTTATAAAATAATGAGTACAAAAAATGTTCCTTACATACTAGTGTATACATATGTAAATGAGATCTTATCTGCTACTGTATTAAATTTATATTCCCTTTCAGTCTCTAGTTTGTACCTTTTGCAAACTGTCTCTTATCCTAATTCTCTCTCACCATTTTGTGTGTATCACTACATTTGTACGCTAAAATTAAACACATCAGATATATCCAACGAATTCTGATTGACATCCTCGCACTAGTTTTCACCTTAAATAATGTAATACTCAGTTAGTAACTGAAACATAAAAATACTTTTACTAAAATTAGGACCTAAATATGAGTGACAACAAGTAGGACAATATATCATATTTTGTATTTAATGTCTTTGGTCCCTGCTTTAGTTAGCACATTCTGTTTCATATATTATCTTTCCTGTTGATGACTATAGTCACATTTCATCATTGAAACACCCTGTACACTGGACCACACCAAAAAACTCCGCACGAAGGATAACATCATAAAGCTCGAGGCACAATAGGGCCGGTAATGTCCGCAGATTTTTCCAATTAACTCAGGCCCCTAATTGCACAATTAATTACACGTTTCTTGCCGGGGGAAGAACTCGCGAGTTTGGTATTTCTCCGAGAAATCCGGTCGGCTGTGTCCTAGGAATAATGTCTACCTTGCGCGCCGTGCCTTGAATATCGGTTACCGACGCTTTGGCACGTACATCAATTAACTGGCTGTTACTCAGTACCTGTTAAACGATCTATACTGACTATCGTTACCTTCCTGGACACCTGATCGCAACATGGAATCACTGTACTTACATTGGTAGCCGGCAGTTGCAGCAGCACGGAACAGTTTTTCCGCTCGCAACAGTTTTTGTAGAGTAAAGCAACTTTACACTTCTTATGGATGCACATCGCGAACGAATCTTCCACTGTGAATATAAAAGACCAGCATCCGGAGTATTTATTGTTCTTCAATCATAGAATTCAATTCACTGGTTCCCAAAATGAAAATGACAGTTTCGAACTTTGCTGGTGCAAATATGTACAGTGAATCCAAAATATTTAACCCTTTTAGTGTCAACCGAAAAATTAAAATAGAACGAAAATTACTGAACCAAATTTATTATACCAAAGGGGAATTCAGAAACGAGAATAAGATATCAATTCTAATTCTAGAATAAAATTCTAATATTCTAATATGGTAATATGTATATTAAAAGAAGATAGGATTTTAATATTATTACAAATCTGTAAATTAGCATAGAACAGGTAATTTGTTGAATGATTTATTATAGATTAGTAAAATTTTATTAAATTTTATTAATTTCATTAGTTTTTGATTTTTCGTAAAGGTTTATATTTTAATAAACAGATTTTTATAGAAAAAAATAGAATCACTTTTCGCAAATGAAACTAACGACGATATATCGTTGTGCCGCACTAAAAGGGTTAAACTGTGATAATTTTGTAAAAAATGTTTGTTCGAGAATCAGTTTCGACTGATTTTAAAGCTAGAATCCTCTGGTTTCATAATCCATCGTACATTTTATTCTAAAATTTTTTTTCGTGATGTAGCCCACGAAAAACTGAAGACGCAATTTTTCTCGAAAATGCTATACATTCAAACGTCTGTGGAATCTTTTGAAAATTTTTTCGGTACTGAAATTACTGTTTTAAATTAAATCTACTCATTTTTTCTACAAATGTATAAAATCTGCCGTCTATTGATCACTTTGAATGATAATTTTGGACGAAGATGAAAACAATTTGTACACCTTTTATGGCGAATGAAACATCCGGGATGTACATCCAAAGAGAACAGTCTAAATTCGCCTTGAGGCACGCGAGTTTCGTTGCCCCTGCATTTTAAATTTCGCTCTCTTTACATTTGGAGCGAGCAAAAGAAATTGTGTGCCGCTTTCACCTGCGGCTACCCCGCGGACCACAGCCCAGGTTAATTATCCTTGGACAGCCCTAATGATCCGTTCGCGTCGGAGATCTATCAGTGCGATCCGATCCGATCCAGGATCCTGACAGTCGGTTACCCACTGCTCCGTGTATCTCAGAAATCGAGGGTGTGGCACGCATAGACGCTGACTGATTTCTGATGAAGCACGATTTCCATTGGACGATTGGCGATCGTGTTATCGATAACATTAACGGAGCCGTCCGCGCGAAGGAGTAAATATATTTTAATGGAGCAGCGAACAGCGAACAGCTAAATAACACTCGGCACACAAATCCGCCATTAGTTATAATGAACGGGCAGATGATTAGAAATAGGTCTCTCCGGGAGAGAATGAAGGAGATGAGATCTAATCTGTACATGACATCCTGCTAATTTCTTTTCGCTCTACAATGATGTATATTTACACGATTGCCTCACGAGTGTCCATGAGTATGTACGAACCTTAGTAGCACAAAATATTGTATATATATTCGTATAATATTTAAAAGAGATACAATCTGTTTTTAATATTTAAATATGCATACGATACTAATTCTAAATTAAGAGACACATATTTTTCCAAATATACAGAAAATATTTTGTTATTTCATGTTACCAGAAAAATGTTTTTTCATAAATATAAAATAAATCTTTATTTAATATTAGAAACAGAATATTTTTTCTTTAGCATTCCAGAAAAATATTTGTTCCACAATATGGGAGACATACAGATTTCATATTACTATAAATATTGCAATTTGCACATTTTTTGTTCAGAGTGCAATTAATTGGCGACATTAAATCGTACGACTGTTTTTAAGCGATTCTTGTAAAGAAGAGGCTGCAGTTTTCAAATCTACGAACTTTTCAGTCAGGAGCAAAATTTTTTTATGTCCACATAAATGTTTAAATTTTCGAGAAGAATTTTGTACAAAAATTTTTACCTTTCCATTCGCTACAGAATGTAAAATTATCTTTAAAGAAAATGCACTCATGACTGTCCGAGCTGAGACTTCACTCTTTGAAATGAGCTCAGACAGATTATTGCACGATATTTTTCCACGAAGTTATGATAGCTCGAAAATAAACAATTTTTAATAAATTGAATATCGACTGTTCTTAATACAGTACACACAAAGAAACAAATTTGATCAGTCATTTTTTACTTGCACATTTTTATTGACTGTGAAAGCACAAATTGGAAACGAAATTTGCTGAATGAGCCATTTTCATTCTGATGTACCAACACTCTACGAATGTTTAACTTCCAATCTAATGCAATCTGCTAGAAGGCTTCAAAAAATTCACAGAGTACATCAAAGGTTTCTTTAACTTTTTCCAAAGAGGAGGCCCCTAGAGGATCCTTGCAGTGCTCTCGGAAAAATCTAGAGGACACTCAAAGTCCTTTCAGGGACTATCACTGGATCCCTGAGGGCCCTCTGGAGACTCTCACTCAGATCATATGAAATGTTCTCATAGAGTATCCTTTAGTTCTTTTCAGTAGTTCTCAATAGGGCAGAGAACTTTCGAAAAGCGTTCGGAGAACCACTGGGTAGGGGTGTGTGAGTACTCGATTTATTCGAGTATTCGAATTTCGAGTAAAGTAATGATCGGTCTGTCGAGCCGAGTCGAGCGTTTGAATTTTCCGAGCTACTTGAAATCGACGAACTGCTCGAAAAGAATACGAGCTACTTGAAAAAATCAACCGGCTCGAATATCGAACCCTCGTGAAACTTCGATTTACTCGAAAATGAATTTTCAGCTTGAAATTTTTCGAATTACTCGAATATATTCAAACAGATCTTTAACTTTCGAGTTACTCGTAAAAATTCGAATATGTTTTCTTCATGAAAACATGAAAATAAAACAGAAACATTAAATTAGCGTCATATTTTTCTTCCTTATAGTCAAAATAGTATTTGATAGAAAATAAATGAATGTTCGAGTAACTCGAGCACTTCGAATTTTTACGAGTAACTCGAAAGTTAAGGATCTGTTCGAATATATTCGAGTAATTCGAAAAATTTCAAGCTGAAAATTCATTTTCGAGTAAATCGAAGTTTTACGAGGGCTCGAATATTCGAACCGGTTGATTTTTTCAAGTAGCTCGCATTCTTTTCAACCAGTTCGTCGATTTCAAGTAGCTCGGAAAATTCAAACCCTCGACTCGGCTCGAGCAATCGAACCGAGTTCAGCTCAGCTCGTAAATTTCTGGTTCTCGCACACCCCTACCGCTGGGTCTCTTCTTTAAACCTTAAGAAACGCTTAAGGAAGTTAAAGATCCTACAGAAGAGTTCTTAAAGTTCCAGAGCGCATCAGAACTTTCGCAGGATATTTTCGTAAGCCAAAGTCGTTTAAAGAAGTTCTATCGGTTTTAAAGCTGTTCGAGGACTAACAATCTCAAACTTCACCTACTATACTTATATCCCTGATTGGAAACAGCTGCTTTTTCACTGTGTCAGAAAGAAATCTTATTGCAGTGATTCCATTTCATTTCAACCTACGAACGTTAAAACTACCGCAACAATAACCGCAAGAACTAATAATGACAAAGCTGCATCTATTCAGACTGCACACAATTTTGTTATACGTGCTTCAAGAAAGAAGTTCATACGCACATTTCAGATTCAAAAATACTTTTATAATTTGAGTAATTGTGATGGAAAAAGTTAGGTCATTTTGACTGATTGGGTAGTTTCGGTAGTTTAAAGGAAAGCCCCACTGAAATATTTAAAATTACAGTGAGTAGACTGCGGAAGTTTATGCAGTTTGCCATTTTCGTAGACGACTTTTAAGATAATGAAATCAATTAAGATCTTCTTTTTACCGGAAATAGTCTGTGTAGATCTGAAATAAATAAAAATCGTACAAAATTCTGTCGAATTTTATATTCCATAATTTTTTCGAAAATTTGCAGAAGCCATAAATACATAAAGATCCGCAATCTAACGGTGAGTAATAGTCAAAAAATAGTAACTGATTATCAGTTATGCAGTTACTTTCTGAAACAACTTTTGTAGTCAATGTAGTTAACATTTGCTATAAATCTGCTTACCTAACAATAACCGTTCGGTAGTTCGCAGTATGATGGTTTCGCCTCGCCATATTCTGCGATGCACTCGCTGCGGTATCGCATTACACAATTTATGTTACGTCTATAACACTGCCGCTAATTTTTTTGTATTAAATGCGCATCCTTGTATCAAGTACGCGGCGCCGTGTAATATCAAATGTAATAGATTCGCTGTTATACAAGTTCCCCCCATTAATCTTTATTTTGCAGCGTGCAGACACCTGTCTTCGCGTGTTTATAACCTAATTGGCAAACAATTTGCAGCTAAATAACACATAAAGAATTTTTTGTTCCTTCATATAGGAGATAACGAACGCAATTTGTATTATAGATCCATTCGATATACATATATGCAAATCGGTTCCTGGTTCGCGGTATTTAATTAGTTGTGGCCTTTTAAGTCATTCAAACTGAACGATGGCCTCAGACGATTATAATGCCGTATTAATATGTCTCTCGCGGAAGATCCATTTCGTCGGGGATCCATCAGATTAAGATCTAATTAACGAGACTACTCTCGCGACGCGATTTCACGGCTCGTTTAATCGCGTCCGATCGGGAGAAAATAATCATGTTTGTCGGACGGCTGCGCGACAACCGTCAGTGAAATTTCGATAAATTCACGCATCAGAGAACCGTTCAACGCTACAAACTGATTTCACGATTCTTTTTTTACTGAACGGCCGATCTGGCGGGAGCCATTTGATAAATTAGCCAATAAAGAAAGCACCCGGCTATCGAACTGAATCAGAGTATTTGGAAAGCTAAACATTTTCAACGATACGAACAGAAACAACAAGTATCGCGGGCTGGTTGTAATGATCCTGCGATCAATCCACGCCACGATCGAGAAATTTCTTGATAAAGATTTTGAGACTGGGCAGATTAATGGAGGTTTCACTCTCTTTCCTGGTTGTCCATCTCAGTTGTATTGTTTTTTATTTTGCTGAGTTCGAGTTACGTTACGAGAGATATCCGTAATATAGAATAGTTGTAGCGCGTTTTGAAGGTATTTAATATAATAAACAAGCCTCTTTCCTATTGTAGATTATTCTAATTTGGATAAGAGCTATTAATATTTGTGTATCCATTTTTATATTATTTTTCCTTTCCTGTTCCATTATTTATTCTTTTATTTGGTGTTAATACACTTTTTTGATTGTATCCATTTTTATATTACTTTTCCTTTCCTTTCTTTTATTCATTCTTAATAATTATTTATTCTTTTATTTATTCTTAATACACTTTTTCGATTGTATCCATTTTTATATTATTTTTCCTATTTTTATATTATTTTTCCTTTCCTGTGCTTTCATTTATTCTTAATAATTATTTATTCTTTTCATTAGTCTTAATACACTTTTTTGATTGTATGCATTTTTATATAATTTGTCCTTTCCTGTTCTTTTATTTATTCTTCACCAGTTACAATTTTATTCTTCTATATTTTTCTGTTCCTTTGTACTAATTCATTTTCAGTACTCTTTATGTATTGTGTTCATAATCATATTATTTAATCTCATCGGTTCTTCTATTTATTCTTCTTCATTTCCATATCTATTTCTCTATATTTCTCTGTTTTCTTGCATCAATCCATTTTCTCTTGTACACTGCCATTCGATATTTCTCATTTTCTTCACGAATAATAAACAAGAAAACATTCGATCTTCTTTTTACAATAACATCCTAGAAATAGGAAGACCGCTTACGCTTTGCTTGAAATCAGCAGCTTCAATAGAAATTGATAAATGCTCTATGGCGTAACGTTTCTAGCACTATTAACGAGCGGATTGTTTAATTTCCTCCGCACTATAGCCAATTAGTTATTTAACGAAGAGACGCAGAACCAGCGCGGATCATTTGTATTCGAGATTAGAAAGCTGAGACTTTAAAACAGATTGATGTATCGGTGACTACACCGAGACACCTGGTTAAACTTGCTGGCGTTGCGCGGTGAAACGTTACGCACAAATTGCATTGATAATTGCGAGTCTCATCGCCGTCAGACCTTGATTAACGAACATTGAGGTATTAAGACATAAGCCCGACGGTCAAAGAGTACAACAAAATCGTCTCTAAATATTGGCAATCGTACGGAGAAAAGCAAAAACGTATATTAAGTCTTAAAAGCGAACGGCCGTCGAAGCATAACTTATACTTCCCAGGTTCCATCGATCGATGTGTCGATAAAATCGAAGCATAACATATTCCCGGTCTCCATAGATCGATATACCGATAATATCGTTTTTTTTCGTTTATTCGTCGGCGTCCCGCGACGCTGTAAATTGCGATCTTATGCGCCACTTTCGCATCGTATCGATTTGTAGACGAAACCCTGGAAAATCGTCTGGATCAAGGTTTCACTGAGCACCGGCAGCCATAAGTAATATCGTGAAAGGATAAATGCTACCTAAGTAATGGAGTAACAGGTTACTTCCTTCAGCGGTTCGAATAATTTTTCGTTCGTCGGGATTTAATAAACGATCCTGGCGTCTTTACGATCGTTTCCACTGTTTCCATCTTACGGGCAATTCGCTGTGTATCGATAAAGTAACCAGCAATCAGAACGTAAAGCTGCTATTTTAGAACTGGATAATTTATTCAATTCTATACCAGTCAGTGGCAATTTTACCTGCAAACGTATGCTAATCTACGGCCCAAGTAGTTCAGAGTTCAGATGGAACTCAAGATGATTTTCAATATCACGGCTTTCAGAATGTTCTCCGAAGTATTTTGAAGCTTCCATGTGCTTTTTAACGAATCCTACAAATTTTTTCGGAAGTTTAAAGTTTGTGCTATGAAATATGTTATTGTTATTCTTAAATGTGTAACGCTGTTTCTGTCAAACGATAAACGAAGCAGCAGTGTTTATTCAAATCTTGTGTTAAATCTGGTCAGCAAAACCATCGTTAATATAATAGACTGCGGATGTGTCTACAACTTTCAATTTTTGTAGACAAATTTTGAGAAATTAGAATCAAATTGAGTCGTATTATCAATGGTAACAGTCTTTCTAGATCGAAAATAAATAAAAATCGTACGAAATTCTATCAAACTTTATATTTTAATATTTTTTGAAAATCTTCATAAACAAGAAATTGTGTAAAGATTCGCAGTATAGTTATTAATCATACGTTTAAATAGACATGTATGCAATCTGTGTATATGGACGTGCCAACAGTGTATGAACATAATTACAAGTCAGGATATCGATTTAATCCAATGTGGTCCATTTAGTGTGACAAGAATCTGAATAGTGTATAAACTGTTTACTGGAAATATGATGGTATCTCGTTAGAGATAATGATTGACAGCAATAGTACCTATTTATGGTAGTTAGTAGGGGTGTGCGGGTACCCGAAATGTCGGGTACCCGAGCTTCGTGTCGAGTCGGACAATGATCGGGTTGGGTCGGATCGGGGTCCCGAAAGTTTGCAATATTCGGGTACTATAAGTTAAAGTTGTATTTATATAAGCATAATGCTGTTTATAATTTTTCAGTTCAATCTTTTATTTTAAATGGCAGGTTCAGAATGATTTTTGTATTTTTATTGTAATCGGTTACGTAGTAAACAAATTATTTTAACTTCTCCAAAAAATTCCAAATCACATGGTCCACTATTAAAAAAGTTATCGACATTTTAGGAGTGTGCGAATATTAATGGGCGTGACTGTACATATCCTTCAGCATTTACGCAGAAAATTGAAACAGCGGCCATACAAAACATAGTGAATTGAATTTCAGTGTATATCGATATTCAGTAAAACATGTAAGAATTTTCATTTCGATTATTTTGAGTCATCTAGAAAGATAAATAGACTTTACCATAGACTAAAGAGAATTACTAATTTATGCTTACGAATATTTCCGCAATAAATATATCAGTAGACGCACATGTAAACGCAATCACCAAATAAATCACAAGACAAACTGTAACTTTTCGCTTTACTGCGGTTATTAATATAACATTGCAACGACTGTTTCAGTATTTATAGCGTTTCACAACATGTCAGAAGTAACAAAAATCTAGTAGTACTACTTCCATATTATAGCAAACATAATAAAACTGTTATCAGAGAAAATAAAGTCACACCTGTTTTCCTTCTTCATAAACCAGTCACTGAATCAGCGATTCGCTCAGTTGACTGAATGTTACATTTGAGCCACGTAATAATTATTACGTTTAAATCAGACAAAAACGAAGTTACCGTGGCACAATACAATAAAACAGATTAGTGTCTAATAAAGAGATAGCAGATCTTATCACGAGATAGGTTCCCGACGAAATCCCCTGGAAGGAACAATGTGAGCTGTATTACAAAGATCGTTGAACCACTCGGCACGAAAGCAGCAACACTCGGACCTTTCAGTGGATCGATTCGTTAGGCAAATCGTGTCGCGGGAAATGGTATCACGAATTCTAATCGGCGAGTTAATCGGGGCGGGGCGGCTGACGCCTAAATGCAGCCTATAGGGACACGTTTAAGGAACGACCGTCTGTCTAGGATTGTGAAACTATACCAGTCGCAGCTGCGAGCACGTTGCATTCGTAACGAAACGAGCCTGTGCATTTTTTTCCACGAGAATGTTAACGCCGCGTACAAGTGTAGTCGGCCAATTCGAAAAACAGGAAGCTCAGTAGGGATCAGTAAAAACTGACATTCCTGTCATTGTCAATTTCCTGTTGCCCAGCTACAAAATGGTAAACCGAGTTTCGTAAGATCCGCTGAACTGGGTTGGGACCGTAAAGTTAACAACAACCGCGATGGCTATAAGACAATCCACCATACTGACACGAAGAGTGAAAGTTGTGAACAATTAAGGCACTTTTACTACGACTCGATCGCATAAGCAGCCAATTATTAATTTGGCCGAGCCGATCAGGTTCGATCGATGGTGATTAACTGTTTTTCTCTGGGAGCAGTGACAGCCGGTGCTTGGAGAGACACGAGATCATATTTCCTGAACTTTACAAATTGGGACCATGTCTACCGGAATGATCTGTTCATTTTGTAAGAATCTTCATTTAAAACTGAGCATCTTGTACAATTGCTGTTTTACCAATAAATACCAAAAAGGATGATCGTCGACTCGTTCCTCTACCTACCTCTCATTGTCAATATCACACATCGCATTAATAACTCATTACTAGATTGCGGATCTACAGTAGCGGACAAAAATTTAAGACCACCCTTTAAAAACGGATAATTTTTAAAAAATTGGACTAGGTTAGTTGAATTTTTCTTGAGATGTTAAAAGGATTAGTTTACTAGATAATGTGTGAACTTTTTTTGAAGTGAAACTTCTTTAGGCGCGTTAATCGTAAAACCTCGACGCGGTAGCAGTCAAATCGATCTGGCAATGAAACAATGAAACGATGAAACGATGAAACGATGAAACGATGAAACGATTTAGTAAAACCTCGATGCGGTAGGCGTAAAACCTCGACGCGGTAGGAATAAAACCGATCTGGCGATGAAACAATGAAACAATGAAACGATGAAACGAATTAGTAAAACCTCGATGCGGTAAGCATAAAACCTCGACGCGGTAGGAGTAAAACCGATCTAACGATGAAACAATGAAACAATGAAACGATGAAACGATGAAACGATGAAACGATGAAACGATGAAACGAAATTCTATTCTATTAGTATATACGGTTGAGGGTTCGGCGTTGCTTAATAAAGATTATGATAAAATTCCGATGATGCTAAATGGAGATATTAACGTGAACTTTTCATCGGAACAATCAAAATTATTAATAGAATTTTTTAGAAGTAAATTAAGATTGGAAGAGGTAAATAATCCTAATGAAGCGACATCAAGATCAGGAACAACTCTCGATGCAGTATTTGCAAGACATTTAGACAAAATTGAATCAAGAATATTTATATCATATTTTAGCTATCACAAGCCAATTGTTTCAATAATAGAATCATAGAAAATTAAATGTCATAAAGTGTTAATAAAAATTCGAAAAAAAATTAAAGAAAGAAGTTTCACTTCAGCTATGTGGTCTAAGCACACACCAATTTTTTTAAATTGCTATTGGGCGGAGTTGTGAAGAAAGATGTTAATGTAATTCTGCATAAATAATTCCGTCACCCAGATATGGGCGACATGGCGATCATAATGTTAATCAGACTCGGTAAAGTTTTCTATCGCAAGTAGAAAAATCTGGAAGCGGTACGCACCGGTAACGGAACTAGAAATTATCCTAGATCAAGAGCCTATTATATCTCCACCTGTGATCTATGGCTAGCCGGCTGGATCCTCCCTCCGGAACGATTCAGCGATTCACGGCCTCTTTCTCTTTTTCGAGGGAACCAACTTTCCCCCACTCTCCCGTGCAGCTCTCAAGGTGCCGAATTAGAAAGGAAATTCGCGTAATAACCGGCTAACGTGAAAGTGCAGACAGACAGGGCGGTGTAGCCTTGTTCGCACGATTCCGTCAAGGAGTCACACGAATGATCAGCGCGGAGTTACTTTCGAGCCGATGACTCGTCAATCGTGACGTTTCGCGGGTAATGGATACCTACAGTGATTTCAAAAAGTATTAACACGGTTATATGCATTATAAGGATCTTTGATTTTTGAAAAATTGGCGATATTTATTCCTGATTCGACCCTTGTGACAGGTTTACACAATTTTCACGGATACTATATCTTTCACATCGTTTTAGTATTTATGTATTCATCATTTAACGCTTGATGCTTCTACCTTCGCTATCAATCATTCATGTTCTTCTAAGACGTTGTCTTTCAAGATACATGCTACAGCAGATGGAAAAACGAAGACACGCTCTTCTAAAAAAAAATGCTACAAATTGAAACGTTTTTAGCCACTTTACAGAGATTTGAGTAAAAGGTGTATTGCCAAATAATAATTTCTTTGCACGGCTGAACTTGTACCTCTTTTCTTTTTTACAAAACAGTTAAAAAATCGTACGTCAAATTTTGGGAGCTCATTGTGAAGAGGAAGCTTCATTCTTCAACTCCATCGTAGAACCAGCTAAGAAAAAAATTTTTCAACGTTTTTAGAGGCGTTTCAATTTGCAGTGTTTTTGACAAAAAAACGTCTTCAGTTTCCCACCCCGGATATAATATGAATTTTTGGAAATTAGGAAACTTTGTGAGGCCAATACTTTTTAGAGTTACTGTACTTCTTGAACCGCGAACAGATCGAGTGTCCTTCGGTGGAAACGGCACTCACCTATCGCCAAGGAAGGTGGATAGGTAAAGGCTCAACCCTTTCATGCCTGGTTGCACGAACGACTGGTACTAACGGCTGCAGGATTGTAGGATGTTTATTCAATTCACGCGTGTATAGTGGTTTATTGACTCTAGAAACACTGAACATCGGAATCAAGTAATTTATAGGTGTACACAACCATTTATTTTCATTACTTCTTGGAGTCAGTTAGTCGGATATCTTGTAAATTTTATTCGCACATTTTATAACGAACTGGTAACCATAAAAATACCACAGAAACCGGAATAATTTATCTAAAAGAACACAAAATGCGTATTCAAAAATCATTGTAGTTTGTAGCAATTTTAACTTCTTGTATCTTGTAGATCCTAACTAAATTGAATACGTTCAATATATTGACGGAGTAATTCATTTTTGACAGTCATGCAGGCAAATGATTATATGACTATGCATATGAGTCGCGAAATGGTCAACGTGTTAAGTACCAGAACTCTCAGGTGAAAATGATTCATAGATAGCAATCTTGAGCACGTGAACAAGAATAGACAGTCTTGCTTCAGTATTGTAGATAAGTATCAGAAGAAAGAAGAAAACGTCCATCACTTAATGAACTGTCAGTGAAATCTAATTGTATATTCTAATTGTATATTCTAATTGTATATATCTTCATAAAATTCGTCTCCTTCCATTTGACTACTGAAAATAAAATTTTCAACAACATTCTCAATGCAATCGCGTAACACCTAATATAAACGAATGGAAACTAAAACGGTGTCTAGAAAAATTTGTTTTCACGAGACTTGCGAAATTAAAAATTATGATCGATATCTCATTCATCTCCTAGGCACCTGTATTTTTTATTCTTATAGTACAGGGATGGACATTTTTGTCTCAATTGAGGCAAACCGTCCCCACCATAGCGCCCACTGTCCCCCACCAGCATCCGCAGTTACCGTACAGGAAGGAAGTGCTTCGCCCGTCGCGAACAATGCGGAAGCATCGCGCATGGAAAAAAGGTTGGTGGGAGAAGCAGGCGTTTGAGGGGCCCCTACCGTGCCCATCCCTGTTATAGTACATGGTGTTGGTCGAAATTAGACTACCCTCCCCTACAGCAAAATTGAAAAGCATTGAAAAGTACTGAAAACTCTTGAAATATTTTTCATTCTCAAAATATCTTGTGTTGGTCCAAATTAGACTACCCTCCCCTACAGCAAAATTGAAAAGCATTGAAAAGTACTGAAAACTATTGAAATATTTTTCATTCTCAAAATACATTGTATTGGTCCAAATTAGGCAACCCTGCCCTAAAGCAAAAATGAAAAGTACTGAATAGCACTGAAAAGTCTTAAAATATTTTTCATTTTCAAAATGCATTGTGTTGATCCAAATTAGACTACCCTCCCCTACAGCAAAACTGAAAAGCATTGAAAAGTACTGAAAATTATTGAAATATTTTTCATTCTCAAAATACATTGTATTGGTCCAAATTAGGCAACCCTGCCCTAAAGCAAAAATGAAAAGCATTGAGAAGTACTGAAAACTATTGACATATTTTTCATTTTCAAAATGCATTGTGTTGATCCAAATTAGACTATCCTCCCATATAGCAAAACTGAAAAGCATTGAAAAGTACTGAAAAGTCTTGATATATTTTTCCTTCTCAAATTACATTGTGTTGGTCCAAATTAGACTACCCTCCCCTACAGTAAAACTGAAAAGCATTGAAAAGTACTGAAAACTATTGACATATTTTTCATTCCCAAAATACATTGTGTTGGTCGAAATTAGACTACCCTCCCCTACAGCAAAACTGAAAAGCATTGAAAAGTACTGAAAATTATTGAAATATTTTTCATTCTCAAAATACATTGTATTGGTCCAAATTAGGCAACCCTGCCCTAAAGCAAAAATGAAAAGCATTGAGAAGTACTGAAAACTCTTGAAATATTTTTCATTCTCATGGTGTTGGTCCAAATCAGACTACTCTCCCCAGCATAAAAAAAAACGGAAAGTACTGAAAAGTGCAAATTCGGCTCCAACGTCACGGATTCAATATGAGATGATCGCCGCGAGCAGGTTCGGGTAGTCAGGGATCTGGCTCGATCGTGATTCACAAGCAGAGAGCGATCGATCCAATGACGCCGACGCCAACGCCTGTAGCATGCTCCGTTCATCGAACACGGTGAAAGGAGTTGCGCGGGTTTTCAGCTTTTTAACGCCTTCGCCGCGGACCTGGTATGCGCGAGTAACATTCAAAACGAATGTTTGTCACGCGGCTCGCTATTCAACGCTCGTTGAAAATACCCTCTCGAAATCGAGAAACTGTTCGCTCCATCTAGCGAGGCCGTTACTCTTGGCACAAGTATTATCACACTGCGGATTTTTATGCATTTATGACATTAGCGACTTTGAAATACTCGCGAAAACGTTCGCGTTAACTCTTAGGCCGCCTGTTAACGCGACGCGTTTCGGATTTTTCAATTTACTAAATGTTTCGGTCGGTAAAGGTATTTTTGTGGAACTTCATCGAAGAGATTTGTGTATAGTAAATATTGGGGAGGAATGCAGCAACCTCGTCGATTTTATAAAGCAATTAGGAACGGACAATCTCGATGACAGAATGCTTTCGAGTCGTTAAACATTGGTATACAGAATTTCTTTATCTATACAGTGAATTATCGCTTTATTCTGGAATTTATAAGGTAGTCCATAAAATGGAGAATTTCCTGAAAGATAGACAGTGCAATTTTTATATCTCATATGTTTTATTCTGAGTGTATGTACATGTACGAATTTTATTTCGCATTTCGTATTTATTTATTTTATTTATTTGAGGTTGTGGGTGTTCATACAAATTCTTTGGAAATAGTGGTTTCGAAATGAATTGAAAAATGCTGACATACTATTTTCAACCTATTAGCCCTTAGCGGACGGGAATTATTTTTAGCATACTTCTTGATGGGTCTGGGTTAAATTTTTCTTGTGAAACAAAATTGCCTACTGAAGAGTTAAGTGTATAAATTAAATGAAAGGAAACGGATTGTGTTCAGTAAATATTTTTTGGAAGTAATAATTTCTTTAAAAAATATTCGCAGTCGCGGAACGGTAAAATTGATTGGATAACTGTCAGCAGACACGCGTCCGCAAAGGGTTAATACATTCGCTACCACCGTCACACACATGCGACGTTCACAGTCGCAGTTTAGTTGAACATAGTTAATTGAATTTTATATACATAATTGTACACAGTACAATATTCAGAGAGTTCATACCTATTTTCTGTTAAATTGTTTTAATATTTCAATTGGTGGTACGTTGCATTTAACGAAACATTTTAACGCTGGAGGTAAGCTGCGGAACAAATGGCGGTAGCGAACGCGTTAATCCTATTAACGTCAAACCTACCAAGCATTGAAAGTATCTGGAAAATGTTGACTCATAAAAATGGCAACACTAAATTTATCGAGATTGTCCGTAATTTGCTATAAAATAGATACTTGAACAAGAAAAATTATTTCATTCATTTCCATAAACGAGTACTCACAATTTCAATAATTGTAAGATATGAAACCAGTCATTTGTCAACTGTAAGTTGACCGTTAAAGAAGAAAATCAATTTTCATTTAAGCCCTTTTTGCCGCAATCTAGGTACACAATTTTTAATCTGCATCAAGATCCAAGATCCACAGAATGAGGTCAAAGGTGTGACGAAGGTACGTAAAGCCCGTGTACGATTGATCTCTGATTTTCCCCCACCGATTGTCTCGGTTAACAGCCATGAAATTCGGTGGGATAATCCGGCGTATTGGTAAGAGATTCTTAATCGAGCCGAAGTATTCCGTGCGGATCGATCGATCCGATTGTTGGGTGAGATTCGGCCGCAGAGATCGACTTCGTTCGATGTTCGGTAATTCCGCGGCGATCGAGGAATGGAGAGAAGAGAAACGGAAAGCAACAGATGATCGTGTTCGGCGTTGCCCGTTCGATTTGCCTTTCTACATAATCGTCGATTTCGTTTCCTCTCTCTCTCTCCGGCCTTTCCCCCCTTTCCCTTCGTTGATTTTGCTTTTTTGCTCTTCCGCTCGAAAAATTTCGCCCTAGTGCGTGGGACTCGAAAAATCGTTACATTCGAACTATCATACTTGATTTAGAAATAATTACTTGTCGATGTCAACGTAAAATCAAAGTCACAAATGCGGTGACTCTTACAAGACGATAATTTTTTAAATATTGGTCTCTTCTACTTGGATTCTTTGAGAAGTTACAATTAGTATACTACATGACCTGAAAAAAATTGCAATTGGTTTTGAAAAAATTGCAATTGGTGACAATTATAGAGAAAATATTACAATTTGTACTTGACATTTTTTTTTTATGTAAGCGATTACACAGATTCTGAAAATTTCATCAAAATCGGTTGATGCGACAAAAAAACGACAGAATTTGAATACTGTAAGAATACTTAGATTTATTAGTTATAAGAACTGCAATTTTTACTGCAATTTTAATGAAATTTTCAGAACGTGTATAATTGACACAGATCTACAAAACGTATTGTTTTTTAATTTGACTGTGACAATGAACAAAAGAATAGTAGAGTTGGTACATGTGAGGCATCTGATTAAACATCAAGAACAAAGGCTGAATATGATAAGAACAAATTTACACTATTGACCTTTAAATAATGAAAAGATTAGTTTCTGCAAAACCGATTGCAGGTGTCAGCAATTTTTTAGAATTTCGCACAATCAATTGAAAAATCGGTGTACATTTTAATGATGAACCGTTTAGAAACAAGATTTATATTATTTAACATTCATTCTTAAATAAACCGATTCGACCGACGATTACTTTTACTTTCGTGAACGGCGAACGTTTGTCGTGGCAAACTAATTGTCGCGTCATGCATCGACCTTAGAAAATCTATGTGTATTACATTGGCGTAATCGTGTGCGGTTTCGATCTTATCCTATTGGATGTTGTAGATTGTAGACCAACGAAGACAAAGATAAATCGTGCTGGCGTTTCATAACACTAGAAGTATGTGAACGTTTGATACTTTATCGAAACATCGTTCGAATTACTGTATCAATGACTTGTATGTAATTAACTCACTTTCCATGTTTCAGAGTCGACTGAGCATAATTGATACATTCTGTTCTGAGGATTAACCCAGAAACGAGTCGTTAGTATTCGAGAAAAAATTCGATACCTTAAGATTAGAGAATCTTTATCTCCGATTTGCAAATAAATTGTGTGGTATCAGGACCACCCAGACCTAATACCGTATGGAGATTGGGAAAAGTCGGAGGTTTACGTGGGAATGTGCAGGAGCTGATGATCAGCTACAAATCGCGAGGTCCCGGGTTCGAATCCCGGTGTTCTTCGTGTCCTTCTTTTTCCTAAGATCCTACACTTGTGTTAGAAAAATAACAAACACTCCGAAATGACGGCGACGAGAGTAAACACCGGCAAAGACGAGCCCCGACAGCGTGGCGCCGCGAAAGTCGTAAATTATCCCGGACCCTAGAAGACGTCATTGAGGAAAGGGACTTTTCCGGGCGGGACGGCATATTTGAGCTGCGTTTGTCGAACAGTACACTCTTGCCAGCGTCCTACGAACTTTAGAATATATTTTGTTAAATCTCCCCGCTCATCTCTTTTATTATTCTTCTTACACTTGGGGGCTCGTCCGGGATTAGGGGAACACAGATCAGAGTACGATGGCGCTAATGAAGATGACGGACGAAGACGAAAATAAAGCGCGAGCGTAGCGAAGAGGTCGCACGTGAGCTAAGCGAGTTTGTAAATTGCAAGTTGTGTGTTGATGGCGCTGACACCAAACAAACACAAAGAGACGATGACGCTGTGACGGACATTCGAGGTCGAATGTCGTTGCAGGATGGCCGAGTGTGGTATGTATCAGGGCCACTGATCTCTATGCTATGGATACGGGATTCGGATTCTGGAAATGTCCCGAATTGAACGTAGATTTGGATGCCAGCGCCACTATCGTTCGACCGGTGTACTATACCCCTCGTACTCCTCTTCACCTCCGTGATGCTCTATACTTCGCCATGTGTTTGCGTCCCTCTAGATGACGCTGCTTTCAATCGAGTTGATTGGACGTCATCGACACTTTTTATTTCGTAGCGTGTCAATGGCGTCCAATCAACTCGATTGAAAACAGCGCCATCTAGAGGGACGCAAGCACGTGGCGAAGTATAGAGGATCACGGAGGTGAAGAGGAGTGCGAGGGGTACAGTAAACCGGTCGAACGATAGCGGCGCTGGCATCCAAATCTACGTTCAATTCGGAACAAAAAGCTGTGTAGCTGGCTTATGGCAATACCGTATCCATAGTATATATATATATATATATATATATATATATATATATATATATGTGGGATCAGGACCTCCCAGAACAAATACTGTATGGAGATTAGGAAAAGTAGGAGGGTTCCGTGGGTATGTGTAAGAGTTGATCAGCTACAACCGCGAGGGTCCCGGGTTCGATTCCCGGCGCGGAATTCCTCATTTTTCCTAAGATCCTACTATATATATATACATATATATATATATATATATATATATATATATATATATCAGTGATCAGGGCTCCCCAGACCCAGTGATGCCAGAAACACCCAAAACTGGGTGGATTTTCCTCTCCTCGTTTTCCCCTTCCACTATCCCATTTCACTACCTGAACACACTCCAACGTCCCCCATTAAGACCGTCGACTGGTCACGTGACATGCCGCGCAACGTGTAACATATTACTCTGATCATCAGAGAGGTGGTAAACTGTATTCTCCTCGATTTAACCGATTTGGTATCACTGCCCAGACCTAATACCGTATGGAGATTGGGAAAAGTGGAGGAGGGTTCCGTGGGTACCATATGCAGGAGCTATTGCTCAGCTACAAATCGCGAGATCCCGTGTTCCATTTCCGGTGTGGCCGTTGGTGCCTTCCTTATTCCTAAAATCCTACAATTGTAATATTTGAGAACGATTTGTACTTGCATAATGGAACTGGCCGATGCTCGAAAGGATAAAAATGTTTTAAAAATTACACGGTTGCCCTTTAAGTATTAAAGGTCAAATGTATCAGTCTAGCTTTAATGCTAATAAATTCAGTGATTATAATACAGGAAGCATAGAACTGTCATGTTTATTTATTAAGCAGTGAAAAGTATTAAGCAGTCGTCTTTTATGCCCTATAAAAAAATACTGAAGAAGAAACCACTCCAATCACGATGTGCTGAAAAGTGAATTAGTTTATCGAATAATATCCCACAGGAAGCTCATAAATGAGTCACTTCGAACCATCTCGCGAAACTTCGATTGAATAACAATCAATAAAATTTGCAATCCGATTCCGATAGAGAAATGAAATCGTATGCGATTTCCAGACAGCGTTACAATTTTATCGCGTCAAACAAAACAATTCGAGCAATTATTACAAGGTGGAAAACCGATGAGGAGGAGATCCTGATACACGAAGCTAATCATTTAGAAACTTTCTCCATCGTCATTTGCATAAATAGAGTAACGAATCGCGCAATAATAACCTCAGGATTATTTCTTGCTAATCAATTATTATCGAGTAAGTCTGAAATTATAGACGTACATTCAGTTACCGTAGTATCTTTCCTGCGGACCGGGAAAGTTTATCGTAACTTGGCTTTTTCCTTTTAATCATAATGATAATGCTCGCCGCGATCCGGATCTTAATGACAGTACTTTGTATCCAATTAATCACCGTTCGACATGGGATCGATCTTTTATAGCCGGGCTATCATGTAGCTTGTAGCAACGATGGAAAAAGGGTTGCTAGATAAAATGTAATTAGTGTATCTCTGATTGAAGGTTGTTACACCGACTACGCCGATCCCAGGGCACCGAGACCGTGTTCGAAACAAATTCGATCCGTGAAAGAAATGCGATCAAGGCCGTTGCATGAGACGGAATGCAGCCAAGTTTATAGCAAGCACATCTATTATCGATACATTGTGTAATTCGATAACTACCTGTTTCGCGAACACGATGCAACTTTATGCAAACACGATGGCCGTGAGTATGATGTCACGATAACGTATGTTACACGAGTGTTTACCATCGGCTGCATTCCTACCGGTGATCTCGTTTCCCTCGATCGACGATAGGTGCATCGGAGCACCTATGCAGTTGCAGTAATTGATACATTAACGTGCGAACGTGGACAGAGAATTTGATCGCGACCGATTTACATGTCAACCCTTTTACATTTATTTCGTACACCTGCAGTCTTACACACTTTATTTTGTACATACAGTGGCACACGAAAGAATTCGAACGCCCTGTAAATCGGAATAACTTTTTTTTAAAATAGGACCAAACTATTTAATTTCTTTTTTCAACAATTTGAAACATTTTTTTGTTTTTTTTTATTTTCCTTTTTCCGCTCTCTTTACACGGCTGTGTCGAAATATTATTTTTTGTTCAACTTGTATTATATATATATATATATATATTATTTTTCAGACGCAAAAATGTCTCTCTTGAAAATGATCCATATAGAGATCGAAACGTTGAGAAGAATGTTTAGATAATTGCAAATTTGCTGTTTCTATAATTGATCGAACTGTGCGCCGAAACCACAAAATTTATTATAAATTTGAAACATTGATTTACTTAATGACGTGCAGAAAAGATTTAGAAGAAATTGCAATTGGTCGGAACTACGTGAAAAAATAAAAATGGCACTTTTTAAAACTATTTTATTTCAGTCGACAATGAAAATGGAAAACATGCATTTTGTAGATCTATGTTTGTTACGCACATGCTGAAAATTTCATCGAAATCTTTTGATGCATCGAAAGATGTAAGAATTTGTGAATTTTAAGCAGAAACTGACGAAAAGCCGTGAAAAACTGCAATTTTCACCACTTTGAACCGCTTCTAGCTCGTGTATACGTTAATCGATTTCAATGAAATTTTCAGCATGTGTGTTACTACCATAAGTCTATAAAACGCATGTCTTCAATTTTCATCATCGACTGAAAAAAAAAGTTTTAAACAGTGCCATTTTTATGTTTTCATGCAGTTCCTACCATTTGCAATTTTTTCTAAATCTGTTCTACATGTGCTTTAGTAAATCAATGCTTCCAGTTGTTAAAAAAAAGTTAAGTTGTTTAGTGCGATTTTAAACAAATTATTTCTATCGATACACTGCTACATTAATCGTTGACATTCTGATTTTTTATTTCTTCTTAAATAATTCCTGTGCATGCATCACTGGGGGTCCTTTGTTGCAATAAAGTGCCTTTTGGATGCGCTTGTATTCTAGACAAACATTAATGTTACATGCTGTAAAATAAACGTAATCATTCATAATGTGCCTGGGGAACATTAGGATAGTAAAGCTAATAGGTTTCATAATGATTGTAAAAATGTAATTCCTCTTTTGATAATTTTGATAAGTTGAGAATAATATGACATCATTCAATTCTTCTAAAGTCTCTAGAGTTTTGTACTTAACCAATTATCCCGACGAAGTATTACGACGAATATATACGTCATACGAAAAAACATAATTACTAAACCCCAGATTTTTATAGAAAATAAAAATTGCCTATATTAATTGCAAGAATACAGGAAGTGCCTAGACACCTGTTTCTTTCCATAAAAATTTTATTCAGTTGAAAACCATAGAAAACTCAAAATGTTTTCGCTGTTTTGTAATTGATCTACCAATTTTTGTCACAAAAGCATAAAATCCGTAGTCTAGCAATTACCATTCGTTATTTGAATTAAGATTTTCGGGAACACTATAGTATATTGATCAGACAATTTAAATTACCTTGAGACTAATACCTGAAGAAAATTTTAGCAATTGAGGAAGTAGTAGCTCCTCATTGAACATCATCATCATCCCCGATCCTACGTTGATCGCGCAACGTTTAGACCCCGTGACTTTCTCGTCGCGAGGCTTGCTTCGTTAGCAAAGTGTAACACGTTGAAGATTGCGAGTAATTGTGGCAAATCGTTCGTTCTAGCCTTCACCCACTTTCTCCTTCATAGAGTGAGCTTAAGTCAACAATCGGCCGTTGATGTGTCGAACGAACGAATTCTAGAGTCGGGCAAAACCGTCGCTAACCGCACACCTATAGCGGTTAATAACACGATACCTTCACAACAGTTGATCTATCTCGCGTACGTTCCTCGTACTCAGGCTACTTCAATGGAGATATAATGGACCGTAACGTATCATTTCGAACGACACTGCGGGCAACAGCAATTTTTCAAGAAGTAATCGCTTTATATCAGTCATGAGAGTGAATTTTTCTAAACCGAGAATTGCGGTCGAAGTCGAGAAATTGAGTTTAACCAAGTATCGTACTGCATTGTTTTCGCGATATATGGACGAAAAGCGATATGTGAAGAGAAAATGCTTACTTAAAAAAATGTGGGATTACAGGTTTATGAGATTATGAGTAATATGAGCACCCAATGCAAATTGAGTGCTGTCGACTCAGCGAGAGAGCTTAAGCTCAATAGTCGATTATAGATTGAATCAGACTTTCCTAACAAACGTGCCACGCATATGATTTGTAATCGATACTGTAATTTATAACTACTGAGATTTCGTAGTCCTGAGCTCGGAGTATTAGCTCGATCTATACAGGGTGTTTGCGAAATCGTGGTAGAACGGGCAAGGGGATGATTCTTCACATAAAATCTAGTCGAAGATAAGGAATATAGTTTTTTCATACGGGGCTTCATTTTCGAGAAAATCGAGATTAAAGATTCGTCGGGTTCGCGTAAATGTGGTGAATCCGGTGATTATGTATAATTACCGGTTATTATATATAATTGTTGCGAGTAATGTGATGAATTGGAGATTATGCATAATTTTTGGTCTTAAGTTTGGTTTGGGTTAGATAAAGAATTGGTAAATGTGATGAATTCTTGAATATTTAGGACCTAACCCTGACCAAACTTAGTGGAGCTTATACAGGGTGAGTCACCTAACGTTTGCACCTCAAATATCTTTGTTGTTTCTAAAGATACGTAAAATATGGTAAGGACAAATTTGAATGGTACAATGGGGCTGATACGATGCCAAAAAAAAATTTTGTTTTTATGTCATTTTTTTAGAGATATCAAGGTCACCTTGACTTTTTTTTGTCTAATGAAAGAAAACAATATCCAAAACAAATTGCTGGAAACCAAAATCTGATGGCAAAGAACATAGTTAATGGCAAACCTAGTTCTAACCGAAGTGTATAGAATCTAGGATCCACTGCTGACCTAATCCAAAATGTACTGTAAAATGTCCAGAGTCCATCACGAAACCTAATCCAAAATATAGTGTAAAAATTCCAAGATCCATCATGGAACTTGCTCCCAAAATAATATACTGTAAAACTGCCAGGTTCCAACATGGAAATTAATCCAAAAATAATATACTGCAAAACTTCCGGGGGTCCATCACAGTACCTAATCCAAAATATATTGTAAAAAGTCTAGGCTTCATCACGAAACAATCTACGACCAAACTAACAATTAATCCAGAATCAAAATTGTACAAACCTAGACCAGAGCAAGAAGCAAATAGGATCGCGAATGAATCCAACAATAATTAAGCTCTAAACAATCCAGATAGACAATATAACAATTAACCCCTCGACGTATAATATCAAGCCAACCTTGGAATGAGTCAATTAAATATGAATGTTCACGTCATTTAAACTGAAATCAAATTTTAAATTTCAATATAATTGTAGGTATAAAATAAATACAATTTTCGTTCTTTCTCAAATTTAACTGTATTTTCTTTTTTTTCTCAATGTAAAACGTTAGGTTTCTTTCTACCTGTGGAATGTATTTCTGCAGAATGTGACACGATCAATGAAATATGATTTGTTACTTTACAGCAGCGATGTCCAAACTCGGCTCGGGAGCTGACGCTGTCCCCACCACCGTTCGCTGTTTCCATAACGCTGTGACGCGGCGAACCGATTACCAATATGCTCGCTTCCCGCGTTAAAAAGATGATCATCGATTGTTATATGACACGCGGGTCGGTTACTCGCTTTCTTGGTCGGCGGGGAGAGAACACACTGCGCCTGCGCAAACTAAGTAGGAAAGGGAAGCAGGCGCGTGAGGGGCCCCTACGCTGGACACCGCTGCTTTACACAGTCAAATAAGAACGAATTAAATATTAACATCGTTTATGGTACTATTTTTTAGGAATGACTGAATAAAGGGATAAATAAGGTACTATTTTTTTAGGAATGACTGAATAAAGGGATAAATAAGAATTGATCGTTTCGAAAATGAACTTTTTATAGAAAATGGAACATAGAGTTCGAGCTGGTGAACATTATAGTGAGATTCGAAGTCCACAAAGTGTCTAGCCGAGTATACGGCGTAGAGGAACTCGTAACACGGTCCAATAAATTACCCGAATCGTTCCGACTGTATTTAAATTTTTAATGACTAGTGAAAGTCTGCCGATTCGCTGAATGTTCCCAGTGAAATAAAATGATCCTGGATCGTTAACCGAGTGATAAATGTACATTTATTGCTACTCGGCCGATGTACGAATGCTCTGCTCTAGGCACATAATTAAATTGAATCCAAATGTTCTTGTACCACTTCCGAATGCTTATGGTTCCATTCAATGGCTACTGAATCTCTTAATCAAAGTAAGTGTAATTCAAATCCGTAGATATTAGAATCACAAATAAACGGACAGAGTTGTATTTGGCATTAGAAATCGTGCTTACTTTATGTTTTTCGCTTTCGGTTTAGAAACGAATAAATACCGGTCCATTCCATTATTTCACCGTGATAATAGGCGCATGATTAAAACCGGTATGAATCATCGGGAATAATTCGAACATATAAATTACAATATCGCTAACTTCGCGAAAGTTCACTCGGTTGATTTTTGCATTCTCATTTTTTAGCTTAATGAGGTCGTACACCCACGTCACACCACTTAAACCCGTTATCACTCGCTCCAGTATAATAAGGAAACTTTTCGCAGCAACTCAGACTTGCAGAACACGAACTCTCGCAGCAACAATGACCTACCTTCCAGTTAATTCGATCGTAAACAGCTGCCCTGGACCAGCCATGCAATCGATAGAGAAAGTTCACCTGGATTACGCATCTATAATTAATTGAACGCTTAATGCCGTCTAAGTAGTTCGGTAATCGATTCACGGTGGAATAAATAAGCCTTTCTAGCGATACTACCGACAGCTGCGAAAGGCGGTGGCATTTACCTCTTCCGGAAGCGTAAGCTGGCTCGTTGACACTTCCGAAATGTACGATTGATCGAAGAATTATTCCAACACTACATTTCCAATTTTTATATTTAACACCAGATCTTTCAAGTATAGATAAAATTGAACAATCCTCTTCTTTAAAACCATCGATATATATAATTTATTATAAACATATTTTATTTTCTTTCATCCAAGTTCCAATATTAACTTTAAACAGTTGCAAATTAATATACATGCTATTTGTATTTTAACAAATTGTAATCTGTAAACCATGTGGTCGCTAATGATCTCGCTCTTAATGTAACCAAATTAAAATAAACTACAAATAAATAAATAAACAATCGTACATCAAAAGTGGTGATACAAGCGAATCTGCAAAAATCCGCAGCAAATTCTTGCAAAGCCTGCGAGATAAATGTGGAAACTAAATGTTCGAACAAGAATTTTGATAGAACTTTGGGGAGCAATCAACTTTTTCTCTACATCTTCAAAATTTATGCACAACACTTTGAACTTTATTTTGATACGAGTTTATAGGTTTGATGATTAACAATATTTAACACATTAGTATTAAAAAACATTCCACTTCCACAAACAGCATCCATTTCACAGAATTGAATATAACACTTTCTAGAAAAAGTTATGCGTTTTACACTGAATAATTCACACTGACTGATGTTTACGCCGAAATTGTCGCTCTGGTATAAAAATGTGACCATTTTCGCGGACACTCCACCATAGCACCATCAATGTAGTACCCTAAAGAACGATCAAAATGACTCCACGAGAAAATTCATTTTTGAGGTTATGACCACGTTTTCGGGATTTGGCACCACTGTGGGTCGTTGTGGAGAGGAAGCTTCCATCTTCACATCTATTGTCAATTAAGTCGCGGAAAACATTTTTCACTGTCCGCAAAGACAGTTCAATTTGTAGAATTTTCGAGAAAATATATAGTGCGTCCAAAATCTATTTGAACACTAGAAATAGAAATAGTTGAAAAAAAAACAGAACAACAATAAACTCAGACGCATTTTAAAGCTTGAATCCTTTATTTTGTCAATTCGACATTCATTTTTTCCTAGAAAATTTTGCATTATACAGCAGGTGAAAAAATAAGGAGTACATTTGTGCTCGAACATATTACAGGTTCAAACATCTGTAAAAACATTGACAAAATTTTGTCGAGAGTGAGTCTACCAGTGAATTGAATATTAAAGTTTCCTTTGATGTTCGATTTTTTCTGACGGTTTTATGAGACGAGAATGAGGAACAAGCTTGATCGTGTAAAGCGACCAAGAAGTTTCATTCAAAGCTAAATAATTCGATCAAAATATTGTACGTAAAGTTTTGATGTCTAATTATAAAGGGGATGCTCCAATCTTCAAATCTATGGTAGATTCAATCGCGAAAAATTTGTTAATTATTTTACAGACTTTGAACTTGTAGCATTTTCAAGAACAAATCTGTCCTCAGTTTTTCACCTGCTGTAGAACGAAGAATTTTTCTAGGAGAAAACGAATAATATGTTGAGAAAATACAGGATTCAAGCTTTAAAATGAGCACAAGCTTATTGTTGTACAATTTTTTTAACGAAATTATTGCTGTTTAAATGTTCTATATTTTTCAAGAATATTTTTCAGATTCACAGTATATCCTCGAGGTTTATGATTGTCCTACTATTAAAATTATAACTATTTCAATCTGGACAATTTTTCGAAAACTGGGAATCTAGTGTGCAAATACTTTTTTGGAGCTTCTTTGTGGACGCAAATGAGCTTCTACGCTTTCCAGCTGACGAAATCGAGTGAATAAAATACGAACTGGAAAAATTCAGAGCCGTATGTGGTTGGTAGGATAACAGCAAGAATAATTTAGCCGTGTAACATTTGGAAGTCTGGACGCATTCCTAAATAGCGCAAAATGGATCGCTCGTAGCGGAAACAGTGAATACCCGCCACAGGTCTTGAACAACTCGTGCTCAGAACGTGTAATTATCGCGCGGCGGATGCTCGCGATGATCTATCGAATTGCATGATCTCGAGTGAAAGAATGTTTATCTGCGGCAGACGAGCTCGAGCCGGCTGAGAATCTCGGTTATCTGATAAATAGATCGGGATTGTGATAACGACCGAGGTTTCTATATACCATTTTTTCTTCTTCTTCTTCTTCTTCTCCAGTCTCGCTGGTAATTAAGATTTTTACCGGAACTATTGCACCCGCTTCCCAGAAATGCAATATTATTATCCCGCCAAAAACTTTCTCGCCTGTTCCACTATAATTCCAGCTGTTTAATGCGCACGAAGATATATCAAAGAAGTTAATGTAGCGTGGCGAGCGTATCGTGCAAATCAGTTTATACGTACAAACAAGAAAATCGACGTGGCCGATTATGCGCAACAATTATCACGCTTTCCCCAAATAGTGTCAGGGATTGATTAAATTTTTGACGAACACGCAGCGTGCAGAGGTTTTCGACTATTTTTCCATTTTGTGCAAATTCATGCAATTAAAATTGACGTGAATGTGAAGTTTAATATGTCCCCAATTAATGTACCAAAAATCACGGAGGTACTTTTAAGTAATTTTTTTTTAAAACTCAAGTCAAAGTTGATGAGCATTTAATATAAAATATTAAGACAAATTGTTAATATTGTAAAAAAGTTATTCTGCAGTACAGAAGGTCTTATGATACTAAACATAATTGGTGAAACTCAAATTAATCCGACAAACATTTATTAAATGGCACGTGTTTAAAGATATTGCACCAAAAAGTGCAATAAACTTCAAGCATAATTATTAGCAAGAAATTAAAATCCACGTTCTTTTATGAATACTTTTATGAATACTTGAGGCACCTTTCCCACTTAGGTTCTTCCCCCACTCTTGGACTTCATCTTTATAATGTATAGTAGTGGGAAGCTCCTACCATGAGAGCCGCGCGGCTCGCGTAACACTCACTAACTTGAAGTGGTTCGATGGTGGGGACCTTGCTGTTCTCGGAGGGGAATACGTTGAAACTCCCTGGTTTAAGATATAATAAACTATATATTTTAGACTTCAGTTTTTCGATTTTTGTACATTGCCCGTCACCCTATGCATCGACGTGTATGACCACCCACGCCATTACGATTCTCGCTTCAAGTTAACATGCGAATCAGTTGCTTCTTTCCTAACGCTTTAGCATCTGGCAAATTCGTACAACGTTAAGGTAATTGAAAACAAATTTTTTATTGAACTGTGTTTCGGTTTATCGTCACGACTTTTAATTTGTAGATTATATAAAATATAAATCTTGCTATACATGCCTGTCTACCTTAAAATATAAAAGAGATCCTTTGAAAGGAATGTTGACTTTCACTTTTATTTGTTTCTACGCTTGAAATTAAGCATACAGTTTTTGAATCTATATTCTGCAGCTTGAATAATGTCAGTAATCTCAACACGTAATAAATATTTCGTTCTCTTTTGATAATTTCAGCGGATATGCTTTCATTTAAAATGGTTCCTCGGTTGCTGTAGAGAAATGTGAAGAAAAATAAATTTCATCTTGTTGTGTGTATACCGAGTACTATTTTATACTGAGTCATTCAATTAAGTACATCTAAATAATTATAACAACACCAGTTATTCTCAATTGCAGCTGTTAGTGTTGGAAACTTAAAACGGAAGAACACCAGTTCTTCGAGATTTCTGCATTTCCGATGTGTTCGCGATGTAAATCATCTCGGAGAAAGCGATCTTGCGGCTGGTTTGTTTTGATTACAGTCATGCTGGATAATCATCGAACGAGAGAAAAGAACGGAATGTAAATCTTTACCAGAGGAGCAACATTTTTTTCAACTTTCAATATGAAATCTTTACGTAATAGGAAATAGATATTATCGTTCTCGAATTTCACCTGTCCTGCTCGAAACACGAATATTCTGATTTACACTTAGCATTAATCATAGGTTCATTTATCAAGTTTTAATTAGAACTCTATTCATTAAGTAAAATGCGTTGCTCTTTCAATGAAAATTAAGATACGCGAATAATTCATGAGCACGATTGAAACAATTAGAGCTTTCGATATAAAAAGCGTTCCATACAGAATCTACCCAAGACGAATTGAAAAATATTTGTTTTACCAGAAAATTTCTTCTACAATCTTGTGTAAAAATAAACTACTAACTCCAGACAATGTCCTGTATGAATCAATTCTAAAGCAAATAATTTTTATAACAACATCTTCGTGTATGTTTTAACATTTTGTTAGATGTATGAATTTTGCAAAAATATAACTAAAAGACTATGATCTCAGAGATCAATGAAACCAAAAGCACATTTTGCATACAATTTTTTCCTGAATTGCAATACAATTGTAAATGTACCCAGTTACAATTCTATAGTCATGAGATTTAATAAATTCGTACAACAAATTAAATTATAAGTAAACCACAATAGGTAAAACTAAAGTGTAAAACCGAAAACAGCAGGAGGATGCTTCATGCAGCTACATGTCGGAGGATCGTCTGGGGCTAGAAAAATGGCATCATCGATTAAAAATTAATTAGAGTCGACACCGATGATATATCGGAAACAATTATGCCTGTAGCAGATAATGCGAGGGCAGGCTCCTTCCTGTTGCCGCGTGCTAGCTTTTAATTAAATAGCACCCACGGAAAACGGTTTAACTCGTTAAGACTTCCACGGACGATAAACGCAGCGTAAAATAGAAATCTAATTGAAATATGGCTCATCATGTCGTTTAGCCGTCGCCGTAACATTCCAGAACGGACAGCGACGTGAAATTCCTGGGACGCTGGAGCAATGTTTGAAAGCTTCTTCTGGTCCAGAACTTTAAACAATTCGATTTATTTGCATTCTCATAAAATACGCAAGCAAAAGCATTTGTTGAAATCCGGAAAACTAACGAAGTTATCGATGTTTGAAGAACCCAGCTCTCTTCCTAAGTAACTGATAGTCAAAATATCAAACACATTTTCTTTCGGAAATTTTTTGACAATTCACTTCAAATTTTAAAGGAATCTTCAAAAAACCTGCTGCTACCGAAATATTTTATTTCTTTCAGTTCGTGCCACAAGTGCATTCATACTAATTATAAAGCTAATTTATTTTCTTATTTCGGACCAATAAAATGCCTGGAATCGTGTCAGCCAGTGAAATACATTTTTTGTACGTTCCGCTTCAAGGAACTATAACCTACAATTTTATATACCTGAAATTTTCGGTTCCTCTTCAAGGAACTATAACCTACAATTTTATATACAATTTTAGGTATCTCGGCATGAAAAAATTCAATGTTACAGCCAAAATAAGAGAAAATATGTGTGCAAAAACTCAATACAAAACAATCATCTGATTTATTTACAAAAATTCCAAAACGAGGCCTACAAGATGCCAAAAAACCCCTTTTATACGTTCCTCAGAGTGCAAAATTCGCCGATTTACTATTTTCCATGCTGTATAATGATCGACATCTGAGTTGTTAGATCTATGCCTTTAAAATTTGACGTTGTAAATGAAGCCTAATTTCTTGACATAAAATGTAAGGCAAACATTAATGAAATAGCTGTGTCGAAATATTATTTTTTGTTCAACTGCATTATATATATATATTATTTTTCAGACGCAAAAACGTCTCTTTGAAAATGATCCATACCAGGATCGAAACGTCGAGAATAATGGTTAATTAATTGCAAATTTGCTGTTCCTAAATGTGATCGAACCTTGCGCCGAAATCATAAAATTTATTATATACTTTATTTTCGATCAAGAGGAATTTCACCTGTATTAATGAAATATTATTCTAGGCCTTTTTAAATCTTTGTTGGACGCGTGTCTGCAGACAGTCGTCCAAGTAAAATTGCTACTCCGTGACTAAAAATCACTTTTTAAAAAATTATTACTCTCAAAAAACACCAAACAAATTTTTACCAAACACAACACTTGCTCCTTCATTTAATTCGTATGCGTAGCTTTCAGTACACCATTTCATTTCCCAAGAAAAATTGCACATTCGAACCGTTGATAAGTACGCTAAACATAATTCCCGTCCGTAAATTGTCCTACATTCAGGTGCTAGTAGTAAAATTCTAGCCAGTAGAATAGCGTTTTTATTCCAAGCATTGACTCGAGATTAACAGAATAAGGAGCACCCTTTTCACGTGTGTCTATTTTTATTCCTCGCATTGCATTTATTCTGTTTCCTCATCTACTGAGATAAGGGTCCGTCGCGCTCGTGATGCTACAGGAAAAGTGGAGATGGTTCGTGAACATTTCACCGGAGTGAATTCCAGCGACATTTAACCGTGGCTTACTGTGTATTTCCGAGGGAGCGTGCGATGGTTAAACATTCTTCGTTACGTTTCGCATTCCGAGCAGGACACTTTTACCGCTTGACTTCCGCGGCTTATCTCGATCCCGGGCGAAAATATTAATGAAGTCTACGTTCTCCTGCAATTAGTGTCACCGGCCCGCCGCCGGTTTCAGCCGCGTGTGTTCTACAATGTACCTAGATTTTAACGGGGTGTACACGATCGGTCGAGCTTGACCAGTGAAAGGCGCGCGTGCGTTTCTTTCGTTGAAAATATCACGGATCGCATACACGATATCGAAATTATCCGATAAACGGGTTCACTGACAAGAACGGCCGTAAACCAGGGGAGTTGATGCAGGTATCATTGCCGGCCGCAAAGGTAAGCGGACATTTTCGTACGAAAATCTGCACAGTTAGTTCTTGTTGCGTTAATACAATTTCCATTTGCCGACGATTTTACGGCCGATTATTTACAGCTGCCGTATTACATCCTCTACATAGCGAAATTAATAACGTTACTACTCGACAGGGAATACTTTCCTCATTCGCTATTTACTCGCTTTCAAGTCGACGCGTTTCAATGCTACCGTTTTCTTTTTGACGGCGGCGAACTATCGTCGAAAAGTATCTTGGAGAATTAAGTTCACTTTGTTAGTGAAATTGATACTAGAAAGTTGGAGTTTAGCTTGAGAATTGGTTTTTTGGCACTTCAGCTCTTTCGACAAATTATGCCAACATAGTATTAGTTTCTAAATTCTTGATTAATGAATGAATTTCTAAATTCTTGATAAATCAATGAATTTCTAAATGTTTGATATACGAGTGAATTTCTATATCTGGACAAAAAATTGAGTCACCCATGCATAACCGATTTGATGATCAATGTGTCAAACATTTTACTGTTGGAGACACTTTGCTTGAAATTGTTAGGAAATTGGCGAATTTTAGAATAACAGGATAGAACATATAGAGTAGCAAATTTATGACCACCCTTTAAAAAGAAATAAACTTTTTCAAAATTGGTCAAAATGACTCCAGCTTCTTTTAAAATGTTATAAGGATTAGTTTACTAGGTAATGTGTCAAAATAATTTTGCTGAAATTGCTATTGGTAGGATTTGTAAAGAATAAAGTGAAAGTCATGGTTTTTAACTTCTTTATCTGTGCCTAGAACGAAAATTTGAAACGTCTATTTCAAATCTAAGCGAGTTATGTACCGTCCGCCCAACAAAAGATGGCAGTGAGAAACTTGTTGGTACCACGTGATCTCCCTTCTAAGCGCTACACGTCTACGGCTATTGGCCGAATCGTGCGACAAAGACGGAAACGCGCATATTAGTGTGACTGGAACAGAGAAATGTGGTGACGCTGAGCGCCTATGTCGACCGTTCCCGCAAGAACGTAACCGTAAGAGTGGGGTCCGCAGCCTGGCGTCTAGACTGGAGCCTCGCAGTCCCCCTGCAACCCCTGTCGAAAACCACTGCCATCTCCTGATGGACGGACGGTACATGTACAAAGTTTAATTAAAATCTGAAGACGCGCAAAAAAGCCATAGGCATTAAAAGATGTAAAAATCTCTGAATTTTGGGTTTCAATCGGACTTTGTCACAATTTATATTGTTTTTAATCATTACTGGCTCGTAGCGATCTTAATCGATTTCGTTGACATTTTCTGTATGTATATAATTTACATAGATTTACGAAAGGCACATTTTAAATTTTAATTATCGGCACAGATAAAAATGTTAAAAATCACGACCTTCACTCATTTCTTCACAATTCCGCCCAACAGCAATTTTTAAAAAAGTTGTTTTCACACATCATCTAGTAAACTAATCCTTCCAACATCTCAAGAAAAACTCAACTCATTTGGACCAATTTTAAAACAATTATCGGTTTTTAAAAGGTGAATTTTTTCTTCAATTTTTCAATGTCGATGAATATTCTAGATGGTTCTTACAATTATTAGAACTCTATCAGAAAATACAGATAAATGGATGCTGTGATTTTTAAAAGGTGGTCTTAAATTCTTGTCCTCTACTGTAAATCTAAAAGATTTTTTTCTTCAATTTTTCACTGTCGATGAATATTCTAGATGGTGCTTACAATTATAGGAACTTTATCAGAAAATACAGATAAATGGATGCTATGGTTTTTAAACGGTGGTCTAGTGATACTTTTTTGGACAGATCATCCTGACTGAAGTAGTGTTCATAATAGTGTTTAAAATATTAATTTAACACGTTGAGTGCCATTCCAGCAACACCTCAAAAATGCCATAAAATTGAAGTGACTTATGTAATGAAATAAAAATTGAAATGGTTAAATGTATGCCACTAATTAGTCCTTCAACATTCTTCCATTTTCCACATATTAAACAAATTCGGTACAACGAATATATCTACTTAAAAATTCATTTTTAAATCTGAATTAATAATTCCGTCATCCATATACAGGTGACATAGCAGCCAACGTATTAAATAGTAAAACATTAAATAGCACGAACTCATGGGACGATCTAATAATTTTAATTGGCATTCCAATTTTTTCCAAATATATTAACTTTTGCAGAGATATCGCGAACACGTTCTTGTGGGACAGACTGTATATTCAGCCGTTTTCGGTCTGTACCAGTTCCGAAGCCCACGGCTCGCATATTCGAGGCAAGTCGTCCACAGGGACGGCCATTTATTTTCAAGGCAGTGGCATGAAATGTTTGAATCCAATTTGCTCGCTCCAGATCGCGGTTTATTCCGTAGACGATAGGGTATACGCCGAGGATCATAGAAAACCAGGTACGGTTTACAGGACAAACCAGATTCAAGACGGACCACCGGCACGTTCCTGTGGTTCGTGTACCACGCGTGTCCGTTTCGAAATTTCTCGTTCTTGGTTCGGTATGATAATTCATCTGGAAAGGTGACTCGACGGCGGCTTAACCAAGAGAGTCCGTAGAGAACATAGAGCGATTATTATTGAGCCTCTAACCATGTTCACCGGGAGTTGATTACCTGGCAAACGTGGGAGTCGCCGGGATAATCGCATCTTTGGACATTTCAGGTACCCGATTTGGTATGACTTCTGACGGTCCAATTTCGTTCGCCTCGATGATTGCTCCCTTCAATCTCCGACAGGAAATTCCGAGGAGTTCTGTCTAGACCTCCTGAAATCGTCGACGGTCTCCTGAAAATCCACTGAGACTTTCGAGATACGAGTCGGAGAACATTTATAAAATTGATCGTTTCTTCCACGGAACCGAGAATATTGTCTATAATTTAGCAGCTCGAAGACGCGCCCGCATCTTTCAATTTGGCACGCAGATTTATTGAGAAATTTGGCTGTTGTATCTAACCCGCGGAACATTAACTTCGGGATAAAATCATGGGATGACAGGCCCCGCGGAAATTCGTGAGCGCGAGCTGTTTCTATTTTTTGATAGCAGATAAATTCGCGCGTTTATGCTGCTCGAATAGCGCCCAAGGCGAAGAAGTTGAGCAGATTAATAATAGCTCCCTTGATCATAAAAAGTGAAATTTATTCATTGCAGAAATTTTGATGACGATGCAGGTCAGATAGAAAGATGGAGAAAATTTGGAATGTCTTCCTGCTGCCTGTGGTTTTAAGATCGAAAGAGCGGTCAGTATGGAATCGAACCGCGGAATAAGCGATCCCGAACAACGGAATACAGAATGACGCGAACATGAGCGGGAATTTATCAAATTAGCATACAGGTGCACTTTTCGTAAGAGTGAACGGAAAATTAAACTTGCGTTTGTAGACACGACGTAAATGACTGGCTGCCAAGAATGTTGACATTCGTTAACCTCAGCTCGCGCACAGAGAACATATTCTTAATTATTATTTATCGCTCTGATTATTATTATATTCAGCTTCCATGTAGATAGTCCATTAACGATTTACGATCCGTTGAAGCTGCGATTAATCTACCTGGGAGGTCGCAGTTGCGAAAACCGTGTAAACTTATCTACAGCGAACACCTTCGTCAAATATTTCTCATACATAATAAAAAACAAACTAACTTAATTAAAAAACAGTTACAACATAGTCAAAAAAATCAGTTTTCGTATCTGCATTACAAATACGTTCTTAACACGTTCAGCGCCCACTCCACAATCATAAAAATTACACAAAATCAAAGCAAAATATTTAATAAAACAAAAACTAAGAAGTTTAGTTTTGTGATATTAATTACTGTTTCAAACCTCTTCTATTCCTCAGATCGTAAGGAAATTTTGTACACACAATCTACCAACGTAAAAATTAATTTTCAATTCTGTATATATAATTCCGTCACCCAGATATGGGTGACATGGCGCTGAACGTGTTAATATTTATAAAGTAACAGTAACAGAAGAAAATTAACCAATCCCGGAGATTCGAAGTTTGGAAACATTGTATTGATTTAGAAAGAGAAGGGATTTTTAATAGAAATTAAATAATCTAAAAAACCAATAATACTAACTTATTTTACTTTTTAAAAACACCAAATAATAAAAAAATGATTAATTGTTCACAGAAACTGTGCATTCGCAGATTCCCTTTCTTTCCACTGCCCCGTGAGCATTCCTCGCCGCTTGCATGGGCGTACACATGATTGCAGTCGGCCAGGGGCTAGATCGATACGGCAAACAGCCGAAAGCCGTGTGGTTTGCTCGGACTTTCTCGGTTTTCACCGAGCAATAGCATTCGCCAGGGTTAAAGGATAGAACGATTCGTTCGGTGAGCGATAGACGGTGGTCGCACGCGGCTCCAATTCAATCAAGTAAACATTTCATTTCGTGTTGTGGGAGTCTTTTTATTGAACTTCAGTTTTATCTTCTTGAGCACAGTTTTTTTCTCGACGACAGGTTTAATCGATCGGAAACGCTCGCCATTTGACCAAGGAGTGCACTTAGTTGATAAAAATCGACCGGTGTCGATCGCGTGTCCTTTTTTTTCTGAAGATAAGCCTGAAGAACGCTCGTATGATGTATTGTCGAGCTGAATCGTTGCCAATGTCCACCCGGATAATCTTGCTGCTTAGTCGTCACCGCCAGTCATAACTTCCATGAACTCTGGAACAGTCATAAAAGCATGTTCAGAAAATTGACTCACTGAAATCGATTCATTGAAATATTAAAATTAACTCTTTAATAGATGTTGATATCCGGCAGTTTCATCACAGAATAATTTCGTCAGTGAACCAACAATGATTCTTGAATATCAGTCTCGAAGACACAAGAGACAATAAATTATTTCTTTAGTAAGCTACACGGGGAAGTAGTGATGGGAACTCTGTGAGCGCTGGGCGAAAATACTACCACCACTCTGACGCAGTGATGCCAGAAATGTCAGCTTTTCGCGCATGCGTATTCGCGCGTGCAATCAGTACTGTACTAATTTCAAATTTATGAGAGTTCTTTAAGGCCCTGTTTTAAGAATAATGTTTTTCATTCAACATTCGCATACTTTCTTTACCTAAAAAAGTTCGGATTATACGGGATAACATAATATAAATTTTTATTTTATTTGGCAGAATCTATAAAGAATACCAACATTTGTTGCAAGACAAAAGGATAGTGCCAAAAACCTTTTCAGTATCCAAAATAACAAAAATATATTTTCTAAATATATAAATAAAAAAGTAAATAAAAAATAACGTTATCTTCAAGTTCGTCTATGGCAATGCTACGGTCCCTGCACGCCACCTAGATGTTTCTCTTTTTTGGCGCGTATACGTTACTGGATTCCGCGCACGCCGCAGTACTTTGCTTCTATCGCGCACGCGCTACACACAGCGTACCTCTACTCTACGCGCACTTGCGCGTGCGCGGTAGAAGCAAAGTAGGGGAAGGCGGTATGTTAGAGTGGTGGTAGTATTTTCGCCCAGCGCCGTCGGAGTTCCCATCACTGCGGCGAAGTAATACATTTTTTCACTGCGGTCACTAATAACCTGAGAAAGGTCATGTGACCTAAAAAATTAAATTAAATTAAATACTTTTTTTATATTTGATAATAAACTTTAGAAACATCACTTTCAATTTAAGAGTTTGCACTGTCCTCAGATTCTCACATTAAGTGTCTCTTTAAATTGACATTATATTCAGCACATTCTAGCACCATTAAAATTAATTCTAGGTTGTAGAGTGCTAAATGAAGCTATTCTATTCAATGTTCTTAATTGGTACGAGTAGCTCTATCTTACAGACTAGTATTATTTGCTCTGCATACCATGAAATTACATTCAAGTCAACTTGTTCGTTTAGAAGAAGACGAATAATTTTCCAAGGGACAATTTACGGAATAAGGAGATTGAATCGTTGAACAGGGGAGGCAATTGATTATAAATAGACAGAACCAGGTGGCGATATTCGCCTCGAGGTGCGACGTAGGTAGCCGGAAGCGAGCGGCGATGATGTTTGGTCTTGGTTCCCGGACACGACACGCGTTAATTAATTAGGGAACTGATAGATTCCTGGCAAGTCGGAGCCGCGTGTTCTCTGTAATTTTCAGCGTGCGATACTTGCCGCGACTCGACGTTAGTTGTTGTTGGCATACGGTCGCCCGTTCGCCTCGGTAATTAATTTGATCCACGTGTCATGAAAATTCTAGGTTTCAGCTCACCGTCGAAGTCGAGGGTTCCGGAGCCGTCGGCGTCAATTTCCTCGATCATCATGTCGAGCTCCTGCGGCGTCAGTTTGTCGTCCAGCTCGTGGAGAATGTCACGGAACACTTCGGTCGTGATGTAGCCGTTACCCTCTTTGTCGTACAACCGGAAAGCTTCACGCAATTCTTGTTGCATCGCCTCGGCATCCTCCTCCACTAAGAACCTCGCAGCTAGCGTGCAGAACTCTTCGAATTCCAATAGACCGGATCCTAGGGAAAATTCAAACATGACGACACTATTCCGCATCAATTATGCTTCGTGGGGGATTTTTATCATTTTTATCCAAAGTCCATTCTTCTACATCGTCCCCCACTCTTAAGAAATTAAATCTTGATCTATGAGTAGAATTTTTAGGTATGACAATAGACATGACAATGGGCAACAGATATTCGAATGATTTTTACATAGAACGATGCTACAAACTCTCCCAAATATAATGAAATTTTTCTTTATAATATTACAAACATTTAAATGTATTTGAACCGGGTCCTAGGGAAAATTCAAACATAATGACACTGTTCCGCATCAATTATGCTTCGTAGGGGATTTTTATCACTTTTATCCAGAGTCCGATTTTCTACATCGTCCACAACTCTTAAGAAATTTAATTTTGATCTATGAGTAGAATTTTTAGGTATGCCAATTTTTCCTAGTTTAATCGCAACAGATATTCGAATGATTTTTACGTAGAACGATGCTACAAACTCTCCCAAATATAATGACATTTTTCTTTATAATATTAGAAATATTTAAATATTTTTGAACAATATTTGAAGAGAGCGAGAGGTCTCTGATATACCGATTTGTTGGACAGGGTAATTCAATTGACACCTAACCTTGTAATTTAAAAATTCGCTATGAATCAAACTCAGAATTTTTCTTCTATCTTGGTTTTAACTATTATTTTTCTCTTAGCGCACCTAGAATCCATATCGTAGATAATTATTAAAGGCAGAAATCAAATTTCTTCAGAATACGAGAAATTGTTTCTACGAGTACAGTTCAGTGAATTCGAAATATTGATTATCTTTTATGATATGGAATTTTTGTTAGACTTGTTTCTACCAAGGGAATTGAACTTAGTTTGCCACCATGAGAATTAAAAAAGACGAAAGAAGAATGAGATGGTTTTTAACGTATGTAATGAAACTTCGAATCAAGTGGAACATTGTTATTTACCATCTTCGTCAACTTCCTGGATGATTTCCTTCAGCGTCTTCTCGCTGAGCTCGTAACCCAACATGGTCAATATAGTTCCCACCATGTCTGTGCCGATGCTGCCTTTCTTGTCGTGGTCGAAGGCATCGAAGGCTTTTTTCAGAACTGCAATAAGAACAACATCAATTAACGTTTATGACGAGCACTGAGAACCACTTCCGTTTATAGGAAAAACTGAGCACGATTACTTACGAGCAATTTGGTCCTTGGTCAGATCATCCTGAAAGGATCAAACATAGAATCAGTACACTTCCTTACAATACATATTCTTTCAATAACAAAATTAACAGAACAAACGGAAAATTCAATATGAAAATATTCGGAAAATTCCTCCACTAATATTTTGTCACAAATTTAATTTTTTTTAAATTGAACGATGGTATATTAAACTCCGGACGCTTTATGCAAAATAAAGAGTTTGTGCTTCAATTTTACGACACGCAAGCTAAATGGAAATTTATATCTTTCACGAATAATTTTAATACAGTAAAAATAATATATTTATTCTTTTAAAGTCTTTTAATTTAATATTTTAAATTGCATCTACTCAGTTGTATCATAAATGCGATCAATCCGAAATCTAATTATGGTTAATGATTGTTACACTGATAACGTACCATGGCGATGCGGTAGCAAGGTGATCACCGAGAAGTGAAGTGTTAACACACGATAGCGTTGGCGTCTTATCCGGGTATGCACCAGATTCTGGCTGTGGACTTCTGTTTTATGTGGACATAACGATGATGTTCTGGCACGTGATTGACCGTGTAATATCTACGTAGGAACTCTAGCGGTTTTCAAAATTCATCGAGGACACTCCCCACCCCGTTTCCGCAGAATAGCAGCTTCGATTGTGTGAATTCCGAGGCAACGTACTCGATTTACTAACTCTTCCTGTTGGCATCTTTGTTTCTTCTTTCGCGCGTGCTCTCGTTCTAAGTGAGACAAAGGATTTTAACCTAAACTCCGAACAAATTCGTTCGTCTGTGTTAAGTCTCATCAAAGTTATTTAAAAACAATTTAAAATACACCGTGTATACCGAGAAATGCAATTATGGTGCATGGAAATTTTTAACCAACTTTATTATTACATTTCGTGAGCGTAATGGTTAGTCTAAAGAACAGTATTAGTGTGTTAAGGTATAACTTCACAGTAGCTTGCACTAAAGAGATAAAACCTTCGCTTTTATTACTGTACTTTACAGAATATTGGCTTACACCGTTCTTGCATTAAATGATGACATACTAAATTTAATTTGGTTCAAATTAAAAATAAATGATATAATTTTCTTGAATCTTCTCTGTGAAGTTTTCAAAGTTGCTGTTTTATTTGTATGCTCCCTAGAGAAATTCATTTTTCCTTGTAACAAAAACATAATTCTTATATCTTACATCGAATTAAATAAATTATGTAATCATTTTATTGTGTTTAACCAACTGCGAAGTACAACAGTGTTTTGAACAATTGAATTTCTCTTGTATTAAATTTGGATTCAGGTTCAGATTCTTCATTTTGACGTCACTTCATTTTTGGAAGGAGAATTACTGGAAAACTATTTCACTGAATTTTGTAGTTACGATGTATAAATCTATTTTTATCATAACAATAGCTTCTCTTGCAATAGAAGGAGTAAATTTTAACTACATTTAGTAGTTACTTTTGTTAAATTGATTTTTTCTTGCATTCCAATCGATTGTTATTGTAACCCTCCACCCTGTAGTCATTGATCTTTTAGGAGAATAATTATTGGAAAATTAATTCATTGAATTTTATGATTAGAAGGTATAAATACGTTCCTATTATAGCTAGTGCTTCTCCTATAATAAAAATAGAAAACTTGAATTTGATTGAATAGCTTTTTGTAAAGTTTAATTTTTCACGCATTCTATTTGATTTTGATTTTATTTGTCCATCCCGTAGTCATTGAAATTTTTAAAGAACAATTATCGAAAAATTATTTCATCGAATTTTGTAACTAGTAGGTATAAATCTCTGAATATAACAATTGCTCCTTTTACGATCAAAATAGAAAATTTGAATTTGATTCAATAGCTTTTTGTAAAATTTAATTATTATCGCATTCTAATTGATTTTGATTTTATTTCTCCACCCTGTAGTCATTGAAATTTTTGAAGAACAATTACCGAAGAATTATTTCATAGAATTTTGTAACTAGAAGGCAATCTCTTATTATAATAATTGCTTTTTCTCCGATCAAAATAGAAAAATTAAATAATTGTAATTGCTACGTAATTGCCGAAAGAATTCGTCGTGTGTAAACGCATTGTTTCGCAATTGACGGTAGCCGAATCTTCCGCGACGCATTGAGAATAGATGATTCACTATCATCCTGGGGTGGCGGGGAAAACGGCGCGACAATAGGTGAAGTTGGCTCATATCCGTACACGAAGTCTGCCTTCAACAGAATTCGGCGTAATAACCATGCGACAATATATGTTATCAGTCGATCTAATTATATGCTCGATTAATGATAGTATCGACTATTATATTTAGAAGAATTTACATTATCACGTATCACAACGTATTATGAACGTCCAGGTTTAAACAGCTGCCACCTTTCGGACGACAAGCGTCGATTATAGTGGTCCAACTCCAATGTTACACTTTTTACATGTTAACATTAACTGTAACACTATTATATACATGACACGCTAATTTGTAAAATCTCGTACTCGGAGGACCTCTTTTTCAGTCATGTTCGATATGAAACATGTCAGACAATTTAACACACAATTAATTCTAGTCGTTTAAAAACGAATTATCTCCTTACATAACGCAAGAAGAGAATACCGTTCCAATGCACAACTTTAGTTAATATTAACTCGCGTCTCTACATTATTACTTCACATTACAACTACTTTCTGCCATTCGCATGACATAATTACAGTTTTAATTTGAATATTTCATGCTGTAAACGGTACAAATGAATAACATACGCGTTGAATTTATATATACAATTATCCCATCACTTTTTTCCACGGTATACGATTCAAATGAAGCCATACAATTATTATTTTACATCAACTGACGGAGCAATTAACATAAAAGACAGTTCGAAGGAGAATAAAATACACAGATTGCTTATGCTATTTTTTTTCGACGTTTATTATTTTCTCTTAATTTTACTTCACATTTTCATCAGTGTGGTCGCAGTATAATCTTAATCACTTATGAGTATTATCACTTTCGAATGACAGTACGTTTCGCGGGCAAAGTACAAAATTCCCAAGCTCGAAGGACGCAACTCCACCACAAGACTGAGACCTTCGGATCTCCATGGGATTCTCTGTATCACCGTCTCGAAGAGGAACTTCCATTCTCGGTGGATACAAGGAGAAACTCGAGTACCAAAGGGATAAAGTGCAACACCATGGAAACATCGATTTATATTCATCAATATAAACCTGTCCCGGACGACGACGCCAGCGTCCCGGCGTTGGTTCCCAGTTAATTCCGGCATAGTTAGAAATACATTTTAGCCGATTGTGACTCCAAAAGCGACTGGTGGACCCGGCAGAAATACTTTCTTAGCTATACAGAGATCAGACTCGGCTCGGCTCGGCGTCGCGACAGATCATGCTCGCGGCAGACATCACCTACGAACCTTTAACTTCGTACTTTGCCAACGGCCACATACACCGCCGATAAATCGCAGTCTCCACGTGTAGAACAGGCGGGTCCGTTGCTCGTGGACGTGGCCAACACGAGGGACCACGGTTCTTCGTGCCAAGCTGATCATTTAGCCTGTCATGACCTCCATGAATTCTGCAACAAGAGCCGGGACGGTTGGTGATCAAGTGTACAAGTGTGTCGAATCATTCGATCTCTCTCTCTCTGTCGTGAAACGCCTACCTTCGAAATCGAGTGTGCCAGATCCATCGGTGTCCACCTCCTCGATGATCATGTCAAGCTCCTCCGGGGACAGCGCGTCATCCAACTCGTGCAGGATATCTCGGAACACCTCGGTCGTGATGTATCCGTTCCCGTCCCTGTCGTACAATCTGAAAGCTTCCCTCAACTCTTGCTGCATCGCCTCCGTGTCCGTTTCCTCCTCCATGAACCGGGAGGCCAGCCCGCAGAACTCTTGGAAATTCATCTCCCCAGATCCTGTAACATATTTTCATTCCATTCATTCAGTAATTAATCTCCATCCGCCTTGTTTGCCCTGAATTTGTCGAAAATGATAGAAGTTCTAGCGACAAACACGTCTCTAAAAGCATTAGAAAATTTTTCTTCGTGATTGAATCGATAATTTGAAGATTGAAGCGTCCCTTTTACAATTATCTCTTAGAACTTGACACACGATTTTTTAAAAATGTTTTCTGGAAAAGATATTGGGAATAAGGAATGAGGTAAACTCTCATGGTAATTTTACGATATTGTAAAGTCGTGTACATGCTCCGTTCAAAAATTAATAGAACATATTTTATTTTCTTCCATCCAAGTTCCAATATTAACTTTAAACAGTTGCAAATTAATATACATGCTATTTGTACTTTAGCAATTTGTCGAAAATGATAGAAATTCTAGCAACAAACACGTCTCTAAAAGCATTAGAAAATTTTTCTTCGTGATTGAATCCATAATTTGAAGATTGAAGCGTCCCCTTTATAATCATCTCCTAGAACCTGACACACGATTTTTTAAAAATGTTTTCTGGAAAAGATATTGAGAATAAGGAATGAGGAAAACCCTCATGGTTATTTTACGATATTGTAAAGTCGTGTACATGCTCCGTTCAAAAATAAATAGAACATATTTTATTTTCTTCCATCCAAGTTCCAATATTAACTTTAAACAGTTGCAAATTAATATTCATGCTATTACCAAATTGTAATCTGTAAACCATGTGGTCGCTAATGTCCTCGCTGTTAATGCGACCATATTAAAATAAACTACAAATAAATAAATAAATAAATAAAAATCAATAGAACTACCAGAAAAAGTTGTACATCAAGTTTTCAGGTCTCATTGTAGAGAGCAGGCCTGGGCACGGTTGGGGCTTCTCAAACAATTGCTTCCCCCACCAACCTCTTTTACGAACAGCGCGCACGTTCGTCGCGTTCACTGATATCTCGTGTCTTCGTTGCCCCACCGTACGGCGCTTACTGGAAGGGAACAGTTAGCGCTACGGTGGGGACGGTTTTGCCTCAATTGAGGCAAAATTGCCCAACTCTGGTAAAGAGGAACCTTCAATCTTTAAGTCTGTGGTAGATTAATTCGCGATAAAAATTTTTGAATGTTTTTAGGGACATTTCAATCTGTAGTATTTTTACAGAAAATTTGTATCTTCGACATCCTATCCTCTATATCGAACAGAAACATTTTATAAAAAGGAGACATCTTGTTAGGAGAAAAGGGATAATAGATTGCTAAAGTTGATGTTTCGAGCTTTAAAATGAGTTCAGGTTTATTATTGTACGATTCTTTTTCTCAAAATTATAAAAACGTTCAAATAGTATTTGCGAAAGAATTTTACGCGAGAGTTCTTCATTTCTTTTTTATAAAATAGTTAAAAATTTTGTTCAAATTTCAGGAGATCGTTCTGAAATCTCCATTCTTCAAATCAATGGAATTTCATGAGGTGACAATGGTAGATTAATTTTCAAATAAACAATAATGGTAGATTCAGTGGAAACGTTTCAATTCGTAAGAGAAACAATGTGTCTTCCGTATTCTACCACTATATAAGTGAAATGAATGAAAAATCTGTTAGTTGATCTAACTTCCACCGATTAAAAGAGTGATTCAAAATTTTCCGCCAGCATTACTTACTTACAAGCACGACGGTAATTAAAATGCTGAGGCGTGCGTGCAAACAATTAATCTCAACCGTGTTCTTTTTCAATTTAATCTTAATTCAAGATTGAATATAATAAAAAGGCACGATATATGTTTTAGTATAATAACACCGACTTCGGGACTCGTTTTTTTTTCACGCTTTCTTTTTCAAGTAATTATAGTATCTACTTTCTTGTTTTCTACGTTTCGTAACGAAGACAGTTACGGTTACTGTAATTATTAAATTATCCAAGTTATACCAGGTTCACACTGGAACCGGTGTGTTCCGTCGTGCGAGGAATACACGAAAAATCCGTGACAGTGATCGCAACAAAGAAACCGCGCACGCGGAATGAAAAGGATTATAATTGCCGCGCGCCAGAGTAATCGCCGCGCCGGGAAATCAACGGTGTGTAATTGTACTTGCGTTTTATATGTTATGTTTTCTTGTTTCAGTGAAACTACAAGGAATGTGTGATACACGTACCGAATGGATCGAACTCGGCGATGACAGCGTTCAGCTGTTCCGATGGGATCTTCATACCCATCATACTCAGAATTGTGCCAACCATGTCGGTGTGGATGGATTCTTTCTTCTCAGGGTCGAAGGCATCGAAACCCATCTTGAGTTCTATAACCAAATAGTCAATCAACGATTTAAATTAATATTATAATTCAGAGACATTTTTCCCATCGACAGACAATTGACCAGTTCACTTGCTAAATCGATGAACTTCATAAAGTAAAAAATAAAGAAAGTTCTTTCAATGCTTGTCATTCAATGTTATCAAGCTCAATTATTCAGAATAAAATTCTAAATTTCAGAAGTCAAGCATGAATAAATTATTTTAGCAGTAAAATGTCCAGAAAATTGATAGGTCATTAACACTAGCAGTATCACGACCGGCCAAATGACCGGTTTCTGATTTTCATTTTATAATTCTTGAAATAGTAAAAATAGAGAAAATTGATGAAGTTCTTTCGATGTTTGTCATTCAATGTTATCAAGCTCAATTATTCAGAATAAAATTCTAAATTTCATAAGTCAAGCATGAATAAATTATTTTAGCAGTAAAATGTCCAGAAAATTGATAGGTCATTAACACTAGCAGTATCACGACCGGCCATATGACCGGTTTCTGATTTTCATTTTATAATTCTTGAAATAGTAAAAATAGAGAAAATTGATGAAGTTCTTTCGATGTTTGTCATTCAATGGTATCAAGCTCAATTATTCAGAATAAAATTCTAAACGTAAGAAGTTAAGCATCAATCAATTATTTTAGCAGTAAAATGTCCAAGAACTTGACAAGCCGTTAACACTAGCAGTATCACGACCGGCCAAATGACCGGTTTCAGATTTTCATTTTATAATTCTTGAATTTATAAAAATAGAGAAAATTGATGAAGTTCTTTCAATGTTTTTCATTCAATGGTATCAAGCTCAATTATTTAAAATAAAATTCAAAATGTACGAAGTTAGGTTTCAATAAATTATTTTAGCAGTAAAATGTCGGAGAACTTGATATGCCGTTGACACTAGCAGTATCACGACCGGTCAAAGGTTTTCAAGTGTCAAGTTTTCATTTTGTAATTGTTGAAATTAGGATGATGCTACTATTCAAAATTATTAAATAAATTTCTTCGTTCAAACACATATTGTTATAAAAACCGCGAGAAATCAAAATAAATTCAGTCTTGTGATTTTAATAACGCAACATATTCAAGTCACATTATGTGCTAGGTACGGTTAGTGTTACTGAATTTGGCTTGCGAGTGGTTCAATTGTTTCATCGATAAAAAATTTAATGTTACAGTATATCGAGGGACTTACGCGCAATTTGGTCCTTGCTCAGTTGAATTTCCTCCTACAAAATAGAAGAGAAAATTGTTTTAGTATCCTTTTTACGAACGAGTATCATCGCTTTTAATATAAAAATAGTAGAAGCGCCGAAGGAACGGAACACATTCTTGCCATAATTTGTGCGGTAAACTAATAACCCAAAAAAATGGCAAGAATTCTTGCGTTACTCAATAAGCATAATATCGAATTATGGACATAGTTGCACTCGGACTTAATTAGTGCGTGACATAAAATTTCGATTATTATATAAATAACGCTCTCCAACGCGCAGAGAGTAAAACCTGTTTCGCACTTCGAATATTGGGCTGAGAATGATAATTACCATAGCGAAAGTGTTTCGTTCGAACTAATCACGATATCACCGAAGTAAATGATTAACGGTTCCCTTCGGAGCAATCGCGTTTGAACAACTTACTGTACCGGTGAAAATGTCACACTGAGCCTTAGTAAACTAATTAGTAGAGCTGCATAGACGCAACCCCGCATTCTTATTAGCGTCAATAGGTAATCACCAATCATCTCTCGACTTGAAGGCACTATAAAAAGATTCTTAATCTGGACCCTTTCATGGTACAGTCTTTGCGAAACATTCTATTGTTGCAACAATTGAATGACTGATACCGTCTCGATGTATCAATCGACTATTGTCTCTTATTACGCCTCTACTTACACGCGGCACGGAGACGGTGATCAGATAAATTACTATCTAGATTACGAATTTAGCGGGCCGCTTTCTTTTTTTAGTGCAAGTCATAGGATTTGTTCCTATTCGAACAACCAAACAAATAGAACCATTGTATCGCGTGAAGTAATAATATGGATCATCTGCGTGTGCATGGCGTAATAAGTCATTTTTTTAATGGTCAATAATCTTCATTCATTTTATTTGAACATTTTCAGGCAATGCTGCTTGTAATGAAAATGTACAGAAACGTTTCTTTAAATTTATATTTTAATGGTTAATAATATTCATTCGTTCGTTCATTTTATGTGAACATTTTTGGAACCGCTGCTTGTACAGAGAACAACATTTATTTAACAACAATCATTTATTTAATGAAATAAAAATTAAAAATGTTAAATGTATGACACTGAGTGGTCCGTCAACCTTCTTGCATTTTCTGGATATTAATAAAATTTGGTGCAATGAATGTATTAACGTAAAAATTTGTTTTGGAAGCTGTATAAATAAGTCCGTCAACCATATATGGCTGACATGGCAGCCAACGTGTTGAAAATTCCTCCAAAATCAAAGTTATTTAATTAACGAAACCTCAGCCTGGAAAGTTAAAATGTATCATAGCGTATGCCACTTGAAAATTCGGCCACACCAAAATTCGGTTTATTCGAACCTAACAGAAGAAACACAAGTTTCTAAACTGAGTGAAAAATTAGTGGCATCCATGTGTGACTAATGAAGCAGATAACTCGTTAATATCAAATCAATTAAATCTGTGCATGTTGTATTGTGTGCTAGAAAAAAAAAACATTTCATTTAAATTCATTCCTTGTATTTTCATAAAAAGCAAAGAAGCATCTTCAGTGGTACAGTAAAAGAAATAATGTAGAAGATAATCATAAAAGAAAAAGTAAGAACAGGAGTCACCAATTATAATACATTCATTGCTCCGCAAAATATTAATTATTACATTTAACGAAAAGACAATTATTTCGTTAAAAAATTAGAATTATTTTCAGATGGTCATTGTTACAGAGACCACATGCATTTTATTTTGGTGCAGAAAGTTCTATGACGAGGTTTCCTAGTAATTTTGTGGTGGGACCGCGGAAATAGCTCGAAAGGTCGCGAAGTGGTTTTGTTCGGCGTTATTTACGAATCGGGAAGCCTGCTCGCTGCAAAGTGGGAAATGCGGGCCTGTTACGTCGCGATTACATCATCCGGCAATGTCAAGCTCATGCGAATCCGGAACTGTGATTGGCAAGAGCGTGTAGAAAGCCAGTGATGCGTTCTCGCAGTATAGCCGGTCATTTCCACGAGCACGCGACACGACCGTGCGTGAAAACGGTTATACTGATTGCGCCGGGTCCATCGTACAGCAGTTTGATATTGGCATTGCGTCCTTTTAGAGAATTGCAGTGGATTGCCAGAGAGGCGAACGTGTAAAAAAGCTCACCTGGCAGCCGCCACGGAGGACGGGACCGTGCGCTGAGTGACCTCCTTAGCCAATCAGATCGAGCTTCGACGTTAGAGCCGAACTACTGACCTAATCATTAAAAATAAACGGTGCCGGAGGGCTGACCGCTGATAGTAATCAACGCTTCGTTCGACGGTGTTGTCGTCTCCAATTTACCGAGTGACGTTCTAAAGGAAATTCCTTCACAGTTACTTGCCTGCTAGAATTACCTGAACAAAATGGCCTTGTTATCATTTCTTTCCTCACAATTGATGAGGTGGTTTAACATTTTTTATGGTGCTTTTATCTACAGTGAATTAGAAAATTATTTGTGCTCCTTGTTTTCTTTGTTTAATTCAACTTCTCACAAATATAATGCTTTGATGGAATGTACACTGTTCGGTGCTTCGTTGTACACAGAAACGACATATACATATACACGATGAAGAATGTTTAGTGATTTAAGTGTTTGAAAGAAATACGAAAATTTCGTAAAAGTATCTGTACACTGATGATTTGTATAGTATTGGGTTGTTCGGAAAATAATTTCGTTTTTCGTGCAGAGATGGTATTGCTTCCATTTATTATTACTTAACATTATTCTAAGTCGCAAAATCATTGTATATTTTCAGAACTGACACTTTGGACGTCATTTCGTGCCTTATAGATCTTTATAATCTTTTAAGCATTTCTTTTGTCATCGCATCAAATATGCAAAATCAAAGTGAGACATTTTGTTTTTTTGTTACGGGTATGGTAAAAACGCAATGCAAGCAGGGAAAAAGATGTATGTTGTTTACAGAGAGTGTGTACCGTCGTATTACTATTTATTTCGTTCTTTTCAACACTTTTTAAGCGGTGTAACAATTATTTTAAATGAAGGCGTCAAAAGTAATACAACTCAATTATTTGCTAATAAAAAACAGGAATTCTACGAACATGGGATCTCAAAGTTACTAGAAAGATAGCACAAGATCATAGAACAAAATTTCCACTACATCACCGAATAAATAAATAAATAGTGAAACATCGTCTTCATTTTCCCTTGGAGAAAAGAAATTACTTTCCGAACAACCCAATAATTGCACATTATTAAGATACTTTTGTAAGCTTTAGAATTTTATCCAAATGATTTAATTTAGATCTATACACGCAGCATATGAAAAGTCGTTTTTTGATTACACAAGATATGACAAAAAGATTACTTCTCGTGTAAAAGTGTCTTTATATTAGGTCATAGAGTGGATTAATTTATTAATACGAATGCTACGATAGATGTCGAGCAAAGTATTTCTAGTGTTAAGGTCGAGACGCAATGGCGTCGCTTACTTGAATATTCTAATTCACTTTAATACGTTCAGCGCCATGTCACCCATATATGGGTGACGGAATTATTTATACAGAATTGAAAATTAATTTTTACGTTGGTAGATTGAGTGAACAAAATTTCCTTACGATCTGAGGAATAAAAGAGGTTTGAAACAGTAATTAATATCACAAAACTAAACTTCTTAGTTTTTGTTTTATTAAATATATTGCTTTGATTTTGTGTAATTTTTATGATTGTGGAGTGGGCGCTGAACGTGTTAAAAGGTGACGGTGCAGTAAAGAAAATTTCCTAGTCCTCCGTGTCTTAAATTGCTTTCAAGAAACAAACGTCTTAAAAGAAAATGAACTGCAAAAGTAGAAGCTTCAACCTATAAAATGAGTTTACGCATATTGTTACACGATTCTTATTTGCGGAATTATAATAGTGTTTAAACACTTTCTGACGCCACCGTACAAAACACAACAAAATCATTGGAATCAAATCTTTGAACCCAACGAAGACACCTCAGATCCGTTCATTTACCCGCTCAAACTCAGCTCAGCTACACTTGATCGGCAATGCTGACATTGACACGCGTGCCTCTGGGATGCCGGCCAGGTTTAATAAGATTTAGGTCGATGAGACAAGAATTATTTATTTTCCCGTTGCAAAATATACAAGAGAGTACTCTGCGTCAACGATTTTGCAATAGTTATTCAACCTCCGTGAAAGATTGCTCCAAAGAAGTCGCCTATACGTAATCCTCAATGGAACAGGCTTACAAAGATACGTATACGTCTACTCGATACTACTAAAAGACCATATCTGTTCCGTTAACCCTTTGCGGACGGGAATTACGTTTAGCGTACTTATCAACGGTTACAATTTTCCTTGGGAATGTACAATTTTCCTTGGGAAATGAAATGGTGTACCGAAAGCTACGCATAAGAATTGATGGAGCAAGTGTTGTGTTTGGTAGAAATTTGTTTCGCGTTTTTTGAAAGTAATAATTTTTTAAAAAGTGATTTTTAGTCACGGAGTAGCAATTTTACTTGGGCGACTGTCTGCAGACACGCGTCCGCAAAGAGTTAACTTCATGGAATCCATCGATGCTAGCTGTTGACACCAGTTCTATCAAACTGCGGACATCGCGTACTCTGCATCCTCTGCTTTAGCCTCCACCGACAGAGACAACGAAGGTATATTATTCAAAGGATGCGGTGGCAGTGGTGGAGCATCAGCTTCCTGATCCTCCAGGTCGCTGTTGAGCCTCGCGAGTCCCCAAGAAGCCAACTGAGTCTCAGTGGGGTCGACCTCGGACACATAGCTGTGCCAATCGCTTTGGAGACTGACTCTGGAGATCCTGGAAACCCTGGGAGGAGGTACAGGCGCTGGTGGCAGAGGAGTGATGTAGCCATCCTCTAATTTATTACTCCTCCGAGCAACGCTCTCTCTCCTCTGCCTATTCTCCTCGAGATTGACCCCTCTCGGAAGCACAATAGCGTCCACCAAGTTTTTCTTCACAAGCATCACGCGTTTGCTTCCTCGCAGCAGCGACGGGTACTTCCGGATGACCAGGAAAGTGGAAAAGACCGCAATAAAGAAAACCGCGAGAACCACCAGCGTCGCCAAGATGATGGCTTGCGCCTTGTTCGCGTTCTTCAGCCAAGTCCTGAACGAGGCGGACCACGTCGTCGCCGCCAAGCAATTCAGCGGGGACACGGTGTCCTCGTTATCGTTGAGCACACAGATCGTATACGTGGTCTCCGGATCGATATTCTGCACCTGATAAAAGTGCCGGACATGTTTCACACAGCTGATCGAGCGTTTCACGTTGCTGCCGTAGAACCATAGCAGCGTGAGCCCCTTCTCCAGGTTCGGCAGCTTCAGCAGGATGCTCTTATCCGTGACCGAGTGGACAAAGAACCCGGGAACACGAGATGGGAATTGCAGATCAGTAGAAAGCAACTTTCGCAGGCTACCGGAAACGGAGAACTCGGAAATGTTGCAGGTCACAGCGATCTTCTCGGGCTCCATCGTGGTAGTTGTTGTCTCTGTTTTAGTTTGCTCTGTCGTTGTTCGTAACGTCGAGTGGACAGGCGTAGGCTTTGTCACTGGATTGGCAGTAGAATCAGATAGACAGAACTCTGCGGTAATGAAAGACTTGTCAGCGTTCTCAGGCGGAGATGAGCAAGCTGGGACATTGGTTACTACGTTTGCGTGAGTGTTAACAAGATCCTGCATCCATTGTAGACGGCAGTCGCAGTTCCAAGGGTTGTTGTCTAGCGTCACGTGGAAAGGCTTCTGTCTTTGAAGCATCGAGTCGAATAGTCCTTTCGGCAGCGAGGAGATACGGTTACCGTTTATAAATAATTGTTCTATGGAGGAGGCCATCGGTATCAGAGATCTCTGCGACAGACTGTCGATGCCAGAGTTTGTAAGGTAGAGAGATTGGACGTTCGGTGTTCCATGGAAAGATTCATCGGTGATCTCGGAGATGAAGTTCTCTCGTAAGGATAGGATCTGAAGCTTTTTGAGATGGCTTCCGCCGGTGATGTTTTGTAGAACCAGTGGATCGTCGATCACTCCGCTGAGCTCGAGGCTGTTCAGAGAACCAGCAGCATCTTCCAGCAAATTGAATTCGATTTGTTTGATGAAGTTCTCGCGGATGTTTAGTTCTTTCAGGCTGGTTAGAGGGTGGAAGACGGCCTTGCGGAGAAAGGTGAGCTTGTTATTTACCAGGGTAAGCGTACTCGTATCCTCGAAAATGGTCTGGTCGAACGCGCCGTCTTCGATTTCACGGAGCGAACAGCTGTCCAACATTAACTCTTCGATCGACAGGTTGGTGCGCAGCCAATTCTTCCGCAGCTTGTTTGCCGGGAACCTGCAGTTTTTCAACGACAGCTTCACGGAGTCGGTGTTCTTGCACTCGGCCTACGGAGAATGTTTGTTAGTTGAAGATTCCGCAGCACCGTGCGCAGAAATAAGCCTGGTGTTTTCTTTTCAGTAGGCTTTGAAGGTTCAACGAAATTAGTTTCATGAGTCTGTAAACACGTGGAGCATGAGTGTCTAAGTTTATTAACGAGGTGTTCTAGGCTAAACTATCAGAAAAGAGGTCAGAAAGTAAAGCATATTCATGGAAATTACAGCTCGTTTAGTGTAACGCGCCGAAGGCTGCCGATAGGATTTCCATAACAACTGAAGATCTACTGCTCCATTCGGATTCAAATTTGCGCATGTCTTCAGCACATGTGTGGTTATCGTCGGTACCACAGTCGTGACAATATATATTTGTTTATCATTTTTACAGCCTCTCCAAATGGAAAAAATTAGAAAAATCGTAACTGCATATTCAAAGTGATGACATTTTCTAGTTTTCAATATTTTTCTTTGCTTTTTAGTACTAACTATAGGCAGGGGTATAGTAAGTAAGAACTGATTAGATTTATTTTATTTAAAATAAGCAAAACGACTCAATCCATGGCAACCATCGAACCATCATATTTCTTTCCTCATATTCCTTTGATGTAATTATTTTTCAACCAAAACTTTTGTAATCATCTTTCAAACACAAGTGATAATGTAGGAGTAAAACTATACAGGGTGAGTTACCCAACGTTTGCACCTCCAATATTTTTGTTGTTTCTAAAGATACGTAAAATATGGTAAGGACAAAGTTGAATGGTACAATGGGGCTGACACGATGCCAAAACAAAAATTTTGTTTTTATGTCATGTTTTTAGAGATATCAAGGTCAGCTTGACTTCTTTTAAATGGAAATACCCTTTTCTAAACACCTACAATGATAGTACCTTTCATTACGAATTCAGTGACCATAATTACTCAAGGTCATTCAAGGTCGCGGACAGAGATAACGTATAAGATTTAACATCGATACATGCCTGTGAACGGGCTTTGAAGGAATGTTGAACTCTGTCCGTGACCTTGCATGACCTTGAGTAATTATAGTCACTGAATTCGTAATGAAAGGGACTATCATTGTACGTGTTTAAAAAAGAGTGGTTCCACTTAAAAAATGAAGGTGACCTTGAATATCTCTAAAAGAATGACATAAAAACAAAAATTTTCTGGGTATTGTGTGAGCTCCACTGAACCATTCAACTTTGTCCTTCAGACATTTGACGTATCTTTAAAGACAACACAGATATTTGAGGTGGCAATAGTTAGTGCCTCACCCTACAATGATAGTCCCTTTCATTACGAATTCAGTGACTATAATTACTCAAGGTCATTCAAGGTCACGGACAGAGTTCAACATTCCTTCAAAGCCCGTTCACGGGCATGTATCGATGTTAAATCTTATACGTTATCTCTGTCCGCGACCTTGAATGACCTTGAGTAATTATAGTCACTGAATTCGTAATAAAAAGAACTATCATTGTAGGTGTTTAAAAAAGCGTGGTTCCATTTAAAAAAGTCAAGGTGACCTTGATATCTCTAAAAAAATGACATAAAAACAAAATTTTTTTTATATTTCTTTATAATTTTTACAGTCTCTCAAAACGGAAAAATTAGAAAAATAGAAGCTTCATATTCAAAGAGATCAAATTTTTTAATTTTCCATATTTTTCTTTGCTTTTTAGTACTAACTATAGGCAGGGATATATTAAGTAAGAACTGATTAGATTTATTTTATTTAAAATAAGCAAAACGACTCATACCATGGCAACCACCGAACCATCATATTTCTTTCCTCATATTCGTTTGTCGCAATTATTTTTCAACCAAAACTTTTGTAATCATCTTCCAAAGAGAAGTGGTAATAGAGGATTAAAACTATATATAAACCATAAATGATTTAATTTCAATTTACAATTGATTGTTCAAAAAGCTATGTTCTCTAGTTATTGTTAATGTGAATACCTTGAAGACGGTTTCTATGAACTCCGATACCACATTGGCAGCATCGATAGTTTTCGGGATAGAGCAGCTGACGCTTGGGCACGCAGTGATTTGGCAGTAAGTCGATCTCTGATCGAGCGAAGATCCAAAATTCTTTCGTCCAGTTGTTGTTTCGACTGTCAATAGGTTTGTCTGTGTGCTAGTAATTGAATTTGTTGAAATTTTATCCAGTCGTTCGAATTTGATCAGTTCCGGTGATCCGTAGCGTGGCCAAATCAAGAAACCCATTGTAGCGAGAGCTGGAAGTATCGCCAGAAGCTTCTGCCATGTAACAAAACTGCATTCGTTAATGCATTAAATATGGTTGATTAATGCTGGATAATTTATACAATGACAAATTTTACAGAGTGAAAATAGTGGACCGAACTTCATAAAGAATAAATCAAAACTAGCCAATATCGATGTTGTATCAACAAATTCGAATTATGGATGAACAAAGTTAGGCTCGTTAGAGTAGCTAGTCACGAGTAACAGATTGCTTCTAAAGTTCGAATATTTCTATTAAAGTTATACATTTTTGAATGTATGAATCATTGTGCACTGATCGGGTAAATTTGATCTGAACGCAGATCGTCGCTGTTAATTATAATTTTACTTGCTGAAATATATGAATTAATTTGTTATCACAAGTTTGTATTGCACACGAGTTAAGAATTACACATCTTCTCCCGAATTGAATTGTTAATCGTGGCACAATTTAATTCTCAAAATATAAATGACACTTCGCGAACAGTGCACAAAGGTTAAAGCAATTAATTTAAGAGGTATGTCTTAAACGTTTCGTTAAAATTAAGGGCAATTGCATTTGCGAAGCGTACCTTGTCGGTACCTCGGACGTAGACTCCGAGGTCTTCGAAGTTCTTCTTCTTCTGGCGAACATATGGACGTCCTGTTACCGTTCCACCGAGAAAGGATAGTTGCAACCATCTGGCGAACACGATCAAATAATCGATTTGTGCCAGAACGCTTGTCAATCCTATCTATGCTTTCGTAGATTAACTTTATCGCCCTCAACAATTAAATTACATTTAAAATGCCTCGAGCATTCGAGAAACGGGGATGCATTAACCATTCTTGCGTCGTCTCAGCTCATAATTTTATTTATCATTATATATTGTTTACAATCGACTATAGTGCTAACTACGATACAATAAACTAATATTCTTCGAGAGTGTAGTAGTAGTGGTAGTCCTGGATGTTTCCATACGCCATACACATTCTGAAAGCAAGAGCTACCTCACACTCGTCGCCTGCTCTCTCAGCTAAAAACATTAATTTAATTGTTACATGGAAGATTTATTTTATTATTATTTTTTGATATTTTATCATTAACATAGCCGATTAACCGAAAGCTAGTAAGTAATAATATCAATCGTATATCTTAGCCACACGAGTAAACTTATTTTTACAACATCGTTCTATTTTCCCAAATGTTCAATAAATCTTAATAACGTTTAAGAAACCGTGCCTCCCTCGTATTCATTATTAAAATCAAATTTATATTTCTATAGTGATTGAGAAATATCTAGGCGCTTACCGCTATCTAGGCAAGCGTCACTAACTTTGGACATGGGGTTGTTCTCTTGCACATCACTGTCATTATGCTGTTGTCTAATCAAAGTATTTCCCTCCATCTGTAAGACAAAGTAACTTTAATCACTTGACCTTAATTATCTTTAAAGTATACCCTTCCTAGTGTCGCATTTTCTCAACATCCACAATATCGCGGTGCTGCAATCAATATAACGTAAGTATAGAATAAATAATGTTATTGGCGCAAAGGTTCGATCCAAACATGTTTAGATCGAACCTTTGCGCCAATAACATTATTTATTCTGTGTTTAACAAATTTACGATCGATAACCGAACTAACGTTTACAATGGATGGCGAAAACAACACAACAATCACAGGTTTTTTTGCGTCAGTGTCAAGGAATTATGGCCTTGTAACTACGAAACTACAAAAAAATGTTTCGATCGAACCTTTGCGCCAATAACATTATTTATTCTGTGTTTAACAAATTTACGATCGATAACCGAGCTAACGTTTATAACGTAAGTACGGTTGACAATTAGCTCAATTCATTAAGGAAATTGCCCAAGGATTACATTGAGCATTTTAATAAATTTTAGATAGACTGCATTTACCTTTTAATATTTGACAAAATGTTTTGACATTTTTGAGAGTGGCATTGGATTTCAGTATAGCCGTCTTTTTTTTATCTCATTATCTTTTAAATCACTTTTCACATGAATCATAGAACGTTTCGAATTATATACATTTTTTACATTATTTAAGATACTTGTTCTTAGTTGTTTACATTTTTCTCTACTACACAAGTGTCTGAGTGTATTCATCGCAAATTGTGCTTACAAAACCGTATTTTTGATACAGGCATGCCAAGAAACATCCGATTTTCCTGAAGTCTCCTTCGCCTTTCATTAATGTATCTGTCGCTTCATCGGAATTTAGAATAATCTCCAGTTCCCCTGTAACATGAGCAAAACAGTATTAATTATTTGTGAAACATGTTCCACGATAATTCTTTGCTCACCAAGCGTGACACCTGCACTTTTGCTGCATTCTTTTAAGGATTCTGCGGACCATTCTTCCTCTTGGGAAGGTCGCTTTGGATCTTGCGTTGACAGTTTCTGAAGCAGGTATTAAACAGATTAGAATTGCGATTAATAAAAAGTGAAATAGAATTTCAGTTTAATATCACTGCAATATTAATAACTTCGTACATAGCAAACGAAAAGGCAGAGAAGAACGGAGAAATACTTCATAGTGCTGAATCCTCTTCTGTCGTTTGAAGGAAAACTAATATTGCATACAATTTTCTATGGTAAATTTATACCTTCATCGTGTAAGTAATGCTGTCAGTCAAGAGGAGAACAAATGTGACAAAGCGACAGTCAGAGTAATTAAGATTCGTATCGAGGAAAATCATAGCCTATATAACGTTATCTTTGTACATCGTCAAGAATAATTCCGTGCATTTCCAACGAAAACTTACCTGGAGGTTTTGTTGTTGCGATCAGATAATGATAATGATCGTTACGTAATGTGAACTGCAGGAAAATTGTTTGTCAGTCACCCAAATAAGAATCGGAATATGTATATCTAACAGTTCGACTTGTGCGAGAGGTTGTAAATATGTACATGCTAATTTAATAGGTTATTTATTAAATTAACAAAAAGAAAAATAAACCGAATTATAAGATACTTTACTTAAATTTAATCATACCATAAATCGGTGTGTACTACTAATGATTACAACTGACATATTACTTATAACTATACTATCTTTATGCAACATAAAAATGTTCTCCCGAATTGCAACAAACTGGAATGAAATTTTTATTTTTCATAATATGTTTAGTAGGTTGATAATAATATAGGTGATAGCACTAGAGGTGTGCGAGTACCCGTAATTTACGAGCTGAGCTGAACTCGTTTCGATTACTCGAGCCGAGTCGAGCGTTTGAATTTTCCGTGCCACTTGAAATCGACGAACTGCTTGAAAAGAATGCGAGCTACTTGAAAAAATCAACCGGCTCGAATATTCGAGCCCTCGTAAAACTTCGATTTAGTCGAAAATGAATTTTCAGCTCGAAATTTTTCGAATTACTCGAATATATTCGAACAGATCTTTAACTTTCGGGTTACTCGTTAAAATTCGAATTGCTCGAGTTACTCGAATATTCATTTATTTACTATCAAATACTATTCTAACTCTATGGAAGAAAAATATGACTCTAATTTAATGCTTCTGTTTTATTTTCGTGTTTTCACGAAGAAAACATATTCGAATTTTTACGAGTAACTCGAAAGTTAAAGATTTGTTCGAATATATTCGAGTAATTAGAAAAATTTCGAGCTGAAAATTCATCTTCGAGTAAATCGAAATTTCACGAGGGCTCGAATATTCGTGGATTTCAAGTAGCTCGGAAAATTCAAACGCTTGACTCGGCTCGACAGACCGATCATTATTCGACTCCAAATTCGAATACTCGAATAAATCGAGTACTCGCGCACCCCTAGATAGCATCCATAAGTGCTTCCAATACATTCACAATTCACTTTTCTCATAAATGCATAAAATTCTACTTATAACAAATGGTATTAACAAACATCAACTTTTAACTACAGCCTCAGTTATATAAATGAACAAAGTATAAGGAGCAAGGAAAAGAAAACAAAAAACGTATTCACATATTTCATTATAAATAGATAATTTTATTTTAATTTGAACACACTTCACATGTAGATCATCGATTATAGTAGTACTTTAAGTACCGATTATATATAAATTATTAATTATGTATAATATTATGATAAATATGAATCAATGTTAAATCTAATTCCACAAACCAAACATCAAAATGTCTTATCAAAAAACAATATTCGTATAAACATTCATGTAAATGTTACAAATACTATGTTTGAGCAGTAGACTGCGGATCTGTATGCACAATTATCTGAAGCTGTGGCGATTAATAGGAATAAAAATTTACTTCTCATCTCACGAGAATTTTTATAAATCGATAATAAAAATAGTAGTGTCCTTCTTTAAGGTTTTCACTGTTTCCTATTACATCCGCTCACTCTAGCAATAAACGCACAAGACGCGCAGTCGGATGTGTATGCACAATTACCTGAAGCTGTCGCGATTAACAGGAGTTGAATAAAATTTAACTTCTCATGTCACGAGAATTATTATAAATCGATAATAAAAATAGTAGTCTCCTTCTTTAAGGTTTTCACTGTTTCATATTACATCCGCTCACTCTAGCAATAAACGCACAAGACGCGCAGTCGGATGTGTATGCACAATTACCTGAAGCTGTTGCGATTAATAGGAGTTGAATAAAAATTTACTTCTCATGTCACGAGAATTTTTATAAATCGATAATAAGAATAGTAGTGTCCTTCTTTAAGGTTTTCACTGTTTCATATTACATCCGCTCATTCTAGCGATAAACGCACAAGATCCGCAGTCGATTGGTAAGAGATAGTTTCAAAGTACGTTAGTATAAAACGTCGAACACTTTATGTGCATTTACAGCAGTTGCGCAACGAGACATTCTCTCGGTCTTTCATGAGCTCCTCGTCGACCGTATTTGCGAGGGGTCTACCACGGGTTTCCGGCAATATTAAACACAACATACCCGCTATAAGGGTGAAAACGCCGCAAAGAGTGGTCGGTCCCCACCACACAACGGCGCCCAACAAATCGGCTACATAAGGTGCAGCTATACTTCCGACGTGCGACATCGCTGAATTCGTTCCAACCGCGGAATTTCTGCACACCTGTTCCGGAAAAGTAACAGTCGTAACAGCGAACAATTTGATTACATACTGGAAAACTCTATCTTGGCAAAAACATCAGAAACATTTTTTTCCTGCTACCTCTCGTTTGTTAGGAAAGAAAAAATACAGTGGGTGGTCGAATCATTAGAATCATGGTACGAAAAAAAAAATTCTTTAGCCATCTGATAAATCATACTATCTACAATGCTGGTGTGTTAATAATTTTATGAATAATGTCGTCTACAGTGCTGCCAAATGTGCACTTGTAATTTGCAAACATCAATACTTCGTACAAAAAAGATAAGAATACAGAATAGTCAGACTGTCATTTTCAAATTGATTATTTTAATGTAAAATTGTTAAACTGTGCATATGGTTACGATATTTTGATGATAAACTGCAATAGATAGACCAGAAATCTGCTCTTTTTTAACAAAGTTGTACTTTACTCAATTGAAATTAGTAAAATATGAGTGATGTACATTCTATTAGAAAACAGTGTTTTCATTTTGTTCTAATAATTACACTTGTAATTAATACAATCATTAGACTAAAACGAAAAATTCAGACACTTGATCTATGACCAAGTACAATTGTATGAATCAAGAGATCGAAAAAGTTGGTTTCTGTAGACGAAGAATCACATTCTAAGATATTTGACAGGGTTCGTCGACTATTTATTCAAACAGCCGGTGTAATTACCGTAGGAAACAGCTCGGAGCTGTACAAAATGGCGATTCCATAAGCAGCCGACGCGCTGAACCTTCCAAAGAGAGAAATGATCATAACAGTGTTAGCCTCCGCTGCAGGAATTGCTAAAATTCCCAACAAACATATTGCTGCTATGATATACAAAGATCCACTTCCCAGTCGTCTTCCCATAAATATCAATATGGGAGTCGGTATCAGATAAGCTGGAATTTCGGTCAACCCCATAATGAGAACATAAATGTACCGATTCGTTGAGAAGTTGTTCACGTTTAGCGCTGAAACATAAAAAGAATTCCTGTAGTTAATGTCGAAACAAAATCTCCATTCTCATAGAGAAAGAAAGGAAATGTGAAGAATAAAATATGATTGTTAAACGATCATTACCTAGAGCATAATAGGAGAGTGAAGCGGTCATCCAGTTGAAGTTTGTGATATTGAGCCTGTTGCGTAATTCACGGTTGCTTATGAGAACGCGGAAACCGTTGATTTGTTTTTGTAATCGTTCTTTTGTGGAGTCTTGGCATGCAATTGAGTTGGAGGAGCCTTTGAAATCTTGGCTCTGCATTGATAAGGATGTTTCCGTAATTGCCGATGCTGAAGAGTATCTTTTGCTTGCTTTATCGATCAAGTGCTTCGCTTCTTTGCGACGGTTATGGGCTATCAGCCATCTTGGAGACTCTGGCATGATCCTGAGAAATGATATTACTATTACACGTTATACTGCTTCCGTACTCTTCCTACGAAACTACTTTAATACATTGAATAATAGACGACCTCCACAAAATTTAAATCATTTCTCTAACCCTAACATGTCCTTTTTTTCAATTTACTTTGTCACTTAAAAATGGAATTATTCGCGTCCTTTACGGCTATTCGAACGAAGTATAGAACGTTCTATTTAATCAGAATCAGTGAAACATTTGTCAAACTGACAAATAGGATAAATTTCCTAAAAACGAAAAACTGAGAGTTCAAAATTCATCAACGTTATTAAAGTTTTCATCTTCTTGTATCTCATAGGTCCTAACCAAAAGCACATTTAATGCATAACTACAATATTAGACTATTAGAACGAGGTATAGAACGTTCTATTTAATCAGAATCAGTGAAACATTTGTCAAACTGACAAATAGGATAAATTTCCTATAAACGAAAAACTGAGAGTTCAAAATTCATCACCGCTGGTTAATGTTTTCATCTCCATCATCTCATATGTCCTAACCAAAAGCACATTTAATGCATCACTACAATAATTGATACTTAAATGAAATGTAGTAAAATGCATGACGCCCCGTTTACAAAATCTAACCATTTATAGTTAAAATATACGACAAGCAATTATCTAGAGGAAATTAGAAAACGCCTGTGGAATGTGTAACACGTACAAAAATCTCAACAAGTGAAAAGATCATAATATTTAATATCGTATTAACGTGTTCTCACTGCACTGAAACCATTAATCACGCGAGAGTGAAATTTCATTTAACTGTAGTCTCTTGAAACATAAAAGTGAATATTACGCAAACTTAACAGCGATTTGAAGCGAAGGAACACTTTATTGAAACGATTCGTCGAATGATTTAAGGGCTTACCACAAGGGTATTAACAGCAACAGTGCTGGCAAGGAAATTGCCAATTGTACGTGCCTCCATTCGTGTAGGAAATAAGCTACGCCCGGTATGATGACAATTCCACTGGCGTAGCCAATGTTATAAGCAATCCCCATCCATTGTCTGTGTTTCTCAGTTGCAACCTCTGTCACTGCACAATCCAAACATTTAAAATTACTCGCTTGCTCATGCAATTCCTTAAGTTTTTCGATTTTGTCACGCAACGTACATCAATGTTTCAATTTTAAGAATAAACCATACACCAAGACATACGATTGACATATTTAGTGATATATTATTACTGCACTGCGGATTTTATGCATTTATGAGAGAAATTCGAAACAGAAAGAAGATTTAAAAGATTAGAGTGGCATTTCCAATTTTTTTTAAATTGTTAAAGGGAGAAAGAAATTCCTAAGTGGCTCCTATATTTTGTAATCGACGCCGACAATTCTTATTTTGCAAAAAGATCCGGAATTTACTTACTTGCGAAAATGCATTCAAATCACTTAATCTGACATATTGACAGCACTATTTCTCTCAATTGCAACCTCTGTCATTGCAGAATTTGAACATTTGAAATTATTCGCTTACTCATGCAATTCCTTAAGTTTTTCGATTTTGTCGCGCAACGTACATTAAACTTTCAATTTTAAGAATAAACCGGATACCAAGACATAAATTTCACATATTTACTGATATATTATTACTACACTGCGGATTTTATGCATTTATGAGAGAAATTTGAAACAGTAAGAATATTTAAAAGATTAGAGGGGCATTTCCAATTTTTTTTTAAATTGTTAGAGGAAGAAAAAATTCCTAAGTGGCTCGAATATTTTGTAATCGACGCCTACAATTTTTATTTTGCAAAAAGATCCGGAATTTACTTACTTGCGAAAATGCATTCAAATCACTTAATCTGACATATTGACAGCAATATTTCTCTCAATTGCAACCTCTGTCATTGCAGAATTCGAACATTTGAAATTATTCGCTTACTCATGCAATTCCTTAAGTTTTTCGATTTTGTCGCGCAACGTACATCAAACTTTCAATTTTAAGAATAAACCGGATACCAAGACATAAATTTCACATATTTACTGATATATTATTACTACACTGCGGATTTTATGCATTTATGAGAGAAATTTGAAACAGTAAGAATATTTAAAAGATTAGAGGGGCATTTCCAATTTTTTTTTAAATTGTTAGAGGAAGAAAAAATTCCTAAGTGGCTCGAATATTTTGTAATCGACGCCTACAATTTTTATTTTGCAAAAAGATCCGGAATTTACTTACTTGCGAAAATGCATTCAAATCACTTAATCTGACATATTGACAGCAATATTTCTCTCAATTGCAACCTCTGTCATTGCAGAATTCGAACATTTGAAATTATTCGCTTACTCATGCAATTCCTTAAGTTTTTCGATTTTGTCGCGCAACGTACATCAAACTTTCAATTTTAAGAATAAACCGGATACCAAGACATAAATTTCACATATTTACTAATATATTATTACTGCACTGCGAATTTTATGCATTTATGAGAGAAATTTGAAACAGTAAGAATATTTAAAAGATTAGAGGGGCATTTCCAATTTTTTTTAAATTGTTACAGGAAAAAAGAAATTCCTAAGTGGCTCCAATATTTCGTAATCGACGCAGACAATTTTTATTTTGCATAAAGATCCGGAGTTTAATTACTTGCGAAAATGCATTCAAATCACTTAATCTGACATATTGACAGCACTATTTTTCCCCGTGGTATAAACCAATCCGGTTCCTATTCCGAAACCCGAAATAACCTGAATCTAAACTATTTAAATATAGCCGCGGCCATTCACTATATTGCACGCGTTAGAAGTAGGGACAGAAATTCGTCTAATTACGACGTGAAAGGAGACTTTCAAATTATGATTATTCCGCTCGCAAGAAAAGGGACGTAAAAGTGCTGCTTTGACGGTAATAAGTATAATAAGTCGTGTTACACTGTGACGTAACGAAGGGACTGCTGTTTCAACCTTTCAACAGCGAATTATGAATTCATGCCGTGCACCGTTGATACGACAATGTGTATTAATGTTCAATTTCTATATGCAAGGCAGTTGTTGCAACGTTAAATGAGCATAAATCATAACTTACGCGTCGTGAACGCCGAATACTGAATCGCGGCGTGGCTAGCACCATTAAGAAGCCGTGAGATCATGAAAGCCCAGTACCATGGGACAATAGCACCGGCTGGGCCGGATGTTATTAGCAATATTGTGCCAATAACGTAACTGATCCTGCGGCCGTACTTGTCGGCGAAAACTCCGAAAATTGCGCTGCCTAACAATTTGCCGAGAGACAGTGCCATATGAGTGCTCGAGCGCGCTGCACTGTTGTCACATACCAAATCCCACTGAAATTAAATGGGAAAAGAACATTATTACTGCAATTATAGTTTCACTACAATTTCATTATGGTCTATTACCAAAATAGGTTATATCCTTTTCATCATAATGGAACATTCTTCTATAACAATTTAGTTACACCTCAACCTTATAATTAAATTCACATTTACTTTGCATCTGCTCTAGATGTTTTCAATCCTTTTGTCCAATGAATAAAAATATTCCTTGACGGATAACGAAAACAATTAATGAGAATATTATTAAGTAAATCGCGTCGTTTTTATCGCGCTTCTTGTATTCGCGTATTATTGTAGAAATTTCTCCATATGCATTTTAAAGTGATGTGCGAAATTGTTTTTAAAAAATGCAACAATAAGTGGTAACGAAATATATTCTGTATGAATTTGAAAAAGTTGATACAGTTCAATGCAACTTTAACATTTTTTAAAAATCCAATAAAATGTTTTATCGGAAAAACAGTGTATCATTATTTATTCAGTTGAAATGAGCGTCAAAAAACGACACGATTTACAGGACGACGACTAATAATACAGTCGCGTTGTATTTTTATTTTTTGGCTCAAAGTTATTTTGTTTAGAAAATGAGCTAATGTGTGATTTCACACTCACATCTTCGACGAATGAAGTGCCATCGAGATCAGGCGCGAAGCTTCTCACTGCGCAAGCTATTGTTTTCTGTGTACCATTCCTCATCTTGTACTTCAAAGCTTCCTCAAACCCAATTTCTGCGAAATACTGATAGTCATAATCGTACATAGTACACGGTGTGGCCGAGGAAATGTTCCTTATTTCCTCGTTTGTCCATTTTGCAGCGGTTAGGCTCGGCACTGCGCACCAGTGAGTGGGAACCTACAATTTACGAAATCTGTTAATCATTTATGCTAACCATTCTGTACACATAGTTGCATAAGCATGGTTTCAGGTGCAATTTCCTCTGTTAGTTAACATTTTTGCTCGTATGTAGTTTCAATTACAATATTTAACTGTTCGAAGAGTGAACAGTAAAGCCAGAAGATTATCATTACTTTTTGAACTGTATAAATAAAATTTTGTATGTGTAGATCGTAGAAGAATTTTTTCTGCGGCACTTTCATGAGAAGCATCGTTCGTTCTTTATTATTTTATATATTTTTAATCTTATAATAAATCGAGAAGTATACTGAAAGATCACTAAATGCACTAATCACTAAATGTACTGATCACTAATGTACTGATCACTAATGTACTGATCACTAAATGTACTGATCACTAAATGTACTAATCACTAAATGTACTGATCACTAAATGCACTGATCACTAAATGTACTGATCACTACTGAAAGTACACTAAAAATTCGTTAAAAAATACTGAAAGATCTTGTATACAGTATTTAATAGTTGAGAGGAAAATATTTTTGATTTAAACTTTTGGTTTACACTTTTCTTCGATAGATAAAGATGTGTCTGACTTACTTCGGCAATAAAAATGTAAGACATCGAATGCATTCCATTAAATATTGTTGGTGTTAGCGTGAAAATGAATATAATCCACAGAAAATGGGACCCACTGCCGAGTTTGTCAAGTTCCACTAACAGTGGATCTGTAGCCTTCGTTTTTGTTGTGTCGTCTTCTGGATCGCCCGACATGATGCCTTCTGGACAATAAAACATACAATACAACAACATTGATCAATACTGTATGGATGACAATTAACAACATTGAGAATACTAGAATTTACATTGACCGTTTGTAACTCTGGGTCAAAATAGACCCAAGTCTCGTTATCCAAAGATTAATACATTGCACTACAAACTATAATCTTACTGAAAGTTCACATAGATCACTGATATTCTAAATTCCAGTATATTCATTAAACTATATCAACAGTATTAAATAACTACCGTAACAAAATACTAAATATTGGAACTACTGTGGTAAACAATCAATAATAGTAAATTAGATTAACAATTAGGAATGAAATCAACCGAAAAAGTATTAACAATGAGAAATTTCTAATAGAACTCAATAATAGTAAATTAGATTGACAATTAGGAATGAAATCAACCGAAAAAGTATTAACACTGAGAAATTTCTAATAGAACTCAATAATAGTAAATTAGATTAACAATTAGGAATGGAATCAACCGAAAAAGTATTAACAATGAGAAATTTCTAATAGAACTCAATAATAGTAAATTAGATTAACAATTAGGAATGAAATCAACCGAAAAAGTATTAACAATGAGAAATTTCTAATAGAACTCAATAATAGTAAATTAGATTAACAATTAGGAATGAAATCAACCGAAAAAGTATTAACAATGAGAAATTTCTAATAGAACTCAATAATAGTAAATTAGATTAACAATTAGGAATGAAATCAACCGAAAAAGTATTAACAATGAGAAATTTCTAATAGAACTCAATAATAATAAATTAGATTAACAATTAGGAATGAAATCAACCGAAAAAGTATTAATAATGAGAAATTGCCAATAGAACTCAATAATAGTAAATTAGATTATCAATTAGGAATGAAATCAACCGAAAAAGTATTAACAATGAGAAATTTCCAATAGAACTCAATAATAGTAAATTAGATTAACAATTAGGAATGGAATCAACCGAAAAAGTATTAACAATGAGAAATTTCTAATAGAACTCAATAATAGTAAATTAGATTAACAATTAGGAATGAAATCAACCGAAAAAGTATTAACAATGAGAAATTTCTAATAGAACTCAATAATAATAAATTAGATTAACAATTAGGAATGAAATCAACCGAAAAAGTATTAATAATGAGAAATTGCCAATAGAACTCAATAATAGTAAATTAGATTATCAATTAGGAATGAAATCAACCGAAAAAGTATTAACAATGAGAAATTTCCAATAGAACTCAATAATAGTAAATTAGATTAACAATTAGGAATGGAATCAACCGAAAAAGTATTAACAATAAGAAATTTCCAATAGAACTCAATAATAGTAAATTAGATTAACAATTAGAAATGAAATCAACCGATAAAGTATTAACAATGAGAAATTTCGAATAGAACTTTTTCTAAAAAGAATTAATAATGAGTAGCTTATTAAACCACGTGTATTTACTAACCAATTGTTATATCAGTTCCAAGATCGACAACACAAATCCAATAAACAATTAGTTGTTGGCGTATTCAGCAATCATTCTTGTATTAACCAATCTGATCCACGTGTTCACACATAAATTAAATGCTTATTTTCGAAAACATTTTCTCACACTCACTGTTACGCCATATACAGTGTCATCAGATTCACGATTCGATAACACCATCACTACACTTGTCAGCAAAAATTTGTTCCGTTATAGCAGTTTCACAGTTCTTCTTACCGACACACTATCCACTAAAGTTTAAACTAATTCTTTGGTAGCGAACACGATGCACCACTACATGTCGCAATGTTTTCGTCGACGAAATCAACGCTATACTATCTGAGCGAGTGGCCGACGATCTCTGGATTCCTCTGTCATTAATCTAGATAAGCAAGTTTCTGTTCAGATATGCCACATGACGGCATTACACCAACCCGATGCTCATCATATAGTAATGACAATATTGATGAAATTGATTTCGGCGCAAAGGTTCGATCTTATTGAAATTCAGCAAATTTGCAATTTTATTATTATCCCAACGTTTCGATCCGTATGCGGATCATTCTCAAGAGATTTTATGCGTTTGCTGTGCACTAGTAACAATAAAAGCAGAACAAAATATTTTTATAAGTAAATTTTTATGAGTAACTCAGTTACGTATCTGCCACGATGGTTTCAACCACGTGCCATCATAACTCGCACTTATAAAAATTTTATAATTGTAAAAATTTGTACCTGTAAAAATTAAACACGACTTCAAACTTTACTCTAATTGTCGGGATAAATATATTAAATGTTGTTGAAGTTATTCTAATATAAAAGTTATGTTAAAGATTATATATATAAAGTAATAATATAAAAATTGTTTCTTAGATCTCACTTTTGCTTAACATCTATATAACATGCTCGGTACTAAAATTATTTAAATTTCAAATCATTAGACTGCAGATTTTATGCATTTATGGTGAAAACGAGTAAATGAAGCAGAGTAGATGAAAACAATAAAAAGTATTTGAAGATTGCAGCAATATCGACTTATTAAAATGATTTCGGGAATAAATACATTTCTATTTAACCCGTCTTGCTTGCTTAAAATTTATTTTGCTTAAAAATCCACTTTCTAGTAATTGCGCGAGTGGAACATTGAAGTTTAAAGTAATTTGCTGTAAGAATACCCGACTGTTTCCGACAATCATTGATGATTCGCGTATCCCCTCCACTCGATCATATTGTCACTTCTGAATGAAATGAGTCACAGATTTCGTTTCTAATTCGTGAACTGTAAATCTGCTACAGTAATCAATTATTTTTCATTTATGTTTGCGAAAAGTTTGATCTGTCAATATGTTTGAACTGTCATTTGGATCATTGATGACTGATGTACGATTTAAAGATTAACACGAGAGGGACGCTGCAGAAACAGTATTTTTTAAAAGTACTGATAGAGAGATAACAGAATGGAACAAAAGTTCACTATCAATTAATTGGCAACAGTTGATTACGTGTATTACAGCTACGAATAAATTAAGTGATGACTATAGATTGCAGATGTTACGCGTTTGTGACAAAACATTCAACGAATTTCAAAACACCGTAGTATTATTTTTATCTTATTATAATTATCACGCTAACGACAAGAATAAGTAGTATCTTGCAATTAGTGGAGATAATTTTTATTCTGCACAAAAATCCACAGTCTTGTCATCAAAACTATAAACACATAAAATCCTTGTAGCAATCGGTGTATTATGGAATTATTTCTTCACGCTAATAATGAATTTGGTTTTCATTCTATAATTTGAAAACACTGCGACCAGCAAAATTACCATTTAAATCGAAGGGTAAATTTGCCAACGAATGAAAAATATAGCATAAATCACATATGAATCAATCGCAATTAAAAATTTTTAAACACTGCGACTTATAAAGTTAGCATTTAATTCAAGGATAAAATTGTCAACAAATTAAGAATATGGAAATGCAGATCGCATACGAATCAGTGACACTATGAAATTGAAATAGAAATTAATTTGAATTAAAGAACGAATAAAAAAAGAACAAATTGGAAACCTGCTATTATTAAATCTAAATCTTCATCAAAATCGTCGCCGAACAAGCAGAGATTAGAATCAAAGCGTTGAAAGCCTAAATACTAAATAATGATTAATTCCTGGCACCGTAGAAAAACATGATTACAATTCCACGTGTGCGGCAGTGCGTAACACCGAGCGTAATGTCTAACTATGTAACACGTTTGATAAAATGTGACAAATACGTGTAGAGCGACCAAGATCACAGATGGCAGCCGTTCGTTGCGCAATTTTGCACGAGGTTACTCGGACAGTTCGTACGGCACTGAGACAATTATCAGATCCATGGGATGCATTTGCTTACAACTTATCAGACAGAAAGGCTTAATACCCGCGATACGGCAGCTATCATGTTTCCTTAACTATTCCATCGCATAACGCGGCGAGTTTCAGAGTAATAATCGTTTCGTTGCATTCTGTTAAGCTCGTAAACACACGAAAGATTCATCATTAAACGGTATCGGACTCTGTTATCTCGCCGATAGCCAGTTTAAGCGACATCGCGTTCCAAAATCTTGATTTACGAAAGCGAAATGGCGAAACAAGCATTTCTTCAAATTAAATTAACCCGAACGATTCTTCTCAACCTGTCAATCGAGTGAATTGAATTGAATCTTAATAATTTCGTGAACTTAACATTGGAGCTACCGAAGCAGCAAAACTGGTTACAATTTTCTGTAAATTCCAGGTAATAATTTATATTGGATATCTCGAGTTCTATCGTGGTATAGAAATAAATGTCACGATTAATTTAATATTATCTTGGTAGATAATTTATCATCTCGAAATTACATTAACCAAAACGAGCCGATTCCTTTCAACTTTAACTTGTCAATCGAGTAATTGAACCTTGGCTGTAATATGTAATTAATACACTGCGGATATTTATGCATTTATGCCGTATGAAAATTTTTAATAAATGCTACATTATAAAGTACAGCGATATCTGCCATGTCTTTTATTTATTTTGGATGTACAAAGTCTACCATTGAAAATAAAATTTAATCTGATTCCATTTTCTTAAAAATTGTCTAGAAAAATTGAAAACTGCATAAACATCCGCAGTTTAGTAATTAACATTGGAGCCACCGAAGAAGTTAAAGTTTTTATAATTTTCCGTAAATTCGACGTAATAATATATCTTGGATATCTCAAGTTCTATCGTGGTATAGAAATAAATGTCTCGATTAATTTAATATTAAGTTGGTAGGACGTTAAGATAATTTATCTTCTCCAAATTACATTAACCAAAAAGCAGATTCTTTTCAACTTTAACCTGTCAATCGAGTAATTGAACCTTGGCCGTAATATGTAATTAACATTTGAGCCACCGAAGATGTTAAAATTTTTATAATTTTCCCGTAAATTCGACGTAACAATTTATCTTGTATATCTCAATTTCTATTGTGATATAAAATTAATGTCTCGATTAATTTAATATTAACTTGGTAGAACGTTAGTATAATTTATCTTCTCCAAATTACATTAATCAAAACGAGCCGATTCTTTTCAACTTTAACCCGTCAATTTAGTAATTGAACCTTGGCCGTAATGTTTAATTAGCATTTAAGCCACCGAAGAAGTTGAACTTTTTATAATTTTCCGTAAACTCGACGTAATAATTTATCTTGTATATCTCAAGTTCTATCGTAGTATAGAAATAAATGTCTCGATTAATTTATTATTAGGTTGTTGGAAAGTTAGAAAGATTGGTAACAATTTAATGCTGCTTACTATCTATAACACTGTAACAGTATCTTGCACGCTATCACGGCAATTTTACGATGTCTAGTCTTTATGGCGCTGTAAAACTAATGGAGAAAATAGTGATAAACATAATTAGTGCATGCATACTTCGATCGTCTGGCATCCTAAAAATATTCATTTTTATTGTTCTTGGTCAGGAGATGTGATATTACACGCGATACAAATGATCGAATGAATTCTACATAATATATCACATGTATAATGAAATTATTTTGATTAGATCGATCGCAAGATTCTGTGAAGAAACGATTAAAAATACATTGTACTCGGTTAACAGATTATATCGGTAAACTTTTTTATCTGTTGCTCAATACAGCGTGTAAAATGGAGGTTGTACTATATTTTTGTTGCAAGCGATATACAAAGTCCGTTATTATTTTTACAAATTTAATTTGATAGCGTGAAATTAACGAAACTGTTATCCGAGTTTCGTGAATTTTTACAGACCTTTGTATGTTAATTGGGTGACCGAGGATGGTTTATCTTCATGATTTAACCAATGAACGTGTCCACGTGTATTTAATCACGTATTTTCGCATTCTCGACGTCTCGAGATTACTTTGACGATTTTGAGCTGTTTTGCTAGCAACGGGAAAGTATGATGCAGTCATTTATTAAAAATTGTTGACGAAAGTACTCTGTGTGTAAAATCGCAATTCCTTTGCCTCTATAATCTCGTACACAGTATTGTTATAAATAACTCGTACACGCTACTAAATATTATTACTAAGATACATCAGTATATTTTTGGACAGACATCAGTCTCAAAGTATTATATCATTAAATATTGTACTTGTTTAAAAATGTAATGAACCATTACATCAACGGTACATCGAAAACTGTTTAACGATAAACGTTATCATTCTTAAGCACTCGTGTTCCTCTTATATTGAATGATTCGAAAATTTATTATCGCGTCCATCGAAATGAAGTGTCACGTTTGAGCTTAAATGTAGTGTAATCCTTCAAGTATGAAAATAATTTCTCTGGAATGTTCGTCTATCTTTGAAATGTAGTTACATACAGGGTTCGGAGATCAATTTCTGTAGTGTAAATCGCAGTCTTTATTACTTGTTAATATGCACTCTTCGCACCATGGGAACGTTGTAAACTAAATAGAAAAATGCGTCTAGTATGTGGTTCAAGGATCGTAACCAGGCTTCGATCTTGTAATTTATTTCCTTCCAAATTGAAAATGTTTCCTTTTGTGGATCCGCGGACCTGTAAAAATTAAACACGACTTCAAACTTTGCTCTAATTGTCTGGATAAATATATGAAATGTTGTTGAAGTTATTCGTAGATTCGTCAGATTACAAATATGAAAATTATATTAAAGTATCTATATATAAAATAATGATATAAAAATTGTTGCTTAGCTCTCACTTTTGGTTAACATCTATAACATGCTCGATACTAAAATTATTTAAATTTCCAATCATTAGACTGCAGATTTTATGCACTTATGATGAAAATGAGTAGATGAAGCAAAGTAGATAAAAACAATAAAAAGTATTTGAAGATTACAGCAATATCGACTTACTAAAATGATTTCGGGAATAAATACATTTTTATTTTTCACATTTGCCTGCTTAAAATTTATTTTGCTTAAAAATCCACTGTCTAATGATTGCGTGAGAGGAAAATTGAAGTTTAAAGTAATTTGTTGTAAAAATACCCGTCTGTTTCCGATGCTTTATTTCGGTTGTTGTAAGTGTACATGTAGCAGGCAGGAAATGCGCTTGTCGTCTTCACTCTGTGAAACCGATTTGTTTTAATAGGAATTGACGATTCTTTCGATAACGTTACAACTTTTGTCAACTCTTCGTCACTATACGTCACTTCGCCCTCAAGTACTGTCAAACTGACGTTAGTGAAATTTCTCGCTATATAATTGTCCAAATACATCCCTGGGAAATCAGCCACAAATAGCACGTCTGTGTCGTTGGACCACGTGTAGACATGTCGTTGAATTTCTTCCAATTTGTACCTAAACATGGAATAATTATTGTCATTCATAACTTCCTTTTAGACAGCTAAAAAAGTTCTATTGAAATTCTACTGTACAGAACGTTAAACAGCGAATAATTATTGTTATTCATAACTTCCTTTTAGACAGCTGAACATTTCTATTGAAATTCAACTGTATAGAATGTTAAACAGCGAATAATTATTGTTATTCATAACTTCCTTTTAGACAGCTGAACATTTCTATTGAAATTCAACTGTATAGAATGTTAAACAGCGAATAATTAGTGTTATTCATAACTTCCTTTCAGACAGCTAAAAAATTAAAAATTCTACTGTACAGAACGTTAAACAGCGAATAATTATTATCACTTATAACTTCCTTTTAGAGAACTAAAAAATTTCTATTGAAATTCTACTGTATAGAATGTTAAACAGCGAATAATTATTGTTATTCATAACTTCCTTTCAGACAGCTAAAAAATTTCTATTGAAATTCTACTGTATAGAACGTTAAACAGCGAATAATTATTGTTATTCATGACTTCCTTTTAGACAGCTAAAAAATTTCTATTGAATTTCTACTGTACAGAACGTTTCGATAATTTGACGAAATAAGTATAAATAACTTTATAGCATGATTTTTGCTGTAGAAAAATAATATACATTGCTGAAACAATTTACTGCGAATTACATACCTGTAAGAATTATATTGTGACAGTAGGGGCATTAGATACGAAATAGGCTTGAAAGGGTGCCAATCAACAGTTAGCAAGTCAACATGTGGATCAAACATTCTCTGCTGGAATCTTCCATTTAAGGAACACCATACGTCTATGTAGATACTCAAATTCGATGACAGATTTGACCATTTTGCAGGTTTTTTGTAATGATGATCTCTGTGACGTTTCTCTTGCTCTATTAAATTGTCCTGAAAATGTGAGTGCAAGAGTTATCAGAAACTACCAATTATTTTTTATAGTCGTAAATACACCAATTTTTCTTTTAAGATTGCATCTATTCATTTCCGATTATAGGAAATTTGTTGACTAAGCTAATAAGTACCTTAATGCAGAAGGCGTACTGTCTAGCCATGTCACCATGCTTTTCCCATCGATCAGTCTGCACCCACGCCTTGGGATCCAAATAACGATCTTCGTTGCTCACATTATCGTGGACTTTAATCACGACTAGTATAGTGTCCCAAGTATGGACCATCATGTCCCAGGAATATCCGTACATACCCGGTACCCAATTATTATAACCCTAAAAATAATAAAATCAAGCAAAACCATTGGCAATAATCATATATACATATAAACATATAATATTTCTAATAATTTATAGACAGAAGAATTTAAAAAGATTCCCAAAACGAGCAGAGGTGTCTTAGTGTACTCTTCTATCAAATATTAGTTCTACTGATAGGTTCTATCCATTTTTAAACCTGAGTTTCATTAAACGACATTACAAAAAGATAAGAATTATTCTAGTACTCCATTCTCTTCCTTAACGTAAATTATTATATGACATTGTTCGATAGAAAGTGGACAGAATTGTTTAGAAGATCTAATATTGGCATTGATTTACTGGCAAAGAAAAGTTTAATGCTATCTGCAATTTCATGTATGTAGAGACAGTTTCTTTAAAAAAAAGCAATATTTCGAACAAGAGAGTAAAATACTTAATCATGACAATCACAACATGCATCCTCGAAAGATTCTTCACAATTAATTATATCTCAATCTTTAAACTTTATCTCCACACACGATCGTAATAGTGTCGACACAGACGATACCTTAGTGATGAAATGAGAGTACGGAAGGAAAAATTGTAAAACCACGTGAAAGAGTAAGAGAGATACAACAAATTTTTGCTTCTTCGTCGCACCTTCTTTCGTGCGTTTGCAAACTGTTCTGATATTTTTGTCTTCGTATTTTCGTTCCAGTGGCATCTCATCTTGCTCTTTAATTGCGCACTTCAGATCATTATCTGTTTCAAAGTCGACTTTGCTACCCGAAGCGAAGTTTGTTTGTAATTCCAGAATATCTTCCACTGATTCTTGTTCGCAAGCAACTTCTTCTTCGTTATCGAATCGGTCCTCTTCAAACGCGTTACACCTGTCGATACTTTGGTTTTGTACTAAAAGCGACAACCAATTGCATTTGAAATACGAAACGCATTTCCGGGGCCAATCTGCGTTGCAGAAGAGAGGCATTGTTGCGAGACAAACGTAGGGAAACATTCCTAAAAATCAATGTCAGTATCGGTTGAATTATAAATAAGAATTTTAGGAAAACGATGATCTTAACCCTTTGCACACGGAGTTAGTTTAACTACAAAAGTAAACATTTTTTTCCGACCAAGAATATTTTCATACTATATGATTTTTTACATTTCATTGACATAAAACTGATATAATACCCCGTACAATACTTAACTGTTTAGTATTTAATTTATTAAATATACATTTTTTAATGTAAAAAACATTTTGAATAATCGTATTGCAACTTTTAGTGGTGTCTCAGAGTTACCACTCGAGTGCTAATGGTTAAAATGAGATGAATTTTTTACAAATTGTTATGACGCACTCTTACCTATGCTGAACAATCGAGAATTCATCAGATGGAAAGTCGTGCAAAGAATCATGGCGGGAATGCGTGTTTTTTCGAACAATATCCAAAAGCCGACCGTCAGATCAAAAATGAATCCAAACCAGTGGACTATGAAAAAATCAGTTTGTTCAGTGGTCAAGAATAACCTGAAACATAGGAATAATTTAATCAGCACTGAAGTATTGTGTTTTGGTTAGATAATTGTACACTCCGACTCTAGTTATCTGCTTTATTCTTAATTCTTAGCTAATCTTAACTTCTGCTTTATTCTTAGCCAACTGCTTTATTCTTAATATTAAAACCAGTGGATAAATAAATCGAGTTTTCTGTACATACACTTACTTGAACGGAGTGAAAACCCAGTGTGTGGATAAATTCGTCATGGCATACCCTGATAACCATTCTGTGCTAGATTTCTTCAATCCAGCTATGAAGTATAGCGCGAAAAATTGAAATTTCAAGATGAAGTAGTTCCACAATGGTACAGTATTCTTGTTTCGTCTGAAACTCGTATCTCTCGCATCCAGCGCACTGTAAAAAATAAAGATTGTTAATTCATTTCTGCATCTGCGAGCAACGAGTGAGTCGTATACAGTAGAACCTCAATTATCCGAATTAAACAGAGAAACATGACTATTTGAATATTAAAACAGTTACTTGGTTATAATGCGAGATTTAATTTTTATTAACTTTTACAATAAATAGCGTTGCATAAGGATCACCTTAGATTGACCTACAGTATTTTATCGATAAATGACCCAAGTATCTAGTCGATAATTGTCCCGGAACTATCCCCACTACCGCGGGGTGTACCTCGTGAGGGGTCAGAAGCTCGAGAGGCCTCGGTCGCCGAGAAGTGTAACATTATAGGTGTCGAGTATATCGGTGAGACCACTACTAATCCAAAGACAAAACTTGTTTATCTTTTATTATTTTTTTATGGAACTTTCACAAACATATTCGTAGCATTTTTCTAATGAAAATGATCCCAAATATCATATAATTCTGATAATATTTACTTGTGTAATGAACGATAAAAGTTTCGAACGCAAAAAGTCGCGGGCCTTTGAACTGTGCCGACTATCCGCGTCTCTTTCTTTTCCACACGCTGTCTTTTTTTGTGTCTGAAACTTTCATCGTTCATTAAACAAGTAAATACTATCAGAATTGCAAGATATTTTGTATCATTTTCGTCCGAAAAATGTCACACATATGTTTGTGATAATCCCACACAAAATTATGAAAAATAAAGAAGTTTTGTCATTGGATTAGTAGTGGTCTCACACCGATATACCGGACCGTATTACGTTGCATTTCTCGACAACCGAGGCCTCTCGAGCTTCGCTGTCCTTTTCTACGAACGGTAAAAGTCAAAATAGTATCTCTGGCCCGTAATTGTCCCTGGCCGGACCCGTGGTTGGGACATTTATCGATAAAGTACTGTATTTACATCTGAAGTATGTTGGGATACTAAATATTTCAAATATCGTTGGTTCGAATAATACAGGTCCTACTGAAATTCTTTCTCCGTAAGATTTTTTACTTTTTTTTTTGTCAAAGATTATGATCATTTGGTATTGCGAATTGTGTAGAGTTTATTTTGATTGATTCTTTGCAGACAGTATTCTCTCTCGACGATGAATATTTTTGAACGCGTGCTCGTGACATTTGAGATCGTTTAATTAATATTTACAAGATCCTAACTCACGTCTCCGATTACGGACCGGATTTCCCATTCGGATGAGACATTTCCTTTCAAACTCACAAGAACTTATTAGCCTCCGTACCCCAGAGGAGAGTCGCGACGATTCCATAGAGATACGTGTGGTTGTTCCAGTAGCTTTTGCTCAGCAGGAAGATGTACCAGTAAGGCATCACGAAACAGGCACAGGCGAGCTTAAAATGCGAGCCAAGCATTATCCCGAAAGCGCCCATCCACATGATCGTGTAAATTACTATAACCCACGGCAGCGACGGAGGCTTCATTCCGTGGATCAATGGGAAATGACACTCCAAGGGGTCTCCCCACTTTATATCCACGTCTGCTAGGCCTCTTTCTTCAACGACGTCGAACACCATGCAGAATCCTGTAAAATTTTTACTGAAGCCATTTCATGGACAACGATACCACCAAAAAGTTGTAATTTATCTATTTTTAACCCTCTTTTGTCCCTAGTGCTACTGTTCTCTTTGTTTTAACACTAAACCTACCAAGCATTAATAAATTATGATTAATGGATACTTAAATCATTGTTAATTCTTAATTTCCTCAAGTCCTAAATAAGTACATAAATATATCAATGCAATTTGACAGTTTATATACAATATCTCATAATGAGATAATATTGGTATCATGGTAGAGCTATAAAAGTATCAATGTATCATATAAAATATATCAATGTAATTTAAGTTTATATACAGTATCTCATAATGAGATAATATTGGTATCATGGTAGAGCTATAAAAGTTTTACAAAATTTTATAAAAGATTTCGTAAATCGGTTCTAAAGTGCTATAAGAATTATAGCATTGCATTTTAGCTCCGTTAACACTAAACCTACCAAGCATTAATAAATGATGATTAATGGATACTTAAATTATTGTTAATTCTTACTTTTCTCAAGTCCTAAATAAGTACATAAATATATCAATGTAATTTAACAGTTTATATACAGTATCTCATAATGAGATAATATTGGTATCATGGTAGAGCTATAAAAGTATCAATGTATCATATAAATATATCAATGTAATATAAGTTTATATACAGTATCGCATAATGAGATAATATTGGTATCATGGTAGAGCTATAAAAGTTTTACAAAATTTTATAAAAGATTTCGTAAATCGGTTCTAAAGTACTATAAGAATTAAAGCGTTGCATTTTAGGTCCGTTAACGCTAAACCTACCAAGCATTAAAACTATCGGCAAATCTTGCCTTATAAAAATGGCATGCCTAGATTTATTCAGATTGTCTGTAATTTCCTAATATAATAGATGCTTGAACAAGGAAATTTATTCCATTATTTTACATAAACGAATTTTTACAATTTCAATCATTGCAAAATATAAAACCGGTCATTTGACCGTGGTAGGTTTAGTGCTAACTTAGCCAAACCTCTAGGTGAAGTTCATGTAGCTCTACATAGATTGTTTAATATTTAAATGCACTTTAAATGAAATATTTAAATTGTACTATTGGTACATTTATTTTAGACGTTTATTTAGACTTATCTTTGATGTAAGTCTGCACCTTTTTAACACTAGATTTACGGGGCCCGTCAAAATGACGGATTCAAAAATGTTTAATTTACGATTATTAAGAGTGTAAGGAGACATTCGCGAGGAATTATTAGATAGGTTTATTTTTTTGTGTACATATTACAATAAAAATCGCTGAAGATCTAAGTAAATACAATTTTATTATTTTTATAAAGCAATGTAAAATAATCAATTTTAGTGCTCCGTAAACGTAGTGTTAAAGAAGTCACATGTATATGGAGTTTGAATGTTAACACTAAACCTATCGACCATTAAAAGTCAAGACTATGTTATCCCTTATAAAAATGGCACAATTGAATTTATTTCGATTTTGTGCCATTTTTATTATAATGTATACTTGAATAAAAAAGTGGGCATAATCATTTTCAGTGGTAGCATTATCTTTATAACTTCAATAATTGTAGAATAAGAAATCTGAAAGCAGTCATTTGACCGGCGTTGGTAGATTCAGTGTTAAGAGAGCCAAAATAGTTATTCATGACAACAGGTGGAGATTGTGTACATTATTTAAATATGTTCATTGAGATTTCCCTTTTTATTTTTCACCAACACTGAACAAATAATAATGATGAAACGACTTACCGAAAAGTGCTCGAACGACTCCCAAACAGGCAGCATCAGTCGGTCGGTATAAAAGATTCGTGAGTTTTCCAAAACTAGAGATGTCGTCCAATTGAAATCCACAAAGCTCCTGAAGTTTCTTTTCGAACGAACTTCGTACCCCAAAACTTTGTCCATCTTGTTTGTGACATTTCTTTTTAATTTCAGGTGCAGGAGTTTCAGAGTTGGTCAGTTTTCTACTTTTCCTCCACATAATTGAAACATTCAGACAATCTGCAAAATAGATCCAAAAAGTGAATATTGATAAAATTATAACAAGATTGCATCGAAAATACACTCGGAATATTTTACAGTAAATGTTTGGGCAACTCTGTTCTCATTTTATTTGAGTCACACTTAGATTTAAGAAAACAAGTCTCGATTACAATGGATCTTAGATTTCGAAGTTATTCACACAGTTTGAGATAGGCTCGAATTCTTTTCAGAATCAAAACAATTATAATTATAATAGTATACTGATAAAATAGTATACCGATATAATAGTATAATTATATACAGCGTGATTGAAATAAATCTGTAGTATATACATACGTTTTACATGAAAGAATTAGTGCGACTCTCGATTGTAATGGATGGTAAGATTTCAAATTAATTATTACAGTTCTCATTCGGCTCGAATTCTACTGACATAAAACTAGAAATTAAAACCAATGAAACACCAATTATTGTAATTATATAAAATAATCGGAATAATCTGTGCCGCATACATATTGGATGGAAAAAATGATTTGAGTCTCGATTATAAAATATCTTCTCTAACGTCCAGATTAATTATTATAATTTGTGTCAGGCTTGAACTATATCCAGAACTACCTGAATCACTCCAACAAACTATACTAACACATTAGCTTTAAGAAACAACTGAAACCTTCGCGTACGATATTCCACATTCGAAATCACCTTACAGGTTCGTTAAAATTTAATCTCGAAGCAAGAGGACAGGTCAACGTCGATGTTCTCGTGGAAAAGTTCATTGATTTTTGACTCTGCACTCTGAATCCGAGCGTGGGTTGTCTTCCTGATAAGAGGGCGAGACGACCGGCTACGAACCAAGTACAAAGATTGCATTGTAAACAGAACGAACAACCGTAAACGAGACTCACCTAGGAAAGGCCGAAAGTGTCGGTGTCCGCAGCCAGAAGAGATGAAACCGGTCCGATGAGGATGTATCGAAGGTTGCTCGACTTCTGCGCGTCGCAGCTGCAGGAGTAGTAGCAGAAGAAGAAAATCCGGATGCTGAGAGAGAGCAGGAGCAGCGTCGCCAGGCAACGTGCTCGATTATTGACCCGCGCCCGCGCAATAATAATATATTATCGGGCATTCTTCAGCGCTGCGCTTAGGTTCATCGATACTTTATCGGCCGATACTCAAAACTGTATCGGAGCCAGCTTTCGTTTTATTCGTAACACCGATTAGAGCGAAATTTATACGTGTTCTATTGACGCGTTCACTGCCGTGTCACTTGTGACCGAATTATTCACACAAATCGGAAAATAAATTTTTTCGCTGATATATTCAATGCGAGAGATTGGGTTAAAAATCCGTAAATTGCAAAAAGAATGGCAGAGTAGTATCGCATATCTTAACTCTTCAATTTTTATTACGTTAAATAAATTATTTCGATTTGAACAGTAATTATCAAGTGTTTACAATACCAGGTTCATATTAATAGGATTCTTGATAATTGTACTGTGACAAAAGGAAGCTTAGAAATCTTCTTTTGCATTAGAATCTAAAATGAAATTTTTAGATGAAGTTACTAGAGGTGACTTGTTGTTTCACAATCGAAATTGCTTTTGAAAAATCCATTAAACAATCTTTAGCCATGGGCTTTTAAAAATATCACTGGTATGTGTGTAACGTGTTAACACCGAGTCTGCACAGCACTAGAAGTAACTATGTCACATTAGTTTACAATTTTTTTATTATTTACAATTTTATTATCACACTAATTTTTGTCACAATTATTGTACACATGGACAAAGAAATAAATTTTGCATCTTTATAATTTCAATAATCGTTACTTAGGAAGTTTGGAACCCGCCATTTTGTCGGTCCCCATAGTTCCAGTGATAGCTCGGTATTTTCTAACTGATCGACTGCACAAATCAAATTCACGAACTTCAGGCTGCTGTTTTGAAGCAAACGACTGTCTGGAATGGAAATTACATGTGCGCCGACATGTGCGACTCTGAATAAAAATAAATTATCGAGGTACGGTTATCTCCGGCAATTACCAGCATAATGTGTAATTATATAACTATGTTCAACTTATTGACACTTTCTGTTGAAGGATGATAGGATATAGCTTCCACGCGATAACGTGTCTGCGACTCCAAAAAGGAATGGAAATACTGGTGTACCTCTCGACATGAACTAAATTTAAATCGATTGACGTAGTAACAATGTTTAATGAACAGTATAAGAGTTAATAATAGCTAACAGATGGAGGAAAAATACTGTATGTTCGGAAAATCCGCGTTTTTCATCAGAAAGGTCTCGAGAGATCAACGAGGGTCATAGAGATATTTATCCGAATCAATTCCGCCAGGATGCTCAGCTTAACCCCTTTTCCATCAGCAAGGTGATGACCTGTCTACACGATTATTTCGTCTATACTTCCTCTTTACTTCGACAAGATGAAGTTGTGTATACACGTCGATTTTTCCTGGAAACATGGTTTACTTAGTAATTAATTGCTTCCAACATAAAGAAGCAACTCAAAATAAATTATTCATTCAGAAAAGAACATAAAGCAGTGTTAATTATAATCACGAAGAAGAAATTCAAAGTAAATTATTCATTCAGAAAAGAACATAAATCAGTGTTAATTATAATCATAAAGAAGAAATTCAAAGTAAATTATTCATTCGAAAAAGAACACAAAGTAATGTTAATTATAATCATCTTTACAAATCTGACGAATGGAGGTTCCTTGTCCATGACTCTTCGATTGACATGATCTTTGGTCTGCACTCGTATAGTCTGAGGTCACCCTGGCTTAGGTTTCCAGATTTGAATGTGATTTTAAATGACTTCAACAGCTTCAAAGCCCTCTATTTTGGATTTCTCGAGTCTGTATATTTTTTTATTTGGTTCTCTAGATTTAGGAATGATTTAATATAAATCTCGAGAACCAAATGAAAAAATATGCAGACTCGAGAAATCCAAAATAGAAGGCTTTGAAGATTTTGAAGTCATCTAAAGCTTGGAGACCTTCTCTTTCGGGTCTGGTGAGTCCGAATGTTCTTTACTTTGGATTCCAGGATTTGGAGATCAACTGGCACAACTCAAAAGCTCGTGAATCCATTTTCTTGATCTAATGGATCTGGATATTATCCAGTTTAAGTCCCGACAAACGATCATACGGTAAGGATCTACAGTTTTTAAGCTCTTGTTGCGCAAGACGTAGCTGAGAATAATTTCCAATCTCCCTTCTGGCTATAATCGTGTAACCTTGGGATTATGCATGCACTATTAACTCTCCTATCTTTAGTGCTGTTGAGTTTATACATGTACACTACCTTACAAGGATATTACTCGAACGACGTAATGCGAATTAGCGAGCAACGATTACGTGGTTTTTGAATAAGCTGCCATGCCTTTTTAGTTTCGCAGCTGGGGTGTTCTACTGAATGGGCATAACTTCGCGTTCTAAATCCCCAACGGCCGTTTTAGAGCCGTAAAACAAAGGGCTGATTTATTTCTGCACGCCCCTCAATCTGTCTCCGTGGACCACTTTTGATTAGTGCTGCCTCTTCAAGCTTTGGCCCTCTGTGCACTCTGTGATCTCTTTTTTTTTCGATTATTCTATGAAACAACGTAAAATAATAAACAACAATTACCTAAACCAGACCTCGATCATTTCGCTTTGGATAATACAATTTTCACGATTTCTTCTAAACCATGGATTTAATTCAATCTAAATTCTATAATAACAAAATAACACCATTCAAAGATTCTGTGCAATCTACAAGTCTGTATTAGAACAGAAAAGGGTTAAATATTTTCTATATAACAGATGTGACAATATATTATCATACAGAGTTACAAAATTCATCTGAATAGAGGAAGAATACACATTTTTTATCGTTGTGATACGATGATTTACATTTTTACTATATATTTAATAAACTGAATCAAGCCAAGAAAGAAGTTATGAAACATTTCAGATCTTTTCCTTTAGAATCGCTAAAATTGTAAAGACACTTTTGTGGAAAACGATTAGATAAATTTATCTAAAAATTGTCTAAACACTTTTAGTACTCAATCACACTTGTAGATTGAGTGCGACAAATTCACTTAAAAATTGCAAGATGATTCCTAGAGAATTGAATGTCAGAATTCATAACTTTTTCAGTTTTTGTTTTATTAAATACATTACATTAGTTTCATTTAATTCTTTTGGTCGCCGACACGAGGTCATCGTAGTGAAGTGGTCAAATAAAATTAAAAGCAAACAGATTTTGTAGCGTCCAGAATTTTCTCCGCTGAAAAATCGACCGGGGACACGTGAGCTAGGAAATTAACGCCGGTATTTACTTTCGCGCGCATAGAAACCCCATCAACCCCCGCGCGATATTTGCCGAGCGTATTTGTTCAGGAATATGAATCAGTCCACCTGGAAGCGACCAAGGAGCGAGCTCGGGAGACATAGAAAAAGAGAGAAAGAAGAGACGGGAGAACCGAAAAGAGATCCGCGATTGTCGTATGTATTTGCCCGGCTATTTATCACGGTTTATTATTTCCTATTGTCGATGGAGTCACGCATTGTTGGCGGACGAGGAGGGCCGAGGCGAATTTCTAAAACCGTGTCCGATCGAATTTGCATATTTCAACCCCGAGACGCGTGTGTCGGGCGTCCGATTACAGGCCCTATTAATTGCGGTTCCGCATTGTTCTCCACGATAACCCCAGGGTCGATACTAAGTTCTCGCTTTCCCTCTCGTTTTACCAAGCGTTCATTCACTTTTCCAGGCTCCGATTGCGAATGTAGTAATCGCGGCCTAAGGGACTCGGTAGGGTGGCGAAATCATTTTGCGACGTTCTCGAACCAAGAATTTATATTAACTAAACTGCTGATCATTATTCGCATTCCAATTCTTATACAGAAATATGCCAAAATTAATATAAAGGAAATATATCGCTGATTGATTAAAAGATTCCGTGTAAAAATAAAGTAAAATTGCTATACTTATACAGGTTACTTACATTTTATAAATTCTGCATATGCCACATTTATATAAAATAATAAACAATACATCAGAGGGAGCTTTAGTTAGCTTTAGCGTTTAGTCTGTTAAAATAAAGCGATTTTTAAGACTTCATTTTCGAGAAACTATGAAGAGGTTCATTTTGATATTTTGAGGATACTTTATATCTTAGTTATGAAATATGTACTAATTTTTTCCTTGAAAAATGTTTGCATATATATAATAGTTTATATATACATAAACATTTATGCAAAGCCTCATCAGAAGAAATTAAATTAAAGAAACAAAATAACGACGAATGGTATTCTTACTTGTATTCTCACATTGTCCATAAACAAAATAGACTTTGGTGCGACAACATGTGACCTAAAAAATTAAATTAAAAAAAAGAAATTAAGATTTCTATTTAAAAAGCAAACAACACGAGGCTGTCCAAAACGACACAACATGTCACCATGTACGTTTCATTATGGTGATCGGGCGAGAGAACGTTTCAATGCATTATTCAGAAAATCTCGATCAAAAGTGTAACCCCAGCTGCATTAAACGGATGCATATTCATGAGAAATGGAGAAGACTCAAAGTATGTTGCGGAAAGCTTTCTATACGTAACAGAGCGGGGTGGAAACAACACGTGTCCGATGTACTGAAACCAACATTTAGCATATTCAAAGCTTCTCCCATACATTATACATGCATACTACCAAAATTAAAACTTTTCACCCAGTTCAAGCTAAACAAAGTTCCTCGGTGAAACGATAAACCTACTAAATAATCAGTTGAACTGAGGCAAATTGGAAATAAAATATTTTCCGTTGATTCTCAACTCCTCTTCTGTATTCCTCGTCGGTGTTTGTTCTGTAAATGTTTGTTTGCAATTCTAATCGCGAAAGTACGGCCGGGTTCAAAAGTAAGCGTTCTACCCCCATAAAGAATTCCAGCGGTAACGATCGTCGCAGCGGCAAGTCCAAATAGTGCAAAAAGGGGTGGCCGGGATCGATGGAGTGGGCCGAGAAAAAAAAATCCGGCATAAAATTAACAGTATACAGCTTGCAGAATGCAGTTTGTTGCTCACCGGCAATATTTCACGATGGCCTCTCTCCCGCGAAGGCCGAGAGAGGGGTTCGGTTCTCGAGGGGGGTGTGCAACAATGGAACCCTTTACCCAGCCCCCAGCGCCCAGCCAACATCCATACATCATCATTCATACTGAAAAAAAACCTGGGGGCACCTATGGCAGTCTACGCCTGGAGGGGTCTTCGAAATTTCAAAGTACCGAGTACGCATCAAGTACTTTCTAATGCCACGCTGGATTTTCGATTCGTCTGGCACGCCGAGTACAACTTCCACCTTCGATCGCAATGCTCATTGTTCTACTTGGCTTCGGGTTCGCCTAATCCGTTTATCGAATGCATGTCGAAATGCGACACCTAGTGGAAAGTGGTAAGTTATTAATTTTCCATATTGAAATAAAAAGTGGAAAGCAAGAAGAAATTGTTAATTTCGTTGCTTAAATCGTAACCCTTGAATTAACCAGTTTGCTGTTTTTGCCGAGTATACTCGTCATGGAATAAAATTAATTGCTTGCTATTTATGTTAAAATTTGTAGTGAAAATTAAAACGCATTATTAATTTGTCAGCATTTTAGAATTTTTCGAGCCAAAGATGAAGTAAAGAAACGAAACAAAGAAATTGAGGAGAGGTCAATATGGGATAAATAAAATTTTCAAACATTTTTAGTAGCCACATGCAAAGTCGAGCTACACAGTTAAGTGGTTAATTCGTTGTTATTCATGATATGCGACATCCAAAGATAAATGTATAGTACCTACTGCCTGTTTGTTTGTATAATACCATCGTTTTGTTCATAGCAATGTATCGTTTTATGCTCTTCATGCAGGAATACTACATAAATAATAATTCATTGAAAATCATTTCCTATAATTCACTCCATCATTTCACCTACCTACATTTTGGAAAAGACATACTAAATTTGTATGAGGACCTAAAAATTCTTAAATGATACAATATTAACAATTTCCTCTTACTATTAGGTTATCAATGGGACGAAATCATAGAAACCCGTGATATATAATTATTGATTGTAATTTATTTTAGCAGACCTTTATAGTTTCATTGTACTGGAATATCGTCACCAGATATTGTGATGGTATTTGATAATAAATCTGAAAATATGGAAATGTAATTAAGTCTGATACTTAAATATATGTTAGAGTAAAAAGAAGTACGCACATTTTAACACGCTAGTCTATCATAGTAAATAAACGTAGTAGACACAAAGGCGGAAGCGAACTATTGTCTAAACAAGAAAAGCCACAACCAACCAAAGTTTTCAAATAAAACCGTGAAGTTCCTGCAGATATTTTATTTTCAAAAACCGGCTGGCGTTCTTTAAAAACGCACCACGCCCCAAAAAAACCCAAAGGGGTTGTACCCGTAGTAAACAGTGACGTGCAAAACTACCCTATGAAGGGTTAAGTAAAAAAATGTCAAGTTACAGAATCGCGTAAAAACCGTTTGACTATTTACTGTCTTTTTCATCCCTCATAAAAAAGGGTTGGTTGCCTTTCAGAGTCGAAAACTTAACAGAAAATAATATTCTCAATTTTGCACGTGCATATATTGTTGGCCTAACTCTTGGACTAATGTGCAAGATACTCTTCTGGTCATATATGGTTGGGACAATCTCCTAATTTTCTAAATTCGAAAAAACCTTAAGAAATAGTTGGAGTATATAAATGATTTTAACTCTTTCTATAGTAAAGATGAATTATAAAAATGTTTTTTTCACTAACAATTTCTGACAAACTTACAATATGTATATTGTATTATATGTTGTATATTGTATTATATCTTATATATTGTATCATATTTTATACAATATTGTATTATATCTTATATATTGTATTATATCTTATATATTGTATTATATCTTGTATATTATATTATATCTAATATAATGTATTATATCTTATATATTATATTATATCTAATATATTGTATTATATTATATATATTGTATTATATCTTATATATCGTATTATGTCTTATATATTGTATTATATCTTATATATTGTATTGTATCCTATATATTGTATTATATCTTATATATTGTATTATATCTTATACATTGTATTATATCTTATATATGTATTATATTCGTTGAATGTAGCTAGTTAGAAAAAAATAACTGACGCTACGCTAAAACAGTCTCGCAACAAAGGGTTGAAGGATACAATCGAGCAACGACGCATTCAAGACGAAGCAAGATCGATCGATCATCGACGCGAAACGAGCACAGGACATCGATTCGTTATTTGTAGTGCGAAAGAAGAGAAAGAAGGCCGAATGAGGAACGTAATCCGCTTTTCGGAAAGAGGCAACCCCTTCGACGAGCCGTCGGTCGTGTCACAGCACGGGTGACTGATTGTAAAACCATGGAGTAACCCGCAAAGGGTTGCCAGTTCGAAAAGAGTGGGGGAACGGACAGTTTAAAATTGAGCCTCGTAATCGACGTGTAATCCTCTAAAGCCGTGACAGCCCAGAGATAATGGAGCACCGATCAACGATGGGTGGCCGGTTTGTTTTCCACGGCGGTGAGATCGATGAGACTTTCACTCTTCTTACTGATTTAACATTGATCTTCCGAGAAACATGCTGCTTTACTCTTTAAACAGCATGAACTCTCTCGAGCGTTAAAAAATAAAACAATATACACTACAAATCATACACAAAAAAAAAAATATATTAACTCCTCATTGACACATCAGGCAATTTACATCAAATTTTTATTTGTAAATTCTTCGAAGACGCTCTCTCATGACGTTTCTCCGTAACCATAGATTGTAATTTTTAAATAAGATTTGCGTGGCAAGTAATTTGACAGAGAATATGGCTTGTTAACTCATTTTTAACTGAATCTAATATTTTTAACATTGCGTGCCAGTATGCAACGGAAATGTTTTAAAAAATTTCTTTAGCCGTCACAAATCACATATCGTCATTATTTAAAATATTTCTTTGTGACGTTTTTCTGACATCCAACGTGGAATAATAGTTTATCGTATACATGTAATATTTGCATTCGACATTATGGACGTCATCATAACGAAATGGAAAGATGACAAATGTCGTCGATCACACCGGACAAATTACAAGAAAGTCGAAATCCACTTTCAATTCGTTTCGAAAGTCAAGTGACACGTTGTACAGTTTTATAAGATCAAAGCTTGTCACCGATAACAGGCACACACATCAAGCTTCACTAGCAATAAATGTTTCAGCATCCCGTGAATTTCTGTACATCGTAAACATCAATGGAACGTCGTTCACTCGCGCTTGTTAGCATACATCAAAACGAGTCTACCAGAAACTTAACCTGAATCTCGGGAATTACGCGCGTTACCGGTCACAGCTGTTCGAGAAACGATTGTGAAAGTGCACAGGGTTTTTTTTCCCCGTGAAAAATGAGGTGGTCGAGACTGTTTTGTCGATTAAGCTCGGATTTTCTCGCTTTTTTTCACTTTTTTCAGAACGAAGGCGGATCAACGTCCCCCTAAAGAGAATCCTTCTATTGTTACTTGTTGCTCCCTCGGAACCAAGAGACGTTTGTGGTGTAAACATTTTAAGCATGTAAAATTTCGATGTGTGACGAAACTCGTTCTGGGGATCGTTTGAGAATCCGCGCTGGTATTGAATTAAAAGTATTAGAAACTAATTAGCATTTCTCGGTTCAGTAGTTCGTGATCGCCGGACAGGGGATGGACTGACATTTGCATTATCACGTGCGAACGGTTCCCATTTTGCGCAAGCGTTCGTCCGGAAAGACACTTTTGGGGTGACAAACGCAGGGGTTACAGGTACTGGTGCGTTCTGGACCATGGTGTCGTCTACAGTGTCATTCTACATTCATTTTTTGGGCCCCCCGGAACATCGTTCGAATTTTGAAAACTACCATCGTCCATTAGAATCTGGATCTTGTTACTTAACACTAGGTTTACGGAGCTCTAAAATTGATTATTTTACATTGCTTTATAAAAATAATAAAATTGTATTTACTTAGATCTTCAGCGATTTTTATTGTAATATGTACAGAAAAAAATAAATCTATTTAATAATTCCTCACGAATGCGTCCTTACACTTCTAATAATCGTAAATTAAAAAATTTTAAATCCGTCATTTTGACGGGCCCCGTAAATCTAGTGTTAACACTAAACCTACCACGGTCAAAATGACCGGTTTTCTGTTTTACAATTACTGAAATTAGAAAAATGATTTCATAGGAACTGACTGAAATTGACTTCTTTATCTCAGCACATATTGTAATGGCAACGGCACAAAGTTTAAATAAATTCAATCTTCTCACTTCTTTAAGGCGTTTTATTTTTTATATGTTTTGTGCTTGGTAGGTTTAGTGTTAAAATTGTAATTAAACTCCTTTACAATAAAGAAAATAAAGTAGCGAGAGAAGCAGTGTTAGAAGCAAATAATAATAAAGTTTCACATACGTTGAAAAGTTTAAAAGTGGATATACTTTTAATTTCATTACGTTTTTCAATGTGTTGGGAGTACAACAGAAGTCATATAGTGAAAGTGCATATTTTAACCACTTTTCTCCTCTGCTGAACGCATTTGTCCCTGTTCTTGTTTGATTGTCCATTAGAATCTGGATCTTGTTACTTAAAATTGTAATTGAACACCTTTACAATAAAGAAAATAAAATATCAGAAACACAGCGAAAGAAGCAGTGTTGGAAGCAAATAATAATAAAGTTTCGCATACGTTGAAAGGTTTAAAAGTGGATATACTTCTAATTTCATTACGTTTTTCAATGTGTCGGAAGTACAAAAGAAGTTATATAGTGAAAGTATATATTTTAACCACTCTTCTCCTTTGCAGAACGCATTTGTCCCTGTCCTTGTTTGACAGAGGAACATCATCTTCCAAAATAGAATATGGCTACATTTCGGTCAAGTAATTATTAACCAGTTAACTGTGGCGATCTTTTTGCAAAGCGCGCACCAGTGTGTGTCGCGATAATCAAGCAATGACGGGTATAGCCGTCAAACACAGAGTAGGTGGCGCTGTTGAAATATTGGGTCAAAGACGACTTTATTTTAGAAAATGAACAATTTTATTAGTAATATTTACACGGTCGAATATAATTTAGTTTTCGCCAAAATTACAATTTAAATATCAAATTGTAACATAGTCGTCATGACACAAAATTCTGCCACATCTCCATGACGGATATAGTCGTCAAACACACAACAGGTTAAATGATTAAAAATAAAAATGCTCTTGATGTGATTTCATAGGGCCAAATCTTTGTAAAAACAAAATTTGACAATTTTTACTCAATAGACTCTATTGTGCACATTTCTAGTCCATTATTCTACATTTTTTTGAACATCGTGCTGGAAAAGCATAGAAATTCTTCGAATTTTGTTGTCGCCTATTTCCGATCGCCCAAAAATTTGTTTATTGATTTACTGCGGAGCACTGCACTGCGATCGAACCGATCTGTCAGCCAGCCACTCGTTTCTAGGGAATACCCTGCTGAGAGATTCCATTGTTCGCGTGGCTGCCGAGGAATACGTTCTTCTTTGTCCCAAGGGAATCTTCGCGTATTATGTTTGTAGGTTTCCCTCGTAGGAACGATCATTATCTCTTTAGAAACCCAATGTCCGCGGTATGAGCTAAATAATCTGAACGTTATCCCTTTTATTAATAGAAAAGGAATCAACAGAGACTTTGGGAGGTTTGGGACCAGCATTCGATACTTATTACTCCATTCGCGATTATGACTAACCCTCATCAACGGGGAATTAATACTCCGTCCTATTATCAGACAAACGACAAGCAACGTCGATTATATCTTCTTAACAAATTACAACTATAATTTTTATCGTCATTTCATATGAAAATAAGAAATTCTTCCGGAGTGTTCAAATTTTAAAGGCGATTTATTCTAATGATGTTTGATTTTATTTGACAATTTTCGCTAGTTGGTCAAAGAAAAATCGTTTTAAAAATATGAAATATTAATATTTACATTACACTTGTATATACAGGGTGAGGCATTTATCCTGGCCACCCGGAATATCTCAAAAACTAAATTCCGGAAAAAGAAATATTTTAAATAAAAAGGTTAAATCACGGAGGGGTTGATGCAGTAGTCATATCCATTTTTAATTGTCATCATGTTTTCAAGGTCATTCCAAGGTCAACGTTATTTTTTCATATGGAAACATATATTTTTCATTACAGATTCTGAATCCACGACTTGAAACAAATAACTTTTATTTGAAACATTTTTTTTCTCCACCGATTATTTTGTATAATATTGAATTTTCAATGAATAAATACACAATGTCGTTTTAACGGAGAAAATCATTTTATTTATGAGAAATTAAATTAATACCCAATTAAAATAATATCAAATAAACATGTAATCTAAATGAATAATTAAATAATAGCTAAATATTGAAACAGGCAAAACAATTAGATAAAACTTAGCAAAGAAATTCAACGCTGAGCGTACACAACCTGTTCATTACGTGCAGTGATACACCAGTTTTTTACTGTCTTTTCTTTGGAATAAGATTACACATTCTCTCGCATGGAATGCAAATTACATTAGAATGTTACTGAATACTTGTGAAATTGATTTTCTTGTAATTAAGTTGCAATTCTCCTGTATTATTATTAATCAATATTATACAAAATAATCGGCGAAGGAAAAAACGTTTCAAATAAATGTTATTTTTCTCAAATCGCAGATTAAGAATCTGTAATGAAAAATATATGTTTCCATTAGAAAAAATAGAGTTGACCTTGGAATGACCTTGAAAACAAGATTAAAATTACAAATGGATATGACTACTGTATCAGCCCCTCCTTGACTTAAACTTTTTATTTGAAACATTTTTTTCTCTCCGGAAATTAGTTTTCGAGATATTCCAGGTGGCCAGTATATTGATATAATGTAATTTATTGACCCAATTGATACCGACTTTAACAACAGTATTAGAACTTCCTGTAGAAACTCAATTTTGAGACATACAGGACAATTTTTTGTCAGTTCATACTCCAACGGTTTAAATAAACGTACAGAATCATTTTTCTCTGTCAATACACAGGACACCACTCGCAGCAAAAAATAATGGCAACGCGTCCGACGCACCCCCTCAAAAAATAATTCTTCTCTGTCTGTTTATTTGTGTACACTCGCCCGACAGACTTGCCACCCTCTACCTTCGCCATACCTCGTTCAAATGTAACGTTTATAGAAGGTCAATGGCGCGTGCAGCCTTTTTTCTCCTTGATATTATTTTACTGCGAATGGCGACTGTATTACTTTTGCTCAGCCACCGGGCCGAGTCGGTCCACTTCGTTTTTAAGTGGCCAGTGCTAGTATAACACACATCTGCGACCATCTCTGTGGAATAGAACGCTTTACGTTGATTCGTCTAACACAGGTTCCAAATTCTCTTCTAATGCGTTTAGTCGACCGGAGATTTAAATTTGAAACTTGGACTCGTGGGTTAAGGGAGTTTAAATGTCATTATTTAGACTAGGAACCTGCGGACCTGTTCAAATGAGATCAAACGGTATTGGTTGAGATCAAGTGATGTCCAATATTGAGATTGAAATCCTCTGAAATGCTAACCAACTATTTTACATACCATAATTGAAGACATTAGATGACTGAAAATATTTGGTTTCAGCAGAGTGCAAATATAGATACTGTTCTCTTGATTTTTCTCTACAAGTCTCTACAAATCTCAACTTAAATATTTGAGTAGCAACAAAATTGTAAGAAACAAATCAAAGAAGGCGTATTTAATGGAACAGGAACAGAGAAATTGTGATTAATTGGACCGATTGGTAGAAAGTTTGTTCTCCACCCTATTAAGCTCACCAAAATTCAACTCGGTATATTCTCATAAAAATTGATTTTAAATAAAACGTTTGAACCACTTACAAGGAGAAGACGCGGTCATCGGGTCTTAGATTTTGTCGAAACTTTGCATACCGGTAGGTTTCGTTCTCCTGTTTATGAAAATATAGCATTATAGGCGTCGATACTCAATAATTTTTGACATATTTACAATTTAAATTTCATTATAGCCGTGAAGCATAGTTTTGGTTGAAGTATGTATCAAGTGCCAAACGGCGTGATGGTAACGTACTAGATTCATTACCGGTTAGGCTATTATTCAAATCCCTTTTTCCTCTTTTTCAATTTTTTTTTCTGTTCAGTTTATCTATTTTAATTAATTGTATTCTGCACATGAAAAAATACACTCATAATATCTATAGGAAACAAAATATAAGAATTTTATTGACAAGAAACACAACATGAAAGAAACACTAACTTCATCAATCTTAACGTACCTCAAAAGTTGTTGATTATCGACTTCTATAAAGCTACATTTGCATAAACAGGAGAACGAAATCTACCAACATGCAAAGTTTCGAGAAAATCTGAGACCCCATGACCGCGTCTTCTCCTTGTTAGTCAATCAACATTCAATTTCCAGTTTACACTGGCATTGATCCAATCACCATTTCATTAAAAATTTTTAAGATAATTTTATAAAATTGTCAAGTTACTTCACCTGTGACAGTTCCCAACTGTTACCCAGAATTCCCTCAGGTTATTGGTCGTGTCACTTGAGAGAGTTATGGTCGTCCTATCAGGCTGCCAATGACACGTTTCGAGGAATCGACGCGGTGGTCACGCAGAGTTAACGAATCCAATGCCACGAAAAACGACCTCGCCGATGCTCTGGCAGATAGCCGAGACAATGGAGTGATAGTTGGAGTGCAAACATAATGGTAATGGCTCCCGGTAACCAGGAACTAGGATGGGAGATTAAGATCTGCCATTGTGCGCCGACTGCATTTATGGTGGCCGGGCACACAAGAGCCCTGGCGTTAACGTCAAAAGGCGTTACTCGCTCGAGCAAGCTCACCTGGTAGTAACAGAAAGGTATCTGATTATTCCTGGTAGACGAGATTCGGACTAGATTTTAATGCGGACCTATTGTTTCTGTTTCCATTCACATCGATGCACCCTTTCGGCAGAGGGCTCGATCGTTTCGTCCGCAGGGGTGAGCTCGATACTTTTCTGCAACGGTGTTTTAAATAACTTAAGGGATGAATTACCTTTTCCGTAATAAACCCTACGTTCTTTACCATTCTTAGCCTAAAAAAAAACAATGGCATTATAAATATTTGTGATATTATTGCGCAATATTATTTAATGTAACCTTAAGGGTGGTTTTCTGTTTCTTTTTAGTAAAATAATTGGCTCTTAGCAAATTTTGCAAAGAAACGAATGAATTTAATTAATCCGAAACTTTGATTATGTTTTTACTGTACTTTCATTGTGTAGTTAAAATTGTTTCCCTTTTTTTGTATCGTTTGTGAATTAAAATACTCCACAAAATTACATAATTTATTATTGACACGGTATTTGTCCCTCAGTTTGTCTAACATCAAACATTTCAATTAGATTTTATTTTATACACATATGATAGTTGTAATTTAACCTACAATCAACAAATCAATTGTTTCTACAGAAGTATAAATAATTGTTCAAAACCCAAATGTTCAGTTTTACTTAAAAATTCGCGGAATTCTCGCATAACAATTTATTTCTAACACTTTTGAGAATGAAAATTTGTTGTACTAGTCTGAAGTCGATTATTAATTTAAAGACACGATTTAATGGTCCATATACAACAGTATTAGTGCACATATAAAGGGTGTCCCACGTAACAGTTTTCACGATTTTTTAAGTACTTGCGATAATCTGACGAAAATATTTTCAATAAAAGTTGATCAATTTTCGATTGGCTATATATTGCAATAAAAAATTTTGAACAAAATTTTTTATAGTATTGTCAAGGTCGCCTTTATTTTTTTAAATGGCACTTTGTATTTTTGTCTTAACAGTATTATAGCCCGTGTCAAGACGAATTCAACTACTTAGTATACCATGACCTTGGGATGACCTTGAGGCCGAAGAAATAAAAATTTCAACAAAACATGACAATCTGCTTGAATGAGTGATAATAATTTGTGTTTATTATTAAGACTTGAAATTACATTCAATTCAGAAACCTTGACTAAATGAACGCAAACGATTTCGTAAAAAAGTCACATCAAATGTTCGAAGTGAAATCCGTTTTGTTGTAGGCACAATTCCGTAGTAAATTTGCATTGGTTGTTCTTACGATACTGTCGTAGCGAAGTTCTTCTCATGCTGTACGGATTCGCTGCTTCAAATTATTTTGTATTGGAACAGCATAAACTATTGACTGTAAATAACCCCATAAAAATTGAATGTAATTACGAGTCTTAATGATAAGCACAAGTTATTATCACCCATTCAAGCAGATTGTCATGTTTTATTGAAATTTTCATTTCTTCGCCTTCAAGGTATCCCAAGGTCATGGTATACTAGGTCGTTGAATTCTTCTTGACACGGGCTATAATACTGTTAAGTCAAAAATACAAACTGCCATTTTAAAAAATGAAGGTGACCTTGACAATACTAGAAAAAAATATGTTTATCGAACTATTTTTTATTGCAATATATAGCCAATCGAAAAGTGATCAACTTTTATTGAAAATATTTTTTATCAGAAAACTGTTACGTGGGATACCCGTATATATAGCAATACTTAATATGCAATCGATATCGAAGTTCTAAGGAGAATTACATTTTTCTATACAATATTCCTCTAACAATCTATATCACACTTGTGTTTGAACGACCATAGTCTTCTATGAAATATTCAGCAGATTTTTATGCGACTTCAATAGACATTTTCTGCAGGCCGGTCTCGTTAGGTGGGCCAGCTTTTTCGCTTAATGCGACCTCAGCGAGATACAGTTTCCGACATGTGAAAAAAACATCAAAGACTAGTACCCATAAATATCTTCGAACGAGTGTAGAATTACGCACGATGCGGAGTATTCGATATTATTGCGTTATCGATCGCCTCACTCGATCGAGTTCTTCCCTTTGATGTCTGGTAGGGTGCATCGAGTGGCCTGGATCCAAGATAATACAGTTTATTGTCGGTCGAAGGGTATGAATTCGTCTCCACCGACATGCGAGAGATTCGTTATCTCGATCGGATTTAAGTGCGGGTGCGTACGATCGTTCGAAATGGGGTCCCGTAAATCGTAATTTTTTCTCTGGTCGCAATTTCGTTAGCGTTATCAGCCATAATGGAGCACACTTCATATGGTGATTGCATCTACGTATTTTGAAAAGATGGACAAACAGAGAGCGTCCGTTATTTTACTCTTGCACCTCCTGCCAAATTGCAAATTTTATGCATTCGCTACAATCACAAAAGAACCGAGATCATTCACAAAATAAAATAGACACTTGAACACGAATGTAAGAGAATTTTTCTCTTTCCCTTCTGCTTTCAGCAAAATAATTTTATGAGGACTTAATTCTATAAAGGGTGGGGCAATAAATATGTCCACCTTGAATATCTTCGATATTTGTAATAATATGGAAAACTGTTGTGAACAAAATCTGCACGGTACAGAGGGGGACATGTTGTGACTCAAACATTTTCTGCGTGAGTGGGGGGATAGAGGAGATTTCAAGGTCATCTCTATTTTTTTAATGCAATGCTATGTTTTTTTTTTATTGCGATGTGATAGCTGGTATTGAGACGACTTCGGCGAGCTATCATTGAAGGTCATGCAAGGTCAAATATGGTAGTAAAATAAACTTTGCAACAATGCAAAGTTGCAATCTTTGCATCTAAATTTTATGAACGTAATATTATTTGAATGTATGAATTTTATTAAGTTTTATGAATAGTGTCGGAAGTACACGTTCGTTATGCGGTGATTCGCAAATGGGTGTTCGAATAAAATATTTCTGAACCCCTTCGGGGTTTGGATAGTACTATTGTACACTGGCATCGTGTTTGCACATTTCATCGTCGGACGAATAATTTCGTTTCGTCGTTGCACGTACCTTAATTGAGACGTTCTGCAAACTGCTACGGGCGCTTCATGTGGACCAAACATTTACTGACATGCAAGCCAGGTTAAATATCCCCAGGCGATACTTCGAGCAACGTTCTATGCACACAGATGAGTGCCGCTCGTTCTCAATGCTGTCGCTTTCGTTTATTTTTTTATTTACTGTGCTGGAAAAACGATTCCAAACCCAGAGAAGTACAAAAGTACAATAATTTGCCAGACCTTATTTACCATATATTAGACTGAATTTTTATATAAATATTATGATACAATTTTAGAAGTGCGTGCGACACATTTATAAAAATATGTACTTCACTCTTTTGTAAAATATATTTCAGCAGATTGAGGTAATTATTTTATCGATAATTGTCACAATAAAATAGAGTCATATTATGATCATTTTTTTGAAAAATGCAGCTAAATTTATAAACAATGGGTGAAAATTAGTGGATATAATTTTTTATAAATGTACAAATATATTGTAGCATGTGTAATGTTAAAATAAATAGAATTTAAAAAGGGGTCATTTTGAAGCATTCATTGGTTTTGTTATTAATGATACTGTAATGGTATGCGTAAATGTGTATGTAGGTTACAGAACGTTGCAAATTCGATGCATTCAGTGTACACGTTCCACGGATGCACGTGTTTCGAAACGACTAGCACGCGTTGAAGTCGCGTGACCTCACGGGGTGTAAGCATTCGAATTAGCCGAAGATCTGGCAGTGATCGAAACTTGCCTTTTATATCCCAATTACGCTTACTCTTCCATGTTGTTTCGGTGACACGTGGCATGGATTAAGATTGGCCACACAATCGATTTGTCTCCGCAGTATTACCAAACAGCATGATTACTACTTTCCAAGATAACGTCGTCGGAACATGCAACGTCAGACGTTCTGTGCACTGAATAATATCAACATGCTTCTTAATCAACCATTATTATATAAAAATCGTATTCAAGTCAGCTATATTTATATAATTACTTTTAACTTACGTTATCTGAGCTGAATTTCATAAATATTCCGTTTCGAATTTGATACATTTAATTGGACATCTGGAGATTTCATACATTTAATTAGACATTTGGAAATTTGATACATTCAATTGGACATTTGGAAATTTGATAAATTTAATTGAAAGAAATTATCAATTATTGTACAGCTTGCAAAATTGTCAAAGAATATTTGTAATCATTGTTGATATCAAAATTTTTAATCCTCTTTGCCAGGTCACTTATTGTAACCTTCAAATATCTTGATTTAATATTAAGAGGCTTTTATTATAGCATAAAATGAAACGCGGAAATAGAAATAAAAAATAAATATATAGAAAAATAGAAATTAAAAATAAATATATAGAAAAATAGAAATTAAAAATAAAAATATGAGAAAATAGAAATTAAAAATAAATATATGAGAAAATAGAAATTAAATTCTAGAAAATGTATTTCAATTATGAAATTTATATTTCCTATGTAATTGGAACATAAAATAATTTTAATTCGATGATTAAGCGAAGCAATAAGAGAATAATGCGTTAGTATTAATAAAGCAGATGTTTTGCATCGAATAGTGTATGAGCGGATCCGCCGAACAGGATATCAGCGCTAACACGATCGAATTAGCGGAGATTCTCTTGTCCACGGGAAACTGGCTATGATATCTCAATTACGCTCGCTTTTACACGGTGCTGGGCGAACACGTGCAGGATGGTGTGAAGTTTCCCGCTATCAATTTCTCAAAGCCAACCACCGAGTGATAATGGCACGTGGCGATGGCGTTTAGCCGAGTTTCGGTCTTCCTGTCCACGTGCCCGTTCAATCCGACACGTGACCATTACCATAGGGTTGGGCTAATTCGTGGTGTACTATCCAATCGAGAGAAAAAGATCGATAGAGGCGTGTGGCGAGATGGTGTTGACATTCAACAAAAGAAAGATAACGATAATCTTCGTGAGTGGTTAAAACGTCTGAATTTTTATCCCTTCCTTTTCTCTGAAATGATAAACGCGCATTTACGAACAATTCGTAAATGTGCCATTATTTTAATCTGTTAAAAAAAATATCAACTAGCGTGCTTATGCATTGCGATTTTAACTATTGAAATGCTTACTCAATATGACTCAGAAAAATGATTAATTGCAAGATACGGGGCTACATAAACATTTGTCTCCATTCTTAGTAATTTTAACAAATTCGAAATAATGTAACAAAATTTTTAAATTCATTGAATATTTTCACCGTTGTGAATTCGAACTGGCAATTTTTGTCATAAATACATAAAATCCACAGTTTATCTATAATAAATAAAGGCCTGTTAATTATCTTCGACTTTATTAAGCGATGTGCAATCAATATTTAATTTCATTTCCAATCCAGTTTAAGTTAAATTAAGTGGCGCATTAAGTTATTATGTAATAAGTTAATATTTTTATGTTCATGTATTGTATATGCTAAATAAACCATGCTTGGTTTACAGCAATAAATAAATAATGCACGTTTTCACATGACACAACTGTATCTTCAGTGTAGTCGGAAACGTTCGACAAATTGCTCCCATCTCTTTGTCAAAAGAGGCTCAAAAGAAACTCTCACGGTCGAAACGCAAAGAATTGAGACGTAACAGTACTTCCACGGTCCCGTTTAGTATCCTGCAGCCCGAAACAGCATCAGGAAGTGCGGCTAGAACAGTATTTAAAAAGTTCCAACACCTGGCTCGATTTTTTTCTCCACCCGGAAACGTAGCAGCTCGTACAATCAAAGAGAGAATCGTTCCATTCTTTTAAAAGCCTACTTCCGCGCGTTAGCAAAACCCATCCATGAAATGACTTTTTGGTTGATACGTGACGACTCTAAGCAAACGGGCCGTGTCTATTTCCCGGGGACCGATAGGAAGAGGGGCAAAACGAGGGAAAATCAAACAGCATGGCATAGTCGCGACTGCCGTGGCGAATCAATTTTAATGCATCGTAGAACGTGACTTCGGGGGTGCGTGCCACCTTTGTAGACCACCGGTCCTGTAATTTCAAGGTATTTAGCCGGTTTAACGAGGCTAGCACCCCCGATTTTCCCTTCGTGGTGTCGCAAATAGATCGTGGCTTACCAAATGTGACTGTATCAAAGAAATTCCCAGCAATTATCGATGTTAAATTCGAGAAGAATCATCTACGTGTTCCTGGAGCAGGACAATTTACAACGACGCCAATGAAAGTCATCAATTTCGTGAGATACCAAAATTGTTCGTACCGAAAGCTGTTATCGTTGTTTATAGACATTAAAGTGCACATCTTTATGGAAAATAAAAATTGTCTGTGTAAAATACAAGATATAGAAGCAAGTACTGTTTTCCTCTTTGGCTCACAAAAGTATTCGCTCGTCCTTTAAATCAGAATAACTTTCTTAAGATTCGACCAAACCACAAAAAAGATTTTGAAAAAATTGCAATTAGTAGGAGTTACATGAAGAGATAAAAATGGCACTTTTTAAAACTTCTTTATTTTAGCCCATAATGAAAATTTAAAATATGCCTTTTGTAGATCTATGTTAGTTATAGATATGATGGAAATTTCATCGAAATCGGTTGACGCAGAAAAAAGCGATGCGCAACGAAAGATGTAAGAAACTATGGATTGAAGCAGAAACTGACCAAAAGTCGTGAAAAACTGCGATTATCACCACTTTCAAATGCTTGTAGCTCATATGTTCGTTAACTGATTTCGATGAAATTTTTAGCATGTATGTAAATAACATAGATCTACAAAACGCATATTTTGAATTTTCATTACGGGCTGAAATAATAAAGTTTTAAAAAGTGCCATTTTTATTTTTTCATGTAATTCCTACTAATTGCAATTTCTTCAAAATCTTTTTTGCACGTGATTTACTAAATCAATGTTTCTAATTGCTCAAAAAAAGTCAAGTGGTTTGGTCGAATTTTAAAAAAGTTATTCTGATTTAAAGGGCGAGCGAATACTTTTGTGAGCCACTGTACAAGGTCTGAGAATAATTGTTAATTTCCTCATACAATGTTCCGTTAGAATTTAGAAACAATGTAACACTTATTTAATGTAAGCCAAATGTAATGATATTGTACTTGATATATAAAGTACTTAGTTTAAAGCAATAATAAATAAATAAATAAATAGAAATGTCTTTCTGCAAATGTACGACAATTTTCAACTTTCTTCAACGTTTTTATTAAATCAGCAGCCTAATTGTCATGTACACAATCATTGCAGACTTAATATAATTGTTTCACAAAGATTGGAAATTCTTTCATCCAACCAACATAGATAAATTGTAATATATAAGGTGTCCCTCCTATTTTCTGCATAATTTTACCAGCAGATTCTACGAGTGAAAATAAAAAAAAATGTCACATACACGTACCTTCAGAATGCTTTGTTACAGAATTATAACAAATAATCGAAATAACAATTGGTAACAATTTCCTACGTTCGTTCTATTTCAAAGTGCCATCCAATTTTGTTAATAATGGCTTGACATCTATTAAAAATTGAATGTATTACACACTGTGAATTTCTCGTTGATTTCCTTCCATTTTACTAATTTTTGTTATAATTCTGTAACAAAGCATTTTGAAATGTACGTTTACATGAAAATTTTTTCTTATTTTAACTCGTAGAATCTGCTGGAGAAGTTACGCAGAAAACAGTAAGAACACCCTGTAGACAAAATAATTTATATATTTAAATGCTACGTATCCGCAGCACAAATTATTAAATAATAGAATATTTAAAAATGTGTGTTTTAGAATTGTCTACACTTATTATGAATTAGTGATTGTACAACACGTTCGTGCAAACATACTATTAGACTTGCAATGGTATAGTGCATTGAAATATTGTATAATTGCAGGAAATTGATAAGCACATTCATTTTAATCCCACTGATTGAACCAGAGCACGGAATATCAAGCCCTGCGTTTCACATCACGCCCAACTGGCCCAATGATCTTTTCCAGCCAATCAACCTTATCCACACTTTAGCATTTCGAGCTATCGCCACGTGCCGGCCACGTGGCTGCAATGCATTCTCGATGCACCTTGTCACGTGCGCGATTCGCGCGCAACCCCAACGTTAATTCAAGAATGGATTATTCACAGATAACACCTTGAAAAAAACGGTAAGAATAACAGTGACAAAATGGTAATCCGGTCACACAGTGCTAAAACGTCGCGTGCCATCTTGAGTACCTCTTGGAAGACTTAGGATAACGATAGCGAGTTCTCCCGTGTGAATTGTTGGATTTTTCTAATGCACGTATGGAGCGCTATATTTTAATAATGTAGAAGTGGTAACATCTGCTGGGAAGCAATTTTTTAAATTCCGAAAGCTTTCACTTAGAAGAAGCCTCTAATGATGAATCCTTTTCAACCTTGCACACAAAATCTACGCAGTCTATTTTTGAATTAAAATTTTTTTTTTGAATCGATTGTAAGAAACGAGAGCTAGATGAGGGTGCATTTCTTCTTTTAATAATTGTAACAGATCGAAAATAATGTACCAACATTCTCCAATTTTTCCAATATATTTATAGATTTGTTTTTCACTCGTCCATTTATGCTATACATGTATAAAGTCTGCAGATTGTTTATTACAAACCAGAAGCATTTTCAACTAGTAATAATAGTCTTCCCAAAAAGTCAACATTTATCACAGACATTGAGTTCTAACTAATTTTATCTCGCTATAGTAATACAAGAAATATCAGCCTCCATATTGGCAGACAAAAGATTGAGTCATTAATAGTCTGCAGATTTGTATGTGAAATAAAAATGTTCCAAGTTTATCATATGAAACAAAAATTTAATAAAAATGTGTCTTTTCCAATGAGCATTTCAACACTAAATCTACCGAGCATTAAAATAGGTTAGAACATGGATTTATTTTAATTTTCTGCGATTTTTATTACAATATATGATTGAACAAAGAAATCTATTGAATCAATTCTTATGAAGGCATCTTTGTAATATCAATTATTGTAAATAGAGAATCTGAAACCGGTCATTTCACCGGCTGTTCAGCGTTAATAAATCGAAAATAGTGTCACACAGAACTTTGAAATTCCTCTAATGTCTTCACAGTTTAGTGTTTCGGTTATTATTATTACAATTTGATAAAATCGGCTGCTTAGTCGTCAACAGAGTGTTAAAACGGCAATGTTTCCCATCGCGGTTTTCACACGAGCGTCCAGTTTCTCACATGGTGGCTCTTGCGGACGTTTAATACGCTTTCAAGAAAATTTTCCCCGGACCACCCCCATTTTTGTGGCCACCCTGGATTCCTGGTGAAGCGTGCGCCCATTTCACGGTGATTTCTTGCCATGCGGTAAAGAAGCCGGTCGGCGCCTTTGAAACTCACCACTTTGGCGGCGAAGATCAGAAGGAAACCGCGAGGGAAGGATTTTCGCGCTTTTGACCCTTCAAACATGCCACTCCAGACGATTTTCACTCGTTTTCCCCATGGCCCGTCGCGATCGGTGAAACTGTTACGTCAACTGAGACCTTTATCGAGGCTGCTTTTGATGGATCGTGCAGCCGAGCCTGTTTGAGCGTGAGATTCTAGAGGGTGGACTTCCTAATTTCGTTACAGTGAATTATATTCCTTTTATTCTCGGTGAATTCCACGTTCAGGTGAACGCAGCTCGCATCCGGATTATGATGCTTTTTACAGTGGGAACCTGGAGGAAACAGGAAGTCGCGGTTCAGATTTTTATGGGGCTCTTGTGGGGAAAAAGGGTGGGATTACATCGAACACTTTTTTGTTGTGTAATATTAACACTAAACCTACCAAGCACAAAACATATGACAGTAATACGCTTTACAGAAGATAGGAGATTGAATTTTTTTCTTTCATCGCAATATGTGCTGAAATAAAGAAGTCAATCTAGGCATTTCCTATGAAAGCGTTTCTATAATTTCGATAAATGTGAAATAGAAAACCGGTCATTTGACCGTGGTTGGTTTAGTGTTAAAGTGGTGGAAAGTTATCAAAATTTTTATTTCGTATGCAACGTATAGAAAGATATAATATATTTTTAACGTAGGATGGAAAGAAGAACATCAGTTGTCTAGTGAAAAAGAAAGCATATGTCCAGGTGCTAGATTTATAGAGTTTGAAAATTAAATACTTGAAGCGGTTATATCATTTTAAGAATTTATCGAGCAACGAAACCGAATCCACAGCTCGTTAGCAGATGAGTAAACAGCGGAACGAGTCTCTGAGAAAAATAACGAGCTGGATCTCGTGTTACTCTGCTAAAGAAGTCGATCAATCACCTATAATGACGACGATGCTCTTTCTTCGATGACTAAGTCAACTGTATTGTAGCTATAATCATATTTACATAGAAATTGCAAACCTAAGGAGACGTTGTACCTAACCTATACTCAGGTTTTCAATATTTAGAAATTAGTTTCAACAAAAAGGATGGAACTTTGCAACCTCAAATTAGCCCTGTGTATTTGTACCTGTTTTATATAATAGCAGCAATTTATATAAGAAATTTTACTAAAAAATGTGGTTTTTTTTAAAAATGCGCAGATCATGTATTGAAAAATCTGTCCACACAAATACATTATTTCCGTTCTTAATACAATTAATTTCTTACTTATTATAGTCGCCTGAAAGAAGCAAATCTCGAATGTGATCCCATAATTATGTTAATATTTAAAAATTACAGAATTAAATACAGCACATTAAAGTGCAGAGGATAAACTCGGATCTAGCACATGTGACACGAAAAGAGCAAATTACGAAGAATTGTGGTAAGAATTTCAAATGCAGAAGTTAAACTTGCGACTCGTGGGTTGTCCGGCGTAGCGTGACACACGGGACATAACATTTATCGTCTCGTCGCGCTGCGAATGTTATGAAATAATAATGTAGTGCGGGGCCCGTGCTCCGGAACAGGGTGGCCACGAGGAAAGGGGTGAAAGTGTGCGGTGGGGTCGAGCCGATCGCAATCAAAGCAGAAGCCGGTGTCCTCGGGACACGTCACTTCTGTATTTCCGGCGGTGCTCAATATCCGTGACTCGATTTAGCTGGATAATGATGCGAAGTCAGGGAACAGTGTTAATCACGCAAAAAAACTGGCGATTCCGGGGCCCGACAACCAATGCTACACGTGATTGCAAACTTAATTACCGATTTGCGAACTTTTTGATCGTGACGACTTCAATAAATCGTAATATAATTTAAATTCCCCCTTACCTTCGATTCAACATAATCGAACATTCTCTAAAATAGTTGTGTAGAAGATTCTAGGATAATAAAGAAATTTATATTTGAATTAAGACCTGGTAAAAATAATAATAAAATAGGATATATAAAAATATGTTCCATTTAAAATGACATGAATAATGTAATTACGCAATTTGTAATCCTAACACTCGTACGCTTCTCTAAAATAGTTGTGTAAAAGATTCTAGACTAATAGAGAAATTTATATTTGAATTAAGACCTTGTAAAAATAATAATAAAATAGGATTGATAAAATCATGTTCCACTTAAAATAAAATAAAGAATGCAATTACGCAATTTTTAATACTAACACTCGTACGCTTCTCTAAAATAGTTGTGTAAAATATTCTAGGATAATAAAGAAATTTATATTTGAATAAAGACCTGATAAAAATAATAATAAAATAGGATTGATAAAATCATGTTACATTTAAAATAAAATGAATGTAATTACGCAATTTTTAATCCTAATATTCGTACACTTCTCTAAAATAGTTGTATAAAAGATTCTAGGCTAATAGAGAAATTTATATTTCAATCTTGACCTGGTAAAAATAATAATAAAATAGGATTGATAAAATCATGTTCCACTTAAAATAAAATAAAGAATGCAATTACGCAATTTTTAATACTAACACTCGTACGCTTCTCTAAAATAGTTGTGTAAAATATTCTAGGATAATAAAGAAATTTATATTTGACTAAAGACCTGATAAAAATAATAATAAAATAGGATTGATAAAATCATGTTCCATTTAAAATAAAATGAATGTAATTACGCAATTTTTAATCCTAATATTCGTACAATTCTCTAAAATAGTTGTGTAAAAGATCCTAGGATAATTGAGAAATTTATATAGGGATTAAGACCTGGTAAAAATAATAATAAAATAGGATTGATAACATCATGATTCATTTAAAATAAAATGTAGAATATAACAACGCAATTTTTAATCCTAACACTCGTACACTTCCCTAAAGTAGTTGTGTAAAAGATTCTAGGATAATAGAAAATAATAAATTAATATAAATAAATTTATATTTGAATAAAATAAGATTGATAAAATCATGTACCATTTGTAATAAAATAAAGAATGTAATTGCACAAATATTCAATCCTATCACTCCTACATTTCTATAGAATGGTTGTGTAAAAGATTGTAGGATAACAAAAAAAATGTATTTGAATAATGATCTCGTAAAAATAATCATACAATAAGACAAAACGAATATAATTCTTTGGTCCCATTAAATTGCGCTAATTGTATAAATTAATGAAGATACGGTTCAGGATGAGGAGTGCAATCGAATAAAACGCGAAGTGGTAATGACGATTCTCTTCGAAAAAAGGGGATGCAGGACGGAGAAGACTTAACGAGCACGGATCAAATAATTCCGATAGGAAACGATAATCGATGCAAGGATTTCCCTCGATCCTTCGATACCACTCAGCCTCGTTATCGCATCCCTGAGGGGATCACTCAAGGACATCTTTTTGATACCAGCAAAATCTTGTTTTCCTGCCCTCTCTTGAATAGTGATGGGTTCGATCCAATCTTTCCGTCACGTTGATTAATTTTGAAAAGTTCAACAAACATTTATACACAACATTTCTCTGGTTCTATAACAACTTCTTAGTAAAAGCTTTTAAGTCAAGAATTTTATAAAAATTGAATGCTATTAATACAGCAATAGAGCAAGTTTTGTATGTCGCATGAAAAGATATTGGAAAGTTTCGAATTTGAATGTCGAATGCAGTCGGTGATGTGGGTGATCCTGATTCATTGATACAACTCTCTACCGTTTGGTTCGAGTGGCTGCCATTCGAAAGGGGTCAATAGCCATCGCTACTTCGAAGATCCGCGTTGATATGAACTGCCACCGAGTGCATCAATGTAAGAACCACTGCGATTCGTACAGCTAGCACCAAAATACGGACAGATGGCTCGTTGAATCTCTCCGGTGATGGTGAGCGTGTCTGTGAAAGTCTCTTTGTCTGTGGTCGTGTCACCTAGGACATACAAGCTCCGAGTGTAACAGGAATCCATGACGTGTGAAACGTCCACAATTGTTTCTGGATCATTCGACAACTAAAACTCAATTTTATACTTTACAAATAAACGATCTGAGAACAAAGAATAAAACAATTTTCCAAACTGTTCTATAGAGATCGTCTGTCATTTTTCTGACTATTGTGGAAGATGCTTAGAAATTAAAATATTTACATTATGGACGAATTTTTAAAAAGTACTTCAATAGCAAATATTCCAGTTGATTGCAAAGTTGATCGGAATACCATGGCAACAGACTGCGCTGGCAAAATGGCGGAACTTCCATCTACTCCCTATACATTCGTCAAACGGTGCACACAGACGTCTAGATCGTTCCCCTTGTGGGTGATGACGCACACACGTAAGCTAAACAATAGTTAAATCAGGGTGAGGGGTGGCCACGGGTTGCTGTGGGTGTTTAATGAGCTGCCAGCCAGTGACTGCAATGGGGTACAGGCCGGCTGAGAGGGGTACGGAGGGTTGACGGATTTTTTGGGGTGCGAGGAGGATGGTGAAATCTATGGGGTGCGAGGAGGATGGTGAAATCTATGGGGCACGAGCTACGGCACCACTTGACTGTTTATAGGACCGGCACCGTGTAAAGTGTAGGAATAACATTGCATATCTTTAAATGGAACTGGTGCCTTATTTTAACCGACTTCTAAGAACTCTGGATGATCAAAACCTGTCGCATAAAAATTAGAATTTGACTATCGCAAGTGATAAATTGCTTCCGGAATAAATACATTCTCTATTCGAAAAGACTGAAAATGGTTGAAAACTGTTGTACAACTGTTTGTACAACTTCTTAAACACTCACAGTAGCTCTTCTACGTCCTCGAGAAACGTTGTGGTAGTTCTTTGAGGGTTCCTAAGAACACTCAGATTTCCCAGGAGGACTCATCAGGAGGATTCAGAAAAACCTTGGACTCCCTAGGAGGTCCTTGAGGATTCTTGGGAACTTGCGTTTCCTTAAGAGTTTCCTTAAATGCTCCTCAAAATCGAATTCTTCTTACTACTGGCACAATCGTAGTGCAAGCTGTAAATATTAAATAACAAATTTTATGAGTCTATTACCTACCTATTAATACGTCCCTATTTCCTTAAGGAATTGTTTCCTTGTGTATTTCTATCAAATAAATTGTACCAAGTTGTTAAACGATGCTGTCTTTCCGTAACATTTTTCACGTATTACAATATAACCCTTAGCACTTTGAGGCGCCACTAAAAATTGCTACGTCATTATTCAAAATATTTTTTACATTATTAAAGTTCATATTTAACCCCTTGCGGACGCGTGTCTGCTGACAGTCGCCCAAACAATTTTACCGTTCCGCGACTGTGAATAATTTTTAAAGGAATTAATACTCCCGAAAAATATGAAACAAATTTTGACTGAACACAACACGTTTCTCTTCTTTTAATTCATACACCAAACTCCTTAGCAAACAATTTTGTTTCACAAAGATAATTTATTCGACCCATTAAAAAATATGCTAAAAATAATCCCCGTCCGCTAAGGGTTAATAAAGTGGGAAATATCCTATGAGTAAATTGCATAAATTTCATATGCATAAAATGAAAAAAATCATATACAAAATTGAAACATTCTAGGTCGGAAAAAATGTTTGGTATTTCGAGTTAAAGTAGTTCCAAGTGTAAAAGATTAATGTAGCAATTTGACGAATATATGTCCAAGAACATCGTGTTGAGGAAGTTTGAAGGGAACCGTTATTATAGCAGCGAGCTATATAACAATATTCTAAAGGTTTGCTAAGAATTCCTTGCCAGTCCCGGTTGACCGACCGCTGACCTAAGCGTCGATCACCTGAGCATTCAGGGCAGTAATATTTCCGTGAAATTAGGCAGCTTCACCTCCATTGATCTTCCTCGAAGACGCGCCATTCACCATATTAAGTTACTATTTGCCAGCGGTTGTAGAAATTCGAAGGGCGCTCCAATTGCGATATTGAGTTACTATTTGCGGACGATTTGGAGAATTAGGGAAAACCGTTTGGCCGAATTCATGAAACGGGACGAGTCGACCGTGCAGAATGAAATTCTATATCCACTGCCGTTATAGTTATTGTTGCGGGGATGAGACTGCTAATTGCCTCGAACCTTCAAAATTTCCACAAAAAAATGTAAAGCTTCACATCGGTACCGTGTTGCACAAAAGACGAAAGATACTACAATTTATTCTCAGATCCAATGTTCGGAAACAAACGAGATTCAAACGAAACGATTTAGTTGCATTTACGCAGGATCGTACTATTAAGAATTATAACTTTTGTAGAAATTTTATTTTCCATGTGGGTTTCTTTTATTTTAATTTTATTTTTTATTTTATATTTTTATATTTATATTTTATTTATTTATTTATATTTTATATTTTTATTTTATTTTATTATTTATATTTATTGTAAATTTATTTTTATTTTATTTTATTATTTATATATATTTTTATTTTATTTTATTATTTATACTTATTTTGAATTTATTTTTATTTTATTTTATTATCTATATTTATTTTGAATTTATTTTTATTTTATTTTATTATTTACATTTATTTTAAATTTATTTTTATTTTATTTTCCATGTTCCGTATTGTTTAAGATAGTTCAAAAACGAGATTGTCCATCAATGCAAGCATTCGTTTAGCGAACCTTCGATTGCACTGTCTTCAGACTCCCTCAAACTCAAATAAAACGCACGCACACACGCGCATACGTGAATCTGCAGATCAAATGTGTTTTCAGCGTGCGTGTAATCCTGCCTAAGCTCACCCTACAAGCCCAATAAAACGTGCGTTGCTACGAATGCTTCACAATGACGTTAAATCAATGATTTGTCCAACGAGCCTTTGCCACGGGCTTTAATCCCGGTTTTACATGTGATTAAATCCTGGCTTAAGTGCCGGAGCGATTGATATTATTAATGAATAATGTCGCCGGTTAGTGTATTAAATATAATGAACGTGCGTTTACATCGACGTAACGAACGGTGCATCCGTACATGCAGTCGTAAGTCAATGAAACATTAAAATGTACAAATAGTATAAATGCTGTGATCTCTGAAATTTTTTTTCGGAACCTGTCTTGCGGCATAAATTAAAAATGTATTGAATATGCAACTGTAAAGATCGATTTCAACATAGTTGTTATTCAATGAACCATTGAAATATATACAGACCATAAAAAATATGACCTCCGCAATTTTTTAAAATTTATTTTTGAAAGCTATTTTTAGGTATGAACTGGAGAAATACTAGACAAATGACATGAATTTCCACAGTACTTAACACTACAACTATCGGACTAATAAAAATGGCTGGTTTTTAATTCTGTCTCTTAAAAATATTGAAATCATAAATATATTTTCAGGAGTAATATTGTAGTGAACTTCTCTATTGAAATACATATTTAAACAAAAATTGTACGAAATCTCAATAAATGCAGTCTTGTCGTTATTATAAGGCAATGCATGCCAGTCGCGTTTAGTGCACGGTAGATCTAGTGTTAATGCGATTGAGTACACGATGCAACTGTAAAGATCGATTTCAACATGATTGTGATTCAATGAACCATTAAAATATATAGTCATAGTAAACTGTGTGATCTCGAGAATTAAAAAATTTTTTTTTTAATACTACCTTCAAACATAACCTGAAAATATACTGAATACACTTTGAGGACTACGTACTTTTATTGAAATTTTCGAGAAGCAGTTGATTTTGGAAAATTTGTTTCATTTATAGAGTTTAAATGATGAAGAAAGAATAGAAGAATTACCTGGCAAGAATTCTTCACGTGCCAAAAATGATACTCGCTGAAACGGAAGGAATCGTTAGCAGTATCGCCGATCGATGGGTGTTCGATGATTCCCGATCGACTTTGGAGGACTCGTGGCTGCCTGGACCAGTAATCCACGTCATTCCGAGTTGAATGCCTGGCTGGCGCGGGCATTCTTCAAGTAAATTATAGTCTTGAATGGCAGCACAGTGGGGGGTTGGTTGGCACGCGTACATTGGGGTACACCTGCCCCCCGTAGACATCTGTCCCCTGTATTTCCATCGCGAGAGTCAAACCATGGCGTGCGGACTCTCGGCAGTTGTTGTCAAAGTCTTGTTAAAGCGTGGAAATATTAAACTTTGGTCATTCATTAATACTAACATTGTTACTATGTCTTCCTCTTGGTTTAAGAGATACATTTTACGGATATTAATGCATTTATTTTCAAATAGGAAAAATTGCAGAAGGCCGTGCATATTAACAGAAATTTATTACTACTCCATATTTATAGTAAACAATGTTACATGATATGCAAGATATTGTTCACTTCTTCCTATAAAATAATTCATGTATACAGAATTTGCGTACAGTGCATATTTTGAGAGAATTTAATAAATACATAAAATATATTTCTAACACGATATCATTGAGAATAAATAAGACTATAATTTTTCCTCATCGTCCCTTTCCATTTAGTTGCAAATTGTATTATTATCCGAGTAAAGAGTGCAAAATGGCGTACCTCAGTCTTCCAGACGACAGAATAATCAACTTTCACGTCTCGTCCTCATTAATTCAATTTATCCGCGACAGGGGCGTCGATCTCAAGCTCAAATAAGGCTTTCCATATTTTAGCGAGCTGCCACGAGAGGAATGGAAGCCTATGGTGTTCGCGGGGTGTGTCCCATGACGTAGTGGTCTAACCGGCATTGTTCGTGGTTTACCACAAAGGCCTGCAAATGCCAACTTGCAATGAAAAGCCGGCTACCCTACGCACCGCGTCTAAACAGATGCCGAAATACGATGCCGAAAGATGTTTGTCTGAATCTTCTTTTTACACCCTCCAACTATCTGTCGACAGTCTTTTGGGGTAAACACTCTCGAGGGTTGTTTTGTTCATTGATCGACGTTGCTTTTGTTCGATTTCACCTTTTTAGTGGAAATCTCGTCGCACGTAACTTCGTACAAATTGAGTTCTGTTTAGCAAACCGAAAATGCTTAACCCCTTAAAACGATCCAGGTTCAAAACTCAATCGACAAAATATAATCGTTATTCCTTTGTTTTAAATCGAAAGTAAATTTGATTCGTCTGTTGCCAATATTTAAGTGCTGAATTTTCTTTTTCGACATTCTGTTAACTGACACCAAATCTCATTGAGATCTACGAAATGCAAGAAGTGAAAAAAATATTAACACTAAACCTACCACGGTCAAATGACCGGTTCTCCATTTCACAATGATTGAAATTATGAAAACGCTTTTATAGGAAATTCTTCAACTGAGTCTTCATTTAAACGCAGATTATAATGAAAATCGTAGAAAGTTAAAGTAAATTAAATCTTTTCGCTTCTGTAGGGCATTTCAGTTTTATATGTTTTGTGCTTGGCAGGTTTAGTGTTAACTTCTAGATTTTAGTTTAATAATATAAATTGCTTTGACTTTATTAAATTTTTGTGATCACCGAATTGAGACGATCGGATTAACACTAAACCTACAGAGGTTTAAAAGTAACTCGTACATATTGCCTGATAAAAATTACAAGATTTAATTTATTTATACTATGCGTGGTTCTTATTGTAATGTGTGGTCAACTAAAAATATTTATTCAATCACTTCTTATGAAAACATCTTTATAATTTCAATAATCGTAAAATTAAAAATCTGATCATCTTGACTGGTGGTTTAGTGTTAATTAGATTTTGCAGAATTATAAATCGCAGAGCTGCTGTATTCACGATCGCTTTAACATCCTCGGCCATTGTGACATAAACACATGCCACGATCAATCTCCGATTAAGTGCTCAGTGACTGGTCAACGTAATTTCCCGAGTTTTCACGGGTAAATGGCGCACGATCTCCAAATTTAACAAAAACTTTCGAGCATCTTTCCATTTTACTTGGCCACTCGAGGAGCCGATCAATTATTTCATCGGCAGAGGGATTTCTAGGATGCCCGCCATTAATCTTCGATTAAGTGTGCAACGATCGGTCAAGGTAATTTCACGAATTTTCGTGAATTAGGAAAACCCGTCTCCCCCCTTTTTCGAGCTGGTCTCTCTGTTAGGGCACCCTACGGTGTACCCCGTGCTCTCCACGGGGGAGCACCTCCGTCAGTCACCAGTATGTCACCATACAGACCAGCGCCCCGGTACAATGAAGGCCGTGAACGCGATCGATATGTGCACTCGACGGAAACGACCCAGCGAAAGGTCGATCAAAGCGAAATCACTGCGCCTGGAAATGCAGGCGGCGGCACGATGTTTATGGTCTGTAAAAAATCCTCCGGTGAATCTTTGTTTAAACCAAACGGCGAACGCGATCCGGCTGGACCATTGTCCCTCAATTTCCACTGCAGACGATGTACGAGCTGCGCCATTTTTAACCCTCAACTGCCGGTAGAACCATTTTTAAAATGTACATGCAATCGAAATTTTACAACATGTCATTTTTCCACTGTCCTCATCTCTCTTTACAATTTTGCCGCTATAATTCCATCATTCAATTTAATATTTTACGTAACAGTATAATATTGATTTCATAAGGTTGTAAACTTTTGTTTGTTCAATCTCACACGTTCTTTAGGGTGAAAATTCACCTACGTTGTTTTATAGACACTGTAAAACGTATTTTACATTTTCGGTATCATCCATTTTGTTTTTGTTATGAGATGTTTTTTAAAAATTGAGAATAGTTTGTTAACCCCTTGCACTATAATTTATTTTACGGTTACAGTGATTAGAACTTGATTGTCGTCCATCATTTCTTAGAACAAAATGAAAATCTAAATTTATTATATACTTGTGTATTCCCCAATTGCTATATATCGGCAGCTACAAAATAAAATTTTATTTCGCTTCAAAAGAAATTAATAATTTACATGTTTCGTAGATGTTGTTCGAAATTCTTATCACGAGTCTGAATCGTTATTATAGTGCAAGGAGTTTATGATTAGCAAAAATTCATGAAGTATTATCCTAGGATTTTGATTCGATTAAAAAATGTTAATTACGTACCTAGGATTATTTCCAGAAATTGATAATGAAGAATCGATGTTCTAATAATTTTATTCAAGTGGCTCGACGATCAACGCGTTCAACAAAATTGGTAATACATTGAAATTAATTTTCAATTATGCCAAAGATTTGATTTAACAATCCGGAATGATAATAAAGAATCGATGTTCTAATATTTTTATTTTTGCGGCTCGACGATCAACGCGTTCAATAAAATTGGTAATACATTGAAATCAATTTTCTTTTATGCCAAAGATTTGATTTAACAATCCGGAACAATTCCTCACGACTTTCTTGATAAAAAAATAATACTGAATCAATGTTCAAAAGTGTGTGTTTCGTTTATTGGTCGTTCCAGGTAGACAAGCCAGTATTGAATTAGCGTAGTACTGGAGAATAAATCACTCCTGTTTCCAATTTCTTATTTTCCGCTGTCGCACCCCTAGAGTTGGAAGCAGTTACGGGGTGCACAGGCCACGGCAAAAACTGATTGAATCCCCCCAAAATCCAACACCTTTACGGATCCTGGACCGTCTGTCGTGCTATGCACACAGTTCCATGTCACCGGCATAATGGTTCCATTGAAGCATTACCATTATTGGCGAGATTTGGGGAAACGATCGAGCGTGCTAACGGATTCGTCGCAGCTTGCAGCTTGTTTGCAAATAGGCCTCGTATACGAATTTATTGATCAAGTGGTAAAGGATGCTGCGCAACCGTTCTGTACTGAAAAAATATTATTTTTGTGCGAAGATAAATCCACGCGAAACACAAATGTTGCCTATGCAATTCCAGATTTCCTCAGGCTTTTCAACATTCATAATTTTATTTTTACATCCACCCGGTACGTAGGATAGAATTACCATTATTTTGACAGATGACACTATCCTTTAATATTTCTGCTAAAATTGAAAATATTTCAGAGTTGCAATAATCAGAAAATAATTCAGAAAGCAATAATGACAATTAATGAAGAATTGTGTAATCTGTAAGGTAATGTTGAAGATCATACAACTCTCAATGGGGTAAAAAAGATCTCGTGTAATTGGAACAATGGTAAATTTTATAGATCGACTAGTTTCGATTTTGAAAGGGAACGATCGATCAAAAGGAAGCACCGCATTCAGAAGAAAATGATTTCCATAACTGGAACAAGTGGGTGTTCCACTGTCGCGACACCATAGCCAAGTGTTACGAAAATAAATAGGTTGATCGTTCGATCAAATGGAGTGCAAACGGGGTGGGAACTATCAAAATATCCGAACTGTTCAATTCAAGATGGAAAAATAATATTTGCCTGGTGGTCTTGCAATTTCTGTTTCAACGATCCGAGTGTTTGTCTGCTTCTTGAACTAATATTTTCTCGTACAGGAAAACTGCGTCATTTCTTCTTCCATATTATGTTCAAATATTATACATTTTTATGAATGAATACATATTAATCTTATAAAATGATTAATGAATAAATTTTTTTTGGAAATCAACGTGCAAATTGTAGTGCTCAATGACTATAGTGCACAAGTTCCTTTTTAAATATGAGAAATGTGGGAAAAAAATGACAAATAATATTTTCTCGTACAGGAAAACTGCGTCATTTCTTCTTCCGTTTTATATTAAAAAATTATAGATTTTTGAGAATGAATACACACTAATCTTATAAAATGATTAATGAATAAATTTTGTTTGGAAATCAACGTGCAATTTGTAGTGTTCAATCACTATAATGCACAAGTTCCTTTTTAAATATGAGAAATGTGGAAAAAAAATGACAAATAATATTTTTTCGTACAGGAAAACTGCGTCATTTCTTCTTCCGTTTTATATTAAAAAATTATAGATTTTTGAGAATGAATACACACTAATCTTATAAAATGATTAAAGAATAAATTTTGTTTGGAAATCAACGTGCATTTGTACTCTTCAATGACTATACTGCACAAATTCCTTTTTATTAGAATAAAATTCTTTGATTGGTTATAAAGTTGATTTGACCAATTAAAATCGGTATCGAACGTTCAAAAGTCACGTTCCTACTGATGTAATCCGGCGGATTAGGCGGGTTGGCGTAATTTCAGGCGCAACTTGTGATACATCTGCCCCGCAGTGATTTCTATAAAGGACACGTGTCCTGGCACGTGCTTATTCATTCTCGAACAGGACCTCATTCCTGCAAAGTGGCTCGAGCACGCTCTTTCGCAAGACGGCTACTATTTAATCGGAACTTTTGTGTTTGCGTATCTTTTTCCACCCTATGAACCCACAATTTTATTACTCAACGGATGCGTGGTTTATCTGTCATCAGTGTTTAACAACGATCCTGATCGTTGCTGATTGTTACGGAAGCTAGTTTGAATTTTATCACATGCGCACCGCTGTGCATACAAGTGTTGGCATGATCGTATGCAAACATATCTCTAGAAATAAATCATTACTCGACGATAATAAATGAAATTAATGCGACCTTATGAAACATCTCATTTTTGTTTTACATCGCAAAGAATTTTGTTTGAGTTACGTCTGAGAAAGAATGTGCAGAATAACGTCAAAGTAATCAAGATAATTTGGTACTCAATTTTTTCATAGAATTTATTGCGGATCAGGAATAGAATATTTTCAGAAAATCAATAGATATGATAATATTTTACCTATGTTGAAAATGTTCATCGAAACTCGTGTCTCTCAATATTCTAATAGAATTTACTGTGGATAAGGAATATAAAATTTTCTGGCTTTGGTCATTTTAATTTAATTTCAGTTTTATTGAAAATGCACTTCGGAATTCATGTTTTTCAATTTTCTAATAGAATTTATTATGAATTGGAAATATAAAATTTTCTGACTTTGGTCATTTTAATTTAATATCAGTTTTATTGGAAGTGTACTTCAGAGCTCACGTTTCTCAATTTTCTAATAAAATTTATTATGAATTGGAAATATAAAATTTTCTGACTTTGGTCATTTTAATTTAATTTCAGTTTTATTGAAAATGCACTTCGGACCTCATGTTTTTCAATTTTCTAATAGAATTTATTATGAATTGGAAATATAAAATTTTCTGACTTTGGTCATTTTAATTTAATTTCAGTTTTATTGAAAATACACTTCGGAGCTCATCTTTCTCAATTTTCTAATAGAATTTATTGTGAATTGGGAATAAAAAAGTTTATAGATTTCTATCACTGTAATTTCATGTCAGTTCTATTAAAAATGTATAATAATTTAAAAATACAAAACATGTATCGTTTCCAATTGAAACAGAAAGTACACGAATTAATTTTGCTCACAATTACCGAACGTCGCTTGTGCAAAATCAATATGGCCGCAGGCAGATTAAAGGATTTCAACGACAGATGCGATAAAGCACAACGAGCTAGGTAAAATATGATTTATTGATAAGATATAAATTCTGTACAATATATATTCCCTGAATCGGCGGTTTCACAATACGATAAGAGCACTGGCGGAGTCGCGCGCTTAAATTACGCTAAACCTAGAAACAAGGGATGAGATCAAGCGCTCGAGATCAATCTGATAATGACCGATGACTAGAAAGAAAAAGGAACGCGGTTTGGTAGTACGTGTTAAAACATATGTAAAAATCATGTGTCGATCTACTCGTGAAAGAGCAACTTCTCGCGAAAGTTCGAACATCGAAACTAAAACAGAATCTTGATGCGGTCCTATCGCTAGAACTTAATCCTAGAAATTCGTTGCAAATAGAATACTCTCTTACAAAGTAAATAACGATCATCACTCGCACTGGCCTAATCATTTCTACAATCACTCGCAGACGCAAACTAATACTCGTCACAATATGCAATTTACACGCAACAGGGAACTCGTGTTGCATGGAAACTGCAGCGCGCGTTGTTGCTTCGAAAACGTGGAGGATCTAGAGTGGAAAGATTTATCGAAGCGCGGAGAACTCGAGAGATGCAGGCTAATTAAACGACCCACAACATGTCCTCAATAATAATCCAGTTGCAATAATTGGCAATAGACTGCGGATCTTTATGCAAAGCGATCATTTTCTGCATCAATTGCAAGAACGAGAAACCAGGCAGAAGCAGGTACGAATTTCTGTTTCTTTTTCAATAATATTGAAAAATTTAAGATAATACATTAACATCATTATGTTCTTTTGATTTTCCTTCTGTCACGTCTTTAACGCCGTAAGTGACTAGCCCGTAAAAATGTTATATGAAATTTAATAAATGACATTCATATATTTTGTACCGCAGTTTTTGTTAGTTTTTTTACTTTTTTTTAATGAAAAGCTATTAGTTATCAATAATATCGACGTTGTGAAGAACTTTCTAAATTTTCACGGATCACTTAAGGGGTTAATTTTTCTTTCGTTCCCTAATTTTTGTCATAAATGCATAAAATCCCGCAGTCTGGTGCATCGAAAAGTTCTTTGGTTTCCAGTCCATAAAACCAGAATTCTCTGTCATTCTAAATTCTAGAATACCTTGTAAACTCACACCGATATCACTGGCAATAACAAATGATTGTTAAGACACCTCTGATCGGCAGAGAACTACAATGGCGGCGATGACTCATGGAACAATTTACCACCACGCGTCATCAACGCTTCGAGGATCGAACTTCGACAAATTCTCAAGTCCACTGAATCCATGGATTCCAATGATTGTACCTGAAGGCCTCCAGAATTTAGGATCACTTTCTGACAGGTGGGAAACATTTTCTAAAGACACTGATACATGCTATTGTGGCCCATGTGATGAGTTGAGGGCAGCTGATGCTGCGCGTGATACATCCTCTGGTCGTAACACGGTTGATATTGCATCGGCGGACTGACACTTTGGTCACTATAGCAGTCGTATTCTTGCCATTCGGGGACGAATCTCTCCTGGGGATAGGGAAACGCTGTGTGCGACGGTCCTAGTCGTTTCTGCGCCGCCACCGCGCAGCTTCCTGTCGAGGATGTGATCATATTCCCGTTCTCACTGATGCTCACCGTCACGTTGCCAACGTTCACCGTGATCTCACCAGTTTCCGCGTTTCCTAGGGTTTGGGACAGGGCCCAGATGTAGTTGTGGGCGAAACGAAGCGTCTCGATTTTCGTCAGCTTCGTGTCTTCCGGGAAGGTCGGCAACGCCATCCGCAGCCGCTCCAACGCGTCGTTCAGGGTGTGCATCCTGTGTCGTTCCCGATCGTTCGCCTTTATTCGACGGTTCCTTTTCAGCCGGAGCACCTGCAACCCGATCAATGGTTCCACGTGATCGTCTCAATCTCTCTCGGTTTTCTTTCATTTCGATGGGCCGAGACCCCGAAACGAGCTGGGTGGTTCGCATACGCTTCGAAGCTGCGATAATAATCTAGGTCCACTCTAACTTTTATGCGCCAATTTTCTTTTTACGTATCACCGAATCTAATTCTTTGAGATCAATATTGATCTTCTTGTCGAGTTTATTGTGAATCGCTAATGATTCGACCTGGCTACTAAAAAGTCTGATTTTAAATGCGGTTAACATTTTTACATATTTTTGACTTCCTTGGTGTGAAACTTTTTATCGAGTCTAATGTAGACAGCTAATGATTTGAACTGGTTACTAAAAAGTTAGATTTTGATGGGATTGTCTTTTTTTTATATTTTCTACTTCTTTGTTGGCAATGTTTCTATCGAATCTAATTTATTTTAGATAGCTATTGATTTGAACTGGCCACTAAAAAGATGCATTTCAGATTGGATTAACTTTTCTTTACATATTTTTTACTTCTTTGATGTAAATGTTTTCATTGAGTTTAATTTATTATAGATAGCCAATGATTTTAATTAGTCATTAAAAAGTTAGTTTTTAGATGGGATTATCTTTGATGTGAATCTGTTTATAGAGTCCAATATATTGGTAACGTATAGCTAATGATTTGAACCGGTTATAGATTTTAGAAGGATCGTTTGTAATTGTGGATTAAAATGGATCTGAAACCTGAGTGAATGTAAAAATTCTCCAGATATTCTTGTCCATATTTACCTGCGTAGGGCTCTTGCACCGTGTATTCCGAGTCTTCTTCCTCTTCTCGTCTTTCGCCGGCGGAAAAAGACACTCGGTTTGACTCTCGTGTTTTGGAGATTCGAAGCTGACGTCGAATCCAGAATCCGAGGAACTCGACAGCTCGTCGAATCCTCCTTCGCTGCAGAACGAGTACTCCGAGGACATACTGAATACTTCCTACAAAAGAGAACATCCAATAATTGTAACAGTATTCTCGTATCTCAAAGCATGCATCACATATCTACAATTTCGTTTAAACGTAATATTTCTAGTAACTTTTAACAAGATGTCTACTGAATGTACAGAGACGATATATCAAAATATTTAAAGTTTCTTCTATGTCTACTTTTGGGGGTAGTTATTTGTAAAATACTCGTAAACGTATAAGGGTAGATATTTCTAATAAACTCAAAATATTGGAATAATTTTAGTAATCTCCATAGTTTCAGTTCATTATTACAAAAATAATTTTTATACTTCGGAATAAACAATAAATCATTCACAAATCACACGATCATCCCTTCTTACAAACGTAGTGTAAATAAGTCACAGTAAATCTTACTCGACAAATTACTCGAACTAGTAAACCAGTCCTTGATTATTGAATTTATCCAAGTCGATCACTTCACACAGGTCAACCACACGTTACTATAATTTTAGTATGTTGTAAGGAATATCGTTTGTCGGCATAGTCCGAGTGAGCCGGCGGCAGCGGGAAAAATGAAATAAGAAACGAGGAGTGTCCTAGACGGGGCACAATTTGGTACTGCGAAAGTGGCATGGGGCTCTTAGAACATATATACTCTCCCGGGGGTATTTTGCCCCCTCCATAAGGGCGGTCCGCCTTCTATGGGGCACCGTACCAAGAGTTCACCCCATAATCACGACGGTGGGGCACCCAACGTTCTCCCCTCCACCAGCCTTTGTGTGCACTAGACGCGTGCCACGGCGATGTAGTCGTATAGTTCAGGAGATTAGAGGTTTTAGGGCGATTACACCTCTTTATGCATCTTATGCGAAGGTGAATACGAAGTTTTGTGGTGTGCTGACAGAACGGTTGGTATAAGAACATTATGGTGCTTCGCTAATCATATTTTGTATTTCCGAAATCGCTACGGGATTCGAAAGAATAGAATTATGCCGAACAGAGCTTATAGAGTATAGAGTATAGAGTATACAGATATACACTCTTTACTTATATACGTTTTATTGTAAATAAATAGTTCACTTATTGTTCACGTTGTCTTTAAACTGATAAGTCCAAATCAAAATTCAGCGCAGTTCATTCGGGATAAAATCAGATCCTATATTATATACTTGTACATTAAATTTTTATGAAATAATTGGTAATTGAGTTTATATTAACACTTTAAAGGCGAATGCTGTCGATATATAAAAAAATGCTTACTCTTAAATAACACTAAACGAATTTTTAGTAAAGACAAAATATTTTACCTTTTATTCAACTCTACTTTATAGCGATTATTTAGCTATTTAGTATATAATTTATTTTATAGGGAAATAGATTTGTAAAAAACATTCAAGAAATATACTACAAACAAGATTTTAACCCTTTGCACTCGAGTGGTGACTCTGAGGCACCACTAAAAATTGCTATACCATTATTCAAAATATTGTTTACATTACTAAATTGATATTCAATAAATTAGTTACCAAACATTTAAGTATTCTATGAGGTATTACATCAGTTTTATTTCATTAAAATGAAAAATATCATATAGAATGAAAATATTCTTGATCGAAAAAAAAAGTTTGGTTATGGTGTTAAAATACTTCCGAGCGCAAAGGGTTAACATCTCTGTAGGAAAAAGAAAAGTATTAAATGTAGATGTACACGAGATTTTAAATTTTATAATTTAGAAAATGCTACACCTATAGTGATGCTAACCATGAGTGCAGCTGTGTACAGTGGGTAGTCGGTGCTAAGGGGCAGCCATACCACAATGATACACAATTCACAAATTAATTTATACATCGCGCAATTTCACATGCTTCAATGTCTTACATGTTTGCATCCTTAGTTAAGTAGTTAACGACAACAGGATAAATATTTAAATATTCTTCAAAAATTTAATTCAGGTCTAAATGAAAGTAACCTGCCAACGTTTCAGTGTTCTCATTTTCAAACAAATCACAGAACACGTGCAAACTTTGCACATATTTATGGAATAGGAAATTAATTTTTCACTCTTACCTATGTTAATGCGAAGAAGTACTGAAACTGTTGTGCCTGCATTCACCACTGGAAGGTGAAAAATTTTGCTCTCTGATCTTCGATTCAACGCTGCCCCGGGATGTATGGTTTAAAATAAATGGATGATAATCTAATAAAACCACCCGTGGCCATCTGTCACATTCGCTAATCAGTTGATAATGCCCTGGACATCGCTATGGAAACGTGCAGGTAGATCAGTCGGAATAGACAGGTATTTTCCAGCTAATTATAATTTCTACACCTAATCGATGCATAACGTCTCACATTTCGTCACTATTTTCTAATTGCGTTGCTACCTGAACTCAAAAATAAGAGGCCATTCTCAATAAATTACACAGTTTATCAATTATTTATCCAGAGGAAAAACGGCAGATATAAACGTTAAAAGAGTGCAAAGAATCACAATGGATACCAATTATTTTTTAAATATTGAAATTATTATTAACTCGGGAAACAAAATTAGAAATTACATCTGTCTTTCGATATTTAATACTGAAAATATGAAAGTGCACTGTCTAGTATAGTAGTCTAGTCATTAATAAATAAAGGTAGGTCACTATGATACACCAGTTGCATTAATAAAAATATCACAGAATTACTGACATTCGTGCCGACGGTATTCACTGGGATAGTAATCACGCGTCAATATAATCACAGTCCGAGTCCCCGTAAAATATGAAATTACACGCAGGTACACAGGCTTCCAAGGCTCCCACGAAATACATATCAGTATGCAAAGGGATCACCGGTAGCGCGATAGGACAGTTGACAAACGTCGATTTTGACAAGTATTAACGTCTATCAATCACGGCTACGTCAATTATTTGACACATTCGCTGTAGAAAGCAGTCTTCGTGTCCACATTCATAATCACTGTTTCATTGAACTCGTTGCTCAGTTCCCAAGGCTTCGAGTTCCAATAATATGCAAAATCGCATCGAATAGAGAACGAAAAATATCGAGACCACGTGTGACATGTTTGCTTAATGATTCGTTATCGAGCGTACATTCGCGTGTTGCGAAGTGTACTGTCAATAATTTATTCAATGAACACGAACAGATTTTACCCCTGACGACGGCAATCGCCATGAAGCTGGCCATTTGCCAAGATTTTTGGAATGTGTTGTGCAAACACAAAAATATTAGGTCTAAGCATCATCTTCTGAATAAGTTAAATAGTATAATTTTTATTAAAATATTTTCTAGTGTTTTGTTTAGAATAATACAAATTGAAGCACATGAACATCAAGTGTGTATCGATGAAAATGAAGAGCACTCGTTTTTTATTTAGCAACTTGAACCTCCCCTGAGTTTCATTTTGGCTAACAAGAAAATACAATCACAAAAAATATATACAGAATTATTCATATAAACGGTGTGTAAGTAAAAAAGTATAGACAACAATGAATAACATTTTAAACAAATTTTCCATCATCCTCCAGTTTATGACCTTTTGTATGAAAATGGAAAATTGTATAATGATCCTCATTCTGTTGGCTGATTTTCACTTAAAATGAATTTCGGATTCAACAGAAGCTGTGAATTACGTTTTATTTAAGCTTTAATAATATTAACCCTTAACCCCACTAAAAATTGCTATACCATTATTAAAAATATTGTTTACATTATTAAATTGATATTAAATAAATCAGTTACTAAACAATTAAGTATTCCATGAGGTATTATATCAGTTTCATTTCTTCAAAATGAAAAAATCATATAACATGGAAATATTCTTGATCGAAAAAAGAGTTTGGTTATGGAGTTAAAATACTTCCGAGTGCAAAGGGTTAATATTTAAGCAATTGACAACATAAAAATGTGAAGAACATGCTCTCAGATGCGATCTTCCGTTTCCTCTTCATTTCTTCTTCCCCTTTCGAATTCGATAATTAATCTCTATCACTTCTGATACTGACTAATGATGCAAGACGCGTTCTTCCGATCAAATTAAAACTTCCTTCAACCTCCATTCGCGATGAACGATGATAGTAATTCGAGTTTACTTATTACTGATGCACGGTAACAGTTTAGAACACGCGAGTACGGTAATTACACTTGCCCTTAGAATGCCGGCTTGAAATTCGTCCCGTTCCGTAAACGGAAGACAGTTAATGATGCGTATAATGAGCGAAAATTACGAAACTGTTCGAACAGAAGATTTACATAATTGCTATGCTGCCGACCGATAATTTCCCAAACAACTCGATCATTTCCTTTTGCACTTTGCCAGATACCCTTTTCAAGCAAACAACCATTGGCACGTTTTCTTTACGCGAGCTGTTCTGACGTTGAACGTTGTTGTTTTTATAGTGTTTTAAAATTGATTATGCGCTGAATATTTTGTCGCTAACATGAGGCAAAGTATTTTGTAGTAAACATGAATTCGGAGATCATCTGTTCATTATTTATTTCAAGAAAATTCATTGACTTCCCACGAAGAGCATTATGTATCATTCGTAGATACCTTATACTTAGTAGAATTCAATCAAAAACTCTTTGTTATTGTCATTGGTGTTATTTTTGATACCACTTCTGAATCTTACATTTTTAATAGCCCTAATCATCTCAAGTATTTGATATTTGTATAGGCATAATTGTCAATCTGCAAAAACAACTTGTTTGTATCAGAAACATATATTTCCATTTATATATAATTATAATCATCAAAGTGCGTATTTACATAGATCCGTATTAAATACTATTTACAATATCGGATATTACTTTTGTATATTAAAACAAAGTAAAAGTTGCAAAGCATCATTTTATTAGTACCAAACGAACTTTAAGTTTGACCTTCATCTTCGGAGTTCAAAGTCATTTCAAGATTATGTCACAGTTCATATTTGACTTTCATCTTCGGAGGTCAAGGTCATTTCACGATTATGTCACAGTACATATTTGACCTTTATCTTCGGAGTTCAAGGTCATTTCAAGATTACGTCACAGTACATATTTGACCTTAATCTTCGGAGGTCAAGGTCATTTCAAGATTATGTCACAGTACATATTTGACCTTCATCTTCGGAGTTCAAGGTCATTTCAAGATTACGTCACAGTACATATTTGACCTTAATCTTCGGAGGTAAAGGTCATTTTAAGATTATGTCACAGTACATATTTGACCTTCATCTTCGGAGTTCAAGGTCATTTCAAGATTACGTCACAGTACATATTTGACCTTCAGCTTCGGAATTCAAGGTCATTTCAAGATTATGTCACAGTACATATTTGACCTTAATCTTTGGAGCTCAAGGTCATTTCAAGATTATGTCACAGTACATATTTGACCTTCAGCTTCGGAGTTCAAGGTCATTTCAAGATTATGTCATAGTACATATTTGAATGTATTTTTTATGAGCCACGTGAAAAGAACGTGATGAAAACATCGACGACCTTGAAAACTACGAGAGGAAACAATATAAAAATATCACTTGACACCATTCAAATTACATATAAAAAATTGTTTATCTTGTAAAAATAAAAATAGATATTCTGGTAGACAAACTTAAGTGAGACACCCTATATATGGAAGAATAATAAACATATAAAATTTACGAACAGTATTTTGGTCGATTGAATTTTTATTCTTCGACTCTCGAAGGTCTACTTTGTCAGCGATAAAATAGCCTAATGCCACACCGATCCAATTGAAGCATGAGCCATCAATGGAACTGATGCTACATGATTTGCATGATACGGTTTGATCCGATTCGATCGAGTCCATCGAACTGACGCTAAACGAAAGCCGTACATAATACCGCTCTTTACGGGTCGCATTTGCATCCAAGGTGCTCATCCATAACACTCGCGATTATGCACCGGCTCGACAGATTCTTCCACCTTCGAAAAGCTCTTCACGGTCTCGTGTCCTGCTAAACATTTTCAGGGTTCATCAACTTCAACATAATCGTGCAGATCTAATCTAGTTGGAAAGAACGCAAATGCCAGGACGTTCTAAAGAGATTGTCATTCTAACTACAGCTTTTATACGTGGTTTTATTGACGCTATAAATGCGAACGATGTTGTCTAATGCATCGCAGTTTACGATTTCCCGGGAAACATTCGCAAACTTTTAGTTTAACGGTCCATGTAAAATGTTTATCGACGGGAAAAGTTACAGTTAGAACAATTTTACGACGAATCGGTGGCGTAGAACGTAGACGCGCGAAAGTTGGCTTTTTAAAATGCTACAAGGTTTCTTTATTGAGGACAAAATGATCTACAGATACGATGATTCTACATTTTGTACGACCATTTTAGGATTTTTCTGCGTCCGCGTAAAATGAAGGAAATTTATATTAAATTTTATATTTTATTACTGTTAGACATCCCTGAAAGTACAAACATAAAAAGATAGGCGAATCATTAGTTAGTGAAACAACAAACAAGAAGGTCTCCAAAAATTGGAGCATTACCAGAAAAATGATAACAATTTTCATATAGAGAATTTAGTGGTTATATTTATTAGTTTAGAAGGGAAAATATAAAGGAAGTTTGCTGTACAATATAAAATTTTGATTAATGTCTTTCCAGCTTACTCTTCTTTGTTATTTCCCATTAAAGGATATAGAAAATTACAAAAAGTTTGTTATTAAAAGTTATAAAATTCAAGTTCCTATAAAATTTTCTAAAATTGAATTATCCTTGTAAAGTATATGGAATGCAACATTCCTCGTCGTATTTTAATTCCACACCGCCAGCTAAAAAAGTTTAGGCACCCTCTCGGTTAAAAGGGTGTACCACCAACCCTTTTTCACACTTTGAAAATTCGTGCCGTTTCATCGATAAAAGGACGCCGTGAAATCGACACCGTTTCTGACACATGTTCGATCTGCCCGCGGAAATATTGGGAATTACACGAAAGATTTGCTACCCGGTGCGTGCAAAATCGAAGATCAAATAAAAAAAAGGGGCGTGCAGGAACGCGCAGGAGTAAACTGTCGAAAACGGAAAAAGGGTTCGTAGAAGACCTCCGAAACGATTCGCTCTAATTGGATAATTTATTGGCCACGTCGATAAATAATTTTTCCACAGTAGGGCTTGATGGTCGTGTGCCCCTCGTCCTCTTTATTCCATTAATATATATGTATATGTATACATATAATATATATGTATTGCCTTCCCTTGGCAATTTGTTCGAAAAATTACTTTAATAAATGACTAGAAATTGTGTTAAACCGTTCCATAAGTTATTTTGTATTTTGACACTGATTTCATGTTCAGAATAATGGTACTTTACGAACTACTAAATTCATGGACATTAAACGTTATTAGTCAATTCGATCTTAGTTTGTCGACAAGGCAACAACTTCTATTTTAAAACTTGGGATATGACATTTACCATTTTCTTGCACTCGAAATATGTTCTTTATGTACGCCAAACACTGGTATTTTTAAGATGAAAATAAATTTCAATAATACTCTTTGATATTTTTTGAATACAAAATATTTTTCCTAAATGCTTCGAATAACTATTTTAAATGACCTAATAAAAGCGAGAAGAATATTTTGTTACAGAGAGCGAAATATGAAATATAGTAAAATAAGAATTATACCTAGGTAAAATTTGGTCAGTTCTTCTACTTCATATTTCATAAACTTATTTGCAAAAAATTATATTTAATAGTAATCTAACGTTATTGTACAATTAGGCACCATTTAAGAAGAACTTGTGCAATGTATTAATCGTCTACATTATTCCATCATTTCATCTATATATTTTTTAAGGAAAGCATACCTTTCCTCGAGGACTTAAAATTTTTTTAAATGAACGGTATTGTCAATTTTCTCGAGAATTTAACATTTTGTAAGACGCACGATATTGGCAACTACTCTCTAATATGGCACAGGAATTTTCCCGAAATTCGATCCAGCCGATTGAAAAATTCTGTAACATGGAATTCCTGAAGGTGTTCAATCGAAAGAAGGCGCCGCGGTAATAGAGCTGATCGCCTTAAATGGTTTTGCCTGCAAAAGGCGTGCTGCGTGAGAAGTGGGTTAACTAACTGGCAACACCCATGTTTCATATAGTTCACGGGAGTTTTCCCAGACCTGCAACAAGCGCTCCGAGCAGAAGCCGGTCGTGCGCAAGAAAGAGAGAAGACGCACCGGCGATCTTTGTGCAACAGGACACTCTATCCCACGGCTTTCTTCCTCTTACTCCGCGACAATGGCTGCGTCTATGAACCAGCAGATGCGATCACTTGCGTGGCTGTCATTGTGTTGCACGTGACACCATGCGATTACAACAGATACGCCGACGAAGATGAGGTAACTACCAAACGAACGACGACGCAGGAGAATCTCCAGAAGCACTTAACAACGCAGCAATTCGCAGATCGCATTAATCTGATTTTTAATAAGATCGGCAATAATTGCTTCTAATTAGAATCACGGAAAAAGAACACCTTACTGAGAAAACAATTTGTTGTGGGAGATAGTGAACCGGGCAGAAATGTTGCTAACAATGAGTTGTTAAAGTAGAAAGATGAGTATCATGACATATTTCTATGTAAAGATAAATTTGATGTATGTGGTTTTAGAAGTAATTGTAAAATGGAAGGGTTTTTCATAATTTTATTAGAGAGGTGTATAACTTACAACCAGACAAATTGGTTATTGTCGTATTCCGGATGTGGGGTTAATAAATGTTGTAGGTTTAATAATAGGATATACAGGGTGTTCACGTTATCACTAGCCAGCGTTTATTTTGTAAATAGTAAATATTAGAAAAAAATGAAAGAGAAAAAAGTAGTACTGTTTTTTATGCGCAACATAATATTTTGTTAGATATGAAGGTGACCTTTAATTTTTTTAAATGGAATGCTGTATATTTTTTATATCACATGAAAGCGTGTGTCTAGACGAATTCATCTGTACACTGCACGGTGACCTTCAAAGTCATGCAAGGTCAAAAATGGAAGAAACATTTTGAATATTTCATACCAATGTGTTTACAAGTATTCTTTATTGGTGAGGCTACAGTAAATGTTCAATATGACTTCCTTGTGCATGAATGCACATTTCAGCTCTATTAATTACATTTTTGGTGGCTTCCATTAATGTAGTCCGAGATACTAATGCACATGCTTGTGTTATTTTGCTTTTCAAATCGTTTACGTCTCTCTCTCAATTTATTTTGTCTTTTATTTCCATTGCACTGGCGATAAATGCAAATCCATCGAATAATAATACATTACTATGCGATATTACTAATTGGTGTCGGAAGTAATACTGAAATTGTTTCATCATAGAAGAAACTAGAAGTAAACACTCTGATAGTGAATGACAACATCATCTGATTCATATGAATAAGGAATACTTGTATACACATTGGTATAAAATATTCAAAATATGTCTTCCATTTTTGACCTTGCATGCCTTTGAAGGTCACTGTGCGATTCGATCTTATTGAATTCGTAGTGATGAAGTTGTTTCTCTTAATAACTTTTTTGTAAATGAAATTAGGAATAATGTTATTGGATCTACATTTTAGAAGAAAAAGTTTTCTGTTACTTATCTTAGCTGTAGATAAATTCGTGTAAGACCAGTCCTTAAGAATTTTAACAGTTTCCACACCAAACATCCTTGACATTGACGCAAAAAAAGTCTGGTTGTTTGTAAGTGTTTCGCCATCCTTATTCAATAAGATCGAACCTTTGCGCCGAAATCAGTTTCATCAATATAATTCATTTCGATCGAAAGAAATTACATTTATATCATTGATAGCTACCTAGAAATTCTCAAACATTCAACAACATGCGGATTTTTCTACAAAATAAGAAGTTCTATCTCAATCGTAACGAACTAAAATATAATACAATTTGATTTGATTTCTCAATAGGTCCAACGAGTTTCTTCTTTTCATTTTCGTGATGAATACATCAAATCCACAGTCGAATGACTACCAATCAAATCTGTAGCTTATAAAATTGCATGACAGGCGGGAAATGAGACACATCCACGTCCCTAATACTAAGCGATTGACATTTAAGAGTTGCATCGAGGAGCTGCCAGTAAAGGTATGCCGCTGAGAATGTCTCGACCTTCGACGTAAGCGTTCGGCATTCGCGTGCGGACGGTTATTTCGAACTTCTGCCAGTGATAACGATCTAGAATCAGAATACGTAATGAAGCAGCCTTCTATCGAGGAACGTCGATGTCCTTCTGGAACGGTTGTCGGCCGATAGAGAAAATCCGCGCTATCCAAGCGGATACGAGCGGAATCGTCCCGCTAAAGGTGAAAACACACTCTGTCCGACTTTTCAGAGCTGGCCGATACTTTATCGTCGGAGGTGGAGCTGCTCGCCTCGGCCTTTGGTAACTGTACACGTTCTCTTCTCGTCTTTCCAACGTTCTTTCTTGGCCGCCTCGTGCTCTTCCTCTCCTTCGACGCCCTCGTTCCCGCCATCCTGTTTGCCCGACCTTTCCAGTCGCAAATCCTCCGATCCTCCGCTGAAGCCGTGCCCAGAAAGTGAATAGAGGTGGTAAAATTGATAAAATTAATGCTATCGTTTCTTTCAAAACTGATGAAACAGATAAAGTAGCGAACAAAAGTTTAACACTACACTTTAAAAACGAAGAACTTTACTTTGAAATTGGTCCAAATAACTTAAGATTCTCTTGAGATGTAAAAAGGATTAGTTTACTAGATGATCTATAAAAAAACTTTTTTTAAATTGCTATTGGTCGAAGTTGTCGATGAAGATAACGGAGGTCATGATTTTTAACTGTTTTATCTGTGAATACAATGAAAATTTAAAATATGCCTTTTATACGAAGTTTCAGCGAAATCATGTGACGCATAAAAAAGCCATAGGCATTGAAAAATGTAAAAGTCGTTGAATTTCGAGATTAAATCGCATTTTCTCATAATTCTTGTCTGTTTTAAATTTCATTGCAGGCACGCATAAATAAATGAAAAATTATGTCGTCGAATTCTTCTTCAGAAAGTTTCTACAAACCTTTCAAATAGTGCTACTAAAGTTTTCTTTACCAATTAAAATGTTATACTAACGACTCGATTAAACATTTGTGAACCAGACTGTGAATTTTATGCATTTATGGCGAAAATAAGTAAGTAAAATACGGTGCACCTAGTGAAAGCATTAGAAGAATTTAAAGAACGTTGATATATTATTTTCAACTTACTAAATGTATTAAAAGAACTAATACATTCTTTCCAACTCCAATTTCTTACACGTATGGTATACAATTTTTATTTTGCATAATGATTCGCAGTAATTTGAATAATTAATTTTTTTCCAAATTAACATCTACATAGCTATAAAATATATTCAGAATAAAAACAGTGTGGCATGATATATAATTCTTCTTTGTAACAATGTTCACACTGTAAAGAAGCATTCCATAGACATTTCACGTTTCCAAACACAGTAATCAAAATTTCGCGGTTAGGAAATGCAGTTCATTGTAAATAATGTCTTAAGCAATGTCTACCTAATCTTATTCATTTCCACTACAATGGAACTAAACCGCGAAATAGAAACCGGAAGCGGACTTACTTCCTACCGAGTTTACGGTTGCGCAACACAATTTCCCTTTCGTTCCTCTTCCATTGCAACCTCCCCCCTTTTAACTGCATTCACTGTCTCGTTAACTTCATTATACTAAAACAAACTACATTTTAAACATTACTTTATTCAATTGCATGTAACTTTCACAATTCTTGTCCAAATTTGTCCAACGAGTTCCAGTTTCTTTGGGTACATTGATTATTCAACATAAAACATTTTTCTTTCAAAAAACTGGTTCTCTCGGAATAACGTACACTTCTGAACCATATACGCACACCGCAGTGCTTTTATTATCATTTGATAACTTCAATAGTGTTCGACATTCCGACGATTATTTTTATTCAGGTTACTCTTAATTGTATCCACAATTAATTGTAAAAAGTATTAACCCTTTGCACTCGAAGTAATTTTAATTCTTTCAATTTAGAACATTTTCATTTGATATAATCTTTTTTATATTATCCACATAAAATTAAACTTGTTTTCTCATACAACGCTTGAATGGTTAGTAATTTATGAAATATAAACGAATTTAATAATACAAAAACTATTCTGAATAATGGTATGGCAATTTTTACTGGTACCTCAGAGTCACCATTCGAGTGCAAAGGGTTAATATGTTCTTCAAACTGTATCGGAGGATTTCAATTCGATAGAGCTTATTGTTTTCAGCTATCCAATATTGCTGTACGCTCTTAGAATCCGCTAAAACCGTCTCTTAACTCTATATTTACTTGACGGACGAGAAAAGAAGCGAAAGCAGAATGGCATGAAGGAAGAGGTCGCAAATAATCTCGTTCTTGTCCTTTCAGCAACATCCTTTCCCGGCTACCTCTGCCGTCCCTCTCACTTTCTGGCGTCCGTCGATTTCGTCGTCTTTCTTTAGGCGCGGTTCACCTTTTTCAGCCTGCCGATCGCCTCCGGCTAAAGAAATCGACGAAGGCAAACAAAAAAATAAAAGAAATAGGCTGCACGGCAGCTCGATGCATCTTTTGCTCTTTCGCAGCCGATTCGAACCACTCGAATCTTGGACGAGACCTATTGAACCTCTATGATGGGAAATCGTTGAGACGCGAGCCGATATTTGCACGATCTGCCGTGGTACACAACGATTTACCAGTTCAACATTCTAGTTTGAATAATGCATAGTTCGTGTCTATTCACACGTGAAACATATAAAATCTTTTTTCATCTTGTAAGAGGTAATCATTAGACAGCGGATCTTTATGCAAAATATAAATTTTCTAAATGAATTGCAACAAACTGGAGTGAAGTAGAATTTTATTTTCTTGTTCAATGTGTTTAAGAGGCTGAAAACAATGTAACAATATGTTCAAATTCTTCTGTTGTTTTTACTGTTCTAAATTACACCTACTCATTTTTGTCATAAATGCATAAAATCCGCTGTCTAGTAATCATTCATCAGTGAACAGAGGATTTTATGTGTTTATGTTTAAAATGGCTAGGTGAAATGCAAAAAACATTAAAATGATTTAAAAATAACGAGGATGAGAATTTAATATATTGTTTAATATATTAAATGAAGAAGTACTATAATTTTAATTAACTTCTGTGACATACATAGTCGGTATAGAAATTTTCTAGTTTGCAAAAAGATTTATAGTAGGGACAATAAAAAGATTAGATTGGAACACGAGATTTAAGAGAAGGATGTAAGAACACTGAAGTTCGCTTGAATTTAAAATTTAACCTTCCACCGACAATACAGTTTTTTTTGCTAACGTGGTCAGCATTCCAAGCTGTAAAAAATTCTGATCGACTTAGAAATGTTCTATTTTGCATAAAGATCCACAGTCTACTCGTGAGTAACGTTTTCAGTTAATTTTCTAGCGCAGGCAGTTCCAACCAGTGACGCCGGAGCTATTCGAGGCTTCTTCCCCCACTCTTAGACTTCATCGTTATAAAGTATAGTAGTGGGGAGCTCCCACCACTAGAGCTGCATGGCGCGCGTATCACTCACTAACTCTATCAGTGTCGCCAGTCCGCTGAAATCGAGGGCAATACAATTTACCACCTCTCTGATGACCAGAGTAATATGAAACACGTTGCGCGGCACGTCACGTGACCAGTCTACGGTCTTAGGGGGGACGTTGGAGTGTGCTCAGGAGTGGAATGGGATAGTGGAAGGGGAAAATGAGGAGAGGAAAATCAACCCAGTTTTTGGTTGATCTGGCGACACTGAACTCTATGGCTGTACGTAGTAGTGAGAAGAGGTTCGATGGTGGGGACCTTGCAGTTCTTGGAGGGGAATACGTTGGAACTCCTTGTTCTAGTGTATAAATTAAATCAAAAATACGTAAAAATTTAAATGAAAATTATCATTCGTATAGTCGTCATTCTTGGTAGTGAAAATGTAATCCAGTTAAACATAGGAGTACAAGTTGAATTAAATTAAATTAAACAACAATTAAATACAACTCTTTAGAAAATGTAATCCAGTTAAAGATAGGAGTACAAGTTGAATTAAATTAAATTAAACAACAATTAAATACAACTCTTTAGAAAGCAAACGTAGAAAGCAAACTGTCAGGTTTGGAAACTTGTTCAAGTCTACATTCTTTGGTTTTGTATTCCTCTTCACGACCAACAAAGTTATGAACAAACATTTAGACATTTCTAATGACACCATTTTGGAACTTTGAAGAAAGTTGCTAACTTACGATCTTCGAAATCTTCATTTGGGACCACGATGCAATCGCATCATCGGCGTCTGTCGTCACGCACGTTGCACGCACGTGTGCGGTTTGGAGCAATACGCTCCAAATGGTAATTATGCGTTGGATCGAGCTCACTATGGCTCCGTTTTCTTGTACCCGGCGACGTATAACAAGAGTGCAGATAAGGATCAACATTGTTCGATGCCGGTTTTAGAATCGGAGAAAGTCGGCGTGTCCAGGACTTTGCAGGATTGCGTAATGCCACGTCAATTCTTAATTACCGGCGATGTCGGGTAACTTATTAATTAGTCGATTAGCTTGTGAGAACGCTGTAGATAGAATTTACAGCCGCAAGAATAGATGGGATTTTAGAACTTTTGAGAAACCTGCCGTCCATGGGGTATATCGCACGATTTTTTACTACAATCTTTTTCTCATGGATTCATTAATGTTTATGGCTGATTGTTTTTCGTCGGCAATTCAGGAAGAGACTGGTTAGATTGTTGACTTGAAGCAATGTTCTTGTTCTGGTACACGGCGCGAGTTCTGAAAATTAAATTAAATTCTATAAGATCACAAAAAAGTTGGAGGGTTAATGAAGACAGTTTTTATTTTGTACTAGGTTTTGCTCGCGGCTTCGCTCGCACAGGAAACCGTTTAATGCCCTCGGAAATTGATATTGTTTCTCCATAAAACCTTTTAACTGTCCATTCACCTCTATAGAGTTTAATTTTATGTCATGTCGCCATCTTAGATTTCAAAATTGATACCATTTTCGTAATTAACGTCTCATATTTGAAAATTATATCAAAGAGCATTAAGACCAAGTTTCAAGCAAATCCGACTACAAATAAAATATTCCTCATACAAACGTTGCAACCCCTTTTCACCCCCTTAGGGGTTGAATTTCGAAATATCTTTTCTTATTCCTTGTACAGATCATAAAGGAAACCTGTGTGCAAAATTTCAGCTTTCTAGATCCTAGGGTTTAGCCTGGGCGTTGATGAGTCAGTGAATCAGGACTTTCTTTTTATATATACAGTAAGTCCGCGATCTAAGTCCAACGGAACATTGCGATCTATGTCCCTTCGCCTACTCCTTCCACTGCGGGGTATCCCCGGAGGGGCCCAGAAGTTCGAGCTACCTCGGTTGCCGAGCAGTGTAAACATGTCGCGTAATTTCATCCTGGGTCGGGTATATCGGTGTGAATCACTACTAATCCAATTACAAAACTTATTTATTTTTCATTATTTTTTTATGGAACTTTCCCCAACTTATTTCTGGCATTTTTCTGATTAAAATGACATTAAACACTAAATAATTTCAACTGTATTTAGTGATTTAATTGACGATATGTACATTGACTTTCGGACGTAGACGAGGATAGCGGTCCGTGTTTACATGCTGTCCTTTTCTACGTTCGGCGCGGTCGACGCGGCCACAAAAGAATAGTTTCCTGTCTCGATATAAGTCCCGGCAGAGAACCGAAAAAGGACTTAGATCGCGGACTTACTGCATAGATAAAACTCCACAGTCTAGCAATAACCATTATTCGGACCAACGAAGATGGATTTAGCAGGGTTCGGGCTTGCGGAATAATCCTTAATTATCGTTCGATTTTATTTATCATCGGCGGGTTGCGGTTCGCAAGAAGAAACCTCGGGGAGGGCTCGTTATCTGCGCGAAAGCCGCTAATTTTCCAGGAACGCGTGTCTTCCTCGTTTCCATCCTCGACTTCCTCGTGGCTTTATCGGCGATCGAAAAGGAATGCGCCTGGTTCGTTGGCCACGAAATGACGATAAACGGCACGACGGAATTACCGGCTTGCTCGTCTCGGATTATCGGGCGAGTGCACCGAGTGCACCAAGTGCACGCGTCCCGCGGGATGCCATGCCGGGAAGCTCTACGTGCGAGTATGCGCATCGCCGCGGCTTCCGTAAGTGTGCCGCGCGTCGTTTCCGGTAGGACGCTTCGGTGCATCCAACTTGCAGCCGAACCTGTCCGTGTGTGGGTGCGCTGAGGATGCAACGGACTTGTTCCGCGAAACCCGGGACCTCCTTCTTGCAGATTTCCTGCTTCAAATTATAGAGATTCTGCTTGCTACTTTCCAGTAATTTTACGCTAACTCTAGTCGATCATCATGCGAATATTATAATTCATCCCTCGACTTATAGTATACATTTTCCGTTTATTTCTACAATTCATCCCTCGACTTATAGTATACATTTTCTATTTATTTCGGCGAATGGTACGTGACCAACATTGAAAATCTGCGGATTTTTATGCAAAATTGCACAAGTCAATTTCAAGAGACCAATGTTAAATAAAAATGTATTTTGCCTTTTAATCATCTTATAAAGCTGAAAATAATATAACGACATCCTTCAATTTTATAAGTGCCTTATTTGATCTGTACTTTTATTATTTGTAATGATTAATTGACAGGTAAAAATGATATGAGGTACGAAATTAGGAGTTAATTCAAACAGCCAGCAAATAGATTTGAAATTATGGTAGAAGTGAAATTATATTATAAATGTTACAGAATAACATGAAACTAGAAACCATGATCTCAACCACCTTTTCAACCCTTTCATCAGGGTTAATATGAAAATTGAGCACCATATACAAAATGTTTGATGTCTCTCTATTTAAATCACTTGACATCTAGCTTAATGCACAAAATATAAATAAATGTTAAATTTTTAGGACACGCAGGATATAAAAAAATTTGAGTGAACTGCAGATTGTGTGCACATTTGCCAAAAATGATTCACGAGAATACGAAATTGTAAAAATATTAGTGTTTCAAAACATGGTTATATTATTCCCATTTTATTCAACGTATTAGAGTGAATGAATACATTTTTATGTAGCTTTTCTATTCCGCACCACTGCCTTATATAATTTTTATGTTGCAGAAGAATCTGCATTCTAATCATGAGGATTGCTACCGATAAATGTGGGAGGTACAGTTACTCAAATAATTGATCACGTACAATTTATATGAGTATAACTTTTTTATGAATGGACCAAACAACTTCAGTTTCTCTGTAAGTCTAGAAGGATTAGTTTGGTAATTGCCGTCTAACAAACATGTTGAAGAAATGCATTTGGTTGGAATTGTGAAAAAAAATAATAAAAGTGATTATTACAACTTTTTTATCTGGGCCAATAACGATAATTTAAAAAATGTGTCGTGTAGATTCATATAAGTTATGTACATGCTGCAAATTTCATCGAAATTGGTTTATTGGATTACGAGTTATAAACAATCAAATGTGGTAAAAATGGCAGTTATAGGCCGAAAATCGTGAAAAATTGCAATTTTTACCACATTTCATTGTTTATAACTCGTAAACCAATAAACCAATTTCGATGATATTTGCAGCATCCATATAACTTATATAAATCTATAAAACACAATTTTTAAATTTTTGATATTGGCCCTGATAAAAATGTTGTAATAATCACTTTTATTATTTTTTTTCACAATTCCGACCAAATGCATTTCTTCAACATGCTTGTTAGACGTCAATTACCAAACTAATCCTCCTAGCCTCACAGAGAAACTGAAGTCGTTTGGTCCATTTATAAAAAAGTTATACTGATATAAATTGTATGTGATCAATTATTTGAGTAACTGTATGTAATTTCAGCAGAATCAGGATTTAATATTGAGCTGCTAGTGATGGAGTTTCGTGAATTCAGTTGCGCAGAAATTACGAGCGAATCGAATGGAAAACGGCATAACTAACGGAGAGATGGTGGTAAATAAAGACAGTAATTCATGGTGTCGCATACCTGTTGACGAACTCTGTTCTTTTTATGGGAATCACGTCGCGGGATTGTTGCGCGTTCACAAAAGAAGATGCGACTGGTGAGAACGAGGCTACGATAGCATAAAATACGAGTCTGGTTGCTAAAGAGCACATTAAAATGATGATTACTGTGTTTCAACCATATTACGATGCTTGTTTATTCTTTCTGTTACTTGAACTTTCTCTAACTGGATTCCGTCGCTTCCAGAATGAATCTCTTTTTTAATATCTCGTACCATGAAACATTGAATCAAATATTATTCTCTGGCGTTTTTATTTCAGTCATCTCGAGCATAATATAAGGCAGTAGTATCATAGTTGTAAGAGTGAATTTTTATATTTTTTGAAATGCTTACAAGAGTCTGAAGGCTAATTAAAATTTGTACAAGAGTGTGGAGTTACAGAGCATAGAATATTTACACAATCGCCTAAATTAATTCGCTGGCGAAATATTCGAGATACACTGTAGCGGAAAGAAGAACGTTTTTCAGTGTATAAATAAAGATAAGCGAAAACGTTCCGGCTAATAGGTATTCAATAGTAATTAAACGCTGATTTCGAATCGGTTTTTCTTGCTATTTTACCTAGACCTCTAATTTTTAATCGGTGTTAAAGATGGTTGAGCACAATTTCAAATTTTCACTTACTCAAGAGATCCAAATTTTCAATAGCCTCGCAATTCTTGCTATTTTACCTAGACCTCGATTTTTTAATCAGTGTTAAAGATCGTCGAGCACAATTTCAAATTTTCACTTACTCAAGAGAACCAAATTTTCAATTGCCTCGCAATACTTGCTATTTTACCCAGACCTCGATTTTTTAATCAGTATTAAAGATCGTCGAGCACAATTTCAAATTTTCACTTACTCAAGAGAACCAAATTTTCAATTGCCTCGCAATACTTGCTATTTTACCCAGACCTCGATTTTTTAATCAGTATTAAAGATCGTCGAGCACAATTTCAAATTTTCACTTACTCAAGAGATCCAAATTTTCAATAGCCTCGCAATTCTTGCTATTTTACCTAGACCTCGATTTTTTAATCAGTATTAAGGATCGTCGAGCACAATTTCAAATTTTCACTTATTCGGAAGATCCAAATTTCCAATAGCTTCGCAAATAGCATCTCACATAAATTCTCTAATATTCAATTAATTAAAACTAGTACTACAAATCAACAGTGAAACAATAAAAATTCTTTTATAAAATGTTATATACTATGTTTCTGTATTCACGTGCTTAAATTAATACAATAATACTATTGTCTAATTCCAACCCTGCGATTTTCATAACTAATTTCAATGCTCGTCACTTTGGGCTTTCTTGAATTATTCTGATACCAGCAACACACTTTGCATTTGAAGTGCAATAGAATCGCAAGAGAAATTCACGGATGAACTTTTCAGAGATCATTGAAAAGGGGAAAGTTCTCTTTCAAAAACCAGATTGAAATACAAATGTAAAAAAAATTGTTTAAACTATATAAAGTCGTTTGAATTTATAAAATTTCGAAACTAAAGAAGTAACGCAAAGTCACTTTTTAAAACGAGCACAGACAGAACATTTTCAAATTTTTGAAAACGAGGTTGCCGGAGATGAAAGATTAACAATTATCGTTTATAATACAGTGTTATTTATTGGAGTAGCGTATTATGAAATGTTTGGAGATGCAGTGCCGTTAGTCAAAGTGTTAATGCCCGATTGAAGGAAAGGTCGGCAGCAATGAGAATTTTGGGTAACAGCGACACGTAATTCCTGAGGGTCTCTCCTCCGCCGCGCGATCACGGCCATGATGGAACCACGAAAGAGACTCACCTGGCACGTCTCGGCACAAAAGGATCAAAAAGGTTCGCCCCCCTTTCGCTCGGTGTTACGGGGCACAGACTGTAGCCTCTCCTTCGAGCGGAGCTGTTTCTCTCTCTCCATTCCTTCCACTCCCATAGCAGAGGCCGCATACCTCCTTAGGATGCAGTGTAGACCTGTCCATTGGCTGGCAGACATCGGTTCTTTTCCGAAACGACGACGACGACTCATGAAACCGAGAGGATAGAGAATCCGGGGGGATAGTTGTACAGAGAACCGTGTACCGGTGCGTCATGAGGTTCAGTGAATACGTGAACGTTCTTTGAACTAAGAATCAAGTGCTCGGGAACGGAGAGCCAGGAACCGAAAAGAAAAATACACGTGGTGCGATGAGTTGATACACCGTGCTGCTGGGGAAGAAGGATCTTGAACCGACTTTATGAGGTAAGGACCTTGGAGGATATTGTTCTTGTGCGAGTGATTGCAAAAATCCGTGGACCAATAAAAACCAGGATCTTAACGCCAGCATTTCCCTCGAGCAAGGATTTTGGATACTCGAGGATGGTCGACAAATATAATTAGTGTTTTAACCCGTTGCCTTAGAATAGCGTGTGAGAGACGTGATGAAGATTCTGAACAAAGTCTAATAAATTTGTATGTTATTAATTTTCATTAAACCAAAGTAAAATTCTATTCAGTTGCTTTTAATGTACAACCATTGGAGAACATATAGACATACAATGGATAAACATTTTCTCATTCCTCTAGGAAGTTTTGAACTACAAAGAAGTCATAATCATTGAAATCGTAAGATAAATCGTAAGGCATGGTGTTAAACTAGTTATTCCGTGGAGCCGGTACCTTCCAACAGCTAGTCTAGCCTTGCGACACAAAATCTTTTTATATTGTGCGTAATCTTACCGCCGCGAGTTGTGTTAGTGCAACTGTATCCTGTTGGTATTTCCATGACCTGCGAGGAATTGCGACATCTGGATGTGCGACATTAGAGTTGATATTTATTTGCTTTTTCGTACCTGTTTCTCTGCAGGTAACTTTAATCTTCGTTGATGTTTGAATTCGTTTCTTTTTTGGAGGATTAGAGAGGTATTCGATGTTGAGGTGTGTTCGATACAGTCATTTCTATTTTGAATAGACATTCTTTCCACTCTTGCATACCGATCTTCCATAGAACGCAAACGTAATGGCACAGTGACAATGCCTCGAAGCACGCGGATCTTGCCAAACTGCCGACACCGTTTTCGCCACTCCGCCGGAAACCAGTCTGACCGGCAGTGAGTGGGCTAGCCGAAGTCTTGGCTTCGCAGAACCGGTGTCAAGTTCGTGGAACAGGAAAATCGCGGTGAAATTGCTAGATTATCGATTATTTCGCGCGAATTTTTCTTCTCGAACGTGTAGCCTTGACCTCAAATGAAAATCCAGTCGGTTTTATGGCATTGAGAGCCGAATGGCCATGTGGCAGATCGTCCATTTTGTTTCTTTGCTCTATTTATCACTGTTGTTAATACTGGAGATGAATAAATTCGTACAGCACACTTTGGAAGCCCTTTGGTGTTTAGAATTAGCTAGGGCACTCCAAAATTAGGAGAAGGAAGATGTATTAGATCGTCTTGCAAGCAATACGAAGTTCTTTTTGCAATTTTGGAATGTGAAATGCAAAATTATAGTAGGAACTCTTGGATAAATTTTCAATTATTTTGTACAATTTCTAGAGTGATTCCTTGCGTTTTATATCACAAGAATGTGAAAGGAAATTTGTGTGACTTGTAGGATTACATTGCAGCATCTTGAAATGCTTGACAACTGAGTTGCAGCGCATTTTGATTTACAGTAGTAATAGGTAGACAAAGGAAAATATGTAGATTTCCTCAAAAGTTTATTGCTTCTAAGTTTTTGAAAAGGTACCAGCGAACAGAGGTTCAAAATGAAAAATTAATCTTTGAACTTTTCATACACTAAACGCATTTAAACACTTAGGTGTTCACACCATTCTACAAAATTTGATTGCTTAACAACGCAAGAATGACACCAAATTAAAAACAAAAATATAATCTCAACTATTAGTATTCTACAAATTTTGCTCCGTTTCCTACAATTTAAAATAGGGAAGTTTTTAATCATGTCATGTAAGGTAACCATAACAAAAATATAAAAATACATTTGCATGTCTCGTGGAATGATAAATTCAAAAGATCCCATGATTCTTTCTGTCAACTGTATGTTATATAGCTTTTTAATTCAATAGGAACCAATAAACAAATGGATATCTTCAAGACACAACTCCCAGTAAACATTTAAAAAATTGCAAAATATATCTACGAATGGTTCTAAACATTGTCGATAGTATTATTGTTAAACAGGTTCACTGTTCGATGGTTTAAAGGGTGTTTAATCAATTGACTGTGGATTTTATGCATTAATTTTAAATATGAAACTGTTACTATTACTTATATTACTGATATTATTTTCAACTGATTAAAATATCTTTTGTACTTTCTTTTGCATAAAAATTAGCAGTCAATTCTTATTATTATTTATCTATTTGTAGTTTATTTTAATGTGGTCGCATTAACAGCAAGGTCATTAGCGAACCACATGGTTTACAGATTACAATTTGTTAAAGTACAAATAACATGTATATTAATTTGCAACTGTTTAAAGTTAATATTGGAACTTGGATGGAAGAAAATAAAATATGCTTATAATAATTTATATATGTCGATGGTTATAAAGAAGAGGAGGACTTTCTCGATGTTATTTTCGTTTAGATTCGACTTGAGGTCATTCTGAATAGAGAATCTGGATCGTTCCAAGTAGAAACTCGGACATTCAAGTAGTATCTTTTGCATAAAAATTAGCAGTCAATTCTTGCAAGCGCTCATAACGGAAAAAGTTCTGCGGTCAGCAGGCAAATAATAGCGTAGCTGCTAATTCTCGATAATTCTCGATAATCTTTGATAATTCTCGATAATCTCTGATAATAGATTTTCAAAGAGCCTCCACTTCGAGATGCAAACTTTACGATCGGCTCATTAAATGGATAAATAAATCCACTCGTAATCGACGATTGACAGCTGCGGGCGGTTTCGGAACGGCATCTGTGAAATTTCGCGCGCCGCGAACGTCGCGTTACCGGTCTCCCAGTGGCGTAGTACCTTCTCGCGAGTCCGCGCCACAGATTTTCTCTTGGAAAGCAAAGAAGTACACAAGCGACTAACTGTTCCGCGGCGCTCGCGCACGAGGACCCGGCGTCCTAGACTCGTTAATCGCCGGGAATGGCGGTGAAACAGAGAGAAGCCCAGAAAACGGAGAAGCCAGCGCGCGAAGGAGGGAGCAAGAAAAAAAAACCGTTATGGTGCGCCCCACCAAACAACCCAACGCCATTACGTTACGCGCCTGGAATCTTGACACTGTGCGACCAGGTGATACCAGGATGAATGACTACGAAAACCAACGTCCTGCCACGCGTTACGCTCTTCTTCTTCGTTCCCCATTTTTTTGCAACCGGCTCCTCGACTTCCTTGGCGGACAGGATGTCGCGCGTACCGCGATAACATCTCTCGAAGATGTATCATTTACCTTGGAACTCTCCATCCTACTTCCTGGTATCGTTCGTTTCAAAGAACATGAACATCTGGTGTTCTTCTTGTAGTTTGGAGCGACAGAATTTTTTAAACAGGTGAAAACACGTAATTGTCTTCACATGTCTCCATTGAAGGTTCGAAGGATCATCATTCGTCTCGAATCTCTATATCTCTTTATGTATATTCTCAATATATAAATTATTTATTGATTCAGTAACGAAGAACCGAGATATACGAGGAGATCGCCTAGCACTGGACACTTATGGTTTTTCTAAAATAAATGAAAAACTGTAAAACTTTATTTGTTCTGTTCTGCGGTATTTATAAATCAACAGTATTAGATACTCAAAATAAAGTGAAAAATAATCGACATTTTTGTAATCATCATCTTAAATTAACGTTACACTATGGTGATATGGTTTTAAGAAATCGAGAAGCGTACTCTAGCACCAGGCACACTAAAACTTACTGGTAATAATTTGCAACGATCGCTAATATAATGGTCGGAACATTCTAGGACATCGTGGCAAGCCTTGTAGGTAGAGGTGTGCGAGTACACGATTTATTCGAGTATTCGAATTTCGAGTCGAGTAATGATCGGTCTGTTGAGCCGAGTCGATCGTTTGAATTTTCCGAGCTACTTGAAATCGACGAACTGCTTGAAAAGAATGCGAGCTACTTGAAAAAATCAACCGGCTCGAATATTCGAGCTCTCGTGAAACTTCGATTTACTCGAAAATGAATTTTCGAATTACTCGAGCATATTTGAACAGATCTTTAACTTTCGAGTTACCCGTAAAAATTCGAATATGTTTTCTTCATGAAAACATGAAAATAAAACAGAAGCATTAAATTAGCGTCATATTTTTCTTCTTTATAGTTAGAATAGTATTTGATAGTAAAAAAATGAATGTTCGAGTAACTCGAGCAATTCGAATTTTTCGAGTAACTCGAAAGTTAAAGATCTGTTCGAATATATTCGAGAATATATTCGAATATTCGTGCCGGTTGATTTTTTCAAGTACCTCTCATTCTTTTCAAGCAGTTCGTCGATTTCAAGTAGCTCGGAAAATTCAAACGCTCAACTCGGCGCGAGCAATCGAATCGAGTTCAGTTCAGCTCGTAAATTACGGGTACTCGCACACTCCTACTTGTAGGTCCATTTTTCGGAGTATGAATATCGAATCCAATCATCTTCGTTGTCCCTGGTGGACTGCGAACGCGCAACCGTGCGTAGCCCCACCGCGGAGCTTATAAAACCACACGTGACATACTACACTCTAACTGTTAACTTTTTCTCTGCTTAATCCTCACTTGTACGACTCAATTTGTCCCTTGGCATTTACGATTATAATGGTAAAAAATCAATAAGATGTAAAGAGAAATAACGACATGATTAATTTTATAAATTCCTGTTTCGAAAACGGAGAAATGTGTTAGGGCGTGTTGAATTTTAGTTTGTTCGCGTCGTTCGCAATTAAGGAAACGGAAAGCAGAATATACTACTCGCTCAGAATCAGTAAAACGTGAAACGTATCGCGTAAGCAACCGGCGAGAATTAATGAAAGAAAATGGTCAATGTTCGGCTGAATGGACTTAGAGGTTTATGGACCTCTTGCTTCGATACAACCGCAGAATAATGGCCGCAGTGATCACGCCGAGGCGTTCAATTTGACGGTACCATTGGAGTACGTCTGACCGTGCATTCGCAACGCGAGTATGCATTATCCCGTGACACGTTTTGCCACGTGTTACATCAGCAAATTTTATTGCACAGTGCCTCAGCGATTTTTCTTCATGGGAACAAACGGCCCGCGATAAACACGCTCGCGCGAGAAGAAAAGCTTTCTATCTAGATAGCACAGAAATTAATTCCGCGGTGCGGTGAAAACACAATAAACAAACGAAACATCTTTAACGGAACCTTGCTTATTAATCGAGCAAGGCTCCATAAAATTGAATGTAATTTGCTGTCGTAATATTACGTTCCGTAAAAGGAAAGCATATACATATATCCAGATATCAGCGTTATACGATCTGGTCGAAACAAGCCGATACATAATTGTGGACATTTATGAATTTATTACGAACGCTGCTGGAAATCTAATAAAATAATAATTATCTGCTGGATACAGACTTCTCTTCCGCAATCTACGCGAATCATTAATACCCGATGCCACGGGGGAGCTTTTTTATTGTTACAGCGGTTAATGTACAGGGTGAACCACGGAACGCGACCAGTGTAGAATTATCTGTTATCAGTATGTCGATCGAACATTTCTTTTTATCAAGAATTTCAGTATTCAGAGAGGAAGAGAGAGAGAGAGAGAGAGAGAGAGAGTTTTAAAACGATTATAGTGCATTGTTTGTAAACTCTTTCGGAACATTTTCAACATTTTCAAGGTTACCATGAATATTTCATAAATAAACTTACAAATTTTTTTACACCTATCTTGTAGTGGATATTAACATGAATTCGGTAAGCGTCATAGCAAAATGTTTTTCTCATCTGGACCGAGAGAACTTTAAAATATCCTAGTTAAAATAATTTTGTATTACGAGGAATACCCTCGTGATATTAAAAAATGTAAAAAAGGAAAATCCTTCCGAAATTGTTGATTTGACCTCCCGCCTATTGTTGATAAATATTTCATTCAGTATATTGGAACCAGGGCTGTGCGGCAAAGTTTGTCCGACCCGTAAATATCTATGGTCGGGTACGCGAGTATTTCCGGACCTGAAACTCAATTGGAATCCGATAGAACCTGATCAAATGGAACCCGATCGATCCTGATCAATTGGAACTTATTGGGGACCCGATATTTGATTCGGAACATAAATTTTCAAATTGATCCTCTAATTTGAATGTATTTTATTTTATGTAGAAAAAGAAATTATACGTTTCTTTATCAAAATTTCAGGCTGACCTTGAAAATTTCTGCAAAAAAGAGTAGACAAAAAATTTACTGTAATCGTCTGACAGCGCTCTGTTTAAACCGTGCTATATTCGATGGAAGAAATTTTTATCAGCCTGTAAATAACAGAGTAATCTAAACTGATCACGTTTCGTGGTTCACTCAGTATAGCAATGCGAAACACGAACAGTCATCGATAAGTTAACGATAGAGGATTCTAGATGCAGTTTTAACTATCTCGCCAAGGGTGTCTGTCCATTATTCAATTTCCGGATCATTTAAAGCCTGATTGGAAGTAACTGCCACTTTTATTTAAACCCTTTCCATTGCGCGAGAGTCTCGCCCGCCCTAAACCCGAGACCACAGCGTAGTCGCTCGAAAAATGAATTACATATACAATTGTGTGGACTTTTAAGAATGGAATGGTATTCTTTCGCAATATCATTTTACAATGATATTTAGACATTAATTAAAGTTTGACCCATTATCGGTACCACGAGTCGGACAAGTATCGGATTACGATGCCCTAAGCACTTTTTGTAGGCCTCCTTATAGATGACCACTTTAATGCAATGATAAGTGGAACTGTACGATCTCTTAGGCATTTTCAATAATTTGACTAGAAAGTATTTTTAACAGAAGTTCGAATATTGCTAGCTCGCTACTGATTCTCATCTTTCCACTTTTCTTCCCTTCATTCCACTCGCACACACATACACATAAACATTTAGCAATATTATTAATCTGTAAAAGATCTCTATGGTGCCCGTCGTCTGCTGATGCACTAACTAAGTGCTCACTTTGTTTATTGGTTAATCCAACACTGAGTCAGAGTCGTGTTTTTCACATTTGGCCCAGCAGTGGTACCACGAGTCAGACTCGGTGTAAATCTAAATAACTTCGACCTAAATAACTAAATCGTTCAAATCAAATATTTAGTCTCGAAACAAGTGTGTCAAGGAACAACGAAGAAACCGTCCGAGCAATTTAATAATACCAGGCCCTGGTTCGTAAAATAAATAAAATGATTTCTTCGATGGATTAAATGATACCAGACGAGGATGGGATTCATTAAAGACCGAAAGCCTACTTTTCTCCTTAAGCCAAATGGGCCCGGTCAATTTCGTCATTTGAAATTGATTGAAAGTAACGACCATGTTTGTATCAAGACTAGGCTCCGTGGAAGATTCGCGTCTTCCAATCAGAAGCATCTTTCCAATTATCGCGACTCGTACACACCGAAATCCAAGCAGTTCAAACTCGAACAGTAAATCGTGCTCGCCATTGCGCTCGCAATGTAGGATAGGGTTATTAGAGTTTGCAAATATCAGAGTAAATGGATATTTTGATTGGCGCAGATGAAACTACACTCACTTTAAGATGGTACAGTAAGTCCGCGATCTAAGTCCAACGGAACATTGCGATCTATGTCTCTTCGTCTACTCTTTCCACTGCGGGGTATCCCCGGAGGGGCCTAGAAGCTCGAGCTGCCTCGATCGCCGAGCAGTGTAAACATGCCGTGTAATTTCATCCTGGGTCGGGTATATCGGTGTGAGTCGCTACTAATCCAATTACAAAACTTATTTATTTTTCATCATTTTTTTATGGAACTTTCACCGACTTATTTCTGGCATTTTTCTGATTAAAATGACACTAAACACTAAATAATTTCAACCGTATTTAGTGGTTTAATCGACGATATGTACAATGACTTTCGGACGTAGACGAGGATAGCGGTCCGTGTTTACATGCTGTCCTTTTCTACGTCGGCATGGTCGACGCGGCCACAAAAGAATAGTTTCCCGTCCCGATCTAAGTCCTGACAGAGAACCGAAAAAGGACATAGACCGCGGACTTACTGTACCATAACCAGACGTAGTTCCGTCCGAAAAGAATATCCTGATTTTTGAGACCAATATTTAAGAATTTTTTTCACGAGAACTATTAAGCTTTTTGTATTGGTATTTTGTACATTTATTTATCGATTTTTAAAATATACAAGTTGTTTTTTTTTAAATAAAAATATTCAAAGTTACACGAGTTATATATTTTCTCATAGAGTATGCTTCGTACTCGAAGTTAAAGTTGGGGCAAGTCTGCGGTCAAATCAGCGATAAATAAATCTGTCCCCTGTGCATATTAAGATGTCCAATCATTGGTTGTGTAATAATATTTTAATTTGTAGTAATCACTATTTAGTAAACTTCAATAATAAAACTTTTAGTGTTTACTTCAAATCGAAATATTATTACAACCGATGATTGGACATCTTAATATGCACAGGGCACAGAATTATTTATCGCTGATTTGACCGCAGACTTGCCCCAACTTTAACTTCGAGTACCCGAATATTGCAAACTTACAGGACTCCGACTCGACCCAACCCGACTACCTTTTCGGGTACTCGAAGTTTGTAAACATTCGGGATCCCGACCCAACCTGACTCGATCTTTGTCCGACTCGACCCGAGGCTCGGGTACCCGAAATTTCGGGTGCCCGTACACCCCTGATGACCAGAGTGCTGCTTAGACCATTCCCGACGTTGTTCACTTTGTGTAGTTAATGTGTCCCCAGATAATAGCGTTCGTTATGGGGTTCAAGAGATATACATTTCACGTTTAATCAGCCGCGGCCATTGAAATCGCGTTTGTTAATTGTTCGTCTGGTGTGCTTGTCTATTGTTAGGGGTGTGCGAGTACCCGTAATTTACGAGCTGAGCTGAACTCGATTCGATTGCTCGAGCCGAGTCGAGCGTTTGAATTTTCCGAGCTACATGAAATCGACGATTTGCTTGAAAAGAATGCGAGCTACTTGAAAAAATCAACCAGCTCGAATATTCGAGCACTCGTAAAACTTCGATTTACTCGAAAATGAATTTTTAGCTCGAAATTTTTCGAATTACTCAAATATATTCGAACAGATCTTTAACTTTCGTGTTACTCGTAAAAATTCTAATTGCTCGAGTTACTCGAACATTCATTTTTTTACTATCAAATACTATTCTAACTATAAAGAAGAAAAATATGACGCTAATTTAATGCTTCTGTTTTATTTTCATGTTTTCATGAAGAAAACATATTCGAATTTTTACGAGTAAATCGAAAGTTAAAGATCTGTTCAAATATGCTCGAGTAATTCGAAAAATTTCGAGCTGAAAATTCATTTTCGAGTAAATCGAAGTTTCACGAGGGTTCGAATATTCGAGCCGGTTGATTTTTTCAAGTAGCTCGCATTCTTTTCAAGCAGTACGTCGATTTATAGTAGCTCGGAAAATTCAAACGCTCGACTCGGCTCGACAGACCGATCATTACTCGACTCGAAATTCGAATACTCGAATAAATCGAATACTCGCACACCCCTATATTGTGATTCTGATCGGGCGTTAATTGTCAGCGATCTTCTTCAAGGAACGCCGGTGAATCCATCGCTCAATCCCGCTGTATCATTTTACACTCGGTTGCTGGTAATTGCCACCTCTCCTCAAAGATTCTCGAGGGCATGTGTGCGCATCCGCGCGGTGCAAAGCATGCTGCTCGTCATGGGTTTTAACCCTCCGTGGTTTTCCGCGTTGCACGCCTCCGAGGCAGGAATCACGCTAGCATCGAGACCGCGAGAGCGATTTAATTATTGTTGCAGATTAAGCTCGAACCGTGTCGATAAATATTTACAAAAATTTCTCATTGCCCTGCATATCGCCGACATCGGAACTCCTCGTACTTTTTCCATGAATATTCCGAACACCGTTCCGTACAACCGGGAATAGTGAAACCACTTTAAAAATTTACGAAAGTAAACAAACGAGCATCGTTATTGTGTAAAGCAGCTCGCAGCAAGAACACGTAAATTATGCCTGCTGAAGTCTTATTCGATGGAATGTAGAAAGCATAGCATGGACGACTTGTTCCCATGTAATCGATCATTCGAAATAAAATGAGATATAATGTGCAATTTTTCACTTATTTGTGCTTGAAACGTTTAATTGACCAAGTCTATGAACTAATGGATTAAATACGTATGGGAGGAGATTGAATTATGAAATGCAATTCTTGACTTTGTTCACATTATTACCTTTCTTGTTCTTCAAATGTTTAATTCGACTGAGCTTACTGAACTGATGTATTAAACATAAATTTGAGCAGCGGAATAAATTGTAATATTAAATGTAACACATGTTCGTTGTCCTCCATTCTTGTAGCAAATACTAGGTTGTAAAATCTTGATGTAACGTAAATAAATTAGTTCAGTTGCAACCGTGAATATATACAAATTCTAAGAATTTAATTGTAGCTTACTTAGAAAACTATCATAAACAATAATTAAAATTATTCAATTGATTACATGCAATTTACTAACAATTATGTTCCAATAATTATCCTAAAAAATGGCTCCAATGATTGTCATTGTCAATTACATTACGAAGCAATGCACCAATATTTTATTATTTATTATTTTTACTTTAATATTACCGGATTAAAACCATTGACAGATGAAACAAACTTGTGTTTAACTCCAGGCTCGATGATTTATGTCAAGAAAATTTTATACAGCATAAAAATCCACAATCCATAAATACAGAGTACCGAAGACCATTGGTAGCGTGCCTAAGGATTGATTTTATTCACAGATTTGGAACCGGTTACATTCTGAGCCGTTTCACCGTCGCGTGTTTAGAAAGATTTACACAGTAGAAATTTATTCTTCCTCGAGTGCGTAACAGTGATTGAATATTTGCAGTCACGTAGAATTTTTATTGCAACGACAGCTCGCTGGCGTGCCCTGCCATGTCCCTCGCTTAATAATTACCTTTCTCGAAGACAATACTTGATAACAGCCTTCGGAATACGGAAGTCGGCTAGTGGTATGCACAAAAACACGAAGAAACTACCGGGAGAATTGTCCCCGGTAATTGTTCCTTCCTTTCAACGGAATGATTAGTTCTCACGCGTCAATTCAACATTATCCACAACTCCATCCAAATGCATACTAAACGCTTCCTAATTCCGTAGAAAGTGCACTCCGACGATCGTTCTTCGCTCAGTTCCATTTTCATAATGTAAACAACTCCATGAAAGATAAATTTATACTATAGCACTCCAATTCTCTCTTTATGATAGCCAAACTTTCACATTATCTTTGGAACAAAACAATTTAGGTTGCATATTGCTAGATCATAATTATATTCGATTGTTTGAATATATTTTGTAATTGATTTTGAATTATGCACAGTGTTGAATAGACTACTGATTTTTATGGGAAGTAAATATTGTCTGAACTAATTGTTTAAGAAGCTACATAGATATTGATTTCATTTCTTAATAATTTCAGTGAGTTTTATGAGATGCACAAATTAAATCCTGGCCTCATTTCATAAATTTATTGATTATCTACAGACAACTAAACTCTCCAAAATAATCTCTGACTTTCTATTAACATACTTCGTGTTATAAATGATTTATTTCGTGGTTGAATGATTTGAATTCGAAATAAAATTGCATTTGATTAACTACGAGAACGGTCGATACAAAATAATAATACAGCATTTCTTAATTCATTGAATGTTTCTACTGTCTTGATCTAATTTTTTCTGCCATAAACCCACAAAATACTGAATATAATTATGAGCGTCACAACTAAATTCCTACAATCAGAGCGATTTGCAATAAACAAAATTAAATTATTCCGAACGAATGATGAAGGATAAATCAGAAATTAATGGGTCGTTAACCATTTGCACTATAATTTATTTACGATTGCAGTGAATGAAGCTGCTTGATCGTTCGTAATGTTTTAGAAGACGAAGATACATTTACGTCGACTGTATGCCTACATACTCTCCAACGCCTATACATCGACAATAACAAAATAGAATTTTATTTCGGTTTAACTGAAATTAATAGGGGTGTGCGAGTACTCGATTTATTCGAGTATTCGAATTTTGAGTCGAGTATTAATAAGTCTGTCGAGCCGAGTCAATCGTTTGAATTTTCCGAGCTACTTGAAATCGACGAACTGCTTGAAAAGAATGCGAGTTACTTGAAAAAATCAACCGGCTCGAATATTCGAGCTCTCGTGAAACTTCGATTTACTCGAAAATGAATTTTCAGCACGGAATTTTTCGAATTACTCGAATATATTCGAACAGATCTTTAACTTTCGAGTTACTCGTAAAAATTCGGATATGTTTTTTTCATTAAAACACGAAAATAAAACAGAAGCATTAAATTAGCGTCATAATTTTCTTCCTTATAGTTAGAATAGTATTTGATAGTAAATAAATGAATATTCGAATAACTCGAGCAATTCGAATTTTTACGAGTAACTCGAAAGTTAAAGATCTGTTCGAATATATTCGAGTAATTCGAAAAATTTCGAGCTGAAAATTTATTTTCGAGTAAATCAAAGTTTTACGAGTGCTCGAATATTCGAGCCGGTTGATTTTTTCAAGTAGCTCGCATTCTTTTCAAGCAATTCGTCGATTTCAAGTAGCTCGGAAAATTCAAACGCTCGACTCGGCTGGAGCAATCGAATCGAGTTCAGCTCAGCTCGTAAATTACGAGTACTCGCACAACCCTATAAATTAATGACGTTTAATAAATTTTGTTCGTAGTGTTCGAAACGAGTCTGACTTGATATTATAATGCAAGGGGGTTAAGTAAATAAACCTTTCAATTTCAAGCCGGTTATCGAACGATTGTCGATCAACGAACGATCAGATAATTGATCTGGCGATTTGCTCCAAATATCCAACTGCATTCTGGGGTAAGACTGCAGTCTGAATATTGCTTGCTGGTTAGTTTGAGTATAGCAGGAAAATGTAATCGGTCGAGTGCCTCTGATTCCATATGAACGGCTGTCTCGAGTAAGAGTTATGACGGAGGTAGAATAGCGTGGAACGCGTTCCGCGTTTATCTCGAGCCGATGCCTGTTGTGCAAGACTTTTGTTCGGAATCCGTCCGGAGGCTCTATTAGAAAGTTACCGGCGTAGATTGTAACATATCTGCGTAACGCTAATGCACAATGCTCATTGGTCCGTGAAGTTTCACGACTTGATCTTGAAATTACTTTTAAGCCTTGTTTCTCGTTAGGAACTGCGCCAACGAGTGCCATAAATCATCGCCTGCTCTCGAAAAACGCGAATGCACCGAATAAAACAAACGTACGAGCAGGTTCTCAATTAAAATTACAAATCTCATTGTGTATTCTATTAATGATAACTAGACAGCGGATATTATGCGTTTATGACAAAAATGAGTAATTTAAAACAGTAAAAGCATTAGAAGAATTTAAAAATATTATTATATTCTTTTCAACCTATTATACATATTTAAAAGAAAATAAATTTCTATTTCGTTGCTATTTAGGTAGAAAATTTTTATTTTACATAAAGATCCGCTGTCTAATTATAACGCAGAAAATACAGAAGAATATTTAAGTTTGGTTTCTAAAGGGTTACAATAAATTTTATTGTAAAGTATTGTAAAGATCCGCTGCCTAGTGATAACAAATAAGTATAAATTAAAACAGTAAAAGCATTAGAAGAATTTCAAAATACTATTATATTCTTTTCAACCTGTTACACATATTAAGGAAGAAAATAAATTTTTTCTTTCACTCCAATTTGCTGCAGTTCAGGTAGAAAATTTTTATGTTACATGGAAGATCCGCTGTTTAATGATAACAAACAGGCTCCGGTACCGGATCGCGGATGTTTCTACAAAATAAATATTTTCTATGTAAATCGCAAGACATGTAGACCAAATAAAAAGTTCTTTCTCTTTTTAATAATTTCTAGAATTCTGTTAATCTTCCTACTGTTCCCAATTACATATTCGATTCCAATGTTACTATCACTATACTGCACGTAGAATAAATTATAAACATAAACGTACACTACACTGGTGTGCAAAAATTGAAGGAACATTAAATTTCAACGAAAAACTATTGATATTTATTTTAGAATGAGCTAAGAATTATTATTGTACTATTCTTGGTCCCGAAATTGTAGCTTACACACATCCCTTTATAAATACAACAAGACTGCATTCATTCAGACATTGTAGAATTTTTTTTATAATAGACGCTTCAACGAAGAAGATTATTCAAAAAACTCTCATTATTTTCATAATTGCAATAATTACAGAAGAAGGATTCTCTACTTTTGCAAAGAACTTCTGGCCCAATTACCAGCGCAGCTTTTCAGAAGCAGCTTTCCATTTTTCGACGTGCAAACTGTATAGCTCGAGTGGAGAAGAATCAGCGTCAACTTTCTTTGTGTAAACGTGTGTTTTAAAAGAAAGAGGTTGGAGATAAATAGCAGTTGGTCGTGTAACAGGACAATTCAATTTACGGATCTCAAGAAGAGTTCCGCGAACTCCTGAAATGGAATCTGATTTCTAACGGCTTTTCACTGACCGCACTGGAAGTCATTCAGACGGTGGTTGCGCGCGGTGTCCGCGGTGCCAGTGCACGCGGTGCATTGCCGTGTTGCATCGGCTCGCCTCAAGCGGTTTTTCTTTTCGTGTCGGGGAAAAGAACGCGGTTCGACGAAGTAGTTTTATATGGGTGGCACCTGGTGGCTTCGATCGACCGTTGCATCCTCCGCAGAGTTTAGCCATTTCCTCCCGGCCCACTCGTCTGCGGTTTGCAACTTGCATTTTTCTAGAAGCCGTGAGCGTCGATCCCCCGTGTCCGAGCAAGAAACTTGCGGCCGCTTATTATAGCAATTTCTTGAACTTTCGTATCGTTATCCTGCGTCCTCTTCTTCTTTTATGATCGGTGACATCGACCATAACTAACATTACTTACCATTATTTATTAGAGGAAATTATTGAAATAGGAAATACTATTGTCTTTCTAGGAAGTCAATCCGTAAGAAATGAAAGATAATTGCGTGCAATAATGTACTGTGCGATTAATGTACTTGCAAATAATCAAATTAATTGAAATTAGTATGGTCGAAGCAAACGTGTTAAACATTTTGAGAATAACTTAATTCTGGGAAATAAACTACGCATATTGCATTTAAATTGTAATATTCTAGAGTCCAGGTCAAATTATTAATATGTATTTGTACAAATATTGCATTTCATTTTATATTTATAACTTTAATGAGTAACGTGTTAGAATCGTGTTGAGTTGATTTTTTAGAATATTAATATACCAGTTTGGAAAAGTCAACGATTTACCATTCACGGATAGTTTGGAAGAATGGGAAATTTTGTGGTACAATTATTGAGTTGTATAATAACTGTGCAATTAGAGTGATCATATTATAGCAAAGGTACCAAAAAAGCAATAAAATGCACGTTTACTTAAATCGTACACGTTCGACGTTTTAATGATAGTAAAATACAAAATCTAAATTTCCAATCGAATGACGAGCAAGAAGAGGTTGTGTTTAAACTGCTGCCTTCGATATCGTTGCACATTCGAATAGACAATGTTAGGACGACAGTAAGTGATCATAAATTTAATTTTACTGCCACGTATCTCGACTGGATAAAAATTATATGAACACATTATGAAATATCGAAGTTGTTGATCTTTTTTGTACTCAACGAAACAAGTTTTAGCATGTGGAATACTTCTAGTTCTTCGAAGATTCAAAATTTTCTTTCTTAATAATTTCGTAGTAATTTTTCGACTGCAGCGCTCTCTAGCTAAGAGCCGTAAGTTGTTTTGCTATTCGAAATTAGAAAATCAGTCGTCGTGGACAGCTAAGATAATTCACAATTATGTTATTGCTGCAGTAAGAATAAAAATTACATTGTTGAAAACCTGAAGACATCGAAACGCTTCTAGATTTATAGGGGTCGGTTACTTTAGTTGATGAAGGAGTTAATTTCGTTACTGATTAAAATTTTTTGAGCTAAAATTAACTGCTTCCGCAGTCAAGGAGTTGCATGAAAAATTTTTTCCTTGATACTTGTTCAAAATAGTTCTTCGTGTAACTTCGTTTAAGAGTTCAGAGAGTTTCGAAGTTTTTAGAGTTAACACTAAACCTACCACGGTCAAATGACCTGTTTTCTATTTCACACTTATTGAAATTATAAAAACGCATTCATAGGAAATGACTAGATTGACTTCTTTATTTAAGCACATATTGTAATGGAAGCGGTACAAAGTTTAAATAAATTCAATCTTCTAACTTCTGTAAAGCGTTTTACTTTTATATGTTTTGTTCATGGTAGGTTTAGTGTTAAGATTGTGTTTAGGACAAGTTCGTAACAGCAGCACAGAGATTCCTCGTTGCCCAAGAAATGATTACGCTGCGCTTTTATTTAAAAGATCGTGTACTATGCAAACCGTGAAAGGTTATTTCGTTCCCAGTCAATAATTTCACGTGTTACGTTATTGTAGTCACTATTCATCCTAACGTCAAATACCCTCCGAAGTAGTATAATACAATTCGTGTTCAAGATACACCGGTTTCGTTGACCGGAAGTGAATGGAATCGTGACGAGGCTCTAATATAGAAATTGTTCGTTTGTCATGCGAGAGAGAGAGAACGTAGTTTGGTAAATAAAACTTTTTCTTAATTGCTCTGCTCCAATTTACCCGAATGAAAGTTACCGACAGGTCAGTGTACTGTGCCTAGTACGCGCACCTCCATTTTGAGTTTCCAACTGTCGTAATCATGAGATAGTAACCGGTACGACGTAAATATGCCGCATTATAATTTTGAATCGGGCGAAGAGTGCATTTCAATGAACACTTGAATAGAGAAGAGTGTGCGCAGCATATTTATGGCGTTAATGCGACATCGTTTACACAACTGGTTGCACATTTCGACGAAGTACCTGACAGGAGCACCAGGTGGTTGTTATTGTTCACCTACGTGCACAATTTTATACATAATTTATTCTTTACTGTACACCTAGTGACGTTTAAATATATGTACTTATTTTAGAAACATATTAAGAACAATGTTACATGTACAATAAAAAGATACATCAAATATTATGCGTTTAATTCATCAACTACGATTAGAAGGAAATTTTCTGAGATTTAGTTACAGTAAAGTTAACAAGTAACGGCATAGACAATTTGATTGACAAGTTGCTGGTAATTCAAACAAAGTATTAAATATTTATTCCATTCGTCCACTACGGCACAAAAGGAAATTTTCTGTGATTTTAAAGTTCACAAGTAACGGCATAGACAATTTGATTGACGAGTTGCTGGTAATTCAAACAAAGTATGAAATATTTATTCCATTCATCTACTACGGCCCAAAAAGAAATTTTCTGAGATTTTGAAGTTAACAAGTAACGGCATAGACAATTTGATTGACGAGTTGCTGGTAATTCAAACAAAGTATTAAATATTTATTCCATTCGTCCACTTCGGCCCAAAAGGTAATTTTCTGAGGTTTTAAAGTTAACAAGTAACGACATAGACAATTTGATTGACGAGTTGCTGGTATTTCAAACAAAGTATGAAATATTTAGTCCATTCATCTACTACGGCCCAAAAGGAAATTTTCTGAGATTTTGAAGTTAACCAGTAACGGCGTAGACAATTTGATTGACGAGTTGCTGGTATTTCAAACAAAGTATTAAATATTTATTCCATTCGTCCACTTCGGCCCAAAAGGTAATTTTCTGAGGTTTTAAAGTTAACAAGTAACGACATAGACAATTTGATTGGCAAGTTGCTGGTAATTCAAACAAAGTATGAAATATTTATTCTATTTCTGGGATTTTAAACTGCAATTAACATCGTGATATTAAAATTTGAGCCCTAAAATAAATTGAAAAAAACAAGTTTGCAAGAATTCAACATAAACGATTTGCTTGAGAAGTTGCTAGTAATTCAAACAAAGTCTGAAGTGTTTGTTCAATTCGTTGAGAATGGTTTAAAGAAAAATATTTTGAGAATTGCTGTCAAGAATGCGAGATTAATTGGAATGCTGAAATATATTGGAAAGCGTGAGTTTTCAACGACTTTTTTTCGTTAGGTGACGATGTGGACGATTCTGATCTTGACGCTCTTCACATGGTCTTCGTCATGGGGTCAAGTGATCAATCGAGCACCGCATTTCGTGCCAGGTGGCGACATGGCCAGGTTGGCAGTGTCGGAAGGCACACCTCCTGGCGCACCTGTCTACAAACTCCAAGGAGAGGACCCTGAGGATTCTAGGTTGCACTACTCCATCAGCGGCGAGTATTTCACCGTGAATCGGGACACCGGCGTCGTCGTTCTGAGAAAGCCGCTAGACAGGGAGACGCAAGACCTAATCGAAGTGATCATCAGCATAACGGGTAACTATGCTGCTTTTATTGGTGTCCCGTTACGATGTTACGCTGGAATATCAATGGATAATCGCCGATATCTAGGCCAATAGACAAATTCTATGCACGCATGATTTCTAAACACACGTTCATGGTACACTGACTACCGGATTATGTCAGCCATATTTTTCCAAACTTTCGTACTAGTGATCGAAACATACGTGTGCTCGAAATATACTTTGTTCTAGAAATTCAAAATAAAATTGAAACCGTGTTCACCTATTTTTGAGATGTTTGTCTTATATAATTTGTAAATAAACCTGTAGGCAAATATCAATTTTAGACAGTTAATTTAAAAACATTACAACGACAATTTATTTCGTCAAAGAAAAGGCTGTAGAGTATTCTATCAAGATTCGTCTAAATTTGTTACTCCATTTTACAGTTTTAAGTGAATCGTAAATGGATAACGATAGCTAGCACAACTATGATGGAATGAAGTTTACAGGCTGTTTATTATTTATTGTAAAAGTGACGTTCCAAGTGTAATGTGATTTGAAGACGCGGAATGCAATAGTTTCGATTTTATCATACGCGTGCTCGAAATATACTTTGTTCTAGAAATTCAAAATAAAATTGAAACCGTGTTCACCTATTTTTGAGATTTTTGTCCTATCTAATTTGTGAATAAATCTGTAGGCAAATATTGTTTTTGAGACACTTAAGTTAAAAACATTACAACGACAATTTATTTTGTCAAAGAAAAGGCTGTAGAGTACTCTAACAAGATTCGTTCACAGTCTACATTTGTTACTCCATTTTACAATTTTGAGTGAATCGTAAATGGATAACGATAGGTAGCACAACTATGATGGAATGAAGTTTACAGGCTGTTTATTATGTATCGTAAAAGTGATGTTCCAAGTTTAATGTGATTTAAGGATGCAGAATGCAATAGTTTCGATTTTATCATACGCGTAACAAACAGATACAACCGAAATAGAGAATTCTTAACGAGAAGTATTTGGAAATGGAAGTGCAACGATTCAAGAGGATCCATTCGATCGATCGTAGTAATTGGCAATTACATTTCCAGACGAAGGGATCGCTGGATCGGAGCCCAACACCGTGTCCCTTCGTCGCGAGATCGCCGTGCTGGATGAAAACGATAATCCGCCGGTCTATCATGGCAGGCCTTATGCGGCTAGGGTGCCGGAAAGTGCGAGCGTGGGTGGCCTGTTAGTTCATCCTGGCACGATCACTATCACCGATCTCGACGGTGGCGTAAACGCGGATGTTCACGTGGAATGTGTCTCCGCGTCGCGGGACGATGACGTCTGCGATGTCTTCAATGTTTCTACGGAGAAGGTAACGCTACAATAATGTTTCTACAAAATCTAAAAACACTAAGAAAGAACCCCGCACTAATCATATGGAAAATCTATCCCGGTAAAATCAGTTGGATTTTTCATATGTTGTAGTTTATGATCTATTGAACAAAAGATGTAATGGGCACAAAGCTCAATAATGGACAGTTATCGAGTTATAATCAGTCAAACATGGCAAATTTGAATTGCTGAATACTCAAATCTCGGGAAGTATATTTACTTTACACGGTTGCCGCACCCCCACTCCCGCCACCCCACTCCTTCGATTTTGTATGTATGTATGTATTTATTTAGTGATCCCTTGCAGGTTACACGGGCTTCCGCGCGTCCCATTACATTGTTTTATTTCTTTCGACTTACATCTATCTTTTCTCCTCACATTCATCCTCATTCATCCACTTTCTTTCTCCCCTCCTTACTCTCCCACTCTTCCTCTTCTACCCTTTTCTATCTCTTTCTTCCTCTAAATTTTTTAACCATCTTTCTCTCCTCCCGTCCCCTGCTAATATTTCTGTTACCCTCTCATACATACTTCCTTCCTCTTTCTTCCACTCTCTACAATATCCCAAAACATGTTCCCATTCCCCTATCTCCACTCCGCATAACCTGCATTTCTTCTCCTCTTTCTCCAACACTCCTTCGATTTTCAAGTTGCGCGACCTAAATGAAGTTGGCAACATACTAGCGTGATTGCTGCCGAATGCTATTACTTTCTGGCATTGCTACGTCCGATATTAATATTATTGATATCAGTGTATTCCATATATTTTGGTCTCCATACTGTTTGGTAATACATAATAAGATAATTTTTTTATTAATCCACATACACTCGCACGCACACGCAAACAAACAGACACACACAGCAGAGAGAGTTTGGAGTCAAAAAATACTACGGATGTGACGAACCGTGAGGACCTTATCTCTGCTGTGACACGCAAAGATTTTTGTGAAAGATTTCTGTCCACACACCTTTTCAAGGTCATTCAAAATTCAAAAATAATGACACCACCTAACACATTATGTGAAACCCTACTATTTTTGTTTCAAACATTTTTCCAAAAATAAATACTTCCCGAGATTTGAGTATTCGGTAGCTCGAATTTGTCATGTTTGACTGATTATAACTCGATAACTGTCCATTATTGAGCTGTGTGCCCATTACATCTATTATTCAGTAGATCATAAGCTACAACATATGAAAAATCCAACTGATTTTACCGGGATAGATTTTCCATATGATTAGTGCGCGATTCTTTGTTTCTCCGCGGAATCTACCATCGATTCGAAGATCGAAGCTTCCACATTACGATGGTCCACTAGATTTACGGGGCCCGTAAAAATGACGGATTCAACATTTTTTAATTTACGATTATTAAGAGTGTAAGAAGGCATTCGTGAGGAATTATTAAATACATTTATTTTTTTGTGTGCATATTACAATAAAAATCGCTGAAGATCTAAATACAATTTTATTATTTTTATAAAGCAATGTAAAATAATCAATTTTAGTGCTCCGTAAACTTAGTGTTAAGGGGGACTTCTTGTATAACGACAATGAATATCAGTGATTTTTAACCCTCTGACTACTGTTGGAGCCAAAAGGCGTTTTTAAAATTTGGCTTCGTAGTACCGTGGGCACCTGTAGGCTTTTAACTTATTAATTCGGTCTCCTGAAACGATAGGCGCATATTGGTGTTCATTTGACAATGAGAAATCTACGCTGACGTAAAATTCCGTCGTCTCAGTGAAGGTCGCGATTAAATTCCTGCCGTATGGTACGAGCGGTACGCATCGAAGTCTGCCGTAGCGAAAGGGTTAAGAATTTTTTTCATAATAACTATTGGACATCTGGGACTAGGCCTTTTTGAGACGTAAGCAGATAGTCTTGAAGTACAAGTATATTTTTTGTTAGTTCAATTCTTCTTATTTTTATCCTGTTGTTATGGAACAAACGTGAGGAACAAATTCGTTCATCTGTGTGTCTATCATCTACACTTCTCATTCAAAGCTTAATAAACCGACTAAAAAAAAATCGTATATCAAGTTTTAGGGCATCATTGTAAAGTGGAAGCTTCAATCTTCAAGTCTGTGGTAGATTCAATCAAGATACAAATTTTACAGTGCTCGTAGAGACGCTTAAATTTGTAGCATTTTCGAAGAGACATGTCTTCAGATTTCCATCCACTATGCAAAAACACTATGGGAAAAAAATTAATGATAGACTGTAAATTAAAATAGTAAGGTATTTAAAAATTAGAGATTTCAAGTTGTAAAATAATCCTAGATTTATCGTTGTCCGACTTGTTTTTACCAAATTATAACAGTTTAACCGGTCGGGTCAAAAGGACTTCGATGTTTTCTTTTATGATTATTAAAATTATAAAAATGCGTTCGTACGGAATTTTCGAAGAAACTTCTTTATGTGTATTCTGCAAGATTGCGTGTTCAATTTAAATTTGAATTGTGCATGGTTCAGCTGGCGGAGGGAAAGTACGACGTGCAGATTACGCTCGCGAAGTCGCTCGATTACGAGCGCAGAAATTCATACCTGATCAATCTGTTGGCTGTGGATGGTGCCAGCGACGTGACGAAGGTCCTACAAGCTAGAGCAACCGTGGCCGTCGACGTTCTCGATGTACAGGTAAGAAGTGGGTCTCGACCGTAGTTGAGGTAACTGTACATTCATCCCGATCGGTCAGCATCGGTTAAACAAGATGGCATATGCTAAAACCGGCCGGAAAATACCGCGTTACCTAGTGACTCCGTTTCCGAACATGCGTTACTTTCACCCTGGGACGGTGAAGCGCATCTTTGCGTTTCCTCTAACATTATTAATCCGTGGAATAGCTCGTTAAGCAACGGTTACGCGTTTCTAATTAATCACGTGATGCCAGACGAATAGTTCGAATAGCGTGCCATTAATGTTGGTTGATTTTATGGCAACCGTGGTTACATCCATTTTAAATCTTACGTATTCATTTTGTTGCGTCAAAGCGTATTCCTTTGAGAGTACCGTTGATCTCATTGGACTAGAAATAAATAGTTAATGATTTCGATTGATTACTAAAAAATTTCGATCTATTTAGAGAAACTCGAGAAAATTCGAATTTTTATTGTCATTTATGGAACGTTTGTAATTCTGAGTCGATATGTAATCGGAGAAAACCATTTTTCATTTTTTCATACGTTCCTTTTTGAAGTTGTTTTCGACTCAATTCGTTCCATGGTGTGGAACTGACAAAATGGTAGAAAATCAATGCGATGCACAGATGAATTATTTCTTTGAAAAAAAATTATTTTCATCATTCTCTGACGTAATAACACAAAGTATAGGACATATTATTCGTGCAAAATCAATGAAAGATGTGTGAAATTGACACAAGGGATGAACGGAGACTAAAAATCCTGGTTTGAATGAATGCTGGCTGTGCAGTGGGCATGATAACTCATGGACACTGTTCAGTGCAGTCTTCGTGACGTAATTCAAGTCGGAATAAGGTGCCTAACAGTCGGGAAAAATGTCGTTTTCAGGATCAACCACCCGTGTTTCTGAACGCGCCGTACAACGCAGCGCTTCCGGAGAACACGCTACCTGGTCAGACGATACTAACAGTAAGAGCTCGCGATGGCGACACAGGTGAACCAAGAGCCTTGCTGCTCACCCTCGAAGAAGATGTTGCAGGACATTTCAGTCTGGAAGTTTCGCGCGAAGGCGACATCACCGTCGGCAAACTTGTCACCACCAACGTCTCCATCGACAGAGAAGACCACAAGATTTTGCAGAACGGCGGGATTTACAGTTTCCAGGTGAAAGCTACGGAGCTCATCAACAATGAAATACCAGCGGACACTGCCACCTCCATTGTTACCATCGTTGTCACCGACGTCGACGATCTTGTGCCTGTTTTCAACGAGAAATCGTTCGACGTGAAGATCTTTGAGGATATTGGGGTGAACACCTCATTGCCAGGTGAATTACGTTACTGTTCTCTGTCATCCTTGAGTATACTACAGCTTGCTATAGTTAGGAATGATAATTAAAAATATTCATTATTAGACTGTGGATTTGGTGCATTTATGACAAAAAAGAGTACGTGTAATTTAAAACAGTGGAAACATTAAAATGGTTGAAGACTATCGAGATACCATTTTCAATTTTTCTAAAATTATTAAAGAAATTATGAAATTTCTATATTGCTCTTATCGTTTGCAACGGATGGATAACAATTTTATTTTGGATAAAGATCCTCAGTTTATTCATGTTTGATAAGAATTAAAGATTAAAGTAAAAATCGCGGTTGATTCCGTCGACTGATTGAGCTGATCATTGATTGTTGAGCATTCCATCAATCATTGATTCGATATGTTAATTGTTAAGTGTATGTTTCCAGTGAATTCAAAGATCAAAGACGGAGTCAAAAGAAATACATATGACAGCAGGAATATTCTATTAAATATTTATTCGACGATGAGAGGAATATTAATTTTGAAAGATTGATCTTACACTAATAATTAATGATACTATTAATTAATCCTTATACAGACAAATAATATCTTCTTCTTCAATCTCTATTACCATTTGCTTGAAAATGTCGGATTTGTTTCGATCCTAAATTCAGATTCTGTTGAAATTAAAAGTTCGAGATCTTTCTCTGGATGCATTCACCATTCTACATATACAGGGCATATCCTGAAAAATTATAAGACCACCAATTAAATGCTGTTCGTTGACAATTTGAAAAGAGGAACTCTTGAATTTCTGTATATAAATTCTATAGCGAAATTTGATTTACAGGTCTCAATATGATTGTAAGCGACGGCGATGTCGGCGAGAATTCAAAATACTCGTTATCCCTAAGAGACGTGCCAGGATATCCTGGAATCAGCGAAGCCTTCGTAGTCAGCCCGACGCAAGCCCAAGGTAGAGTTCCAGTTGTGATCAAGGCGAAGAACGTCGACGTTTTGGACTATGATGTGGATGATCCTGCGAAGAGGGAGTTTGAGTTCGATGTTGTTGCACTCGTCGCGAACGAAGTGGTAATGATTTGTTGCTAAATTAACACGTTAAACGCGGAGCAATATTGTCGCATTTTCCATTTCACTTTCTATTTAAGTTTAAATACAAAAATATTATAGTACAGTGAATTCTTGATAATTGTCCACAACACGGGTCCGGCCAGGGACAATTATCGTGCAGAAGATACTATTTTTCGACCTCTGCTGAAGGTAGCGACGGCCAACGAAGCTCGAGAAGCTTCGGTCGCCGAGAAATATATCACAAAACGGGTCGAGTATTTCGGTGTGAGACCACCGCTAATCCAATAACAAAACTTCTTTATTTTTCATTCTTTTTTTATGGGACTTTCACCAATATACAAAATACGATAGAATTCTGATAATATTTACTGATAATATTTATATATTAAAATATATTATATTATGATATATATTATGATATATTAAAATAATGAAAAATAAAGAAGTTCTATCATTGGATTAGTAGTGGTCTCACACCGACATACCCGACCAGTATTATGTTACACTCCTCGGCGACCGGGGCCTCTTAGCCCCTCACGGGGTATTCCCCGCGGTAGTGGGGATAGTTCAGGGACAATTACGGGCTAGATATTTAGGAGAATTACGGGCTAGATATTTGGGAGAATTACGGGCCAGATATTTGGGAGAATCACGGGCCAGATATTTGTGTGGGATTGGAAGGTTTGGCAAGAACAAGCTTCGACGTAACGTATTTATTTAACAAAACTTATAACTAAACTAATCGTATAATCTAATGCTCTACGCGGTACGACTTTATCTCGCACGACATATACTACTTTTTCGCTCGACTTCGCCGTTCTTAATTTATGATAGACTTCGCTGTTTTCGACTCTACTGCTCGATTTCATTGTCCTAACTCTAATCCCGGAATCCCTCGACTTCGCTGCTTGCACTCCCCACTTGCACCTCACACACACACACTCTCTCTCACTCCTTCGCTCTCTCTTTCTTTCTTGACCACAGAATTACGCGAAAAAGTAAACAAACACAGAGGCCTGTATCGGGTCACCTGCAGACGCTCGTGAACTCGCTGAACACCTGCGAATCCGGCGATCCTACATTTTGGACAATTATCGAGATTCACTGTACCGTGCATAGTAAACGACTTGCTTATCCCATTTCTGCGTAATCTGTATCAATAAATCTATTAAGTCAGTGAGAACATTTGTTAACATCATATGTATTATATATCATATAGTGTTTTGTAAATTCGATACCGTAAGGCCACAGGGACTGACATAGCGTTTAACGTGTTAAGCGTTTAGACGATCATGGCGTCCTTTTACTAAATCACTTTGGACTAATTTTCAGGTAGCCACGTGCAGAGTCCACATACGTCTGCTGGACGCGAACGACCACAGTCCGGAGTTCTCCCAGAAGCGCTACTTTTTTTCTGTCTCCGAGGACGATAAAATAGGAACGAAAATAGCTGACGTTTTCGCCACAGACGCTGACAGTGGTACTTTCGGTGAATTGACATACACGCTTCTAGGAGCAAAAGAATTCAAAACAGACCCGAAAAACGGTGGAATCTTCGTCGCTGAAACGCTAGATTACGAGACGAACAAATCGTACCAGTTGATGATGAGGGCCAGAGATGGTGGCGGGAGACGCGAAGTTGTTCACATTGCGATATCTTTGTTGGATGTTAACGACAACAAGCCTGTCTTCGAGCAGTCCAAATTCTCCAGGACTGTTCGAGAAGATGCAACAAGCTTCGATCCGCAGTTGTTCGTCAGAGCTACGGACGCTGACAGTTCCACGAACGGCAATGGGAAAGTGACGTACTCCATCAGCTCGCATAACAGCGTGACGGACGATGTCTTCAAGGTATTTGCAAAAATAAAAAAATTTTTTAGAAATGCGCCACAGAATCGTAGCTAAAGTACTGTTATTATTGTGAGCTGAAAAAATGTCCCTCGGAAAGAATGCTGATAGGTCACGCCCTGAGTCACGCGTGTTTACGGCTCTAGCGAAATACAGTAAGTTCGCGATCTAAGTCCTTTTTCGGTTCTCTGCCGGGACATATACTCTGCACCACGAGAGAACCGTGCCGCGGGAAGACCGATTTTCGTTCGTTGCTGCGCATCTTCGCCCTGATTGGTGGTATTCTCACTCCTTACGCTCCCTTTCCCAATGAGAGGTTCGCTGCGCCTTCCACGACGAGTCAAGCTGCGCGAAACAGTACGGTCCTCTCGTGGTGCAGCATATAGATCGAGACGAGAAACTATTCTTTTATGGCCGCGTCGACCGATTCGAACGTAGAAAAGGACAGCATGTAAACACGGACCGCTATCCTTGTCTACGTCCGAAAGTCACTGAACATATCGTCAATTAAACTATTAAATACAGTTGCAATTATTTAGTGTTTAGTGTCATTCTAATCAGAAAAATGCCAGAACTAAGTTGGTGAAAGTTCCATAAAAAAATAATGAAAAATAAATAAGTTTTGTAATTGGATTAGTAGTGATTCACACCGATATACCCGACCCAGGATCAAATTACGCGGTATGTTTACACTGCTTGGCGACCGAGGCAGCTCGAGCTTCTTGGCCCCTCCGGGGATACCCCGCAGTGGAAGGAGTAGACGAAGGGACATAGATCGCAATGTTCCGTTGGGCTTAGATCGCGGACTTACTGCATTGGCTAAGCGGTCGCACATATATGTAACGCGTACCGTCAAAGATTAATCATTCGGGACTACGGAAGCATCGATGGTGGGGACAGGCGTGCCGAGCAAGGAGGCCCTGTAGCTCCTGTGACGTCACAAGAGCAGGGATGCCGGGTGGGCTTGTATTCCCCTAAAAATTCTTCTCCTTTTATTACTAAACGCGGCTCGACTCGTCTCCAGCGACACTAACGACGGTAGGGAATTGTCTTTAACTCTCTTTCGCGCAGAGAGTCGTGAAAGATGAATTTGATGGGAGAGGGGGAGCGTGAAGACCCTACTCTGGAATCCCTGCTCAGGAGACTTCTTTTCAGCTTCCAATAGTACCAGCTTTAAACCTGTGTGATTCGACATATTTTCCTTCTTCTATTTCAGAACTTGATAAAACATTGCATAACTCAATTGCATTCCCATAGCTTTGCCAACCTATCTGGCACAACTGCGAGATACTGCAATCATTGTTACATACCATGAAATGATGGCACCATTAACGAATGTAATTTCAATCAGTGAAAGAAATAACTATTTTGTCGCAAAAGTTAATGTCAAGTCTGGCTCGACATAGGGACGAAAGGGTTAACAACATTTTAGACCAATTCTGTGTGGAAATTGATTTCGAGTCATTGATATCTTCAGTTTGTAGTATAGGAATGTACGATAAAATGGCGAAGTATATTACACGAACCTTATGAAAAATTTTGCAAAATTGCTTGGCAGATAAATCCGGACACGGGCGAGGTGACAATATCGAAGCCGGTCCGTTCGGGAGACACTGAAAGAGGAATCTACGAGTTAGTGATTCGAGCCACGGACGGCGGATGGCCGCCATTGTTCTCCGAAGCAGAGCTCCTAGTCAGGGTTGGTGTGTCCGGGAATCAGAAGCCTATATTCCGTGGGAACTATAAATCAAATTTACCAGGGCCTAACAGTTACCGAGCAAGACTGTTGGAAAACGCTTCGCCTGGAACAGAAGTGATTAGAGTGGTAGCTAACGATCCTGATGGAAGGGACAATTTGTTGCAGTATCATATCGCTTCCGGTGCTAAAGACAATTTCGTCATAAACTCTAGGTAACGATGAAAATATTTTACTCTCCTCGCCTGTGCAACGATTACAATATTTTATCGATTGTTCCGAAGAAATAGTTGTTGTGATAATAAACGGACTTCTATGGTTTTAGCTCTGGTGTCATTACTGTGTCTCCAGATGCTCGTCTCGATCTGGAAACTGGCGGTGAGAAATACGAAGTGATCGTTTATGCCGTAGACTCTGGCACACCTATCAGAGAAACTGCATCTACTACCGTCACAGTGAACATGATCGACGTGAACAATAAGCCGCCGACGTTCAACGAATCGACGTATCTTGTTTACGTGTCCGAGAGAGCTGGCATTGGTAAGATATCAATCACTGACTTCGTTCAAAGTCTTCGAAGCTCTTCTCCAATAGCCAATTGGTAACACGAATGTTTCGTCTGTAAATAAGATGAACGCATTCTTCCGAGATAATCATGCGCGCTACTAGGAGTGTGCGAGTACCCGTAATTTACGAGCTGAGCTGAACTCGATTCGATTGATCGAGCCGAGTCGAGCGTTTGAATTTTCTGAGCTACTTGAAATCGACGAACTGCTTGAAAAGAAATCGAGCTACTTGAAAAAATCAACCGGCTCGAATATTCGAGCACTCGTAAAACTTCGATTTACTCGAAAATGAATTTTCAGCTCGAAATTTTTCGAATTACTCGAATATATTCGAACAGATCTTTAATTTTCGAGTTACTCGTAAAAATTCGAATTGCTCGAGTTACTCGAACATTCATTTATTTACTATCAAATATTATTCTAACTATAAGGAAGAAAAATATGACGAAAATTTAATGCTTCTGTTTTATTTTCGTGTTTTAATGAAAAAAACATATTCGAATTTTTACGAGTGACTCGAAAGCTAAAGATCTGTTCGAATATATTCGAGTAATTCGAAAAATTTCGAGCTGAAAGTTCATTTTTGAGTAAATCGAAGTTTCACGAAGGCTCGAATATTCGAGCCGGTTGATTTTTTCAAGTAAATCGCATTCTTTTCAAGCAGTTCGTCGATTTCAAGTAACTCGAATTCAGATTACTCGACTCGAAATTCGAATACTCGAATAAATCGAGTACTCGCACACCCGTACTCGCTACGCATGAAATCGCTAATCTGTCGTTAAATTGTTCGCTAATTTTCTGTAACGTTTGAACAGGTGAGCCTGTCCTGAAGGTAGTAGCAACAGATCCCGACTCGGACGCTTATTTAGAGTACTCTTTAGTGGAACCAATCAGAGCCGTCGACAAAACAGGCGTGGCACTGAAGAGCACAGCATCCTACGATTACAAAACTGCGTTCCGTATCAATTCTACGAGCGGACTGATTACAGTCAATCGTGTTTTAGATTACCAAGTGGCAGCCGTGATCATTCTCACGGTTCAAGCACGGGATTTGAACGCTGTGATGAACATCAAGAACCAAATTACGAAAGTCGAAGTGACGATTTACATTCAAGCTTACAGCGATGACAATCCGACTTTCTTGAATAGCGGATGGTCGCCTAATAATCCGACTATCAGGATTACTGTGCCGGAAGAACAACCGCTTGGAACGACGTTGTTGATGTTGCGGGCTAAAGAACCTACCACTGGGTATCCTGTTCAGAGATTCGAGCTGGTTAGGGACGATGACGACGAGGGATATGTTAACGTTGGCGTACAAAGCGGGGAAGTTGTGCTCACGAAAAGATTGGACTATGAAGCGCTTAATGAGGAGGTATTGTTGAGATATTATCGGGAAAATCAATATTTGAAACGCAGAGGGGCAAGTCGATACGTTTTGTATCTGTCAAATGAACAGTTTATAACTTATTTTGTAAATATTTTTGAAAGTTGTGCTTTCAATATACAGGGTGTCTCACCCGGTTTTGACATCTTGATTTCTTCGCGATTGTTAGTCCTATCGAAAAATATTCCAGATAAGAATTAAATGGTGCTGAGTGGGGCAGAATTTGGTGTTATTAGTTTATTCGTGGGTGAACGCGTTAAGGTCATGTGAAGGTCAACTTCGTTTTTTTAAGTGGAATTATATACTTTTTGATGCGTCAATCGATGCAGTTGGAAATTCGTTATGAAAAAGTATTAACCTATTTATGTTGAAAAATTAGTCGTTTAGGAGAAATTTCGACTTCAAAAATGCCGTGATACAAATGATTGCTATGTTGAAACTTTTTTTTAAGAAATAAAAGCGAATGCTTAGTGCGACAGTAATGGAGTCTTGGATTTATTTAAATCGAAATATCTCCTAAACGATTAATTTTTCAATATAAATTGGTTAATACTTTTTCATAAAGAATGTCTAACTGCATCGATTGACGCATCAAAAAGTATATAATTCCACTTAAAAAAACGAAGTTGACCTTCATATGACCTTAACGCGTTCGACCCACGAATGAACCAATAACAGCAAATTATGCCTCACTCAGCACCCTTTAATTTTTATCTGAAACATTTTTCGGTAGGAGTAACAATAGCGAAGTAATAAAGATTGCAAAATTAGGTGAGACACCCTGTATAAAAAGGAGGGATCAAAGAATATTTTAGCACACTTTTGTTTACGTAATCGATGCAAATATGGCATAAATGAAAAACTGAAAAATTTTGTATGAATTTTTCTCAAAGTTCTGCTTACAATATTTAAAGGGAAAGGTTCAAAGAATATTTTAGCATACTTTTATTTTACGTGATTGATACAAACAAAAATTGCAGAAATGAAATACTGAAAAATGTATCAACTTTCCCCTGTCTATAATTGGTTATTTAAATGGCTCAATTCTTTTCAGTCTATCCGCTTCAAAGTGCGAGCTCTGGCTAGAGACTATGAGATAACGCGTAAGATGTCCGAGGCTAACGTGATCGTCAAAGTGTATGACACTAATGACAACAGTCCGATCTTCACGCAAAAGGACTACAAGATCTCTGTCCTTGAGTCTGCCAAGCCTTCGAAGACAGTGTTGACAGTTAAAGCGACAGATATGGATCGTTCTGCTACTGAGCAAGACATTAAAAGAGGATTTGGCGAAGTGAGGTATTCGATCACTGGTGAAAACGCTAACTTGTTCGAAGTGGACCCGATTAGCGGAAATATTCAGGTGAACGATTCAGTTCAAGCTTAACCCGACAGAAACGACGCCTGATTTTCCTTATATAATGTTATAGATGTTGCCATAATACATTGTTTGATTTGAATGTTTCGTAGTTGTTTTCAAATTCTAGAAAGTAAGCTCAGTATGTATACTGGCTCACAACGAACGATCCCGAACTAACATCTCCAGATTTTAATGAAACTTTAGTATGACGTAGTGTTCTTGCAAAAATATTAATCACATAATTTTTTACGGTCATCGTTCATATTCAAGGAGTGATAACAGCCATCAAATATTTGGGAACGGAAGTTCAACAGGCAAATTGGTGTATCTTTTACTAAGGAATTCAGCCGCGTAACCCGATTTCAGATAACGCAATTTGTTTAAAAAATACATTAAGGAGTGACATATTTTTATTAATTTTTCTATTCAAACGTGAATCCATTTTCTTGAATATTTGTTTGTGAGAAGTGCATACGCAATTACAAAATATGGATGAAATAGTATTATGTTTTTTTCAATTTAAAAGAAGTTATTGTAACTTAAACATTTCGGCACTTCCTGCAAAACGGTGGTCATAAATACTAATATAATTAATGATATAGAAGATTTCCACGATAATCGAAATTATTATATCAGGATGGAACTCGACAATTCATCTGGAATGATAAAAAAATATCACTGCGGTTATAACAATAGTGGTCGCCGCCAACTTCCGCTGCAGATGATGCATGAGATGCACCTCTCGAATGAGAAACGATGCACGCTAAAAAAGAATGTGTCTAATATTTTTTAGCAAAGACTAAATGTCCTCCCAATGTTTCATTAATTTCTTGAGATGTCACTTCGGGATGGTCTCTTGTAAACATCAGAATGATGAACAGACGTCGTCTCTAAGGAGTCGAATTAAACAATTTATATTTTTAAGTTTCTTACGTCGATGAATTCTAATAGATTGCTGCGAACGCGACACTGGACAGAGAGAAACAATCAGTTCTACATTTCTATGTAGTCGCTTCCGACATGCCTCAAGGAGGTGCACATCAAAGGACCACCAGAGCGTTGGTGACAATAGACGTTCTTGATGTGAACGATAACGCTCCTACGTTCGAGCAAGAATTCTATACTGCCGTGATACCGGAAAATGCTCCGCCACGTGTCAGCGTTATCAATATCACTGCTACCGATCCTGATGAAGGCAACGGAGGTGTGATTAACTACGAAATCATCGATGAGGGCGAAGCGAACGGTGAGCAACTCAGTTCTTGTTAATATTGCTTGAAAAATAATGTTTAATATTCTGCTTGCAAATAAAGTTTGAAATCATCACAATATCTCATTGTCAGTATCACTGAACTTCCAAGTATCGTAAAATCTTCGCAGAAAGAGCGAACGGTGAGAAACCCAGTTCTTGTTAATGTTGCTTGAAAAATAATGTTTAATACTCTGCTTGCAAATAAAGTTTGAAATCATCATAATACAGTGGCGTGCAAAAGTATCCGGACACCCTTTAAAAACGAATAACTTTTTCAAAATTAGTTCAAACGGCTTGAGTTTTTTTGAGATGTTAGAAGGATTAGTTTACTAGGTAGCGTGTAAATAATTTTTTTCAAAAATTGCTATTGGTCGGAATTGCGGCGAAGAAAGTAAGGATCACAATTTTTAACTTTTTTATCTGTGCCTGTAATGAAAATTTAAAATATATCTTTTGTAGATCTTCATTGGCTGTATACATGCGCAAAGTTTCATCGAAGTCGGTTAATGTTGTTATGAGCAGATGAGCTACGAACATTGCAAGATAAGAGCTTTAGACTGAAAGTCGCAGATTTTCTGCATTTCCAGGGAATTTCGCCCTTATATGATTAGCTTTAAATGTTCGTAGCTCATAACAACGTTAACTGAGTTCGATGAAACTTTGTACATATGCATAACTTACCTAACCGACAAAAGGCGTCTTTCAAATTTTCATTTCAGGTACAGATAAAACAGTTAAAAATTGTGATCCTTACTTTATTCGCCGCAATTCCGACCAATAGCAATTTTTGAAAAAAATTATTTACACGCTACCTAGTAACCTAATTCTTCTAACATCTCAAGGAAACTCTAGCCGTTTGAACTAATATTGAAAAAGTTATTCGTTTTTAAAGGGTGTCCGGATACTTTTGCACGCCACGTAGCTCATTGTCAGTATCACTGAGCTCCCAAGTATCGTAAAATCTTCACAGGAAGACTTTCTAACTAATCCAACAATTAATTGACTTAATTCCCCAAATGATTTATATTTTACATATAACTGGCAACAACTCGAATTATATTTTACAGGCTTGTTCAAAATAAACCACACAACAGGAGAGATCTACTCGGCCAAGGCGCTGACAGGCAAAGGAAGAACAGAGTCTTACGTCATGCGAATAGGAGCGCAAGATGGCGGCGAACCAGAGTTGTCCAGTGACGTAATGCTGATCTTGTACATCGGCGACGTGGTTTGCAACGATGGTGTTCCTTTATTCATCAGACCAACGTTAGAAGAAGTTGCTCACGTATCCGAGAACTCGACGATCGGTAGTCCAGTGTTCCAAGTGGTAGCTTCAGATCCGGACGATCCTAATCTCCCGAACGGTAAAATCACCTTCAAGTTCTTGGAAGATGGAAACTTAGGCAAGGATGCGAGCGCCTTCAGAATAAACAGCGAAACTGGTTTGATTACCACGAGGAAATTACTCGATCGCGAACAGAAAGACAGTTACACGTTGATATTGGTGGCTCAGGATTTAGGTAGTCCTCCTCAACAGGCGACTAGGGTGTTGCAGGTGATAGTGAACGATATAGACGACCATAAGCCTCACTTCAAGAGGAACCTGGACAGTCCTCCGATAGAACTAACGATCTTGGAAGAGACACCAGTGGGGACGAAAGTAGGATTGATAGAAGCCATCGATGAAGATATCGGTGATAACGGGAAGATCGATTATGCCATCGTATACGGAAACGAAGCTGGCCTATTCGTCGTAGAGCGTCTGGAAAACAACTCAGCTCTGATTAAATCGAATGGTCGTCTGGATCGAGAGTCTGTCGATCGCCACTTGCTGACAGTGAAGTGTTTCCCGTATTCAGCGAAGAAGTTCGACATCGTTCCGAAACCTTACAATCGGCAAGATCCATCGGAGAGGCAAGTTCTAATCAAAGTCCTGGACATCGACGACAACAAGCCCACGTTCAAGAAGCAAAACATCACTTTAGGCGTTCGATTGAACGTTCCGATTGATACTAGTCTGATCACGTTGGAGGCCTTTGATGCAGATTCTGACGCCCTACCGATCAGATACAGCATGAGCAAAGCGTCCTTCGTATCTCTCGTTGATCCCTACATGTCCAAGCCGGAGATTCCCTCTCAGCTATCCTTGAACCCTCAGACTGGTGAACTGAGGACAACTGGATCCATGTCCAACTACGCTGACGGCTACATGGGGATCACAGTCTCAGCGAACAACTCCGTGACACTTGGAAGGGAGACGAATATTACATTAAGGATCTTTCTGCTTCGAGACAGGGATATGTTGAAGTTTGTTTTTTCTAAACCTCCTGTGGAGGTCAGGAAAACTCTGGAGGATTTCGAGAAGTCCGTCCAACAGGCTCTGTCATTGCCTATCAGCGTCAATGTTTATGACACTCAGTTCTACTCGAAAGAAGATAATTCGTTGGACTTCTCTTCGACCAGCTCCTGCTTCCAGATGGTCGGCAAAGAAGCGTATGATCTTGATGAAATGAAGTCGCTTCTTACGGATCCTAGAAACGAGGAGCTGAAGAAAGTTTACAGAGCTTATCATGTTGAGAAGGTGCAACATTGTGCTGCATTGGTGGCTCGTGCTGATGCGTCGATGACGCAGATATGGGTCCTGGCGATCGCGGTGCTCGTTGGCGTTGCTACAGTGATTTCGAGCTGCACTCTTTGCTGCATGCACGCCAAGTGAGTGTTCGTTTTTATAAATTGACAGTCTAGGATGACAATGTTGCTTTTAGATAGATTCTGCTTAGATCAGTGGTGGGCACGGGTGTAGACCCTCAAACGCCTGCTTCTCCCACCAACCTCTCTTTCATGCAGCGCGCACGTTCGTTGTATACGCTGATGTCTCGTGTCTTCGTTGCCCCATTGTACTGCGCTTGCTGGAAGGGGACAGAGGGCGCTACGGTGTGGACGGTTTTGCCTCAATTGAGGCAAAATTGGCCATCCCTGGCTTAGATCATGGACCGGGGAACATTTTTATAAAACGTTTTCATATTATCAATTTCTGCCGGAACGGATTAAGAGTTCTTGAAAACAAAATTTTTTAAGTGACTAGGACTTATAATCACACCAAACTTATTTGATATCGAGGCGCTCGTAATCTGATGTTATTAATTTTTTTATAGGTGGAGACGTCAAGGAGATATGAAGGTCAACTCTGTTTTTTTAAATGGAACGGTATGGTTTTTTATTTACATTCTAATAGTGTGTTTCAAGACGAATAGAATGACCTATTATGAAGGTCATTCATGGTCACGCAAGGTCAACTGCAATTGAAAATAAAGTGTCTCAAAGCACTCTTCGAACACTACGACGATTTACATATAACATGTTATTTACGTATTCAGTGCTACTTCAAGTGTTCAAAATGACGACCTTGAACACGGAGACGTAATCTAAAACGTTGCAATACTGATGATACAGCCGGACAAGTTTTAGTTGTATCTATTAGAGAGCAAGCTCTTTTTATACGTTCTTGCATATCAACTGTGGTTGTTGGTTTTTCGCGGTACACTTGTTCCTTCAATTTTCCCCACAAATAAAAATCTAGTGGTGTCAGGTCTGGGGAACGTGCTGACCATTTATTACTTCCTGATCGACCAATTCAACGACCTTCAAAATGTCCTGTTCAGTAATTCTGTAACATTTCGTGCTGAATGAGCAGGACATCCGTCTTGTTGGAACCACATGGACTGTCGCATGTATAGTGAAATGTCCTCTAACAATTCTGGCAAAAAGTCTTTTAAGATTCTCTCGTATTTATGACTATTTAGCGTGCCATCAATTAAATATGGACCAATTTCAAGTTCTAGGTCGTCATTTTGAACACTTGAAGTAGCAGTGAATACGTAAATAACATGTACATGTAAGTCGTCGTAGTGTGTTCGAAGAGTGCTTTGAGACACTTTATTTTCTATTGCAGTTGACCTTGCGTGACCTTGAATGACCTTCATAATGGGTCATTGCATTCGTCTTGAAACACACTATCAGAATGTAAATAAAAAACCATACCTTTCCATTTAAAAAAACAGAGTTGACATTCATATCTCTTTGACGTCCCCATCTATAAAAAAATTAATGACATCAGATTACGAGCGCCTCGATATCAAGTAAGTTTGGTCTGATGCATTTTCTTCTATCTTCAAAAGCAAGTGAGTTATTCAGGTGACCTGTTTATAGTGCCCCACCTTGCATACAGGATGTTTGCGAAATCGTGGTACAACCGGAAAGGGGATGATTCCTGTTAGATTCGATGGGGTGGAATCAGATCGTCTAAATAATGATGATAGTTTAATATAAAAGCTGATTGAATACAAAAATCATTGACCATACGACATCTGAAAGAGCCGAATAGATTGCGATCAAACGATTCACCGTCCGCTGTTAAACATAACCTTTTCTTCATATAAAATAAGGCAGACCTAGACCTTCTTTAACACTAGAACTACCGGACCAGTCAAAATGTCTGGTTTCTAATTTTTCCTTTTACAAATATTGAAATTATAAATACGTTTCCAAGAGTAACTTTTTAGCAAACTTCTCTATCGAAGTACGTATTTTAATAAAAAGTGTACAAAATCTCAATAAATACAATATTTTTATTATCATAAGGCAATATACGCCAATCGCGTTTAGTGCTTGGTAGTTCTAGTATTAATGAACGTTTAATGCATATTCGATGAACACTTGTTCATTGAATGATTTTCGTTTCGTTGCAGGTACAAACGTCAAGTGAAGCACGCAAGGATACGAGACCAGCCTCGACCGCCATTGAGTTATGTTTCTTCCGGTCCCGGAATGGTCAGCGCTGCGTCCCACACTACGCTTGGGCCAGGAACCATGGTTTCCCTAGGTCCTCATGAAAGTCCTTACGAATGGGGCGCAGATACAACTCTGTATCATCCTAGCACCCTGGAATCTAGAACGTGAAAGAAGACGCTTACCTCAGGTTGCGGTTTGGGAAACTGTGAAGAATATTTGTCTTGTATTCAACTGCGTGGAACTTTGGACCGCTGTTTTATACAGTTATGTCTCCTCTCTGGAGAGTCTAATAGAAGTTTCGTAAACGGTGCATTAGTTGAATATTATCGCAGAAACGTTGAGAATAATTGATCTCAGTGCTGTCATTTATTTATCGGTCTCGACAGAGTACTGCAACTACATGAAAATCAAAGAAAAGTACAACGATGTATTAATGAGACGATTTTTATCGATCATTTAACCGATATGTCTTCTAGAGATGTTGGATGGTTATTTTAAATTATCACGATTTCGAACATGTTTGATATTCACAGTGCTATGCTAGAAGCTTGCAAAGATCCTACGGATGGAATCGAAAGACTATGCCATTGAAACCGGTGAGATTTACTGTTAGGAAAAATGTTGCTTCGTACTGCTGCGTCTGATAGAAGCTGTTGGTTACGTTTGCGAGTCAGTAAAGATAAAAGTATCGTAAATACGGCGTTCATGAAATGTATTATAGCTGTTCGAGAATTTGCGAATTCAATAGTATCGTGGAAGAAGTCACGAGAGATCGAATCGTGCAACGAAGTCGAGGAATGGTGCTATAAACGTAAGATTGCAATGTTCGTGCCAAAATACGGCGACACGAGTAACACGCGACGGAATTTCTTAATTTAAGCGGACCAGCTCGCGTGAATTGTATATTTCTTAGACCGTAATCGAATCTTACTCGTATCGATCGCGACATATCCCAGAAATGCGGGCGTTTTCTTGTAATATATTTAGTATCTAAGGGCGAAATAAATTTGTACATTTCTTCGTAAGAAAATTGATGCTTTCTTTACCTTTTCTTACCCCTACTATTCTATTTTTACCAATTTCAATCCATTGATATTCACATCAGAGAAATTTCTCATTTTATTCTAATTTTTCTGAAATAGTTAAAGATAACATTGCAATAACAATATGTATACACTCTACTATAGTAGAATAGTTCAGAGTAGTATTCAATCTCAAATTTCTTTACAACTCACGGGATTCTATATTAACGAGCAAAAATATTTAACTCAATTTATTCGCTTTCTTGTTCCTTATATTAAATCAGGCAGTTCCAACCAGTAGCTCCGGAGCTATTCGGGGCACCTACCCCGCTTAGGTTCTTCCCCCACTCTTAGACTTCATCGTTATAATGTATAGTAGTGGGGAGCTCCACCACGAGAGCCGCGCGGCGCGCGCAGCACTCACTAACTCTACGGCTGTACGTAGTAGTGGGAAAAGGTTCGACGGTGGGGACCTTGCAATTCTCGGACGGGGAATACGTTAGAACTCCCTGTATTAAATATTGAACTGTCATTCCAATACTTCAAACCAAATTAATTTCCATTGAATACAAGTTCCGTAAAAATGAATATTAAAGTATAGTGACCAATTTATTTTCTAAAGTATATTTTGATAGGTCACTTAAAAATTAAACATTTCCGATGATCGATATTGAAGATCGAAACGTTTGTAATAAAATGCAGATCAAATTTACCGAATTATTTATTTATTTTTTCACTGGGAAATCTTTCTAGCAATGTACAAACGGATGACTGCCGATTTTTTTCCACGATCTCGTGGCCTATTAAGCAATCTCTCGATCGTCGAATATTCTACAGATTGCACGAGCCGAGTTCTTGAGAGATTCTAAACGCCCTCGACGAAAATGTCAAGGCGAGGTGGAGCACCGTAGATAATTTGATCCCGCGGAAAAGTGAACTGAGAAGTAGAAGAAACCCGAGGAGACCTTCAGTCAATGTCTATAATAATGAATATTTATCGCTAATTAAGATGAATCGTTGGGTAAAACAAGAACGAGCAAAATATCGCTCTTGATACATTCCATTCGAATTTAATTTCTGGTTTTATTACAATAATTGCATGATTACATCATTTATTAATCCTGAGATAATTAAGAAAAACACTTGTCAAGCCCAATACTTGCAAAATATTCAAAATATATTACTATTCTCAGACAGAATGCCATGAAAAAAAAATTATTTATATTCTTTTATGTTTTACAGATTGAGTAACATTTTTCCGGATTGAAGAATCACTTTTATTTTCGGACAGATATTATTTTTTAACCCTCACACGTTCCTCAGAGCAAATATTCAACCATGTTCTTTTGTTGCAATTAACTGTTGTAAAACGTTTGATTTAATATTATTATTTTCTTCCTTTGTTGAAAGATATATTTCTTTGAAATGTGATGTTATAAGTGTAACAGAATTTGTTGATTTAAACTGTAATGCAAAAATGGATGAACCAATGTCCTAGGATGTTTAGTGCAATTATTTCCAAGGACTATACGAGGGTTAAGAAAACCATTTGAAATAAATAACTTAATCTCGAGATTCAGTCTTTTTAGGTTCAGCTTTTCAAAAAAAGAATCACTTTCATTTTAAGTTTTAGATACAGTCTCGGCGAATCGTTTGAATCCTTCAATGGTATCGAGGTCCTGCGCAGCATCATCGCTCTTAGTCTCATTTATGGTCGTTGTCTCAGGCAACACAGTTGTAATTTCATCATTCTCGCGTTCCGTAGTGGTGGTACCTATAATTTTCAGTGCTTCGTATTCATATTTCTCAGTGCTAGCATAGTCTTCCTCGACGCTCGATTTATGATTAGGCGGAACCGTCGATGATTTTTTAAGATTGTCAGCATTAATCTCCGACGAGTCCTTTTTCTTCTCGCCCTTACCGTCGAGGACAGTTTCTTGATAACGCGACGATGCAAAGCCGACCGGACTTTCGTTTTCCAAAAACTTCGATCGCTCCACTGCCAAGTGTTTAGCGATCGTCTCCAAAGGTGTCCATACTTTGTTTACGAACTGCTGTCGGTCTTCCGTGCCCATCGATTGTGACCGATGAATTATGTCGTGTCTGAAAAATGAAAGTTCCACGGTCTGTCAATTTATTAATCCCAGGAGCCATGTTTCTTCTGAAGGCAATGTAATTACGATTAATAATGTGCGTCTCCAAAATCGAATTCGCATATTTGCATCACATTATTACAGCCATTGCAAAAGTATCTTTCGTTGCTAAACATAATTCTCGGGAAGCGAATTAATCTGTCAAAATGTGCGTCGTTGTCCGAAAACACTCTTCTTTCGTTCAGTTTCCTTGAATTTTGTGAAGCGTAAAGATTATTTCATGAAAATTGTATTCATGGGAAACGTAATTTCCTGTTACACGTACATCATTGTACAACACATAATCTACTTCTGACTTTCTAAAATCTTTTTTACTTTTGTGAAATAATAAACAGCGTTTTATGAATATTCATAATTTTTAGTCACCATTTTATGGTATTTATTGATGGTTTGATCATTTTATTACTCTGCTAGTAGAAAGGCCAAGAATGCTCGCGCATTCGCAGTCGAATAATATTCATAAACTAGCTATAAAACGATAGATAATATTTTTACTAGCTTTTTCTTCTCTGTTGTCATTACAAAGATGACATTTTTATGCATTTATGGTATTGCTTAAATCTGCATATACAGGGTGTCCCACGAAACAGTTTTTACGATTTTTTAAGTACTTGCGATACTCTGACAAAAAATATTTTCAACAAAAGTTGATCAGTTTTCGATTGGCTATATATTGCAATAAAAAAAGTTCGGAAAACATTTGTTTTTATAGTATTGTCAAGGTCACCTTCATTTTTTTAAATGGCACTTTGTATTTTTGACTTAACAGTGTTGTAGCCCGTGTCAAGACGAATTCAACGACCTAGTATACAATGACCTTGGGATAACCTTGAAGGCGAAAAAATGAAAATTTCAACAAAACATGACAATCTGCTTGCATGGGTGATAACAACTTGTGTTTATTATTAAGACTCGAAATTACATTCAATTTTTATGGGGTCATTTACAGTCAATAGTTTATGATGTTCCAATACACAATAAGGAACATTTAAAGCTGCGAATCCGTACAGAATTCAAAGAACTTCGCTACGACAGTATCGTAAGAGCAACCAATGCAAATTTACTACGAAGAACGGAATTGTGCCTACAACAAAACGGATTTTAATTCGAACATTTGATGTAACTTTTTTACGAAATCGTTTGCGTTCATTTAGTCAAGGTTTCTGAATTGAGTGTAATTTTGAGTCTTAATAATAAACACAAGTTATTATAACCCAGTCAAGCAGATTGTCATGTTTTGTTGAAATTTTCATTTCTTCGCCTTCAAGGTCATCCCAATGTCATGGTATCTCTAAGTCAAAAATACAAAGTCCCATTTAAAAAAATGAAGGTGACCTTGACAATACTATAAAAAAATATGTTTATCGAACTATTTTTTATTGCAATATATAGCCAATCGAAAACTTATCAACTTTTGTTGTAAATATTTTTTGTCAGATTATCGCAAGTATTTAAAAACTACTGAAAACTGTTACGTGGGACACCCTGCATAGCATGAGAGTAAAAGGATAAAAGAAAATTTAGTGACGTAAATAGCGGTTTGAATATTAGCGTAGCAGTTTTTAGTGGTGCCTCAGAGTCGCAATTCAACTGCAAAAGGTTGAAAGTATTCTTTTCGTCATTTTATTTCACATAAACTAACCTACAAAAATTGGTATTCGCAGCCTAGCGATTATCTTGACTGAATCGAATATTTTCGATACTACTGTATGATGGAAATATAGTGACACCAGCGTTTTGCGGAAATAATAATATTTCTGCCCGCAAAGTTTCATTATCGGCGGCTTTAGGGTTGCGTGTTTGCCATGTTCGTGTTCTTTACGACACATAATTCCCGTATAACGTAGAACAGAGTTTTCTGTGGTCGTCAATGGATCAGGCATGCGTCCTGTGAAGCAACTCGGTTATCGGAAAGAATTTACGACGGACCTTTTTCCGAGCCGATCGCAGGTTCATACGAATTTAGTCAGTGACATTTCACGTGGTCGTCGTTAACGAGCAAAGGAACGCCGGTTTCGTTCGATTTTCTGATATTTTTTTTATCGAATCGACAGCGATCGTGCACACTCGCGGCTCGTTCGGTGAAAGTCTGCGGGCTTTGTCGATCTTCCTGGTGATTTGCAGATAAATCTATCGTCCCCGCGAGCGGCATTGTAAACGATTCCACGATTTACAGGCTGATACGCGTCGAGAGGTCGCCGATTTCCGAATCGGGAATAAATCTAGAGACGGTGCCGTTCTCGTGATTATGTAACCGAAACTAGGGGAGACATAGACACTCATCGTTCCGATAGTGTGGGTGGCGAATTTGCATAATTTTCAACGTTTTTGCATAATCTCCAGACTGCCAACCTGTGGATATCGTCTGCAGAATAATTTACATTCCACTATAATTTTATGTAATCTAATATAACTAGAAGTATTCACGGTACGAAGATCGGTGTTATCCGTGTTTGTTTAACCCGGTGCTTTATGATTGCTTTCGTAACTTCGCTGGTCAGAGCTAGTTTATCGTTAACAATTTACTGGGAGTAAAAGGAATCTTGTGTTCGTTGAACGGTTACATTTTCTTTGTAGATAATGAGGGGATCATATTTTATTTCTACTCGGGAGAAGAGACTGTAAAGAGTGTTTGGTTGTGCTTGAAAGCTTCGGATCTGGCAGGATTTTACGAAGCGAGGGTTTGTAAATAATGGATAGACATAACAGACACTTGTTTTAATCAAGGCAAGACTTGGACTCTAGACATCAAGATTTGGAAACTAAATATATTCTGAAATTTCAACTAGCTGTTTATAAATTAGCTTGTTCGAAAATGTTCTGATAATTGAGCAACAACCTCAATAAATATAGATATAAAGCACTCGGTAAATAAATAAGATAGATTTTAAAATACTGTTACATTATTTTCAACTTACTGAAAGTAATAATAGTATGGAATTCAATTTTTATTTAACTCCTGTTTCTTCCAATTGTACCCGAGTACTTACTTTTGATTTATCTGTAAAATTATTTGCACATTCCTGTTGGTAACTAGCAATATTGTTACAGATTTCTACCATATCTGAATAATTACAAATTAATTTACATTTGTTGCATGAAACAAGTTTTGGAACTATCAAGGTTGCATTACATTATTTTCAACTTAATAAAACTAATAATAGTATGGAATTCAATTTTTATTTATCTTCTGTTTCTTCCAATTTGCGGTAGAACATTTCTATTTTGTGTAAGAATCCGAAGTTTATGTATGTATGTCAATAACCGAGTACCCGAGTACCTATCTTCGATTTATCTGTAAAATTGTTTGCACATTCTTGTTGGTAGCTAGCAATATTATTACAGATTTCTACCTTCACTGAATAATTACAAATTAATTTACATTTGTTGCATGAAACAAGTTTTGGAACTATCAGATCTAACAACTATAATGTTACTAACACTTTGACTGCCAAACCAGTCTCCTTGCATTTTACAGATTTTAACCGGTAAAATGAATGTATTAGCGTAATTACTAATTTATTAATTTTGACAAATAATCCATATGTGCGTGACACGGCAGACAACGTGTTAAACATTACAGAGAATTTTGGGTAGCAACAGAAAGATTAAAATTAGACAGCGGATTTTATGCATTTCTGACAAAAATAAGTAGGTCCTATATGAAACAGTGAAAACACTGGAGGAATTTAAAAATACTGTTATATTATTTTCAACCCATTAAACATATTAAGAAGAAAAAAATTTTTATTTCGTTGCAATTTAAATAGAAAATTTTTATTTTACATAAAGATCCGCTGTCTAATTATTCGACTGCGGATTTTATGCATTTATGACAAAAATAAGTAGGCGTAATTTAAAACAGTAAATAATATTAAACATATTAAAAAAGAAAATAACTTTCTATTTCACTCCAATTTGTCGCTATTCAGGTAGACAATTTTTATTTTGCATTAAGATCCGCAGTCTACTAATTATAATGTAGAAAATACGGAAGAATATTTAAGTTTGGTTTCTGAAGGGTTACAATAAATTTTGACAGAACTTCGTCCCTAAAATTAGCATTTTCATATAAGAGCCGATTCTGGACCTTGCCTAATGCTTGTCAAAATAAATTTCTACGGTTACCTGGTAATTTTGTTCTTCCTTTTCGGGTACAAATTCAAATGGAATATCATCTGTTGCCTTTCCTCTTCGTCGGTCATTGGCTGGTTAGGCAATGCTAGTATTGGCTGCGGGATCGGGGCATAGAACTTTGGCCCTCTGTTTAGCTGAATCGGTCGTCTGATGTCGTAATCGTCCGATGGGACTTGTTTCGGTCTGGTATTCTTCTTGTTCTGGTCCATAATGTCAGTGATCGGGTAAATGTCCAGCATCACGCTGAACGGCTTCGGTTTGCGTCGCTTCGCGAGGTTGTAGGCAGCTGCATTTTCATATTGTGATTCTATTGATGACACAGGCTGTGCCACATAGTTCACGGGTCTGCCATATCCATCGTAGTAAGGATTGTACCTCTGCAAGCCTGTTGGAGCGAACCTGGAAATGTTCGTCAACTTTCAATTAAAGATTCCATTACTGTTCCAACAGGATCCGATGATTTTAATGGACGTTAGAACATTTCTATTGCACTGTTGACAAAAATTCAAAAAATGCTCACACTATAATTAAGAATATTATTAAAAGGCTTAATAATTAAGAGGCTTCATATTTTCATTTTGTGATTCACATTTATTTTAGTAGTTTATTATTAAACTACGGCGCATAAGCCGTAAAAAACGTTAATATGAAAACGTCACAATAAATTCTTAAATGTAACGTGATAATGTCTTAAATATTTTTTTTCTCTTTATATAAAATACAAGATTATTAATTGCTGTCTTAAATATGCAACGTTAGTTGTGAATGTATAATACAGTTATGATTGATTTTACTAATATTTTTTAATATATTAGACATTAAAAATTAGATATTAAAAATTGTCAAATAGATGGTCAGAAAAATTCAATATGCTTTCTCCTTGTTATCCAAGAACTGCATTCGAAACCTTTGTCAAATACAATACATCACATTAAATTCTTAATTGTAACGTGATAATGTCTTAAATATTTTTTTTTCTCTTTATATAAAATACAAGATATTAATTGCTGTCTTAAATATGCGACGTTAGATGTGAACGTATAATACAGTTACGATTGATTTTACTAACATTTTTTAATATATCAGATATTTGATTGTCAGAAAAATTCAATATGCTTTCTCCTTATTATCCAAGAACTGCATTCTAAACCTTTGTCAAATACAATCGAATCAATCAAACCAAGCATGTAGGCATCATTATCTACCATTTTATAGATCCTGTGATTATTTTGACGTATAATGTATATTTAAACAATTCCTGTAACATTTGAAACAGTCTGAAACCTGCTCCACGATCCAATATATGTCTGAACAGTTTCAGTCACGCAGACACGCGTAATTTCAATAAGATGATACATTTGTATAAACTGTACGTACATATTACACACACCTAACATTGGACGTAGCCAACAGATTGACATCCCCCGGATGTTTCGGTTTGTACTGATAAAACGGATCCTCGTTCGAATAACTATCATCCTCCTCTGATCTATCGCTGTTTGAGATCATCTCACTCATATCAGCTGTCATGTCATATTTTTTGGGGTTCACATACACACCAGTGAACTTGATGCCTCTGTTCGGCAGTTCAGCATCGTTTGTCAGATATTTAATGATGTCTTGGATGTTCCTGGACGTATATGGATATCTGTATTGAGTCAATTGAGGATACTTTAGTCGTTTGAAGGCTGTCGGTTGGTTTGACTTTAGCTCCCAATGGAATGGAGTTGGACGACTCTCTTCGGAGGTTTCGTCATCATCGATCGAACCTGGGTACCTGGGTCTGTGTAAATATTAATTAACGTTTGCGGCGCATCGTTTCTTTATGTCCAATGCGAAATACTTAGTGCGATCTTCTTAAAAATTAGAAAGACATACAGATGTTTTTAGAGTGGTTGAGCTAAACATATTCAAATTTATCGATGGAGGTGTACTCAAATTTCTAGAATTCGTCTGCAATAAAATATTAATTTTTTAAGATTAACCCCTTGCACTATAATAACGAGTCGGACTCGTGATAAGGATTTCGAACAACATCTACTACACATGTAAATTATTAATTTCCTTTGAATCGAAATAAAATTTTATTTTGTTGCTGTCGATATATAGCCATTGGGGAATATACAAGCATATAATAAATTTAGATTTTCTTTTTGTTCTAAGAAATGATGAACGACAAGTCCTAATCACTGTAACCGTAAAATAAATCATAGTGCAAGGGATTAAGCAATCAAATCCCAGAGTGATCTAAAGTAATACATGTACGAAATAAATCCTATGTCTTCCTATCTGCACATTACGCAACCCAATACACAACAAAGCCAAAATTCTGCGTATAATTTATAATACACATATGTATATTGCAGAGATACTTCATTAAATTCCACGAAAAAAGGAAAGAACTTGATTTACGAATAAACGAACGAGGTCCGAAGTGATTTCAGCGAGTATTATGTAAGAATGCTTTTACACGTTCTTCCTCATTTCGTAAAAAATATTGTGTTATAAATGATCGAAACATCTTTCACATATTTTAAACACAATTGCCATACGCATATATTTCTTTTCATTTCAATAACCCGTGGGATGATGCAATAATTATTAACGATTTCGTAGATTTATGTGATGTATAATCGTTCAGAGATTGAGAGGAGATTCTGAACAATTTTATGATACCTTTGTCTCACGCGATAGACAGCAGCATGATTGTCAAACAACTGTTTGCCCTCCGCGGGTGATTCCTCGCCGTTCCTTTCCACGGATTTCAGCACTCTTTTCCGTAATTTGTAGTTGTTCAGATTCTGCGACCTCATCTCGGCGTCGGACGCCCTATTATTATCTGCGCCGGTGTATGGAAAAATGTTCCCGTTATTCCCATTGTCGGATCGATCCTGAATGTAAACGGGATCGTTCGCGGAATAATTTGTCTCCGACGCGTAGGCCGAGTTGAAGAACTTCTTCGTGCTGTTCGTCGGTTTCTTTAAAGCATGTTGCAATATGTACATATGCTTCGATTCTTGATTGATTTTACTGTTCGCAGCTGTGGCCGATGCGAAGTCGTATAAAAATATCCCGACCTGCAAACAAAAATCACGTACCGTCAATCTGGGTCATTTATTTCCGCAATGAGGATTACGTTCGGCTTAAAATTTGCATTTGCTCGAACACTGAGCAAATTAAATTAACATTAATATGCTTTTTCCAATAAAAGCGTCTGCATACTATGATTAGATCTAATTTTTATAGCTGTTACGAATAGAAAATCTCCTGATTATTATTACAGTAATTCCGCTATCTAAGTCCAACGGAACGTTGCGATCTATGTCCCTTGGCCTACTCCTTCCACTGCGGAGCTCGAGCTGCCTCGGTGGCCGAGCAGTGTAAACATGCCGCGTAATCTGATCCTGGGTCGGGTATATCGGTGTGAATCACACTAATCCAATTACAAAACTTCTTTATTTTTTATTATTTTTTCATGGAACTTTCGCCAACATATTCGTGGCATTTTCTAATGAAAATGATACCAAATATGATATAATTCCGATGATATTTAGTTGTGTAATGAACGATGGAAGTTTCTTATTGGCATTACATTGTGACTCTTGTCGTCTCTTTTTTTCCTATACGCTGTCCTTCTTTACGTCCAAAACTTTCATCGTTTATTATTCAAGTAAATATCATCGGAATTATATCATATTTGGTATCATTTTCATAAGAAAATGCCACGAATATATTGGTAAAATTTCATTGAAAATAAGTAAGAAATAAAGAAGTTTTATTATTGCACTAGTATCGTCTCACCGATACGCTATTTTTTGTTGCGCCATCGGCCGCGCGGTCCGTGTTTGCATGCTGTCCTTTTCTACGTCCGGCGCGGTCGACGCGGTCACAAAAGAATAGTGTCCCTTCGCGATCTAAGTCCCAGCAGGGAACTGAAAAAGGACTTAGATCGTGGAATTACTGTATGTCATTTGGCAATGTCCAACCTATGAAGCTGAGCGTGACACGCTTTTATCAGCGCTTTTCAGACGTAAGTACTGTCCCCCGATTTCTATCCATTCTTTCCTATGCGGCCCAGATATTAGAGGCGCGAAAATTATTTTTTGATTTCATTAAGATAAGCTCAATTAAAATTTAATTTCTATGAGGTGGTTGTGCTCTAACAAAATTAATGCAAACTAATTATAAGTTAGACACTAAGGCATATTGTAACATAACCTTATATTGTATAATTTGTAATGTATATGCTATATAAACCTTATATGGTTTAAAGCAACGAATAAATAATAATTGAAAATCTCCTGCTGTCGATAACAGAGTTTTAACACATTCGCACCAAACCAACAACATTTACAATATCTACCGTAAAATGAATGGGTAAATTGTTGTAAATGGTTCAATCTATCTTGAGATGTGCTATAATTAGACAGCAGAGTTTATGCATTAATTGAAAACATTAGTAGATGAAAAACAAGACAGAAGAAACAATGAATTTGATATCAAATTAATATAATAATTGTTGAAAGAAGAAATCACTTTTTATGCAACTTTTGTTTCTTGTAATTACCTGTACATAAACATCCGTAGTATAGTTGTTATAGTCGTTTTAAAGACATGTTAGTTGGTTTAAAAGTTGTGGTTTCTTTACAATAATATAACTTTGCGAACTGTTAATCAGTGTGAAAGTATTAATAATTTATGAACATTGTGTGAATATTTGTGACAGAATGTACTACTGCTTCGTTTTTATTTGTCTGCAGGTTTCTAATGTGATTGGCGTCATCGCCGCGGGAACGAGAATTAAATCGTGTCAAAACACAGTTAACGCCCTATATGTGAAGCACGCAGAAATCGTCTTTGACGCTTGGCTCGCCATGCATGGAAGGGTTATGCGGAGATTTGCGGTGAAATTGTGAGTTTTAACATCACCGCTGTGTGCCTGTTACATTAATCATGGGAGAAAACTCGGCGAGATGTAATTGCATCCATTGTTCACCGGAATGGCGCCTCGTTAAGACACAAAGGGACGAAAGCTTTACTTTTTAACGAAATCATCACCATTGTCAAACCGAGCATCGCCGTTTACCTGGTTTCACATTCTTTATACGATAATTACACTGCACAAATGCAACTCATTCTCCCATTTTCTGAACCATTCTTCACGACCCGCAGCGCGTAAATTAAATGCACTATCAAACCAAACATAAATCGATTAAAATGTGTTGATTTTATTTATCATTGATTGGACTAGATTGAACATGAATCGTTTAGAGCTCTAAATATTGATTCGTTACTATTGTTTATACTAAGTCTGTTACATATGTGATATATAGATACATACAGCAAAAAGTAGGATTTGAAAAATTTAGAGGGTTAATTAAATAAAAATGTGTATATGTGAGTATGGATGGTGTTTGGTTTAATGATTTGTATCACTTTAATATAGGTCTAATGAATTCAGCGATGGAGTTTTCTAGATCAACTTTCAAGCAATTAAAAATTCGCTCCGGGTTTCCCTGATTGAATTACTCCGTCGGCAGCGTCTACATTAATTATTAATTCCACGCGGAATTTCTATTTACGTCATCGTGTGTTAATTAAGGATTTATCGACCTCTGATGAGCGCACGTTAAATGATGCAAACGTATGAACACGGGTAACATTTAGACACGATCCGACGCAGTGAACTGTTAATGAACGATGGATAATGATCCTCGGCCACGCCGAGGAAGTCGTTGAACCGGATGGGTGTAACAACTGGAAGAATGCGATGCCGCGATTTCCGAGATCAATAGATTGTGTAATACTCGTAATTCCAGAAGCTGGGCCTCATTATTGCAAATAACGAGATACATAGGCAAGTGATGTGCAAACATTAAGCGATCGAGTGTGACGCTTTTAATTGGTCAAAGAATCTTTTAAGAAAATCTTCTCTTATTCGTTTATTAATTGACAGATTTGGTTGTCATGACTCTAATTTTAATTTATTCAATGGGATAACTAAGGAACACAATTAGAATCAAAACTAATGGAAAGTAAGAAGTGTGACATGAGTAATACTTGAGATGATATATTTAGTGAATAAAATTAACACGTGTTATGAAAAAATTCCAAGCAAATACTGACATCAAACGAAAACTAGCCATGTCAGAGAGGTGGTACTATTTTGTACATAATTGTAAACTATTACATTTCTATCAAGTACTATAGACAATCTAAATAATCTTCTGAGAAGTTGGACAACTCGTTCATAAATTAATTCGTTCTAAGTATTGTTTAATTTCAACACGGGATACGAATATTAATAAACTTTATGATTTCGGCGCAAGGTTCGATCATATTAAGAAGCAGTTACGTATCTGCCACCATGGGTTAAATTATCGTTTTTCGTAACTTCTAATATTCTGTTCATAATATATTTTTTTTTATTTTACCTGTTGGCACAGCAAACGCAATAATGTCTCTGTGAAAATGATCCACATCAGGATCGAAACGTCGAGAATAATTTAATTGCAAATTTGCTGCTTCTTAATATGATCGAACCTTGCGCCGAAATCATAAAGTTTATTAATATACTTCATTTTCGATCGAGAGGAATTTCACAGGATACGAGCGATCGCATTCCAACGAGTAGGAGTAATATAATAATAATAATTTTAATTAAATAATGGTAATCATTTTCATCAGTGTTCAGCTTGCATAATGTCACATACTCACCAATACCACTGCAACCACCACCATAACTCCAATCGCGAATTTCCTTGTAATGATACCGTAACGGCTCCTAGTATCTCGATCACTGTGATCAGAATAAAGTCCAAGCTGTGATATACTAATCGCAGTTCTGCGTTCCGTTTCAAGCATGTCCTTTCGCGGAATATCTTGACTCGTATCCTCCGTAACCATTCATTGGCGATGTCTAAAGTACTCAAACCGGCCAACCGTGCACTCGTAGAACTACTTACAAAAAGATGGGAATTCCTTTGCGATTAACATCGAAGAAACTGCCAAAATATCCTGCAATCTTCACAGATAGCTACCGTGCCGAATTAATGAATATTCAATCGACGGTAGTGAACATTTCGCGCGAAATTCATTTATAACGATCACGATTTACCGAAAACGATCATCGTCGATCGCGAAGACTATTAGCCGATAGTTTAATTGATTTTCAACTAACGATGAAATCGTTTTGCGGCTTTTCTTTCGCAAGAACGCCGTATTCTTCCGAAGCTCTATATGCAACTAACGAGCTCTCATTTCGCGCTACGGAGTTTTCACTGGTGATTCTATCACGAGCCTAGAAAATTTCATTGTACGTGGGGGAGGCTCGTTATGGTAGTAGGAGTCGGGTTATGGGCTACTTGCTACGCCATGAGGATCGAGCCTGCAAAGTGAATGTCAATGTCATTGTGTCAGCTCGATTTGCTCGCCGGATGCACCATCCCTCTCTTCTGTATACCACGATCGACTACCCAAAACAATCTCAACGATCTCACTCCATAATGATAATGTTAGCTCATCCCCGGAATTCAACGAGACTTTAACAATTACACCGTCAAAAGACGAGTTTTATTTAATCGTGAAAGTACATTTAAGGAACACGCGCGATGTCCGAAGGACGCGCCTCATCCACGAGTGCTATTTTATGCAAAACCGTATTTCATAATCATTAATATTCATGAGCAAAGAGGATCTCGTAGGCGGAAAGGTGACTCTCGAGGCCCTCTGGCGAGTCAGGTGTCTCTTCAGCGTCGCTGTCGTTTCGGTTGCTCGAGTGAAGAAGATCAAGAGTGCATGAAATTGAGCGTAAGATTCACGTGTAAGGAAAGGCTTTCTCTCCTCCGAGAACGCTATTATCGAATAATAATATGTGACATTGTTCAAACTGGTGCGAAATAGAAATCTGGCCATCCAGCCATCATCTTCCCTTTCTAACTTTTACGTCTTTCACCGACAGGGAGCAACGACACGCCGTTTACATTTTGTACAAACTTTATTTAACCGTGCCGGTCATACACTATAGGATTAAACAAAACAACATACAATACCGCCGATGCTCGGTCAAAAACAGTTCACGGTTATCTTCTTCAAGGTATATAAATTGTTCAGAAACATTTTATTCGCTTTTTACAATGGTTACAGTTACGACCTAGACACGCGCACTTGATACAAGCAACTGACGATACATCGACGTTGTTTAGCCGGCCTGTCGCGTTTGCGTTACCCATTGCACCGCGGTGTATCATCTTCTATCCTGTGATCCATAAATAGCTCTTATTTTACACGTATTTATATGTATAAAAATTACAAAAGAGTGATTGCAGTTTGCGACTGTCAGTTCATTCGGACCGCCTATGGGGCCCATCATCGGACAAATGGCGGCAATTCGAGCGGATTCTCCGGTACCGGGTAGAAATAGCCGATTGGTCTCTTCGTGGTGGGTGGAAGAGTTGGTGGCGGCGCTGGAGTGCCAGTTGGCGGTGGAGTATACACGGTTGATGTCGGTGAAACAGTGTATATGGGCGTGGGTGGCGGTGGTGGGGTCACAGTGACACGTACTGGTGTTGGACTCGAGGGTGGAAGGTACGGATCAGGACGAGTGCTTGGTTTATTACCATTGATTGGTGGCAGGTAGGAGGATGGTTCTATGGGAACGCGAGGCGTAGTACGATAAGTCGTGGTTGACCTAGGGGTAGTGTAAGTTGATCTAGGAGTGGTGCCATAGGTAACAGTTGTTCTCCGGGTGGTAGGGTACGTAATTCGAGGAGTAGTGTCATAAGGTCGTGGGGTGGTTCTATAGGTAACAGTTGTTCTAGGGGTGGTGGAGTACGTAATTCGGGGAGTGGTTTCATAAGGTCTTGGGGTGGTGCTATAATAAGATGTTGTTCTTACAGTATCTGGTGGTAGGTAAGTTGGGGTCCGTGTTGGAACATGAGTGGGTGTGCTGTAGGTAGGTCTTGTTGTAGGGTACGATGTTGTGGGTCTTGAGGTGGTCCTATAAGGAGTTCCTGTGGTGCCGTAAGAGGATGTCGTTGGTGTACCGTAAGTAAATCTTGGGGTGGTTCCATAAGAAGACGTTGTTGGAGCGTAAGTTGGTCTCGATGTATGTTGATCTGGTGGTAGGTAGGTGTTGGGTTGCGTTGGAGGTCTTGGAGGTCTGGTGGGTGGGGTTCTTGGTGGTTGTGTCGTTTGTGGAGGAGGTCTAGTTGGTGGCTGTGTTGGGAAAGGTGGCAGATAAGGTGTTGGCTTTGGTGTCTGTGGCGATGGTGGACGAGGTCTGGTTGGTGGCTGAGGTGGTAAGTAAGGCGTCGGTGTCGTTTGTGGTGGATATGGCGGTTGTGTATGGGGAGTAGGACGTTTAGTTGGTGGCTGTGGTGGTAGGTAAGGTGTCGGTGGTGCCTGTGGAGGAGGTCTGATCGGTGGTTGTGGCCTATGAGGAGGGAATTCCGGCGGAACATAAGGTGCTGGAGGTTTCGGTGGTTGTGGCCTATGAGGAGGGAATTCCGGCGGAACATAAGGCGCTGGAGGTTTCGGTGGTTGTGGCTTATAAGGAGGTGATTCGGGTGGTACATAAGGTGCTGGAGGTTTCGGTGGTTGTGGTCTATGAGGAGGTAATTCTGGTGGTACATAAGGTTTCGGTGGTTGTGGAGGAGGTGGTTTAATTGGTGGTTGCGGTGGACGTGGAGGTACTTCTGGTGGTACATAAGGTGCTGGAGGTTTCGGAGGTTGCGGTGGACGTGGAGGTAATTCTGGTGGTATATAAGGTGTTGGAGGTTTCGGTGGTTGTGGAGTAGGTCTAATTGGAGGTTGTGGTGGGGAGGGTGGTAAATACGGTGTAGGTGGATGTGGTGGTGGTGGTGAAGGTCTGAAAGGAGGAGGCGAAGGAGAGAAATGTGGTGGTGTTGGTTTTGGTGGTGGGAATGTTGGTGACGGTGTCGGGTAGTCGTATCCTGTCGATGGTGGTCTTGGAGGGATTATAGGTTGATAGGGAGAAGGCCTTGGTTGTGGTGGAGAAGGTTGGAATGGTGGTCTCGTCGGTGGTTGAGGTGGGGAAGGTGGGAAATGTGGTGGTTGGGGTGGAGAAGGTGGGAAATGTGGTGGTGGGTATGTCTGTGGCACTGGGTAAGTGGGTTGTAGTGGCGGTCGTGGCGTTGGTTTGACTGGGGGTTGTGTTGGGAACGGCGGCAAGTAAGGTGTCGATGGCGATTGAGGTGGGACATAAGGTGCTGGAGGTTTCGGTGGTTGTGGAGATGGTCTAAAAGGTGGCTGTGTGGGGGATGGAGGGAAATAAGGTGGCGACGGAGATTGGGGTGGCACGTAAGGTCCTGGAGGTTTCGGTGGTTGTGGAGATGGTCTAAATGGTGGCTGTGATGGAGCTGGAGGGAAATAAGGTGTCGAAGGAGATTGGGGTGGGCCGTATGGTGCTGGCGGTTTCGGTGGTTGTGGAGATGGTCTAAATGGTGGCTGTGTTGGAGCTGGAGGGAAATGTGGTGGCGTCTTTGGCGGTGGTGGCAATGTCGGCTGTGGTACTGGATAATCGTATCCAGTTGATGGTCGTCTAGGAGGGGTTACCGGTGGGGATGGTGGCCTTGGTGGTCCTGGTGGATATTCTGGTCTACTCGGAGGTAGTGGTGGAGATGGTGGTCTCGGTGGTCCCGATGGAAACTCTGGTCTACTCGGAGGTAATGGTGGGGATGGTGGCCTCGGTGGTCCTGATGGAAACTCTGGTCTACTCGGAGGTAATGGCGGGGATGGTGGCCTTGGCGGTCCTGGTGGAAACTCTGGTCTACTCGGAGGTAGTGGTGGGGATGGTGGCCTTGGTGGTCCTGGTGGGAACTGTGGTCTACTCGGAGGTAATGGTGGGGATGGTGGCCTTGGTGGTCCTGGTGGTCTCGGCGGTCCTGGTGGAAATTGAGGTCTGTTTGGTGGTAGTGGTAGTGGTTCCTTCGGTGGTGAATAATCATATCCAGTCACAGGTGGTCTGGAGGTAGTTATGTGCGGCGTTGGAGGTGGTGGTCTAGTTGGTGTTGGTCCACGGGACTGCGTATAATCTATAGGTGCTTGCGTATACGTAAACGTAGATGGTACAATTGTTGTTTTCGGTGGCTTTGGATACGTGTATCCCGTGGTTGGTCTACTTGATGGTATGTGTCGCGGAGTTGTTTCTTGAAAGGTATGTGTTGTCGTCACCGTTGGTCTATGTGGCTGTGTGGTGCTAGAAATAAAGTACATGACGCACAATTAAATATGTTTCTCTCCATTATATATCGCATCAAGTAATTATTACTATTCCTCTAAATATTACCCTGTCGGTAAGGTGAACTTGATGGTTGGCTCTTCATAGTTGTATCCTCCGAAACTAGATTTTCCTAGTATCGCCCTTTTGCTTCTCTCATTGGATGCTTGTACACGGCATATGGAGAGCACTGCCACTATCGTGGCAATCCACAGGATACGCTGAAAAATACCATAAAAGCCCGAAATTTTGTAGAACTGATCCAGCGTTTAGTGTCTTTGAAATTGTACTAATTGTCAAGGTGAGAAAGCGTTGCGATATACACCATTGAAACTCACGAAGCACGCCCATTCAGAAAACGCAGAACTAGCGACAGTGACCTCGATTAATAACGCCGCGGGTCCGAAGTAAATTAAGTCACGGATTGCCACGTAATCGATTATAATACATATATCGAAGACCGTCTTCGTGGGATTATCTCACGCCTCACCCACGAGCCTCTTATATAATGGGTCTCAACCACATAGCACGTCATATGATGTACCAATGATCGTGAAAGGTTCGTCCGTGCGAAATGCAACGCACTCTCAATTGATTAACTGCTACTCGACGCTGGGAGGCTACATGATTCAGCTCGAGCTATTCCCAAATTTTCTCTCGGATCGTTCATTAAAACTAAAATATAATGTAAAATCGCGGCTAATCATCGCCGCGCGGTACAACCAATTATACTTCGCGAAGTAAACTTCATGTCATGATTTCGTAACTTTTCTGTTTTCTTCGCTCGTCTCTAATTAGTCTCTCGCGGGAACTTCGTGCACTTTTTGCTCGTGAACAATTAAATGCAAATATTCTATCCGTTGCAGGCAGTTTGATACGAGATTTAGACTTCAGATTTTCGAAGTGAGACCGGAGCAAGCACTCGGAGCTCCATCCGACGCAACGTTTCGGATCGAATAGGGTCTAATGGAGCGAACAGTGCGGCCGCCCGCCATCGCAAATTATCATTCACAGCTTCGAGTAGAGCTTCATAAATCAGGGGGAGCTCGTACCGGAGGCCTCGTTGTCCGAGAAATTAAAACCGTTTTATCCGTTTGCGAAATCATGAACACGGCACGAATGATGGTTCTGGCTCGAAGAAACGTCCAGTGACCTTTAGACGTATAATTTATAAAGAGGGATCCGCGCGCTGCCACGGGGAGAAGATTCTCCTCACTGTCTTTCGCCAGTATGTGAAAGGCTTCTAATGTATTAGTGGTGTCACGGCGGTCTTCGGTCTCCGGTCCGCGGAACACGCGATACAGATCGCAAGGTTACGATTTCTTAAAAAAATTTTAAGATCCCACGGTTTCCAGAAGCGTCTGCCAGAAAACGCGGATAAATAAATCTTCCTGATCAAGGAGGATTCCAGGGACACCATTTGTTACCATAACACGAGGGAACTTAACAAGTTGCACGTTTCTTGAACTGTGTCTCACCAGCTTGTTTTCTTAACGATGGACAACTCTGATACAATTTTATTCCAATTTCTGTTACCTAAACAAGCAACGTTTTGCTAGATAATTTTAATAACATTCAATCCAATACATTTTTCAGTCAAAGTACACTAAAAATTAAAGGATATATTAGAATCTAGAGTACTTACACTGTACACTTGTCAATAGACATATGAATACTAGGTAATCTTCTATTCTTGGTCACGTTGAATAGTGGCATTTTATGTTTTCGATTTACTATTAATTTTTGACGATATCCAAATCACGTGCCATCTCGAACTTCGTATGAAAAGAATGCTACCAAATTTCAAATGTAGCCATCGGTTTTACTATGTTCTTTAGATTCTAGTAAATTCTTTATCATTTAAAATATTCGGAGACTATACAGTTGTTAATGTACGTATGCTTCATAATCATCCATGTTTACCCACATCGATGAGTAACATTTAACTGATGTTTTACAGAATGGGTAATTTATGTTGGTACATCCGATATTATTAATTTCTGATGATGTCCAAACCGTATGCTATCCCAAAACGTGAAGATTGTGCTCAAAATTTCAATTGTACTGTGATTCCAATGAAAGCGACAACGGATTACCGATAGGTACACAGAGTATGTAGCTTCTTATTTTGAGAATTCAATTGTGGCATATTGTTACAGCATGACAGAAGAGGACAGTAGGTAGGAAGTGTCTAGTTACCACAGGACTGGTTCTATCGAGGCTACTATAAGGTTACCATGTCGCTTATGACAACCAGCTGTACCGCGGTAGTACAATGAACGTTGCTACGATCGCTATCAAAATAAACAGATCGTTACATTCATCGGAAACTTTTCCAACAGCACGTTGACTTCTATCATCACTGAAATTGCAAGTAGATTTTCAACAGCGTTGTAAATCAAGAACAAAAAGTTTCTAATTTCAATGTCCCTTTTCTAGTGTTTTTAACGCAACAGTAATTGCAGCTTTGAGGATCGCTAAACATCCTCGGGGAGTTCGTATGAATAATGTAAACAATCGGTCATTTTAACGACCATTTATTTACACCTAGAGAAAGCGGTAACTGTGTGCGCGAAGATGCGAGGCCTCCGGTCACAACGAGAAACGAATGTTACAACAGTTTTCTATGGGCGGGCAATTCGCGAGACTCGAGGTGCAAAATTCTGTCGCAACCGAGAGCCACCCGCGGCTGCTGCTTCTGGCTACCGAGTTGCTACTGTTAACACTGCCAAATGGAAAAAAAATCATGCCACCTAAATGGTTGAGCAATCGAGCGTCTTCGACTTGAGAAAATTTTATTTGTGGCTGCAGCTTTTCATTAAGGGAAGGGGGTACCTCTGTAAAGGCAGGTAATTTTTAACCATTTTTCTTTACAATAACTATGGAATATATGGGAGTTGGCCTTTTTGGGATGTTAACAGATAATCTTGAAGTACAAGCTCTATTTTTTTGGTACAATTCTTCTCATTATTTATTGCATAATACGCATGTTTCCCGAAACTGTGTTCTCTATACTGACATGCATGCTAACTGAAAAACTAATAAAGTACACAACTTCAGACGGAGCTTATTCACTTTTGTACATATTCCTTTAGGGATTAGACTTAAAGTTTTTATTTGATTTTTTATTCATAGTATTTTTTAGAACAATATACATTTAACTAATCTGCCGAAAAAAGTCAACTTTTCTTGCAAAACCTAGAAGTTTTCCAAGTTCTCATATTTTTCTTTCAAAATAGGAAATTTCTCAATTTTCGTGGATCGATCACTGTGACAGCTACACCACTGCACTTAGCAAGTCTTGAATACTATACAATAAATAATAAGAAGAATTTAACTAAAAAAATAGCACTTGCACTTCAAGGCTATATGTTTATATCCCGAAAAGATCTAGTGCCGTATATCCAATAGTTATTCAAAATAAAATTTTTTAGAATCACTTCTTTTCAGTACAACTACACGAGAAGCCTCCCTTAATCTTTCAGCAGGGACGGCGTAATTCTGTGGGTTTACTGCAAGACCAATTAATAGAAGCTTAATTAAATAAAAAAATTTTTTGTTTTGCGTTAACATCGACCAATTTGTCAGATGCCTGGCACAGTGCCACGAGGCTGCTTTAATGGGTGAACGGCAACGGTTAACTATGCCAGGTGAAGAAAAAAATGTTGTCTTGCATAATGGAGAGTTGCGGGCCGCGTATTTGCTACTAATAAAGTGCGAGAAGCTGCGTCTTCGGGGCACGGCTTTCTAATTATCTCGCTTCGTGGCCTGCTAATGCCCGTGCTTGTTACACGAAGAAAGAAATGCCGAAGCGCATCAACTAGGGTTTGTCGTAACACGAACGTTTGGAAAAGGAAAACGACGACGGTAAAAGGAAAATCATTTTCCACTGAGCTGAAGAAGAAGTGGAGCACACAGATATCAATTAACGTTCAGTAACAAGGTACTTTGAATATCTGCTTTTTATCCGCATCTAATGAGTTTTCTATCATTTAGCATTTTGACGTACACTCAACCAAAAAGGTTCCCGTACACTCTTGAAAATTGTGAAACTTTTGAAAAAGTGGACCACATGACTTGAGTTCTTCTCAAGAATTTAGAAGAATTTTTACTAAATAATGTGTAAAGAAAATTTCAAGAAAGTCGTTATTGACAGGAATTGCGACAAAGATAGTAATTATTCAGTGTACAACTTTTTTATCACAGTCTTTAAAGAAAATTTAAAAAATACATTTAAAAAACACATCTGTGTTAATTTCATACTCTCTGGAAATTTCATCGAAATTGGTTCACGTTGTAATGAGCTAAAAATATTTAAAGATTATCACATAAGGATGAAATGTGAAATGCTCATTGCAACGTTCAAAATGTATTTTTTAAATTTTCTTTACAGAGTGTGGTAAAATAAGTTATAAACTCAATATTTGCAATTTTTTCACAATTCCTGTGAATAGTGATTTTCTTGAATTTTCTTTACACATCCTTTAGTATACTAATTCTTCTAAATTCTTGAAAAAAAATCGAGTCGTGTGGTTCACATTTTTGAAAAGTTACATAATTTTTAAGGGTGTACGGAGAGAATGTTTTGGGCGAGTGTAAATGGAAATGATATAACTTGTAATCAGCAGATTGTTTATCGATCTTTGTGAACTACGACACTTCATAGACATGGACGATGTTGTAATAATCCATTTAATCCCTATTGATATTATATAACGTAAAAGTCAACTGATTTATGCGGTTTCCGAATTAGCAAAATGAATATTAATGTATGAGTCCTCAAATAAAATCTTGGATCCTATAGACGTTCCTGGGCATACTTATTGCACTATTATCCATGTTTATGGCCGTGTAATCGTTAACCTCAGATAATACAGAATTAAACTTTCTGTATTGGACGCTTCAGTGGACGAATGACATTTATTCTATACCGAATATTTTTATATGCTATAAATGTCAAATTCATAAAATTTGTTAATATCGTGGCATAGTATGTATTTTCTGCAATGTGCGATTCAAGATGAACTGTGTATCGATTGGAAATATTTGTGCAGAGGAATCGACATCTAAATGTTAACACTAGACCGTGGATATTTATACAAAATAAAAATTGTCTATATAAATTCCACAATACAGAATCTAATTAGATATTTCATTCTTAATCATTTTAATCAATTGAAAAGTACAACAGTGTCTCCAAATTCCTCAAATGTGCTCACTGTTTTGCATTTATATATTTTTGCCACAAATATATAAAATTTAGTTTAATATAAAATTTAGCAGTCTAACATACGATTTAGTAATCATTTCTGTAGGGGGGTGATCGGTCTAACTAGGAAAGAGCGGATGACTCACGATTATAATTAATAATGTTTATCGGTCAGTTGCCAACGGTCGAACGCATCCAACGCCTACACTTCTGATTTCAGAGGATACAGAACTAATGCGATAATGTGTTAAACATTTCTCGAACTGATTGGAATTTTCTCTCCAGTATAACAGCATCAATATCAGACTGCGAATTTGACGCATTTGTAACAAAAGTGAGTAAATGAAACATGAAGCACTAAATACATTTGAGGAATTTCAAAATAGTGTTGTACCATTTTCAGTTTGCTGAAATAATTAAAGGAAAAAATATATTCCTAATTCAATTCCTATTTCTTACAATTAAGGCAGAGAATTTTTATTCTGCACGAATATTCGCAGTCTAAATTATCAATTTATCTCCAAATAAAAGCTACACGAGAGAATTTGCAACATCGCTTCATAATTTCGACAGAATTGGTTAAAACGTGATTCTACACCAGGGATGGTCAATTTTGCCTCAATTGAGGCAAAACCGTCCACACCGTAGCGCCCTCTGTCCCCTTCCAGCTAGCGCGGTACAATGGGGCAACGAAGACACGAGACATCAGCGTACGCAACGAACGTGCGCACTGAATGAAAGAGAAGTTGGTGGGAGAAGCAGGCGTTTGAGGGGCTCCACCCGTGTCCACCACTGTTCTACACCTTTCTAGCGTTTCGTAGATTTCGAGTCTGTGAAAGAGTAAGAGAAGTGGAGATTGCACATATTCAATTCCTATTTCTTGCAATTAAGCCAGAGAATTTTTATTCTGCGCAAATATTCTCAGTCTAAATTATCAATTTATCTCCAAATAAAAGCTACACGAGAGAATTTGCACCATCGCTTCATTATTTCGACAGAATTGGTTAAAACGTGATTCTACACCTTTGTAGCGTTCCGCAGATTTCGAGTCTGTGAAAGAGTGAGAGAAGTGAAGATTGCACATATTCAATTCCTATTTCTTGCAATTAAGCCAGAGAATTTTTATTCTGCGCAAATATTCTCAGTCTAAATTATCAATTTATCTCCAAATAAAAGCTACACGAGAGAATTTGCACCATCGCTTCATTATTTCGACAGAATTGGTTAAAACGTGATTCTACACCTTTGTAGCGTTCCGCAGATTTCGAGTCTGTGAAAGAGTGAGAGAAGTGAAGATTGCACATATTCAATTCCTATTTCTTGCAATTAAGCCAGCGAATTTTTATTCTGCGCAAATATTCTCAGTCTAAATTATCAATTTATCACCAAATAATAGCTACACGAGAGAATTTGCACAATCGCTTCATTATTTCGACAGAATTATTTAAAACATGATTCTACACCTTTGTAGCGTTTCACAGACTTCGAGTCTGTGAAAGAGTAAGAGAAGTGGAGAATGCGATTGCTTTCACAGAATCGAATAAAACAAATGATCCTACAGCTTTGTAGTACTCCTTAGTCTGAAAAGTTGTTAAATATTCTGAGTAAAAGCTAGACATTTCCAGTAACATCTACACAGTCGTCCCTATTCTCTCATGTCGTGCCTAAATGCTCGTGTCACAGAAAATCGTGGCGAAGTAATGGGACAGTTTTCGAGAATAATGAAAGGCCCGTGTTTCGTGCAGCTGCAGAAAATTTCTCGTGAGACGTGCTGTCGAATTAAGCGAGTCAGGCTTCTGTCACAGATCGCGATGCGCGAAAAGAAGCACGACATAGTAGAAAGTCTTCGTCGAGTTATCTCGTCCGTATCGTGAGCACCTCACCCACGTAATAACGTGTAACCGTCGTGAAACCGGGGTACAATGCCGATGAAAAAGGGGACCATTGTCGCCCGCCAATAAAAAGTTGCTTTTTTAAATTAGCATGACAAAGATCGGCACTGTTTGATCGGAACGGCAGAGACCGCTGACCAGTCGCTCGTTCCGATAGCTTTTATGAAGATGCAAATGACATTCAGGGACAGTTAGCCTGCGCGAGACACTATCGATGTACGCGCGTAAAAATAACTACTGTTTTCTTAACGTGCTATTAAAAGATTGTAGAAACATGGTCGGGAGGTCAATGCATTTAATTGAATTGAACTTTTTGTCGCTATCTGGAATTTCAAGCTGTTTGTTTTATTAGTACAAATCCTACGTGTTTATTGGAAATGTGGGTCATGTAATGTTATGAGAAGAAGTTACTTGTTTAATGGTACTGGATTATTAATGACTCATCTTGCATTGAGTGATGATTATGAGTTCACACATGTGTCAATAGTTTCAACAACTCTGATCCATAAATGAAGCATATGCGTTGGAAATATCTATATGATTTATACACCGTTATGATGGATACGGTAGCTCACAGAAGTATTCTCCTGCACTTTAAATCAGAATAACTTTCTTAAAATTTCACCAAACCACTTGACTTTTTTTTAGCAGTTAGAAGCATTGATTTAGCAAATCACGTGCAAAAAGATTTTGAAAAAATTGCAATTAGTAGGAATTACATGAAGAGATATAAATGGCACTTTTTAAAACTTCTTTATTTTAGCCCATAATGAAAATTTAAAATATGTCTTTCGTAGAAAATCGGTTAACGCAGAAAAAAACATCGTTTTTCAAAAAAAAAAATCGAAAGATGTAAGAAACTATGGATTTTAAGCAGAAACTGACCAAAAGTCGTGAATAACTGCAATTATCACCACTTTCGATGAAATTTTCAGCATATGTGTAAATAACATAGATCTACAGAACGCATATTTTCAATCTTCATTACGCGCTGAAATAATAAAGTTTTAAAAAATGCCATTTTTATTTTTTCATGTAATTCCTACTAATTGCAATTTCTTCAAAATCTTTTTTGCACGTGATTTACTACATCAATGTTTCTAATTGCTCAAAAAATTGTCAAGTGGTTTAGTAAAAATCTCAGCAATTGATTAGTAAATGATGCATACACCGTAGGAATGTCTAAATGATGCTATTCGTAAATTCAAAGAATATTCTAGAAGATATTATTGCTAAATGCTATTTAGTGCGAAATACTTACAATAAACTGAGTATATGCGTGCAATGAATTTCATCCATCAACTTCGTCCATAAAGAAAATGCATCTCTGAAGATGGAAATTCTATCTTCACCAATGTGATAATACAAAAAAACGATATATGTATGAAATATTCAAAATGTTTCTTCCATTTTTGACCTTGCATGACTTTGAAGGTCACTGTGCAGTGTACAGATGAATTCGTCTAGACACACGTTTTCATGTGACATAAAAAAATATACAGTATTCCATTTAAAAAATTAAAGGTCACCTTCATATCTAAGAAAATAGTATAACCACAAAAAAATTAATAATAGTATAACCTCATAAAAAACAGTATTACTTTTTCCTCTTTCATTTTTTTCTAATATTTACTGTTTACAAGAAAAACGCTGGCTAGTGATAGCGTGAACACCCTGTATATCTTTCTGTAATTTACAGCAAGATGAATTTCACAAGCTCTCTAAATTATAAATGCAAGAGCGTCAGACATTAATAGTATTATCAATTTAGTTATGATTCCGGTGTGGTAATTGAACGAATAAGATTGCATGCGTGTGGTCTATAAACGAAACATTTACCGTTTACGATGAACCTTTTTTAGAGAAAGGTTGATGCTCGATGAACATTATTAATATTGCGTAAAAGTTGTTGCGACCTGATCGAGAGTGTTGACGGCGATAAATGAAAAGTAATCGGATGATTCAGTGAATAGTATACTCGAGCGTCCATCATTCTTATATGAAAGGACACGGATCATCTCGAAATTTATTGGTCAATTTGGTCAAGACACGATGTAACGTGATGTAACCGAGATGACTCGGTTCCATTCGATGCAGAAGAGATTCTTAATGTTATCGCGGATCGGCGGCTAAGCGATCACCGTGTCATCTCCATGAAATGATCGCTTTATACTCTGTAATCAGACTTTGAATTTAGCATCGTTTGCTTGTCGAATGTTTTGCAAGTTTTGCAAATTTGCAAGAGTGAAGTCACGGTTAATGGAACAGTGAGAGGCGATTCTACGTCAGTTTGCAGATTTGTTGGACAGTTTACGCTAGCGTTGCAAAACCGTTCATGCTGTAATGCGATATTTCGATACGTGGCAACTGCGAAGGGACATAATCCGACTTTATTGCCAACCTGTCGCGAATCATTCTTAGCGTCATGCGAACGTATAGACAAATGACTAATAAAAAGGATAGTTCACAGAAGAAACGAAAGTTGGGTTCTGGTAGAAAAAACAACACGAAAATATTCTATCTCTCGAATCGACGATCTCTATACTTCTACCGAAAAAGTGATGAATCTTTCGATTTCTATATGGTTTAGGTTAACCCTTTGTGGGCGTGAATTATGTTTAGCGTACTTATGGACGGTTCGAATGTATAATTTTCCTCGGGGAAATGAAATTGTGTACTGACAGCTACGCATAAGAATTAAATGAAGGAGCTAGCGTTGTATTTGGTAAAAATTTGTTTGACGTTTTTTGAGGGTAATAATTTTTTAAAACATAATTTTTAGTCACGGAGTTGCAATTTTACTTGGGCGACTGTCTGCAGACACGCGTCCGCAAAGAGTTAAAACATGGAACCAAGTAATAATACTGACCTAATAATCATAAAATTGTTTATTACGGTGCCTTTTACCCCCTATTTTTCTATTTCCTGTCATTGATTTATTGCACAAAGAGTCAGAGACTAATGACGCAAACATGTAATTAGGAAGCATATTCAAATCGAATGCAAATGCCACACGAAGAAACACATTGTCCCTGGAGCAGAGAATCGAAGACGGAGAAATTTTCGGAATACATTTCTTAAGCAGAGGAGGGGAGAGTTTCGAATAACGGAGAAGCCTGAGTGTGCCTAATTTTCTTGCATGAGCAGGCGCTGTAAATTCCTGAGACATGTTTGATCGAATTATAATATATTCCTGCCTTCAATTTCTATTTGAGCAATAAAATTCCTAATTGAGAAATTACCATACCAAGATTAGTTCGAATTAAATAATTTATTACTCTTCTACCGTTTTAGCATTTATAAACTGAAATAAATGGTGCATGGTTCCGAAAAATAAAATGTGTCCCAAGTTATTGAGATCGAGAATTGATTTGAAGCATCAGCTTATGAATTAACACGTTCAGCGCCATGTCACCCATATCTGGGTGACGGAATTATTTCTACAGAATTGAAAATTAATTTTTACGTTGGTAGATTGAGTGTACAAAATTTCCTTACGATCTGAGTAAGAATAGAAGAGGTTTGATACAGTAATTAATATCACAAAACTAAACTTCTTAGTTTTTGTTTTATTAAATATATTGCTTTGATTTTGTGTGATTTTTATGATTGTGGATTGTGGGCGCTGAACGTGTTAAGAGGATTTCTGGAGTATTTTTGATGATAATGTGGGGCAATCGTCAGTTCTGTCGAACGAAACAAAATGTCCACTGGCAGCATATTCAATTGAATCCTCCGAGGTGATGCTCGAACGAAAGCACGCGCGGAATTCAGACGCTAGACGTATATCCTTCTCATCAAGGCTGTATTACGGCATACGAGGGAATATGGACAAGTGAATATACGAAGCCATTAAACCTTAGAGAAACACTATAGTCGGGTATAAAAGAGCGGGACGGTAGCACAGAGGCGAAACGAGAAGACTCGCAGAAACTGAAAGTTGTTTGCTGCGGATGTCAATTGCTCCACCGGTGATGAACTATCATTGACCTTCGTCTTCTGTTCCCTGCCCTCCCGACACTATTCTTATTAATGAAAAGAGAATCTTAACATCGAATTAACGAAGGCTTCGCCAGAGATACGAAGTAACTGGGCCAATCGAAGAGTTCTGACCCAAAAACAGTTGAGCCAATGCACTAGAGTAGATACAACAGTGCCACTTATTTGGATTGCATTGGTAGAACGAAGTTCTTTAACCAATTAACTGTGTAGCTCGACTTTGTATGTGGCCACTAAAATTTTTTAAAAACTTTATTTATCACTAGACTGCGGATTATATGCATTTACTACAAAACTGAGTAGGTGTAATTTAAAACAGTAAAATCGTTAGGAGAGGTCGAAGACACTTTTACATTATTTTCAACCCATTAAACATAGTAAGAAAGAAATTAAATTTTTATTTCATCCCAGTTTATTGCAATTCAAGTTTCTATTTTGCATAAAGTTCTGCAGTCTATTTATCACATATTGACATCTCGCCAATTTTTCTATTTTGCATAAAGTTCTGCAGTCTATTTATCACATATTGACATCTCGCCAATTTCTTTGTTTCGTTTCTTTACTGGTAAAACGAAGTTCTTTAACCAATTAACTGTGTAGCTCGACTTTGTATGTGGCTACTAAAAATTTTTGAAAAATTTATTTATCACATGTTGACCTCTCGTCAATTTCTTTGTTTCGTTTCTTTACTTCGTCTTTGACTCGAAAAATTCTAAAATGCTGACAAATTAATAATTCGTTTTAATTTTCACTACAATTTTAATATAAATAGTAAGCAATTAATTTTTATTCAATTGTCGAAATGAAACATTAAAGGAAAGTGTATTCCATCTTCCATTAATTTTAATAATTCAAAATTTATGTCGAAATCTCAAATTCATTGTCTCTATATTCGTCCTCGTCATATGGAAATAAAGTCCGCAGTCTATTAAATTGTTACAAATCTAAATATATTATAGAAATGTCTTTAATAAGTCTACATAACTCTAAAATGTATTTCAACATCCTTTTGTACAATCACTACAATATTAAAGGAGAATGAAATAAAAAATAAATAATAAGAACAGCAATAAGAACTGTAGGAGAAGTACTGCCTAGGGAGAAAATAGTATAATCTATCTAAATTAATCAACGATAGATATTAAACATGAGAGAACGAACATTCCCTAATAGACCTACTAATGCAACATGAAACTCCATTAGCCTCGTAAAACGAGATTCCATTTCCTAAGAGGTGTCAGTATTGACAAGAAGCCAAATAGACAGCACCATAGACGAACATTTGTATTTGGGAGCAAATATCTCGGCATTGTTAGTAAAAGTCAGCCAACAACGTATTGTCCCGTCAATCTCGAAATGGTTAATCCGTGGATGACGCAAGTTGTCGGGTTAGATTGAGTGCCGTGTAAAATGAATTTATGGAAATATGAGCCTAATGATTCCGCGCGCTCGTTGATGAACTGGAGCCTTGAGCGTTCAAGAAACGCTGTTTCCAGAAAATTACATTTACAGGAATAAATGTCGCAACGAATTACCAATTAACACCGGACGCCGTGAAACACGAAATCTCCGTTGGAATCTGACGATGGAGCGTCCGCGTGGAATATTGTGCCAAGTAAGCATCACTGATGAGTACAATTAACAGATGCTAGACAAGACTGGTCGGTCCGACTAAAAGTCGCGTCGATAGAAAGCCTTCCGTGACGAATGTCACCGGATGACCCTAGCAATCTGATTCGTTGGATAAGCGCCTCGAACAGTTCCCAGCGAAGAATGAAAAATAAAGAAAGACAGTGTGAGAGAGAGAGATAAATCCTCGATATTCGAATCTTCGCTCATTTGCCAGCAAATGTCAATTCGCTGAAAGTTCACCTGATTACTTCCAGGCGGCCATTGTTCATCACCGGTCATAAATGTCAGCCTCGACAGATTAGTTACCAAAGACGCGGACAAGATCGTGACGATACAGAGGAGAAAAAATGTCTAGAATAATGGAAGAAAAAGTCCACCGAATCGTTGTTCCGCAATGGCGTGTGTTCAATCTGTCGCGGCTACTCGGATCGATTAATTCATCATCTCGCCGTTGTAGATCGATCGATTGGCAAACCGACACGCGACTTTCGAAATTCTCGGTCCTCGCTCGGTAATCACCAGGGATTTTTGTAAGTCACTAATGACGCGAATCATCGGACGATCGACCTCTTAGTGTGCAGCCAACAGAGATATCGATTGTTTGACGATTTTACTATTCTTGCGAAATAACCGAGGAACCATAGAAGCGTTAATGGCAATTATCGAACACCGCGACGCTGTATAACGCACAGGTAAAAGTGAATTCGAAGCTTGTGTTGCATTCCTCCGCGTCGCCGGTTTCTTAGTTTATTATCCTATTAATGTTTTGCTGGCTATTATGCGAGGTGTCAATTCAAGTTCTTGGTGACACCTACTACATTAGTGCGATCGCTAAACATGGACTTCAAGCGTGTCAGTGTCTTTCTGTGCGTGATTGAAATGTTATAAATAGACTGGGAATTCCTCTTTTCATAGAGAAAATCAGAATAATTTCTTTAGCTTACTGGAAGACTGGGAGATAGCATCTAGTATAGTACAGTACGAGTACAGACGTTGATTTGTACTTTATAGATTTGTGCATGTCATAAATAGACTGCGGATCGTTATGCAAAATAAAAATTTTCTACAGCAATCACAACAAAGTGGAGTACGATAGAAATTTAATTCTTTTCTTAATACACGTATTAATACACGAATTGAAGATAGTATAAAAATATTTTAAAATTCTTCCCATGCTTTCACTATTTTGTGTTTTCCCTACTCAGTTTTATCATAAACGCATTATATCCGCAGTTTAGTCATAAGTGCATGAATATTCTATCACTCTTCACGTTTCCCTTTCTCGAATTAAGTGAATTCTTTTATTTGCTGTATTGTAAATATACATTTAATTTCTTATTTATGACTTGATTTTATAAATTTACTTTACTTGCTCAATCTTCATTCTTTAAATCAATTGCGCAGTATGCAATAACAGCTTGCTGATATTTGCAAGAATATAATGCTAAAAATTGTTTATCATTTCATGTTCTTCACAAATCTCTTTTATCAGGTATTTCAGAAATAAATTTTACACAGTTAATCAGATACAAAAGAAAAGTCAATTTTAGGATGTACAATTAAATTTTTAGATTGTTTAATAATGGTGGTGAAATACTGGGTCTGTGCTGTTTCGTTTAAAGGGTCGTACGATGGGGAAAAGCAATTGTTATGCAATTAAGAGATCGCTATTGATCTTTTACCCCGATTACTTTGAACAAGGGGCTCCCATGCTCAGCTTCTGATTACATGCATTACATCGTAAGACCATTTAAACGATGAACTCGTACAGGTGCTATTCAAGGCCTACTTCAAGACCTATAACAGGTCTTTCAGTGTGTCAGTGAACTTCAACTGTAACAGAAAGTGTGAGTGACGATGTTGAATAGCGTTGCGCCCATAAACTATCGTAATTGAAATCTACAGCGATGATGGATTTACTGGTGTATAGAATCTTCAAAGCAAAGCAACATCATAATTCCCTAAATTTAACAATTTCTATAATTGTAGCAACTTATTACCTTCACAATATCAAGATCCATATTTGAACTGATTGAAACAAGAAGTTAATCAATTGCACAAAGCTGAGAATAACAAATAGTGATTAATGAATCGAGAACTTGATGCATTTATAGCTAACAAATATAGTTTCAATAATTATAAATTACAATTCATAGCAATACCTGAAACCGTTACTAAAGAAAGAAACGTCTCTTTTAATTTAACAAAATTTTTATTTTTCTGAAAAATATTTTGTATCCAGTGAAATCACATAGCGTAAATTTTAAACAATGATTATCTTTGGGATTCGAATACTCTTTAAATCAGAATAACGTTTTTAGAATTGGACCAAAGAACTTTAATATTTTTGAGCATTTAGAAGCATTCATTTAATAAACCTTGTGCAAAGAAGATTTTGAAAAAATAACAATTGTTACTAATTACATGAAAAAATAAGAAAGGTACATTTCAAAACTTTTTTATTTCAATCAGTAATGAAAATTTAAAATATGCGTTAAGTAGATCTATGTTAGCTATGCACATGCTGAAAATTTCATCGAAATTGATAGACGCAGAAAAAAACGACACGCACCGAAAAATGTGAGAATCTGTGGAATTTGAGGAAAAATTGACCAGAAATCATAAAAAATGTGATTTTCACCACTTAAAACCTTTCGATGAAATTTCCAGCATGTGTGTTACTAACATAGGTCTACAAGACACTCATTTGAAATTTTCATTAGGGGTTGAAATAAAAAAGTTTTAAAAAGCGCCATTTTTATTTTTTCATGTAATTCTTACAAATTTCAATTTTTTAAAAATCTTTTTTTTGCACACCAGGTAATAAATCAATGCTTCTAATTCCCCAAAAAGTCAAATTGTTTGGTACAATGTTAAATAAATTATTCATGGGCCACTGTCATGTCCAGAACATGAATCTGTTAACGTCGCCAAAGGGTAAGTATGCAATTACGCATCGAAGAATCCGAATCCTCTGTGAATCTACTTGAAACTGGTCAAGAGAAGTTGCGTCATCAACTTGTTGAAATTTCTAATGATGCACCAATCGAATATTTCGATTGCAGGCAATTTTTACGGGCGGATCGGCGGGCTGACCTTTCGCGAGCAAAAAGTTTCTACATTACGTGATCATAAAGATACCTTTGGGCAAGCGTGCCACGAAGATGCACAATCCTGTGCGGCTACTATTAAAATCAATTTAAGTAATGACACCACTCGGTGGTATGTACATAACACAATGCCTGGAAGCGCAAACTCTGATTAAGGAAGTATTTTCACACGATGTCTCGAACAAATATCTCAAATTCCCGAGATGACAGTCTACATTTCTGAACTGTGGGAACTGAAAATGTCGTCAACCTATGATAACAAAATATATGTTCAGATATGTAAGCGAGGATACAAATAAGTCACAGCTTTTTCCTAAATCACTAATTCACAGATGTACTTTATGCATTTATAAGATTTGAAAGTTTGAAATTTTTTAAATTAGTAATCTAAATATGTATCTTGGATTTCTAAGATTACAATCTACATTTCTGAACTGTGGGAACTGAAAATATCGTCAACCTATCATAACAAAATATATGTTCAGATATGTAAGCGAGGATACAAATAAGTCACAGCTTTTTCCTAAATCACTAATTCACTGATGTACTTTATGCATTTATAAGATTTGAAAGTTTGAAATTTTTTAAATTAGTAATCTAAACATGTATCTTGGATTTCTAAGATTACAATCTACATTTCTGAACTGTGGGAACTGAAAATATCGTCAACCTATGATAACAAAATATATATTCAGATATGTAAGCGAGGATACGAATAAGTCACAGCTTTTTCCTAAATCACTAATTCACTGATGTACTTTATGCAGTTATGAGATCTGAAAATTTGAAACTTTTCAAATTAGTAATCTAATATATATCTCAGATATCTAAGATTACAATATACATTTCAGAACTGTGGGAGCTTAATGTGTCAACAGCAGACTGCGGATGTTTATGCATTTATGGCATGCGCAAACTTATTAAGTGCAAGAAAGTATTTATGTTATTAAAATGTAATAGCATTTATAATTTAATCTTCCTAGAACTAATTTACCAATCAGTGAAAAAGTTGTTTCTTTGAATTCAATTTCTAGAAAATGAGCTTTAAAAATATAAAGCTGCATAAAGACTAGTCTTAAACTTATAATCACAATATTCATTATTAGGTTTCTCAGTAAGGCTGCTAATATACTAGCTTTACCCTGAATTATTTATTTATTGATGTTCTTTAAAGATGTCTGAGAACTGGAAATTTGAAAAATTTTACATTAATAATTGAACTTATTTATTAATGTTCTTTAAAGATTTCTGAGAACTGGAAATTTGAAAAATTTTACATTAATAATTGAACTTATTTATTGATGTTCTTTAAGGATTTCTGAGAACTGGAAATTTGAAAAGTTTTACATTAATAATTGAACAAATATCTGACACTCCTAATACAACAATCTACATTTCAGAGGTGTAAGAACTTAAACTATCATCTACCTGTGATAACAAACGCATGATTAAGTATGTATGCAGGGGGAGAAATATACTAACATAATTTTCACCTGAATTACAAATTTACTGATATTTTTATGTATTCATGGAATTTGGAAATTTAATTATTTTTACATTAATGAATAACACTTTCTACTTTATTTTTCCCCACAAGAAAATTTTGCATTGCTGACATAAAATTGTATCTCCCTCTAATTTTTATGAAATAATTTATGAAAATGTGACTTTGCATGTAGATTGTATTCCACCCGAATGTTCTAAAGGTTACAATTGCCATAGCAAAGTGTTGTAGACAGTATTCAACGAACAGGATAATGAGTCGAAACAGAGGACCTATAGTAGGATGAGATGCATGTTAAGGAACAATAATAACCTCTGACATTTGACGCGATAACAGCTGGCTGTCGCCTAGCGTCTCGCTATTAATTCTGTCGAGTGGCTTCAGACCCCGTATGTGTAAATACCAAGTGGCAAACTCACCGGTAGAAATACTATTTTGCAGAAACGAAAGGAATGGTGGCACACAAACTCAAAAAATCAACGTTGGAATGTCTTTCCCGTACCCAACTTACTATTACGAATACGTCTCAACTAATCCACAATTTACAAACTACATAATTGTACGCGGGAAGAATCGAAAGAATCAAAAACTGATGTGTTAACTCTGGAGCAAGATGCATGTTCAACAATTGCTATCCTTTAAAACCTATAATTTTTAATAGTACTGAATATTGTTTTTTATGTAAACCCTTTAGTTTAGAAATTCTTCAGCAGTTGTAATTTAAAAGAATTTCAGAAAATCTAATATTAATGTTGAAAAGAATATTAGTAGTTTCATAGGCAAAAAGTACAATGTATGACAGTTGTCACCTACTGTCGATCACTGCAGGTTTAAAACGAATGCATTGATTATAACGATTGAAATTGTAGTTCATCTAACAGCAAATTGTCTGATATCAAATTAGCATCGACTTATTTACAATTTCCAAAATGAGGAAAAATGTGAAAGCTTCGATGCTGTACTACTGTCGCTAAATAAACACACTTCTATTCAAATATACGTATATGCAGAGGGTGTACAAATCATTAGAGCCATAATACTGACGAGCAATATTCAATATTGACGAGCTGGCATTTAAAAATTGATTATTGTAATGTGAAGTATAAACTGATGCAAGTGGCTCTAATCATTTGATCACTGTATCATGATGCTGTTAATCTATTATCGTCCAGGTGTTGTGCTGTTAGATAAACGTCTTTACTCGTGCAGACTTTCAAATTTAATGATCGCATTGATTGTACCAAAAAATTGATCTTATCCAAACAGATGCAAGAACTATGTTAGAGAAGATGTTATCGGCGCAAGGTTCGATCTTTTTGAAATTCAACAACAAATTTGCAATTTAATTAATACCCAACGTTTCGATCCAGGTGTGGATCATTATCAAGGGAATATTGCGTTTGCTGTGCACTATTTTTAATAAAGCCGGAAAAAAGAATTATTTTTAAATATAACTGAGTAAGAGTTGCGATGGTACAATCACGTTGCCATCGCAACTCTTACTCAGTTATATTTAAAAATAATTCTTTTTTCCGGCTTTATTAAAAATAGTGCACAGCAAACGCAATATTCCCTTGATAATGATCCACACCTGGATCGAAACGTTGGGTATTAATTAAATTGCAAATTTGTTGTTGAATTTCAAAAAGATCGAACCTTGCGCCGATAACATCTTCTCTAACATAATTCAAAATTCGATCGATAGAAATCACAATTAGATGCAAGAACGTTGGAAGACTGTTCACTACAACGAATCTGAACTTTCTCGTTCCATCGTATAACTTCAACGTGGCAAGAAGACTTTTGAACTCTCGAACGAAAGGAAGAACTTTACGAGATCAGCAGAACGGATAGGCCAGTGGCAGAAACAGGAAAGTAGATCACGTGACATAAGCGTCGAAGCACAATACTTCCCGAGCAACGTCGGGGATGCACATCGAGATCCGACTCTCCTGCACCCTGCGTCAAGAAGGATTCACAACGCAGGTCGAAGCAACACTTTTCATCACCAGGATCCTGTCAAACATACGTCCGATCCTATCCTCACAAGATCTACAGTATCGGCGAGGTCCGATCTCCAATAGTTTCGACGACCAAACCCCCATCCCCTATGAACCCGGCACTTGTCACTTGTTCCTCGCACTTACTTACCATGGTATCGTATCGCGATCTAGTTCCCGGGATAACCAAAAAACTGATCACCATGCGTAGAAGTGACACTTCGGGACAGACATGTATGTGTGTCTCTCGCGGGAGCTGGTCGGTCCCGGGAGAGATGACTTCTTCGTCTCGAGGAACGTGGAGAGCATTTATAGGATTCACCCGATTGGCTGGTGGGGAGCCGGAACGTTCGGTCCATGCGATTATCGCGAACCGACGTCCACGGGAGGATGCTGTAACTCTTTCGCGAGGAGAGGATAGGACGCGTCCGGCAGTGAGGGGGAGTGAAATGCTAGAGGGTGGGAGCTAGAGAAAGAGAAAGACCGAGTGGAGACAGCGAGGAGAAACAGCCGAGAAAGAGAGAGAGAGAGGGGGAGAGAGATAGACAGTGAAGGAAAAGAAAGTGAGAGTGAAGATCAGAGGAGGACAGTGCTGCCTCAAAAGGTCCAACATGTTCGTCGCGTCGGATGACACCGAAGTTAGGTGACCTAACGCAAGGTGCCGACTCCGAAGGACGCTATTCCTTCGACCGCCGCTTTCGAGGAACTCAAGGATGAGCAGGATTCAGCCTGGTCTGATCTCGCTTAACCTAACCAACCGCCTTTGATCCGAAAGGTGTCATTAACAGCAAGGGTGTTATTGTTCCGATCATCGGCTGAGGTAACACGACAGGGAATCGTGGCCGAAGGACAGGCTCCGCTAGCTGGACGAAGTCAACGACACGAAATGTTTACGACACCAGGCATTCAGGTAAAATTGATCGATGATGAGTTTCGCCTCGCTTTAAGTGAATGTTTCGAAGCGATACCGCGAGATGCTGGATTGGATCTTGCGGTGAGCTTGTCCGTTGAATACGTTAGCCTGATCGATGGAGGTCGTCTCGCGATCGAGTACATTATTGTAATTGAGCACGGTTTTGGGAATCGCAAGATTACCTTTCGCCGGCACCTGCTGACTTTCAACGATTGTCTTGACCTTTTTATTAGATGATTTTTCAATTATGAACACTTTACGGAACAATCTATTTAAGCTATTAACACTAATCGTATTGAACACAAAATGTGACTGGAACACGATTTTTTAATAAAAATTACAGGACTGGATTTCTATGAATTCTTACAACAATATGTGCTCGAATGAATATAAGTTTATAATGTCTCATTGTTTGTACCTTTAGAATTGTACTCGGATATGCTTCATTATATTGTCAACCCTATAATTGTCAAACCCTCAAACACTTGCTTCTCCCACCAACCTCTCTTTCATGCAGCGCGCACGTTCATTGCGTACGCCAATGTCTCGTGTCTTTCTTGCCCCATTGTACCGCGCTTGCTGGAAGGGGACAGAGGGCGCTACGGTGTGGATGGTTTTGCCTCAATTGAGGCAAAATGCCCATCTCTGGTTTGTACCTTTAGGATTGTACTCGGATATGCTTCACTATATTGTCAACCCTAGACGTTTCATTGTTTGTACCAGTGGTGGGCACGGTTGGGGCTCCTCGAACGCTTGCTTCTCCCACCAACCTCTCTTTCATGCAGCGCGCACGTCCGTTGCGTACGCCAATGTCCCGTGTCTTTGTTGCCCCATTGTACCGCGCTTGCTGGTAGGGGACAGAGGGCGCTACGGTGTGGACGGTTTTGCCTCAATTGAGGCAAAATGCCCATCTCTGGTTTGTACCTTTAGGATTGTACTCGGATATGCTTCACTATATTGTCAACCTTAGATTGTAAGTGATCTTTGTAATGTTAGCATGCACAGTCATATGCATGCTGTTAATAATCCCGTGTGGGGTTTTATAGCTTAATAAAAAATAAAGAAATTTATTTAATAATTTCTAATCGTGTTTGTAATCTCAATAATTATAAAATAAAGAATATGAAACCGTTCGAGATATGGTTAGTGTTCAAGAATTTGAAGAAATTTTTAGAAAAATGTTGTGTTTTCCTCGTTAGCCTGGATACCATTATGGATATAACATCCTGACGCTATACATGTATAGTCCCGAAAAGACTTAGTTATAAATAAACTGCAGATTTTACGCATTCATGACGGAGACTCAACTATTTAGAATAAAAATGCCACAATTCTGAATGTGATGCAATAAATCGAAAGTTCGCCGTTATTAATTACGAAAAGCCTCTACAGTAGATACCCACGAGTGCAATAAACAAATGTCCATATCAGAAGAAGTGTACAGGTCGACAAAGTACTTTTCACGAAAATGATCATGCTCTCATGTAAAACCTCGACCAAAATGTCACGAGACGCATCGATACACGATTAATCTAATCTTTGTTCCAATCACCGATCGAGGATCTATCAATCTTATTACGATAACATTACAAACTCTGAACCACGCCAGCTTGTTATGTCATTTAACACTAAAACTAGCGAAAACCCTCGTCTAGGTCTGGTTAGAAAGTATACACGTAATATTCTGTAATCGCATAAAACAAAATCTCGTAAACGCCGCGTAACAGAACCATAATTAAGTTACGCCAGCATTTGACACAGTGGAGCTTCGTTCTTCGCACTTCGTTCATCGTTGTTCGATCGAAAGCTTTTTCCGTGCAATTATTTATCGCTCCTCCACGAACATGCTTTGCAGATAATTGAGCATAATCAAGCTCCCCCAGACGAAGACGAGAAATACTATTTCCAATGCGATAGAAGCACAGAAGCGATATCGTAATTACGCGGCCATAAATCGACACGACAGCGTCGATACGTGTCTTCGTGTAGCCTCCACGATATTCCGTTGATTTGCCCACGAATCAGAACGACCGTAAGCAATTTTTGTAAAGCTGGAACGACGGTAAATGTGAAAACTTAATTACGTTGCGACACGCTGCGGTCAACGGATGTTATGAAGTATCATAAATTATTCGCAGTCGCCTTTGGCAACTAAGACAATGGAAGTTTTTATATTTAACACGTTGAACGCTATGCCAGTCCCTAGGGATCGACGGTATCGAATTTATAAAATTATACATATAATTCATACAATATTAAAAAATATGTTCAGTATCTTAATAGATTTGATGGATACTTGTAGTGAACAAAAATCAGGCCAGGAAGTCTTTTCCTTATGCACTTGCGTATTTTTGCATTTTAAATGAAAAGTGTAATGGACAGCAAGATAACATTACCTCCGCGTTTAACATGTTAACACTAGGTTTATGGAGCACTAACAGTGGACATTTTAGATGATTTTATAAAAATAACAAGTGTGTTTATTCAAATTTTTAGCCATTTCATAATTTGTTGAATAATTCCTCATGGAGTCACTTTTACAATCTCAATAATCGTAAATTAAAAATATTAGAACACGGTTAATTTAGTTTAGTGTTAAAAAGACTAATGCTATCGAACTGTAAAACTGATCAATTAGTGCTTTGTGAAAAATATCCTCACAATATCGTTTGAATCGATTTCGATTGCAGATTGCAATACAGTATTTCATCGTTAATTGTCCTGAAATTCTGAACAATAATCGTCGCAAAACAATCCCTCCTTCTGCGAGGTATACCCCGCGAGGGTCCGAATATGTTGGTGAAAGTTCCATAAAAAAATAATAAAAAATAAAGAAACTTTGCCACTGGGTTAATTGTTGTTTTCACACCGACATACTCGACTCGTATTATGTTACACTTCTCGGCGAACGAGGACTCTCGAGCTTCGCTGTCCTTTTCTACGTTCGGCACAAGTCAAAGAATAGTATTATCTGAACATTAATTGTCGCCGACCGGACCCGTGGAGGCGACAATTATTGATGAAATACTCTAATCGCAAAAGAAAAAATCCGAGGTGAACCGTTCTGACGAATTAGCCATGTATAGTGAAAGAGTCGGAATTGCTTTGATTGTTTCGAAGCATAAAGGCATAATCTGCTTTATGTCTATTGCGAGCACGTGAGAAAATTTCTCGGAGCATGTCGACAGAAATGAACAAACTGCGCTCTGTTATTCCGTTTAGAATTCATATGACATAATCGTGAATATATTGTATTGTTTCTGTTGATATCGGCAGCATCTAACGTCAAACGGAGAAGATAGGCTAATTCCATGCACGATTCCCATACAGGTGGTAAACCGGTGAGACACAATGTGGCTCGACGATCGATCGTGATAATTGCGAACGTGAGTTATGCGAGTTCATCATTCACGGTGATCTAGCGTTGCTTGATACTGCATTTTTGATCAATGTCGTCATTGTGAGATATTTTAACAAAGACGTTTATAATCATTTTCAGCACCGCACAAATTCGCATAATATCACGAAATTAAATAACAGTTTAATTAGCAAAATTCGCTCTCGTATATGAATATTATTTTCAACCAGATTGTGAGCGTTTGTGCAACTCCATGTGAAATTTCACATTCTCTAATATTGTAGCACCGGTTTGAACATCGTAGAAATAATTAATTTATGCAATATAGATGTTGTTCCTTCGAAATTACAAAATAAAGTAAATTTTGGAAAGTAAAATGAAAAAGTATATGCTTCTTTGCAATTTTGTGTGAAATTTCACGTTCTTAAACATTGCTGAAGATTTTGTGTAATTAATTCAAGTTTATGCAATTTGCCATTTTTGTAGACGAATTTTAAGACAATGAAATGAATTAAGATCTTATTTTCACCGGAAGTAGTCTTTGTAGATCTGAAATAAATAAAAATCATACGAAATTCTGTCGAATTATACATTCCAGCATTTTTCGCAAATTTTCAGAAGCCATAAATGCATAAATAGCCGCTGTCTAGTAATGAAGAACTAATTCGCTTGAAAGTTAGATCAAATCTTGACAATCTCTGTTACGGTAATATTGACTATTGTTTTACAAATGCCAGAGATACATTACGATTGAGATTGTATTATCTTAAAGGTATAAGTATTGTAATTTGAAGTGTCTAATGAATGTCTTACAAGCACAATTTCGTTATAGTGTGTAGACAGAGGCTTGGTATTTCTAAATAGAATTGGCACTTAAAATGGGCCATCCCATTTCTCTTGTGCAATCGCTTGTTTAACACCATCCCTCTTCATTTCTTATAATGACCAGCCATAAAACACTCTTCGTGCAAGAGATTCCCTTCAACGAGACCTTGACAGAATCTGGGAACACTCCGCCAATCCATTTGTAAGCACCACTCGAATGTGACGTATTAATTGTACTTTAATAATCGATTAGATACACGATGTTAGAATCAAGGTTGCGTACACCATGCTTTCAACCTTTTCATTCCCACCAACCCCTGACCAATCAGGATCGATAAGAAGAATCGAAGCCTTTCAATTCGCTGCGTCACATATTTATCTAATTAATCAACAAATGTTTCAAGTCATTTGCCACTTTTCATCGAAACCGTGTCGCAAATGATACGTCGAGTTGTGCGTCAATGAATTTTTATTGATGTCAATACTTTACTTTGCAATTAGACATTATTATTTCCTTGTTTAACTAGCAAACGTTTCTATCCTATACTTTAGCAAGAAAATCACAAAATATACAGGGTGAGTCATTTATCTTGGCCAACCGGAATATCTCAAAAACTAAATTTCGGAAAAAAAAATTTCAAATAAAAAGATTAAATCAAGGAGGGGCTGATGCAGCAGTCATATCCATTTGTAAATTTAATCATGTTTTCAAGGTCACTCCAAGGTCAACTTTATTTTTCAGATGGAAACATATATTTTTCATTACAGATTTTTAATCCACGACTTGAAACAAATAACTTTTATTTGAAACGCTTTTATCTCTGCCGATTATTTTGTATAATATTGAATTTTCAATGAATAGATACACAATGTCGTTTTAACGGAGAAAATCAGTTTATTTATGATAAATGAAATTAATACCCAATTAAAATAGTATCAAATTAACATCTAATCTAAATGAATAATTAAATAATAGCTAAATATTGAAACAGGCGAAACAATTAGATAAAACTTCGCAAAGAAATTCAACGCTGAGCGTACACAACCTGTTCATTACGCGCAGGGATACACCAGTTTTTTACTGTCTTTTCTTTGGAATAAGATTACAAATTCGCTCGCATGCAATGCAAATAACATTAGAATGTTAGTGAATACTTAAATTGATTTTCTTGTAATTAAGTTGCAATTCTCACGTATTATTATTAATCAATATTATACAAAATAATCGGCGAAGAAAAAAACGTTTCAAATAAATGTTATTTGTTTCAAGTCGTAGATTAAGAATCTGTAATAAAAATCATATATTTCCATTTGAAAAAATAAAGTTGGCCTTGGAATGACCTTGAAAACATGATTAAGATTACAAATGGATGACTGCTGTATCAGGCCCTCCTCGACTTAAACTTTTTATTTGAAACAATTTTTTCTCCGGAATTTAGTTTTTGAGATATTCCAGGTGGTCAGGATAAATGCCTCACCTGGTGTATCTACAATTAAAATTTTGTCGAAACCTTGGATCTAAGTGTTTTAGGATTTAAATAAATATTTCTTGAATGATGAAAGAATTCTTCAGCAACGTTTGATCGAAAGTATGTCATAACGACGTGATTTATATTCTGCATTGCCAACTACTCTTCTCGAAAATTGCGTGTAGGGTTTGAATAAATCTTTTTAGGTATTAAAAATATTAACTCTTTCGTAAAATAAAATTTCAACCGTCGAAGATTTTTATCGCACACTCTGCGAAATTGCTGATCGCATTACTGCAATAGCAGCAATCGACGATGCTCTCGAACGTTTACCCAAAACTATGTTACATTGTAAATATTCCGAATGACAAACATTGCAATCCGTAATGTGTACATTGTGCACAATTACACGTTATAATGCTAACTGGACTCTCACGATTAAGCAAACAGAGATTCGCAATGCGAAGTCAGGCTACTTCAGTAGTGCAAACTGGCTTTCGACATACATGTCTTTACAATTCAATTTATTCCACCAAAATAATTACCATTCTAGAGGAAATATTTGGATTATTATTTCTTTAAAATAATTCCGATTTGAAAACAATAATACTCGGGAGAGAAAAATAAAGTACACTTTTGTTTTTATCTTTTTAGAAAAAAAATTTTCAGAATTAGATGATTTTCATTTCTGCTTTGTAAATAAATATTAAATAAAATTAGAAGGAGTGGAAATGTCTATGGACAGATTAACAAAAATAGTTTCCAAAAGTGTAATAAATGGATTCTAATATGAAACTAGTATTAAGAAGTCATTTTTTAAAAATAGTGTAGCTTATATAAATTGTGGATTATGTATTAAACTTATAATGTATTAAACGAATTGTAAAATGTAGAAATGAATTGGCGACGTTGGCTTCGGTTTATTCAATGGCTATTGTAATACTATATTGTTCAGGATGTAGTTGATATAGACAGCTACGACCGCTATCATCCTCTGCGAATGAATGAAGTTCTTTTCCACATGAGTTTAACCTTTCTCTTAGTATTTAGTTTTCCTTTGAATGAGGGGGCAGCCACGAGTACCACGGAAAGAGTCGGAATCACGATTCGTTCGACCTTCGATCTTTTCCTTACGTCGGATAATATCGTTGAACTAACGCCGGAGGTCTTCGAACAAAAGCTGGTCCATCGTTCAAACCAAAATGCTACACCGAAGGCCATGGTTACCACTAGAGGGAACGATCTAGCGATTCTAGCCGATGCTTTTACGTGTTTTTCTCCTGAAAGCGAATAGATCGTGGCAGACTGATTTATAGGCGAGATCCCTTTCTCTAATCAGGTTCTCATCGCAAGTAGTGTCCCGTAGACGTCGCGTATGATTTATCAATAGTTTCTGATGTAAATTCTGAGACAGCGTCCACAACAATTTGTGCAACAGTAGTTTAGTTATGTAATAATCTACCGAACTATTCGTGTTTTTTTCCTTGTAATCGTCTTCAACCTTTCACTAGCAACTTTTTACTTATTTTCGTCTGCTTCTACTTTCATCATTTTTCCATTTAAAAATTTCGCGAGTTATATTGCAAAAATAGTCGAACATATTGATATTTTAAGTGTTCGAAAGCTGATCAATTATTATTAATGATTATTAGTATTACAAATACGTATACAGCTATTTAAAAATTTATTTTTGTTCCATAATCATCGAACACAGTTGTGCATCGAAACAAGAAAAATCCAGAACTTAAATTATTGATAAAAGTAACAGAGATTAGCCAAAAAATGGTCGTATTATTTGAAAATTTGTTTACACGTGACTGAAATAATTTATTGCCTCCACTGCAAAATGAACATCAATTGTAATAAAGTCAGTAATTTAAAATGTACGATTGGTTAATACTAATTTCGATTCCCTTCTTATTATTTTATACTGTAATCATTAGACAGCGAATTTTATGCATTTATGACAAAAATGTGCAGGTATAATTTGAAACAGTAAAAACATTAGCAGAATTTAAAAACACTGTAATATTATTTTCAACATATGAAACATATATTAACAAAGAAAATAAACTTCTATTTCTCTCCAATTTGTTGAAATTCAGGTAGACAATTCTTATTTTGCATGAAGATCCGCTGTCTAGTAATCATCTAATAATGTTTCCATTAACCAAACGTTTAGTTAATACGACGAACATTTATAACTTGTATTCTGGAAAGATATCAATCGCTGGATGCAATTCTTCAGTCACGGTGGATTAATAGTTATGAGAAATAAATTACATAGATTCTTCAGGTACGTCGTTCTTTCTCAGCAAGGACGAAAAAGTGAATTATTCACGGAGAATAAGAAACATTAAGGTCGACAAATAACAAAGTATGTTAAGGTTTAATATAATATTGCACTTTCGTCCGTCTGCGTATTTATTGATAACCTCCTTCGCTCGTTCAACGGAGTTGTATCGACGAGAAAAAGGCATTTAACGTTTGCAGGGATTACTTTCAAGAGAATTGTGATAATGTTTATGGACCTCCAAAATTGGAGATTTACAGACATTGTCAACGTCCTTGTTTGGCGACCATGGAATTTTAATTACGATGAATTAGTATATCATTAGTAAATTCGTCTGGTATTATCAAGGCTTCGAGCGGCGTAAACGAACGCTAATGATTTCACAATACGCATTATATGATATGCTACAAGACTAGGCACGCGTCTTCAGGAACTATAAGATTATGTAATATTTTTTCGAATGTTGAGAATGAGGATCAAATAGGCGAAGGACGAATCGTCCCGAATAGATCGTTAGCCTCCTACTTTTCATCTCTATCTTCTTTTTAACGTCAACTTAAATCAAATTGCAAAACTCTACTATACGATATTTAAGATTAGCTAACTGCTTAGTATTAATAAATCCTTTAGTATCATGTATTCTGGAAAATATATTTTTTTAGGACGGAGTATTTTTTAGGACGGTAGAAGTATTAAAAATTACTAGGGTGTGGATTTTTGTGCAAATTTCAGTTTTAGAAAATTGTATACTGGAAAGAAGTATTTACTATTTTAAAAAATGAAAAACAAGAGATATACGCTGTGTGTACTACTTTTAGCACAGAATTTTTAAAAAAATGTATACTGTCTGTGATTTAAATAATCTGATAACAAGAATTGCATTAAATTCCCTATATTTTAAACAATCGTTTGCATTGCGCAGCTTTAAATATGACAAAGGATCGAAAAATTGAAAGATAATTTTAAAAATTAAGATCTGACGAAGAATAGAAGAGTTTTTTGGAAATGCAATTAATAAGCTAGTAAAAGAACGCAAAAAAGGACATTAACGTCGACAAAACCTCTGTAAAAAAATTATACATACATATTAATTTTACTCGTCCACAATCAAGTATTTTTATGTCTTTCAATTTTGTTTATATCTCTAAACAGTTGTTACTTAAAACATGCTTACCATCTTAATGCTGTTTTGAATTCACATGTGCTTTGAAATTTTCACTGGAGTTGAAAAAGTTCATTTTACGAGATTATGTGTATGCAATAAAAATCCAGAATTTAAAGGTTACGAATGAATTATTGAAGAACCTCTATCGTATGATCTGAAGTGTGATATTAAAATTAGGAAGAGATGGTTGGCACAATCGGAGAAAAAATGTGCTAAAGATGAAATGGCATGCGCTGGTGGTTGTTAAAGTCGCAGTTGCGGTCGATTGCGGTTTACCTGTTGCTAAGTAAGAGTCTGGACGACCTGAAAAGTCGTGGTTGACCTCTGCACCTGCACATACGGATCACCGCTTACGGTGTTGCCCAATTCGCCGGGAGAAGGACAGAACCATGATTTTACTAATGTTCTCCTCTACGCGTGGTTTTAATGTGCCAGTAACATCGCGAACGCGCAACATCATAATTACGGACATATGTATATGTGCGTAACTAATCGTACAATAAACTAATCGTACAATCGTCTCGACAAGCAAATTAACGCAACCACGAAAATATTCTTGGAAATCACCGCGAAGAAACTTTTCGCAGCCTTCGCCTAAAAACGTAATCGGATAGACAAAGATTTGAAAATATGAAGGAATAAATGGTAATACGAAATTTTTATTAACACTAGGTTTACACGATACGTTCTAATATTTTGAATTTACGTTTATCGAGATTGTGAAGGTACATCTATGAGAAATTATTAAAAAAATTGCTAAAAATTTTAATCCATTCTCGTTATTTTTATAAAGTAATGTAAAAATAGTTTTAGCGGTCCGTAGACCTAGTATTAATTATACACAGCTCACTTGATGAGTTCAGTTAGTTTCCGTGGCGACTGTTTGCGTCATAAAAGAAAATTATACGTTCAAGAGGTGTAACTAAAGAATTAGACGACTTATCTTAGTCATGCACTGTCAAGGCTGACTATGCAGTCTGATTATAGACGGAGATTTGAAAATATTAAGCAATAAATGGTAATACGAAATTTTTATTAACACTAGGTTTACACGATACGTTCTAATATTTTGAATTTACGTTTATCGAGATTGTGAAGGTACATCTATGAGAAATTATTCAAAATAATTGTTAAAAATTTGAATGCATTCTCGTTATTTTTGTAAAGTAATGTAAAAATAGTTTTAGCGGTCCGTAGACCTAGTGTTAATTATACACAGCTCACTTGATGAGTTCAGTTAGTTCCGTGACGACTGTATGCGTCATAAAAGAAAATTATACGTTCAAGAGGTGTAACTAAAGAATTAGACGATTTATCTTGTTCATGCACTGTCAAGGCTGACTATGCAGTCTGATTATAGACGGGGATTTGAAAATATTAAGCGATAAATGGTAATACGAAATTTTTATTAACACTAGGTTTACACGATACGTTCTAATATTTTGAATTTACGTTTATCGAGATTGTGAAGGTACATCTATGAGAAATTATTCAAAATAATTGTTAAAAATTTGAATGCATTCTCGTTATTTTTGTAAAGTAATGTAAAAATAGTTTTAGCGGTCCGTAGACCTAGTGTTAATTATACACAGCTCACTTGATGAGTTCAGTTAGGTTCCGTGACGACTGTTTGCGTCATAAAAGAAAATTATACGTTCAAGAGGTGTAACTAAAGAATTAAACGATTTATCTTGTTCATGCACTGTCAAGGCTGACTATGCAGTCTGATTATAGACAAAGATTTGAAAATATTAAGCAATAAATGGTAATATGAAATCTTTATTAACACGAGGTTTACAGAATAGATTCTAATATTTTAAATTTACGTTTATCCAGATTGTGAAGACACATCCACGAGGAATTATTCAAAAAATCGCTAAAAATTTGGATCCATTCTCGCTATTTTTGTAAAGTAATGTAAAAATAGTTTTAGCGTTCCGTAGACCTAGTGTTAATTATACACGGCAATGTACTTGATGTGTTCAGTTAGTTTCCGTGGCGACTGTATGCGTCATAAAAGAAAATTATACGTTCAAGAGGTGTAACTAAAGAATTAGACGATTTATCTTATTAATGCACTGTCATGGCTGATTATAGTCTTCAATCTTAAATCATCAGTCACATTCATAATCTCATGAAATTTATTACATTTTTATCTCATTTCTAATATTCTAGACAAGTCCTCGATTTTTGTATAAAATATGTAATGTTGCACAAAATAGTGACTCATAATTTGACTTCAGTTTCTCGTATGTTTACGCATCAGCTGGATGCGTGATTTAAAATTCTTATTCGAAACAGAAGCGATGTTTTGAGGAAACATGTAAGAGACACACTGTAAATGAGGTAATGATTACAAAACAGAATGATATCGTTAATGTGAAAGGATAATGAGAAATGGTTGTTACGTATGCGAGACGACACTGCAGGATAGAGAATCGAGAATTTAGAAATCATGAGAGCGAGATCGTAGGCCGAGATAGTAACGATTCCGATGAATTCAGGTGCGACACCCACGTGGTAATGACGTTTACACGGATGCGGACGAGGTCGCAGACACTCAAGCCCCAACAACTTTCGAGGTATGACCCTAAGTGTACTATCTATTGACATGATGAGTCACAACAATTAAAAGCAACAATCTTTGTCAGATCAGGTATTTCGGACGTTATACAGAGTGGCCCGGAAACTTTGAATGTAATTGAAATGGGTGATTCCTGAAGTGGTTCTGAGCACCTTTTTCCTTTGCCAATTCGCGTTGAAAGGCTTTTCTCTCGAGTTATTAACGAAAACCACAGTCCAATCAGAGCACGGCTGACTCCGGCTCGGCGACAGGTCCCGCTGAGCGCGGCGCGTTGGCCGAGCCGGTGTCTGTTCACCGTTGTCGCGCTCGGATTGGTCCGTGTTTTTCGTTAGTAACTCGAAAACAGAGCGTTTCAGCGCGATTTCGTAAAGGAAAAAACTATTCAGAACAAGCTCAGGAATCACCCCTTTTATTTATGTTAAAACCTTTCGAGACACCCTGCATGATGTTACAGATGTTACAATAATCTTTTGGTGATTTAGACTTTTTGATATTTTCCGTAGTTAACTTAACCCTCGCATGTTAGGGTGGTCAAATGGCACATCTAATGGAAGCTGGAGTCTCAGAGACCCAACATTGCTTTGCGAGGGTTAACATTCTAGAAAGCGAACGATAATGCATGATAACACATTGCTTCTAATAATCTCAGCTTCTGTAATCAATTTTGAAATATTTCTCACATGCAGCACATAAATTGTTACTGACCCACGTTTAACGTACGTACCTTAATGGCCTCAAAAAAATTTCACTTCCTGTTGCTACTTGTACCTAGTACAACGGAAATCCTGTCTGTTTGTTTGATTTGTTCAATTTTATCGATATCATATTACTAATTTAAATTATACACAAAATTTTATACTAATCTATTTTTTATCTAATCAACCCCCTAAATTTTTTAAATAATAATTTAAATCCTTTACAACTTTACCGATATCATATTACTAATTTAAATTATACACATAATTTTATACTAATCTATTTTTTATCTAATCAACCCCCTAAATTTTTTAAATAAAAATTTCAATCCTATACAATTTTACTGATATCATATTACTAATTTAAATTATACACAAAATTTTATACTAATCTACTTTTTGTCTAATCAACCCCCTAAATTTTTTAAATAAAAATTTCAATTTTATACAATTTTACCGATGTCGTATTACTAATTTATTTTTTATCTAATCAAACCCCTAAATTTTTTAGATAAAATTTTTTTAACCCTCAGAATTTCACAATAAATTTAGTTTCCTCATTTGTTTTATTATTTAGTGTTTTTAAAAAGCAAAATAAATGATCTGATGTTTTTTCAGATTTGTTAAGGCAAATATAGAAGCCAAGAAACAAGATGTGCTATACTGATGACTATTAACTATTATAAACAACTATTTCCTTTCTTAATAATATTAATGGGTTAGAAATAATGCAACAGTATCTTTGAACTCTTTACTTTACTGATGACATTCTTAACTTCAAATTACTGAAAATATAGAAGTACTAAATTATCAATAAATTTAAAAAAATTGATAGTGACAAGCTTGGAATATTGAAATCTGGTAAAGCCAATTTTGGATTCATTTGGAATATTTACTGTCGCACGTAATAGGTAGTCTCAAAGAATTAGAATTTAGGATCGTAAAAAATTAGAGGATCCCAGAAGATCAAAAAGAATTTTGAGATTCCGACTGTCTGAAAGGGTTCTCGGATTTCACCTAACAAGACCCAGCAGTCCCTCGCTTAATTCAATGTCAAAGAATGTTTGCCATAAACCCTGCTTGACCAGAAATTGTCAACCTAAATGAATCGTTCGATTTCACAAGTCTTGTGACATCTATAAAGAATTTTTGTAGACTTACGTGATTCGTGACGCGTATAGTTAATTTTACCATTACATTCGTCAAGATTCACTCAACAGCAAGTTTTGTCATTCGCGGAACGTCCGTCAAAGTCGCCAATAAAATACACGATACACGGCAGTTCCATTAAGAGATACGTTTTATTTTTCCCCGTCGATTCACACAACATTTATGACAGTAAAGAACGCAGAGTCCATCGAAGTCAAGTAATCTGAATGTTGTATTTATTGTTGCTTTAGTATTTCTATGGTTACTTCACTCGTAGTTTCAACAATGTATTGTAAATGCAGAGGGTAGAAGAAGTATCGATTCCGATCGCCCTCGAGTAACGGAAGGCAGAAGCGTTACACGAAGCACTGTTCCAACTGTTGTAAAAATATGTTTACGACAATAGAATCTGTACTATAACATCATGTGAAACGAGACACTCCTTTCTGAATCGTATATAGTAGAATCCAAACGATGGTCTGTGCGATTAGTAATAGCCGAATCCATGGCCGTAACCGTAATGGCCACCTAAAGGGAAAGCAAATTACCATGTCAATGTAACGTCGATGAATCTTTTGTTTACAATGAACCACTGATGGACAACGTCTGTGAACATTTTGTCTACTTTATTCTCCCAGGGTGGAAACAGAGAACAATATTTTTTCATTTAAGCAATTGAAACTAGAACCAATGTAGATCCACTTTCTTCCAAGCATATTTATCTGAATAACTATTACAGAATAATAATCGACTATTTAGACAGTTATGATACGTGGAAACGTTTAAGCTACATCTTGGGAAGTATACAAAGTATTCATTGACGTTGAAGCCGGTTCTTTCGAGTTCGAAATCTCATGCTGTTTAAAGTTTTCTCTTACCATAACCGTGTCCGAAACCTCCGTGTCCTCCATATCCTCCGTGTCCTCCATATCCTCCATATCCTCCATAGTATGGGTACTTATAGCCATAACCATAACCGTAAGGAGAGCCGTATCCTCCGTATCCTCCGTATCCTCCGTATCCACCGTACCCACCGTATCCACCGTATCCACCGTAGCCGTAGCCGCCGTATCCGCCGTATCCGCCCAGGTATCCTGGTTTCGCAGACACTACAGCGATAATAGCAGCCAACAGCAGGACTGTGTACTACGCAACACAGGAAAAGAGATCATGTGAAAACTGTATATAAATCTATAAAATCTAATCATAAATACCTTGTCAATAGTCCAAAAATATTGTATACGATATTCAGTGTTGTTGCACTTCATAGGCATCTCAATAATTCTTATGTAATGCTTGTATCGTTTTTCTATTGCAAATTATTTCAAAATCTATGCTCAAAATATGTGATCAACGATCAATTATCATTGCTGACTGCTTTTTTTCATCAAGCTATAAAACCCCACACGGGATTATTAGCAGCATGCACATGACTGTGCATGCTAACATTACAAAGATCTCTTATTATTCAGAATGAACTCAGAATACGAAAAGAGGACGATCAAAATGCATTTTAAAGCAACGAGAATAATATCATTGCTTAATAAAACCTGGTCTATAAAAATATTGGGAAATAATTTCAGAAAAATATGTAAAAATCAATTTTCGTTTCCTTTTTGATTTTATTTCACAAAACCTCAAAAATATCGTTTCTTAAACAATGTGTACGGTTCAGAGAAGCATGCGTTTTACACTGCAAATATTACAGAAGACAGAATCGTTCATATTATCATGCGATAGTGTAATAATGTAATGAAACAGATAAATTGCTCAATCTTTAATAAATAACGCAACAGAAAACGTAAATTGTTGAATCTTTAATGAAATAACGTAACAATGTAATGAAAAAGCTGAATTGTTCAACTTTTAGTATAATAATGTAATGGAAAATCTAAATTATTCAATTCTTAATATGATATCGTAATGGAAAAATTTTATTGTTCAATCCTTAATGTAATCATGTAATGGAAACACTAAATTGGTCCATTTTAATGTTAAAGAAGGACAGCTAAATTGTTTAATTTGTAATGTAATAACGTAATGAAAAACTAAATTGTTCAATCTTCAGTGTAATAATGTAATGGAGAAACTAAATTGTTCAATTCGGAATGTAACATTGTAATGGAAAAACTAAATTCTTCAATCACTAATGGATTGGATTGTCAAATAAGTCTTGTCGTGTGTCTGAAGGGTTAAATGAAAATTCATTACGCCAAATGAAGTTTTATAAAATGCTTTACAAAATCCACTATGTGTTTATCTTTTTATATAACGAAATGAAAATGGAGATGATAAAATATGGGGAAAGTTCCTGACCAACGTAGTAAAAGAATATTTTCACAAACCGAGACAAGAAATCTGTGGTAGTACGCGATCGCGGTAGGAATTAGCGTGTTATCGTTACTTACAAGTTTCAAGCAAGCCATTCTCTATCACGTGACACTAGGTCGTCCGTACCTGGATGTAAAATGCACTAATTTTTCTCTGATCTATCCGCCTAGTACCACTGACCGTCTAACGTTGTTCCCGTGTTCTTTTATAACAAAGGCGGGGTCCCGCGGCGACCCCCAACAGCAATTTTCCCAGCCTTCGTATTGGCTTTCCTCTGTTAACACTAATAGCAAAGCTTGGCATTGTTACCCTGAAATTATGCGAATGCAATGCGTCATTATGAAAGAGATACACAACACAGAGAAGAGTGTAGTAACACGCGTTTCGGGATGGTCGCCGGGTACGCACGCCCTGTGAACACCGCCTTGACATCCAAATTCGTCGGGTGGTTCAACGTTTCATTACGTTTCTCAATTGCACTTTGCTTTCTGTGAAATCTCGGAAAAGAAACAATGCGAATAATGGATACATTTTGTTGAGAAATTCCTCGAGGGAATTGAATTCCGTATAATAACGGTGTTCGTGAAATTAGTGCTTCTTGTTCTAATCGTGGGACGAATATCGCAAACAAAAGCTACAATCCAATGGTTTCGGACGTTTCCAAAGCATCCGGCTCGTTTTCGGAAATGTTCACACGTTTCCAAAGGAAAATGCCGTTCTACGGACACAAGCAACTTAGCGCCACGGCTACATTGCAAACTGTAATGCGCAACAATCGACTGTAGATTTTCCCAATGCAAATTTTGTGCCGCATCATCGTTCTACGGATGAATGAGTTGTCAGAAACGTTTGAGCAAAGCTGTGTCTATTCAGTGTCTATTCGTTATTGACATTCAGTGTTCAATTCTTAAAAATTTCACTGCATTTTATTTCAATTTATTTAAATCTAGAGCAACGATATTGAAATATAACAACACCGTTTGCGAACACATTAACACTTTGATCACCGTGTCACCCATATTTTCGTGACGGAATTATTTATACAGAATTGAAAATTAATTTTTACGTTGATAGATTATGTGTACAAAATTTCCTTACGATCTGAGGAATAGAAGAGATTTGAAACAGTAATTAATAGCACAAAATTAAACTTCTGAGTTTTTGTTTTGTAACGTGTTAACACAAGATAAAGTAAATGGATAATGCGCACATCTACTTTGTTGAATTAACACTTGCACGTAAAATATTCCCATTAATTTTCGTAATAATGTATATTGTATTTTATAATGCAGATATCGAACAAAAATTACAAAGATCACAAGGAATCGCAAATGATGTTGATAAATATTCATTATGAAGTTATTAGACATCTTCATTAGAATAGAACTACAAGCTCTCGTGCAAATTGTAGTTTTTATAATTCCTCTTACATAGGAAGCAATTCGATAATAATTCATATTTAATCTGATCGTAAGAAAATAATAAAGACGTACGAGATCTTTATTGTGATTGTGATAAAAACAAGAGACGATCAACGATCATCGATTAACACGTTGACTGCTATGTCACACATATAGCATAGGAATTATTTATCCTAATTTCAAAATGAATTTTTAGGTTAATATATTCGTTGTACCAAATTTGATTAATATCTAGAAAATGCAAGAAGGACTACTGAGTATCATACATTTAACTTTTTCAACTTTTATTTCATTAAATAAACCACTTCGATTTTATAAAATTGTTGAGGTTGCTGGATTGGCAGTGAAAATGTTAATAAGCGGGGAGACAGTTTAATTGCCGTAAACTGGAGAACGTAGAGTTCAATGAAGCCGCGAGGAAGGAAGATGGCATCGCGAGTATTGTAATCGAAACAGAAAGAAGAAAAGTCAAATGTTATGTAACAGGTGCAAGGAAGGCAGGTAGATCGTGTTACCAAATGGCGAAATTACATGGTGCACGCCGGTGGGACGAAATCATGAAAAAAGGTCATTGCAACACAGTGGAGGATGCGTCTGCGATTAATTGTAGTAAATATGTAAGTTTGATTGTTCACGATACTTTTGCATTATACTCTATTGTTACACAAAGATACCAATCTTTTTGAAGTTCGGTGCATTGCCTTACGCTGCGAAATCTGCCGAAGACTCGGGAAAAGACGCGTTAATTGATCACCGTACACAGTAGTTATTACGTTTCTTGGGGGGGAGGGGGGCAACGACGACGTGCGTGACTATGTGAATCATTAATTATGGCCTGCTTTCCTCTACAATGGCTGGCTTATTCCACTCGCAAATGTATCGTTTCTAGAGTTTTTTTTAACTTTTTCGTTTATTTGTATTAATTCGCGATGCTTTCGGTTCGGTGATATTAATAATTAATAAGCCACTGAACGCGCAACAACGAGACCACAAAATTAAGTCATTATAGATTAGCAAGTTTATGGAACGTTGCGAACGACATTTTCTGGAATGAAGAGATTTGTTCGGCTGAGTAATGCGTGGAAGTAAAAATAGCACTACCGATGAAGTTCCGTATATACTTCTTAGAAGTAGCAAATAAATTATCAGCATATAAATGATCTAATCACTGATGTTGCAAAAGACATAATGTTGTTTGTTTTAACCTGGCAGAAAATATTTTATGAATATCGTTGAGGTGATTATTGTTGAAAGAATTATTTGTGGGTGTTTTCTGAAAATGAGAAGACGATGTTGCGGGTATATCAAGCAAACGTGATAGGAAAATTGTTTAAAAACAATGAATGCCTTTGTTCTTTTATCAGATAGAAAATAATACATTGTTTAAAGTTACAACTGTGAATACGATAAAAGAATTAAATCAGCATAGCAAAATATTAACCCTTAACACTCGAGTGGTGAATCTGAGGAACCACTAAATATTGCTATACCATTATTAAAAATATTGTTTACATTATTAAATTGATATTGAATAAATCAGTTACCAAACATTTAAGTATTCTATGATGTATTATATCAGTTTAATTTCTTCAAAACGAAAAAAGTCATATAGAATGGAAATATTCTTAATAGAAGAAAAAAGTTTGGTTATGTAGTTAAAATAGTTCCGAGTGCAAAGGGTTAAAACACTTTTTAATATTTCATACCATGCAGATCATGATAGGAGATAATTGAACCCTTTCTCAAATCAGTGTCATACTTTCTTATTTTACATCTCACACAAAAAACCAAAACATTCATCATTATATTAATGTTTGTTTTTATATGGAACGTATGTTTGCTAAAAAAAAGTATGTTTTGGAAAAAATAGTATCATTTTATGTATGAGATTAGTGACGTCCGAATATATTTAATGAGCTTGTAATTTAATTGACAGATACTTCATGATATGGAGTTTTATAAAGGGTTAAAAAGAATTGATGTATGAGTGCTGCAGAACGTATCTCCTGCAATTTGCATGGACACCATAAGCCGAACACTTCTAAATATTTCATACCATACAGATCATGATAGGGGATGATTGAACCCTTTCTCAAATCAATGTCACACATTCTTATTTTACATCTCACACAAAAAACCAAAACATTCATCATTATATTAATGTTTGTTTTTACATGGGACGTATGTTTGCTAAAAAAAGTATGTTTTGCAAAAAATAGTATAATTTTATGCATGAGATTAGCGACGTCCTAATATATTTAATGAATTTGTAATTTAATTGACAGATACTTCATGATATGGAGTTTTATGAAGGGTTAAAAAAATTGATGATACTGCCGAACGTAACTCCTGCAATTTGCATGGACACCATAAGCCGAGCAGAAAGGTGTTGAAGGAGTTAATCGCTAGAACAGGTTCTCACAAGTATCACCGACACCAATGATGAGTCATCAGCTTAATCTGCGTCGGAGCAAGAGTCTAATCTTGTCTGTTACGTGATCTTTTTTTCCTGTTTTCACGCTATTTCCCCAGAATCTGCGATCGATCGGTACGAAATCCGAAGGACTTTCCGCGAGTTGCGTCTCGAGTCCTAGTCTCCTTGAAGTTGCGAAGTTAAATCGATTTATTTACTGCGTCGTTGCCGATCTCGAGCGTGAACGCGAACGTCAAGGGCAATGAGGTTTACCGATCGATGATCCTCGTTGATAGTCGTTCATGAGGCGGAGGTCACGAACATTAACAGACCGTAGTTAGCATGCGGCGTCGACACGCCGGATAATTGCAGGATAAGGCCAACCAAAGCTATGGGAACCTATTTATGTATCATAACGATGGGAATGCAAAACTAATACCAAAGCAATACACAGCTAATACACTAATACACGACGTTGTCGCGTCGAACGCCAATTAATCCGTTCCGTTGACGGGTCGCCGTTGGATCTGCCTAGCAACTTTTCCGCTGATCGAGACGAGGACACACTGCTCGATTGAGATTAGCCGTCAAACTGTGGGAAGCCTTTATTTGTTTTAATAATCGCGCGCTGAAGGAATTATATAACTGCTTTGTGAATGAACGGTTTTTATGCGAACGGTGAGAAACTCGAGAAACTCGAGAAACTCGATGACTGTTTCCTTACCCGTAGATTTGACTTAAATCAAAAATTTTTGTGTGTAGGTTAAGTATGCATTGAAATCTACATGTACCTGGTTAAATCTTTATGTTTGATTGTTTGTGTCGATTACATATAGGTGACACAATTTTAGATATGCGAGTTTAGAAATTCACTATTATTCTGATATATTTGAGTGAGCCAATTTTTACTAGGACTTCTGTTAAAGGATTAAAGGAATAATTCTTAAAATAAATACTAATTTTCTAGTTTCGATTTTGATAATAAAATTACGTCGATTTCGTGGCATATTTTTGAATGATCGTTCTGTCTGTCAGCAAATTAAAGAAATCACAATTTAGTGTTCCACTTTTCAATAAAAATATAGAAAAAGGTAAAAAATTAAATTCGTTAGAACTTACTCTATTCTTCCGTATCTCTGGCACAATGCAAATATACCAATTTGGCAACTGTGTCCTTTAACAATCAGTAGGCTGTACAATTGTATTTTATTAATAATAGTAATTACATTTTCTTGACTTTGTTGTTTTATGGTTCAAATATATTTTTTTCTAAGACATTGGTTTTGGAGAAATGGTTTCTCGACAAGCAATATAAACAGCGAAATTCGTTTTTAAGTTACAATTACATTTTTACAGTTATACAGGACGCAAATTCGGGGGACTCTAAGCACATCTTTGTGCTTGCTTTCTAAACGTATTTAACACACTTTAAATCAAATATTAAAAATACAAGTATTCTTTATTTCACCGTCCGTATACTAAATCCATACGTTTTGATTTTCTACTCCCATTTATTCCAAAAACGTAGTACTTGAATTCATAATAGTAAGTATAAATAATTCACCTTAAACGCTACAATTTGGTAATTCTAGGTCCATTAAATCTACCTTCATTAATTCGTCCATCTTCGTATTATTTCCTCGAATCTAACGTTAAACTACATTCTTCGCATTCTGGTTCCGTATTTTTAATGCTGACAGGGAATAGAAAAGGAAATACTTGTTGCTTCGCTGATAGGGATTCGACGATCTCCGATTGGCCCTCCGAAATCACTTCCGCGTCGGCAGCCGGGTCTGGTTGCTTTTTCTCGGCGTTATCTTCCGATTTATTATTATTATTATTATTATTATTATTATTATTATGGTGGCCATTTGGACCGTGTGGACCGTATGGACCATATGGACCATGTGGACCGTGTGGACCGTGTGGACCGTGTGGACCATAAGGGCCATACGGATCAGGATAAAATCCAGGATATGGATAATAGGGCCCAAAGGGAACTGGCCCGAAGGGATCGATAAAAGGAGCCTTAAACTTCGGTCCTATGGGATCGTAGAACCCAGGACCGAAAGGTTTGTACGGAAAACCTGGGAAACCCGGATACTTTCCATAATATCCTCCACCGTAAAACGGACCGTAATAGGGATAATCATAATGATGATGCCCATGATGATGGCCATGATGATCCCCATGATGATTCCCATTATTATTCTCATTATTATTCCCATTATTATTCCCATTATTATTATTATTTCCGTCATTGTCTCCCTCAGTTTGCGCAGCGTTTTGCCCATTTCCATTCCCTTGATCCGGTCTCCCATGATCATCATGATAATCATTATAATGGTGGTGATGATTATAAGGGCCAAAGTAGGGGTCGTATCCGTCATAGTAAGGATCATGATGGTGATGTCCCGAATGGTTGCCTCCATGATGGTTACTGTCATTGAAGGGTCCATCGTGATAATGAGGCCCGTAGAAGCCAGGGTGGAAGGGTCCGTAGTGAAAACTGGGGTAATTATATCCACCCTTTTGGTTCTGATCTTTTGTCAACGCTGATAGATTTTGGACGTCTTGATCATCCCCTGGGGCCGATGGTTGTCCGTTTGTATGATGTCCATGGGAGTAGATTTCGTGATTATTAAAGGGTGGATGATAAGGATTGCGATAGGAGTCCTGATAATTTAGGTTGTAGGGTCTATTATCTAGCACTCTAGATGATTGAGGATTCCCATTTACCTCTTCGTCATCGATATCAGCCACTGGAGATGGTTGATCGGTAGGTCCAGGTGACGGACGATTATCATAATGATCGTGGAAGTCATGTGTCCCATAATGACTGGACGGGTAGACCAGATGATCAGGAACGAGATCAGGCTTGTATTTGAACCCCGGCGGATGGTGATAGTCGTTCGCATAGTTAAGAGCAGCCGCGTTCACGTCACCGTCGACCGTGTTGCCTCTGTCGTCAGCGTTCGCGTTCTCCAAGGCTCTGACGATCGGCTCGGTTCGAGGAATTTCTGTTCCACGATTTACCGGAAACCGATACAATTCCGGATTATAGTAGTTAGTCTGACGAGGCGCGTCCGACGCATAAACGTTCTGGAATCCTCTCTGAGCATCGTCCAAGGTTTGGCGCTCCTTGGCCAGCCTCTTCGAGCGGTCCGGCGTGCCTATGAACTTCGAGTTTATGTTCTCGATGGCGTCGTCGTGGAAGGATTCCGCGTCCAGTAGCTTCTTCAAGGAGCCAGACAGCTTCAGATCCGTCCCGTTTCCTCGGTTATCCTGCAATTCTCTCCGCAAAGTCGATGACAACACCGACGCGATGTTCTTCGCGAAGGATGTCAACACCTCGGGACCTACTATGCAAATCATCGATTTAGAATCCTTTGTTGCAGTTTGGGATTAGTGGATTATGTGGGCGGGTGTTGGTACTCAGATCTGTGTGTCGGGTAAATTGCAAATAATTTGTTTTCTGTTGGTATTTACACAAGGAAACGTACCGAAGCAAGACACATTGGTTTTAATGAAATTTATGTGACAGGTTGTTTGTGGATAATTGTTCAACAAATACTGTTGAAGAAAGAATGTTGAAGTTCTACATATTTTTATATGTATATTACTGGTTTTCTCGTGCAAGAATTAACAAGAATTAATTTTCAAAGACCGGACATGCATTAAACATGAATTAAAATAATTTCACATATACGTTTTAATGAAAGTTAATATTCCTCAAGTTTCAAAAATTCAATAAACCCCACTTCCGTACTGTTTATATCTAAAGGATCGCTGTTTTTAATTACAAGATTCTTTTTATATCGAGATGTGGCAGAGACAGAATTTTGCTATTAGCATTCACTTCTGTCCAAAGAAACAAATTTATTATGGTCCTAAAATCTTGAAAACCGGTATCTCCCAAAAAATCGATAAATTTTTTTTCAACTGATTCGGTCGTTTTACATCGAGGATTACAGAATCACGGCAACGCGGAGAAAAAGAACTGCACGTAGAAAAAAGTGATCAGTCGGGCAGGATTTAATGCGGCATTATTCAGTTTAGAGAAAACAGAAATGGGTATCCTTGACTCAAACAGAATGAATACTCGATGATGCGTTACGACGATACATGTATGATAAATAGACTGTGTATATTATGCATTTATGTCAAAAATGAGAAGGCGCAATTTAAAGCAGCAGATAGAGCAGATAGATTAGAAGAATTTTAGAACATCACCATATTAGTTTCAGCTCATTCAAATCATTCGAGGAAGAATGGAACTTTTATTTGACTTGTGTGTCTTGCGATGAATGCAAACAATTTTTATTTTGCATAAAGATCCGCAGTCTAATGATAACTATCTGTAACCCAGCATTGCATTACAATTTAAATCAACGGGAAACGATTCAGTGACTTTGACTAACGCGTTACAACTGTACAAGAAACACGATCCGTTCATGCTGACGACAGACAGACATACATCATATTTGATGACACCTAAACTTTCTCCCCTTAAATGCACGCACCCCGAAACACTTGATTTAAGACTCGCAAAATTTTGCACAATTACAAACGAGATAAAAATACTTAATCATCCTCTTGACATTTTACTTGTTCACGTATCATTCGGGTGGAAAGCATGCGTGTAGAAGATAATTAGATTTTGCAAAATCGTCTTACATGAAATAGGATATCCAGCTGTCTAAAATGGCCAGCTTTTATTGCCCATAAATTAAATTTGTTCCTCATTTATCGTTTTGTTACGCGTTCTCCCACGACTTATTTCACAGGCTAATTGAACGAGACATACTGACATGTTATTAGTGCAACAATGTGATGGAAATATTCAAACAAATATTCTAAAAAAAAATTAAGACATTTTTACAGATTTAATGGACACAATAATTCTAATGTGGAGCGTTCTAATTCATCGTAGCAATGTGTATCATGTTTGAAATGCGAATATTTGCGGAAATTCGCATTTTTGAAAAGAGTCACTGACACTGTTGCTAGTAATTCAAAATTCCAACCTAATTTCCAATTATACTGTCTCTTAACACGTTCGCTACCACTACTTGTTCTGCTGCTTACCTCCACCGTCAAAATGTTTCATCAAAATACAACGCGCCTTCTTTATGAAATATTGAAACAATTTAATAGTAGAAGGTCATGAAATTTTTTAAATATAATTCTGTGTACTACGGTTTTAACCCTCGAATGGCTGTGTTCTTTTTTACCTATACTTAAAGACGTTTTATCTAAATTCTCATTTTCTATTAATCAGTTCAAATCATTAGATCAGATGAAGATCAACGTTGATTTCAAAGAAACTGGTACAAAAATATGCAAAACCAAAATCCATGCATAAGATTTTGAACAAATATAGTAATAAAGAATGTAAAGTAAGTTTAGTATTAAAATAACCAAATTTGTTCGACTAGTAAATAAATTTACACTAAATGAACCCTTTGCACTCGAAGCAATGTTAATTCCAAAATCAAGATACTTCTTATAAAATATTTTTATTCTCTGTATCTTTTTACATTGTGCACCTGAAATTAAACCAGTTTTCTCATGCAACAGTTGAATTTTTAGCAATTTATAGAATAGGTACCGAATTTAATAATATGAAAACTGTTTTGAATAATGGTATGGCAATTCTTACTGATGACTCGGAGTCATCATTCGAGTTGCAAAGGGTTAAAAGCAACCGCCCTGCGATGATAAAATATCAAACTGTATCAAATTAATTTGGCTATCTTTGTGTAAATTCCGGGATAGTGAACGTCACATACGTGTGACAATGAACGTGTTAAGAATATCTGCTAGAAATGCATAACAATTCCGATTATATGCGTATTTAACAATGAATATTAATGATTCCGTGAAGAACGATTTAATGCTCCAAGTTTGTTCCGTTTCTAATAAAAACCGGTGCTATTGTCTTAAAAAGTAGTTCAAGGTCGAGCAGGAAGACTATTAGGGTGTGTCCAGAACGATGGAATAATCTGCTTACTGACTCCGCCTTTAGCCGCGTTCACATCGCTTCGAAGGATCCAGAGAATCGTGCAGAGCACCGTTATCTGTTGGCAGAACAAAAGCGATAGTTAGAACCAAATGGATGAGAGCGGGGGGCCTTTCTTTTTCTTTGTGTCGTGAAAAAGATCCTGGCTTCCCCTCGGACTGCGTAACACGTAATAAGCCCCCGCGATACCGTGGCCGGCAATTTTCTATAATACGATGTTTTATTTGTCATTGCGTGACGCAACGCGCGTACGCGCGCAAATCCGAAGATCAACGCACCGTTTCATGCACACGTGACATACTTGTCTTCGACACGGTGTCGTGGCGGATTGTGCAAATTTCGAGGGTGCAATCGCACGTTGGAACGGTCCGATAGCGTTTCGAAGAACTTTCGAAAACCTGCAATTTGGTGTACCGTAAAGCACCGTTCATCTTTTCAAATCGTGGGAAAAATGCTGAAGAACGATCAAAGGGATGAAAACTCCCTCTGAAAGTGATCTTAATTTTATATACAGTCACTACCATTAGTATTCGAATACTCTTAAAAAGACGATAACTTTTTTAATATTAGATTATATGACTTGGACTTTTGGAGAAATTAGACAAACTAGTTTACTATATGACGTGAAAAGGGAATTTTGAAACTACTGCGACTGGTGCGTATTGAAGAGAAAATACTAAAAAGTTGTATTTTACAATTTTTTAGTTTGGGCCTTTATTGAAAATTTAAAAAATACGTTTGGTGGATCTCTGTGTCAATTAAATACATTCTGAAAATTTCAACAAAATTGAATCACAAGGAAAACAGCGACTGGCATCGAAAAATATAAGAATCCTTCGATTTGTTACGGTTCGAGACCGAAAATTGCAATTTTCAACATCTTCAAACGGTTATTGCAAAGTTCACCGATTTTTGTGAAATTTTCAGAGTATACACAATTGACACAGATCTACAAAACGTATTTGTTAAACTTTCAATATAGACCCACATAAAACAGTTGTGGAAAACAACTTTTAGTATTTTCTTTGCAACTTCAACCAATTATGACTTTTTCAAAATTTCTTTTTTGCGTCATGTACTAATATAATTGTTCTAATTTCTCAAAAAAAAAATCTACGTCATATGGTCCAATATTAAAAGAGTTATCGTTTTTTTAGGGACGTCCGAATATTAATGAGAGTGAATCCATCGTATATAATTAGGAAATTATATAAGATTCAAGAAAAACATAAGACTTGCACTGTTTGTGTGGTCTACATTGCGGATGTTCGATAAATTCAAAAAAATGTTTTTTTTAAATACAATTCCCATTTCGAAAGATAAAATACTTGCACTATGACATCATAGTTATATATTCTGAGCTACGAAGCAATATAAAATCATTCTTACATCGTGTTTCAGTTGGATTGTATAATTTTTTATTCGAAGACACGAGAAAGGCAGATTTAAAATGAATCGACAATTACGCGAATATTTATGTAAATTTTTCTTTTTTTTTTTGCGGATCAATTTAAGAATTCTTAATCTGAGTATCCACATTTTGCAGACGGTGAAAAAAGCAGTAATCAATGTAACCTGTAGGTATTTCATTGCCATTTATTTTTAGCGAAGAGAAGTGAGACACTCAGTCTCATTTTTTCATAAAAAATTGACAAGCTTATCAATACATGTATCCAATTTAATCATAAATCCGGATACGTTGTTAGAAGTAATGAATTAATTTTTATTCTTGCATTTTCCAAATCCAAATGCGTCTGAATGCACAAGCATGTACAGTTCGTAGGTTATGTCACTATTTGAGGTACCCAAAGGCGACAGTCGCAAAATAATCACCGGCATCCGTGTTTTACCATAGAACATGACATTCCGGTAATGAGAAGTAATCAATATTGTTAATTTCTTCGGATGGAACCTGTTCTCCGTGAGATTGAAACGCTTGACGAATCAATCAATCGCGGCAATCTTTATTGCTTCCTGAAATTCCAGGAAATTCTCGGAACGGTATCGACGATTGAGAATCTAATTAGTTCGAGTTATGTAACGTTATTGTTACTGATTGTGAAGCACGCGGCATGTATCGAAGAAAGCAGGAAAATTGAGTGCAATCATCACAATGACGCTTATTGTAGCTGATGAGCCCTAGTGGAATTGCTACGTATGGGATTTCTTTTATCGAAATTTAATTCTATCCTCTACAATGGCGATATAGCGAATGTCAGTTATCAGCGAGCTATCCTTGCCAATGATAGACAGTGAAAGAAAAAGACAATCATCTGTCGATTTCTTACTTTCTATTTTGCATACCGTTTCCAGTGTAACACTAAAAGAGAAATTGAAGATGACATGGTACATATTAGAGTTTTACTTTCGATTGAAGCATGCGTGGGTACACTTTACTGCCAGATGTAAGTGTTCTTCTCTAGATTGTAGTGAGGAAGAATTTATCGCCTTCACAGTATAAAATACGGAAAAAATTTTTCAGTGTCGTATAGACACATTCAATAATTTTGATCTGCGTGAAATCAACAAATGGTATTGCTAATTGAAAGCTGAAGATGTCAGAGAATATATTTTTCTATCGCTGTTCTATCGTGTATCTACAGGAGATAAAAAATATAATTAGTCAAAAATCTTTGTAAAGAATAAATAAAACCTTTCCAATATTCTTATTCCAATATTTTATTAGAAATTCAAAATCATAATTAATCAAAAATTTTTGTAAAGAACAAATAAAACCTTTTCAATATTCTTATTCCAATATTTTATTAGGAATTAAAAATCATAATTGATCAAAAATCTTTGTAAAGAACAAATAAAACCTTTCGAATATTCTTATTCCAATATTTTATTAAAAATTAAAAAACACAATTAATAAAAAGTCTTTGTAAGACCAAATAAAATCTTTCCAATATTCTTATTTCAATATTTTATTAAAAATTAAAAAACATAATTAATCAAAAATCTTTGTAAAAAACAAATAAAACCTTTCCAATATTCTTATTTCAATATTTTATTAAAAATTAAAAAACATAATTAATAAAAAATCTTTGTAAAGAACAAATAAAACCTTTCGAATATTCTTATTCAAATTCCAAAGCTGCATGTTTGAAAAATGTGTTGGCACTAAAATGTTAGAACATAGCTGTATTATTCTTCTTTGGCAGGTTTAATAAGTTGAATGTTATTTAATTACATATTAGTTAAGTAGAATCAGAGATTGATGAAAAAAAATACGAAAGAGTTTGGTTTCTATTAGCGTAAATTCTGAACTGTTGGAAATGATGATTTGAAATAAATGGGAATCCATTTGTTAATTCTTGTAGTCAATTAATCAGCCCAAGGGGCATGTATCCATGTAAAATAGTCGAAGATGTACATAAACATTGAATACCGATCGATTACTACTGATTAATTCAAATAGAAAACGAGAGGGACATTGTTTCGCGTTTCATTCATGAGGTTTATTCATTCACGAGTTTAATTTCTACGAGCAGTGTACACGGCGATCGTAATAAAGCACGTGAGACCACTAACACGCATTGCAGTCTTCGTTAATGGCCAGTATATCGTCATCTAAAGAAAGCAATGTATATCAAAAAATGCACTTCAACCAAACTGATAGAGAAATAATTAATCATAATTACAAAACTACAGGCTTTGCTTCTTCGAGATTTCTTTAATGACTATGCAGTAGTAAGATAAATTTTAATCAATTAATCGCGCATAAATTAATGCATTTAATAAGATTTCATTATCAAAGGACAAGAGAATACATCGCGGGACAGCGTCTCTTTAAATATAAATGGAGAATAATGATCTGCGTGGATTTTATGTTATCTTGGGTTTAGATAATTATTTTTACTTACAGCTATTAGATAGATTTGAAGTGGAACGCACTCTCAGAACGCAAGGTATTGTCCCGTATTGTTGCATTACGATTGTAATTAGCATGATTGTGCAACGTTTAATCCTTTCTTCTCGCAAGGACGCGTGCTTTTCAATATACATATAGAGTCGCAAAGTTCACGTTGTACATACTGTAAAACAGTTCATTAAAGCCCACCCTAACACGTATAAATCGTGTACAACACCTGTTCTACACATTATTCGCGAATAGTAATAAATAAGCGAGACTCGACGATTTACATATCGTTATATCTATCACAATAACGCCGAATGATTTACAATTTACCGCGTTCCACACTAATAAATCCGTTCAAATTTGTCGCCGTTAAATAATAAATTAAACCGTGCTTCATACAAACAAATACAGTGTATTACTATGGTCGTGCTCGGTGAAAATAGAATTATTTGTTGAAAAATTAGCGGGGGCCTGTCAGCGAAAACGATATGCTGCCATGTTGCAACGCACGATACACCATGCAGAAATAAATTGTTGGCGTTGACGATGTTGCAAACTTTTACACGATAAACACTTTGGCTCACTCGGATGATAAATTGTTTCCGTGGTTTTCTCTGAACTCACTGTAATGATTATTTGTTTCATAGATGTCTTCGTTCGTCGTTTAGATTAGTTGTTTCACTTCAAAAATTGTTGATATTTAAGATGAAATTAATTATTGGATTGCTTGGAGTAATAGATGAATTGTTTAGATGACACTCGAGAATGCAAATTATGGTATTGCTTAGTTCGAAGTTTACTTTTATAGAGAATTTGAAGTCGCATAGATTAGTTGTTTCACTTCAAAAATTGTTGATATTTAAGATGAAATTAATTATTGGATTGCTTGGAGTAATAGATGAATTGTTTAGATGACACTCGAGAATGCAAATTATGGTATTGCTTAGTTCGAAGTTTACTTTTATAGAGAATTTGAAGTCGCATAGATTAGTTGTTTCACTTCAAAAATTGTTGATATTTAAAATGAAATTAATTATTGGATTGCTTGGAGTAATAGATGAATTGTTTAGATGACACTCGAGAATGAAACTTATGGTATTGCTTAGTTCGAAGTTTACTTTTATAGAGAATTTGAAGTCGCATAGATTAGTTGTTTCACTTCAAAAATTGTTGACATTTAAAATGAAATTAATTATTGGATTGCTTGGAGTAATAGATGAATTGTTTAGATGACACTCGAGAATGCAAATTATGGTATTGCTTAGTTCGAAGTTTACTTTTATAGAGAATTTGAAGTCGCATAGATTAGTTGTTTCACTTCAAAAATTGTTGATATTTAAAATGAAATTAATTATTGGATTGCTTGGAGTAATAGATGAATTGTTTAGATGACACTCGAGAATGCAAATTATGGTATTGCTTAGTTGGATCTTTACTTTCATAGAGAATTTGAAGTCGCATAGATTAGTTGTTTCACTTCAAAAATTGTTGATATTTAAAATGAAATTAATTATTGGATTGCTTGGAGTAATAGATGAATTGTTTAGATGACACTCGAGAATGCAAATTATGGTATTGCTTAGTTCGAAGTTTACTTTTATAGAGAATTTGAAGTCGCAAAAATTAGTTGTTTCACTTCAAAAATTGTTGACATTTAAAATGAAATTAATTATTGGATTGCTTGGAGTAATAGATGAATTGTTTAGATGACACTCGAGAATGCAAATTATGGTATTGCTTAGTTCGAAGTTTACTTTCATAGAGAATTTGAAGTCGCATAGATTAGTTGTTTCACTTCAAAAATTGTTGATATTTAAAATGAAATTAATTATTGGATTGCTTGGAGTAATAGATGAATTGTTTAGATGACACTCGAGAATGAAAATTATGGTATTGCTTAGTTGGATCTTTACTTTCATAGAGAATTTGAAGTCGCATAGATTAGTTGTTTCACTTCAAAAATTGTTGATATTTAAAATGAAATTAATTATTGGATTGCTTGGAGTAATAGATGAATTGTTTAGATGACACTCGAGAATGAAAATTATGGTATTGCTTAGTTGGATCTTTACTTTCATAGAGAATTTGAAGTCGCATAGATTAGTTGTTTCACTTCAAAAATTGTTGATATTTAAAATGAAATTAATTATTGGATTGCTTGGAGTAATAGATGAATTGTTTAGATGACACTCGAGAATGCAAATTATGGTATTGCTTAGTTCGAAGTTTACTTTTATAGAGAATTTGAAGTCGCATAGATTAGTTGTTTCACTTCAAAAATTGTTGATATTTAAAATGAAATTAATTATTGGATTGCTTGGAGTAATAGATGAATTGTTTAGATGACACTCGAGAATGAAAATTATGGTATTGCTTATTTGAAAGTTTACTTTCATAGAGAATATTAAGTCGCATAGATTAGTTGTTTCACTTCAAAAATTGTTGACATTTAAAATGAAATTAATTATTGGATTGCTTGGAGTAATAGACGAATTGTTTAGATGACACTCGAGAATGCAAATTATGGTATTGCTTAGTTGAAAGTTTACTTTCATAGAGAATTCGAAGTTGAAGTCGAAGTCAGAACTTGTAAGAAGCGAAATGTTTACCCGAATTACTCAAACAACGAAGAGTTCGTTGTGCAATATCGAATTGCATGGAATTGCATGGAATGTCTAGCGAGTCGAACAAGAAAAAAATTAATTTTCCTGTTTTGGGGACAGAAAGTGGCCCCGTTACAGCATGGTGCATCCTTGCCGGACGAATATCATCTTCGTTGTTGCGAAAGAGGATCTCTTCTTCGGTTATTATTTCTCTTTTCTGTCAACCAGGACCGTATTAGTGTTCGTATATACTCACGTGTAGCTGGTAATGCATCGTACCTGAGACTCGTGACGACTAACAGCCATACTCCTTGGTCGATGTCATTTATACTTTCTCTCCATAAACAGTTTTGCCCTAATTCAAATGACATAAGCCTCACAAATTTTGCATAATTCCACGAGAGGATTGCATTCTGACTAGAATCAGACAATAAGACTGACCTAAGACAAAACCCTACAATACCAACGTATAGTTATTCTCAGATAACATACAGTGGCGTGCAAAAGTATCCGGACACCCTTTAAAAACGAATAACTTTTTCAAAATTAGTTCAAACGGCTTGAGTTTTTTTGAGATGTTAGAAGAATTAGTTTACTCGGTAGCGTGTAAATAAATATTTATACAAATTGCTATTGGTCGAAATTGCGAAGAAAAAAGTAAGTCATGATTTTTAACTTTTTTATCAGTGCCTGTAATGAAAGTTTAAAATATACCCTTTGTAGGTCTCCATAGGTTATATACATGCGCAAAGTTTCATAGAAGTCGCTTAATGTTGTTATAAGCTACGAACATTGCAAGATGGGAGCTTAAGGGTGAAAGTCGCAGATTTTCGGTCTTTCTAGGGAATTTTGTCCTTATTTAACACGTCAGCGCCCACTCCACAATCATAAAAATTACACAAAATCAAAGCAATATATTTAATAAAACAAAAACTAAGAAGTTCAGTTTTGTGATATTAATTACTGTTTCAAACCTCTTGTATTCCTCAGATCGTAAGGAAATGTTGTACACTCAATCTACCAACGTAAAAATTAATTTTCAATTCTGTATAAATAATTCCGTCACCCAGATATGGGTGACATGGCGCTGAACGTGTTAATCACCTTTAAATGTTTGTAACTCATAACGACATTAACCGATTTCGATGAAACTTTGTACATGTACATAACTTACTTGGACCTATAAATCGCGTCTTTTAAATTTTTGTTACAGGCATAGATTAAAAAGTTAAAAATCGTGACCTTTACTATTTTCGTCGCAATTTCGACCAATAGCAAGTTTTAGAAAAAAATATTTACACGTTACCTAGTAAACTAATGCGTTTAACATCTCAAAAAAACTCAACCCGTTTGAACTAATTTTGAAAAAGTTATTCGTTTTTAAAGAGTGTTCGGGTACTTTTGCACGCCACTGCACATCAAATAATACTTGCTTATGTGATATTAAAGAGTTGTGATTATTCAGCAGGTTGAAGGAAAGTGATTTTTGGGAATTCTTTTCTCAAAATCTGTAAGACTTTATTCAAAAACTGCTTCCACATTTAAAAATATATATTTTACGGAGTATCTCATAATCTTTTAATTTAATAATGTTTATCGATTAGAAAGTTGTAATCGATTTTCCGGAGGATTTGTCAAAAGGTCGGTAACCAGTGTTGTCGAGTATAGTAAATCATTTGAAATTGAAAATTCGGCAATGGATATATATTTTTAAAATAAGTACATATATATAATTATGAAAATAGAAAATTTGTCAAGTTCTAAATAATTTCTGAATAGAATCGCATCGAACTCATCAAAAGTACAATTACCCGGAGTCGCCGAGCAGAAAGCCATGCATTAATGTCAAATTGAAATGAGCTATCACTCGTACGAACGTTCTTATTATCATTCTTCCACTTCCAGATCGGTTGAGTGATTTCTATTGAAAGGAAACTAGAAAATTGATCAATAGTCCTTTATGGCAATGAAATTAATTCTAAGCCATTTTGATACAATCTAAGCATGCATGTAAAACATCGTGTACTTCAAATTGAAATGTACATCTTTCTTAGAATCGTTCTTTAGAATGCAAATATAATTATCTTAAAATCAAAACTGTCCAAACCCCTCAATCCCGTGCAATTACGAGTCGAAACGGTATTCATTGTACTTTCTATGTATGTATGCAGCATTATGAACTTATAACCCTTTCATGTTAGTAAAGAGTAAGTGTTCACGTGTTGCAACAAAGTTAAACGATCCGCCAAGAAACCAGTTTGTGGCGATTTGAATGTAGATATTCAAGCAGCTTTACAGTCTCTTCTTTATTAAGTATAATATTATCTTGAAACAATCAAGATACAATATCAAGAGTATCTTCGGAGGTTACAGTATTCTATAGGTCCATTTCTTTTCGATCGTGTGTAAGAATGTCTTTGTAATTTCTCAATTTGAAATACAATTAATGACAATTACGAAGCAAGTAGTCGTTCATATAGGAATTACAAATGTACAGAGAATAACAGAAGTGTTTACAAGAGTTCCCAGTTGAATAAATTATGATAAGTGTGTAAATCATAAACTTTTTAATAGTTATAACGAGTGGTTTCTGTCGCGTTCAACTGCTTCAGACTTCCTACGCTTATCTTGATTTAAGTTGATTAATCATCTAACATTCTGTTACCAGTTATTTAGTAACGAAGAACAGAACTGCGGAATTTTATATATTTATGGTATTCTCAAAACATTGCCAAACGCTATTTCATACAGTTTCATTTCATTGATAATTTACCGTGAGAATAAAGAGAAATGAAACAGTCTGAATTAATACAAATTTCTTGGAATAAATTCCTGTAGACTACTAACAATTAATCACTAATTCATAATTCGTAATCACCGATTAACACTGGAGCTACCCAACAAGTTGAAATTACCTATCACAAATTTTATAATGTACTATTACTAAATTCACGAAGGTATCTTTGTAGAAAATTGTTAAATAAATTCTCCTGTTCGTGCCTGTGTTATAATCAATATTGCATTAAATCTGAATAAGTATGTTCTTGCAATTTTTACAAGAAAATAAATAAATTCGACTGCTCGGTACTCCCAGTGTTGATAATTAGTTACGACTTATTTATAGATAGTTAATATCTTATATGACTTAGAGGGCGAACGACATTGGGAGCAACGACACCTTGAAGATTGTAAATTTGCACAGCTTGAGGTTGCGAACGGACTATCGGAGCAGCTCTGTAGTTTTGCGCGACAACTAGTGGTTGCACACCGCTGAGTCCCCTCAATTGTGGAACCTGTAGGCTATTTTGCTGGTTCACAAATCCAGTATACTTTGATACCATGCCAGTTACGCTTCCGTATGGAATTCCACCTGAAACGAATCAATAGATGAATGAAACCCAAACCGAAATCGATTGCATATATTTATTCCTTAACACTAGGTTTGCGGTAGGCGTGTGCGAGTATTTATTCGAGTATTCGAATTTCGAGTCGAGTAATGATCGGTCTGTCGAGCCGAGTCAAGCGTTTGAATTTTCCGAGCTACTTGAAATCGACGAACTGCTTGAAAAGAATGCGAGCTACTTGAAAAAATCGACCGGCTGGAATATTCGAGCCCTCGTGAAACTTCGATTTACTCGAAAATGAATTTTCAGCTCGAAATTTGTCGAATTACTCGAATATATTCGAACAGATCTTTAAGTTTCGAGTCACTCGTAAAAATTCGAATATGTTTTCTTCATGAAAACATGAAAATAAAACAGAAGCATTAAATTAGCGTCATATTTTTCTTCCTTATAGTTAGAATAGTATTTGATAGTAAATAAATGAATGTTCGAGTAACTCGAGCAATTCGAATTTTTACGAGTAACTCGAAAGTTAAAGATCTGTTCGAATATATTCGAGTAATTCGAATAATTTCGAGCTGAAAATTCATTTTCGAGTAAATCGAAGTTTTACGAGGGCTCGAATATTCGAGCCGGTTGATTTTTTCAAGTAGCTCGCATTCTTTTCAAGCAGTTCATCGATTTCAAATAGCTCGGATAATTCAAACGCTCGACTCGGCTCAAGCAATCGAATCGAGTTCAGCTCAGCTCGTAAATTACGGGTACTCGCACACCCCTAGTTTGCGGAGCACTGAAAGTAGCTACTTTATATTACGTTATAAAAATAGCAAGAATGTATCAGCATCAATTTTTAACCATTTTTAAAATAATATACATCGAAAGAAAGAAATTTTTTGAATAATTCCTCATGGACGCATCTTTACAAATCTCAATAATCTTAAATTAAAAACATTAGGACCGATGAAGATGAAACCCAGCTTTAAATCTTAGACATTCCCAACAAATATGACTTTCTTTGTCAATTTATATGTACTTAGTATTATTTAAATTGCATGAAACAATCCGACGTATTCAACTATTTTTAATATCTCGCGCGACGCGTCTTCCCAGGCATTGGTGTCTCCAAACAATCTCTTCTACTTCTAATCATTCTCGCGAACATACTTATTTCTTTGACTCTTCTTATTAAATTTGCATTTAGGATGCTTGTCTGTACCTTTAACTATATAGAATTAAAGTTCATTATTTAAAGTTCAAATAAAGTTTGCTTCCTATACTAAAAAGTAAAAGGACTGCGAGTCGCTTGAGAAAGATGGTGTCGTCCTCTATTGTTGCATAACTGAACGAGAAATTATTGCACATACTACCTTTTTTAAAATATGGGAATTAAAGCGATGTGTTTATGGTGATTTAAGATTAATTGATGCGATAGTGATAGATAAGACGAGCATAGATTAGTGTAGATAAACTGTCGCGCACTAATGGAAAGTGAGCTAACTGACTTACCGTACGCCAATCCGTTCACCATTTCCACGATACCAGCGCTGTCCGGTGCGGCTGTCGATAAGTTTAGGAAACCAACCACTGTCAACAGCAGTATAGTCTGCAAACAAATCGTTGCATCAATAAATATGTCATGGTTATATCCAGAGTTAGTCAATCTTTGTCATCCTAAAATAATCACCGTCTTATCGAGATGCAAATTTACTTTTCTTTGAAAAGTATTACTTTTCTTTTCTTTACTTTTTTACTTGATTTATTTTAATTTGAATAATACCGTCATCCTCAAGACTATCACTACCAAGCCCGTAAAAATGACGGATTTCAGATTTTTTCTTTTACAATTCGTGAAGTTATAGAAATATTTCCTTGAGAAATTGTTTAGCATATTTCTTTATTTAAATACATGTTTCTAAAAGAATCCTATGAAATCAGAATGATTTAACACTGTTTTTATTATAATGGAATATGCAGCAGTCTCATTTAGGGTTCACTAGTCCAGTATTTTAACACGTTGACTGCAATGTCAGCCATATATGGCTGACGGAATGATTTATACAGCTTCCAAAATAAATATTTACGTTAATATATTCATTGCACCAAATTTGATTAATATCCAGAAAATGCGAGAAGGTTAACGGACCACTCAGTCTCATACATTTAATATTTTCAATTTTTATTTCATTAAATAAATGACTTCGATTTTATGGAATTTTTAAAGTTGCTGGATTGGCATTCAACGCGTTAAGGGTCGAACCTAAAAATAATTTTCTCTTCGTTTATTACAAAATCACATCAGATTTCAATGTTTTAGAAATCTCTGTTTCTTTTTTAATCGAACCTTTTTCTGAATTTGTAAATTTGCATAAGCACTCGTGATCGAGATTGAGTCATTGATCTCGGTCATTGAGCGTGGACTGGTTGATCCAAGTAACTGCAGTAACAGTCACAAATAGAAAGTGCACCACTATTTGCATGCCACTATATTTTTCGTCTTACAGTGGTTTTACAGTAAACAAGTTGCGTCCAGCTCGATACACGAATTTAGAAATTCCAAGAGGCATTGAACAAAACTGTTAATTCGTTTCACTTTCGCCTCAGCTTTAAACACTTCTATTCAAATACGATATGTCAATAGTACAGATTGGACAAGATTGATAAATTAATATTTACTGTGACCTTCGGAAAACATATCCGGATGACCAGCGAGTGAATCGCGATACAGATTTGAAATTCGAGTGGAAACACGGAGATCGAATTATACATGTGGCGTAAGGCAATCGATCGCCAATCACAGACCACGATTTTGTTTCGATAATTTTTGTGACAGTGGAGCATTGTTAGAGGATCCTTAAAAGGCAAACTGTTCGGCTGAAGAGAATCTAACGATTCAAAAAATAGCAAATGGTAAATTTATATTCTTGTATTCCATTTAAGGCAGTCAATTAACGAACATCTAGTATCTAGCAGTCTCAAAGTTGTGAAATATATGGACCTTGAAGAACACAATCACCTCTCACAGTGTTACTCACGTGACCTGTATCATACTCATGCTCTATTTTCCCTTCTTGTTCTACTTAAAAGAGAGACACATAATTTCTATGATGGGAACAGCGTCCTTCGTGTGAAAATAAAATATATTACGTTGACAATGTCCTGTGTTTCATCTTTTCCCTTGAAACTATATTATACTGAAGTCAACCCAGTCGCCCAGAAAATGTTTAAAATACATTGAGCGGTAATATAATATTAATAAAATGTTACCTAGTAGAACGTGTAGGCTAATATGAACTAGTAATAAGAAAATAAATGTTGTTTCAACGACTATAGTCATTGAAACTATAGTTTCTGCAAATAAGTTCTGTCTAAAATGATAAAATCTGTTTCCCCGAAATATCACTGTGTGAAGTCCCATTTTATTGGGCTCCGTTATACAGTAACACTGCAAAGGAACTTAAATAAATAAACTTTCTAGGTTTAAGGTCTTTTCACATTCACAATCGAGCTACATAACGTTAACACTGCATTCAAACTTTCATATTTCTAATTTCACGTACGACGAGACACCGATCAAATTACATAAGGAATTCAACTATCGTGTTTTTCCAGTCGTGAAAATGAATAGAAAAATAATTTATGTTTAGGGGTCTGTTTCTCCGAAGTGTAACGTACCTTCAAAGGTAGCATATTGACCTTTCCCTAGTCGCGACGCGAGGACAGAAGGAAACTAAACCGGTAAAGTAAAGATCGAATTATATACGGGGCTCGGCCACTCAATTGGCCAATCAAAGGCTACTATTCCCTTTCAGTGCCGAATGTTATAGATCGGTGCGCGGTTTTATTAGAATGCAGTGCGTATGTAAATGGACGATATCGTCCACCTTAACCTTGGCCAGCGCTAACTTACCTCTCACAATGTCTACCTTACTTCCGAGCGAGAGAACCACATCCAATTTTCCTATGGTTTTCCATTCGAGAATCTTCTCTATCATCTTAGGGTGACAACAAAAATCTTATCCGTTCGTTGGATCGTTCAATTTTATCTCATTAGTGACAATAACTCATCTTCATTCAATTTCAACAAATGACTAATGTTTTTTGAAAATGATGAGTAGCACTTACAAAATAAATATATTTCTAAAATAATAGTTTTGAAGAACAACTTCTTTATCAGTTCAATAACATGGTAAAATGTGAATTATTATTTTATTTAAATGGTCTCAGGACAATTGGAAAAAATTGAGAAACCTGATATTGATACCATTTCAAATTCTTATATACACATAAAGCACGAAAATGATCGATATATAATGAAATGTTTCGAGGTATGATTTAATTCAAATTTCAAACAGTCAATTCATTTCGCTACATAATTTCAATGCCCCTAATTAGTAAATTATTTTCCAACCGCAGACATTAAGAATAATTTAATGAACATAATTTGACACTTTATTTTCCACATCTGTATAACCAACAATTTTTAAAATTTCGAAAAATTCTTTGTAACACGTTCATACGATCTATTGGAATGAAAATTTATTTGTTTAAAGTGTGTAAACTATTGCAATATACTTTCATTAATGACACGAGTAATAAAAATAATGTTACGTGTAGAAACCAAATTAATTTTACTATAATTCGTATTTTTATAATACATTCTTCATAAATACTATTTTCACCACTCAAATACACGGGCTATATGCATTTGTAGGCCCCAAATCTAATTAAAGTACCCGTAGTAAAAATAAAATATACAGAATATTCAGTTCTTGCTAATACTCCTAAATTCGTTAACTATCGGTAATATTGCACGCGACACCGAAATGGTACGGGGACCTTTGTGGTTCCCCGAGGCCTAGGAGACAGAAAAAGAAAAGTCCACAAGATCAGAGAGGAATGAGAGTGCTCAGGCCCAGGGTTTTTTCGTGCTAACTTTTTACTTTTAAGCCTCGAACAGAACCTACCTCATATGTTTACCCCCTCTAACACATGAATTAGAACTAACTTTTAGCCTAGATCAGAACCTACCTCATCTTTTTACCTCCTCTGTGGAATGGATGAGAACTAGTTTCAACCAATTATTTAATTTGAATATAAAATAATACTTTAATAAGGAACCAATATGCAATATGTAACGTGCATCTCAGACCCTACATCATCTTTGGTCTGCATCAGGACTTGCAATCTACATACCGCACAGGAGTGAAAATCAGATCAAATAAGAACCCGGATTGAAACCAAGTCGGAACCGAATCAAAACCAAATCAAACTCGAATCTAATGATTTGTGGACGCAACGAACTAAAGGCGGTCCAAGGCCCCATCCTGCGAGTGAGTGCCTGAGGGATCTACGATCGGAGGAATATCAATTTCAAGACAAAAATGTCAATTTACGAAATTTGAAAGTTCAGGAGCAGATTCCAATTATAAATCCAACAATTAATATTGAAGCTATTTGTTGAACGTACATGTATTCTGAAATAGAAATTGTGAATTTGAATTGTTAATTGAAAAGAAATGTTGAAACTGGGACAAAGGAAAACGGAGAAAGTTTTGTGTCTTACATTCTACTATAAAATACATATTTACGCAAATTCTAAATGTGCAGCTATTAGCTCGATATTATCCACTACATGCAAGATACTATAATTTATATGTTATAATATCTTGCGCATTGTGGATAATATCGATTGCCCAGGTCTCACCACGAGGAGGTTGCTGCACAAGAGACCCGAAAAGGAGTCAGAACGAAGTGTCCCTTCGTTCTGTCTCCCTTTCTTACAACGAAGATTCATAGAAACTAAGTTTCGCAGGTCGCTAAATGGAAAAGTAGACTTTTTCATGGAAAAGACTTCTTTTCCATTTAGCGTATGTCGAGTAATTATTGCGGGGCAAAGAGTGAATCGGAGAAGAAGTCTCCGATCTACGAGGGACCAAGGGCGAATCAGGCGAAAGGCTCTGATTCTTTCAAAGAGACAAACAAGATCGAACCAGAGCAGAAGGCTCTGGTTCAAGGGTGACGCGACGCGTTCAGTGCTTACAAGTCCTGAGCCGACCAGCCCGATACCCGCCACTCCATCACCGAGAAAGATGGCAAAGAGATGCGCTCAAACGGTTTCTGGCGCTACTGGGTGACATGAGAACATGGCGTGTCCAGGATTACGTTAACACAGAGGATCGTCAGAAGACGAGTGAACGAGTCTCTTAGACATCCCTCTCAATGACTTCACGCCGGACACCGAAGCTGGACCGGCTCAGAACCTGCAAGCAAGGCCGACACAGCAGAAGGCTGTGTTGGAGTCGGAAAACGGAGCGAGCAAAGTTAAGTTACGGCAATAATTACTCGACATAATTACAACGACGATATACAATCTTAATAACTAACGCACGCACTAAAATTAATTTATAAATAATCTGGAGTCTTCGTTCGATGATTCCTCTTCTTTCGATGAATTTTCTTCGTTCGATGAATTTTCTTCGTACGATGAATTCTCTTCTTTCGATAAATTTTCTTCTTTCGATGAATTCTCTTCTTTCGATGAACTTTCTTCTTTCGATGAATATTTTTCTTTCGATGAATTTGCTTCCTTCGATGAACTTTCTTCTTTCGATGAATATTTTTCTTTCGATGAATTTTCTTCGGTCGTTCTGACTAACAAGAGCAAGATGAACGACCCAAATCGAAACAGAATCGAAAACCAATTGAAAGTAAATCGAAACAGAATCGAAAGCCAGTTGAAACAAAATCGACACCAAATCGAAAACCAGTCGAAACAAAGTCGGAACAAAATCGAAACCACGTCGAGCCCAAATCTAATGATTTGTGGACGCAACGACCTATAGGCGATTCGGGTGCCCCCGGGGACGCGAGTCCCCGTACACACTCACGGGCCCCATCCCGTGAGTGAGCCCCTGAGGGAGCCGACCGCAGGAATATCAATTTCAAACAAACATATCAATTTGGAAAAGTTGAACTTTGAAAGTTCAAGTGCATATACCAATTACAAACACAAAAATTAATATTGCAGGTGTTTGTTTAAGGTACATGTATTCTGAAATAGAAACTCCATACTTCAATTATTAATTGAAAAGAAATGCCGAAGATGAGATAATGGAAAACGAAGAAGGTGTTAAGTCTTACATTCTAATATAAAATACATATTAACGAAAATTCTAAATGTGCAGCTATTAGCTCGATATTATCCACTACATGCGAGATGCTATAATTTATAAGTTATAGCATTTTGCGAATTGTGGATAATACCGATTGCCCAGGTCTCACCACGAGGAGGTTGCTGCACAAGAGACCCGAAAGGGAGTCAGAACGAAATCTCCCTTCGTTCTGACTCTCTTTCTTACAACGATGATACTTAAAAATTATATTCGCAAGTCGCTAAATGGAAAAATAGTCTTTTTCACCGAAAAGACTTCTTTTCCATTTAGCGTATGTCGAGTAATTATTGCGGGGTAAAGAGTGAATCGGAGAAGAAGTCTCCGATCTACGAGGGACCAAGGGCGAATCAGGCGGAAGGCTCTGATTCTTTCAAAGAGACAAACAAGATCGAACCAGAGCAGAAGGCTCTGGTTCAAGGGTGACGCGACGCGTTCAGTGCTTACAAGTCCTGAGCCGACCAGCCCGATACCCGCCACTCCATCACCAAGAAAGATGGCAAAGAGATGCGCTCAAACGGTTTCTGGCGCTACTGGGTGACATGAGAACATGGCGTGTCCAGGATTACGTTAACACAGAGGATCGTCAGAAGACGAGTGAACGAGTCTCTTAGACATCCCTCTCAATGACTTCACGCCGGACACCGAAGCTGGACCGGCTCAGAACCTGCAAGCAAGGCCGACACAGCAGAAGGCTGTGTTGGAGTCGGAAAACGGAGCGAGCAAAGTTAAGTTACGGCAATAATTACTCGACATAATTACAACGACGATATACAATCTTAATAACTAACGCACGCACTAAAATTAATTTATAAATAATCTGGAGTCTTCGTTCGATGATTCCTCTTCGATCGATGAATTTTCTTCGTTCGATGAATTTTCTTCGTACGATGAATTCTCTTCTTTCGATAAATTTTCTTCTTTCGATAAATTTTCTTCTTTCGATGAATTCTCTTCTTTCGATGAACTTTCTTCTTTCGATGAATATTTTTCTTTCGATGAATTTGCTTCCTTCGATGAACTTTCTTCTTTCGATGAATATTTTTCTTTCGATGAATTTTCTTCGGTCGTTCTGACTAACAAGAGCAAGATGAACGACCCAAATCGAAACAGAATCGAAAACCAATTGAAAGTAAATCGAAACAGAATCGAAAACCAGTTGAAACAAAATCGACACCAAATCGAAAACCAGTCGAAACAAAGTCGGAACAAAATCGAAACCACATCGAGCCCAAATCTAATGATTTGTGGACGCAACGACCTATAGGCGATTCGGGTGCCCCCGGGGACGCGAGTCCCCGTACCCACTCACGGGCCCCATCCCGTGAGTGAGCCCCTGAGGGAGCCGACCGCAGGAATATCAATTTCAAACAAACATATCAATTTGGAAAAGTTGAACTTTGAAAGTTCAAGTGCATATACCAATTACAAACACAAAAATTAATATTGCAGGTGTTTGTTTAAGGTACATGTATTCTGAAATAGAAACTCCATACTTCAATTATTAATTGAAAAGAAATGCCGAAGATGAGATAATGGAAAACGAAGAAGGTGTTAAGTCTTACATTCTAATATAAAATACATATTAACGAAAATTCTAAATGTGCAGCTATTAGCTCGATATTATCCACTACATGCGAGATGCTATAATTTATAAGTTATAGCATTTTGCGAATTGTGGATAATACCGATTGCCCAGGTCTCACCACGAGGAGGTTGCTGCACAAGAGACCCGAAAGGGAGTCAGAACGAAATCTCCCTTCGTTCTGACTCTCTTTCTTACAACGATGATACTTAAAAATTATATTCGCAAGTCGCTAAATGGAAAAATAGTCTTTTTCACCGAAAAGACTTCTTTTCCATTTAGCGTATGTCGAGTAATTATTGCGGGGTAAAGAGTGAATCGGAGAAGAAGTCTCCGATCTACGAGGGACCAAGGGCGAATCAGGCGGAAGGCTCTGATTCTTTCAAAGAGACAAACAAGATCGAACCAGAGCAGAAGGCTCTGGTTCAAGGGTGACGCGACGCGTTCAGTGCTTACAAGTCCTGAGCCGACCAGCCCGATACCCGCCACTCCATCACCAAGAAAGATGGCAAAGAGATGCGCTCAAACGGTTTCTGGCGCTACTGGGTGACATGAGAACATGGCGTGTCCAGGATTACGTTAACACAGAGGATCGTCAGAAGACGAGTGAACGAGTCTCTTAGACATCCCTCTCAATGACTTCACGCCGGACACCGAAGCTGGACCGGCTCAGAACCTGCAAGCAAGGCCGACACAGCAGAAGGCTGTGTTGGAGTCGGAAAACGGAGCGAGCAAAGTTAAGTTACGGCAATAATTACTCGACATAATTACAACGACGATATACAATCTTAATAACTAACGCACGCACTAAAATTAAGTTATAAATAATTTGGAGTCATCGTTCGATGATTCCTCTTCGATCGATGAATTTTCTTCGTTCGATAAATTTTCTTCTTTCGATGAATTCTCTTCTTTCGATGAATTTTCTTCGTTCGATGAATCCTCTTCGTTGTATGAATTTCCTTCGTTCGACGATGAAGATGATGAGCTGTTATGTTCTAACTGAAACAGACTAATTATAGTTATACACAATACAAGGGGGAAATCAGTATATGAGAGAAGACGATGAAGGTAGAATGAAATATGACTTTACCCCGTACGCGACTACGGCCTACCAATGCTCATGAGAGTTAAATTAAATAGCGCACACGAGTGCAAACCTAGCACAACAAGATGAAGATCCAAAATCGAACCAAAATCGACACCAAATCGAAAATCAGTCGAAAGAAAATCGAAACAAAATCGAAACAAAATCGAAACAAAATCGAAACCACATCGAGCCCAAATCTAATGATTTGTGGAAGCAACGACCTATAGGCGATTCGGGTGCCCCCGGGGACGCGAGTCCCCGTACCCACTCACGGGCCCCATCCCGTGAGTAAGCCCCTGAGGAAACTCCGATCGGAGGAATATCAATTGCAAGGCAAAAATATCAATTTGGAAAAATTGAACTTTGAAAGTTCAAGAGCACTTTCCAATTACAAATCCAAAAATTAATATTGAAGGTGTTTGTTAAAAGTATGTGTATTCTGAAAATGAAAGTATATGTATTCTGAAAATGAAAGTATATCCTGAAATTGAAAGTATATGTATCCTGCAATTGAAAGTATATGTATCCTGCAATTGAAAGTATATGTATCCTGCAATTGAAAGTATATGTATCCTGCAATTGAAAGTATATGTATTCTGAAAATGGAAGTATATGTATTCTGAAAATGAAAGTAGATGTATTCTGAAAATGAAAGTATATGTATTCTGAAAATGCAAAGTATATGTATCCTGAAATTGAAAGTATATGTATTCTGAAAATGAAAGTATATGTATTCTGAAAATGAAAGTATATGTATTCTGAAAATGCAAAGTATATGTATCCTGAAATTGAAAGTATATGTATCCTGAAATTGAAAGTATGTGTATTTTGAAATTGAAAGTATATGCATCCTGAAAATGAAAGTATATGTATTCTGAAAATGCAAAGTATATGTATTCGGAAATTGAAAGTATATGTATTCTGACAATGAAAGTATATGTATCCTGAAATTGAAAGTATATGTATACTGAAATTAGAAGTATATGTATCCTGAAATTAAAAGTATATGTATCCTGAAATTGAAAGTATATGTATCCTGAAATTGAAACTCTGTATTTCGATTATTAATTGAAATGAAATGCTGAAGCTAGAACGAAGGAAAACGAAGAAAGTATTAAGTCTTACATTCTACTATGAATTACATATTAACGATTCTTACGAATTAAGTTTTCGAATTTTTACAAAGTATGTTTTTTGATTTTTTACAAATTAAGTTTTTCCATTCTTGCAAATTAAATTTTTCGATTCTTAAAAATGACGTTTTAGGTTTCTTACAAATTAAGTTTTTCGATTCATACAAATTAAATGAGGAATTCAAGATGCCAACGTCTAAAATTCTAGATCAGTATCTCTAGACCTACTTTAAATCGTGACTATTTATTCGCAACAATAAGTGAATATTTGATCAACCTTAAAAATTACTACTGACATAACGCGTGTGACGATTTGTTTCGCAACTCTATTCAAAATCGCGGATGTGCCCATCTCACAATTGATGTTGCAACTGGAGCATGGGCGTCTGAAATGTCGAAACAATCTAACGCAAACGCGATTCTTTTGATGCGCAACGCTAATTCATCAAATCGAAATTCAAACTGCTATTTTAATAAGAAATTTAAAAGTCTAACATCTAAAATTCTACACTGGTGTCTCTCGTACTACTTTAAATTGCGACTATTTATTTGCAACATTAACTAGGGATTTAATAAATTTTAAAAATTGATACTAGTGCAACGCGTGTGAATATTTGTTTCGCAACGCTACTCGAAATCGCGGATGTGCCCATCTCACAGTTGATCGTTGCAGCTGGAGCATGGGCGCCTGAAATGCCGAAAGATTCTAATGCAAACGCGATCCTTTTCATGCGCAAAGCTAGTTCAACAAATAGTAATTCAAATTGCTATTTAAATAAGAAATTTAAAATTCTAACGTCTAAAATTGTAAATCGGTATGTCTAGAACTATTTTAAATAGCGACTATTTATTCGCAACATTGACTAGATATTTATTAAAGTTTTAAAATTGATGCTAGTACAACGCGTGTGACAATTTGTTTCGCAACACTACTCGAAATCGCGGATGTGCCCATCTCACAGCTGATCGTTGCAGCTCGAGCATGGGAGCCTGAAATGTCGAAAAGCTCGAAAGCAAACGCGAACTATTGGTACGCAACGCTAATCCAATGAACAGAGATCCAAAAAAGATTACTCTACAGTTTCTGCAAAACGAATCGCGACTATTTGTTTCGCAACGCTATAGTTTAAATAAGCTATATCGCTGATAGGGACTACTATTACATTTAGAAGAAAGGCTAACTTTGATCTCTGTTCAAAATCGACTAACGCAACGCGTACTTTTTTCGCAACGCTAGTGCAAATCGCGGACGTTCCCATCTCGGCTGATCGTTGGGGCGGCGAGGCCTGCCCATGCATGCAACTAACTACTTTTACATTCTACTACAACTCTATTTCTACAGACGAGTATAACGACAAGGTAGTGATAAAATGACTCACTCGAAGATGCGAAGACGTTGCAATGATTGTCCTTTTGAATGACAGTTTGTCCGGCATCTTTGGCATAAAACCGCGTTTGCTCCTCCGGCCCCATCTCGACAATTTGTTTCGCACCGCTACTCGATATTGCGGAAGTACCCATCTCACAGTTGATCGTTGCAACTGGAGCATGGGCGCCTGAAATGTCGAAAGATTCTAATGCAAACGCGATCCTTTTGCTGCGCAACGCTAATTCAACAAATCGAAATTCAAAATGCTAATTAAATAAGAAATTTAAAACTCTAAATCGCGACTATTTATTTCCAACATTAACTAGACAGTTAATAAACTTTAAAACTTGATACTAGTACAACGCGTGTGATAATTTGTTTCGCAACACTACTCAAAATCGCGGATGTGCCCATCTCTCAGTTGATCGTTGCAGCTCGAGCATGGGAGCCTGAAAAGTCGAAAGACTCGAAAGCAAACGCGAACTTTTGGTGCGCAACGCTAATTCAACGAACAGAGATCCAAAAAACGATTACTTTAGATTATATGTAAAACAACAACAATATGAACTTTAAAAGCGCAGTTATCAAATTGAAATGTAATTTTGAACCGCGACTATTTGTGATTCGCAACGCTACGCTCTAAACAAAATTTTTCGTAACATTAACTTTAATCTCTGTTCAAAATCGACTAAATGCAACGCGTGGTTTTGTCGCAACGCTAGTGCAAATCGCGGACGTTCCCATCTCGGCTGATCGTTGGGGCGGCGAGGCCTGCCCATGCATGCAACTAACTACTTTTACACTTTACTACTACTCTATACTACTCTTTCTACAGACGAATATAGTGAAAAGGTAGTGACGAAATGACTCACTCAAAGATGCGAAGGCATTGCAACGACTGCACTCTCTGAGCCGATCAGCGCGGTAATGACTTCATGCCGGATACTGCAAATGGGCCGGCTCAGAACCCAAGGTAAACGAAAGCAGCATTGAAGAGTCCATGGCCCCCCCGGAGCTAGCTTAAAGTAGGCCAAGGAAGTTTTAAATAACCCTTGGACTACCCTAAGCTAGCTAAAGGTGGACCATGATAAACAATGGTAGGCCATTGGTGGAGTACCCTTGGTCAAGCTTAAGCCGGCTGACGGTAGGCAAGGGTAAGCCAGAGTACCTCTGGATGATCACTGGTCAAACTCGGGGTAGGCAATGGTGAACCAAGGTAGGCCACTGGTAGAGGACCCATGGTCAACCCCAAGCCAGCTGAAGGTAAGCAGGCGTAGGCTATGGTAGCTCTGGATGACCACTGGTCAGGCTGGGGGTAGGCAAGGGTGGACCAAGATAGGCCACTGGTGAAGGACCCATGGTCAACCCTAAACCAGCTGATGGTAAGCAGGGATAGGCCAGAGTAGCTCTGGATGTCCACTGGTCAACCTCAGGGTAGGCCACTACTGAAGGACCCTTGGTCAACCCCAAGCCAGCTAATGGTCGGCAATGGTGGCTCTGCAGGACCTCTGGTCATCCCTAAGGTAAGCAGGAGAGGTCAGGGTACTGCTGAAGGCCCTCCTGGTCCCGCAGCCCGTCCGCTCCTGCCGGAGGACCCGGCCCGACTGACTGGCTGAGCGCGCTCCGCGGGCTTAGGTAGGCAGTGATGCGCAGCGCGCAGCGAAGCGCAACGCTCCCCACCCCAACTAATTTCGGTAGATTTCGATCGCCGTAATACTAATTATTAATAAATGTATTATTTCTGGTTGTATAATGTTTATAACAATTCCTTTTGCCAACGATGCCGACAAACATCGCCTTGACTATCTACCATCTTATTTTTTAGTAAAAATTACTAATAGTACTCAAGATACAGAGTAACTTTTGACACATGAATATTACCAAACAATATTATATCAAGCAAATGTAATTATTAAAGTTACTATCTCTTGCTGTTTAATGTTTATAACAATTCCTTTTGCTAATTATGTCGATAAGCACTCCCTCGACTATCTGACCATCTAATTTTTTAGTCAAAATACATAATGGAACTCGAGATATTGAATAACTTTTAATACATGAATATTCGCGCGCATTAATTTATCGAACACAATTCACTGATAAATACATTATGTCTAGCTAATTAATATTTGCAACAATTCTTGACTATCTTGCCATCTAATTTTTTAGAAAACGTAGGTAATAGAACTCGGGATACAGAATAATTTATGATACATGAATATTACTAAGCATACTTATATCGAGAAAATGTAATTAATGAATTACTTGTTTAACGATTACAACGATTATATAATTGTTTATCTCATCACCTAATTTTTGTAGTAAAAATGGCTAATAGTACACGAGAAACAGAGTAACTTTTATGTATGAACATTTGGAGTATAAAAGATATTCAATTCTCACTGATATGCACAGTTTCAATAGGACACGTCTTACAAAAATTATTTATAACTAATTAACCTCTTCCAGAATCGAACTGAAAACTATACATAAATGTTGCCGAAGGTCTATTCTATATTCTTCGATAGCTAATATTTATAAAAATTTCCTGATTAACTATTTGTTAACAATTTTTGAGGAGGTAACTTCCATCTTCTATGCCCGCAATGTGTAAGACAAGGAGAGTCCGAGTATTTGTCAAGGGTAAACAGTAAACACACAAATCGTTGTGTCACCTGTCTGGAAATCGTAAATAACTAATTAACTAAGCGTCGGACCTACATAAAATTGCAACGGAAATGTAGCTGAGACATCATTCTAGATTCTCCGATCACAAAAGTGCATAAATTAAATCTCTAAAGTTGGAAGATTACTTTTTACCGGAGATCTGTTAAATTATTTGAGTTTATTTTAAAACAAGTTTTAGAATAATTGATTATAACTGATTAATCAGAAATAAAATGTGATGAAAAACTATATGTGAAAGTAGCTGGAGGTCTATTCTATATTTCCTAACTGCAAATATTTACAAACAATTCCCCACAACTTTCTCTTCGTAATTGTGCATAAGTTGGTCTTTGTCGGATTCCGTTATCATGTTCGCCAAAGTTTTATCGGAGGATTCGAAGTCCTGTATGAAAGTTGGTGGAACGAGTGAATAATAATACGTGACGTTACATCTACATCCATCTGCGCTGATGTAAGTATTATATATTCGCAACATTTGAATATAATGGAGCAACATTTGGACATAATGCTTCGTATATCGGTTTTCGTCGAAAAAAATTGGTTTTATTTTTTCAATAAATAATAGCTGTAGCTAAAAATATGAAAATAATTGGAAATAGTGTTGAAGAAAATACCCCATCATTAAACTAATGTCCAGGATGGTCGCTCTTAAGCTTCCATATAAAACCTGTATTTTTTCGAACTCTTTCGGGTTTTTCATTTTCTACAATTAGAGTTTACAACTAAAAAATCGGAAAAAATTAAAATACTTGTCATTATAATTGATATCATATTTAATTTATTATTAGTTACCTATTTTGTATAAAACAATTGAATTGTTGGTTTTGATGCAAGTCAAAGATGAGGTGGGATCTGATCCAGGCTAGATTTAGACTAAGAGGCAGCACTGTACCCGACATGACAAAACCCCGGGCGTGAGCACTCTCATTCCTCTCCGACAAGATGCAATGTCCACAGACTTAAGATACCTACAAACATTGCATGCAATGCATTTTTCTGTCTACGGTTCTGAATTACCGACTCTGTAGAAAATGTCCTAGTGCGATAGCGGACTCTATCGAAATGGAACGGTCAGGTGGTGAACTACATGAGGTTGCAACACATAAAGTGTGTGTATGAGGAGGCTCGATTTTACAGCGTTGTCAGCTTTAAAACACAATTGTATTCGTACAAAAATACTCCACGTATTATTCACTGTGCCGCCTACGTTTTTACAGGACTTCGAACCCGCTGGTAAAAATTTGGCGAACATGATAAAGAAGTTTGTATCCGACAAGGACGAACTTATGCACATTTAAGAAGAGAAACAAAGACAGACACAGAGCTGCTGAATACTGTGCACACTCGACAGAAAATTTATTAGTAACACACTTGTGAGGAATTGTTTACAAATATTTGCAGTTAGGAAATATAGAATAGACCTTCAGCTACTTTTACATATAGTTTATCGTCACATTTTATTTCTGACTAAATAGTTATAAACAATTATTCTAAGTCTCGTTCTAAAATAAACTCAAATAATTTAACAAATCTCTGGTAAAAAATAATCTTCCTTGCGATCGAAGGATCTAGAATGATGTCTTAGCTACATTTCTGTTGCAGTTTTATGTAGATTCGACGCCTAGTTAATTAGTTATTTACGATTTCCAGAGAGGTGACACAACGATTTGTGTGTTTACCTTTGACGAATACTCGGACTCTCCTTGTCTTACTCATTGCGGGCATAGAAGATAGAAGTTACCTTCACAAAAATTGTTGATAAATTACTTCAGGTAATTTTTATAAATATTAGCTCTCGAAGAATATAGAATGGACCTTCGGCAACATTCGTGTATAGTTTTTGTTTCGATTTGGAAATTCAGATAAGACTTGAGTGGACTGTATGAGGTTGACCAAAGGGAGCCGGTATTGTCCTGCCCAGGACACTGGAGGAGATCGTGCAGGTTAACGAAGAGTACGGCGTTGAATTTCGACAAACAAAACGTTTATTAAACAACGACTCGACAACACAGAACGAAAAGTTAAAAGTATAGAAAGTCTACGAGTACAATGCGAACTGTTTGAACTGCCAAAGGACGAGTGTGCGGAGCGCGTTCCGCGGGTGTATTTATCTGGTGGTAGACCACCGTTTTGATGAAGGGGTAAGGAGTGGGAATTTTGAAATTACAAGGACGAGACAGCTTCGAGCATTCGTTAGAAAACGAGGGCAATGCCCTGACGATCGAAGCTGCCAGGGAGACAAGGAAATTAAGGAACGGATTCAAAATATGGATCGTCGAACGGATGGCGCACGCGACAAATATAATATACATACATATGAAACTTTCTCAGTACGCGGCGCCGATCTGTTTACCTTTGGGTTCGTTCACCCTGATTTCGACGCCGAGCTCGACCAGCTGAGCTCGATGCGAGGTATAAAAACGGTCGACGCGCAAGTGTTCTTATGCCGCTCATCACCGACGGCAGACGCAAACAATGTTGCGAGACCCGAACGAGACTTCTTTTGATTGTCACTTCGAACATTCATAAACAGTTTTCAATTCGATTCTGGAAGAGATTAATTAGTTCTAAATAATTTTTGTTATTCTTGTTCTAATGAAACTGTGCATACTAGTGAGAATTGAATATCTTGTATACTCCAAATGTTCATGCATAAAAGTTAATCTGTATCTCGAGTACTATTAGCTATTTTTACTAAAAAATTGGGTGGTGAGGTAACCAAACATATAATCGTTGTAATCGGTAAACAAACAGAAATAATAAATTCATTAATTACATTTTTTCACCATAATTATGCTTAGTAATATTCGTGTATCATAAATTATTCTGGATCTCGAGTTTTATTACTTACTTCTACTAAAAAATTAGATGGCAAGATGGTCAAGGGAGTGCTTGTCGACATCATCGACAAAAGGAATTGTTACAAATATTAACCAGCTAAAGATAATAAATTTATCAGTAAATTGTGTTCGATAAATTAATACTCGCAAATATTCATGTGTCAGAAGATATTCAATATCTCGAGTTACATTAGATATTTTTACTGAAAAATTAGATGGTCAGATAGTCGAGGGAGTGCTTATCCACATAATTAGCAAAAGGAATTGTTATAAACATTAAACAGCCAGAGATAGTAACTTTATTAATTACATTAGCTTGATATAATATTGTTTGGTAATATTCATGTGTTAAAAATTACTCTGTATCTCGAGTACTATTAGCAATTTTTACTTAAAAATAAGATGGTAGATGGTCAAGAGGATGCTTGTCGACATCGTTGGCAAGAGGAATTGTTATAAATATTAGACAGCCAGAAATAATACATTTATCAATAATTATTATCACGGCGATCGAGATCTATCAAAATTAGTTGGGGTGGGGAGCGTTGCGCATCACTGCTTACCTAAGCCCGCGGAACGCGCTCAGTCAGTCAGTCGGGCCGGGGGCTCCGGCAGGAGCGGAAGAGCTCCGGGACCAGGAGAGTCTTCGGCTACCTTGGGGCTGACCAGGGGTCCTCCAGACGTACCCTGGCCTCTCCTGCCTAAATTGGGGATGACCAGTGGTCCTCCAGAGCCACCCAGGTCTACCCTTACCTACCTTTAGCAGCTTAGGGTTGACCAAGGGTCTTCCATCAGTGGTCTACCCTTGCCTACCCCGAGGTTGACCAGTGGTCATCCAGAGCTGCCCTAGCCTATCCCTGCTTACCTTCAGCTGGCGTAGGGTTGACCAAGGGTCCACCTCCAGTCGCCTAAACTGGGCTTGACCAGTGGTCATCCAGAGCTAGACTGGCCTACCCCTGCTTACCTTCAGCTGGCTTAGGGTCGACCAAGGGTCCGTCACCAGTGGCCTAAATTGGTCTACCCTGACATTGACCAGTGGTCATCCAGAGCTTCCCTAGCCTACTCCTGCTTACCTGCAGCTGGCTTAGGGTTGACCATGGATCCTTCACCAGTGGCCTACCTTGGTTTACCCTTTCTTACCCAGACGTTGACCAGTGGTCATCCAGACCTACTCGGGCCTCCCTTGCTTACCCTGAGGCTGACCAGTGGTCAACCAGGAGTACTCTAGTCTACCTTGCCTACCTTCAGTTGGCTTCTGGTTAACCAAGGGTCCTCCACCAATGGCCTGCCATTGTTTATCATGGTCTACCTTTAGCTAGCTTAGAGTAGTCCAAGGGTTATTTAAAACTTCCTTGGCCTACTTTAAACTAGCTCGGGGGGGCCATGGTCTCTTCAATGCTGCTTTCGTTTACCTTGAGTTCTGAGCCGGCCCATTTGCAGTATCCGGCATGAAGTCATTACCGCGCTGATCGGCTCAGAGAGTGCAGTCGTTGCAATGCCTTCGCATCTTTGAGTGAGTCATTTCGTCACTAAATTTTCACTATATTCGTCTGTAGAAGTAGTAGTACAGAGTAGTAGTAAAGTGTAAAAGTAGTTAGTTGCATGCATGGGCAGGCCTCGCCGCCCCAACGATCAGCCGAGATGGGAACGTCCGCGATTTGCACTAGCGTTGCGAGAAAACCACGCGTTGAATTTAGTCGATTTTGAACAGAGATTAAAGCTAATATTACGGTATAGATTGTTTAGAGCGTAGCCTTGCGGATCACAAATAGTCGCGGTTCAAAATTACATTTCAATTTAATAACTGCGCTTTTAAAGTTCATATTGTTGTTGTTTTACATATAATCTAAAGTAATCGTTTTTTGGATCTCTGTTCGTTGAATTAGCGTTGCGCACCAAAAATTCGCGTTTGCTTTCGAGTCTTTCGACTTTTCAGGCTCCCATGCTCGAGCTGCAACAATCAACTGTGAGATGGGCACATCCGCGATTTCAAGTAGTGTTGCGAAACAAATTGTTACACGCGTTGGACTAGTATCCTTTTTTAAAGTTGATGAAATGTCTAGTTAATGTTGCAAATAAATAGTCATAATTTAAAGTAGTTCTAAAGATATCTGTTTAGAATTTTAGACGTTAGAGTTTTAAATTTCTTTTTTAAATAGCATTTTAAATTCGATTTGTTGAACTAGCGTTGCGCATCAAAAGAATCGCGTTTGCAATAGAATCTTTCGATATTTCAGGCGCCCATGCTCCAGTTGCAACGATTAACTGTGAGATGGGTACTTCCGCAATATCGAGTAGCGGTGCGAAACAAATTGTCGGGATGGGCCGAAGGAGCAGACAAACTGTCATTCAAAAGAACAATCAGTGCAACGTCTTCGCATCTTCGAGTGAGTCATTTTATCACTACCTTGTCGTTATACTCGTCTGTAGAAATAGAGTTGTAGTAGAATGTAAAAGTAGTTAGTTGCATGCATGGGCAGGCCTCGCCGCCCCAACGATCAGCCGAGATGGGAACGTCCGCGATTTGCACTAGCGTTGCGAAAAAAGTACGCGTTGCGTTAGTCGATTTTGAACAGAGATCAAAGTTAGCCTTTCTTCTAAATATAATAGTAGTCCCTATCAGCGATATAGCTTGTTTAAACTATAGCGTTGCGAAACAAATAGTCGCGATTCGTTTTGCAGAAACTGTAGAGTAATCTTTTTTGGATCTCTGTTCATTGGATTAGCGTTGCGTACCAAAATTTCGCGTTTGCTTTCGAGTCTTTCGACTTTTCAGGCTCCCATGCTCGAGCTGCAACGATCAGCTGTGAGATGGGCACATCCGCGATTTCGAGTAGTGTTGCGAAACAAATTGTCACACGCGTTGTACTAATATCAATTTTAAAACTTGATTAAATGTGTAGTAAATTTTGCGAATAAATATTTGCGATTTAAAGTAAATCTAGACATACATATGGACAATTTTAAACGTTGGGATTTTAAATTTCTTATTTAAATAGCAATTTGAATTTCGATTTGTTGAATTAGCGTAATCTTTTTTGGATCTCTGTTAGTTGAATTAGCGTTGCGCACCAAAAGTTCGCGTTTGCTTTCGAGTCTTTCGACATTTCAGGCGCCCATGCTCAAGCTGCAACGATCAACTGTGAGATGGGCTCATCCGCGATTTCGAGTAGCGTTGCGAAACAAATTGTCACACGCGTTGTACTAGTATCAATTTTTAAAGTTGATAAAATGCCTAGTTAATGTTGCGAATAAATAGTCGCGATTTAAAGTAATTTTAGAAACACCGATATAGAATTTTAGACGTCAGAGTTCTTTTCTTATTGAAATAGTATTTTGAATTTCGATTTTTCGAATTAGCGTTGCGCATCAAAAGGATTGCGTTTGTATTAGAATGATTCGATATTTCAGGCGCCCATACTCCAGTTGCAACGATCAACTGTAAGATAAGAACATTCGCGATTTTAAGTAACGTTGCGAAACAAATTGTAACACGCGTTGTAATAGTATAAATTTTCAAAGTTGACTTAATGTCTAGTTAATGTTGCGAATAAATAGCCGCGATTTAAAGTAGTTTTAGAAGTACCGATCTAGAATTTTACACCTTAGAGTTTTAAATTTCTTATGTAATTTGTAAGAATGGTAATACTTAATTTTGTAAGACTTTCAAAGTTCAACTTTACCAAATTGATACAATATTTTTGTCTTGAAATTGATATATTTGTCTTTAAATTAATATTCATTTCAGGAAATTGTTATTTATTTGAGGAAATTGTTATTTATTTCAGGAAATTGTTATTTATTTCAGGAAATTGTTATTCATTTCAGAAAATTGTTATTTATTTCAGGAAATTGTTATTTATTTTAGGAAATTGTTATTTATTTCAGGAAATTGTTATTTATTTCAGGAAATTATTATTTATTTCAGAAGATTGTTATTTATTTCAGGAAATTGTTATTTATTTCAGGAAATTGTTATTTATTTCCGGAAATTGTTATTTATTTTAGGAAATTGTTATTTATTTCAGGAAATTGTTATTTATTTCAGGAAATTATTATTTATTTCAGAAAATTGTTATTTATTTCAGGAAATTGATACTTATTTCAGGAAATTGTTATTTATTTCAGGAAATTGATATTTATTTCATGAAATTGATATTTATTTCAGGAAATTGATACTTATTTCAGGAAATTGATACATATTTGAGGAAATTGATATTTATTTCAGAAAATTGAAATTTATTTCTGGAAATTGTTATTCATTTCAGAAAATTGTTATTTATTTCAGGAAATTGTTATTTATTTTAGGAAATTGTTATTTATTTCAGGAAATTATTTATTTCAGGAAATTATTATTTATTTCATAAGATTGTTATTTATTTCAGGAAATTATTATTTAGTTCAGAAGATTGTTATTTATTTCAGGAAATTGTTATTTATTTCAGGAAATTGTTATTTATTTCCGGAAATTGTTATTTATTTTAGGAAATTGTTATTTATTTCAGGAAATTGTTATTTATTTCAGGAAATTATTATTTATTTCAGAAAATTGTTATTTATTTCAGGAAATTGTTATTTATTTCAGGAAATTGTTATTTATTTCAGGAAATTATTATTTATTTCAGAAGATTGTTATTTATTTCAGGAAATTGTTATTTATTTCAGGAAATTGTTATTTATTTCCGGAAATTGTTATTTATTTTAGGAAATTGTTATTTATTTCAGGAAATTGTTATTTATTTCAGGAAATTATTATTTATTTCAGAAAATTGTTATTTATTTCAGGAAATTGATACTTATTTCAGGAAATTGTTATTTATTTCAGGAAATTGATATTTATTTCATGAAATTGATATTTATTTCAGGAAATTGATACTTATTTCAGGAAATTGATACATATTTGAGGAAATTGATATTTATTTCAGAAAATTGAAATTTATTTCTGGAAATTGTTATTCATTTCAGAAAATTGTTATTTATTTCAGGAAATTGTTATTTATTTTAGGAAATTGTTATTTATTTCAGGAAATTGTTATTTATTTCAGGAAATTATTATTTATTTCAGAAGATTGTTATTTATTTCAGGAAATTATTATTTATTTCAGAAGATTGTTATTTATTTCAGGAAATTGTTATTTATTTCAGGAAATTGTTATTTATTTCAGGAAATTGTTATTTATTTCAGGAAATTATTATTTATTTCAGAAGATTGTTATTTATTTCAGGAAATTATTATTTATTTCAGAAGATTGTTATTTATTTCCGGAAATTGTTATTTATTTTAGGAAATTGTTATTTATTTCAGGAAATTGTTATTTATTTCAGGAAATTATTATTTATTTCAGAAAATTGATATTTATTTCAGGAAATTGATACGTATTTCAGGAAATTAATACATATTTGAGGAAATTGATATTTATTTCAGAAAATTGAAATTTATTTCTGGAAATTGAAATTTATTTCTGGAAATTGAAATTTATTTCTGGAAATTGAAATTTATTTCTGGAAATGGATATTTATTTCTGGAAATTGATATTTTTATCTTGAAATCAATATTGCTCGGATCGGAGTTCCCTCAGGGGCTCACTCACGGGACGGGGCCCGTGAGTGGGTACGGGGACTCGCGTCCCCGGGGGCACCCGAATCGCCTATAGGTCGTTGCTTCCACAAATCATTCGATTTGGGCTCGATGTGGTTTCGATTTTGTTTCGACTTTGTTTCGACTTTGTTTCGACTGGTTTTCGATTTCGTGTCGATTTTGTTTCAATTGGTTTTCGATTCTGTTTCGATTTGGGTCGTTCATCTTGCTCTTGTTAGTCAGAACGACCGAAGAAAATTCATCAAAGGAAGAAAATTCACCGAAAGAAGAAAATTCATCGAAAGAAGAAAATTCATCGAAAGAAGAGAATTCATGGAAAGAAGAAAATTTATCGAAAGAAGAGAATTCATCGAAAGAAGAAAATTTATCGAAAGAAGAAAATTCATCGAAAGAAGAAAATTCATCGATCGAAGAGGAATCATCGAACGAAGACTCCAGATTATTTATAAATTAATTTTAGTGCGTGCGTTAGTTATTAAGATTGTATATCGTCGTTGTAATTATGTCGAGTAATTATTGCCGTAACTTAACTTTGCTCGCTCCGTTTTCCGACTCCAACACAGCCTTCTGCTGTGTCGGCCTTGCTTGCAGGTTCTGAGCCGGTCCAGCTTCGGTGTCCGGCGTGAAGTCATTGAGAGAGATGTCTAAGAGACTCGTTCACTCGTCTTCTGACGATCCTCTGTGTTAACGTAATCCTGGACACGCCATGTTCTCATGTCACCCAGTAGCGCCAGAAACCGTTTGAGCGCATCTCTTTGCCATCTTTCTTGGTGATGGAGTGGCGGGTATCGTTCTGGTCGGCTCAGGACTTGTAAGCACTGAACGCGTCGCGTCACCCTTGAACCAGAGCCTTCTGCTCTGGTTCGATCTTGTTTGTCTCTTTGAAAGAATCAGAGCCTTCCGCCTGATTCGCCCTTGGTCCCTCGTAGATCGGAGACTTCTTCTCCGATTCACTCTTTACCCCGCAATAATTACTCGACATACGCTAAATGGAAAAGAAGTCTTTTCGGTGAAAAAGACTATTTTTCCATTTAGCGACTTGCGAATATAATTTTTAAGTATCATCGTTGTAAGAAAGAGAGTCAGAACGAAGGGAGATTTCGTTCTGACTCCCTTTCGGGTCTCTTGTGCAGCAACCTCCTCGTGGTGAGACCTGGGCAATCGGTATTATCCACAATTCGCAAAATGCTATAACTTATAAATTATAGCATCTCGCATGTAGTGGATAATATCGAGCTAATAGCTGCACATTTAGAATTTTCGTTAATATGTATTTTATATTAGAATGTAAGACTTAACACCTTCTTCGTTTTCCATTATCTCATCTTCGGCATTTATTTTCAATTAATAATTGAAGTATGGAGTTTCTATTTCAGAATACATGTACCTTAAACAAACACCTGCAATATTAATTTTTGTGTTTGTAATTGGTATATGCTCTTGAACTTTCAAAGTTCAACTTTTCCAAATTGATATGTTTGTTTGAAATTGATATTCCTGCGGTCGGCTCCCTCAGGGGCTCACTCACGGGATGGGGCCCGTGAGTGGGTACGGGGACTCGCGTCCCCGGGGGCACCCGAATCGCCTATAGGTCGTTGCGTCCACAAATCATTAGATTTGGGCTCGATGTCGTTTCGATTTTGTTCCGACTTTGTTTCGACTGGTTTTCGATTTGGTGTCGATTTTGTTTCAACTGGTTTTCGATTCTGTTTCGATTTACTTTCAATTGGTTTTCGATTCTGTTTCGATTTGGGTCGTTCATCTTGCTCTTGTTAGTCAGAACGACCGAAGAAAATTTATCGAAAGAAAAATATTCATCGAAAGAAGAAAGTTCATCGAAGGAAGCAAATTCATCGAAAGAAAAATATTCATCGAAAGAAGAAAGTTCATCGAAAGAAGAGAATTCATCGAAAGAAGAAAATTTATCGAAAGAAGAGAATTCATCGTACGAAGAAAATTCATCGAACGAAGACTCCAGATTATTTATAATTTAATTTTAGTGCGTGCGTTAGTTATTAAGATTGTATATCGTCGTTGTAATTATGTCGAGTAATTATTGCCGTAACTTAACTTTGCTCGCTCCGTTTTCCGACTCCAACACAGCCTTCTGCTGTGTCGGCCTTGCTTGCAGGTTCTGAGCCGGTCCAGCTTCGGTATCCGGCGTGAAGTCATTGAGAGAGATGTCTAAGAGACTCGTTCACTCGTCTTCTGACGATCCTCTGTGTTAACGTAATCCTGGACACGCCATGTTCTCATGTCACCCAGTAGCGCCAGAAACCGTTTGAGCGCATCTCTTTGCCATCATTCTTGGTGATGGAGTGACGGGTATCGGGCTGGTCGGCTCAGGACTTGTAAGCACTGAACGCGTCGCGTCACCCTTGAACCAGTGCCTTCTGCTCTGGTTCGATCTTGTTTGTCTCTTTGAAAGAATCAGAGCCTTCCGCCTGATTCGCCCTTGGTCCCTCGTAGATCGGAGACTTCTTCTCCGATTCACTCTTTACCCCGCAATAATTACTCGACATACGCTAAATGGAAAAGAAGTCTTTTCGGTGAAAAAGACTATTTTTCCATTTAGCGACTTGCGAATATAATTTTTAATTATCATCGTTGTAAGAAAGAGAGTCAGAACGAAGGGAGATTTCGTTCCGACTCCCTTTCGGGTCTCTTGTGCAGCAACCTCCTCGTGGTGAGACCTGGGCAATCGGTATTATCCACAATTCGCAAGATATTATAACTTATAAATTGTAGTATCTTGCATGTAGTGGATAATATCGAGCTAATAGCTGCACATTTAGAGTTTGCGTAAATATGTATTTCATAGTAGAATGTAAAACTTTTAATACTTTCTTCCTTTTCCGATGTCCCAGCTTCAACAATTATTTTCAATTAATAATCCTAATACAAAGTTTTCGTTTCAGAATACATGTAACTCTTGCTCTCGTGAGCGAGTGTTAAATAGATTTGCACTCCTGCAGTAGATTGTAGGTTCTACAATCTACAATTCGTATTTTTGTAATACATTCTTCATAAATATTATTTTCACCGTTCAAATACACGCGCCGTATGCATTAGTAGCCTCCAAAACAACCGTAGTAAAAATAAAGTATACGGAATATTCAGTTCTTGCTAATACGGCTAAATTCGTGAACTATCGGTAATATTGAGCGCGACACCGAAATGGTACGGGAGTCACTGTGGCCCCCCGAGGCCTAGACAGAAAAGCCCATAAGATGTAATGTCTGTAGTTCGCATAAATCTGTTGTACCGTGATAGCGTGCGTCATTACCTTCAGCCGACATAATACGTCGGTAAATTTATTTACGCCGATTGTTCAAGGAAGAATTTTTCAATCTATCATTTATTAAATCACGCGAGTATTATCATAAACGATGGATAGGAATAGGTTTAACACCAATGTACTTCCACTACTTGGTTATGTTGAGAACTAAAGCCGCATTATCACTTGCAATCTTACCAGCAGAGTGTAATGACGTTCATTACAGTGAGAATTAAAATTCAGTTATGTTTATGTAGCTTTTTCTTAATCAACTTTTTCATTCATGCAGTGTGTACCTTTATTCAATAGTAATCGAGTGTATGTACAACAGCAGAAACAACAGATAAATTACTTAACATTAACAAACATATATTGCAGCTATATGTCAACAAGAGAAACAAAAATATATAGTTAAAATACTTTAATTGTTTTAGGTTACAGAAGAATGAAGTCTTTCTTTAGCGTCATCTGGTTCACTTTCCTTTTTCCTTTCACTATGTCACGTCCCGCTATTGCTTTCTTCAGCCGCTCGGTCTTGTAACAAATCGATTGTCATGCTCTCTGAACTGTCGATTACTTTTTGCCTTGGAAACCTCTAGGCAAAACACACAAGTATTTTTCCAGATTGTCGTCCCTAAAAATTCTGAAATGAACAATTTCGTAAGTGACTCGATCATTCAACGACCGTAACTTTCAATGAACAAAAACTAGGGAAATTGGATTCTTGGTTAGTAATATAAAGTTTAGTATTACAACAAATCTTTAAAATAAATTAGCTGCCTTCTTTAAAATTATGAAATGAAAATCACTGTACCTTAGAAATTATTATTCTGTGATATCCAAGATTTGGTGAAAATAATTTCCCTCGACTCTTGCTGGGACAGTTGAGCAGCTCTATTATGCGGTATCACACCTCCTTCTGATTTCACGATACTATCGAATCCAAACTCATCATCACCAAGAACGTCATCAGACTTAGCAAAATCGCTCAACGTTTCTATCCTCTCGTCCATAAAATCGAATTTTCCATCATCATTAACCGGAGTCACTGTTTCTTTCGATTCACCTATTCCATCATCTCCTCCACCATGATGACCCAAGTCTTCTCGTTTATCAACAACCTCGCTTTCAGAACTTGGAACTTTCATATTCTTTTCTTCACTATCCTTACCACCATTCAATTTATCCTTTACTTCCTTCACTTTCGTTTTCCAACTTGTACTTTTCTTTGCCTCAACTTTTTCTTTATTAACTCCACTTTTTCTTTCTGTACCAATTTCATGAGAAATATTCGCAAGCTGTTCCATCGTTCTGTTTTCCCCTACTGAAGAATCCAAGAATTTAAGATCAGCATTATTCAATGTATCGTTATTTTTAAAATTAATGCTTTTCAAATCATTAACAGATTTCGAAGATTTTCTTCTCGCCAGTCTCGGCATTGGAGTTCTGCTTATCGTAGGCGTTGTTACCATCTTTTGTCTTCTTCTGCCTCGATTGACAGCGCTCTTCGTCGTGGTTTCCACGTTAAGAAGACTCTTCACAGGCCTGCGTCTTCTCTTGTTCTGTTGGAGCGTAGAGTTCGCTTCGCTCTTAGAATTAACAACCTCTTGATTCGTTTTTTCCACCGCCAATCTAGACTCTCCATTGTCCAAAGAATTCCTCAACAACCCATTCGAGCTTCTATTTTTAGTAGCAGCTTTAAGCAAGATACTACTTGCCTCTTTTTTCGCACTTCTCGGCGCAAGCGTGACGTCTTCAGGAACAATTCCTCTCGAAACTACTCGACTACCAGCTTTCTTCTCTCCAGAATTTCCAGGCTTCTCCTTCGACTTCTCATCAGAAGATTTCTCATCACCTTCTAAAATCTCTTTAATAGATCTACTAATCTCTTCCACCTTCTTCGATTGAACACTCGCAGCCTCCGGCAGCTTCGTCTTCTTTGAACTGTAGTTGCTACTGTATTTCTTTACCGGTCGAGTTTCGCTGCTGCTTTCGATGTTATCAGAATCATTTTCCTCGGACGAATCGTCTCTTCTAGTCCAGAATCGAATTTTTCCTCGGGGATTCGCGTTCCTTCGATACTTGGTCGTGGGAGCGTTGTCATAGTCCTCTTCATCGTCTGACCTCTTACTTTTGCGATTCAAGCGTTCTCGTCTCTCCCAGGGATACTCGTAATCCCCGATCGATTTATCATAGAATCGATTGCGTTTACGCCGCTTCTTCTCATTCTTCTTGTCCCTGTGCCACGGGAAAACGTACTCGTCCTTCTCCTCGCTCTCTTCAGAATCCTCTTCGGAACCATTTCTGAAGAACGACTTCCTCGATTTGAGAAATGAAAACGGTGGATGGAAGAATGCAGGTTTGTTCAGTCGTGGTCCAAGATCTTTGTACTTTTCATCTTCGTAATTTTCTGCCGGAGAAGACGGTCTGTTCCAATAGCTGAAGAAAGTTCGTCCTTCTTTCGAGTCATTGTTCTTCGAAGCGCTGCTTTCTTCGGACGATTCGTTGCTCGGCTCGGCGTTCGTGTTACTCTCCGCTTTCTCCGAAGATTCCTCGTCGGAGAAATACGAGTGTTGAACAGTCTTCGGCGCATTGTTCTCATTTTCAAGGCTCTCCTTGGAATCCGTGACATTCAAAGTTGAGTTCGAACCTTTGGTGTCGTTCGAGAAAATTGATTTCTTGAATTCCTCGGAGGAGAAGTCCGTGTAACTCGGAGAAACGAAGTCCAAGAAACTGTTCAATCTTGAAAACTCCGCTGGATCTTGCGTTGATGTTTGCTCCTCGCTCAGATTCTCGTGAACAGCGTATCCGTTTGCTGTTTTGTTCGTCGATACAGTTGAAAGTTCGACAGAACTTTGATTAGGTTCGCCGATCGTTGAGTTTGATTTTTCGCTTCGAGTGTCGTTTACGAAATATTGAACCTTCTTGTTCTCTTTTATCAGCTCTTGACTACCGTCTTCGACAGTTCTGTGCGTTGTAGCACTTAGAAATGGCTCGGTAGAGAATATCAAAGACAATTCAGTCGTGCTGGGAACGGAAACGGGCTTTCTCCTCTTGATATAATTGTACTTTGGTTCTTTCCTCCGATGATCTTCCACTACTTCGGTTTTATTTGTAAACTTCCCGACTCTTCTGGTCTCCCCTTTTGGTTTCGAGTATCTTATTCGATCTTTGATCGTGTAGATGATCTTCGGAGACTCATCTTTCTCGTCAGAGCTCGACGAAGACACAGTTGCAGGTACTTTAAATTTTTCCTTCGCCTCAGCTGCTTTTGAAAATGAATTTAAAGTCCCATTCTTTTCAATAGGCTCACTTTCCAAAGTTCTAACTCTCTCTTGCTTATCATCGCTTAACCAAACATTTTCCTCACTCGTTTCGTTGCTACCACCATCTATTTTCACCGACGCAAGTTCAGCAGAACGATCGAAGAACTCTCGTTCATGGTCCGTCGTAGCACGTTTGTACCTGATGATCCACTGACGATGATTGATCGGCCGCAATCCGTTCGGCGTCACCTGCACAAGCTGTAACCGGCTTTTACTCTTCTGCGGTACTCGAACCCTTTTGTACATCGATCGATGTCTGTTGAATTGCCTCGGCGGAGCCATTCCTTCAACCTTCGCATCTGAACTATTCGAATGTTCTTCGCTGTTCGAAGACTTCCTGTCTTTCTCCTTCTTCCCAGCCTGCGTCGAGTTCGAGGATGTGTTGGTTACAATTACATCGATGTCGGTAACTTCAGCTTCTTTGGATGTCGGTTCAGTGGTGATCTCCTCCACTTGGTAGGAATTCGCCATGTTCTTGATGGTCCCCATTACGTCCTCGTAAACCTGATTCTGGTAGGGCGTGTACAACGACGACACCTCGCTGGCGGACGAAAGCGGTCGTCTGATGATCTTCTGAGGTCTTCGCGGTTTCACGTACCTCACGTTGCTAGTTTTTATCCTGACGACTCGAGGCCTAGACCCTCCGACTGGTCTAGAGTAGCTTTTGATACGAACACGACGAGATTTTGGCGCTCTTGCGTTAGCGGACTTTGGTTTTCGTTGTCGAGGTTGGTCCTTATGGTTCTGGTGGTTCTCTGGTCTCTTCGACGACTTCTGCACGACATTTCGATCATCCTCCTTCGGGAAAAGCATGATTCTTGAAGCGAATTTCTTTGGGTTCACTTCCAAAGGTGGCAACGGATCTTCCACCTCTTTTTCCAGGAACAATGGATTGTCGAACGGGTCGTCGTCGAAATACTTTGCTTTGAAGCAATCCAATTTGTCTCCCAGGCCCTTCAGACGTTGAGGATTTTCATTTACACCCTTTTCGGCTATTGGTTTCTCTTCATTTGGTAGCACGTCCAAGTTTGGCTCCACTTCGTCGCAGTGTTTGTAAACGTCTCGTGACCTGTAGAAGTTCATTCGCCCGTACGTCTTCCCTGGAACTTTCTGAGGATTCGTCGCGTATCTCAGAGCAGAAGGCGTTGGTAACTTCTCGCTTTCGTAGAAGGGATACTTGTCTTTGTCCACAATAGATTCCATAGTAGTGACACTGTCAGAATCCTCTTCGTTGGTGCTTTCCTCTACATAGTCGAAGTCTGGAACTTCTGGTATCTCCACTTCGACCTCCTCCGCTTCATCATTTTCATCGGTATCCTCTTTTTGATCTTCTTTGTCGTTGAATCGAGCCTCGATCTCTTTGTTAATAACATCATCGGTTACTTCCGGCGACTCCTGTAGGAGATCCTCATGACTTTTCATGTTTGATGGCTCTTCTTTCTCTATTACAGAATCCTTTTCAATTTTCTTATCTTCAGCTTTATCGAGGTGTATAGACTTGCTTTTTTCTTGGTATGCATCTTTCGTTTCATCTGTTTTGTTAGAATCCCAATCTATTTCAGAGTCAAATGCACGATGACTTCTTTTAGGTCTGAAAAGTTCTTGATTGATTATTGTCTTTTTGTTTTCTTTCTGTTCTTCTAAAACCTTGACTTTTTCACTTTCATTTTCCTTACTGCTTTCATATAGTTCTTCGTTTACTTTTGCAATAATACTTAATTCTGGCATATTTCTGGACATGCCTCCTTCTTTCTTTTTATCACTGACCACCTTTTCAATCTCAAAATTATTTGTAATATTTTCATACCATTTTTTAATCTTATTTGAATCGTTTCCTCCATCCACGCTCTCCAAGTTGGAATCATAATCAATTTCATGAGTTGGTTTCTTTAGTTCCACAGCCACCTCAAATTTTCCCTTCTCTTCTACATCATCCAAAAGCTTTTGATCAGTAGACTCACTTGTCTGGGTTAGATTAAAACCTTTCTTCACATCTCTCAAAAGATTTTGATCATGTCCAATATTCTCATTTTCCTGGCTCCAATCTGCCTTCGCCTCTTTCATAACATTTTGATCATGTCCAATAGTCTCACTTGTCTGGTTGAAACCTTCTCCCACCTCTCTCAAATTTAGTTTCTCATGTCCAACATTTCCATTTGCCTGGCTCCAATCTGCCTTCCCCTTTTCCGTAATATTTTGGTCATATCCAATACTCCCACTTGTCTGGTTCAAACCTACATCCACCTCTTTCAAATTTTTTTGACCATGTCCACCGGTCCCACTAGCATGGTTCAAACCTTCTCCCACCACTCTCAAATTTGGTTTATCTCCAATAGTCTCGCTTGTCTGTGCTAAATTCAAACCTTCCTCCATAGTTCTTAAAATCTTTTTATCATTTCCGACAGACTCACTTGTCTGATTCAAAGGGTCATCCACCTCTCCCAAAATCTTTTTACCAGTTCCACTTATCCGCTCTAAACCTACCTCCACTTCTCTCCACCCAGTCCTCATTCCCAACTTCTTTTCTTCATCACTGCCGTTCCACTTCACCGATCCTCCCCCGATTCTCACCTTCTCCTCGTCATTCTTAGAAGCGTCTAATTCACTCGGAACCTCTCCATCCTCCATCGAGCCTGCACAAGAAACGCTTTCTCCTTCCCCGAGTGAAAACCCTCCAACCACCGATCCACGCGACCCTTCTCCTCGATCGTTCTCGCTGGATCTCGATTTCTTGCCGACGGGTCTGCCCGCCGTCAAACCGATCGTATCCGGCACGAGCCCCACTTCCACGTCGCGTGTTACTTTCCGTCGCGGATTTCTCTTAACAGCGGCTAGTGAATTTTTCGTTGCTCGTTCTATTTCACTCCGATTCGAGGCGGTGTTGTTTGCCGATGGTTTTGCGTCGGTCGTAGAACCGCCGGCTTCGTCACCGCTTTCCCACCCTGGAGATCTTCTTTCTCTCCTTTTTGCACGCGATCTGCTAATCGCCTCGATCACCGTGGGCCTGAACCCCTGCCTGGGAACGTTCCTAATTCGCTTCGGCTTCGCGTAATCGGCTTCTTTGCGACCTCTGTGATCGGCAATTGCGGGTGGAAGCAAACTGATCGATGGCTGCGAGCTTCTTTTGCGAGCTAACGGAGGTGAACTAGTCCTAAGTAAAGGTCCTAGCTTCACGCTCCCATGAGGATTATGCGGAATAAAATTCTGATAAGAAGCTTCCTTCTGTGGCACCGGAGGACGCATTTTCGTGAGACCTTCCATCCAGCTCTGGAAATACAAATTATTTCGTGGGGGGCTCGAGTATATTTTTTTAGCACCCTCTTCGTTCCTCAGGTGCATCAGCATCTTCACGTAGTTCGGATTCAGTGCTGTACCACCTGGACTTTTGCCTTCTTTCCTATCCTGATTGATAGAATTCGACGTCACAGTCTCGGAGGATTCAGTTGGTTTCATCGCCTTGTGTCGCATGGTAATCTTGTAACGAGGTTTGCGGTTCATAGGAGTTGCAGGATTGGAGAACACCTTGTCGAAACTTGTTTCTTTGCTGTCTAAATTACTGGTAGGTTCGAATACGAAGTCGCTGGCGATATTTGTCTCCGTTTTAGGAGGTTCCTGAACGTTAAGAGATTGCCATTTAACGTCTCGTTCTTTTGTATTCAATGCTCCCAACGATGCGAGCTGCTGTTGTTCAGGATATTGTGGATTGACTAACGTCTCCGCGGAAATGAACTGTTGAGGATTCAGAATCGGTGAATCGACAATGGGAAATGGAGTCGTTAACTCCGCGTAAGCAGAGTAAGGAGCAAACGCGTTCTCTACGCCAGAAGATGGTAGCAGAACATTTGGACTCACGGTAGCTGATTCAACGATGAACGGACTTAACGTGGTGTATTGATTCTGCTGCCCTTTGAAGTAGTCCCAAAAGAGCTGGCTGTAACTCACTGTCGTTGGATTCTGGGCACCTTGGAAGTCAATCATCTCGCTCTGAGCTGGAGAGTTACCTTCCACATTGTACCTATACGTTTCCGAAGGTCCATTGGTAAAGACCTCAATATTATTCGCTATGGTCGTTGTCTCTTGTCCTCCATGTTCTACCGAAATCAATTCTGGATCGCCCGGAGTCCTGAAAGTTGAGTAATTCTCCCCATAAACATTATTGTCTTGCGAATCTTGCGACTCTCTCTGTTCCCCAACTTTCTCGTCAAGATCTTCAGCAAGTTCTTCCGTAGATGATGACTTCTGTCGTTTTCCATTTCTATCTCTATTCCTCTGACTCCTTCGTCTATAATCGTCCTTCCTCGGCGATACAGTCACACCTTCCTGCTTACTCGGAGCACTTCCCAATTTTCTAATCTCAACGCCCTTCTCAATCTCCTCAACCTCTCTCTCCAAATCCTCTTGCAACTTCTGCATTCCACTCTCAGCGACCAATTTGGGGTACGCACTGTTCGTCCATTGAGTCTCTTCATCATCCATTCTTCTATGATCCGTGGTGGTCTCGTAATTGTCTGCGTTATCTTCATCATAGTCCTTGAACTCTTCGGGGTCGATCCTCTTGTTCTTTTCAGACTTGCGCGAATGTTTCCCCTTATCTCCACCATCTCTCGAGTTCTTTCTGTTATTTATCTGCTGCTGGACCTTCCTAGCGTAACCTTCGTCAAAGTCAGCGTCCCTGACGTGCCCAGCATGATCGTAGGCCGAGTCCTCGTAGCCCTCTTCCGTATACACGGTGTTCACCTTCGAGTTTCTCACGACTTTTCTCAATCTAGCTGCGTTTTCCCTCTCCTCCTCGCTGTCCGCGTTCTCGAACGCCCTTTTCCGAGGCAATCGTCGCACCGTGTGCGTCCGACGAACTTGCGCGTACAATTTCGACGGGACTTCATCCGAAGAGACGTCCCTGGATTTGGTAGGCTTGGCCCATTGCCCTGGAGCGGTATATTTTGGCTTGGTGGGCACTTCTTTCGACAGTTCGTGCTCCGAATAGGGTATCGCGTGATCCGCAGGACCTTCAGGATCTTCGTCCTCCGAGGATCGACTCTCCTCACCATCCAGAGGTTTTGCGAATCTGTTGTACACTATAGTCTCCGAGGATTCAGCGGGGTCGCTGTCCTCTAGCGACAAAACGCTCGATTCTGTCGAGACTTCGTTGATCAGGAAGTTGCTCTTGTCATCGTTTCCTGTTTCTCCGTGTTCATTGTTCAGAGAATGATCGTTTAATTCGTTTGGAGGATTCGAACCCTCTGTCTCTGCAAGAGTTTCGGAAAGGCACACTAGAAGAACGATCAACAATCGACGAATTGGTACTTGACTCATTGCGTTAGTCTGATCTTGCCATTGCACTTGGTTCCATCGAATAGAAGTGTCGATTAGAGTTCTCGGTTTATCGGGGACAATTCATCTTGATTATGTTCGTGGTCCCAGAAATTGCGCGTGCACGATCGGCGCCGATTTTCTTACCGTTTTGTCAAGCACTGTTCGATTGGACGTTACGTTGTCAAACTCTCGCTCGATGGAGGATAATGGCTCACGTCCGTCGCCGGCGGGATAGAACGCGGAGAAATTGCCGTTTGGTTTTTTCGAACGATACGTGTCGGACGGTTTCCAATCATTTTCGAACGAGAACCGCCATCGAACTGTACGCGGCGCCGACGGTCTGGCCTAATTTATATTTTCTAGCGATCCGAAAGGCAGAGGTAGGGTTTGAAACGCTTTTGTTCACGGACCGTGCAAGACCTAAACGCTGAACGGTTCTGTCACTCTCGATTGAATCCTCCGGCGGATCGTTTCACTGGAACGGGAATAAAGAAATCCTCGGTTAGACTGACGCACGCAGAGAACGTTAATTGCAACGGCGCTATTTTTCTGAGCCACTTTCCGCTCGATTCGGTAATTTGTATCGAATAGCTGCGATCTCGTATCAGAAAGTTCAGACCTCTTGTCGATGTACCTTCGATCGGACTCATTAAATCGGCGGACACACTAATTTCACTTTTATAGAGACTTTCAAAGCCGGCTTAGCGCTAAATGGCGGATTTATTGATCCGAAACTCGACCTTAGAAAAGACCTTTTTAACATAGCATATTTTAAACATCTTAACGTCAAGCCGATTATGTCTTACATTTTCAGTTAAAATATGTCTTATTTTTGCTTATTGTATATTCTTATGAATAGAATCAAATGAAGATTTGATGCAAAATAATGCAAAATAATCTCTTCCTTGAGATTCAAATTGCATAAATAACAAAAAAAAATAAAGATTTCCGCATCAATTGCAAGAAACAAAAGCCAAATAAAATCATCATTCTTTCTTTAATAACTTCGACAAGATAGAAATAATACGTTCTTAAATTCTGTTAACCCGCCAGTAGGCATGCGCGGTCTCACAGACCGCACCGTCATTTGTTGTAACATACTTCAATTGTTATTGTGCCCACATTTCGCATTCTCGGTCTAGCTGAGTATCATAACCTCACAAACGTAACTTCTAATCAACTGATTAATTATTGCCATTTGCATAAGTTGTGGGCATTTTCGGTCTGTGACACTTCGCGCGCCCGCTGGTGTTATATGCTTCAGTTATTGTGGTTTGTGATATAAATATGTGGAAGTACACATACGAGAAGGAGCAGGAGCAGGAGCGTCTCCAACGCCTTTTGGAAGAGAGTGAAGCAAGACTTTAGTCAAAGAATATACTTTTGGTTAATTTTGAATTTCTGTTTATAGTTGAAATTTTTGTGGAACGATTCTGTATTTAATTTTTTTAATGAAAAATATATCATTATTTTTTTGTTAAAGACTTTTGTATTCTTGCATATGAGCATATTCGCACTTGCAAACGAAAACACCTTAAACATTATGATTAATATTCGATGCGGTCCCACAGACCGCGCGCGCCCTTTCATGTCACAAAATAAGGCGCGCCTACTCTAGGGTTAATCATTTTACTATTTTATTTTTCATCTTCTCACTTTATAATATATAATGCTAAATAATAATTTATAAATCCATAAAATCTGCTGTTCAGTTAACATATTTAGAAAACGGTGATGATAAAATATGCATCGAACACATTCGAATTTGTATAACCCTTTGCGAACGGGAATTATGTTTAGCGTATTTATCGACGGTTCGAATGTACAATTTTCCTTGGGAAATGAAATGGTGTACAAAAAGTTACGCATAAGAATTAAATGAAGGAGCAAGTGTTGTGTTTGGTAAAAATTTGTTTGGTGTTTTTTGAGAGTAATAATTTTTAAAAAAGTGATTTTTAGTCACGGGGTAGCAATTTTACTTGATCTACTGTCTACAGACACGCGTCCGCAAAGAGATAAATCATACATTATGGTATCGACGAAATAATTGAATCAGATTCATACTATATGAGTTAGGTAAACTAGTAATGCGTAACCACGCATTTAAATCACTATCGCGTGCTACCCTGGACGATACTGCAGTAGCATACATTGCTATCATTTAAGAAATAGTTACAAAACCCGTATTTTTCTTTGCGAATAAATATGTCAATAATAAATTACGTATATTAATAAACTTTATGATTTCGGCGCAAGGTTCGATCATATTAAGAAGCAGGAAATTTGCAATTAAATTATTCTCGACGTTTCGATCCTAATGTGGATCATTTTCACAAAGGCTTTATTGCGTTTGCTGTGCCAACGGGTAAAATAAAACAAAAAAAGAGGAAAAATTATGAACGGAATATTAGTTACGAATCTGCCACCATGGGTTAAATCACCGTCCTCCGTAACTCGTAATATTCTGTTCATAATTTTTCTTTTTTTTTTGTTTTATTTTACTCGTTGGCACAGCAAACGCAATAAAGCCTCTGTGAAAATGATCCACATTAGGATCGAAACGTCGAGAATAATTTAATTGCAAATTTGCTGCTTCTTAATATGATCGAAACTTGCGCCGAAATCATAAAGTTTATTAATATACATCATTTCCATCGAGAGGAATTTCACCGGTATAAATTACGTATAGTAGAACGAGGTATAATCAATTGTTTAATTCACCAATTAACAATGAAGTAACGAGTACCATATTCTTTTAAGAACTGCTACATAGTACTCATTTAATGGTACGTTCCTCCGCGATAGCAACTACTGTTACCCAGGATGAATTTAATTATAATAACAGTACTTTCGATGTTTCGTGCGGAGCAAGTCGTTAATACACATACAGTACATGCTTCATTTTAAAAATTAAATTACATCGCTGGCGTTTAATCGAGAATCTTTACGAACGATTTTCCATAATTGAAATCATTATAACCGATTGCAAAATTGCTTTGTAATAGAAGCAATTCAAGTGAGATATGATTGTTTCATTTACAAATGGCTGCTAAGGCATGGTTCTTGGTTGTTCGTCGACAGGATTTAATTTTTCGATGATGGAAATAGTCAGTAATTCACGATATCGTAAAAAGGGATAAAGACTGATGCCACAATAGCTCCGTTTCTACGATTCGAAGTTCAGTAACGTTTTATCCGAGGCCAGCAGAGCGGAGAAAACTATGGTTACGACGACACGGTTTGGTGGTTTGACGCGGAAAGACCGGGCACAATCGCCTCGCCAGAAACTTAGCGAGCGAAACAAACGATTCACAGCCGACTGAGCTAAGCATGACGCTTTGTGCTCTTGACTGTGAGCTGGTAGCTTCGTGTAAACGACTATTTACGCAGCTGCTGGTCGCTGTAATATATCAATGTTTATTGTAAAATATTAACTAACTCATTCCAACCCTGTGGGACGTAGATGGTGGCAGACTCTCGAGAATTCTAGGAGTCCTAGAAATGTCAGGAACTTCAGTGATTCTAGAATTGCTTCACGAGAGTCAATGATCTTAAGGAATCTAGAGAATTTGGAATTTTTTTGGATTTCAGTGTTTTTGGAATTTTCAGAGCTCGCATGAGTGCCAAACGTTCCATTAGATGGTCTTCGAAGATCTCTTCGAAGTAGACGATCGTCAAGGTATTAAAAATTTGATTTATATGATGTCACAAGTCTGAACATCTGCTGATCGCTGTAATATATCAATGTTCATTGTAAAATATTAACTAACTCATCCCAAACCTGTGGGACGAAGCTGATGGCAGACTCGAGAATTCTAGGAGTCCTAGAAATGTCAGGAACTTCTGTGATTCTAGAATTGCTTCACGAGAGTCAATGATCTTAAGGAATCTAGAGAATTTGGAATTTTTTTGGATTTCAGTGTTTTTGGAACTTTCAGAGCTCGCATGAGTACCAAACGTTCCATTAGATGGTCTCCGAAGATCTCTTAGAACTAGGGGTGTGCGGGATCCCGGTCGGAACGGGAATTTTTCTCGGGATCGGGACGGAATCCCGAGAATTTCGGAATACCAAAAATTCGCGGGAATCCCGAATATTTTAGGGGTCCCGAAACCATTCGGGAATCCCGAATATTTTAGGGATCCCGAAAATGTTCGGGATTCCCGGCATTTTGAAGTTTCTCCATACCTTCAATAATTTAGTGTTTACTATGCAATTTATACAATATCTGTCAACTTAGCGAAGCGATCATAAAGCTGGAAGAACACAAAGGCATTCGGATTGCTGAAATTGTCGGAAATCCCGAACATTTTTGGGATCCCGAATATTCTCGGAATCCCGAATCTTCGCGGGATCCCGCACATACTCGGGAATCCCGAATATTCTCGTTAATTCCGAATCATCTCGGGATCCCACACATACTCGGAAATCCTGAATATTCTCGGGAATCCTGGATATTCTCGGGAATCCCGGATGTTTTACGGGAATCCCGCACACCCCTACTTAGAACCAGACGATCGTCAAGGTACTAAAAGTTTTGATTTCTATGATGTCACGGGTCTAGAGCAGGCATGGGCATGGTAGAGGCCCCTCAAACGCCTGCTTCTCCCACCAACCTCTCTTCCATGCGCGAGGCCTGCCCACTGTTCGCAACGGGCGAAGCTCTTCTTTCCTCTATGGCAACGGCGGATACTGGTGGGGGATAGTGAGCGCTATGGTGGAGACGATTTTGTCTCAATTGAGACAAAAATGACCATCCCTGGTCTAGAGGATCTGGGTCAGGTGAGGGATCAAAAGAAGATCAATTTTTTGGGATTATTTCAATGTTACAGACTTAGTTTGAACTTTGCCTCGGCCTTGAATCCAATTGTCAATTGTCTGTTAATGTGGAAATAATTGTATTCTCACAATTAAGTCTTAATTGTGCAAGGTTCTAGTAAATTAACTCTTTAATAAAATTATAGTGTGATCTATCGGTTCACACTTGATTACATAGATCTTTACGAATTCCTCTGTTTTTACTATTTAACTAACCATCACAAATTTTGCTGTTCATGGTGGAATAAAAATATGTGTATAGTAGTAAAAAGACACAAATCAAAGAATGCTACACCATATATTTCATAATTAACATGGTATACAGCTGGTTGGTGGTAATCTATAAATTAGTAAAAGTAATGAACAATAAATATAATAGAACATGGTTCGTACAATATTACATAATTACAATGGGTTCGCGATTGCACCAGCCCCGCACGACCATAATACTTCTACAGGCATTACGCTCTCACTACCATTCTACTGAGCAGTCTAAATACATTCTCTTAAGTCATTGTCAAAAACCCGTCGACCAAATTTTATGCTTTTGTTCCTCTGGTGGTATGATCTAATCATGAAATCGAATTTCCATTGACGAAGAAATAACGTACGAACGAGTACGAATGATTTTCTTAATTACATAGATACGTGTCAGAAGAGGAATAAATCTACTAACTTTCTAAAAACGCCTCGTTTGCGATCGGTCAACGCTAAACCGCGACTAATTACGATATCTTTACAGTAGATAGATACGATCAGGTACTCCGAATGGAACGAAACCTCGTTTAGGACGCAATCACCGGTTTCCAAGAGTTCGAATCCTCACGAACCGAAACTGATTGTGACTCGGCCGATTGCAGCATCGATGCCTCGGGTTTAAAGAAGTCTATAATCGGGTGGTAATTGTAATTGACCCGTCTCTGCGGCTCTTGGTACTCGTCGTCGAACCCGCCATTTTGTAACCTCGATGAGGCGTCGACGTCGAGATCGTACGGCTGACTAAACCTGTATATTAAAAGCCCATTTTACAGCTACTCCAGATTTATCAAACGCCATGACACCATGGCATCTGTATCGTAATGAGTCAGCGTTCCTTCGAATTGTTCTCGTCCTTTTTACGATTACCTGTTTCCGATCGAACTGTTGCCCGCCTGTTCCGTGTTCTCTTCGGCGTGCGACGTGGACTCCCTTCTGAAAGGCGGTCTGCTCGGTCTGCTGGGTCTGGAACCTTTCAACAACGGACCCGTGTAGCCAGGAGCTCTTGTGTTAGGCGCGTGTTGCTGAGGCAGCTTGTTGTCGAAGGGCCTTGAACTTGAAGACGATGGCTTCTTCGGTCGCGGTCTTATGGGGAGAGAGATGGACGTTCTGCTTGGCTCCACTACTTGCTTCTTGTTGCTTGATCCTACTAGACCGAAGGGGAAACAATTACTCATTCTGCTTCAGCAAAAGTAGCGTGCTAATTAATCACTAGATTGCGGATTTTATACATTTAGGACAAAACTTAGTAGGTGTAATCTGGAAGAACAGGAAGATTATATAAATTTAAAAGTATCGATGTATTGTTTCGAGCTTATTGAAGTCATTAGAGAAAGAAGGAAATTTCTACTTCGTTTCTGTGACTTGCAATTTTTATTTTATTCAATTATTGCATCTGTTTATGCAATTTTTTTATTTATTTATTATGTATAAAAATCTGCTGTCCATTAACACTAAACCTACCGACCATTAAATGCGCCTAGTATGCGATCCCTTATATAAATGGCACCATTATATTTATTTAGATTTTTTCCATTTTTATTGTAATGTATATTGGAATGAAAAAGTATGCTGAATCATTCCCAGTCGAAACATCTTTGTAACTTCAATAATTGTAAAATAAAATCTCTGAAGACGGTCATTTGACCGGCAGCGGTAGTGTGATGAGATTTCAGAATTTACTTCTGCAGGTTTTAATTTTGTATATTTAGAATAAATGGGGGTTATTACTAGCACTTTTCAGTCACGCGGAATTCGTAAAATTTTTTAATGACGTCGCGTAAATTATTTTGGGAAGATCGGTCCGAGTGGTCTTCTGTTTCAGATTAGTTTCAACAAAAAAGGTGTAAAAATGTGACTTAATGTAAATCGTATATTAGAAATAACATAATCCATTCTTGTAAATCGTTAAGATAATATATTTATTAAAAGCTTGATCAAAATTAAGAATTACTAAAATTTGTATTTAAAATGGAAAAAATCTGTCAAATATGTACGTTGTTAATTTCCTCTAAATTGAAATGGAATTCGATTTTGTTGCAGTTAATATTTAGCCATTGGAGAATACGTGGAATTAATGTAAATATAAATTTTCCTTCTTTCCTACTAAATTACAAACTTCAAAGTACTTCTAATAATTTTAATCCTATAATAAATCATAGTGTCGCTGGTTAACATTTTCTATCTCATAAATTATTTTTAGTCAGAATAAATTTATTATATTTTAGCTCAAAAGCTGTAATTAAATTGTGACCTATAACTATCTAAATCGTGTTACTATAATAACATCATGAATCATTGTCGTTAAAATTAAATAGTTACTCAAATTTTGTAAATGGCACTATTTAGTTTTTACACAAAAGTTGTACCTAGAGAGGTGTCAAAATTCGAAGAGAACTTGTTCAAATAGTTCAGTTTAGAAACATCCTCGTAATCCTCTTTCTGATCGCTGTTGGTGATAAAATCGGATCCTGGAAACGATTCCTTCATCTTCGATGGTGGATCTTTCTGATGAGGAGGGAACAAATCAGCATAACCATGGATGTGGCAGCTACAGCAAGATGGCACCTTGAAAATGTCCATATGAAGTCCCAGTTTGCTGTCCCACGTCAACAATCTATGGTAGTTGTATACTTGCACGCAGGATGAACGATAATTTTCAGAGATGAAGGAACAACTCGAGTGTACACTCCTGAAACAAACGATGTTTAGCGTTATTCTCTCTGGTTACAAAATTGCAGTTCGACTGTGGTTCTTCCAGGAAGCTGCGGAAGGAAAGTGAAGAATCTTAAGGGCACTTCGATTCCTCTACCGCAAATCGCTCTATACCAAGTAAAGATTTTGTTCACTCAGCCGTGGCGGAGTGACCAATTTCAATTTTCACGGGAAACAAATTGGAATACCTTTGCGTAGTTTTTTTATATTTTTGAGAAAGTGTGAAGTGAATCGGATACTAGGATGTAGGAAGCTGCGTCCGAAATGAAAGCGATGGGATTTCAAGACATCTTATCGAAAGAAATAAAATTGAAGATAAAGTAATGAAAAGAAAATAGTGTTAAATTAATTGTTATATTATTTAGTTGACCTATACTTACGAACACTTTTCCATTCTCAGCGTTTGCGTATGCTCGCCAGTATTGATTATGTATTTCCAAATACCGGAAGCGGCTCTGGCCAATTGTGGTCGCGCATACTTAATAACTGATGGACAAGTGAACCCTTCTTCGACGTTCTCGAACGATCCGCTTGTGTCAGATCTCCTGAATCGGTTTCAGTAAAATTCTAATCAGTTACAATAGTAACAACAATACCGTTAATAATTTTAATCTAAAGCAAAATTGAAACATAACTTTTCGAAAAGTAAAATCTCTAATTGCAGTTGATAGTAATAAATTGCATATTTATGTTCCCTAAGCTGCATAATACTGATCGCAAATAGTGTTGCGTTACTTTCAACGAGTACTTTTTACCCCTAAGTGTATGTAGCACGTTATACAATTATGCACGGCTGTGAGCAGAGTAAACGTTCAGTAGGGGCATCGCACATGCTCTAAGATACAGTGAGTAATGGAGGTGATCAACTACTGTGTAAAAATTCTTCATTATAATGTAAAGATTCATTTTATAATGAGAAGAAAATATTTTTTTCATAATATGAAATAAATATCTGTATATTAGGAAAAAAATATTCTATTTCAAATATGAAATAAAGATTCATTTAATATTTAGAAAAAAATATTTTTCTCGTAACATGAAATTGATATTTCCTGCATATTTAAAAAAATATATTTGTTTCTTAATATAAAATAAATATTGTATGTATATTTGAATATTAAAAAAAGATTGAATCTCTTTTTAATATTATATGAATGTGTATACAATGTTTTGTGCGTATATTCTTCGTTTTATAGAAAATTGAGTTACGATGCAGTACATGCGTAGATGCAAATCAAATTCAAAGTGAATAGCCTCATCTAGAAATATTGTTGTCACTGCCATCAGATTTAGAAATTTCGGGCATTTTATTAATATTTAAACATTACCTTCTGATTTCATTGCTCTCGTATCGACTCTCGTACCTTCCATCGTATTTATTCTCGTATTTGCTGTCGAACGACAAAGAAACTGGTATGCTCTCACCGGAATCATCAAAGTCCTGTGATTTGTAGTCAGTCAACAAAGCTGCGACCATCTCTTTGTTGCCTCTCAGGCTTCTGGTTATTGCCTCACTGAACAAATTTAATTTCACTAATCTCGATAGTCAAGGACCACTGGGTAAAATTTTCGTTCATACCATGAACTGAAGCAAATTATATAAAATTCTAGGAGAATAATAATGATAGTTCGCACCATTCAGAATTTACATTGTTATTCAAAGAATAGTATGTACTTCGCACGAAGAAAAGGAAACGAAAGTTCCCGCTTTCTCCAATTCAATAACACCTTTTCCTCCCGTCCAAACTTCAACGATGCTTAATTAAGTATGAAAATTGTTACAAGGGCGTAAAGCAGAAATGACTGTTACGTAACGAATGTACAAATTCCACGGAACACAGAGGAAAAGACTTTCTTCTGTTTCAACGAGCCGCGAATTATGTTGTTACTCTTGTGAAACCACGCTCTCCTAATTGAAGACAGTTGTCGTCGCATTCGAGAAAGTGCATTGAAAATTAGGCGGAGGGAATTGTTGCGCAATCGAACGTTCAGTTCCGGTGAAATGAATGGAAAAACGTGTGATATGTGGGCTCACTGTGGATAATCCATCGCCTCGAGACAAACAGTCTGTGTGAAGAAAGTGCACTCCTTCTCTGTGGGGTCCCTCCTCGTGTCTGTTGGTCGCCTTGGTGGCCTTTTCAGCGGATTTCTTGTCAGATCTGAAAAATCACTTTCGTTCATACGCCGACTTTTTTTTTAAATAAAACATAATACAAATATGAATTTTAGTTGAGTTCTCCACGACTGATGTAAGAGGCCACGTCTAGTTAACGATCTAATTAGAAGGATATTTTTAGGAATTTTTTCTGAAGAAGTTACTAGACTTTTTCATTAAACGAGTATCTTATTAAAAACTACGTACTCTGTTTCTTTTCCCCTTCCACTTTCCCATTCCACTACCATGATCACACTCCAACGTCCCCCACTGAGACCGTAGACTAATCACGTGACGTGCCGCGCAACGTGTTGCGGTCATCAGAGAGGTGGTAAACTGTATTCCCCTCGATTTAACCGATCTGGCGACACTGCGCACATTGTACAATTTCTAGTAATTTTTTTCTACAAATTACTATACAGTGTATAATGTACGTAGTTTTTAATAAGGTTGCTAGTTTAGGAAGGAAGTTTAAAGAAAAACCTTGTAGTAATTTTTTAGAGTGGCTATTACACAGACATTTTTTAAGTTTTTAAATAAAAAGAATTACTACAAGTTGTACAATATATGTAATTTTAAATGGGGTACTCGCTTTAGAAATGTCTCCAACCATTCAGAAAAAATTCCTAAAAATTATGTTTCCTTTCAGATTTTAAACTAGGCCCTGGAAACGCGATGCTATCATGCAGAATATTTTCATTTATTAGATATTGACCTGCGTAAACGTTTCTCCGATTTGTTGGTGAAGGTCTTCGTGGAGGAGGAGGTCGATAGATTGGTCGTTTTCTCAAATTGGGTCTGATGATTTTTAATTCTTGTGCCTGTTCCAAAGAAACAACATTAAAGAAAATTTAGTGCATCGCAGAAGAATTATTTAACATAGATATCTCAGATCAGTGATCATTTAAATATAATTCTAAGTTTTATAAAGTGTACATATATCTCTATTTTCATATTTCCATTTCAAATCAAGAAATCTAGGAATTGTAAATAGTAATTGTAAATTTTAATTGTAATTGTAAATAGTGTTGAAATACATAAACTGGAGTATGAAAGTGTTCAAGCGAGAACATAGGAACAAAATTGTCCTCTTGGGAACTCCTAGGTTCAAAGTAACACAGGAAACTGTTCCAGCATTAAACTATGATGGAAGACGTATAGTTTCAGCCTAATTAATTCCTCAATGAGATTAATATGAAATGCAGGACAAGAAACGGTAGACAAGATAAACTAGAATGTCAGGCTTTGTTTTAGTTAATAAAGATAGCGAAAAAAGAATTTTGAATATGAATTGGTGAAGTATGAAAGTTTCTCTCTTTGCAACATATTGTCTCCTGTAAATTCTTAGCTTGGAAGAGCTTCGTAGAATTTTCTGTGAAAATTCTTCTTGGAGCAAAATGACTTGGAAACCAGTTGTTAAAAGTGAAGAGCATGTTTATGAAGATTACTCTCCCATAGAGTTTGCAAAGAAGCAGACTTATTCAAAACGAAGAAGAAAAATTTCCCCATGATTTCCTATAGAGAATACTTTTAAACCGGACTTTCTAGCGATCTTTTGTGCAGGAAAGCAAACAGACGTCAATCGCTCGAGCTTCGTTACGGTGTACTAATATTGACTCAGCAAACTGAAGTTCCTGTGTACTATTCACAATTTCCATTTAATGAGGTGATTGTAAGTTTCATCGATGTCCAGTTAATACGAAGAAAGTCTGTGATGATGAAAATGAATCTTAGCCACCATAAAACTCTGTAAAATCAGCATCCTTTCCTCATAAATTTAGAGTTGTACTCGAAAATACTGATTGGAGACACAGTTTCATTAAAAGTTGAGTCAGCCACGTGTAGGCAACACAACAAAATAGTAGTAGTACATACATATTTAAAACAAATGGCAATCACTGAGGAAAATGTAGATATTTAAAACAAATGGCAATCACTGAGAAAAATGTAGATATTTAAAACAAACGGTAATCACTGAGAAGAATGTAGAATAAATGCAAACAGACAGAATTCTTGAAAAATTTACTTCAAAAATTAAATTGACACATAAATTATAAGGCGAATACATTGGACGTTCACTGTTGAAATTACATGTTTGTATCTGCAGAACAAATTGTGCTCCTATCAAAGTCTTCGATATGCAATGAAAAATTGATTTTCACCTCAGGTAATTCTTCTGGTGTCTCTTCATCACCTGTAGCATCCTCGGTTATCACCTTTCCGATGTCTGCACTGAGAGGATGTGTAAGTCCTCTGCTAGAGTTCTGTCGACTGCCACTGCTAATCGACGATCGAACCTTGTTTGAAACCAAAGAAATATTTCAAAAAACAAATAAATAAAATAAAACTAGAAGTTCATCACGAAAAAATTTCACAAGTTCTCATGGCATAGTTCTTCACAATCATATTCTCTTCTTTAATGACGATTAAGTATTGAACAACTATTTCTTCATCATTTTCTAGGTAAAAGAAATTTTAAACAAAAGATCGAATCAGTAATAAACTTCTATTAAATTTTGTACAATAGATTTCCTGGTTCTTTTGATATATTAACGTGCGAACGCAACGCTCGAAACTTTCATATTATTGGTACAAGAAATTTTAAACAAAACATTAAATCAGTAATAAAATTCTATTAAATTTTGTACATTAAATTTCCTGGTTCTTTTGATATATTAACGTGCGAACGCAATGCTCGAAATTATGGTACTCCTAACAATTTAAGCGATTGTATCAACAATGATAAGAGCGTCAACCAAGTCTTCTCATTTGTAAAATCTATAAAAATATATAACAAGTTGTAATCTTGATAGTTATAAATTGTGAACTATGATTTTCATAATTTCCCTATAATTATGTTTATGTTCGAGTATATATTTTTATAAATTCTTGTGGTCGCTAATGATCTAGACGTTGATGCGATAAATAAACAATTTAAAGAACAGAAAGAACACTGCTAGACAGTGGCATACAAAACAACCGAAAATAATGCCAAACTTTTTTTCCTTGCAATTCTATTAAAACGAGTCCGTAACGATACGAATCTTTTTAACTATAATTAATAGTCTGCGGATCATTATGCATTTATGGCTTCAGAAAATTTTCAAAAAATGTGAAAATATAATATTCGACAGAATTAGGTACGATTTTTATTTATTTCAGATCTCTAAAGACTGCTACCACCGAAAATAAGATTTTACTTTCTTCCATTTTCTTAAAATTTGCCTATCAAAATTGATAATTGCATAAACATCCGCAGTCTAGTAATTAACGTAGCCGGCTTGTCACGCGGGCAACTAGAAAACTTCTTTCACTCACCGAGATCTTCGTTGTTCTGTTCTTGAATTGCTCGCCGGTGGTCTTGATGGACGTGACAGTTGTCTGGTTGTGTTCTTTACGGTCGTTAAAGTCTGCATCTTCTTTTAGATCCTCCTCAGCACCGGCATTAATCGAGGATAGTAGCACAACTGCCTAGAGAATAAAATACCATAATCATTTCATGTCGACGCACCCACAAAATCATCGTCGCTGCATTGTACAACTTGTTCGTCAGTCCTACTGTCATGGACTAACTTCCGGTTACATTAATCATATCTATCGTGAATTTTTGGCGCCAGGTTAATCATTGTCGATTCCCAAACTATCCTAAAATTCAGTTTACACTTTCACGTGCAAGCTCTTCTTTTCTGCAAATTTATTGCAGATGTGGAAAGTTATTGTCACTGATATTATTATCTCTGTTTGTAAATTGATCATCTAATTGAATTAACCCTTAGCACTCGAGCGGCGACTCTGAGGCGCCATTAAAAATTGCTGTATCATAATTCAAAATATTGTTTACACTATTAAATTTGTTTGTCGTTAATACATTACTAAACATTTAAGTTTTGTAAAAGGTATTATATCATTTTCATATCCATAAAGTGAAAAAAATCATATAAAATGAAAATATTATTTGTCGGAAAAAATATTTGGTTTTATAGCTAAAATAGCACCGAGTGCAAAGGGTTAAATTTCAGTGTTAAAGTATAATGATAGTGAAAATACTGAAATTTTGAACAGTTAAATTATTTATAATGATAGTGAAAATACTGAAAATTTGAACAGTTTATCACAAAACAAACTACTGAAACTACAGTGATGATTTTCTGTATGAACTGTGAAAATTTTCTAATTAATTTTCATTATTCCAAACGTATCATCTGGTGATGTAAATTTCGAAAATGTTCTGCACGTGACTGTCCAACATTTTTCTATTAATTTCAACCAGTTAGGATGACTGAGGTGCCTCGGTGAGCTCCACGTGAATTTTAATTACGCGAGGAGATAAAAACGGAGTTCTTAACAGTGCCAATTAGTATTCCCAACGAGGACACTAACTGCTTCAGCATAAAGTCATTAAATTAATCAGCCTCGTTAATCAGCCCCCGCTAATTCCGAATTACGGTACACCAAACGACCGATACTATATCATAACGTGATTAAAACGAGACTTCGTGTGTACGCGAATAAAACGACCTATTCGTCTCTTTCTCTTCGGCCGAGTAATTAATTCTTTTCCGTTAAAAGTGGAATTTAAGAGGCTCCCGGCAGCGGGTTGAATAAATATTCGTTCGCGTCCCGAAAACTGGTATTGCCTGTTCGGTACCTTTTCTCGCTTTTATTTTTATATTCTCGCGAATTCGCCGGGTGCAATGCACCAACGTAAGAACACACCTTATCGGTTGCAGACGATCGTTCCATGCCGACCGTTTCCTTCTTATAATCGCAATTCGCGCGCTTCGAATGATAGAATTTCCCGAATAAGACAATAGCACAATTCCACCATTATGAGCGCGGGAACTGATCGCGGGGAAACGTTGCGTGGGCCCTCTCGTTTGCCAAGTCAATAGGCTAGGTATCAAGTTAGAAATCTTCTTTCGCTGGAAACTCGAGACGCGCGTTTGTTTCGCCCTCTGCTGTTCGCATAACCGGAAGTAACTGCGCGAAGTACAAATTGACGCGTAATACTGCTTGTCGAATCGAGAGTTTCACTTCCGTCTGCCGAAGTGACTGGCGGTTTCTTTAAAAGGAGCTTAAGGGTGGAATCCTGTTTATGGACTTCTAAAAGTCAATTTTCTTTAGCTTAACCCTTTGCACTCGAAGTAATTTTAATTCCAAAGTAAAGACACTTCTTTCAACCGAGAACATTTTCATTAGATATAATCTTTTTTATATTATGCACATAAAATTAAACCTGTTTTCTCATACAACGCTTGAATGGTTAGTAATTTATGAAATATAGACGAATTTAATAATACAAAATTTATTTTGAATAATGGTATGGCAATTTTTACAGAGTCACCATTCGAGTGCAAAGGGTTAATGTTGACTCGCCAACATGAAGTCCCTGTGTATTATTGACAATTGACAATTTCTGTTCAATCAGGTGTTAGAAAGTATCGTTAAAAACTAATTGTTTTAAAGAGAGTCCTGTATTGATGAAAATGAGTTTTAACCAAGACGAAATATTCTAAAAACAGTTTAATTCCTTCATAAAATCAGAATTGTGTTCAAAAAGGAATAAATTCTTTCATGAAATCAGATTCGTGTTAGAAAATGAATAAACTTCTTTATAAAACCTGAATTGTGTTAGGAAATGTATAAATGTAATCAGAAACCAAAATTGTTATGAAAAATGAATAAATTTTATTGGAAACTCGTCTGAAAAAATATATAATGTAAGCCAGTGGTGGGAACGGGTGGAGCCCCTCAAACGCCTGCTTCTCCCACCAACCTCTCTTTCATGCAGCGCGCACATTCGTTGCGTACGCTGATGTCTCGTGTCTTCGTTGCCCCATTGTACCGCGCTTGATGGAAGGTGACAGAGGGGGCTACGGTGTGGACGGTTTTGCCTCAATTGAGGCAAAATTGCCCATCACTGATGCAAGCAATACAAAACTACGAAATCGTCGGTAATAACCTTGGCAGTTGATGTGACGTTAAAACAATAAAAATAAAAAAAAATAAAAAACTACGAGAAGATAGTAGCAAACATGTAAAGCAAGTAAAAATCAACAACAAAGACGTGGAGTAACTGCAAATATACAGAGGTTTTGAAAAATTTACTCGAGAAATTATTTGATACATGATCGAAATTTTATTGCTCGAAAAAAACCGTTTTAATCCAATGGTGGAGTTAATTTTTCTAAAAAAAAGGCTTGTCGGATAAACTAGCGGACAGACACCATGTCAATCGTCGATAAAGCAATTCCAGTACTTTAAAGTTAATGGTACTTTTCACCCGTCGATCACATGGTCTTTCGATCATGAATACTGATGTATGCAAATCACGGTATAATGATTGATCAAATGTCTTAATCGTTTGTAAAATGCTGATGCAATGTGTTTTATGATATTACAGATACAAGATTTGGACAAAGTCTCAACCAGAAGATGAATAATTACCTCGATGGAAATACAATGTTTGTATTTGATGATAAAAATGTCAAATATGTCAAAAATTGTCGAAAATGTCAATTTATCGACAAGTGAAATTGAATTTTCCTCTCGCCGATGAGGCATAAAGATTGATAAAAGTATGTTCTATGATTATCGAGATGAAGAACGCCGGTGAAAGTGGCAAATGTCCGACTAGTTTCGAGCAAAACGAGTGTTTACGTCCTCGTAGACGATATTTATTAATTCGATATCTGGCTGGAAGCTCGAGATACACGGCCGTTAAGCAGTAGATCGCCGGATCGGTCCAATGAATCATCGCCTAATTGGCGACAGTGCATCGATTCGGTGGTGATTTTCATTTATCACGACCGCCTAGTTTCTCTCCACGAATTTAAATAAAGTTGTGTAACTTTCACGATGATACGGAATCACCGGGCGACGAGGGTAACTTTCTAAAATATGAATTTTTGATAATGAAGGGGCTTAGCGAGTTCAGGCGGTTCTGCGTGAAAGCGTTGGCTCTATAATAAATGGGGAAGTCCGTGGAGAACAGCAACATTAAACTGTGATGTAGGTGAGATTAACGGAACTAGTCCAAGTTAAACCTTGATTAGTTTGGAATTAAGTTTCGACAGGTTGGATTTGGGTCTGCGATAGACAGAACTTAATTCTGACTTAGATTACATTATGACTGCTGGCAATAACGTTAAAAATCATGATTTCAAATTTCTACAAAGAAAAATCCCAATTTTAAAATTCATCGATCACAATTCTAATTTCCACTGATAATTCTTCAACTTCGCATAATAAAATCCAGATTTATTAGAATTTTCTTCCTCCACATAAAAGTCACAATTTTAAAATTCACCGATCACAATTCTAATTTCCACTGATAATTCTATAACTGCGCATAAAAATAATCAAGATTTATTAGAATTTCCTTCCTCCACAGAAAAGTCCCAATTTTAAAATTCACCGATCACAATTCTAATTTCCACTGATAATTCTATAACTTCGTATAATAAAATGCAGATTTATTAGAATTTTCGTTCTCCACAAAAAAGTCCCAATTTTAAAATTCACCGATCACAATTCTAATTTCCACTTATAATTCTATAACTTCGCATAAAAATAATTATTTGAATGATGATTTATTAGAATTTTCTTCCTTCACACAAAAGTCACAATCATAAAATTCACCGATCACAATTCTAATTTCCACTGATAATTCTAGAACTTCGCAAAAAAATAATCTAGATTTATTAGAATTTTCTTCCTCCACAGAAAAGTCACAATTTTAAAATTCACCGATCACAATTCTAATTTCCACTGATAATTCTTCAACTTCGCATAATAAAATCCAGATTTATTAGAATTTCCTTCCTCCACAGAAAAGTCCCAATTTTAAAATTCACCGATCACAATTCTAATTTCCACTGATAATTCTATAACTTCGTATAATAAAATGCAGATTTATTAGAATTTTCGTTCTCCACAAAAAAGTCCCAATTTTAAAATTCACCGATCACAATTCTAATTTCCACTTATAATTCTATAACGTCGCATAAAAATAATTATTTGAATGATAATTTATTAGAATTTTCTTCCTTCACACAAAAGTCACAATCATAAAATTCACCGATCACAATTCTAATTTCCACTGATAATTCTAGAACTTCGCAAAAAAATAATCTAGATTTATTAGAATTTTCTTCCTCCATAGAAAAGTCACAATTTTAAAATTCACCGATCACAATTCTAATTTCCACTGATAATTCTATAACTTCGCATAATAAAATCCAGATTTATTAGAATTTTCTTCCTCCACAGAAGAGTCCCAATTTTTAAAATTCACTGATCACAATTCTAATTTCCATTAGTAATACTATAACATGTCAGCAAAAAATCATGATTTAGAATTCGCTACACAGAAAAATTCAAAGATTAAAAATCACTGATGAAAATTCTAATTTTCAGGGTACAGAATTTGTGGACCTGATTTTAGTTTTGTAAATGAAGTAAATCAAGTTGAAAGTGTAATATGTCAAAAGAAATCCTCTGTCAGATCATAATTGAATTAGACTAATCAGGTGAACTGGATCATGTCCTGGGTGGTCCTGTATATTTGCAGAAAGTGGCCCGAGGGTACTCTGCGTGGACCATATCTGATTCAACGCTGTCAACTTCGCTATCGCTGCGGGCATTGCTAGTAGCAGTGGCATATCGCGCTGCATTGTCGTGGTTTTCGCTAATACTATTAACTAGCGCAATGCTCTGCCATGTGTTAACATTATCACAGTTGATCATCAATGTCGCAGCTTGACAGTGGATATTATCTTCTCAATGACCAGGTATACAAAGTAAACCAGATCTTTACTCATATGAATAACCCAAATGGGTTGGAACGAATTCAAATTCCTAATTAATACACTCTGGGAAGTCGTTAGGAGCGATAAATGCAATTTATGCGCTTCGTGCGCATAGCATGAAAAAAAATATTTCATTGAATTTAACGGGTTAGCTGTTGCGACCTCTTTGAAAAGTGTGTACCTAAAATGTGTCGGAAAATGTACGCGAACTACTTTGTTCACACTATATACAGTTTTTTGATAATAATTATTTATATTTTTTTATTTTATTTCGTCTTGGTCTCCAAATATTCAAAACATCTTAATATATTTTAGTTTTCACTAATATTGCAATTTAAACAGCAAATTTTATCTTGCTCTACTTTTTACGCAGCACGAGTATACTCGTCGTAACACAAAAGCTTGTCATTTTCCCATGACGAGTATACTCGTCGGAAACAGCTAACTGGTTAATGAAGCTACAATGATAATTTCCTGAAACATTATGTAAATTCAACGTGTAAATTTGACACATTAGTTTTTCGGTATTAATTGATTTATATTTCAAATCCGATTGAGCTATACCGATATGAAATCTAAGGTCTGATAAACTTGAAAGCCTAAGTGTAATAAAGCCTGCGAGAACGAAGTGTAAACGCTGCAGCGCGCTGTCAGGAAGTGGGAAATGCAAGAGCACGCGTGGACTCCCGATGCATAATGCCACGTGAAATAACCGTAAAAGTGGAAATTCCAACATATCCTCTGCTGTTTGCAATCAGCGTTGACCCAGTAACCATGATGCTCACCAGAAGGAAGAGCTACGATTTCACTGACTGATCCTTTTCTTTTGTATCGCTGTTCGTCATCGCTTCTTAGCTAATAGTCTACAATTTTCAGGATGTTTCGCAACTCCCTATTATAGTTATAACAATGCGTTATCAAATAGCTGCAACGATCCTTTCCATTTTGTTGCTTGAACTATATTAACTGTGAGAAACTAACTTATTGTTCCTCTGACCCTTTACGAAACTCCGTAAAGAATTGTTTATCTACGGAAAACATTAACATTTAACACTGTACCTTCCAACAATTACTTCACGATCTCCCAAACTAGAATATTAACACCTAAGAATTTCTTAATATTAGTAACAGTCACATTCGTGTATTAATAAAAATGCCATTTCCTTCGAAACTGTTATTTAAATTTTTGTTACGTTGTGATTGAATTCCTCTCTAATACAGCACAATGAATTAAAAGTTTCGATAGGAGCAGTGTGAGAGTATTCATCAGGACTGTAAAATGCAAGGAATGCGTTATCTGGTACAACAATTAGCCAAGTCGAATGCGTTTCATTCGAATCTAATTGAAGAAATCAAGAACTTTCGAATGGTCTCATTATCCTCTCGCACAGAGTTTATAATGAGTCATGAATTTTGAAAGGAAAGATCGATTCACAGGTTCGTCGCCGATGTATTCGCGCGTTCTTTGAACATGGAAACAGTGGCCACGATCAATCCAACTTTCTAACATCGTCAACGGTCCAGGATGCGTGCCTGACATTTTCTGCGCACAGACTACGTTTTTCTTGTCAAGAGATACGACGCGCTTAATACGCATATGACTTTCATTATCAACTTTCGTGGACGTTAGATTATCATCGGAAACTTTCACCGGGTTTATCGAGCTCCTGACATAAATGCTTGTCATTAAACTACAAGTCAGAGCGAATCTTCGCGGCGGCTGATCAAACGAAACGTCCTGCGATGCTGAAGAAAGAGTATCTTAATTTTTTACATCAAATAACCATCCATTCTATTGGTTATCTTGATTTTCCCAGCATTTTTAGAGCAGGCATCTTTATTTTCTTTCATATGTTACGATTTTAGTACTTTGTAATTCTACAGGCATGTTTAGTATTCAATTTGATATTGTAAAATGTTAGTAAATCTATTTTGAGCGAAAGAATATAAGCATGAAGTTCTTTATCCTTAAGTTATTTTTCATGAACTAACTAAAAATAGTCTTTTGAAATTTAAAAGACTCCCGAGTTTCTGACGGTCTTATTAATTCATTTTTCGAAATACTCGAACGATTTTAAACTTGTTCGTGAATGTCGGATGAAGATAATGATTTCTTGTCAAATCACAGACAAGCAGAGAAACATTAACATTATCCAAGATTTTATAAAGAATATCTCTTCTCTACGTATAAAGAGAAGGATTGACCAGTAGTATGTTTCAGATGTCTGTTATACAATAAAGAAATACAAGGATTTCAAATGTTTTATGGTTCTTAATTCATTTATTATAAAAAAATCGACGTCATTTTTACCTCTTTTGAAATATAAAAGAACCTCCAATAGATAGATAAAAATTGTTTTCGATCCCAGTGTTCATAAGTTCTCAATATGATACTTTTCAAATATAACATAATCTTTAACAGAGAAGAAAAATTTGTTTTCGATCCCAGTGTTCATAAGTTCTCAATATGATACTTTTCAAATATAACATAATCTTTAACAGAGAAGAGAAAATTGTTTTCGATCCCAGTGTTCATAAGTTGCAAATATGATATTTTTCAAATATAACATAGTCTTTAACAGAGAAGAGAAAATTGTTTTCGATCCCAGTGTTCATAAGTTGCAAATATGATATTTTTCAAATATAACAGAATCTTTAACAGAGAAGAGAAAATTGTTTTTGATTCCAGTGCTCATAAGTTGCAAATATGATACTTTTCAAATATAACAGAATCTCTAACAGAAAAGAGAAAATTGTTTTCGATCCTAGTGTTCATAAGTTGCAAACATGATACTTTTCAAATATAAGAGAATCTTTAACAGTGAAGAGAAAATTGTTTTCGATCCCAGTGCTCATAAATTGCAAATATGATATTTTTCAAATATAACAGAATTTTGAACAGAGAAGAGAAAATTGTTTTCGACCCCAGTTTTCATAAGTTGCAAATATAATATTTTTTAAATATAAGAGAATCTTTAACAGAGAAGAGAAAATTGTTTTCGATCCCAGTGCTCATAAGTTGCAAATATAATATTTTTTAAATATAAGAGAATCTCTAACCGAAAAGAGAAAATTGTTTTCCATCCTAGTGTTCATAAGTTGCAAACATGATACTTTTCAAATATAAGAGAATCTTTAACAGTGAAGAGAAAATTGTTTTCGATCCCAGTGCTCATAAATTGCAAATATGATATTTTTCAAATATAACAGAATTTTGACCAGAGAAGAGAAAATTGTTTTCGACCCCAGTTTTCATAAGTTGCAAATATAATATTTTTTAAATATAAGAGAATCTTTAACAGAGAAGAGAAAATTGTTTTCGATCCCAGTGCTCATAAGTTGCAAATATAATATTTTTTAAATATAAGAGAATCTCTAACCGAAAAGAGAAAATTGTTTTCCATCCTAGTGTTCATAAGTTGCAAACATGATACTTTTCAAATATAAGAGAGCCTTTAACAGAGAAGAGAAAATTGTTTTCGATCCCAGTGCTCATAAATTGCAAATATGATATTTTTCAAATATAACAGAATTTTGAACAGAGAAGAGAAAATTGTTTTCGATCCCAGTGTTCATATGTTGCAAATATGATATTTTTCAAATACATGGGAATCTTTAACAGAGTGGAGAAAATTGTTTTTGCCTCGATTTTCATAAATTATTTCATAAAATGTCGCAGTCGACTATAAACTAAGTTTTCACTTTGATCCATCGAATAGAAAAATTAGTTTCAATGCAAGGAAAAAATTATGAAGATAGTACATCCACCTGAGCGATTAATTGTTAAAAATCCACTCAAGCATACAGTGCCTCGTCAAGAAAATCGTTTTAGTAACGACGCGAGAGCGAACTCAGCTTTCTGCGGCGTTTAAGAGGAAACTATTTACTTTTCCTGGTTCCGACAGATTACCGGATCAAGGCCACGCAAAGGTTGTTCCACTTTATCCCAGGAGAACCAGCAGAAGCAGTCAGGTGGACAGTCAGTCACCTTTCCATCCACGATTCCACGCCGGATCGTGTCCAGACCATTCCGAACCAAAGACCTTTTGCATTAAAAGCCCATTCGGCATCTTTCCTACTATTTTATGCGCGTAGCTAAACGTCGCGGAAATACTCGTAGCTGTCAAATAAATTCGACGGGATATCGACTTCTGTAAGATGCGTAATTTATTGTCTGCCTGTTGGAAGCTTCCAAAGAAAGTAGCATTTACATCGATAATTTGGGACCGTGGAATATATTAGCGTTGGAAACGTTCTTTGTACTTTATCGACCCATTTCCTCGATGATCGTCATTACACGACTGAGATCATCAGGGAACGATCATCGATTAAATTGCGGAAATTTCTAGTAATTAAAAGCTTTCCGGAACTTTTTCAAAATATCGCGACAGACATTCGCTTTTTGCAGAAATCAACTCTGGGTCCTTGGTTGAAATATACTTTATTCAATTCTTGGATTTGGAGATCATCTCTGATTTGCTACGGGTAACTCGAGCAAATTTATTTCTTTGATAAATTAGAACCTCCAATATTTGAAATTTGAATTATCCCAACACGCTCGCTATGAAAAGTAGCTCAATCTAAAACGATCTATGCATTATTATTTACTGTACAAAATGAAGATTTTGCGTATCGACTGCAAGAAATAGGAGCTACATAGACACTCATTCCTTTTTGTAACAGTTTTAATAAAGCACGTATAATACAGTCGTATTTTTAAAATTGTCTGACATATTCACTATTTTGTGCATCGCCTATTTACTTTTATCAGAAATGCATAAAATTCACGCTCTAGTTACAACTAAATAGCTGTTATTCACACACTCATATTTCCTTATTTGGTTCGGATAATCGACGTTCTATTGTATTTAGATAATTAGCTAATCTATTTAATAGGATTTGGGGTGAAATTTATATCTTTTATTTTTTTTATAATTGTAAGAATTTAGTTGTTAGTCACTGCAAAAAACAATGAATTCATTGGAAAATTGTGACAATAATGAAAATCATATAATTGATTGGAACTGTAAAAGTTTTAAAAAATATAAAATTCTCCTCAAAGAAGTACGGATGAGGTGAAAAAGTATAATATCGTAGCGGTGGTTGGGAAATAAAAGTTCGAATTCAGTCAAAGAAGACTGAAAGAACACAACGGAGTAATAATCGACTGCGGACTCTTTATACAAAATAAAATTTTCCTTCTTCCAATTACAAAGCACTGGAGCCAAATAAAAATTTGTCTCTTTCTTTAAAAGTAATGCGTTGATACTCTTCGATCAGTTTAATGTTTCTACTGTTTAAAATCGCAATTAGTGAGTTTCGTCATAAATGCATAAAACCCGCAGTCTAGTTACAATAATTAAAGCAGGAGTATATAGCAATCACAAACATACTTCGAACTTACCACGGAAAAGAGAAGTAATCCCCGCGCCATCATAGTTCCTCGTGCGCTGTCTCATCTACCCGCTTCTTCCGGTTTCACAGAACAACATTCACAGTCACCAACTACTTCCTCGTACTATAATGACGACAATCTTCCAGAGAAAAATCAGTTTCACCGAATAATCTAATTCCACCAATTCTCCAGTGATTCAAATTCTGAGGTTTCCGAAGATCTTCCAGTTTCTTGAATAGGGGGATTAATAAATTCTGTTATAACTGAGTTAGGTGTACTGTGACCCATGCACCGCGCAATTGATTAGGGTTTGCACCCACGGGTCTGTGCGGACTGCGGGTCCACGCTTTCCGTCACGAGATGAAAAATTCTGCGGCCGTGGAGGCAACACTGGAGGCTTGTCTTGTTTGAACGGTTGCACGGTCCTCGTCTCCTCATCGGCTGGAAGGAGACGCCGCGGAAGACGAAGACGAGGAAGAAGAAGAAGAAGAGGAATCGACGCGTTGCCTGAGCTCACGTGGGGATAATGTAGGAACGAGCATGGTTCCCCCTTCGCAGAGCCCATGACCGAGAAAACCGGACGGCGGATAAGCGTGTCGTATTCGAGAGGAGGAAGAAGTCGGCCAGCCTCTAGTCATCGAGAGAGAGAGAGAGGGGTGTCTCTCTCTACGGAGAGAGAGACCTCCTCTCCGGCCTGCTCTGCTCTCGAAGAACAGCCGAGACAGAGAGGTGGTCGCCCCCATCACCCTTGATGTGACAGCACGTCACGTTTTCTACGTGATAACGTCCGATTGACTCATCCACCTTCTTTTCTTCTTCCACACTCTTTATCGCGAACCTCGTACGTTCGTGCACCTTCGTTCTTCCCCTCTTTCCCTCACCACTTCTCCACACGATCCCCCTTTGTTGTGATTGCCGACGGATGACTTGTGACTCGCAGGGGAAAGCGATGGGAGATCTTTCTAAATAGGGGTTGGTGGGGATGATGGCCGGAGAACTTTCGTTGGGGAAACTGTTTCTGTTTGTGGTGTGGGTTTCGTGCGAGCTAGACAGGATATGCTGTATTCTGAGCCGCTTTTTTGGTGAGAGGTTTGGGTATAATGTCTGGGATGTCTGCGAAAGTAGGTTTGGACATGCAGGAATTGAAGAAACATACCTTGAGTAAAGTCGCTTTATCTTTTTGATTAGATGTTCTTGTTTCGACAGACTGAAAAGGGTACGGAGAAGGACCTAGGGTCTGTGAAAATGTGAGAAATTTTTATCCAGGGAGGCTTCAGTCTTCCACTCTCCAGAATGAACAAAATTTGTCTAACATCTATGGAAATATTAATGTGACACAGATAATATGAGGATAATTAACAGACTGCGGACTTTATGGTGTTACAACTAAAATGGGTCGGTGAAATGTGTAACAGTAAATATATCAGAAGAATGTAAAATATTGTCCTATTATTTTTAGTCTGTTAAATCCATAAAGAGATGACATACATTTCTATTTAACTTCCGTTTGTTGCAATTGAACATTTTCATTTTACATAAAGATCTTTGCAGTCTACTGACCAATTTAATATACAGGGTGAGGCATTTATCCTGGCCACCCGGAATACCTCAAAAAGTAAATTCCGGAGAAAAAAATATTTCAAATAAAAAGATTAAATCAAGGAGGAGATCATGCAGCAGTCATATCCATTTTTAATTTTTATTATGTTTTCAAGGTCATTCCAAGGTCAACTTTATTTTTTCAAATGGAAATATATATTTTTCATTACAGATTCTTAATCCACGACTTGAAACAAATAACTTTTATTTGAAACGTTTTTTTCTCCGCCGATTATTTTGTATAATATTGAATTTTAAATGAATAAATACACAATGTCGTTTTAACGGAGAAAATCATTTTATTTATGTGAAATGAAATTAATACCCAATTAAAATAGTATCAAATAAACATGTGATTTAAATGAATATTTAAATAATAGCTAAATATTGAAACAGGCAAAACAATTAGATATAACTTAGCAAAGAAATTCAACGCTGAGCGTACAGAACCTGCTCATTACGCGCAGAGATACACTAGTTTTTTACTGTCTTTTCTTTGGAATAAGATTACACATTCTCTCGCATGCAATGCAAATTACATTAGAATGTTACTGAATACTTGTTAAATTGATTTTTTTGTAATTAAGTTGTAATTCTCCTGTATTATTATTAATCAATATTATACTAAATAATCAGCAAAGAAAAAAACGTTTTAAATAAATGTTATTTGTTTCAAGTCGTAGATTAAGAATCTGTAATGAAAAATATATGGTTCCATTTGAAAAAATAAAGTTGACCTTGGAATGACCTTGAAAACATGATTAACATTACAAATGGATATGTCTGCGTATCAGCCCCTCCTTGACTTAAACTTTTGATTTGAAACATTTTTTTCTCCGGAATTCAGTTTTCGAGATATTCCAGGTGGCCAGGATAAGTGTCTCACCCTGTATATACTACACCTTGTAATAGATCGCACAAAAGCATTGAAAGAACAGATAGTATGATAGAGATTCTGTGACAAATAGAATGCATGGTTTCAACGGATTTGTTCGGAACTATCAAAGAATGGTGAAGTATTGCTCGAGGAAGTTTTAAAGTGCGATGGTTGACTGCTGCTTGAAGAAGTATTCTGAAGTGACGAATGATTATTGTGTGAAAAGTGAACAGTTGTCTGAAGTTTGCTAACACTTGACATAATCTCCTTAAGAGTCACTTTTCACTGGACTCGTCTCTTTGTTTCTCCGTTCAGTCTCTTCTAGTAAAGGAAAATGTGTGGCACAAATGCATTACTACAATGGATCATTGTAGGATAAAATGAGTACAGGTATTCAGATCATTCCTCTATAATGGCCCCTACTATTGAATCCTCGACTCTCTCAAACACAAGTCCGAAGCGATCAGTTGAAACGTGATGTGTTGTTTCTCTTATAGCGACGAGTGAAATTTTCTTCGTGAGTACCACTCTCTGCCTATACTTTCGTTGGAAACATACTTAGAATATTCCGCGATTGCACGCTTCCGAAGATATTAGCTTCGTCACTAGTTTTAACGAACTTCAAAAACACACAACTGTTAAAACACACAACTTCAAATACACACTGAAAATATTCCACTAACACTGTCAGTGACTTGAAAAATCCAATTTTGTAAAACTGTTTCCTTCCGTTGTTATTCTATCTTCAATATATCTTCCTCCGCATAAACCGCAAGTGTTTAATTTATTTCAAATGTAAATAAGATCGTTTATCCTGACAGCAGGAAACGGATGACGAAAGTGTGGTAATAAAAAAGGCAATATTACTTTAGAAAGTGGGATGCAGGTTTTTAATTAACGCTTTTATGCTAGAGCTCTCCAATCAGAATATACGTCAATGTTGGATTACGATTACATCTACACGACTATTTTATACGAATAATAAAGTTTCACTTAGATGTACAGTATTATTTTTCCTCTTCCTATCGTATTTCATTTTCTCCATCATTACTGAAGCTCATAATTATTCCTGCTACAAACCCAAGCAGTCCACATCCTCGACCACGGCAATGAACAATAACACATCACCGAACAGCAAGAAAACTAATCTACAAATCGTTCAAGGTAATCAAAATCTTTATCGACTTTACAGAGACAAAAATACGATATTCCAACGAGAATCTGAAAATAGCAAGCATGAAAGTCAGTAATTATACACTCGAGCGGGCAGTAAATCAATTTTTGGACTCAGCCCGGTCCGAGGAGAATCTAGGCATCAGCGGGCACCATAAAAGTCTCAGCATGACTCTTAAAAAACGCCGAGGCAATTTTCACGTTTGGTGAACGGTGTCTCGAGCCGGGCAGATACCATCAACAGGAAGTTAATCCATTCCTAAATCCTCGGTCTGAATTGTTGGCCCGGCATTGTCGTAAACAGCGGCAATTAAAAGCGAAGCTGTCGGACGTTCTTGCGTCGATAAACTTTCTTCTGCCGTGCGTTAAATCCTGCCCCCATTTGAAGCTCGTTTTGCTCGTTTCTAATGGCGGGCTGACGAACGGAAGGGTGAAAGCGGCGAACCGTTTCTGGATTAGATAGGATAGGGTTTCGTTTCATTTCGTTTGGTCCCGAGGCTCGCTCGCTCGGCCGTTAAAGCCGGCAATCAGCGTTCGTCACTCTCGCGTGTTGTCTTTCCGGGAAGTTTCTACGAGCGTCCATGTGTATCGGTGCACTCTGTAATTGGCGACATTTTGTATGGATACGTCCGGCACAAGCAGTCGTTAGGGTGTTTAACGTAACGTTTAACGCAACCGAGTCGCTGATAGTATCTCCTAGCCCTAGAACACTCCGCCGAGCAATCAGCTCGCTGATACACAAGCTTCTTAAACGTTAGTAATGCCAACGGTCGGTGCTGGTAAGAATTTTCATCTTGAGAACACGATATCACTCTTCTTATGTTTGTTAACACTAAAGCTACCAAGCATAAAACATATAAAAGTGAAACGACTTATAGAATGTAGAAGATTGGATTTACTTAAACGTTGTGCTGGTTTGATTACAATATGTGTTGAATTTGTGAGGATGAAATGCGGGAATATGGGCAAAAGAGCGGAGATCGGTGATAGAGCTTTTATTTATAACACGTTCCAACGACAACTGCTTGATTTCAAAACGCTGGTAAAAACATATTCATTTCTTAAAACAGAAGGACATCGGCGATCGATGGTGTCGCGAGGCGCCGATATTCTAATGTTACATGCGGTGCGGTCCACACGCACACCCACATCGTCGATACTCTCACACATCCATACGCTCAAATTAAACAAGACAATTTACTCATTTCGTATGAAAGCGTTTTCATAATTTTAATAATAATGAAATAAAAAACCGGTCATTAGATCGTGGTAGGTGTAGTGTTAATTGGTGTTTGTTTGTTATTGGTGACTTGAAAACGTTCTTACTATTGCAACTTCGAAAAACATTATTCCAACACCAACACGATATCACTCTTCGTATGTTTGTTAACACTAAACTTACCAAGCATAAAACATATAAAAGCGAAACGACTTATAGAATGTAGAAGATTGGATTTACTTAAACTTTGTGAGGGGGGAGGGGATGAAATCGTACAACTTCCCAAAAACAGCTTCACCGGTACACACTTTTTATCTTAAGATCACCGGCTAAATTTTAATTACGAACTCTCCGCGCTAACGAGCAGAGTGTATAATTTTTATTACGTGGCTTATTTTCAACGCCGCGATACCGCGAGCGGAGACATGCAAAAACATGGCCGGGTTTGCATTTTTCGATGGTAAACCGCGAGAGAAAGAGAGACCACCGAGCCCAGGATGCGACCACTGTTATATTTATTGGCCATTGTTAATTTAGCGATAATGCGAGAAACCACCATACTGCGTGCCTCATGAACTCTAAGGACCGATACACACTATCGGTCCAGTCACAGTCCGACCAAATATAAATTACATGGTTTTAAATGCGAGCGTTCACACTGTCCGGTCTCGGACGGATCTCGGACAGGCCTCGGACGGGCCTCGGACCGGCCTCGGCCCGATCTCGGACGGGTTTCGGACGGGCCTCGGACGGGTCTCGGACGAATATTGATCGTTAGGTTGATTGAGGATTTTGAAGCTTATTGAGTTTAGTAAAATTTACATCAACTTTTAAATTATAAGAACCCAGTAGGTACATATTGATCTTTCGGGGCAGAAGATCTTCGGGACCAAGCTCAATTGAAATTGTACTCATCGGTAGATTGAGAATCTAAACTAATAGTAGTCTACAGCAATTTTCAAATGACAGTACTCCTATTAGTTTTTGAATGGCAAAAGTCCTCCGAGATTAAGCTCGTGCAGCGCTTCGCTCATCGCTTGATGGAGAATCTTTGAGTTTACAGAGTTTAGTAGAGTTTCCATACATTTCCAAAGTTGATTGATTATCAATACAAATAGGAATTTGTCTCCTGGACCAAGCTTGCTTAAAGCTTCATTCATCGTTGAATAGAGGATCTCTAGGTTCGCAGAGTTTACCGGTTAATTTATGACAGTGAATGTTGTGTCGTATGAAATATGACAATATAATCCTTGAATACTACTTAATAAATGTACGAAATTTCAAATTCCTACACACAGTACTTTTCTTTTGAAAAATTTGCAAAAATCACCGCACGACTCGATACCATCAGATCAGGATTAAAAAGAATTCTTGATTTGCAGGTAAGTAGTAATAGGTAGTGCATGTAACACATGATGTGGTCGACGTTTGCAACACTGTGTAAACCCAACCCAGACCATAGAGCGACGATAACCGTTTCCTCGATCGCCATAAGTGATCGTTCGATCGTTCCGCGATCGATGCCTCGGTTTATTTCGATTTCCACGAGTCCCTTAAATATTCTCGGTGGGAGAATCATTGCACCACGAAGATGCCGGGGTCTGGTATCGTTAAGCCATTCGAGGGGACACCTTACGGACGCGTTCGCGCTATCTTTATGCGGTGGCTATCCGATTCAAGTTGCAATGCGCCGTTTGGGAATGCAGATTCGCCGTGCCGGAGGCTGCCGGACAATGGGAACGGTTCCCCGGCTGCCTCGTATCCCGTGACACTTTACGCGTGCACGTGGTACTTCTGCGTCTCGAAATTTATTGGAGAAAATTAGGGGGACTCGTAAAGGCTTTACCCCTTCCTCAGAGATTTATACAGTGTCTGACCGAGCTGCATTCTCCGATGTGTTGCATTTCGAGGCGTTTGAAGAGCAATTTGTCGAGCGCGTCGATAATCCTCCATTGGTCCACGAGATTTTATGAAGAGTTTTCTCGGACAAATTTCAAGTTCGAATTATGACAAGTTGAAAAAATGTTTTACATCAGGTTATGTATTATATTGTATTTTACTGTGAGCTGTTGCGTGAGACTACAATTTAATTTTGTTTTTAAAATCATTCTCGTCCTCATATTTACTGAGTCCAGTCTTAAGATATTTATATCGCAAAGAAGGGCTTTTATAATTTAATATAATGCGTTAATATACCAAGCAGAAAGTACCTTTGATGAAATATAGTACTTACATGCGATTTTTAATTACAATTTCTCAAATCTATTACGATTAATTGTAAAGATCCAAAGAATAATTTCCTGTAGCAATTGTAAAGAACCAGTAACTTGATAAAAATTTTTATAAATCGCGAATGATGTGTCGATATTCTCCAAATTTTTAATTTCGCTACAACCTTCATGAACTCTTTTAAACTTCGCGTAGTAATTTTTGCAATAAATACGTACTTAAGACAGCCCGGTAGTCTAGTGAAAGAAGTAATCAAGAACTTCCGAACAGACATAAGTACGCCAGGTAGCAATAAACAGTGCTGAACACTTGAATAAATTAAATATGTGAATTGGAACACCGAAAGTGTGTTAAAATTTCATGATACTCTAACCTGTACTATGTTCCGTCCACGATTAACCGGTGCTATCGCATTCTTCTGCTCAACCTCGTTTATTTCGTTGTTCCAAGTTGCTGGAAGTCACTTTCACTGTCTCCGCTACGAGCTACCTAATTAGCTTTAGCTATGTAATTTGTGCATCGCCTCGAATCATTTCTCTCCTGCATTTATTCCTTATTTGGACCTTGAACGCGCTGTTAATATTTCCGATAATTGAGAACGTTGTTCTTGTTGTCGTTAGCACCACATTCCGCAAAACAATTACAGTCGTTCATTTTTCTACAATCAATTGAGGCAACACGTGTTCTACATTCTCGATTTAGAGAAGTTATCATCGAAAGAATCAATGTACTCTCTTTTTATGGCTTGTTATAAAATAATTATTATACTGCGAATTTTATATGTATTTATGGCAAAAATGAATAGGTGGAACTTAGAAAAATAGAAAAGATAAAATTAATTAAGAATGCCAATTTATTGTTTTCGGCTTGTTAAAATGATTAAAATAAAAATGATATGCCTATTCGGCTCCAGTCTTTTGCGATGAATGCAGATAATTCTGATTTTGCATAAAGATCCGCAGTTTGGTAATCGCAGTAAAACCTCGATCGTTGCAACCACGTTTATCGCACGGAATCCACGTTCGTTGCATACTAGCGATCCCCACCACGAGTTATTACAAGTTCTGGATGTGGTGGTGGGGATTATGGTAGCTATGCAGCGAAAATACGGAAAGTGGGAGAACAGATCGCGTGATTGGTTACTTCTTTCTTTGCACAAACTCGATTTTTGCACGCATTTTCGGTCCTGTTGCATTCATCGAGCGAGGTTCTACTGTACTCGACGATTGGAGACTGTGTGTCAAAGGAGATTAAACAAATCATTTATTTAAAATAGTTATTTTAAGACTGTGGATTTTATCCATTTCTGGTAAAACTGAGTCGGTAAAATTATAAAACACTAAAAATAAGAATTTAAGAGAATCGATACGTTATCAAGGACCTATAAAAATTATTACAGAAAGAAACAAGTTTTCATTTGATTCCAATACCTTGCAAACGATTTAGAAAGTTATTACTTTGCGTAAAAATACGTATTCTGATTTTAACTATCATACGAAAATTTATATTTTATTTCGACCAATTGTATTTCACTCACGATCTGATATTTTTAATAGATTGATAAAATTACAACGTCGGTGTATTTTAAAAGAAACTTTAAAGCGTAATAATTTTACTTTTGCGTAAACATCCGTATTCTAGTTATGATTTTAATTGCCATACGAAAATTTATATTTTATTTCGTCCAATTATATTTCAATCATAATCTGATATTTTTAATATATTGATAAAATTACAACGTGGTTGTATTTTGAAAGAAACTTTGAAACGTAATAATTTTACTTTGCGTAAAAATCCGTATTCTAGTTATGATTATACTATCATACGAGAATTTATATTTTATTACGACCAATTGAATTTCACTCACAATTTGATATTTTTAAGAGATTGATCAAATTACAACGTTGGTGTATTTTAGAAGAAACTTTGAAGCGTAATAATTTGACATTGCGTAAAAATCCGTATTCTAGTTATGACTTCAACTGCCATACGAAAATTTATATTTTATTTCGACCAATTGTATGTCAGTCACAATTTGATATTTTTAAGAAATTGATCAAATTACAACGTCGGTGTATTTTAAAAGAAACTTTGAAGCGTAATAATGACTCGAATCTCTTGCACGTGTACCGAAATTAATTTCATGGAGTATTGCGAACATAATACATTCCCCACGGTGGGAATGAAAGAAAGGAGAATCCGATGTGCGATACCGATATGAGCCTGCTTCCTGAAAAGGATTGAATAAGACACCGAACCCGCTAGCAAAATTGGAAGACGCAGTTACTTCAGAAGCCTCGGCGTGTCTCTCACGACTAAAAATGGCTGGAACAGCCTGCGGCGGTGTCTTTTATGTCTTTAAAAGTCGCCTCATCAGCGATTCGTTGTTGGTCTTCTTTCACCGACCACGATCAAGCCGAAGATTACAAATGTTAAGCGTAAAATTTAAACGATTTTGATAGTCCTCGATTCAACACTCGCGTTACGCATTATTTCAGCTAGTTTCGGGAAAGTGAAACGCGCTCGTTTCGAGAAATATTTAGGCCACGGGCTTGTTAACTCTATACTATCCGAAAAAATGGCGTTGATCAACGAAAGGAAGAATTTTCAGTCGGCAACGTACGAAAGTGGAACGTGTCATCGCGATCTTACTTTTGATTACGCTTCTCCGAAAGAAGGATCTCTCGACAGATTCATTTCAGGCCTTCGACGGCGATAAACGTGATTCTGCAAAAGACTTATTTGAAGAACAACGCTGGCTGAACAATGGGAGATAAACGTCTACGTAATTAACAGTACCCAATATCAATTATCTGACGATTTTGAAACGCAAATTGAAAATGCTTTGACTACCATTCTATTCAATCGCCTCTCTGTATTTCATTTTAATTAATATTCCAGAGGCTTGTCTTTAATCTTTATTATATGACCGTATAAATTAACATTTTTATAATACGATTTGTAAATTCATTCTTCGCAAATGATCTTTCACAAGAAGAATAGATTAAAATTTTCTATTTCTATTTATTGCTGCTTTGGAACTTTAAGCGATAATTTACACACGTGTTTTATTAGCGCGTAAAATTGTGTATTTATAGTGTTATTACTAGGATCATTACAAGTTTCTGATTTTCATTTTACTTTCGCGATATTACCTCGACACCGTTTTCTACGGGAAAGTCTTTCTATAGATAGTAACCGTTGTATGGTCGTATGTCGGCGTATATACGTGTTTGGTTTACCCCATTGACCTTCGAGAAATTGCTAGAGACCGCAATTAGCTCGTTAAAGTCGCCGATGTTTCTTTGCCAATGTCTAAAGTAGGCTGAAATTATCCGATGCAAACGAACTTTCTGGGTCCGTGCTCACGGACAGGGAGTTAATTAACATTGACTTTTGCGGTATATTGTTTTCCTATCGGCGTAGCCGTGAGAAAGTTTCGAAAATTGAAGCGTTATTGTGTATTGGCTTTGCTTTCGTTCATGCATCGACGAGCTTAATTTGTCTCTGAAACATTTTTTGTTGCGAAGAGAAAGGATACTTCCAAAAATCCCGTAATAATTCCGAGAAAAACTGTCTTCCATGAAAGACTCTAATTAATTAAGGCTCGTTTAGACACTGCAATATCCACTGAAACGTTCGTTTTATGCAAAGAAAGTAACGAATCATTTATACATCGGTGCAGATTGGAAAATGCAGTTCGAATTGCAGCGTTCCAGCAAGGTACATTTGATGTAGGTGGTAAAATAGACTCTGTCGATCAAATGCAGCTGAATGGGAAAAGTCATTTATGTTATGTGGGATGAAACCATATTTATGGTTCGGACAGAGGATAAAAGTGAAATATAGGAGAGACGACGTCAGGGAATTGACCTAAGTGACCCTGCCATGGAATGAGTGAAACTTTATAATTTATGACTTACAATACAATTGTGCTGACACAATATGCAAATCGATATCTCTCTGTTACTTCCTTTATCATTACTATTCAGTGAATTGCTTGTAAATCTATAATCAACTGGAAAAATCAATAGGATATCATCTAGTCCATCTGCAAAAAATTATATGAACTTTCTAAAATGGAAGAATTGCAAAAATCTGGGACAATCAATCCCCATTTGAGAAACTGCAATTGTACAATACATACTTATAACAAGGAAATGTTCACTATTGCATATCTGTATCATAAAATAGTAATTATTACGTTTAGGGGAGGCAGCTCCGATGACCTTCACCTTGACATATGTTGTCAAGGACAACATTCTGAACACCTTTTGTCATTACATCTACCCGGTGCTCGGACTCAGTTTCCGAGATAATTGCAAAAAACTATTGGTAGTACTAAATTGAATTTTTCGTATTCGTGCACGCTCTGTGGCAACGTATGCCTGCTCCAGCACGGCGCGGCGTCTGTTTACTGTTTTCGTAAATACGTTGTAGGAATCAGAAAGAAAACAGGGTTTCACTCTGGTCATACATACATGCAGGGTGTTAGAAAAGTATGGAAACGGTCGAATATCTAAAAAATAAAGCATTTTAGAGAAAAATGGTTCAGACATGTATTTTATGGTTTCGCAAGATGGTGCCATTGGTTTGACCTTGAAGAGTCATTTGAAGGTCACGCGAAGGTTACCTCAATTATTTTAAATGGCACCCACTATTTTTTATTACATACTCTTGTAGCTGATCTCTAGAGTTTTCCAAAACACTCTAATCAAATGTTTTTTCACCTATTACTTTTCGAGTTATAAGGCTTCAAAGTTACAATACCGCCGGCATTAGCGTTAACCGAAATGTACCACGTGGAGGTTGCAAGGTCGGATTTACATCTCTTGTGTGTGTGTGTGTACGTGTGTGCGTGGGTGCGTGCGTGCGTTTTCACACACACACATATATAGGAGCTCCATTTAATAGAAGTTTTTCATATGACGGTTTGTTACAATCTGAATCTCGGTGACGAATTAATATTTACTAAAAGAACATCGGGTGGTTAATAGCAAATCGATCGTCGGCTCAGTATGACAGTCCCAGCTAATTGTCGACGATCGATCGTCACCAACACCAATGTTCTAACTTCTGACACCTACAGTTGCTGGGACTGTCATACTAAGCCGACGATCGCCGATGTTCTTTTAGTAAATATTAATTCGTCAGCGAGATTCAGATTGTAACAAACCATCATATGAAAAACTTCTATTAAATAAAGCTCCTATATATGTGTGTGTGAAAACGCACACACACACACACGCAAGAGATGTAAATCCGACCGTGCAACCTCCACGTGGTACATCTTGGTTAACGCTAATGCCGACGGTATTGTACCTTTGAAGCCTTATAACTCGAAAAGTAATCGGTGAAAAAACATTTGATTAGAATGTTTTGGAAAGTTCTCTAGATCAGCTACAAGAATATGTAATAAAAATGGGGGGTGCCATTTAAAATATTTGAGGTAACCTTCACGTGACCTTCAAATGACTCTTCAAGGTCAAACCAATGGCACCATGTTATAGCCCTTGCGAAACCATAAAATACATGTCTGAACCATTTTTTTCTAAAATGCTTTATTTTTGAGATATTCAACCGTTTCCAGACTTTTCTAACACCCTGTATATGTATAAGATGAGCTTTCAATTTTGAGAGATTACTCCTGGATTCTCGTATGCGTGGTCGCGTCGGCCGGGACTAATGGCCGGCCATCTCCGCCCCCTCCCACGACCTAACCACAACTCACACTATTCGCATAATCTTTGCATTGTAGATGTCATCTAGTCTTAAGTACGTGTTACTAGTTCAAATTCTGGATGACAACTACAAAGCAAAGATTTTGCGAATAGAGTGAGTTGTGGTTAGGTCGTGGGAGGGGGCAGAGAGGGCTATTAATTACCAAATGAAGTGTATTTGTAATCTAAATTTGACTAAAGATTTTTGCAAATATCTCGAACACTAAGACCGAGCACTGGGTAGATGTAATGACAAAAGTTGTTCAGAATGTTGTCCTTAACAACATATGTCAAGGTGAAGGTCATCGGAGCTGCCTCCCCTAAACGTAATAATTACCCATAAAATATATGTATATTGTTTCACTGTGTTTGAAATAATGTTCCACCTTTCCTAGCGTAAAGGAATATTCCATCGTTTATTTCATAAATAATAATAGTAATGATAATCAATTTTCACCGCAGAATCATTATTACTCGATTATTATTCGTTACGATCGGCGATACACCGTTATAGGAGCTACAATTGAACTATAGTTGATTAATTACTTGACTACATCAAACTGGAACGTTTTCAGCACGAAATTTTTGTTGAAGGTTTTCTACAGCACAAATAGAATATAATTGAACGCAAATGTGTAAGTTTGTATTAAAAGGATTGATAAAGTTTGTGTATCGTTTGCACGATATATCTCCTGCGGCGTCAGATCTCCTTCTCGTTAGATCATCGGATCGCCAACGGCAATAAACGAGTCCCGACGTTTTACGGCTATTTCAAGATTTCTGGAATGCGATCCAATTTACGATAACGATCCGAGCCTCGATACATGTTGCAGCGAACACACGACTGCCAAGAAAAGTGAAGACAAGTGCGCGCGGAACATTTACATGCTGGCCACGCGATTGCTGCTGACAGGTTTCGGGAATCGTTCATTGATCCTCGATGATTTGGCCTCCGGTCAATTTATATTCCACATTTATTCGTATAGGTTTTAACACAAAACCTACCAAGCACAAAACATATAAAAGTAAAACGCCTTAAATAAGTGAGAAAAATGAATTTGCTTAAACTTTGTACCCTTTCCATTACAATATGTGCTTAAATAAAGAAGTCAATTCAGCCGTTTCCTATGAAATCCTTTTTCTAATTTCAATAATTGTGAAATAGAAAACCTGTCATTTTGACCGTGGTAGGTTTAGTGTTAAAGTTTACCTGCAATCTTCTAATTCACTGATAAAAGACGATCTTAACCCCTTGCCATGCCATTTTCATTATGGCTACAATAATTATAACGTTTTCGTCCCCAAAAATGTCACAGAAGAGGAAAGAAAATTTATTTTTTTGCACGACCCTATTTACTTCAATGATTAAAACTAGGTTTACGGGACCCGTCAATTTGACGGATTTCAAATTTTGAAATGAAATACCCCAAAAAGCATAGCATTAATTTGAACCATTTTGCATCGTAAATTAATCACTTCATCCAAAGAATTTATACACACAATTATTTTTTCCTAAAGCTTTCTAATCTTTGAAATTTCTATGTAGTGTACCTATATCTAGGAAACCCGTCAAATTGACGGGCTACCTTATTTCATAAACAATCCTTACATGTTTGCTTAGTTCGTCAAATAATTCATCAAATAATAAATATAACAATAAAAGTAAAGTCTTTATTTTCTCCTCCTCCAATTCGTTATATCAATCGCGCCTCGATAATGTAAACTAAAGCGGATTGTATGGCCTGAGTGTTTATTTGGGTCTTCAACGAAATCGCTTATGCCTATTGCCGATGAGACCTCTAAAGCAAGAGCGATCTTCAGTATGATTGCTGCAGTGACAGTGTAAGAACGTTTTTCAAAGACAGTGTGCAAAAGTTTCAGTTATTGTAGACAGTCTTCGCTTATTGTAAGTATTTACAATAGGGTAATTGAATTTGGGCACAGTATTTTTTTATTTTGACCAATCCCCCTTTCCTAGCAATCATGAGTAAATCCAGGAGATATAATAAAATATTGAACAAAATTTTCAACATCTCTGAAGATTGTTCTGAGGATGCCTCCGAAAAAGATCAGTATGAATTAGACCAAAGCGAAGCTGACAGTGCAAGTTCTGAGTATATTGAAAGTGGAGAGTTAGAAGGATACCCTATACCGTTAATATTATTGTTACCATTTCCGTGATAGTTTAAAAAAAAGACTTTTTACTTATTAATTATTTATTTATACGTGAAGCCTAATATTGTTCAATTCAGACTTAATTTGAATAAATTGATTTTTTTTAAAAAATGGGTATTTTCGTTTACCCGTCAATTTGACGGGTGCCCGTAGAGATAGGTACATAAGAAACGCCCGTAAACCTAGTGTTAAATAATGATTACACAAAAGTAACATTTTATTTCGTCTGAAAAGAAAGGTATAACTTTCATCTTTGTTAGACTTTATTTAAAATCTTCATCACGACTCGTTAAAATACGGTAAGAGGCTAACAGCCGAGAGGAAACGTGTCAATATACAGGGTGAGTCTCGTAACCTAACGATCTCACATAACTCGTAAGTTATTTGTTGTACGAAAAAATATTTCCAACATACAGTGGCAATCATCGACGACTGTTACTGAAATATCTCAAATTTATTTAACCCTTTGCACTCGAGTGGTGACTCTGAGTGGCCATTAAAGATTGCTCTAAATATCCAAAATATCTTTTACGTTGTTAAATTTGTTTGTATTTTAGAAATTAAAAAATATTTAAATACTGTACGAGTAAATTGCATCAGTTTTATAAACATAAATTGAAAAGAATCGAATAGAATTGCAATATTGTAGGTCGATAGAAATGTTTGATTTTCGAGCTGATATAGTTCCGAGTGCAAAGGGTTAAACCTAAAATGTCGCAGTTTACTAAGCATCGAAAATTCTTGTTTCGTTTTTCAATTTTTCAATATCTCTTTGGAACTTCAGAAAATCATAGGTTAAATGCTATTGCAATTTCTATCTGAATCCTTAGACACGTCCTTATGTTTTCAAAATTTGTGTAATTCATTGGAAGAATGTGATCGAGTTCGTTAGGTTTAAACACTCACCATTATAATGTACATTATCGATTTTAATGCTCTGTTGGTTACAGGTGATGCACAAGCGATAATAAGGTCACCGATGCACTGGCACTAGAAAATCGAAACTGCATGGAATATTGAGTCTAATCTTATATCTCGTTTGTGGTGGTACACTTTCTGACGGTGTAACACACACATACACCGAAATCAACGATCCTTTGCAGACGGAAATACTCGGCTTAATTACAAGCAACCCGATGACTTCACGACGATAATCCGCCTTAATTAAATGCCTTAAATGAGAGTTTCCACGGAATGGCTACAGATTCTGATCCTGCAATTTTAATGAAAGCCAAATACCTCTGATCGCATACGAGGTAATGTGATACACAATAGTTTGCTCAGAAAAATAAAAAAAATGTCGGATTAATACTTACCATGGAATCTAGAGCAAATACGTATGGATTTAACGATTTCTTCGAGATTATTTAAATCTGTTTTGTCAACTTTTCGTATAAGATAATATTTAAATTAATAAAAACAGTTCCAAACCTGCGAGAGCTATATACTATGTCTTTGTGGTTCATATCACATTTTACAGTGCTAATGCATCTCAGCTTTAAAAATTCTAAAGAGCGCAATAAAGTGCTTCCTGAATGTGTTCTCAGATCTCGAAAAGTAACGACTCGCAAAAAGCACTCTAACCTTAAGAAAACTGAAAAGAAAACGTTGAATAACACTAATAAACACGTTAATTCGTGCAATAAAGTGTTCCCGTTGAGATAGTGCAATAAAGAACGAGCGTAGAAAAACTGTGGCCAATCAAATTGAATCATTCATCCGTGTCCTGACAACGCCCACAGCTTTTTAAATGGAGTCTTCCCTTGCCGCGTTCTTTTTTCCTCCTCCGAACCCTTGGACTCCGAGACTTTGATGGAACGGGCTGAACGCACCACCACCGTCGTGGCTTTCGCCCTTATCTTGCTCGTCCGTTCGCAAATAAATTTGCGTGTCTGCAAGGAACGCGATTCGATTAATCAGGAACTGAAGGTATACCCTCCAAGTCACACCCTTAATTGCGAAAACAGCGTTCTGTGCTCGGAGAGGCCATTAATAGCGGCGAACGCTTTCACACGCTGATAATGAACGGTCTCGAGTCGTTTTGACCTACGATAGCTTCTTATCCGGTGCGGCAAACTTTCGTTCAAGAAACACCGACGTTGCAAATAAAAAGAATCACATACACTCGTACTGCAGATTGAAAGCGAGATTGCAAATAAAGAATAGCGTACGGTCGTATTGCGGATGAAAAATTGCTGCCACCCCAGCCGTTAATTTAACCCTGAACAAACTTACGACTTCCGGCATAAACAATTCTGTTACTGCGGTGTTAAATAGTATACTCCAATAATCTCCGATTTTCTAATGAAATCATCGTTTATTATGTTTTAAGATATTTTTGTGTGACAAAAACTGTGGTGAATTGAAAACTCGTTTTTTCTCGGAGGAAAAGTTTAATTGTCTCTGAAAACTTTGGACAATTATTCTCGTGACTAAATCTTCGACGGATTTGAAGATTGAAGCTTCCTATTTACAACAAGTCTCTAAAAGTTTGATGTACTATTTTCCCGGCATAAACAATTTTAGTACTGCGTTAATAGTATACTCCAAAAATCTCCGATTTTCTAAACAAATCATCGTTTATTATCTTTTAAGATATTTTTGTATGACAAAGACTGTGGTGAATTGAAAACTCGTTTTTTCTCGAAAGAACAATTTAATCGTTTCTGAAAACTTTGGACAATTATTCTCGAGACTAAATCTTCCACAGATTTGAAGATTGAAGCTTCCTATTTACAATAAGTCACTAAAATTTGATGTACTAATTTTTTGGTTGTTTTGTTGAACTTTTAATAGAAGGTGTACTACCAAAATTTACGAAAGATCTTCATTTCTGCTCGATAAAACAGCCAAAAATAAAATCGTAGATCAAGTTTTAGGAAGTTGTCGTAAAGGGAAAGCTTCAATCTGTACATAGTTCCTAGATTTAGTAAAGAAAATTTTGTTTAAATATTTTAAAGATGTTTGAACTTGCATTTTCGAGAAGAAAACTTATAGTTTTTCACACGCTAGATCATACAACAATGTCTCTTAGTAGAAAAAAATTAATGATTTATTGTGAAAGTAGAGGCTTCAATCTTTACAATGAGTCCATTTTAATTATTGGGCTATTCCATTTTACGAAATTATAACAGTTTCAATATTGACAGTTTTTAGAAGACTGGAAAAGTGTTCAAATACTTCCTAGAACCATTTTATATCACAAATCTTTAGAATTCCTTAAAATTGTTAAACTAATTATAAAATACAACAGGAACACAAGGACGTCACGAAAAAATTTATTTAGAAGCAAACTGTGATACGACCCGTCAATATTGAAGAAAGAACGCAAAGTTTAAGGAAACTGAAAATATAAATACCAGAGTAAAGCTTTACTTGAAATTTTTTAATTCGTGGGACTATGCTTGCACTAGACAATATTTTACAATTAAACACAGATAGAACCAAGCAGTTTTTAGTTTAAAAAGTTGTCTATAAATATAGACGATCGTCATTAACGACGAGAGGTTCCCGCAGAATGAAAGAGAACGCCAGTAGATTTACGACAACGTTTACTGACAAAAAAAAAACTTCTTACAATAGTTGAGTTTACATACAGTAATTCTTGCATTTTTTTGTGGAGAGGGGGATGTGTGTATATAGGCTCGGTTCGCAAGCTCACGCAGGCAGAATAACATCGTAATAACATTCGAATATCGACAGCATCGCTTCTCTTCGATAATGCGGAAGCGAGGTCGGGTTCTCGAAGAGGCATATCGACGCCCGTATAGAAAATACAAACTTAATGCGATAAACAACCGACAAAATGGTGGGGCTTTAACCGGCTCCGAGGAGCTTTCGCAATATAAAAGTACGCAGATATCACAATCCAGAATAAATTCACACGCGGTCACTACACTGGCGTGCAACATAAAATATAAAATAGGCCAATCGCCACCCCAGACGCATCGAGAGAGACTAGAATGATTAAGAATAAAACGACGATTGAAAACTTACAAACTTACAATGCGTAAGAACGATTACATAATAATACAAATATTATTGGACGATATAGTTACGATGATAGGATGAAGGATGATCGTTCTTTCTTTTTTCCTTTTTCAACTGTTTTTGATTGACACGATGCGTCATAATAATGCGACTCTATGTACAGTGCTCCGTGATGAATAGGTTGCGGATCTTTATGCGTTTGCATCGTGCAGAAAATGATGAAAATGTTATAAAACAGAATAGAATATCATCATGTTTTATTTTATATTTAATGGCAATGTAAATTTGTATAACAGCGATGAGGAATTTTCACGATTTGAGATACGGAATATGCATTAAATGACATGATTGTATTGATCACTGCTTGCGACGTGATCAACGCACGCGATGAGCGATGAACGATCGATCGTTCGTATACACCGAGGTTTCTCGTCGAGAGCACGCAACTTTCATTGGAATGCAAACTTCTTAAGAACGATTAATAAATTTTCAGACTTCGAAAGGTTTTTGGTTAGCGACGTTACCCACAAGATACTAATCCTACGTTAATCTGTGCTAATTGATTATCTGGTCCGATAATGGCAGAAACGTATTCGAAATTTTAATAACGTGGATAATCCCGATGAGAGGATCGTTTATACACCAATGAAACAAATACTGATATTGTACGAGAAACACCGACACGGACGAACGTTTAATGACTGGCGCATTAATTCGAAACGCTAGACGCATAATAATACTACGCGAAATACTTAGACAATTTTTAGCTATTTTTTCTCTCCGTGTTTGAAAGGTAAACAGTGAACAACGTCCGTCATCCTTGATTACGATATTCTTTCTCTCAGTGATCGTCTTCATAATTTCGTGAAGCGACTCTGTTAATAACAAAACTGCTCGGACAATGTTTCCGTTGATTCACGCATTACCGAGTAATAACATATCAGCGCATTCTTAAATGTTTCGAGCACCAACTGAAAAACATTGCCACCGAAAACCTCAAATATAAAACATCGCCATCGTTGAAAATACCTTAAAACGATACTTGTAAAATGTACAAATAAAATCAACAGCTTTTAACACATCCTTGTCGGACTATTAGCTTTGGACGAACAAGAAATTATGGACGGAGACTGATCTCATCTCTGCTCTTGGCACCGAGATCTGAAACTTCGCAACGGATGTTCAACAATTTTTCTCGAAAACTGCAGAATTCAATTACTGAAAATATTATCTAATCGACAGTCTTCATCCGTTCTTTCGCAGACGAGAAACTCAAAAAACAGCTGAGCAAACAGTCCCAGCTCTGTCCGCGGAACCTCGATGCCATTTAAACAAAAACGCATAAGCCACACTCACGCACACATTCAACGATCTTCGTCAGTGTCTCCCGAGAATGCTTGAGAAAGTTCTCGAGCACACAGCTGGCAAAACAGCGTTCTGCCTTTTGTTCCTCGTCTCGGCGCAGACTATTGTTTCCGTTCATCGATCGATCGGATAATCGATCGCGAAACCGTCTTTCGTTGGATGGAAAAGCGGATCAACGGGATGACGTCCTATGGATCCTCAGTCGGTGCACTCGGACGCGAAGCTCTCGAGATCGACGTAATGCCCGTTCAGATTGTCCTCGAGCAGCTGCGCCAGATCCCTCCTCAGCGTCTGGAATTCCGGCCTGCGGTCTGGATCGGCGTGCCAGCATCGGGATATCACCCTGAACAGCTCGCTTCGGCAGTGCGAAGGCCTCTCCAGTCGATAACCGTTCTGCACGTTCCGCATGACTTCTCGGGCCGTCATGTCCGGGTACGGTGTCGAACCTGCGGAGTCAAACAATTTTTTCTTTGTCAACAGGACGAACGAAATGAACGACATCGACGGTGGACTTCCGTTTTGTTTCGTTACCTCGCGACAATATCAACAATCCTGACCACCCCCCCCCCCATTAATCTATTCAACTGCTACTTTTGCTACTCAAGTTTTCATTATTTAATGTCGTCATGTGGCCAGCTAGTCATTCAATAATTGCATCGCGACTTTTTGACGACAGAAAACTACATTCGAGGAAATCGACAGAAAATTATCTGTGTTAGGTCTGGGTTAAGTACCCACGTTATGAGGAATGAGGTTGTTACCAACGTTTTCATTCTTCAACCCTTTGGACACTGTTGACGCCTATAGGCGCTTTGTTACTAAGATTTATATGAAGTATAAAAACTGTCTCGATTGATTATAAGAAACAGTAGCGGAACGAGAAGGTAATTATTGCGAAATGGACATTATAATCCGATTTTGATGAAATTTGAAAATGTTATAGATTTCGTCATTTTAAACAACTTTTTCCTTTTCCAATATAGTGGGGTCGCTTTTGCGTCTGTTTACTTTTTTTTTGTAAACACGTTGTGGAAATGAGAGAAAAAGGGTTTATCTCTATACAGGGTGAGCTATCAATTTTGAAAGACTACTCCTGAATTTTCGTATTCGTGTTCGCGTACGGCCGGCCCTCTGCGCCCCCTCCACGACCTAACCACAACTCTTTCAATTCGCATGATTTTTCCATTACTAGATCAAATTCTGGATGACGGCTACAATGCAAAGATTATGCGAATAGAATGAATTGTGGTTAGGTCGCAGAGGGGACGGAGAGGACCGGCTGTTAGGCTGGCCCGATCACGCATGCAAAAATCGAAGAGTAGTCTTTCAAAATTGAAAGCTCACCTTATATATGTATGACCAGAGTGAGACCCTGTTTTCTCTCTCATCTCCACAGCGTGTTAACAAAAAAAAAGTAAACAGACGGCGCACCGGAGCAGCCTTACGTTGCCATGGAACGTGCGAGGATACAGGAAATTCAATACAGTATTAGCAATAGTTTTTTGCACATATCTGGACAACTAAAAGCGACCCCCGTATATTGGAAATGGAAAAAGTTATTCAAAATGTGTTGCTGCATAACATATTTAAATTTCATCAAAATCGGAGTATAGAGAATACAGAAAATTCAATATAGTATTAGCAATAGTTTCTTGCAAATATCTCGAAAACTAAAAGCGACCTCCCTATATTGGAAAAGGAAAAAATTGATTAAAATGACGAAATCTATAACATATTTAAATTTCATCAAAATCGGAGTATAATGACCTTTTCGCAATAACTACCAACAAAAATGTATTTCTCATTATAACTACAGCAAGTCGAAAATAACAGAACAAAATTCTTAGAATCTTCTAATATCCCTACAGTTTTCTATTTCACGTATTCCTTTTTCCCCTAAATCCATAAAATCCGCAGTCTGCATATAACCAACGTTCACTCTGCATTTCTAAGAAGAACCGAAGGTCAAACTTGAAATAAAGATTCGTACCTAGAGTGACGATCTCCCACATCAAGATGCCAAAGCTCCACACGTCAGTCTTGGTGGTAAACAGCGAGTAGATCAGGGACTCGGGTGCCATCCACCTGATTGGCAGTGCGTTCCTGCCATGCCTGGTCTCGATCACTTCACCGTCTTCATTGGCGAATCTGGACATGCCGAAGTCGGCGATCTTGCAGAGCTTGTTGTGGTCCACCAGTACGTTTCTCGCTGCGAGATCACGATGAATGATCTGCGAAACCGAGAGCACAGGTTGATCTGAATTTTTCTTTTGTTGTGTATTACCGCTAATACCACATCGAGGGGTACACGACCGCAGGTGGACGTCCTGTTACGCAACCGCATGGTGTCGCGTGACAGGACAAACGAAATCATATCCCTCAGGACAGGTTCCTCCGAGAAACTCGACCTTCGAGCCACGAGCATCATCTCCGCGGCGAATTTACGAGACGAAGTTTACGAGCCACGGAAACCGCGGCTCCGTCGCTCCGTAACACGGCGGCAGCCCACGTCTTTATTACTTACGATTATTTATTCCAACGTTGATTTACGCGAACTGTTACCCACCGCGGAAGGTAGCGGGCTTTTCTGCCGACTCAGGAACCGAACCATTCGAATAGAAAGACGAGACTCGACTGTAAACCTTAATTACTACTTGATAAAGATATGGTCAAAATTGGTAGCGCTGTAGCAGGGTTAATGGTAATTACCGCGCGATAGGGGAATCGTTTTTGCCGATCGTTCCGATCGCTGATTGCTTCTCGGAGAAGCGCAGCAGTGCAGTCAGTTGAGCAGTGCGTGCTGTTTGGATATAAAACCCAGAAATCTAAGTTGTATGTGCTAATGGGGTAGTTACTTATCTGGAAGAGGAATAATTTTAATTGCAGTCAATCTTCTCTCCTTTTTGGAGACCATTTTGTGTGAAAAACTTCATTGTTAAAAAAGTCATTGTTTCATATTAAATTCGACAATCTCTATCGACATATTCAAGAAAAATATATAATTTTCATCTGGACCTGATAAATCCATATTATACGTAATGATGTAAAAATGTGAAAAACCAACAGATTCCACACAATTATTTGCAAATGTATCGTAGTAAGACTAACTCATCTATTATTATGATTAATTCTATTAAAAGAATATAATTATATCAATTCTATTAAAAGAATATACTTATATCAATTCTATTAAAAGAATATACTTATATCAATTTTATTAAAAGAATATACTAATAACAATTTTATGAAAAGAATATTAAAACTATCTAATCCAATTTGGAGTGGAAAACTGTAAAAATATAGCTCTGTAGATCTAGCTCTGCACATCTAGCTCGTATCTCTCACAGCACTATGCTCCGGTAGTACTTACATACTGTTCTACCGCGCGTTAAGCTCACCTAACCGTCCGCGCGTGGCGCTCATGCGTGCATTAAAGTCACTATGACTGACTATAGCGCGCACTGCCGTACCACGCGTTGAAATCTCTCGATCGCTCCGCTTAACCACTGACGAAAGCACCTACTCGATATTTTTACGCAATTGTGTATACTACCTACTTGCACTTAACCGATGCACTTACCGATATGCACTTAAACATTTTCAATATTAAATCTTTTAATTTAACTTTATCTTCCTTTAATTCTATTATGCCATCCATATCACTAATATAATATATACGAACTATTCAAAATTTCTCTGGCTATTTAACTCTTTGATGCTGAATATTTATAATTAATTAGAAAAATTTCAAACGAATAATTCCATTATTGATGAATATAAATACATATATTTACTTTTTCCTAGAATAACAAACTTTGATGTAGGATTCAGCTTTCCGAGAAAAATATTTTCAGTGTATTAAAAGATCATCATTCACAAATGGTTAATTTTATAAATACAAATCGCTTCTCCAAATAGAAAATAATGCAAGATAGCCAACTAAATGCCACGATCTTCGCAACTTTTTCAGAATAATATCGATTTCCGATAGATTGATAAATATTCAATCAATATTCAATCCCAGTACATTCTTATGAAATAAAATGTTCTAGATTTGAATAATTTTAATAAGAAGACCATGAACTACACCATAAAAATAGTATAAAATTAAGAACAGGAACATCGAACGAGCTACAAATGATCTAACCCACTTCCAGCCTCCATTCATTCGCTGTCGAACAGTCGCAACGATTTCTCAACACTTCGATCGAAATTCCAGGTAGCCGGAGGAAAGAAAATAATTTATCAAACTTTCTACCAGTAACAACGTAATAAATGGGAACCTGTTCCCGCATGGAACGGTGTTCCGAACAGAAAAATGTTAATTTGCCGCGAGCAGGCCGATCGGAAAATCGGTGAGACCGAACTCGTCCAATGCTAATAAACCGCGCAGCTCAATGTCAAGGCGAGCTGGTCGTACGTAAGTCTCTTAGCCGTGTCTTTAATGACTTCATCTTCTAGATTTATTACGACGAAATACAAGCATCACGGCTCGGCAGTTCGAAAAACGCCATACGTTTGTCGTTTTTCAACGTGCTCGTGCTTCTCGCGCGCTCATTCCCGCTTGCCTCCCAAAGAAAAATATGTTTTACACATTCGATCCCGGTTTTCTCTTTGCACGAACATGCTAACGCGTTTGATACGCACAACGAGAGGAAAAAAGATGAAACGTGTCTTCCACGGGGAAAATCGACGATCTGACAAATGCTAATCGTCGAGCGTCCCGAACGTAATTTCCTTACTTATCAAACTTTCCTCTGTTGCCTTTCGTACAATGACATGCTTTCCAAGATAAGGTATCTTGTACAAGGAATTATAGAGTACTATCGTTCTAGAGTTAAGATTTGCGACGACTTCGAGTCGCCTGTAAGAAGAAATAAAAATTCCATGTTGTCATATGTCGGACGTTTTTGTCATTTTCAAAGCTACAAGGTTCTGTCCACATCCTGGAATCATAACTTTAAATACTGCTTCTAACAGAGGATGTCCACAACCATTTATGCCAGACGTTTCCTTGACTCCGTTGATAATGAGACATTTTATATACGTAATTGCACGCAATTACTGAGTATACAGGGTGTTCAAGCTATTACTAGCCAGCGTTTTTCTTGCAAATAATAAATATTAGTAAAAGATGAAGGAAGAAAAAGTAATACTGCTTTTTGCAAGCAACTTAATGGCGTATGTAATTTTCTTGTGTTTGGACTAATTTCTTAGAAATGAATGTGACCTTCAATTTTTTAAATGAAATGCCATATTTTTTTTAAATGAAATGCCATATATTTTTTTATATCATATGAAAGAATCTGTAAAGACAAATTTATTCGTATACAACACAATGACCTTCAAGGTCATACAAGGTCAGAAATGGCAGCACAATTTTGAATATTTCGTAAAGATTCACGGTACACAACGCCAAGAAATGTAAACGACTTGCAAACGAAACTGACGCAATCATGTGCATTAATATTTCGGACAACGTTAGAAGAAGCTAATAAGAATGTAATTAATAGAGCCGAAATATGTAGTCATGCACAAGAAAGTTATATTGAACATTTACTATAGCCTCGTCAATAAAGTATACTTGTAAACGCATTAGTACGAAATGTTCAAAATGTTTCTTCCATTTCTGACCTTCTATGATCTTGAAGGTCATTGTGTAATATACGAATGAATTTGTTTTGACACACGCTTTCATATGGCATGCAAAAATATATAGCATTCCATTTACAAAAATTAGAGGTCACCTACATTTTCATGAAAATAGTGCAAATACAAAAAAATTACATGCACCATTACGTTGCCCGCAAAAAGTAGTATTACATTTTCCTCTTTCATTTTTTTCTAATATTTATTATTTGCAAGAGAAACGCTGGATAGTAATAGCGTGAACACCCTGTATACATAGCCGACGAATGAATTATTTCTTCGCTCATGCAATCCAAATCAAGGAACGCAAATAGGAAACAGAATTTAAACACTTGCCGTATGATAACTTTCAAACAAAATCTACTAAATATGAACGTTATGCCTTTATTTTAAGACAAATTCCATTAATGTTAAATATAAATGTTTCTACCTCGTCTGTGAAACTATTGATCATAAAGAAACTCTAATCGTTATAGCTGTAAAGAAAATCGTACCGCACGAAAGCTCTATCGTTTCGTTAAATTTAAAACATCGTAAAATACCGTGTACAGAATGCATAATATAAGGAAAGAATCAGTGAACCTTGCTCGCGTGTATAAATAAAGTGACAAAGCATGTATCATTGTCTTCTTCGTACCGTGTAATACAACTGTATCATGGCGGCGTGCCGATAATAAAGTAAAACGTGTCCATAGTCCATTTTCCTGATCGGATCTCCCTCGTGTACCGGCCACGGCTTCCAATTTCAATTAACCGTACAATGTGTATCGGCCTCGAGAGGTATTTCTGCGAAGCTGTATATAATCTTTGATTGAAATCGACATCCTGACTTGGTTCAGCTCTTGAGTCGTCCTCCCAACGACCAGCGCAGTATACCGATCCCAATCGAGGCTTCGTTCCTGCCTGTTTGACGCCCCGAGCCCCTCAACAGCATGCATCTACCCGCGAATCATAACCGGTCGTCGATGATCCCTAACTATTTACCATTTTGTAATCGGCTTCGTGCTAGCTACCGCTGACCTAGGACCATTGAACAGTGAATTTGCGAGCGCAACTAATAATTTGCTTGGAAACGTGTCACAGTCCAGCGAATCGGAATTTTCATGGTCCATTTGCCGATCGAGGTTATCATATTCATCTGGCAGTGGACAATGAGTGCCTAAATGGGATTAGGGACGTGCCGACTCGAACCTGCAGTCGAATTATGGAAATGAAGGAGATATGTATCGCTTGTTTAGACTCCTTTATATATTTTATCCATTGTGGTAGACGTTCCATCGATTGCCGTTGACTGAACTCTTCCGAGTAATTAATAAAAAAATATTTAGCTTAAACTTGAGCGTGCGTTAGGTTTTACTGTATTTTCGACAAATAGTACAAGCAAGAATAGAAATATTTTGATTCTCTGTTAAGTATAGAATATTCTTGTAACTTCATGGAACAACAATGACTAGACTGGAGACCATTTTCACCCAGAAGTTCAGATGTTTCACTTATTTTCTAGAAGCCCGAGTAAAGGTTAAACTTTCTTTTGGAGGACCAATTGTTTTTAACTTTTTTCTATGCAGTCTTATAGATTTCGACGAGAATATACCGAAAATGAATGTCTTATTGCCAGGAGTTCATTGGTTCAGATGTTATAAGCGTGTAAAGTGGAGAAATTTTAACTAACCCCAAACCAACTTGGACTATACCACTCAGTACTATTTAGTCGATGCGCTGAATACCCACCATCTACCCAGCTCATGCGCCCAACAGTCCTGCCTCTACCACCCAACGAATATCCAATATGGCGACTCTCTAACTTGTCAAAAACACTTGAATTGCTCATGTTTACACGTGTGTAACTTATAAACCAGTGAATTCCCAACATTTTCGTAATGTTTGCATCGATATCTACAGGATATTATAAAAAAGAGTTAAAAAAGAGTTTAAAAAAGTTAAAAACATCTGGTCCTCCAAAAGAAAGTTCAGCCCGATTAAATAATTAGTATCAGATCCAGTAAGAAGATCAATGTTGATCACAATGGAATAGGTTCAAAAATAGATAATAAAAAATTTATTCATAGAATTGGCCTAATCATAAGGTCCAATCTCGTGCAGTTCATTTAAGCAAACTTAAACGGGACAAGAAAAATAGAGAAAAAAATAAAACTTGAACAACACTGTGAGTATTAAAATTTTTGCAGAAACTTCATGGTCGTTTTGCAAATAGCGAAAAAGAGTCTCGACGTTCGTCCAGCCAGAATGGATACAGCAATTTTCCTACCGATGGGTAATCATTGCCTGCTCGCGCGTCAGACAATTAGGTTTCCCGCGATAATTCTTTGAAATGATTATGTGGATGCCGGTAATTCGACATTTGAAGAAAGTAATTATGGTCGGTTTATTTGGTGTTCGTCCTTGCGAGAAGTCCTATTATTCGAAGGATTACCTTGGCGAATGCTACGGCGCTTCTAATTCCCATAGAAATAACAGTTTCATGCGCCTAGTTACCTTCGACGGGAATATCCACCTTCGTATCGCCGCGCGTACAAAATGTCATGCGTGTTCGTTTTTAACGTTAGAGGCACTAAACAATTAACCGCGACTGGTTTGTAATACTTGGGGCCTCGTAATTTCTGTAATTGTACAACAGGAAATCTGAAGTTGGCGAATTTAATCGTTCGGTAGTTCCAGCATAATTGAAACATTTAGTAGAAGCTAAATTCCATCGGACCGAACGCGAGAGCTGCGAGAGGGTACTAGGTAAAAGAAAATTTATGAAGTTGAATTTCATCTGACGTCAGCCATTAAGTGCCGGCGACAGCACTAAAAGAAACTCCATTAAGCGCGGCGAGATGCATAAAAATATTTGTTCCGCATTTTTAATGAACCGCTCTCGCGCCGAGATGCAAAGTTATAATCCTGCCGATAGGAATGCTCGCGCGTTATGACACTCGAGCCAGCGACTCCGACGTTCCTCCACGCTGCGAAATTTCGATAATTAATCTCCCATAACTAACATACCATTACGTCGTTTCTGTAACGTGCGACCAATAATAATTATACTCGTTCTACTTCAAAGTTCAGAGTTCCGAAGAAATTTGATAGCCATCAAACCTGCACCATAAAAATGTGATCGAAAGAGTCATCTCTAAAAATACAAAGTTTGAACAAATACGGCGATAATAATAATGCATAACCTAATTATACAAAATAATATAAAAGGCATTCGGATGTCTCTAGGATTAACAAAGTTGGATTTCTATTTTGAACCGCGAAACATCAGCGGAAACGAAGTTAAACGTTTTGAAAGCGGTTGGTTCCATTGGTTAATAATAAAAATTCTTTCCGGCGACTAATAAATCCCCTGTTGGACACACGTCGCTCGAGTTACGCGGTCATAAAGATTGTTTTCAAAAGCGCCGTACCAAAATGGTGCTGCCGTGAACGCGGATCGTTGCTTTCCTTCAAACATGGACAAAACCCGGAGTTTAATTGATACAAATGTCTTTGCGTGTTCCCGCTAATGCAAGTTTATTGCCTTTTACACGAGCGTGGTTAGGGTGGTCGCCGCAACTGTTCCCGAATCAGTCGCGAACGACATTTTTGCCCACTGACACCGATTCGCCGGCAGAATAATACGTCGTTTCGGGCCTGTCTTTTATGACGGTCGGATAATATTTGAGAAACAAATACCGGTGACAACCTGTTCGACGAACCGTCTCTTCTCCCCTCCTGACCTTCGATCACGATCACGTGACTCCCAAGGACGACGGATTCGCAAATTTCCTCCCGAGCTCGGTGTTTACAAAGCGTGGAATAACGGGAAAAATATAAGTTTTTTCAGTTATCTTTACACGATCGGAATGAAAATAATCTGGCGCTGTTTTACCGGTTTTAAATTCGCGTTTTATAGTTTTTAATCGTCGTAATAATGAACAGAACATTTTTTAATACTGAAATGTCTGACATTACTTTATGGACTTCAACGATCAAGCAGAATAATTTTTTGAATTAGGAGAAAAGAAAACAGGATAGAAAGAAAACTTATTTCTACACGTATTAAAGATATGGTCTTTGTCTTTTCCAATGGAAAATATTCATTACAAATGGAGCACTCGAATTTCACGCAGAGTTCATCTTGGTTGATTTTTTACGTATGACTTATCGGCTGTTACAGATCCATGAAGGATGAAAACAGGTTTGACTTCGAATGAAGTGGCAACTTTTTTTTTTTATTTACGAAGGTGATAAATAGAGGTCGAACGCGTTCTTGGTGAAACCCGCGCGCGCGCGCGTGCGAAGATCAATGGAGCACGCGACGATACGAAATCGTAATTTATGGATCGTAGATCCTGAGAATGTGATCGAAATACAGGCAATGATAGTGTTGTCTTATACAATTTTCAGTTTTAGACAACTTTCCTGCTACGATACTAATTTCTACTTTCATTTGATTAATTTTGTTTCTTTCCCATTTTGTGTACAGACTATACGCATTTATAACAAAACTTAGTCGGTAACATTTTGTATCAGATGATTTTAATATTGTAGAGTGTCGACCATGAACTTGCACAGATTGTTTTATGCATTAATTTTAATTTCTCTTTGTTTGGAAATAACAATTGTGTCAACAACAATCGAGTCATATAAAGCTATCAAGACTATCGATTGAGAAAAACCGAGGTTAGATAGAAGAATAAAAATCTGTGTATGTGGTAATGTTCTCAATAAAATGCTACGTTATTGCTGCATTTCGAGAATGTGATAAGTGAGAAAGAACGAAAGGAGCTAGAATGAGATACTCACAAGGAGAAGACGCGGTCATGGGGTCTCAGATTTTATCGAAACATTGCTTATTGGTAGATTTTGTTCTCCTGTCTATGAAAATGTAGTAGCATTATAGGCCTCGATACGCAACAACTTTTGAGATACGTTAAGATTGATGAAGTTGGTGTTTCTTTCATATTATGTTCTTTTTCAGTAAAATTTTTATATTTTCTTTCCTATAGATCAGGCAGTTCCAACCAGTAGCTCGGGAGCTATTCGAGGCACCTTCCCCGCTTAGTTTCTTCCCCCACTCTTAGACTTCATCCTTGTAATGTATAGTAGTGGGAAGCTCCCACCACGAGAGCTGCGCGTACGTAGTAGTGGGAAAAGGTTTGATAGTGGGGACCTTGTGGTTCTCGGAGGGGAATACGTTGGAACTCTGTGCTATAGATATTATTAGTGTATTTTTCATGTGCAAAATACAATTAATCAAAACAGATAAACTGAACAGAAAAAAGAGAAAAAAATGGAAAAAAAAGGAAAAAGGGATTTAAACACTGGCTTTCCCGGTAATGAATCTAGTACGTTACCATCACGCCGTTTGGCACTTGACAAAAACTTCAACCAAAACTGTACTTAACGGCTTAACGGGTATAATGAAATTTAAATTGTAAATATCTCAAAAATTATTGAGTATCGACGCCTATAATGCTATATTTTCATAAACAGGAGAACGAAATCTACCAGTATGCAAAGTTTCGACAAAATCTAAGACCCGAGGACCGCGTCTTCTCCTTGTCAGAACGACAGGCACCACTAAAGGTGTGAAGTGGGCGAGGCTTGCCAAAATCGAATCAGCTACTATTAGATTCAACCCTGCTATTAAGCCTAATTCAATTTCCAGTCGAATGAGAGGCGAATTTAATTCTCTGTATTTCCTTAATAACAGAATTACAGTATCGCAGCAAAAAAAGATACAAAGACCACATGGCTGAAGTGAAACTTCTTTTTTTAATTTTTTTACGAATTTTTATTAACACTTTATGACATTTAATTTTCTATGATTCTATTATTGAAACAATTGACTTGTGATAGCTAAAATATGATATAAATATTCTTGATTCAATTTTGTTAAATGTCTTGCAAATACTGCATCGAGAGTTGTTCCTGATTTTGTTGTCGCTTAATTAGGATTATTTACCATTTCCAATCTTAATTTACTTCTAAAAAATTCTATTAATAATTTTTATTGTTCCGATGCAAAGTTCACATTGAAATCTCCACTTAGCATCATCGGGATTTTATCATAATCTTTATTAACACTAAACCTACCACGGTCAAATGATCGGTTTTATATCTTCCGATTATTGAAATTATAAAAATCCATTTATGGAAAATGATGGAATAAATTTCCTTGTCCAAGCGTCTATTATATTGAAAATTACGGACAATCCCAATAAATTTAATATTGTCATTTTTGTAAGGCAACATGCACCAGATACCTTTAATGCTTGGTAGGTTTAGTGTTAAGCAATGCCGAACCCTCAACAGTACATGCTAATAGAATAGAATTTCGTTTCATCGTTTCATCGCCAGATCGGTTTTTCTCCTACCGCGTCGAGGTTTTTACTCCTACCGCGTCGAGGTTTTACGCCTACCGCGCCTAAAGAAGTTTCACGTCAAAATAGGCTTACCTTCTTCGATGCCAGATACTCCATGCCCCTCGCCACGCAGTATCCGAAAACAGTGAGGTCCCTGGATGTTAGCGCTGCCGAATCCTCGCTGAAGTTGTAGAAGTCCTGCCTGGTACGATGATCACGCAGATACGCCAACAGTTTTCCGTACATCACGTATTCGAGTATAAGGTAATGAGGCTCTGCGAACAAATCGAGTACAATTAATTAATAACAGCGGCAATAGGCCTAAACTGTCGTTGAACGATGGATATTAAAAACGATGGGACAAGTCAGGGAGAGGAGCGTGCAAGGGGATTAGAAGACCTCATGGCGAGAATATAAGGCCCTGTACTGCAGGGAGGCCTCTGAAAGTAATTTAACCGGAGCACTTTCGGGCCCCCGTGGGTAGCATCCGGTTGATTGTAACTTATGGGCCCACTTTTGCCGGCTCCACGAGCTCGTAACTTTCATATTAGGCTAGCATTACCTGCCTCTAATAACTTCGGTTTGTTAAACCTGCGTTTCTTTCTCTCTTCCGGTCGTTCGCTTCTTCGAGCGCCGAACTTCGCGGACGGTCATAATATTTACATGTTGAGAGATGTATAGTTGTATACTCGAACGATTATGAATGTTAATACCACGGCAGCAGAATGGTAAGTGAGGCGATAAATCCATTTCGGGACGGGCGAACGTGTTCCGGAAATTGCCGTTCGGCGTTCCGCAGTTTTGAGCTCGGCTTCGCTGTTTTTACTTGGTACATTGGTTGTTTTTACTGGATATCAGAAAGCAGCTGTGGTTTTCATTGGTTTAAATATAATTATAGGATTAAGAGGATGGCTCTACCGTTTAATGGTTTCATGAAGAATGAATTAACTGATTTAACCCTTAGCACTCGAATGGCGACTCTGAGGCGCAACTACAAATTGCTACACCATTATTTAGAATATTGTTCGCATGATTAAATTTGTTGAAATTTAATAAATTACTAAACATTTGAATATTGTGTGAGGTACTATGTAATTTTTGTACGCATATAATGACAACAATTATGTACAATGGAAATATTCTAGGTTACAAGAAATGTTTGGTTTTTTAGTTGAAATAGCTCCGAGTGCAAAGGGTTAATTATATTAGACTGTCCAAGATTATGCATTCCTAACGTTCAGTCGACTGCAAGGCTGAAACAGGGATTTTAACAAATTTTTTGGAGATCAACATCGTGTAATACTCATTTTTTAACACACCACACATGCAGTATAAATGCACAAGAAACATACACCACTGGCCACACACGAGATGCATGTCCAATCGTACTACCTCCTCGTACCATTTTTCATTTAAAGTACGATAAAACTGAGACAGAAAATCATAGATCAGTTTTTCATAGCTGAACTTATAAAGAAAGGTTTCCTTTCATAAGGCTACACTGAAATAGATTTAAAACTAAGTATAATTATCTTGAGTATAATTACTCAAGGTCATTTAAGGACACGGACAGAGATAACGTATAAGATTTAACATCGATACATGCCTGTAAACGGGCTTTGAAGAAATGTTGAAATTATAGTCACTGAATTCGTAATGAAAGGGACTATCATTGTGCGTGTTTAAAAAAGGCTGGTTCCAATAAAAAAAATGAAGGTGACCTTGAAAATCTCTAAAAAAATGACATGAAAACAAAAATTTTCTTGATATTGTGTGAGCCAAACTGAATCATTCAACTTTGTCCATCAGACATTTGACGTATCTTTAAAGATAACGAAGATATTTGAGGTGGCAATAGTTAGTGTCTCACCCTACAATGATAGTCCCTCTCATTACGAATTCAGTGACTATAATTACTCAAGGTCATTCAAGGTCACAGACAGAGTTCAACATTCCTTCAAAGCCCGTTCATAGGCATCTATCGATGTTAAATCTTATACGTTATCTCTGTCCGCGACCTTGAATGACCTTGAGTAATTATAGTCACTGAATTCGTAATGAAAGAGACTATCAAAAAGGGTAGTTCCATTTAAAAAAGTCAAGGTGACCTTGATATCTCTAAAAAAAAATGACTTAAAAACAAAATTTTGGTGTCAGCCCTATTGTACCATTCAACTTTGTCCTTATCATATTTTACGTATCTCTAGAAACAACAAAGACATTTGAGGTGCAAACGTTAAGTGACTCACCCTGTACGTAAACGATAAAAATTTCTAAATCTACAGTTTCAAATTTTTTGATACAACAGACTTGGAACTTTTTGAACATACCGCGTGCAGATACCGAAGAATGCCGCCATAATGATTCGTCGCAAACCGTGGCCCGGCAATAGGTTAAAGCAAAACGGTTCAATTTCTTCGGTAAAGCGAATGAAGCCGGTGTTCTGCACCTGGCGGATCCGAATACGGCAAAACGAGCAGAAATATGAGCGCACGCTCGTCGAATGAACGATGCGCCCCCACGTCCAGGCACGTCGTTGAAATTTGTCATCGATAACCGGTGGCCCTCGTATAATGATCGCCACGCGCGATAGTTTATAGCGGGAGGAAGATGTTGCAATCGCGCAGGGTACGCGCACCGAGCCTTACGCAGGATCAAAAGATACGGCAGAAAGTCGGCTGTTAATGTCGCCCTTAATTCATACGAGCTAGCGTGTCGTGGAATCTCGTCCCTGGGGAGAAATAAACCGGGACTCGATTAGACCGTAAAACGGAAAAAAAGAACGGAATCAAGGAAAAAGAAAGCGGCGGGGACCCGATGTACCTGGCGGAAGAAACGCGGCAGATTTCTCATTGCGTGAATTTATTTTTCACTATACCCGGGGAATGATCTGCGAGCGATCATCTTGACGCTCCTGTACGCTCATGCTTAAAGGACCTTTTCGTTGGCTATTACTCTTTAAAAATTTGCTCAAACTTTCCAGATCTCCAACCCACAACTTACACGACTGCATACATTTTTTTAAAAATTGCGGTAGAAAAATAATTTCAAGAATTCATAGCAATTATTTCAAACACTTTTTGAAAGCTTCTGGAACTGTCATGACTAGACTGCAGATGTTATGTATTTATGGCAAAAATGGGTAGGTGTAACTTGAAACAATAGAAAGATGAACATGATTTAAGAATGACAATGAATTATTTTTAGGATAAAATTATTAAAGTTAGAATGAAATGCCAATTTGGCCTCATTCTCTTGCAGTTGACGCAGATCATTTTTATTTTGCATAAACATTCCCAGTCTAGTCATTACATATGTCCCATTTTGTTAAAATTTTTGTGTATTTTCTATATTGGAAACAGTAATTATGTCATCAATTTGTTGGATTTCGTTGAAAATGGAAAAATCGTTTTTTTACTATGCACCATTGTGTACAATTTCTATTATTTGAAATTTTTTTAATGAACAAATTTCCTCAAAGTTTTTGTTGAAACTGACTGCTGTACGAATACTTTTTATACTCACTGTACGTTTCTTTGTAATGTACACTGGATTATATTTTAATATATCTGATGGTTAAATGGTAGGTCTCTCAATAATTTCGACTGTGTACCTAGTTAAATATTAAGAATATAGTAAAAACATTTACAAATACTAAAACATGTTTGACACTAGAAGTACTATGAATTTAAAGTGTCTCGGTAGCTTCACAATTTCTTCCCCAGTAAAAATCATTCTATTGTAGTGTACATACAAATAAATTTTATCCAAACCTCTTCTACGATTTCTATAATTGTGAAACATAATCAGACGTTTCAGATAATTCCGGTGTGATTCTCATGCGTTAAACAGCAACGACACGATCGCAGAGATCGATGACTATGCCGTTCCACTCAGCCATAAACCGATGATATAAGTCGACAGTGGCTCAGAATAAAAAGCGGCGATTCATAAATAATGCACAAGTGCTTGCAATTTTTACACCCCTATAAACATCACACTTTCGTCAGCATTAATGCTCGATCTCTTCTTTTCTTCTATCTCGTTGCGAGAATCTGCTCGGCTCATTCCCGCGCGGTTGATTCTTTCTCCGACGTTATGAAACACCCTATACGTATTTGGCCTTCGACGAGGATCGGAATTTTTGTATTTTTTGCCGAGAGTCGTTAGGAAGGGCGCGAGAGGGCAGCCCTTTGACGAAAGACGGGCGTCAAAGGACGAAAACGTCGCTGGACAGGAATTTGAGCGCGCCCACCAGCGCCGAAACGATAAACACAGGGGCGCAGGATACGAGAGGAGGGTCCACGGAGTCCATGGGAGCCCGTAGCAGAAATTCAGATGCCGTAAATCTTACGGGGAGGTCCCCGCGTCCCGTGTTTTTTCTTCTATGCGAGTGGAACGAAGTCGAAGGTCCTTCAGGAAGATGCGCCAAAGGCGAACGCATCCGACGAGGCACTTAATCATCGTCCACAATTATCGGAATCATCCCAGCCGAATTTTGCTCGCCTCCGACCAATGAAACTTTCATTTAACCCGCCCAACCCGTAGCTAATCTTGTTTGACTTCCCACTTTGGGCACGCAAGTGCATGAAATGCGTCTGTACAAAAGACACGTACAGTTTAACCTCACTGTTTAACCATTAATATCAATACTCAACATTTTCTACGATGCTGAAAAATATTGTAGTCATCGGACTTCATAGTTTCACCACAAATTTCTATACCTCAAAAATAAATCAATTGACTTATTAAAATAAGTAAATTTGCATTGGTTGCTCTTCCGATACTGTCGTAGCGAAATTCTTCGCATGCTGCTAATGCAAATTTACTACGAACAACGGAATTGTGCCTACAACAAAACGGATTTCAATTTGAACATTTGATGTGACTTTTTTACGAAATCATTTGAGTTCATTTAGTCAAGGTTTCTGAATTCAATGTAATTTCGAGACTTAATAATAAACACAAGTTATTATCACCCATTCAAGCAGATTGTCGTGTTTTGTTGAAATTTTCATTTCTTCACCTTCAAGGTCATCCCAAGGTCATAGTATACTAGGTCGTTGAATTCGTATTGACACGGACTATAATACTGTGAAGTCAAAAATACAAAGTGCCGTTTAAAAAAATGAAGGTGACCTTGAAAATCCAAAAAAAAAAAAAATGTTTTTCGAACTTTCTTATTACAATATATAGCCAATCGAAAACTGATCAACTTTTGTTGAAAATATTTTTCGTCAGATCATTGCAAGTACTTAAAAAATCCGAAAAGCTGTTACGTGGGACACTCTGCATATCTGTATCATGTTAAAATATAATAAAATATTCTCTCACAGTTTCCATCCAATTTTATTCTTCACTCTTGAGTCATATCCTGAACAAATACCTACACCACATTAAAATACAATCGTAGAGGAATAAAACATTTTACCCCATCAAGACTAGAAAAAGGTGTACTTTCTTGAATATTTCAAAGAGCTGACAGTCAGAGCCAATCATTTATGAATGAATAATATAATTTATCCTAAAATCAATACCAAAAATGTTCTGCAAAGTTCAATAAGATTGTACTGCATATTTTCAACGCATATTTTACGATTTACTTAAATGTAAGTAAATTAATAATTATCTGAGAAAGATGAAGTCTGTAACATTTGCCGACGAGACCGTTCAACCAAATTTGAAAAATAAATGAAAAGTAAGCTACCTAGATATTGACATGCGAGTTAAAAGGTAAAAGATTTCTGTTTACAGCCAATTGTGAAATTGCATTCTTACATTTTTACGAAACAAACGATGCAAGGGTCTAGGGCCGTTAATAATGCTCGTTTAATATTCCAGGACACGCTCCTCCCGCTTTCATCCTTGAATATTATGTGTACCTCCGCGATAAAGTAACTATCACCGCGAGATCCGCATCCACTTTATCAATTCATACTTATTTTTCTGATCACGTTCATCGTTTCAGGTTTCATGACCATTACCGGGCCTCCTCTAACAACATTGAACAAAAGGAACGGACCGAGGTAGCCTTCGGACTAGCTGTCCCGAACGTGGGGCAAGATTTAACGGAATCTCATAAGAACAAATCACGGTGGAGTTTTTCTGCGGGTAGTTCGTTTTTTCGTAGAAAACTGTTCCACGAAAAGGGGGACTAAATTTCATGTTATTGCTAGACGAGGTTCCGCGAGGCATTAGCATACAATCGCGAAAAAGGGGTAGCGCACGCATAAATATCGAAGGGAAGCCGGTGGTTCGACGTCAAATCCAGATCGGGCCCGGGACTTTGCCGATCCTATCGATATACCGGTATTCCTTCCCCTCCAACCCCCATAGCAACGATCATTTCGCCGACTTAATAGACGTATTGTGCCATGAGGATCGTCGCCGTGGGGACACGGTATGGAAATTTATACGATCAGAGCCACGATACCGACGAGCCTCCAACGAAAGACGTATAATGGGGCCCTCCCCCTTCAACCACGGCACGACTAAAACTTCAGATTGTCTCGTCGCAGTTTTGATGTCTCAAGCACAGATTTGTCTCTAATGGCAAACTGGTCCCCTCGTCATCAAACACGCGATATTGCTGATTTTCTTCTATTACCGATTTTATGCATTAACTTGTGATTAAAATTGCACTTACTCATTTTAATCACAAATTAATGCATAAAATCTGTAAGGGGACCACTTTGCCATTGCCAAAAATAACGATATAATTACTTTCAACTTGATAAAATTATTCGAGAAAGAATGAAATGCCAATCCTTGCCTCCTGCAATAGATTAAGAAAATTTTGAATTTGAAGATTCACGGTCTAGATATGACGGTGGGTGCTTAAATTAGTAGAGTACTTGAAATAAATGTATGGTTTCACACGAAATCAATAAATTCATCAATTCGATGTATCACTTTCAGCTTGATGAAATTATTCGAGAGAGAATTTTATTTTGAAGATCTGCAGTCTTAATGTGTTAATGGGTGCTTAAATTTGTAGAATACTTGATATAAATGTATGGTTTCACATGAAATTAATGAATTCTTCTATGTAAACCTAGTTACTATAAATTCTTCATATTATTTTTATGATTCTGCACGCTGCTATAAAGTCAAAAATGTTATTAAATTCTTACATGAGAAGTGCATGGTTCTCGATTGGCCCGATTCGTAATGTTTTTTACGATATATTATGCTTTATATGAATTATCTTTTTCAATGCAATTTTGAGCTTTTGGAATTGCAGCGTGGAATAGACAATTGAGGAAACACAAACGATTTGTTCATTATTGCGGAAAACAAGAATATAATTACTTAATTACCTTCATTAGGCGTACTAGACATTCATTTATTGCCTTACGAATTCCAAGATTGTGAAATATTCCTCTCCTCTCAAATATTAATCACGATACTGGCATGCGCGGAACGTACCAAAACAGTGTAAAAATTGAATATTTTATGAACTTTGCATTTCTACAGAATTTTTTGAACTGTATAAACATAGAATAAATAGCTACATATGAAAAGATTAAAAAAAACTATTGTATACATATTATTTTCAATATAGATTGCAATTGTATTTAGACACTTACACTTGATGCGATTTACCTTTTGACGAAATTTTTTGAACCGTATAATCATGAAATAAATAGGTACATATAAAATAGTAAAAAACACTAACGTATATAAATATTATTTTTTATATTGATTGCCATTGCATACCCACAATTGATGCACTTTGAACTTTAACAGAATTTTTCTAGCCCAATCATTCTAAAATGAATAGACATAAGAATATTAGAAAACAATAACTTACACTAATATTGACTGCAAATGCATTCAGACACTTACACTTGATGCACATTACTTTTTGACGGAATTTTTTGAACCGTATAATCATGGAATAGATACATACATATAAAAATAGTAAAAAACACTAACGTATATAAATATTATTTTTGATATTGATTCCCTTTGCATACCCACGGTTATGCTTGATGCTCTTTGAACTTTAAGAGAATTTTTCTAACCCAAAAAAATTCTAAAATGAATAGACATAAAAATATTAGAAAACAATAACTTACACTAATATTGATTTCAAATGCACTCGGACGCTTACACAACAATCGAAGATCCTCCTTCCCAAGGACGAAATACTATATCTTCGATAGTACAGGTTCAATTATTTTTACGTGCATTTTTATTTCCAACTATGCGCAGCTCATTAGTCTGTCAGTTTCGGCGTTTCGATTACTATTATCTATGCTCATTAGTCAATTATCCGCAAGACGATTACACGCAACTAGCGATATCCTGCGGAGGTATTATCGATCGATCTCGCTTTTTATCCGCGAAACAATACCACGATCGTGTAAAAACGATTACGATTGCCGATCGACGGTGTTCGTACGATTAAAACAAAAACTATGGCCGTCGATGACTCAATAAAGAAGAATGCTTCCCTTGCGAGTCCCTAATGATTCCTTCAATATGCATCGCGCAGTGCTCAGTGACGATACAATCTGCGAATCGGCGTCGAAAACACGGAATCGTAAATAATTAAAGATGCATCAGCTTGTCAGGAGACGAAGCTCAAATTGAGAAGCAATTACGTTTGAAACCAGTTATCGTCGTTCGTTCTACGGTTCTACTGAATGCGAAATTTTATTTACACAGTTTTCTAGGAATCAATCTGTGCCAGGGTGGCGGCATCAGTTGTCTCTCTTTTTTTTATCGCTTGAGAATATAGTTTCTTGATAAATTTAGAGATGATCCCTGCTCAAGAAATTCTTATAAAATCAAGGTTGTGCTCATGGATTGTCATAATATCGGTTGATGGTAATTTTAAAACAGACATTTGTGAATACATTTAGCAACATATGGAGAAAGACGTCTTTGGAACAGAGATATAGTTATCGAATCACGTTTCGTGTCAAATCATTATAAATTCCTTTTCTTCTTGTCATCCGAGAACGTGCAATTCTGAGAAAGTACAAACTGTTTAGAATTTGTTTGAAGAATTACGTTAAAACTTATGAGAAAACAACAGAGTGACAATGAAGTTTAAAGTTAAAACAGCATTTTATGACGCACAAAATGATTTAAAAATCTTGTTTCATTTCTTCTCTTATAATATCGAGTCAAACGCGCGGCGAATACTTTAAATAGAATTTAAGGCATCAGAATATTCTTCGATACACGTCAATTGAAGACACATATTATTGCAAGAGTATGATTATTGAAATTCTATAGCTATAATAAATATACGGATCTTCTCCTGGCAGGAAATTATTACTATACTTATCAGGAAATAAAAAATAAAACAAGCGATATATAAATACATTTCCTAAGAAGGCCCGTTCAAAGAATGAGGTTCTAATCCTGACATTTAGTATGGTACTAAAAATTTGGCATAGCTACAAAATTCGAAACGATTGTCGAAGAATATCAATAGCAATTTTTGAAGAATATTCTTATATCTATAATAAATGCATTCCTTTTTCTATTAAAAAATACAAAAAAGTGACTAATCCTAGTGTTATCACAAAATAAATAACGAAACCACGGATTAAATATACGTAAATAAATTTGCTGGAATGAAGAGTTCAAAGAACGTAGTTCAAAACCTTAAATTTTACAATGGCAGTTAAAATGCGGCAAATACCATCAAATCTAAAACGATCGTTGACTATTCCTAGCGTCATAGCGAAATAAATAACGAAACCACGGATTAAATATACGTAAATAAATTTGCTGAATCGAAGTGTTCAAAGAACGTAGTTCAAAACCTTAAATTTTAAAATGGCAGTTAAAACGCGGCAGTACCACCAACTCTAAAACGATCGTTGACTATTCCTAGCGTTATCACGAAATAAATAACGAAACCAAGGATTAAATATATGTAAATAAATTTTCTGAGAAGAAATGTTCAAAGAACGTAGTTCAGAACTTAAATTTTAAAATGGCAGTTAAAATGCGCAAGTACCACCAACTCTAAGACGATCGTTGAAGGAGATCGACGGCAAATTATGAAGGATTCGTCGAATGCGCCAAGTGGCCATCGAATCGTCTCTCGAACAAACAAATTTCCTCGAACCTTGATTACTTCATCATCATTTTACGCGATGATTCGTGTGTTCCTCCCGTAGAAGAGTCGGCACTTAATGCGCTGCTAGTTTTTATAAAGTTTGAACATCGTCGGGTCTAGTACTGGCAAGGTCGAACTTAAGTGATTCGTATGCACGGTAGCGGATAAAGGTGTCAGCCTGGGATGCAAAAAGGGCAGTGAATCTTCGTGTACCTGTAGCAAATTACCATACCGAAGGTGCAATCATTTTTAACAAAGCTATAATAGCCCCGAGACTCGGGCTTTGTCGGGTATTATTCTCTTGATAGCAATATTCTGAACAGCATGAAGACGGCGGGCGACTAATGAAAAAGCAACTGTCCCCAGTACAGATTAATACGACCACGTAATTACCTTCTTCAATTAAAACGAACGTGAAATGCAAATGATTTTCTACTTATTTGTGAACGGCTTCGATGCTGATGAATAGACTGCATAAGCCAGTGTGTGCACTGTCGTTGTGTGCACTGTAAAATGTGGTACTGTCTGATAATTAATTGTAATTTAGAAGATCTCCTAGGTTTATCTAGGTTTTTAGGTTTATACATAAGTTCTTTATACTGTGCAATTTAATTTGACACTGGACATATGATGCAATTAAATTTGTCTATTTTACGTTGCTTTGTAAAAATGAGAAGACGTAATTCCTCAGATTTTTAACGATTTTAATAAATTCGTTGCATATAAATTCCTGTGCATTATGCTGCAGGGGTGAGGCGAAAGACGGAAGGGGTATCAACTTGTCGGCCATCTTGGATGGCAAACACTGTGGTGCGCTCTATAGGCAGTGTTAGGATATGGTGCGAGATTTCACGCGCATGCGCGGCGATTTCAGCGTCAGTAAAGTAAGATTCCTGATAAAATAGGGTACCTTGAGTACCTAGCAGAATTTTAAAAAATTTTCATGTTTTGATTCTGAAAAATGAGTGCATAACATGTGTATTTGTGTATATTTTGTAACTCGTAGGACACGTCCTGAAGTCTTTTTGTCCGGAATAGATTGTTTCGAGACATTCCCATCATGATATAGATACATTACTGTTTTGGCCGCGCATGCGCGTGAAATCTTGCACTATATCCCAACGCTATCTATAGGCAACTTTAAATACTAGTTGCGCGAATTTGCAATGCAATCATGAGGGAAATAGATACACATAATTTATTTATAAATTTATATTGGAGCCGAATGTGCAATATATTATATATATACAGATATATATATATATATATATATATATATATATATATATATATATACAAATACACTTGTTATGCATTCATTTTTCAGAATTAAATCATATCAATGCTCCCGCAACGTTATATAAATGGCAACACTAGTTTTGCCATCCAACATGGCCGCAGTCTACCATGCCTCCCCGCTCGCGGCACGACCCCTCTCACCCATGAACCCACTTTATGCTCAGTCCTTTAAATCCGTGTATGTAACACGTCTCGCGGCACGTCACGTGACCAGTCTACGGTGTTAGTGGGGGACGTTGGAATGTGCTCAAGTAGTGGAATGAAATAGTGGAAGGGGAAAAGGAGGAGAGGGAAATCATCCCAGTTTTGGGTGGATCTGGCATCACTGGATGGGAGTGGCTAAATATGCTACGAACGAGGATTCCGTGCAATAAACAAGGTTCTTACTATATTATTTCATTGAATCTGTTATTTTATAATACCATTTTCCTTCTATTATATTGAAGTTCACTACTTTGGTGAAATTGATTTGTGTTAGGTAGAAGGATTTTCGAAACTCACCTTGTTCGGTGCAACAGCCGAGAAGCGTGACAACGTTCGGATGACTGCCAAGCTGTTGCATGATCTCCAGCTCACGGACCAGATCTTCCTTTTCGCGATCGGAAGCACCCTCTTTGACTGTTTTGACGGCGACTAACCGGGTCGTGCCTTGATGACCGGTCAAGTCGTCAGCCTCAGCCTTCCAGACCTAGAATGATGGAAGAACGAGACGTAAATGCGCTACCCTAATAGCGTTTTAATTGCATATTCCGCGGTACGCGCGGGGAAAGAGCTATTCCACGGAGCAATCTCATACAGCAGTCCTCGTGTATGAAATTATGTAATAGGTTCATCCACCCAGGAGACCATTAATTCAGTTAAACATTCAATCATTTTGGAGTTACCGATGTCGACACAAGAAGACAATAATCTGCTAGCTGTTGCGCAAAATGCTATTGAACAATGGGTGAACCTATAATCAACAATCGATTTTGCAATTCCAAAGATTCCATTTAGCCAGAAATGTGCGTCGAACACGTTCTCGGAACTCTTCTTGATTTTTCGGAAGAGGAAATTTCATAGACACTGCCGACACTTTTATGTTCGAATGACTTTGTATTGACAGAAGAATATTGCACCAGTCGTTGCGCAAGTGCTCGTGCAACTCAATGCAAGTGTCTATAATTTTACACGTGAGGATTGCTCAAGGAAAACTGTAAACCGAGGTGAAAATGGATCGTAATGCATAATGCAACAAATCTGCATTGTAGGTGGACAAGGATGAGGATTGTGATACTCTGGGTCATGATAGACTCAGTTGTCGGAGGGTTAAAACGTATGGAATTATAAATGTATTTTACATCTTTTATATGTATTAAATTATACTAAAAATTTTAAATATCCGATTGAACAATCCAAATAATCAGATCCTGTTCGAACTTTGACTTAGGATTTTAAAGAATAATCACACCTCATGGATACTTTAGAAATAAATTGGATTCAAGTTACAAGTACATTTAATTAAGAGTTGAATTGGTTTCACCATGCAACGAAAGAGGGGCATTTAATAAAAATCAGAAGCTGCAGCGTTCCTTGTGTTCACAAGAATCCCAAGGCCGCGGCGTCGGGATAAAATTCGCGGTTTCGCGAGCGCTGAATGTTTTGCGCTAAGTTCCAGCGATTTATTATCGCGCGGTCGCCTCGGGACCTGGGCTTAGTGTGTCTGTTCCGCTCGATGTAGAAAATGATGCCTTACCTGGCCGAAGTTTCCTTGCCCGAGGACCGTCTGTAACCTAAGCTTATCTCTAGGAAACTCCCATCTGGATTCCTGCGACGGCGGGGGCGGAGGTTTCTCCGCTTCGTGACACTGCGTGGCAAAAAAAAGTGTTATTGAGTCGCGGGGGCGATAAGTATTTAAAAATCCTCTGGAGAATAAATCTCAGAGGACTGAGGTGTTCCATTCATGTTCTCTGCGCGATCAGAACGTGCATAACAGTTTTAATTTCCTTGTGAAAACGTGATTCACTTGCTTAGTGTTTTACACCTTATTCTCATTTTATGCTTGAGAGTGGTTAGAAACGAAGATACAAGTGTTTTCAAAGGCAGAATAGTTTTTTGGATAATGTTTATACATCTTTCAAAAGTGTTGGGTAGGCTAGAATTTTTTAAGATAAATTTCTTTTCACTAAATTAAGCTTCGTAAAAAGTATAAGACTTGTTTCCTTATAAGATTAATCTTTATCATATAGGGTAAGCATATTTTTAACACGTTGACTGCCATGGGGGTCACCGGTGACTGGCACTCGACTTGGCTACAGCGCCGTGGGGGCCACCGGTGACCGACGACGCAGCAAATAATAAAAGTACATAATTAGAGTAAATATGGATACTGATAAATTTTTCAATAATACCATTGTTACTATAATGGTTTGAAGAAATTAATGCACGAAAAATGCTTCAAGCATGATTTTATAACTCACTTTATTTGCTGCAAATAATATTTCAATATTTCGTTGGCTCCTTGGGCAAACCATGGAAAATGTGCCTGGCAGTCAACGTGTTAGTAATAATGTAACCATTTTATAGATCACTCAAAAGTGTTAGGTAGGCTAGAATGTTTTAAGATAAATTTCATTTCATTAAATTAAGCTTCGTAGAAAGTATAAGACTTGTTTCATTGTGAGATTAATCTGCAATCACAGAAGGTAAGCATATTTTTAATAATATTGTGACTATTTGTAGCAGACAGTTCCAACCAGTAGCTCCGGAGCTATTCGAGGCACCTTCCCCGCTTAGGTTCTTCCCCCACTCTTAGACTTCATCGTTATAATGTATAGTAGTGGGGCGCGCGAAGCACTCAGTAACTCTACTGCTGTACGTAGTAGTGGGAAGAGGTTCAATGGTGGGGACGTTGCAGTTTTCGGAGGAGAATACCTTGGAACTCCCTGATTTATAGGATTCATAATTGTACATAATATAATTGTTCTACTGACAAAACAATGATAAGACTTTGTGGCAAACCTACAATTACAAACAAGGTTATTCGTGTTTTTAACTGTTTTTTAACAGATACTGACTCTTGAAGAAGAAGAAAGAGATTGTTCTTTTCGTATTTTATATCTCTAGTATGGATAACTCTAATTTCCTACTGGGGTTAAAATATTCTGTTCAATCACGATCGTATCAGTCATATAAAAATATGTGTTTATAATTATTGCAATTGAATAGATGATCGTCCATTTATATAAGAAAGTATTTTTATATTTGAATGACCACCAGTTGGTCTATATGGTATAAGGATACAATAATTTCAGCTCAAAAGAAACATGTTTGTGAATTCACGAAATACATATTCACAAGTTTACTATACAACGCAATTCGCAAATGAAACCGATCAAGCTCGCGTGAGGTATTGCTTCGGTACTTTATGTAATTGCTCAATTGGAGATGTAATCACGACTCGATGGGTCTTAAGATAAGAGCGTAATTAGTGGCCGATGTTAGACTTCAAGTATAACTGATTTGTATACTGTTAACTATGCAACTATTTGCCTCTAACGTCGATATCCCGAATGTATCTAGGTCGAAAAAAGCAAGTCGAAGGATATTGGAGATCTAATTTAAACAATCACTTTCCAAATTCAATTACCGCAAGTAATCTCTTCAAGAAAATCGATAGAATTATCAATAACGATCAATACCTACTTAACACTTTTCATCGTAGAACAAAGTCTTGAAGAAGAAACACGTTTCTATGACACCTTCATTAATAACTAATTCACGCGAATAATTTTTTCGTTATCAATGCCATTAATCTTTTTACAATAGCAACGCAAGTTCCATCATGGTAATAAGATACGTTGCTCAGTGCTCAAATTACGGTAGTATCAATGGAAACAAAGCGTTTGAATGAATGCGACGATCGAGTACGAGAGCTACGAGTATAAGTGGGATAATTATTTATTTACGAATCAGGAATGAAAATTACGAAATAACCAGTGACCCACGCATAAATTACTGAACGCACGCTTACCAGGTGTTGTATCCTCGGCAGTTTCGTGATCGCCTTCTCGATGGACGTTTTAAAGTCACCGTTTTCAAGGTTCAGCGCGTCCTTCCGGCAACTGATCTCCGACGACGTGTCCGACTCCTCGAGCACCTGCGTGATGAAATTATCATTATTACTCGACACACCGAATTCACGAAATCGTTCGTAGCGTGTTGCTGTTTAACCGGAATCCCGACTTCCGTCGACGATTTTTGCGACTCGTGAAAAATTGGCTCGTTACACATGAAACGGCCGGTTGCTAACAGCAAATTCAAACAGACGTCACGTTATTCCAAACAAACTTTATCCATTGAAATAAGATTCATTATAGTTCACACATTTTTACCAAAAATCTACTTGTTTCTCATTTTTGACTAATTCTTGTTTCATCGTCAGCCTCGAATTTTTCATATTATTAAAAATACGTTCGTTTACTGTATTTTGTATATTTGTACTGTTACAGACATAGAAAAACAATCGTGGATTTATATTAAAATTGATTTTGCATTAAATTAAAGTTGAATATCCAAATATAGAAAAGACTATGATAAAACTTCAAAGAACACATTCAACGTGTGATACACCATTTAAAATGGTACTCTCTGTATCAGCCAATGTAAAAGTACTTTTCTGACACGTTTCACAAGATTGACGTCATAAATCAAACATTTAATACGCAATAATTTCAACTTTACCGCCAATCTCGTCCAACAACGTGATTTCCGTCACCACTTTTACTTTGTTAAATATTTCGTCAACCGTCCCACCATTTCCTCGTAAAAGAGAATTCGGTTTTCGACACAGAACGCACGTGAATTCCACAGATAACGCTGACTCGGTGGACTTGAAAATATGCAAAAGCGTCAGCGAATGTCGTCAGACTGATAAAGTAAAATGAACAGAACGGCATCGAGACAAATGTGAGAAGGAAATATGTGAATGTTTGTATTCTTACTTGACGCGCGGAGTCGCGTGGGTTCTGTTTGCGCTTCCGCTTAGTTGTCATTTGCCGATTCCGGGAAATTAATTTGTCTCACCGAACCGAGTACATCAACCGTATAATTCTGGGACAAAACAAATTTCTGTCAGCGTTCATTTTTACTTCAAACATTCTGCTTCTTTCGATGTCTTCCATTTGTATTTCGAAAATCGTTGTTCTGTAGGAAACACAATTTTTCAAATTTTCTTTATAAAAGAGCTGACCTATATAATTTTTTAGGTGTGTTGTTTTACTGTCCCTAACAAAAAGAATTGACCTATATAATTTTTTAGGTGTACTGTATTGTTTTACTAACCCTAACAAAAAGAATTGACCTATACAATTTTTTAGGTGTACTGTATAGTTTTATTACCTCTAACAAAAAGAATTGATCTATATAATTTTTTAGGTGTACTGTATTGTTTTACTAACCCTAACAAAAAGAATTGACCTATACAATTTTTTAGGTGTACTGTATAGTTTTATTACCCCTAACAAAAAGAATTGACCTATATAATTTTTTAGGTGTACTGTATTGTTTTACTAACCCTAACAAAAAGAATTGACCTATATAATTGTTTAGGTGTACTGTATAGTTTTATTACCCCTAACAAAAAGAATTGACCTATATAATTTTTTAGGTGTACTGTATTGTTTTACTACCCCTAACAAAAAGAATTGACCTATATAATTGTTTAGGTGTACTGTATTGTTTTACTAACCCTAACAAAAAGAATTGACCTATATAATTGTTTAGGTGTACTGTATTGTTTTACTACCACTGATAAAAAAAATTGACTATATAATTTTTTAGGTGTATTGTTTTACTACCCCAGGCAAAAAGTATTCGATCAGAATTGTGAACACGATTGTTGGATGAATTGTTTAGGAGTATATTAGAAATGAAATATAATATTGTTCATGTACTGGACGAATATGGTTAGAAGAATTTATAAATGATGTTTTTAAAAAATAATGATAAAACGAAAAATAATCTTGTATTTTTGTAATGAATAAAAAAGTGCATTGCCTATCGTTTTATTAAAATTGTAAAAAAATTTAAGTAACATGACTAGACTAAAACCATTTTTAATACCTCGAATGATGAAAATGATGATAGAGATTGTAAAAAAAATTCCTACAGGTTTAGGGGTGATAGACCTCTTCTTAAATCATGTAAAATTTTCCCGTTCTGTATTTTATTAATAGAGAAAAGCATGTGCATTATTAAATTAATATTTTCTTTATATGTGTTGAGTTTTATCATTAATACCATATTAATTAATTTTCATTAATAACATAAATTTGCCTGTATTGATAAACTATTGGTTTGTTTTCCGAAAATTTTTTATCAGGGACGTATATAGTCCTTGAATACACTGAATAATTGAATCTATTTCCTTTTCTTTATATACAAAGCAATTCTAATTTTTTAATGCTCGTAAGCTCTCGAAAAGTTATTGGATAAAAGATTCTCAGTGAATTTTGTCCATTGTCGTCATTCACTTTAATATAACCTATTAATTTTACTCACAATCTCATACATAAAACAAATGCAACAAATTACAGCACAATTATAAAGATATACCACATTTTGCAGTATGTAAAATATAGAATTGGTGAATTCTCTCTCGAAGAACGTATTTCTTCGAAAAATAAAAGAAATAAAATAAAAAATTGCTTTGAATTCGAGTTTAATTGAATTTTCAATACCGAAATGAACGGAGGGGACAAAATTCATATTTTCCAGAGCCCTAAAACGGGTTTGCCGGAATATATTTGTTTGGCCCTTGCGTCATGCTGATTCTTTCTCCCCCACTCCTTTTTGCTTCCACATGACCCTTTGTACCAGCGTACAAGCTCACGTCCGTGAATGTCCAGTTAACTCGGGATTTACGTCCCTGATTTTTACGGCCTGTTCCGCTAAAAATACTCGACTTGTCCCAAATACTTTACAAATCAATGTAACCTCGGTGATCCACGGACACTAATCGTAGTGTACGCTGACAGTGACACGTGTCAGCCGCCGTACGGAATGTATCTTATTCCGCTGTTCCATCGTCGAGGAGGATACGATCATTTCCGTTTGACAGCTCTCGCGGATGAGGCTTATTTTTTCTCGCGGCCAATTTGCGCGAATCAATTTCAATATTTCCCTTGAAAAGTAACGGTCGTTGTATTCCAGCCGGCGAGTCACGCGATTAAGCGCTTAACGAGAACAATGCCGCGAACAATCTTCGCATTACGTAATTCCGTATTTATTTTCTCATTGTACCGAGGTATTATACTGTCCAATGGATCTAACGATGGGATGTCACGGCGCATTCCCGCTCAAAGGGAGACACCCGGGTAATCCTCGTCATACGGTGAACCTAGCGATCATAATTGTTGATTCAACGATCGCTGATAGAGAGTCATTCGCCAGCCTCGCGCGGATTAATGATCATTCGACAACCGAGTCGACCCAGTCGTCGCGAGATCAGGGACAAACGACCTCTGAAAAACCAGTAAGTCCCGCGTCACAATGCTCGGTTCAGTTTTTCAACGATGTCCATTAACGTTTTTGTCGTGGAAGAGACGTGACGACGGTCGCGCAAATGGCTCTCGGATTTAAGGATCATTTTTAAACATTGGATGCAAACGATTTTGTTCGCGTTTTTCTTTTCTTTTTCAAAGCTTGAACTCTTCGATGATACTCCGCTTGAAAAGAATTTCTTTCCTGGATTTAAATAATTCAGAGGAATAGTGAGTGGTATCGCCTTTTCAAAAGTCTGCAATATTTCGTTCGTATTCTCTAGAGATAATGTGTTTTTATATTCCTGTTCCTAAAGTAACGGACAACTATTCATCTTTTCGTTGTTGGTCGATATGGAGTCTGTCATAAATGAAAAGTAACACGTTTAGTGGATAAAATCGATGCTTAAAACAGAATATAGGCAGACCGAAAATACAAACACAATTCTTTGTTGTTGTTTTGTTGTCGATTGATTTGTATCAGAGAAGCTTTGATCCTGATGGATTTTTTCAATTAAATCGTGTTTTTATTGGAATGTTGACGAACTAGATACATTCTGTAACAAGACAGAAATTGATGTGTAACACTTTGTCAAATTACTTACTGAAAGCCTGTTATAAATATGAATTTTAATAACTGCGTTTTAAAAAATGGTCCAGGAAGGAATGATTCGACTAAAATTCTGAGAACGGTTTGTTCATTAATGACCAAAATTGCTATCGCTGTTGTCTAATTTTTTAGGGAATGATCAAGTTGTAAATCATAAAGTTTCAAATCTATTACATAGCCGCCGATGACTAATGTGTTAAAAAAAAATTTAAACACACGTTGTAATGAACGAAACATTTTCAAGAAAGGTCACCAGTAAATATTCTTGAGGCTAAAATTTATTGATCATTCTTTCGCTTTATTTTTCTCTTGTTTTGCGATATTTTAACTTTATTTTAACCCTTCGTGGACCAGAATGTTTTTGGCATCTTTAGTGGGCAACCTGGCTCGTTTATGCCCACGACTAATTTGTTTACTGTTCTAGATTCTCAAGAAATCTAAAAAAAAATCTGAAATACGTATTGAAGTACCTATTTGAATTGTTGGAATGTCAAATGTTCAAAGCACTAATGGGAAAAAATAAATATCGGAAAGAAAGAAATTCGATTGTGAAATTTCGCTCCTGACATAAGCGACCGAGATTGCCACGGTTAAGGAACGACTAATTTGTTTACTGGTCTAGTTTCTCAAAAAATCTAAAAAAATTCTGATATACGTACTGAAGTTCCCATTCGAATATATATGTAGTTGTTGGAATGTCAAATGTTCGAAGCACGAATGGAAAAAAATAAATATGGGAAAGAAAGAAATTCAATTGTGAAATTTCGTTCTTGGCATAAACGACTCAGTTCGCCCAGGGTTAAGGAACGACTAATTTGTTTTCTGTTCTAGGTTCTCAAAAAATCTAAAAAAATTCTGGAATACATATTGAAGCTCCTATTTGAATATATATGTAGTTGTTGGGATGCCAAATGTTCAAAGCACTAATGGGAAAAAACAAATATCGGAAAGAAAGAAACTCAATTGTGAAATTTCGCTCCTGACATAAACGACCCAGGTCGCCCAGGGTTAAGGAACGACTAATTTGTTTTCTGTTCTAGGTTCTCAAAAAATCTAAAAAAATTCTGGAATACATATTGAAGTTCCTATTTGAATACATATGTAGTTGTTGGGATGCCAAATGTACAAAGCACGAATGGAAAAAAACAAATATCGGAAAGAAAGAAACTCAATTGTGAAATTTCGCTCCTGACATAAACGACCCAGGTCGCCCAGGGTTAAGGAACGACTAATTTGTGTACTGTTCTAGGTTCTCAAAAAATCTAAAAAAATTCTGGAATACGTATTGAAGTTCCCATTCGAATATATATGTAGTTGTTGGGATGCCAAATGTTCAAAGCACAAATGGAAAAAAACAAATATCGGAAAGAAAGAAACTCAATTGTGAAATTTCGCTCCTGACATAAACGACCCAGGTCGCCCAGGGTTAAGGAACGACTAATTTGTTTTCTGTTCTAGGTTCTCAAAAAATCTAAAAAAATTCTGGAATACATATTGAAGTTCCTATTTGAATACATATGTAGTTGTTGGGATGCCAAATGTACAAAGCACGAATGGAAAAAAACAAATATCGGAAAGAAAGAAACTCAATTGTGAAATTTCGCTCCTGACATAAACGACCCAGGTCGCCCAGGGTTAAGGAACGACTAATTTGTGTACTGTTCTAGGTTCTCAAAAAATCTAAAAAAATTCTGGAATACGTATTGAAGTTCCCATTCGAATATATATGTAGTTGTTGGGATGCCAAATGTTCAAAGCACAAATGGAAAAAAACAAATATCGGAAAGAAAGAAACTCAATTGTGAAATTTCGCTCCTGACATAAACGACCCAGGTCGCCCAGGGTTAAGGAACGACTAATTTGTTTCCTGTTCTAGGTTCTCAAAAAGTCTAAAAAAATTCTGGAATACGTATCGAAGTTCCTATTCGAATTGTTGGAATGTCAAATGTTCAAAGCACTAATGGGAAAAAATAAATATCGGAAAGAAAGAAATTCGATTGTGAAATTTCGCTCCTGACACAAACGACCCAGATCGCCCAGGGTTAAGGAACTTCTTACCGATTTATTTTATTTCTATCGAAAGTTCCTCGATTTCGTCAGAAAAATGGCGAAACGTCATGCGGCGTTTTGCGGCTAATCATCGGAACCGGTGAACCTGGCGTTACACGAGGGACCATTCCGCGACCACGAGATTACACGTAAGCCTCTCGGTTAATGGCCGGATGATAAATGCTGCCGGCCGATGATAATCCGTGGGGCTGCGTAACGGTACCTAAGTGGCACCACCATACGATTTGCGTTTCGATTTAGCGATCATCGGCCAGATACGGTTTAGAGTGACCGCGGCCGTAAATCATGTGTTTTTGCCGGCAGGGAACGTTCTCGGTCCTGCTGACCGAGAGGAAACCGAGACGGGAATCACGGCTAATAAAAATGAAAGGTTCACCGGTTCAAGGACATCATTTCGACCGTTCTTCCTCTTGCCGGCTGCGACGGTCGAAGATGTTTGCTTGCGATTCACCCGATCGATCCAATTAATGTGTTGTTAGATTGAAATTCTACGAACTCGGCCACATGTTTCGGTGTTTTTCGGTTTTGATATATTCCACGTGTCGTGATAGATGTTTCACAATGGAACAAGCAACTCCCCGTGGATGTTCCATGTTTTTCCAAAAAATCAACAGTTGTCGGTGTTCGTTACGGTTCAGTCTATTGATTCGATTAATGTGTTGGATTGAAATCCTACGAATTCGGGCAAGTGTTTCGACATTTTTCGGTTTTGATATATTCCACCTGTTGTAATACACATATGTGAACACCGAAGCAACGACAAGCAACTCCCCGTGGATGTTCCATGTTTTTCCAAAAAATTACCAGTTGTCGGTGTTCGTTACGGTTCAGTCGATCGATTCGATTAATGTTAGGTTGAAATTCTACGAATATCACGTACATGTACCGGCGTTTTTTTTCGTTTTGATATTACATGTGTTGTAATATATATTAACAATGAAGCGACGACAAGCAACTCCTCGTGGATGTTTCATGTTTTTCCAAAAATCCACCAGTTGTCGGTGTTCGTTACGGTTCAGTCGATTGGTTCGATTAATGTGTTGGATTGAAATCCTATGAATTCGAGCAAATGTTTCGACATTTTTCGGTTTTGATATATTCCACCTGTTGTAATATACATATGCGAACACCGAAGCAACGACAAGCAACTCCTCGTCGATGTTCCATGTTTTTTGAAGAAACCTCTAGTTGTCGGAGTTCGCTACGATTCAGTTGATTGCATCGATTATTGCGTTTTAGATTGAAATTCTACGAATTCAAGTACATGTACAGGCGTTCTTTTTCCCGTTTTGATATATTACACGTGTTGTAATATATGTTCACAATGAAGCGACGACAAGCAACTCCTCGTGGGTGTTTCATGTTTTTCCAAAAAACCACCAGTTGTCGGTGTTCGTTATGCTTCAGTCGATTGATTCGATTATTATATTGTTAGATTGAAATTCTACGAATTCACGTACATGTACAGGCGTTCTTTTTTTGTTTTGATGTATAACATGTGTTGTAATATATGTTAACAATGAAGCGACGACAAGCAACTCTCCGTTCATGCTCCATGTTTTTTGAAAAAAAAAGACAGTTGTCAGTTGTCGATTGAGTTAATGCGTTGTTAGATTTAAATCCTACGAATTCCAGCACACGTTTCGACATTTTTTCGGTTTTGATATAACACCTGTTGTGTTGATTGTGTGCTATTGATGTTCAATGTTTCTTGAAAAAAACGCCGTTTTTTATTAAGAGCGGTGAAGATCAAAGGAAAATAGGAAACAGCTGCAAGAAGCAAATTTTCTACAGTCACCGTTAGCAGCTCGGAACAAGCTGACTTGCGTGTGAACAGCTTATTGCTGGCAACGAGTATTCCAACCGAGAGAAATACCAAATGTTTATCAGATTGCGTTACTTCAGTGTGAACAAAATGTTTAGAAAAAATAAGAAAAATACATCAATAAATGAATACAAAATGTTTCAGGTTATCTAATAATTTCTTTTAAAATCAATATACATACGAAAGGAAATTTTTAACTGCTTTCTGATATACTGCAAGATTTTTTCGATCAAATTTCATTTTTTAGATGTACTGACAACTGTGTAATGTTTTTTGACCAATTCGTGTTTTAATTAAAAAAAAATTGTGTAGAGTCCAAGGCAAATAGAATCTGTATAATAATAAATGGACGACATGTGAAATTTCAAATATAGCGGAAAATTGGAGGAAACTGTATTTCTGTTTCACAGAATGATTTTTATACAATCTATGGCCTAATTTGAATTGTATGATTTCAATTATTTTAGTGCATTTAGTGCCAACATAATTGACTAATCATTTGGATCAAAACCTTTTCTCCTTGGTATGAGTCCCATCAAATTTTGTTGTACGACATATTTCTTCAGTTTCTCTAAACTCAACTATTTGTACGTAAAAAAGCATTCACACGAAGAATAATGACTTTTTTATGGGACAAATAAATCATCTGTCAACTTTCACGGCCTCCAGTGACCGATGCAACCAATTTACTTTGCAATACTTATAACAAAAGGAATTACGTAAGAGTCTTTTAGTGAAGATCTCTTCATGAAATTACGTTTTGAAAACCGATGATCAAAATGTTTTAGACATAGAAAGAATAATGAGGACTCTTTTGCTACAACCAGTCTCTTTAACTAATAAATGTCGCTTATACTGAAAATTGATACTAAACTTTTATCAATTATAATACAAAAGATAATGTTTCCAAAAAGAACTTTTCCGGAGAAGTGACCATATTTCTACAAGTGATCAACACCTTTCACAGAAAAGATTATGGGAGCTTCTTCAAAGCTTAGCTTTCCCAATACAACATCATTACCTACTAGTAAATAAAGTCAAGAGCTTAAAAAAATCCACAAAAATCACGTTTCCATTTTACTTCCTTATTGAACCTAACCTGGTAATAAAACAGTAGCTATCAGTAGAAATATTGTGTGAACCAATCACAAAACAAATTCGAAACAGCGATCGATATCCGCTAACCACAACTCAAAAAAACCATTTCATGTGCACCTAGCTATGATCGACAAAAGTTTCACCGTCACGACACATTCAGTGGAAAAGCCTCGCATTGCCGACAAATATCAGGCTGGTACCCACATTTCAAAAACATACGGAGCGAAAAGTAAGGAGGTCACTGACACCAGCCTTATTCCTCCACCTCCGCGAACTTTCACGCGTGGAGTCTGGCCACCGAACCAGCACCGAAGATCACAAGAGACCACTTTCATTCAACGACCTATATGTATAATAACGTATATACATACGTGGACAAAATATAGAACTTTCTACCGTCGCGAGGCGCGCGTTGGGTCCCTACGACCTGGTTTCGCCTGGTGGCACTCACCTTACGATTCCTAAGTATCAGTCTTCTGAGAATGAGTCCAACGCCGACAGCGATGGGGAACACGACGAGGGTCGCCAGGATGTAGCTGACCACGGCGACGGTCTCCTGGGTCGCGATGGCGTCACCGTCGTGTCGCTTCGATATCACTTCACTGATATTCACCGACTCCCTAGGACTGACCGAGATCAGTCCGGTCTCGAAGAATGTCCTGTTCAGTTCGTCCGGGTACACGGAGACGTTGTATTCCGGCAGGATCGCGTGATGATAGACGGGCCTGTGTCTGGTCCTGTTGTTGCTATTCGTGGATCCTCTTCCAGGGCCCGTCGGCGGAACGTGCGTGGACGATTCTCGGCTGTCCTCGTGTCTGTCCCTTCTCGTGGTCTCGGTAACGGGGACACGAGTGGGCCCGGTGGCATCGTTCGAGACACTTTTCGGCGTGACCGTGTCGTTGACTTTCTCGGTCGTTCTGGAAACCTGTTGCTTCGGATGCACCGGAAGCTCCACTCGCCGTTCCGATCCGCGGGAGAACGAGTTCATGGGGCCGCTGCCGTTGAAGATGTCCGAGTCGTTGTACAGATGCATGATAGGCAGTACATCGTCTTTGTCCTTCGACTTATCGGACAGGTTCCGTCCCCTAACTTCCGGTGACCTCTCCCCGGACAAACGTTTCCGTGGATCCGTGGTGCTTTGGTCCTGCGGCATCGTCGATATCTCGATCTGCACCATGGTCGTCGGCGTGGTCGTCTCCGTCGTGCTCGTATTCTTCGATCTATACATCTTCTGGATCTCGGACGGATCCATGTTCGCGACTTCGAACGAGTCCGGCGCGATCGGTTTCGTGTCCGTCACCTGGCTGACGGGCTCGGTCGGCTGCAAGGTGAAAGTCTCCTTCTCGACTGGCGCTCGCACCGTTTCCGTGATTATTCTGGGTGTAACTGGAAAAACTGGCGCCGGTATCGGCGTGGTGGTCGTTTCTTTGGGCTCGGTCGTTTCGTAGACCGCCGCAGCGGCGGTCACTGTCACGGTCGACGAACCGTTTCCGTTCTCGGTGGCATTATAAGCCGCGCTATCCCCAACGGACGCTTTGCTACCGCTGCTCGCGGGCATACTTTCGTTTTCACTCGGCGACAAGCTTAATTGGTCTTTGGTATTCACCTCCACGTTCCTACCGATCGAGCCGACCAGCCCGGTGAAATTGCCCTGATCGGTGATATTAACAACCGGTAGCAAAGTGGTCGGATCGATCACCTCGACACTCGGCAATGTTCTCTGCTCCATCGCGACACTGTCCGACACCGTCATATTTCCCACAACAATACCCTCGGTAGCCTTATTCACTCGACCTTCCTCCGCATCATTCGACTCTCTATCGATCTTCGTACTCTTCTTCTCGGACCCATTCACCAGAACTTTCCCTCCTTTCACCCTCCTGGCCGGTCCTGTCCGTCCATTCGGCCTTCCCCTCTTGACGACCACCAGATCAGCGTCCTCGTCCGATCCGCCCTCGCTCCGTTGATTGAGCACCGCGCTGGCGGACTTTGGACGGATTCTTCTGTCCCCGAAACCCTCTAGATCGGTGTTCCTGGTTTTAGTATGATTCCATCGGACGGCGCCCCTGCTGGCGACTTCCCTCGGGCTGCTCTTGTTTACGGTCAGCTGCTGCGGCGAGGCTCTGTTGACCGCTTGTTCCTCCGTCTGCTGCGCGACTGTAACTACTTTCCTTTGCAGTTCCCCCACCAATGGCAGACCAACGGACGCTCCACCGGCTGCGACTGCTTCGACGGTCGTGCCGGCACTGAGTTCCGCCGGCGCTCGGTCCGCCTCTATACCACTACCGGCACGAGGAAGCTGAAGAAGAGACGGCGGCGGCGGCGGCGGTGGCTGACGCCGCAGCGCTGATCCGGTCGTTATCTCGGTCGTACCGGGACCTCCTTGTTTCTCTCTGCTTAACCCAGGTCCGGTGTAGTTGCGCAATAGCCGCGTCACGTTCGTTATCGTGTAAGCGTACACGTGTTGCTGCTGTTGTTCCTGATGTTGATGCTGCTCCCGATCCCGATTCCCTTCGCTGGCTCCCTTATCCTTGCCTGTACCAGTACGGTGCTTCAGCTCACGGTGTCGAGGCTTCGACCGCGTCGTCGTCGTCGTCGTCATCGGTACCTCGATCATGGCCGTGGTGGTGCTGCTCGTGTCGATCCTGCCGCCGTTCACCGACACGCTGCTTGCAGTCTCAGGATCGTTGCGAGTAGTGGGAACATCGCCGGAAGCGCCGCTGCGAACTCGTTTCTCCGTGGAATCGACCGGTTTAACGGTATACCTCTCCTCCAGGCTCCTGTCGGTCACGATTATCCTCAGGGTAGACGTTTCCGGTGATGTCCAGTCGAATCGAAACGGTTCCGTTGTCGATCGACCGATCTTGTCCCGGGATGTCGAGGTCTCGATGTTGTTGCTCTCGCGGGCGCTCGATGATCGAGGCTGATCCCCCAGAGTCCCGTCGTTCTTCTTCGCGAGATCGAAGCTGCCGTACACATCGATCCTCCTTATCCTCTGCTCCGTGTGGTCCCCGTACATCTCCGACGAAGAGGACTCCGTGTTTTCAGCTTCCTGAGATCTCACGTTTAAATTCGCTGATGAATTGTCCGAGTTCTTCGTCCTCGACTGGTCCACGCGGTTCAGAGCCGAATCGCTCGAGTTCTCCGCGGGTCGGCTCCTAAAACTGATTTCACTTTCCTCGGACGGCTCGTCCGCGTTTGCGGAAACAGGCTGTCGGCCGGGTATCTGGGTCGAATTGGTCGCATTCCTCGTTTCAGCGAGCACGTGGGCAGCGGCACTTCCTCTCTCGCGCTGCAGCTGGTCCTGCGTGACAGCGTGAGCGGACGGGTTATCGTTGCCAGGCTGATCGCTGACCGATGCATTACTGCCAGCGTCGATCGCCGTGATGACGTTCGAGGCGATCGTGGGATCCGTCGGCCGGCTCTTCCCGTAGTACAGTCCACCCTCCGGGCTTCTGAACGCGTTCTTCAGCTTAGAGATCTTGTTCTTCTCGACGACCTGTCTCTCCACCGCGATGTTCATCTCCTCGTTCACAATCTCCTCGAGCTGCGGCACCGGAACCGGCGTTGTACCGAACCTCTTCATGGAGTATCTCCTACGCGAGCTAGCTACCGTCGCCGTTGTCGGCGTCGCATCCACCGAGTTGTTCCCGGTGCCGTTCTGCGTCTCCGGCTGGATCTTTTGACCGAAGTAGAGGAACTGAGACATGTCCTCCACCGGGATGTTGCTCTCCACCGGCCTGAAGTAGTTGTACAGTGACTCGGGCATGGACACGATGTTCCGCTTGCGACCCTCTGTCTCTTTGGGCGATGAAGTCGTCGGGGAGGATGCAGTCGAGGAAGAATTTCTATGGCCTATCGAGTAATTGCTTCTCGTGTTACCGAGGGTTGTCTTGCCCTCCGTGCTCGCCGCACCGAAGCTCTCGTTGCTCGGCTTCCTCGAGCTAGACACCTCCGTCACCTGCTTCCCTTCAACATCCTTCGAGACGAACTCGATGCCAGTCTCTCCGCTCTTCGAGGCCTCGGTGACGATCTTCCTCGACGATTCCAACGGCTCCTCGTCCACAGACTGTCCCGCCTTCTCACCTCCGGACACTGTTACGTACATCCCGTGCCTCGTCTCTTGAGCCTCCAACACGTCCGGCGAATCTTTGAGGCCTGCTTCGGATGGTCTTGGCGTGCGATTCGGGTTTCGAGCTTCGATTGGACGCTGGTTCAAGATTTGTCGTCTTCGAGCAGCTAAGATGCTTCGCAGAGCTTGCTCCCGCTTCGCTTTCGAGGATGGGAGCTCCGCCTGCAGCGACATGCGACCTTGACGATGATCGCTCACCGGGGAATCTGGAAGCAGAATTTTCGGATCATTAGACAAACTGACTGGGCTCGAATAACGGTGTTCTCGAGAGATCATAATCTTCTGTAAACTATGCTTGTCGAATATAATTGGTTTATCGTGTACAGAGGATGATCAAACTATTGAAGCCTTTTGCATAAAGTGACGAATCTGCATTGAGACAATTAATTTTTATAAGAAAGTGTAACCAATTGTAAGCTGAATTCTTGGTCGCTGCAATTTTATAAAGTGTTCGATGAAGCATTAAATTCAAAATATAAGGAAATTCTTCTTCTCTCTCTAACTGCTTGCCGTAGGAGGTCGTGTTTGAGGACCAGGTCATAAAATTGACGATTGCTAGAACCCTAGCCTGGCAACCAAAGAGTTTTCGATAGCGACGATTTTTCGAATCGCTATTATTACGAAAAACTTTCCCCATACCCTTGACGACGGGGAAATTTCCCCTCATTAAAACTTTTCGGACGTCCTCGGCTCGCTCACGGAAACCCTCGGTCAGAGAGACAGAATGTGTGTAGCATTCGACGAGAGCACATCGCTCTGGAAACGTAGTCGCTGTGGTATATTTTTGAGATTGCTGCTCAAGGTTTTTTGTCGCCTTAGTTGTTAATATTGTAACGTTTTCAATTTGTTGCTGTTACCGTTGTTTCGTTTTCGCGATTTACCAGTACATTTACAAATTCGTTTGTTATTCTTACCCGTTATCACCGAACATTATTTATCCGTACGATATACCAAAATACGTTTAGCGATACTGTAAGTATAGCTAGGCAAATTTTATTTCAAATAAAGATAATAAGTTAATTATTGAAAATAACATTGTCTCAAATAAACTCTATGAAATAACTATTTGAGAGGAATTCATTTGTGTACATTTATTTTAAATAACAACTTTATTATAATTTATTTCGGCGTAGTCATTTGAAATAAACTTATTTGAAATAATTAAGAGAAATGTATGATACTAATTGTAAGTTGAAATTTCGCCTTATTTATGTTTAGTTTGGAAAATAAATGATTGATGAGTAGCAATAAAGATTTAAAAGAACTCGAACCATATTTTCATTTATAATATATTTTTAATATTTATTGTATGAAATAATAAAATAACATTTTATTTGACATTTGAAATACTTATCTCAAATAAGAAAATAACTTATTTTATTATTTGAACTGATGTATTTCACGAAATAAAAGAATAGATAATCATTTCCTAAAATTATTTTATTCGACAAAATATAACATAATTTATTTCAAATAGTGAAACATTTTTATGAAATAACTTTTTATTTCAAGTAATATTTCAAATAAGTTTTAAAATATTGCATCTGAAATAATGCCCAGCTCTGACTGTAAGTAATATTATCTCTCTTATCTTCATTAGTCACTGTTCCAAATCAATTATTCCCTCATTACGTTCCTTCTGAATATTCAGTATCTGACTAGACGAAAGACTTCAAGTGTTGCTTGTTTAAAACATGAAATAAACGTCCATTTTCATACGTTCGTTTCGTAAGCAATTAGAAATGAAAACAATACAGAACACATTGAAAGTCTCTTTGACATATTTTATCAATAACATTTTATCAGCTTCAATACTACTTCCTCGAAACTTTCATTTCCAACGCGTCAGCCTCAACCGTAGACAGTTTTAACTTATTATAACAAGACACGGTAATTTCGTCCTTTTTATCTTTTTAGCCAGTTACGCAAGAAGAAATTTGTTCACCGACACATTGCGTTCAGTTGAAAAGCTTCGGCATGAATTCTGTATTCGTTGAGACGGCGATACGATGACAGAAAGTGACTAAAAGCGTCGGAGGTTTTCATTTTATGGATCGGTGTGCAGTTGCAGAGATCTTATCGCAGTCGTATCGCATTGTTCATGCTTGAAAGTATCCGGTCGGGACGAGCCCAATCCTAGCATGCGGTTAATTCAATTACACCGGGGGACCATGGTGCTAATCATTCGATACTTCTCGGCAAACAACGTCTTTATTATGCGCGGCGGTTACCAGACAATCGGCTCGAATGTGTTTACATAGAATTATAGAGCAATAACGGAGCGTCCGCGGTGTTCACTGATCTCGATGTGAATAATTGGCCGCAGTAGAGCGCCGCCGTATAATCACGACATGAAATACCCGTTTCGTTCCGGCACTATTCGTAAAGGGAAAGTTCGGATAATGTAAACGGATCTGTAACAATGCATCGAGAAGAGGCAGAACGGATAATCGTTACATCAACTCGTATAATATTATATTCGTTTTTTTTCCGTCAGAGTGTCTCGAATCGAACGCGAAATATTTGTCGAACTGCGGAAAAATTCGAAAGAAGTATGATACTCGATGGATTTATCGTTTCACTGTATTCTACTGACATTTAAACTTCAATCGACCCTCGCGGGCCATTAATCGGTCGTTGACGGGTGTTTCTCCTACGCTATTCACATTGTAGGTTCGCGATTTCCGGTCTCGTTGATGCGAACGCTGCTATACCTCGCGAATATCCTGAAGGAGGACAACAATTTAGAAACAGCTTCTTGGAAATCAATAGAAAATCATACTGCATTGATAAAATTAATTTAGAATAATTGCTTGCCATTTTCCAAATTTAAACACTCAATTGTGATCAATAAAAACTGTCTGCATTTATTGCCACTATCGGGAGCCACTTACAATTTTATTAATTTCTTTAACATTAAACCTATCGACCATTAATGCTGACTAGAATGTGTTGCCTTATAAAAATGGCACGAATTTATTTAGAGTTTGTGCGATATTTATTATAATGTATTCTTTAATAATGTAGCGTGTATAATCATTCCCAACGGAAGTATCATGATATCTTCAATAATTGTGAAATAAAAAATCTGAAACGGGTCATTTGACCCGTAGTTTAGTGTTAATCATCTTAGATGGTCGACACTAATATATTGATATTCTTCTTCAAATTTCATCTATTTACTCATTGTTACCATAAATGCATAAAATCCACAGTGTAATGATGAAACAGATGCCTATTAATTTCTAATTGTCTTTACAGCAAAGTGATTCATTGAAGTCTACCAAATTTTGTTCTGAAGAACAACTGATTGACTATATTACTCCCATTATTTCCACAAAACGACAACGATCACATCAGCTGGCAAAACCAATAAGAACAGTTACCTAATAAAAGTATTAGATTGTTCCGAAAGTTTGTTTCGATTTCGATCAATGCTTTCAATGCAAATTCGGACTAGTTTTGTAAGAAGATAGATGGTATAGACAAATAAGTGGGAATTTTGAGAAAAAATAAAACATTGACAAATGATCGTGTTTTTCGTATATACTCCTAACAATTTTAAACATGCACATTGCGAAAGAAACTTTTGACACAACCTAAATTATAGAAACTCAAAGAAATATTAGATAATTGCATAAGAAATCTTCGATTTCAAAATGCAAACGTTATGGAATATTTTAATCAAGAAATACTATTATGGTCTACAAGTTTATTGTATATTATTAGTTGGTATAAAGCATATCTTTTAAGATCTATCTTCAGTTTCTATTTACATATCCAACTTCAATTTTAAATTAAGTTTATTTCAATATAAATTGAGAAAATAAACATATCGACAGCAAAATTATGTGATGTTTAGTGAAAACGTGGTAGTAAATGAACGCCTTGTTAATTAATGATAGAAAAAGCTGAAAAATATAAAATTCAATTTTTACCATAGTATAATCGAGAAACTCGTCATTTGGTAAGAGAATATGTTACAATGGAGCTTACTTAATAAAACTTATTGATTAAAGTAAGCTCCATCGTAACATATTCTCTCACCAAATGACGAGTTTCTCGAATACACTACAGTCAAAATTGAATTCTCTATTTTTCAATATTTTCTGTTGAAGAATTATGTTTGTTTAATGTTACTGTTACGAATCAGAAATTTCCTATGCAACAACCTAATGCTTCCATCGAAAGCCTGAACGTTTTTCTCCCTTCACTTTGTGGTTTAGAAATATTATTTGAAAACCGCGTTTGTCTTCCTAGTTTCATAGGAGTTATGTAAGCTTCGTACAATTTCCGATATAGAAAACTGTTCGCAGACACGAAACGCAGAAACGGGTCCGTCGATCCCATTGCATATTAAGATCGCTTAACGAAGGACTTGATGATTATCGCGGAGCGTATGGTCGAGGCGATTTCCATGAAATTCCACGTAAATTGGCACGGTCGGGTGTTCGATGGCGGGAGCTAAACAGAACGTGAATGAGAACGAATCCACGGAGAGGAGGCAGCTGCGAGTCCTCTCCTCGAAAGAACGGGACGTTCATCGGGGTGGTGGATGGCTGACTGGTCTTGTTATTTTTTTCTCCTTTCTTTCCAGGGTTCCAGAGGAGCCCTGTACCGTTACTTCACGGTTCCGTACGCGACGAATGTTTGTTTCTTTGCGCCTTCTCCGTCTCGTTCGGCCCCGTCATGCCGGTGAAATTCTTTAGAGTCACGATCCGATTAAAATCTTCCGGCGAATCCGAGGTGCACGCGCCACAGCAGATTCGGAGCACCGTTAGGATCGATCGTGTGTAATCGAGGACTATGACTAATCGGAGACGTGTTCCAATTAACTCGCGTCCTCCGTCGTACCATTAACTTGGCAACCACATTCTTCAAAATCTCGAAAAGGTTCTGTCCACTTTTTGTAAATACGCTGACAAATCCTGGCAACGCGTAACTGGACGTATGACTAAATCACGAATTAGGTTGTGGAAAATATATAAAAATCGAGTCTGAACTATCTAACAACTGACAAGATATGATTAATCTTTAGATTAATAACCGAGATGAGGTCATCAAAAATAGAAGGTTCGCTGTCAATCTTCATATAAAATTCAAATCGTCTGTGTCAATCATGAGAAACGGAAGCCAAGCAGAAAGTTATTTCTTTAATGATTTCTATGAAATATACAGGGTGTTCGGGCTATTACTAGCCAGCATTTTTTTTTGTAAATAGTAAATATTAGAAAAAAATGATAGTGGAAAAAGTAGTACTGTTTTTTATGCGTAACAAATTGACATGCATTTTTGTTGTATTTACATTATTTTGATAGAAACGAAGGTGACCTCCAATTTTTTAAATGGAATGCTACATACTTTTGTATGTCGTATGGATGCGTGTGTCAAGACGAATTCGTCCATCTACTACACAATGATCTTCAAGGTCATGCAAGGTCAGAAATGGAAGAATAGAAATGGAAATTTAGAGTTTTTAAATACGCAATTTAGAGACTATTCGGAAGATCTGCCACTATCCATTACGCAAGGTATCTACTTCCAACACGATGGGGCACCACCACAGAACAGTAGAATCGTAAGAAATTATCTTAAAGACATGTCTCAAAACCGATGGATTGGAACATACGAACCTGTCAAGTGGCCTGCAAGATCTCCAGTCTTATCACCACTGGACTTTTATTTATGGGTTACTATTAAAGAACTAGTTTGTGAGACACTGCCAAGCGATATAAACGACTTGAAAAACAAAATAACACAAGCATGTGGATTAATAACTCGGAACACATTAGAAGAAGCTACCAAAAACATACTTAACAGAGCCGAAATGTGTATTCATGCGCAAGGAAGCCATTTTGAGCATTTGTTTTAGCCTCATTAATAAAGAATACATGTAATCACGTGGTACGCAATATTCAAATTGTTTCTTCCATTTCTTCCATTTCTGACCTTGCATGACCTTGAAGGTCATTGTGTAGCAGATGGACGAATTCGTCTTGACACACGCTTTCATACGACATAAAAAAATATATAGCATTCCATTTAAAAAATTGGAGTTCACCTTCGTTTCTATCAAAATAATGTAAATACAACAAGAATGCATATGTCAATTTGTTGCCTATAAAAAACAATACTACTTTTTCCTCCGATCACTTTTCGAGATGTTGAAACTTTTTTGCGAATATCTCGGAAACTAAAGCTGAGCTGCGGTAACATGTATAGGATAAAGTTGTTCAGAATGATGACCTTGACAACATATTTCAATGTCATCAAAATCGGTGAGGAAGCCCCTAATGTAAATATTTACCGAATTTTTATCCGACTTCCATTTCTTATGATCGACTAGGACAATTTTTATTTTGCGTAAAGATCCACAGTTTAGTAATATATGCGCTCATGATTGCAAATCTTGCAACAAAAGCTATTGATGCGCGATTACACTGGAGCAGTGTTAGAAATGAACCTTGAACATTTGGAGTTGCAATATGCCAGTGTGCCAAGTGCTCGCTAAAAATTTCGTGCTGTATCTGATCGGAAGTTCAAGTACGATAAACGGGCCCAGCGCTCGATGCCACTAACGGTACCCATCGGATCCTTTCTCTTTCTATTGCCTGTGTATCTGCAATCACGATGAAAGTCTTCCTCTTGTCTACAAGCGCGTACTGACTTGACCTAAGACCCTGCTACTTGATCAACTAAATTCTTTTCTCCCAATACGCCGGCCGTTCACTGTTGCCGATGTTAATCGTTTGTACGGTTAATTGTTGCTGTCGCGTGACATCGATAACTTAAAATGAAAATCGTGTTGCTGATCTATCGTTGATCACTCTTACACATTCATCTTATTGCTGCTGGCTACATTATACACACACAGTTTTACCGACAAACACTTCCAATTCACTGTTGTGTGAGTGGTTTAGTTGATACACGATGCTGCACCTTGTTTTGCTGTTCAAAATTTATTAACACTAAACCTACCAACCATTAAAAGTGACTAGCATGTGTTCCCTTATAAAAATGGCACGATTCAATTAATTTAGATGTTGTGCAATTTTTATTACAACGTATACCTGAATGAAATAGTATGCATAATCATTGCCAGTGGAATCATCTTTATAATTTCAATAATTGTAAACTGAAAAATCTGAAAGCGATCATTTGACCGGCGGTGGTAGGATTAGTGTTAAAGTGTATGAAGTTTACTAATAAATAATGAGGAACATTTATTAAATGTGATAAATGTAGTATTGTGTGTTTACATGAGAAGTAAACTGTGTTTCACATAATTTATTCAACCCTTTGTCTTGCGATAATCTTTAGAGCTTCATATTTAATATTAATTACGAAGAAGCGAAAAGAAAATATACAGAGTGTTTTAAAACATGTGAGCATAATTTCAGGGATGGGTTCAATACACTAAAATAAGAAATAAAGCCTATGATCTTGTTAGGGAATTATAGCTGTTTTTGTATGATACCTGTTATTTTACTATGAAATGTATTAGCAAATCTCTATATGTGCTGTTATCACCAAGAACATGTTTCAAACTGATTGAAACAAATTACAAATCAGTGTTTACATAGCAGACTAAAAGAAAGTGTACAAGATAAGAAGCGTTACTTGTAAACAATTCAAGGAAGCAATCAGTAGAGCCACAAGAATGACTGGAAGACGTAAACAGCTATAATTCGGAAGCAAGGTCATATCGGGTAAATGTTATAGGAACTTTTTTCTATTATTTTACGGTACTGAATCCGTCTCTGAAGTTATGTCCACGTGTTTTGAAACACGCTGTAAATTTATTATAGCCTACATTTATTTTCATGCATAAGTATTGGATATATAAGATTAGAATTGACTCGTTGGAGTATGCTCTTGCAAGATATTGAAAATATGAATATAGTTTATGTAAATTTTCGTCTGACCGAGTCAAAATCTGTTACTAGATAAAAGTGAGTTTTCATCGCATCGAGTTAAATGTTAGGTAAATATTACGTTTAGGAGAGGCACCTCGGATGACCTTGACATTGACATATGTTGTCATGGTCACCTTTCTGAGTAACCTCCAAGAGGTTTTAGCAGGCGTTCGTTGTTTATTAAAAGGTTATAGACAAAAGAATTTATCAAAATATAGCAGTTATTTTAAGTATGGAAGGCTAAAACGATATACTGTATTGACATATGTTATCAAGGTCACCTTCTTCAGTAACCCGCAAGAGGTTTTAGCCGTCGTTCGTTTTTTATTAAAAAGTTATAAACAAAAATATACCGATGCTACCATATTGCAATTTGTGAATGTTGTCCTTCACAACATATGTCAAGGTTAAGGTCCTCCGAGGTGCCTCTCCTAAACGTAATATTTACCAAATGTTATTATTCCGAGTTCCGAATGATTGCGATGACATAAACGGATAATTCGCAGTAGCATGATGAATGTCGTTGCATAGAGTGTAACAGTTTCGAAGAAGGGAAGTAGAGTGACCCTTCAGGAACCCACCGAAGCTAACGGTCTGCTTCAATGAAGAAATTATACGGCCGAAGTTAAGTGTCAAGGTCTCGGGTCAAACCGCTTTATAAAGACAGACGAGGAAAGATCTCTATCTCTGTGGCCGATACGACAAAGAGAAAAGAGGAAAGGGTGTGATAACGCTATAGCGGTATCTCAAGGTAATTACACGGTACCGGTTTCCTTATAAGCATCCAGAAATAAAAGAAGTCACCGCTACCTCGCCGCGCAAACAACCAATCCCGAACGCCCGCGACCATTTTTCTCCGATTTTGTTTGCGGACCGAGATACCTAACAGTATTCGCAGACCTGACCTTCGCCACTGTTGCGAACGGAATGCAAGACAGTGCAAATCGTTCGAAATTCGAATCTAGGTCAGCCGAATTTCAAATGTTTTGAAAATTTACGAACTCCGTTTTATCGAAGCTTCGATTAAAGCTTCCGTTTTATCGATCGCAACTCGATTTATGAATATGTTGAAACGTTAGAAATTAATCAATGAATGTACACATGTAATTCTAAGTTCAAAATAATCGAATTTTTGAGTTTTAATGCTTGTGCTGCTGTACGAAATTGTTGAACAGATATCTTGTAATTTTATATGTACAAATTTTTGTTTGTATGGATCGCAGAGGCAGTATAAAAGATTGAAAATCAAGCGGAAGGTAATAAGTATAATGACGGACCTATAAATGTTCGTTTATATCTGCCCAGCCTTAAAAACGTGATTACACGTCCGACGTGCAAACAGTCCGCACTTCGAGCGATTAAATGCAAACACTTCCGTCATTTTTGCAGAGACATTGGACGGAGGAAGAGCAAACATTTCGGTTGAGGTTTCCTTGATAATATTTGATATTGCTGATAGTAAGTGCCTTTTTTTTTTTACTGACGGAGCTTATTGCAGTACGTTGGTATATTTCTGAGGATATTTTTAAGATATATGATATTAAATGATGGATATTACATTTCCGTAAGATATCGAAAAATGAAAAAGAAATATAAACAATGATTTATGACGAAAGAAAAGCATCGAAGATATTTTCAAGTAATGCAAGATATGGAAATATAAAAAAAAAATAGAAATAATTTATGACGAAAGAAAAACATCAAAAATATTTTCAAGTAATGCAAGATATGTGAATATTAAAAAAAATAGCAATAATTTATGACGCAAGAAAAGCATCAAAGATATTTTCAAGTAATGCAAGATATGGGAATATTAAAGAAAAAGAGCAGTAATTTGAAACGATTACGTTAATACTAACCGTAATTTTATACTTATTCAAATTACAAAGATGCTTGCATTAGAAATTATTATATTAATTTCTTCATTCGAGTTCATATTGTATAATATTATAAAAATTGCGAGAAACCTAAATAAATGTAGTGTTGTAGTTTTTATAAAATAACATATATCAGTGACATTTTGTGCTTGGTACGATGAGTTTCTTTTTGCAAGAGAGCTTGTTGGCTTCGGTCACGAAGCAATAGGAATCAGTAACACCTTCGTGGCATCACAATTAAGGGTGAATAGTAAATCTTGCGATTCTTCCGGCAACGCGTCTCGGTGCGTTGCATTACTACCGCAAGTCTTCCCACATCGCGATAATTTACATTTTTTTACAGACCGTGTCCCCTCGGGAGGGACAAAATTTTATCCGTGACCGGCGACGCATAAGAGTGACCGCATCGGCCACTTACGTCTCCATATGTACGCGCATAAGTTACAAGCCTACGACACGTGGAAAGCAGCCTTAAATGCGAGGAACCGCTTCGTTCGTAAATCATTGTTGGCTGGAAAAGGGTCCTGCGCAACCATAACACAGATGTCTCGCCGTTTCCTCCACAAATACGAACTTTGGATTAATTTTCGTCGTTTTTCACGCTTACCTGCGAGCAATAACGGTTTCACTGACATTAAATTGTTGATTTTATGCATTTGCGACAGAGTACGTGTTCAAAATGGTAGAAATATTAAGGGAGAAATATTGACCACTTGTCGTATGATTTTCTTCGCAATCGAAATGATTAAACTTTCTCCTTAAAAATTTCATAGAAGAAAAGACAAAAATTTATATACAGGGTTGTTCACGCTATCACGAGTCAGCGTTTTCCTTGAAAATAATAAATATTAGAGAAAAATGATAGAGGAAAATATAATACTGTTTTTGGATAAGTAACATAATGGCGTATGTAATTTTCTTATGTTTGCACTATTTTCTTAGAAATGAAGGTGACCTTCAATTTTTTAAGTGAAATGCCATATATTTTTTATATCATATGAAAGCGTGTGACAAGACAAATTTATTCGTATACAACACAATGACCTTCAAGGTCACACAAGGTCAGAAATGGCAGCACAATTTTGAATATTTCGTAAAGATATCATTCACGGTACACAACGCCAAGAAATATAAACGACTTGCAAACGAAACTAACGCAATCATGACATTAATATTTCGGACAACGTTAGAAGAAGCTAACAAGAATGTAATTAATAGAGCAGAAATATGTAGTCATGCACAAGGAAGTTATATTGAACATTTACTGTAGCCTCGTGAATAAAGTATACTTGTAAACGCATTAGCACGAAGTGTTCAAAATGTTTCTTCCATTTCTGACCTTGTATGATCTTGAAGGTCATTGTGTCGTATACGAATGAATTTGTCTTGACACACGTTTTCGTATGGTATGCAAAAATATATAGCATTCCATTTACAAAAACTAGAGGTCACCGACATTTTCATGAAAATAGTACAAATACAAAAATATTACATACGCCATTACGTTGCTTGCAAAAAATAGTATTACTTTTTCCTCTTTCATTTTTTTCTAATATTTATTGTTTGCAAGAAAAACGCTGGCTAGTAATAGCGCGAACACTCTGTATATTGTATGAGTACATTTACTTGAATGCATCAATTTCCATAACAGAAGAGTAGAATTTTATTTCGATTTAACAGAAATGAACATCACGCATGTTTAGTAGATTCATTAGATTAGAAGCATTTTAGAAGTTCTCAAAGAAGTTTCTTCATGGAATTGATAAAGATCATTTTTGTTATACATAAAGATCCACAGTCTAGATATTACATTAATATTAATCCTATAAAGACACCATGTTTTATATTGGTACAAACATGCCACACTGAAATCATTACAGATTTTGGAAATTTTTGCTCACATTTTTTGGATGAGGTAAAATTTCTGCGAAAAATTTATTACAATACATTCAAGAGTATAGTATAAGATCATTTAATTTAAATGTTCGAAAGATGTCAAAGAATACAGAATACAATATCGAAGGCATGAAAGCCTCGTAAGAGTCTAATCAAATATTTTTAATTTATTGTTAGATTCTCAAGCTTCTAGAAAGTACTATGTCACTTAAAGTAAAATTTCTAGATGTTATTTGTGTTCCTAAAATATCTGAGAATTTTTATATACGTACCGCAAAAGCATGAAACGGAAAAATCTAAAACACTGCTGAAAAATGTTTATGATAGTTGAAAAGTAAATTTGAACAAAGGTTTCACGCGTCGTTAAGTGCACAAGGTAAAATTGTTCGCACAAGGACAAGTGATTACCGTGGAGAATAGAAAATTCTCTACAACTAAATACGTAATTGTGCTCAATTGACGACCCCGATAGTATCTAAATGCGATTCTAATATTTCTGCGCAGATAAGGGGGAGGTAACAAGACACGGCGCATCTTACATCCTAAGACACAGGTACAAGAAGCCTCCAGCGATCTTTCTTCCGTGGGTTTCTCACACGCGATGGTACATCGGCGTCTTCTACCCTCACGTGCGGTTAATGGGCGATTCCCCATTTCGTTTCCATCCGAAAAATAATCCTCCCCACACCGCTGCCAGGCAAAATGAATGGTTCTGCGAATCGTAGGAATCGCCTGCCACGCGATTACGCCATTTTCCATTGGTACTTTTCCTGTTTTTCTGTCAGGCTATCCTTTGTGAGCCTGCTTACAGAAAACTGCGCAAGGGAATATCTATAGAAACGCATACATTAACATAAATTTCAGAATCTTCGAATGATCCTTTAACCACCGTGACAAATACATAATAGTATTATAATTGGCAGATCGTGAAGACGTCGTATCGGTATTGCGAAAGCTCAAATTGTACCTATTACCGTGGGTAGACTCGGTCTCTCGTTTATGGGTTCGCTGTTGCGAATCTCAAGTATATTATAGTCGTATGAAACGAGAAATCAGCAAAATTCTGTACTTGAGAATTTATAAAGATTTATTGTATTATGCATTTATTGGAAAAAGTGTTTTAACTTTTTAATTCCTAATTTTCAACTCTTTCTAATTCCTAATTCGTAATAATCTTTTTCTTAGAGGTTATGTTAGGTCATTTGTGCTTTAATATACCATTCTTTTGTTATATTAAATAATTGAGGAGAATATATTCTAAACCGATACGACAGTGGAATTTTAAGTTTAAGTTTATTGAGCAATTTGACATATTTAATATTAACTCATAAAAATTGTAAACTACAGTTTAACCTCGTCTATCTCAACACGTCAGGTCACAAGGCCGTTCGGATAATAAAGGCTGACTGATTACTCAGATTACGCGTTCACAGAACTACTAATACGCTGCACTGTACTTCATATAACAGAGGCTTGGTAAAGTATTGTACATATGTGGATTACCCTTAATTGGTTCGTATAAACGAGGTTCCACTTTTCATTTTAAACTCATGATCATCCAATTATTTATATTTTTGCAAATCAACGAGTTCGCCTGTTGAGATTTCCTTTCACAGTAAAATATGCATAATTTTCGATAAAGCTCAACGTAAGATACAAAATATTCTGATTCCTTTCAACGTTAATGTACAAGCAGGAGCGTATTCCGGAGAACAAGTGGATCCATTATTTCCAGCATTCGATTGGACAGGAGCGTCGAATCGGTCCAGGGATCGGGGAGCAGAAATTTTTGCACGAACAGTGGAACCGCGCTTGTGGAAACGTGAGAGCCGACACTGGCACGGTCACTCTTGTATCCTGAGGTCCTGAATAATGCAGACCACCTATTATCCCTTCCGGAATCGCGAGTCATCATCTGACCTTCTGGCCAAGCGCAAGAATCCACGTTGCACGGAATTCTAGAGGTCCGGCGGGCGGGTGTCCTCCCTTGTTCCGCCGTTTGAAACCGGAGGAACGAAAGCGAAAAAAACCGCCTCGCGGATAATAATAAAGGGCACCGGAGAGTTTGAGCACACCGTCGCGTAGAAGAAGGCACGAGAAGTCGTGGCTTATCGCCCGCGAACGTGACCGCATAAAAGATCGTAATGTTTTATGTGAACACGTGTATAAGGAAGGTCAGTGCTGTGTTTGCTTCTGTCCTTGTTCCGTTGATTCCTCCGCCGCTAGAGTCGCCATTGTTTTGCCCGTAGAGGACAGGCTGTCGTACTGACAATGTCGCGATCACTGTTTCTTCGTCGATCAACAGGGGCGCAGATGTTCGAACTATTGCTCTTATCGTCGTCGAAGATACGTGATAAAAATGTGGAAAAGCTGTTAACGAGAAGAATGGGGACGCTGATGGCAGATGCGACTCGAGGTCAACGTGGAGGATGCAAAACTGTAAACGTTTAAGAAAGGTATATAGTCGAAAAAATTGTCTGAACACTTTTATTGCATGTTCGTTAACCATATGTTGCCATTTGCGCAAACTATAATGTATATTATAGAGTCAAGCAAATGTTCACATTTTTTTCAAAAATTTAAAACAAAGCTTTGAAGGGAAGGAACATTTTTTAGTAATTCTTTGTAGATAATGGATTTATATTTTATTTTTGTCATATGGAAACTTTTGTTTCATACGTAATATTTTAATATTTAATCTTATTCTGCTGAAATTAATCAAAATACAAATTCGTATGATGATGGAGTCTAATAAGCATATTTGATTAAAATCTGTAATTTCTTTGAGTAATGATAGTGTAATGCCACTGAGAAATTGTAAAAAATCATTTTGCTAGATTTTAGACATGATAAAATACAAGATGAACACAACAGAAAAATAAAGGTTAAAGTTCCTCATACTAGAATTTAATTCTAAGGCAGGAAAAATTATGAATTCTTGAGAAAATGCCCTAAGTGAATATCCGTTTACTTCTGGCGAAACATTTAGGAAAGAAGTACTTAGCAATGAATAGAAGTTAGTAATAGAAGTTAATAAATAAATAGATAAATAATTATAGGAGTTCCTTATACTAGAATCTAATTCTAAAAGCACACATTCAATGAATGCAAGAGATGTATGTTTACTGAACGATAAAAGACACACTAGAAAAATAAAGATAGAAATTCTTTTTACTAGAATCTAATACTAAAACAGTAAAAATTAAAACATTTCAGAACATGTACCAACTCAATGAATATTAATTTGATTTTCTGGCAAAGAATATCTCGAATTACTCTCGCGATAATTAAAAATAGTGAGGTAGTTATCGCGGCAGGTTTTGCGGTTTTCGCGTTGAGGAACGTGCCGAGGCATGATTAAGAGATGCTTCCATATCACGAAATCGTGCTCGCTGCATCGTTTCCCTCGTGGAATTTCGGTTGTTCCATGTGGAACGCCTTCGTTCGCGAATCCACGCGAAGTTCAGCTTTGCGAGCGCGTACACGCGTTAGCAAAAAGGAGGATAACGAAACGCGGCGCGAGATTCGTGCCAGATAGAAGTCGGTCTTGTCGCGCTGCGCAAGGACTGACGTACAAATTGCCAGACGGCTACTTAAAACGAACAAGTGTTCATTACCCGACGTGATAAGTTTACTCGCGGCCGAGCACTCCTCGTAAATTCATGCCGAAATAACAACGCGCCACGGCGAGACGACTAAATACGCAAGAAAACGAATACGCGGCATTCCCCCCAGTTTCCTCCTCGTTTAATTTAACTCTCTCGTCACTTTAACACCTTCCCCGTGTCGCCTTCCGCTAATGGAACACTGTATTTCTTGGATCCTCCTCAAGATTGTCGTACTATTTACTAGAGGAACAATTTTGACATGTGTGCGAAGGTAAAAATAAAAATATGACAAATTATCTGTACGTATAATGTCCCACAAAAATATTCGAAAATCCTTTAAATGAGAAAAACTTTTTTTTTTAAATTGGATCAATCGACTTGACTCTTTTTTTGAAATTAGAAGCATTGATTTATTTAGTTGCGTGCAGAAAATATTTTGAAAAAATTGCAGGTAAATATGTAGAAAAGGGGACCCAGCTCCGATGACCTTCATGTTCTCATATGTTGTCAAGGTCAACATTCCGAACAACTTTTTCCGACACATGTACCCGTCACTTGGTCTTAGTTTCGGAGATAATTGTAAAACACTTTCGTTAAATCTAGATTACAAGTACACTTTAAGCTACACTACAAGCCATCACTGAACGATAAATAAAATGTGCGCAATCATTTACAGCAGGGATGGGCATTTTTGTCTCAATTGAGACAAAACCGTTCCCACCACAGCGCCCACTGTCCCCCACCAGCATTCGCCGTTACCATAGAGGAAGGAAGTACTTCACCCGTTGCGAACAGTGCGCAGGCGTCGCGCATGAGAGAGGTTGGTGGGAGAAGCAGGTGTTTGAGGCGACCCTACCGTGTCCATCCCTGATATACAGGATCTCAAAGAGAAGGTATAGTCCAAGTTGGTTCGTGGTTAGGTTGAGTTGGGAGGGGGAGGGCGGCTTCACCTAACGCAGACGCTGACAATGTTCCGCATTTCACATGAATTTCTGTATTTACCCAAACCTAACCCAGAACTGACCCAGACCTAATCCTAACGAACTTCAAATCAGCGCGGTCATAGATTTTGAGCAAGTTTATAAAAAAGTATATATATACTTCGATTGCTCGCATAGCTTAAGGTATCGACTAAGAGTTTAGCTTTCAAATTAAAATTGGCGTCATCGGCGTCACATATGCACACTAATCTGTCTAGTGCGGAGGCGAAAACTTTGCGGCCTGCGCATGGCTGCGGAATTTTTATTTAAAAGACTATACTTTCGATAGACTTCTGGATGTATTTTTTGAAAGAATGAACAGAATGTATCCAATAAATAATTGATTCAGGGTATTAATATTTTATTTTTGAGTATCGTGCATTAAAACTTGCAGAATAAACTGTACTTGTAATCTCGATTTATTTTTAGTTTTTTTTTAAAGTATCTTGGAAACCGAGCGACGGGTATATGTATAGGAAAAAGTTGTTCAGAATGTTGACCTTGTCAACATATTTCAAGGGCAACGCGATCGGTGCCGGGTCCCTTCTCTATATATTTACCAAATTGCAATTGGTAGGAATTACATGAAAAAAATAAAAAGATACTTATCAAGATTTTTTTATTTCAAGCGTATTATATATTTTCCAACGAAACTATTTCTTGTGATTGTGGACTAGAACAATTATGTTAATTTTAATTATGTTTCTTAACACTCTATTGACGTCAGTCTTAAACATGCAGTAGTGGACGTATTGAAATAATTGTTATGCAGACGACAAGCCGTGCAACTCTCGTAATTTGTATGCCTTGTTTCAAACAGTGCAGGATCATAATCACTCTTTAGTATAGCCCAGGCCTTCGTGCGGATCACTGGTAGGGTTGTCTGGTATCTATGAGTATTATCTCGGTGTTCATGCCGAAGCCATGACCCCTGTGACAACGTCGATGTCACGAGCGCCATTCTTCGTGCAACTAAGGGAAACCTTGGTGCTCTGCACAGGCAAATTCATGAAATTCGCAATAACGCTCACCGGATTCTCTGCTTGCTAAAAAAGAATTTAAACAAATTGGCTCTTTACAGAAAATCAACTAACAGTTCTTTTGTGAAAGTGAAAGTTCTTTTGTCACAGCTGAATAAAAGTTTAAAGTTTCCATGAAGAAAATTCATAATCTAGTTTTCCTGAAAAGGATACCAGCTGAAATTGATCTGCTCGTATAAGATAGAAAATGTAATAGCATGTAATCATTCCATGTTTTTATGTTGTTTGTAACAAAATGCCAGTCGGATGTGTTTGACGTAATGGATGTAATCATGAGGGACATAACTCAACAAATTACGGCGCTAAAGTGATCTCTCATCTACTTCTGCATCTTTTTGTTGCAGCTATTACGAACAACATTATCTAGTTTATTGAGATTCATGCAATTCAGAAAAATCTGCGACTTCAGAATCATGTGAACCGTTTTTTCTGATAAACAGGCATTCCACTTTGCCTTACAAGATGACTGTTTAAAAGATTGTTAAAGATGGCCTTGATCACTGCATCTTCTTACTTGAATTAATCATTCGTTCCTACAGTAACCATTCAGAAAAAAAGTATCTTCCACAAAGTTGCTCGTCTGTAGTCATTTCAGAATACCTCCCGTGACGCATGATATATCATTCATTACCTTTACAATAGCTGTTTTAATAGACATTACGCCTATTTGAGTTAAGATCTGCTCGATCATCCTCGATTGTTCGAACCATATGTTCACGTCTCGGTCGGACCGATCGGTTCACCAATCGGAGGCAAAGACTACGTCACGATCGTCGATCAGTTCTTTACTTTGCATGGCATCGTCTCGATTATCAGACCCGATAGTGATTACCCTTTGATGTTTGAAAAATATTTATGTTTTGTTCTTGCAACCAACGTGGTCGAGCAAACGATTCGAATCTAAAAACTGGTCTCCTGCAGACGCAAACCATAAGTTTCCTGACGATCCTCGGATCTTCGGAGGACATTAAATTCGTCTGAGATCTAATCAGCCGTTTCGATCAAACAAATATTTTTATGACTTTTTACAGACCATGGATGCACACGTATTTACGTTATAATTAACTTTTCAAAATGCAACGAATTGCCGCGATAAAGATCCTTTCGTGTTTATGAACTAGACAAATGAAATACTGACGAGTGAAGACATGAAAAGAATTTGAGAATATTATTACAGTATTTTCGACTTATTAAAATTATCAGAAAGAGGATTATATTTTTATATAATTTGTATTTTCTATAATTGACTTGGAAAATTTTTTATTTTGTATCAAGATCTGCAATCTACTTATTAAAGTTTTACACTTTGATTGGACTCCTTTTGTGCAATGTTACAATCAAAAAGAAATAGAAAATTTTGCAGGATCTCGGGTATAAAATGTGTACATTGTTTATTCAAGGAATTGAAAAAATTTTGTTTCTGGAAATTCGGAACTGGATAAAAATACGAATGATTCTTGATGGAATTAGCGAATTATTTATAGGTATATCCAGGAAATAGGTAAATGTGGGTGTAACGTAACGGAAGCGACGGTCGTACAGTAATTATTTATTGCATAATTACGCGGCAGTCAAGGACGAGAGAATGAGCGGCAATTGTGAATAATAAACGTTGTATTTATGTATTCTGTTTAATGTTGTAATAGGTATTACTAGAAGCTGGTGTGAAGTGCAATTGAAACATCCTGGTCTAAAGACGCTGAGCAATTGTGCCGCGTGTCCCTCGAGACGTATTCAACGCGCACATGATGCGCACATGTTGAACAGGTCTAACCACCTGCCCGACACATTCCCTTTGTTGCATACGATTTTTTGGGGCGATACCGACATAACGGCTTGCACGCTATCGAACAAGCCTAACTGTATCCCCGGATGTTTATTACCATGTCCTGCAACCTGTTCGACTGGAGGAATATTTTTGACTGTGCGGCGGAACGTGCTATTGCGATTCGGGAAAAAAAACGACGAACTGCTTAATCGTAGGAGTTTTGAATCGACTTGACGGGAATTCGGATGGCCTCCAGAACTCTATTCCGATTTGAGGACTTTCGAAGAATCTTGATCGGACAGGTAACCTTTAACCTTAAACTAGAAAAATAGAATAAACACCGAGGGAACGTTTCTTTCCCTTCTCTGGAGAATTGGTGTGTGCTTTTTTTGATTGTAGATGTAGATGTGACTGAGAATGTGTAAGTGACGATATTTGAGAGAACTGTTTGTCAAGAATTTTGTAGAGAAATAATCGCAGGTTTGAACCATCGATTTTAACACTAGGTTTACGGAGCATTAAAATTGATTATTTTACATTGATATATAAAAATAATAAAATTGTATTTACTTAGATCTTTAGCGATTTTTATTGTAATATGTGCACAAGAAAATAAATCTATTTAATAATTCCTCACGATTGCCTCCTTACACTCTTGATAAACGTAAATTAAAAATTTTCGAATCCGTCATTTTGACGGGTCCCGTAAATCTAGTGTTAACACTAGGTTTACGGGACCCGTCAATTTGACGGATTTCAAATTTTGAAATGAAATACCCCAAAAACCATAACATTAATTTGAACCATTTCGCATCGTAAATTAATCACTTCATCCAAAGAATTTATACACACAATTATTTTTTCCTAAAGCTTTCTAATCTTTGAAATTTCTATGTAGTATACCTATCTCTACGAAACCCGTCAAATTGACGGACTAGCTTATTTCATAAACAATCCTTATATGTTTGCTTCGTTCGTCAAATAATAAATATAACAATAAAAGTAAAGTCTTTATTTTCTCCTCCTCCAATTCGTTATATCAATCGCGCCTCGATAATGTAAACTAAAGCGGATTGTATGGCCTGAGTGTTTATTTGGGTCTTCAACGAAATCGCTTATGCCTATTGCCGATGAGACCTCTAAAACAAGAGCGATCTTCAGTACGATTGCTGCAGCGACAGTGTAAGAACGTTTTTCAAAGACAGTGTGCAAAAGTTTCAGTTATTGTAGACAGTCTCCGCTTATTGTAATTATTTACAATAGGGTAATTGAATTTGGGCACAGTATTTTTTTATTTTGACCAATCCCCCTTTTCTAGCAATCATGAGTAAATCCAGGAGATCTAATAAAATATTGAACAAAATTGTCAACATCTCTGAAGATTGTTCTGAATATACCACCGAAGAAGATCAGTATGAATTAGACCAAAGCGAAGCTGACAGTGCAAGTTCTGAGTATATTGAAAGTGGAGAGTTAGAAGGATACCCTATATCGTTAATATTATTGTTATCATTTCTGTGATAGTTTAAAAAAAAAGACTTTTTAATTATTAATTATTTATTTAAACGTGAAGCCTGAATTGTTCAATTCAGACTTAATTTGAATAAATCGATTTTTTAAAGAAAATGCGTATTTTCATTTTCCCGTCAATTTGACGGGTGCTCGTAGAGATATGTAGGTATACAAGAAACGCCCGTAAACCTAGTGTTAAAACAATACTTGTGTTTCAATTTCAATTATATTTCATGGATGTACATAAGAACCTTTTGCGTTTACAATAATTTACACATGTTCCACCAAGAAACACTTTCTTTCATTGTTTGTTAGTTATGATTAAATTACTTGTTATGTTGATATAGAATTTTTGAGACATCAAATGATTTCAAATGGTTTCAACCACATTCCATCGTAACTCTTGTTCATAAAAATATTTTGTTTTTCTTTTATTGTAACTAGTGCACAGCAAGTAAGTCTGCTTTTCATTTTCTATTCCGTTTTCTTGGTTTTCTACACGACTGTGACTGAATGTTAAATTCCGGTTTATTTACATTCTAATTATATAATTTTTCAGACGCATAAAATCTCTTGGGAATGATCCGCACACGGATCGAAACGTTGAGATAATAATAAAATTGCAAATTAGCTGACTTTCAATAAGATCGAACCTTTGCGCCGAAATCAGTTTCATCAATATAATTCATTTCGACCGAAAGAAATTACATTTATATCAAATGTTTCTTGATATGTCAAATGAACTCTTCACAAACATTGTTACATACCTTTTAGTTAAAATTCTTCTTTCGTAAAAACTTTTTGAAGTTTTTAGGTTAATGCTGCTAAAACAGTCTTTGAGATTGCAAAGATCAATAAAGTGAACTTTGCGCTGTACGATGACGTAACTCACGAATCTGCACCATTGAAATACCAATTTACGTTAAGTGGGAGTTTAAGTCGAATAAAATCGCAATTATTTCTGCATAGTTAATAGTTGTTATCAAAGGTGTTGCGGAACAATTAAGTAAACGAGGTATTGGATAAAATAAAGGAAAAACCGTAGCGTAAACCTGACAATGTTGAAATAATGTTCTCCGTTTAGCGGGTTAATAGCGTTCACGGTGCGAATCACAGGGAATAAACCAACGCGTTCACAGTCTACTCATTTTTAGAATAGTCTAGTGGATCATCACAGTTGCATTACATAATTATCGATGAATTATGTGTGTTCAGTGACCGGAGTGTCCTCTGCGGACCGTCCCGCTGCGCCGGAAGCGGATACACGCTTCACGGAAGACGGACACCAGTGAAACCAGTCTTGTGTGTACAGACCACTGTGCAGTGGATAAGACCGTGTGCGTCAGACACAGAACTTTGCGCCGGATAAACGCTGGCACCAACTGTGTCCACTGCTGGATAAGTCATTATTAACCTTTCTCGTTCCTACATCGAAAAATTCCGTTCCATAAAACAGGCTTTTTTTCATGATTTTAATGCACTACTGTATATTTAATTATAAATCATTGTATTCAACAGGAAACATCAGCAATTGTAAATGAGTAAAAACAGTAGTAATCGATAGACAGGGCATCTTTATGCAAAATAAAAATTTGCATCATTAATTCCAACGAACAGGTATCAGACACAAATTTCGTTTTTTCTTTGATTATTTTAGTGAATCGAAACTGGTATATTTTTAAATATATTTAATTCTTCTCCCATTTTAAATATCACCTATTCGTTGTTATAATAAATGCATATTTAATTTACATCGCGTGTATAGTATTTTTTGCAAAAATTAGTTATGGAAGCTATATAGATTGCATTGTCTATAAAATAATGCAATAGAAACAGTAAAAATTTTCAATACACAATATATGATTTTGTCTACTTATACTTCGCTTAAGAATAATTATATATTTATAGATTTCTTTATAATTTATATAGAATTAATTAACAGTAAAAATTTTCAATACACAATATATGATTTTGTCTACTTATAGCTCGCTTAAGGATAATTATATATTTATAGATTTCTTTATAATTTATAAAGAATTAATTAACAGTACAAATTTTCAATACACAATATATGATTTTGTCTACTTATAGTTCGCTTAAGGATAATTATATATTTATAGATCTCTTTATAATTTATATAATTATATATTTTTAGATAATTATATATTAAAAAGAATGGAATAAAGAAACCAAGATGGTATAGAATAAAGGACTGCATAATGATCGACGCTATATGTGGAATAAATCGGTGTAACATTTTTATGCGATAGTATTTGTTTAACGGTACCGAGACAGTTGCGTGTTGTTCAGTCGGATAAACTTGAACCATGGTAGATATTTAAAGGACATGGACCGCGAAACTGGTCGTAACCGAGGGTCACGGCCATCCTCTCGTTCCCCGAGTGATTTACGAACAATAAAAGACACGCGCGCGATTAATCCCGCGGTAGCAGTTCACGATTACGTGTCGAAGATTGCATCGCGCCAGCTCGACCGTTGCATAATAGATCTTCCATTAAATCATACACGGTCCCGAGGAGAAACCGCGAGCGCATTTTCAGATTGCAGAACGTCGAAACTCTCAATAGGGTATTGCGCTAAAACGTTTTATAAGTGGCTCATTAACCAGATTGATAACTATCGATTCGCTCTCGCCCGTGAAAGTTTTCATTGACCCGCTGCGCTGTTGTGAATGGAACACACTCCAACAATATCGAAGCTTATTACCTTCTCCGCTCACTGAGACTTTATTCTGAAAGCATAAATTCATTCTCCACGTTTAATTCACTTTTTTATGCACGTTGCATTTATAATAAATTTAAAATAAAACAATTGTTCTTTGAATCTCTGCAAACAATTTTCTTTACTTCTTGTTGAAATGTGCTTGGTTTCTAATTAATCAATCTGTTGCGTGTCGATGTTTGTAGCAGTGTTTTCTCTAACTTCTTCAGCAAGGTAAACAAAAAACTGAAATTTGTATTTTAAGTGACTTTTTATGAGAAACGTGGAATATTCAGTATCACATTGAAAATGTTATAAATAAGAGTATAGTCATGTTAGTGAAGGCTTAATCAAGAACTAACAGATAGATCAAGGTTTTCTTGTTCTTGTCTACAAACGCACCCAACAAACCAAATGAAGTCAGGAAGAATGATATAACATAGATGATCATAGAATTGTCAAAGGATATTAATTACTAGGGGTGTGCGAGTACTCGAAATTTCGAGTTCGGGTCTAGTCGGGAAATTTGTTCGGGATCAGGTCGGGATCCCGAAAGTTTATAAACTTCGGGTACTCGCGATTTCGGGTACCGGAAAGGTACTCGGGTCGGGGTCCCGAAAGTTTGCAATATTCGGGTACTCGAAGTTAAAGTTGGGACAAGTCTGCGGTCAAATCAACAATAAATAACTCTGTGACTCTGTGCATATTAAGACGTCCAAACATCGGTTGTAATAATATTCCTATTTGTAGTAAACACTGTTTACGAAACACTGCTCTTATACGAACAGTGTGCGGACGAAGAGTCGTTGTCTTGTAAGAACAGTGTTCACTAGAAACAGAAACGTCCTTGACGTACATTCTTTCACATAATGTATTCTAAAATATTTTTTCCTCGCGATGTTTGATAACCGATTACTCAAAAAATACAAAAATCATTCTCAACCTGCCAGGGAAAATAAAAGATTGAACTGAAAAATCATAAAACAGCATTATGCTTATATAAATACAACTTTAACTTTGAGTACCCGAATATTGCAAACTTTCGGTACCCGACCCGACCGGACCCGATTACCATTTCAGGTACCCGAAATCGCGGATACCCGAAGTTTATAAAGTTTCGGGATCCCGACCCGACCTTGTCCGACTCGACCCGAGGCTCGGGTACCCGAAATTTTGCACACCCCTATTAGTTACCATCACTGAACTCTGCAAATCATTATAAAACTTTCAACAATAATTAGGTTATCAAAACTAGGATGAGGACCAAGCTATATTTATCACTTGGAAAATAGCTTCTCATAAAAATGAAGTAGTGATGTCATTGATGTTTGTTACTATACGTGTTTCCTTGTATTTTAAAAATGTATAAATGCATAAAGATCCGCAGTCTAATCATCACTAGATGATCTTCATTCATTTCGAAACATTTTCAAAGCGTAAAAAGTTTAAGAAGATAACCCACAATGAAAAGAACAAACTTTTTGTAAATAGCAGAGAAAAATGTTTTTTTGTGGTATTGTATTTGAAAATCTCGTTCCCTGGAACGGAAGCCACAGTATCGAAAGAAGATAGAATTGTATGGGATTGTATATCAGAGATATAGTAACTTCGATGGGACAGTTGTCACACCCTGCCTGTATCGCCTACGAAACGTGTTTTACACAGAAGTCAAGAAGCTCCAGTGAGCATCGATTTAAGGGCCTTCCGGTAGCATCGATAAAGTTACGCATGCGATTACGTGTCGAAGATGCTATCACCTTGAACGTCGTTACATAAGGTTTCCAGGGACGCACAATAGGGGCCCGATGTTCCATTAAACCGTATGCAAATACTCGGGAGAGAACAATGGAACGCGAACGGTCGGATCCGACGTTCGCGAAAAGTCAGTGGTCGGCTGCCGGAACGCTTCCTGGATGTGGCAAGCGATCCAGGGGATCCCTGAAGAAGATCCCAAGGCATTCAAGCCCGTACTTTAACCCTTCTTACACGTACTTTGCATACTAGCACTTGAAAGGTTCCAATGCACTCGCTAAACCTAAACTAACCGCTGCGCTGCTACTTTTCTCGCGCTAAAACGTTCATCGCGAAAATTCGAATTAACACACTATGTGACTAGGCCAATTTTGTATAAATTAGTGCCTTTAAATAACAATTAACACATACAAATATTATCAAATTTATTTTATTCGAAATGTATTACAGTAAAGACTCTGACGTCTGAATTCTTTATTGTTTAAATATTTTCCATAAAGAAATAGTTCGAAATAGTACAACACGATTTATTGTATAACTCGGTAAGAATTTAGTTGAATATTGAAACTAAACGATTACTCCATTATTCGATCATTCGTGTTCTGAGCTACTAGATAAGCTTCCGCGTTTTCTTTCCAGTGGGGAGAACTTTCATTTAGTAATTAGGCAGTCAACAAATTAATGGGTTAATTATGGGATAATTATTTTTTAATTTCTCTTTGTTACAACACCAATTTCTTCCTTAATGATTTTTTAACATGAATTCATTAGATTATCTTGCTCGTGATGGCATGATAAGATGATGTTACTACTAGAAAATGCATTAAAATATTCTCAATTGTTAATCATCAATTTTTAATATGAATCTATTAGTTTATTTGCTGTTCCTCCTATGATATTTCTAAATATATAGAAAACATGTTAACATCTTGTGTTTTTAACCCTCTGTCTACCAAGCGGGTCTATTGGACCCGACTGTATGTAGATACTGTGGTTATTTAACATTTTTTATTTTAATTTCTTGTTATTTAAATTCTTGGGATCTTGTCGTTGCATGACTTTGTTACTTTTCTTATTTTTTATTCTTTAAAGCTAAAAGTTCTTTTTTATATTTACTACGTTTTGTGGTATAAATTTTCTATCGCATAATGAAAGTTTTTTTACGGTAGACAGAGGGTTAATTAATGTAACAGTCTATAATTAGTTCTATCTGTTAATATCCAGAACTGAAATTATTATATAAAGTATTTATACTATCTTCAAACAAACACACTGCTATCCATACAAATTCTGACACGATATTGGTGAAATAAAAATTTGTTTTCCCTCTAGGAATGCTATTCATTGATACGTTATGGGATTGAAAAGATCTACAATAAACGTGCTGCGCTTTTTCATAATATAGAACTTTTAATGATATAAAATGAACCTTTTCAAATTACTAACGAATTGTGAAAGCGCAAAATAAAAGATGTACCTCGTAAAACGCAACATGGAGTAGAACGGTCTTCGACCAATACTAAAACTCCCACACTGTACGTCAAAACTTCGGAAACAAATCACATCTATTTGTGCTTCTACATCGTACCCAAACGAACAAGTGAATGACCCTAAACCATGGACGAAGGGAAACAATAATTGCAAACAGTTATTCAGGGAAGGCTCGTTAACAAATACGTCACGGCTATCTGGCAACCAAAGGAATCCCGCTAGATGCGGCGTGCACAAACACGGGTGTGTCTGATTGAATATAAATCATAATAAATTATACGACAGTCCAGAATTAATTTACCGGACGATGATTTAAGATGTTGCGTATCTTGCGTAATTGGCGCCTCATTTCCGCGTCCAGTCATCCCAGACAGCCGGCGAAATTCATCTTCCCTCAGCGAAAGCCATCGTTATTTCCTGCTAACGGAATTCGTGGCGTTTTCCAGCGGATACGTGATCGATCATGCTAGCCGGTGCGCGTGCGCTCCACTCACGTTCGTTATCCTCTAACAACGTTCGTCGGAGTCTATACTTTTTCCACGCATTGTTCGATTACGTGAATCGTCGTCGTCGGTTCGATCCAAGAATATTCCCGGCGGTACTCGCGAAAAAAGTTATCTTGGCGGGAGAGTTCCTTCTGGTATTCGAATAGGCGAAAATCTCTGCAAGTCTGTAAGACGACGACGGTAGGTAGCGTCTTCTGGAAACGACGAAACGTTCATAAATTGTTCCATTTAAGCGTTGGGCGTTCTCCCAATCATTTTCCCCGTGGCGTACGGTATTCGCGGCATCTTTGCGATCGGCAATGATCGTGGAAATACCGATGGACGTGGTTTTGCGTACCGTTCGCCGGCGAGAGGCGTTCTTCTTTCCCTCGAGGGCAAACCGGCGTACCAACGATCACGATCAAGATCATTGACTTCTCACGAATGTAAAGCGATCCCCTGAAAGAGGCCCCGTACTATGCCGGTGCGATCTTTCGTCCGGATATCACGTGGACACGGGGAAAGGAAGGAATTATCAAAGTCGTGCATCGCCGCGACGTCACGAACTGGCGCACACAAACCCCCCTTTTTTCTTTCGCTGTACGACAACGTTACCCGTGGCTTCCCCCACCCTTTATATCCCCACTTTTGGACAGTGCATGTTTACTGTTGCTTATATTTCTTTTGCGCGAGTTTTGTGTATCCGCAACTTGTAGTTGTTGACCGCGACTTGGTTATTTGGATTTTATCAAACATCTCACAGAGTTGCCCGAGTTCTAGGACTTTCTGAGATATACTAAGCCAATATTTTGCTGTTCATATCATGTACGATTGTATCTATTTCTTTCTTGCTCGTGTCTGCTTATTGTCATTTTTGTAGTGTTTTATATTTTAGACATATTGGATCGTAATACCAATACGTTCTGTTATGATATCTCCTTTTAATTGTTAAAAAACTACAGAATTATAATCAATTCAATTGTATGCTTTCCGACTGCAAGTGGATTCTTTCTAATCAATTTTAAGTACTTTTACAATGTTTCAGAAGTAAACTATGTATTTTCATGCAAAATAAAAATTGTTTCTATCGACTGCAAGAAACAGGAGCCAAATAAGAATTTCGTTTTTTCATTAATTACATGAATAGACTAACTACTAGCATATTGTTGTTCTTAAATTCTTTCAATTTGTTCACGGCTTTAAATCGCACCACCCACATTTTTGTGACAAATGCATCAAATCCGCAGTCTAATAATAAAATATTAGCAAGATGATAATGATTACACTGCGGATCTTTAAGCAAAATAAAAATTGCCTGCATCTGCTGCAAGAATAAAGCTCAAAGCATAAAGCTCACAGTCCAATAATGACGCTGCTAAAACCATCTCAATAAATGCAACGAATCCTATTGTAAAACTTATTATAATGGACAGCGGATCTTCAAGAAAAATAAAAATGTTCTACCTCAATTGCAACAAGCTGGCTTTCTTTCTATATTGAATAGGTTGAAAATATCATAAAAAAATGTACAGATAGCGGATCTTTATGCAAAATAAAAATTTTCCACTGGCTTTCTCACTGTCCTTAATAAGTAGACTGCGGTTCTTTATGCACTTATGGCTTCTGCAAATTTTCGCAAAATGGTAGAATATAAAAATTGACAGAATTTCGTACGATTTTTATTTATTTCAGATCTACAAAGACTGCTTCCTGTAAAAGTAAGATCTTCATTGATTTCATTTTCTTACAAGTCGTCTACGAAAATTGCAAATTTCATAAACTTCCGCAGTCTATTAATAACTTAAAAATAATATGGTATCAGGACCTCCCAAACCAAATACCGTATGGAGATTGGCAAATCGCGAGGGCCGGATTCGATTTCCGGTGTGGTCGGTGCCCCCTCCTTTTTCCTAAAATCCTAAAATAATATTTAACAGTATTTTTAAATTCTTCTGACATCATAAACACATAAAATCCACTGTCGAAGCCTGAAAAGATACGAGTGCAGAAATAGTCTGAATTACGAAAAGAAATCATTTTCCCGAAAATGCTGACAAATGTTCGTGATATTAATTGAACGAGTGGGGGCATAAATTCCGGCGATTCGGTTCGGTGTTAAATCAGTTCTGTGCTGATATTCATGTAGCACAACGCGAAAGATTCACGAGGCGACACGTCCGCAGCCGGTATCAAGCGATCTAAACACTTTCTTTGGCTTTATCGTGTCCGGAGCCACTGGTATTGCCAGCGAACTTACGAACTGATAAAAGGAATAAATTGAGCCGGGGGCCCCAGTGGCGTGCAGCGTCGATCGGGAGAAAGGAAGAATGACTTTCTGCGTTCGCTGGATACTGAAACGCACGTTCAAGGATACCCTCAAGATCACGGTCACGTCGTTACCGCTGGACAATCGCCATCTGTCATCGACCGTTTCACACAGTCAGTGTCCGGCGCACACGTGGAAGCAAAAGAAGAGAAAACAGTAATACTGTGCCGCGATTACCGGCGCATATATCACCACGCATTTGCATTTTCGCCCGAGAAAATCTGCCTGTCAATCGGTCCGCGCATCGTTCACATAAATAATAATTTTATTTCGTTAACTCGCGCTCGCTTGCTTGTGAAAGCACTGATTGGCTGTTACGGTGTATTTATAGCAAACTTTATTTAATATAGCAGAATCATTTCATTTCTGCATTTTGAAAATATACATGAAAGAAATAAAAGACGACCATGGAAAGATATTTGATGTGGAACTGAAGTTTAACATGATGTTTATATGGCATTCTTTAAAATTAATTTCACGTAAATCAATGTCGAAAATAGATATCGAATACTTCTTTCCTTAATAAGGTAGAAATTGATCGTTAAGAAAGGGCAGAAAATAAAAACTTGCGATTATTTCGTTAGAAGTAGAAACAATCGGTTACGGTCAGACACATTCGCGTACAGCAGGGATGGGCATTTTTGTCTCGATTGCGATAAAACCGTCCCCACCATAGCATCCGTCGTTACCATAGAGCAGCGATGTCCAAACTCGGCTCCGGGAGCTGAACGCCGTCCCCACCACCGTTCGCCGTTTCCATAGCCCCGTGACGCGGCGAACCGATTACCAATATGCTCGCTACCCGCGTTAAAAAGATGATCGTCGATTGTTTTATGACACGCGGGTCGGTTACTCGGTTTCTTGGTCGGCGGGGTGAGTACACACTGCGTCTGCGCAAACTAACAGTAGGAAGGGGAAGCAGGCGCGTGAGGGTCCCATACGCTGGACACCGCTGTCATAGGGGAAGGAAGCAGTGATGGTATATGGACTCGGTTTTTTCGCGCATGCGCGACTAAATGCAGGAACGTACCGTACGTCTTATGTTTGCGGGGAAAGTAGGGGAGAACTGTTATTGGCGGGAAACCGGACAGAAGAGTGCAAGACGACACGACGAGACGACCGTACTTCGAAATTTTGGTAAGTTAATGTTAATATATTCGATTTCATAATGACAACTAGTATTGGAGAAGGAGCTACTTGTCAATTCATATTTGAAAATTGAAAAAAACTTTGCGAAACTATGCGGGGTGACTAAGGTACCCCATTTTAGCCCAACTTTGTACTTTACTGACGCTAAAATCGTCGCGCATGCGCGAGAAAACCGAGACCATATACCATCACTGGAAGGAAGTGCTTCGCCCGTCGCGAACAGTGCGCAGGACTCGCGCATCAAAGAGAGATTGGTGGGAGAAGCAGGCGTTCGAGGGGCCCCTACCGTGCACATCACGGGCATACAGTATTGAACAAGATCGTATGCATCAGGAATTTTCAAGTTTGAATTGTTCACCTTAATTCTTCAGAAAGACTGCAAAATAGTGTTAAGAAAGGGTCAAATAAAAATATATGAGTATTTTGTGAGAAGTAGAAACGTTAGCATGGAATATTAAGAACGATTGCTTGATCAATTTTAAAAATGAAATTGTTTACCTCACTTTTCTGATCTTGTGTATCATCTTTTATATGAAATCTATTAACCCGTTCGCTTACAATATCGTGTGAGAGACGTGATGAAGATTCTGAACAGAGTCTAATAAAGATGTATGTTAATAATTTCCTTTAAACCGAAATATAATTCTATTTTGTTGTTATTAATGTACAGCCATTGGAGAACATACAGACATGCAATAGATATACATTTTCTCCTTTTTCTAAAAAATTATGAACTACAAAGAAATTCTAATCACTAAAACCATAAAATAAATCGTAAGGCAAGGGGTTAAATTCAATTCTCAGGTATGATCATTTTGTAAAACATTTTCTAGTTCTCAATTTCTATTTCCGAGTGCGTCGAAGCTGTTGGAATTTATTCGATAAAATAATTGGAATCGGAATCATTGAAAACGCCGTGTTAGGTTCCATTGTGAATCGATTTCGTTTCATTTATCACACGTCAGTTGTTGATTAAGTGTTTTGCTCTGGCAGAAGCACGATTTCACGCACGGCCGGGCAATAAAAGAATGCGATACGAGTTGGTTGTTAAAGGGGAGTGCATCATCGTCATAAACCAACAAAACGTCGTAGCATCGATGAGGTAAGCGTATTCGTTGGCCGAAGGTCAAACGTTAAAGACGAAAGAATTAAAAAGCGCATATCTTAAAAGCCACTCTCGGTACGTAGGAGATCCTTAATGGACGTCGTTGTCGTGAATTTTGTTTGTATCTTTGTTTCGACGCAACGTTTAATCCGTCGTCTCGAACACGAGCTCTCTAACAAAAAGAAAAGCGATATTAATCCTTAAAAGCTCCTTCCTCATACTCCTCGATAATTACAACAAACCGAAGAATTCTTTAATCCAACCACAATTATCAAAAGAAAATGAAGTAGAATTTAATTTACTTGTAATTGAATAAACTTTCAGACGGGTTTGTATCAAATTACTTACAATCGTTTCGTCAACCATGTTTTAATCGACAACATTTGATCGACATTAATTTCGCTGACAATATTAACCCTTTGCACTCGAAACAATTTTAATTCCAAAATCAAAATATTCCATTCAACCTGGAACATTTTTACTTTACGTACTCTTTTTGCATTGTGCATCTGAAATTAAACGTGTTTTCTCATACAACAGTTGAATTTTGAGCAATTTATAGAATAGAGAGGCTAAATTAATAATGTGAATACTGTTTTGAATCATGGTATTGAATAATTGCAAATTCTACTGGTGACTCAGAGTCACCATTCGAGTGCAAAGGATTAATTCACCGATATATTGTAAAATTACTGACATTGACATTTTGCATACTTACACAGGGCGAGGCATTTATCCTGGCCACCTGAAATATCTCGAAAACTAAATTCTAGAGAAAAAAATGATTCAAATAAAAAGTTTAAGTCAAGGAGGGCCTGATATAGCAGTCATATCCATTTCTAATTTTAATCATGTTTTCATGGTCATTTCAAGGTCAACTTTATTTTTTCAAATGGAAACATATATTTTTCATTACAGATTCTTAATCTACGACTTGAAACAAATAACATTTATCTGAAACGTTTTTTTCTTCACCGATTATTTTGTATAATATTGGTTAATAATAATACAAGAGAATTGCAACTTAATTACAAGAAAATCAATTTAACAAGTATTCAGTAACATTCTAATGTTATTTGCATTGCATGCGAGAGAATGTGTAATCTTATTCCAAAGAAACAACAGTAAAAAACTGGTGTATCCCTGCGTGTAATGAACAGGTTGTGTAAGCTCAGTGTTGAATTTCTTTGCTAAGTTTTAAATTTTTTCATTTATCATAAACAAAATGATTTTCTCCGTTAAAACGACATTGTGTATTTATTCAATGAAAATTCAATATTATACAAAATAATCGGCGGAGAATAAAATGTTTCAAATAAAAGTTATTTCTTTCAAGTCGTGGATTAAGAATCTGTAATGAAGAATATATGTTTCCATTTGAAAAAATAAAGTTGACCTTGGAATGACCTTGAAAACATGATGAAAATTAAAAATGGATATGACTACTGCATCAGTTTGACTTTGTCAGTGATTTCATCATATCGGTGAATTAATATTGTCGGCGAAATCAATGTCAGCCAAATGTTGTCGATTAAAACATGGTCGATGAAACGATTGTCAGTAATTTGATAGAAACCCCTTTCAGACATCTCGCATCAGCACGGATTTATGGCCACCGTAACTGCGAGCGCAGTGAAACCTTCTGGTGCGCTGATGATGAAAAATTATGTGCCACTACGTTCTCGTCGAGACGAACGCAATTCCTTCTGCAAGGTGTTGCCCGTCTCGAAGCCCCACACGGATGCGATTCGCGGCGATCATCGGCTAAGGTCATCTATCTCGAGCAATCTGTTGCAACATTTTGTATGGACATTGACCCTTGATTACGCGGAGAATGGTCAGCGCCTTGCAACCGAGTTCCATACTAACGAACCAAGCCGTATTTTTCGCCTCTGATCCTGTCATTTCAAAAACTGGTACACAAATGTTGCATCAATCAAATATTTGTGATTCGGCTCGTAAAAATTTGTCATTCATTTTTTTCGGATCATTTTAACATCTTATTCAATCGTAAATCAAAAATATTTCAACGTTTTCAGAATACACTGTACAAGTTGTACATCGCATTTCTATGCACTTGTTAAACTGTAAGGTCTAAGGAAATATTTCTATCAACAATATTGTAAGTACCATCCGTCCATCAGGAGATGGCAGTGAGAAACTCGTAGGTACCACGTGATCTCCCTTCTAAGCGCTACACGTCTACCGCTATTGGCCGAATCGTGCGACAAAGACGGAAACGAGCATATTAGTGCGACTGGAACAGAGAGATGTGGTGACGCTGAGCGCCTATGTCTACCGTTCCCACCAGAACGTAAGCGTAAGAGTGGGGTCCGCAGCCTGGCGTCTAGAGTGGGGTCTTGCAGTCCCCCTGCTCCCCACTGTCGAAAATCACTGCCATCTCCAGATGGACGGACAAGACATTACTGACATTTTTCTGTTTTCAATCTTCATTCATTTGTTATTTATTTTAATAACGTATTATGAAGTTGTAAATCGAATGGAAAGTATTTTACATTTTCAGAGTGAATTTTATCATGTTTACATCGCATGTTTTCTACTTATTGCATCTATGAAATCGTAAAATGTGTGAAAACATTTATATTAGTGATATTGCAAGTATACTAACATTTATCTGTTTCTAATTTATATTTTTATTCTTTATGCTTATTTTTACTATAAGGAAGTTTTTGGTAAGTGAAATCTATTTCTTTCCAATTTTTCGTTTGCAAAAAAATAATTTACAAAGATGGAATTTGTAAATTTGAGATTGAAGGTTGAAATGCAGCGTTTCAAAGTTGTTTCTACGAATTAGAACGTTTGAAAATTTCCATCGGAACGGCAGATCGTACAAATAGGGGGAAAACAAGCAGTGTGCTGCGTTTATTTGATGCTCGAACAGATCGTTGACTGTATAAATGCCGATCATTTACACGCGATCTTCTTCCGGCACGTAATACCGTGGCTAATGAGCCTTCGTAAACCGATTGCAGGTTACATAAACGTGGGGACACGTCACGAGCGGAGAACCGAGTGCAGCTGAAAAGACCAGTGTTTCGATTTAAAGGGGATACTTCAGTCTAGAATACGATACTTAGGCTGCTTTTACGTTTTTCCTCATAAAACTACAAAACGTTATTTAACTCACGTGTACATTTGTCTACATATTTTAACAAAGTCTGTGAACATTCAGATAGAGGGAAATAAAAATTGTACTTGTTATGAACGATCAAGTATAGTGAACTTCCATATATATATTGTAACATAATAATAAATGCTGTTTATCATTAACTTGACCCGTCAAAATGACGAGACATTATATTTTTAATTTATGATTATCGAAACTGTAAATATGCATCCGCACGGAATTATTAGGCAAATTTATTTTTCTGTGTATATATTATAAAAACGTGGCTAAAAAAATTTGAATAGACACACACTTGCTATTTTTATTAATATTAATAATGTAAAATGGTCACTTTTAGTGCTCTGTAGGTTTAGTGTTAAAATACTGCGTATATGTATTTTATGTGGGTAGTGAATGAACAATAAATGTTCAAAAGATTGTTTGGAAAAATTGTATAATTTTTGAATCGCATTGAAAATCATGTCAGGAAGTGTACAATCTTTAAAAATATTGTTCTTGAAAGAGTGTTCCTCATTCCCCAATTTAATGTTCTGATAGCAAATTTGCACATCTGCTACAAGGAGTCATTTAATTTTTCATTTACCATAGCAAATCTGGTATTTTTAAAATTCTAACCACAATTAAAAAGGAACAATGAAAAATTACAATGTAGGCATTTTTAAGACTGAGTATCGGTGATATGTTGAAGGGCATCGTCATATTAAAAAATGGTTAACTGCCGAGTATAAAAATGTGTAGTATTAAAACGAATAAATATGAAATAGGTTCTTTGGGCAATAAATTCGGTGGTGGTAAAATTGGCAATGCTTTTGGATCGATAAAAAGAAGGGTGTGACCAAAGGTAATGGCCGGACGAGACGTTAATGGGGATTAATTTTTATTCGGCCTACATCCCACGAACGCCTCCTCCCAGCAATGTGAGACAAAGCCTGTAAGGATATGTGGATAAGTATCGTTACATGTGCCAAGCCGCAGGGATAGTCATAATGTAAGCATTGAACCGACGACGGTGCCTGAACCGTCCATTGTATTCCGCGACCGGAGTCACAGGTTCGGCCAGCCTTGAAGCAGTGAACCTCCCAGCGCGACAAGATGATGCATTGTTACATTGCGCGGCCCTATACTTGCCCTTTGGGGTCACGCAGAAAATCGCAAAAGGTTAAGAGGTATCAACGTCGCTGAATCTGCGTTCGCCACCCCACGGAGCCGCGTATTCTACCAGTTTGAGGATTTCAACGACTTCGAGGACTCCCCGTTTAAGCCCTTTCTGCATGCGAACAAAATAGAGACATACAGCAACCTTGCACACTCAGCAGAAAATCGGTAATAATAAGTAGACTGCGACTTTTATGCATTTACAATAAAAATGGGCAGGTGCACATGAAAATGGTGGAAAGATTAACAGAAGTTAGGAACACTAAACTTATTAAAATTGGCAAAGATGGAACATCTTACTGTATTTACAATTGGTGCATACAATTTTCATATTGCGTAAAGATCCGTTCTCTGATAATAAGACAAGAGGACAGTAGAATATGACAATTTGGGGTTACGCTGATTTCACTGGCAATCATTTCACCCTACACAATTTCATCGACACCGAATTTTCACGATGTTATCCAGTGTAGTCGGATTAAGACTTGTCTCCCACTCTACTTTACCCCTTCTACGACGCCATTCCTCCATTCCCCGGCGGCGAGCATCCCTACTCTTCCGCCACAGGCCTGTCACGTGACAATGCGTGCACCCAATTCGCGTTGCGTCTGCGTCGTCGCTAACCCGATAACGGCAGAGAAGGGTGACTGTTTACCCCTCAATTTACCCTCTGTGGCGACATTGACAGTGTCTATGCATCGAGACCTTTAAATCACCGACAATGCTTTCATCGACACCAAGTTTCGTCAACAGTATTTTCATTATACGCAGTAGAAGTCGATCTCACGATGTGAATGTTGACATCGTTGACTTGGTGTCGTTGAAGTGATTGTCGGTGAGGTCAAGGTGAAAGCTTCCTGTTGAGAAATGGTCCCGGGGTGAAGACACACTCAAAGAAATCCTAACTTTTCATAGTATGCAAAATAGTTAAATCTAAGATGGTAGTGTTTTTATGGCATACATTGCAAACGATAAAATTTCAAAAGATTATGGGTGGTGGAGCTAGATTTGCTTGTCACAAATTCAACGTTTTCTATAATAAACGTCTTGCGTTGAAAATTTAAAGCGTATTGAGCAGTTCTATCATTGTTAACGCCTGTACTGTCTGGGTTTATAGTCCGCTTGGACAAAGCAGTCTTTGAGAATGTTTTTACCATAGATTTTAATTGCTTCCTCATTTTGTTACCTCCTTCACTATCCCAACTCTTGATAGCAAACGGATGTGTTACCAGCTCAGAGTTTTCCAAAAGGTACAAACCGCGTCAAACCTCGAACGACCTGATCATACCTGGAGGAAACTCGCGGTGTTGCCAAATTTACACCCTAGCCTCCTTGAAGAAAGCCTTGTTTGTGATGAAAGTGATTGTTTTTATTTTCACTTGTCAATACTGCAGAACGCTTGTACACGATCTAGTTAGTCTCTTGTTGAATAGATACGAACAGAACCAAGTTCTAGTTTTTGTCCTTCCTGCGCAAGGGAAAGTGGTCCTTCGAGAAGTAGTTAAAGTGAATAGTAAATTAGTCAGCATACCACGTGCAAACCAGCCAAAGTCTGTAGGACCGAAACATCGATTACATACCGCAACAATCATCGGTGACATATTTATTCATGCACTTGGCGTATAAGGTTAGAACACTTTGGGAATACCGAAAGGAAAAAAGAAATAGCAAATGTAGGAAGCAATAACGCGAGCATGTAAACTTACTACGTGAGTAGTATGTAACCGTAAAGATAAGGTACGACGTGCATACAACTGATAAGTCTGGAGTTAACAATGGTATGAAAAAGTTTTCTGAGAAAGATTTCTGAAAGAAAATAATAATTGACCACCACGCTCCAATAACTCAAGACCTTACAACGCGTGAAGAATAGAAATAGAGTGTACAATTATTTTTTTTTTATTTTGTTATTTAACGTCGCATCAACTGCCAAGGTTATTAGCGACGGGGGTGGAACAATGAGATTTGGTACTGTAATCGGTGAGTGTACGATGGGTGTGTATGTGTATGGGCGCGTGCGTGAAGGACCTACAGCTTATAAAGGTGGGCTCCGAACCACCTTGGGAATCGCAGTATAATATCACATAGAGTGTACAATTATTATGATTCTCAAATCATATCTTCTTTAAAATGAATTTTCTTTAATATTTATTTTTCCTAAAGATCCACATGATGTAATATTGAGTCAGACTCATGACGTACGTTATGCATTTCATGTGAACATTACGTCTTTTTTTTTAGGACGAAACAAGTTTTTATTCTTTTCTAACCAATATTTACATATCACAGCAGATGTAGACATACAATAAATACAATGTTCATTTTCCCTTCTGTGGATCTATTAGGAACAATGAAGATCAAATCACTGTTAAGAAAATCGCGCGGCAAAGAGGTTAAATTTGATTACTAGACTTCAGATTTTATTTAAGGAAAAACTGAGTTTTTGGAATAATAACGAAATTACAAAAATTGAAGGATGTCGGTATATTATTTTCATTTGTAGAACATTTTAAAGGAAGCAAGATATTTTTCATAAAAATCCGAAGTCCATTGATTAGATATCCCTTTAATAGCGTTTCAATTGAGAATGGCGTGAAGTGAATTATTCTTGGTGACAAATAAGAACATTTTCGTTTTTGCAGTGAATTTAAACGGACGCCCGAAACCGAAAGTATACAAGATAAGCCGTGCTTTACGAAGACAGTGAGACGCGGAAAATTCATCGCAGTGGCACTATCGTCGCGCGGAGCAGTAAATCCAAGTTTCTAGTGAATACGTTTCTCGTGGGCCATTAGGTGATAGCGACTGTACCACGATATCTAACCAGTTCCATAAAACGAACGCTGTTAACACATTCGTCGATATTCCATGCTTGTTCGCGGACACACGTACGTAAATGAATGACGCTACCAAGCACAACTATCTCGAACCCGGGAAATGGAGACATCATTTTGATTATGCAAGACCGCGACGGTGAAGAGTCGGTTTCCTGTCTGAAATGTAAATTAAAGATGCAAATCGTTCGGTAATTAATAGTGGCATGGTCACTGTTCGATCGAAGGTTCGAGTTCTGTTCTGTTAATGGGTTTCTCGATATTCATGTTAAAAAAGGAGATTAGGATAAAAGAGAAAACGTTGCTGGTGAACAAGAAGAGTCAACACTTTCCTTAAGACGATGACTTGTAATTTCACACACGTGCGACAGGCATGATTTTGTATTTTACGTAAACAAAGACAAAGTATTTTCATACATACACGATAATGTTCGAGAAAATTTGTAATTTTTCTGTGGCTGTATTTTTTATGTTTTATAATAGGCTATAAGGCTATTGTTGAAATAAATACTGATAGCAAATGTTAAAATGTGTTAAAACCCTGATTTTTAGAAGATTGGTAATTCCATTTTCCATCTAAGATGGTGTGTAAGATAGTAATATTTAGCTTCAACATTTTTGAAGTTGTCTAGTAGTAAGTATATTGCACGGTAGAACTGTTTAGCAATGCAGACACCTAACAGTAAAGACTATCTGACCTACACATATTAGCAAAGGTACTTAAACACTTAGGCCGCCGAGTGTTGACCTAACCCATATCTAACAGCAAGACTTCCTCATCTAAACCCAACGGTAAAGCACCGGTATTGGCTCTCGGAACATCCTTTTAACCTAAAACTGTCTAACAGCAAGATATACTTACAACAGACAATAGCCCATCGAGATCTTTGTACCATTTTAGTAATTGTACCTACATCAAATACAATTAAATACTTAACACTAACCGTAATAAGAGCGATTTCACATTTTTTATTTTACAATTGTTGAAATCACAAAGATGCTTGCATTAGAAATTATTAAATAAATTTCATCGTTCAAGCAGATGTTGTTGTCAAATTTGACATTCATTCGTGCAATTTTTATAAACCACGTACCAGTTGTTTTGTTGTCACAACTATACCAGTCATGTTTTGTGTTCGGCACGGTTAGTATTAATAATGTAATTACATTGATATAAAGTACTTACAATTCATCTAATTCGTTAAGTCTTAAATACATTCAAATTATACTAAATATCATTAGTATGTAATCGAAGGACAAGCAATCGAAGATTGATGCCTTTCATGACTGTCATTCGATGATCGTGCACTATCATCGTCGTGTGCTCTTCTAATGGAGAAGTTTCACCTTGGAAATGTCATTTCATTCATGTTCAGCTAACGTGACTTTATTCCTCTATTATGGAAGCAGATTTATGATCAGACAATAATTAATTCAAATAGATTTGCGTACGTATAAATTTCTGTACAATCTCCCGTCTAGATGACCTTGAATGACCTTGAAAGACGAAAGTGTTATAGGTCAGTGTTTTCGCCTCGGGATAGGCTACACGCTTACCCAAGTATAAACATACAATATAAAAAAACAGAGGTCACCTTGAAATCTCTGAACTAAGTCCACCTAGAGAAGATTTGTGACCATCATAAGATGTCTCCCCGAAACAGAGTAATCTTCGTTTGAAATATCTTTTACAGCGAATGGGACACCGTACAATATATATATATATATATATATATATATATATATAAAATATTTTTAAGAATCCTCGTCTGCGGAAAAAAAACAGAGGTCACCTTGAAATCTCTGAACCACGTCCACCTAGACAAGATTTGTAACCACCATAAGATGTCTCCCCGAAACAGAGTAATCTTCGTTTGAAATATCTTTTACAGCGAATGGGACACCGTACACTATATGCATAAGCTAGCGGTGCAGATGGGTTAAAAATATTTTTAAGAATCCTCGTCTGCGACGGGGTTAATGTCCGGTGAACAATTCTAAGTTCTAGAACAGTTTCGCTCGATCCCTGAAAAGGACAGACTGGAAGCCTACAGGATTCGCGCGGAAACGATTCGCGAAAGGAGAAGGTGGTTTGGCGGGGGAGTATTTCGCCGGTCAACACGAAGTTCGTGAAGATCGGTGTGCCCCGGGGGTGAACGAAGCGGTTCAATAATGGATATCGATGATGTTGGAAGAGACATCGGCACGTCCGCACGCATTCCGGCAGCCAGTTATAAATCACTGATTCGTATCTCGGTAAGGCCTCCTTAACCAAATGGATGCTACTGTCGATTTGAATTACTGCCCTTACCCGGCGAGAGCCATTGCCAGCCGACATCGTCTCGAAACCGCTCAAAGTTCTATGTAAACTACCGCCCACGTTTACATTCTCTGGCTACGTGGTCGTCTACCACCCTCTTCTCTCTTCCCCCTCTTACCACCCCTCTCTCTCTCTCTCTCTCTCTGCTCTCTCTTTCTGCCCCCGGTCGCTCCTCCCCCGCTGTAGCAATGGAGTTTCTATGCTCGTAGCTCTTCTTCTTCGACGAGTGATCTAAGGAAACGTCTTCGGGGCAACGAGGGAGGGAGCCGTCGCTGTCGCTCATGACTGCCGGGATTTAGAACCGAGGGTGATAGCGACTGAATAAAAGATGAAGCAGGAACACAGCGTATCGGAGGAGCAAAGAGGAGAGTCGCTCACAGTTTCGTAAAAGTTCGCGCGCCGAGAGGGACGAACCGCTCAAGATCCCCGATAAACTCGAAATTCTAGCGTAGCTTTTCGAAATAAGGGGGGCAGACCCCCGTTGGAGAACCGGTTGGCTAGCGAAAAAGCGTACCGGCCGATTCTTTCGCCGGATCCTGGAGCCCTCGCGACTACCGCTTATCTGGGAACCGCTTCTTTGCATAGTTGTCACATAAATTGAAGCGCCTCGCGTCCTGCAACCGGCTTGATCGTTCGCGAGAGCCTTTCAACCTGATCTGGATCAACCGAGAGGCCAACGCAATCCCCTTGCTACACTGATTCTGATCGACAGAGAAGCCAGAACATTGTTGACTTCTAACGTCGGCCACCAGTTCCAGAGGAGCTTTTTGTTCGAGTTTCTGTGGATCTCCTTCGTCTTCTGCGACGATGATTCGGATGAAATGGACAGAGACACTCGTGCGGACTGCAAGCTGCATTCGAGGAGATTACTATGCGTCGCCTGTGACTTCGATGAGTATTCATCTGCTGTGTGGTGTCGAGTTTTTCATAGTTTTTTCAGGATTCTTTAAGGATTTTAGAAGTTGTTGCAGGTATCACATCCGTTTAAGGATCAGGTTCTGGTCAGGATTGTGCAGGTTTGTTAACACTTTCGCGACGGACGAGAACCGGAGAAAAGGTTTAGCTGAATACGGCATATAATTGCTGATGACTATGAACTGACGTAGGACTATGTTCCCCGTCACGAAAGTGGTAAGGGGGATTGGAAATATCGAATTTTTGAGAACCACTCAGTTTGATGGAGGATTCTAAGCTATCATGCAATGAAAACAAAAGATCTGTTAATCTCTATGGGAATTATAGCCCCAGTTATAATTGTGCGACTAATTCTCACAAATTTTACAGCAAACAAATTTCAAGCTCGTAACCTATGATCATAATTGCCAGAAATATTTGGGATTCCTCGTTCCCGCTGCCTGTCGCTCAATCACGTTCCACTAGATGATTTTTTAATTAAGTTCTCGCACGTTCCGTCCGGACACCGACATCCTCACGCGATTCGAAGCCATTAAATGGCTCGCGGCGAAGTTAAAAGGAGCCCGGGGCACGGGGGAATCGAGTGAAATGGGTTGGCAGTTGGGTTTCCAGCGATTCCCGGTGAATTTATGGCGTCACCTGCCTAGGAATGCGAGCGTACAGACAATAGAAGTCTATTCGATCCTCCTCGATCCTCTCGGACGGTCCCCCGTGTACGCGCCGTCCTGATCTACGATCTGTAAATTGGATCAAGAGTGGCCACTGTCCGACGATCCTTTCGTACGCCGCTCTTTTTGCGATCGGAACCGAGAGAATGTTTCGCGCGAGTGTGTGCATGTGTGTACGTGTGCGCGACACGTGCGTGATCATCCGAACGAGCGTGTGTGCGCGTCAGGTGTGAGACTGCGTGGGCTGCGGAAGATGCGTCTTGGAAATGATTGTCTCTTGCCTGAAGGCTGCCTTTCCACGGACACCGTCGTGTCCCGAGGAGAACAATTGTCTATTGTGCTTTTTTACGAAGCCAGATTCTTTTAATGAATCCTGACGCGCCACGCCGCAGACAATCCTACGGTCTCTTCTGGAATTTTAACCTTGGATCGCGAATTTCGCCACGGTAACTGCCCTCGCACAATGTTTCCAATGCATGCTAGCTGGACAACGATTTTGGTTGCGAGACACTGTGTCGGTTGCATTTCCTTGTTAGCAAATGATCGAGAATTTCTTTTTGTACATCCAATCTTTTTGGAGTTTGGTATACAGGGTGATCCTTTTAAGTAAGGCCACGTAAATATCTCTTCAACTTATTGTGATGCGAAAATATTTTTTTTACGTAGTGTACATGGTGTCAAATGACCATTATCTGGCAAGAGCATTTTTAGTAATTATTGCGAAAAGGTCATTATACTCCGATTTTAATGAAATTTAAATATGTTATAGATTTCGTAATTTTAAACAACTTTTTCCATTTCCAATATAGGGGGGTCGCTTTTAGTTTTCGAGATATTTGCAAAAAAACTATTGCTAATACTTATTGAATTTTCTATATTCTTTATACTCTGATTTTGATGAAATTTAAATATGTTATGATTTCGTTTCCTGAAGCTACATAAATAAAAAAAATGCAATGAGAATGAACAAGTCTTTTACAAATTTGATATTCGTACATTATGAGGTTTATTATGATGTGCATAGAACTGTGAACACTAGACAATTTTTGTCACAGAAATTAAATCGATAATAGATTGATTATACATCGAACGACTATCTGTTTGTCGAAAATTGAATGAACTGGGGTGATTTGAAAATATGCATGAGTCTGGAAAAATGAAATGAAATCAACTTGCTTGTTTCTGAATGTACGATCTAATTTAATAGAGTATATAGACCTATAATTAATTTTTCAACACCTTTTAAATGATAAAGAATCGCATATCAACAAAACGCAGCTAAAAGCATTTCAATCAACGCAAGAATAGTTTCCATTGACATAACAGCTCAGAATGGCCGGTCTAGCATGCGTTTGTCCCATTATCAGTTCGAAACACTTCAGAAGGTGCCGTCACGAATTGCCGATCACAAGGAATGCCAAAAATGAGCGTTCGAGGTCAACGCTCGTACTATCTATCGCCACCGAGTAAGAAGTGTGTTTTCAGGGTGACTTGTTGCGCAATCGGCAATATCTTAAATCGATTGTCGTGTATCGATAGGCGTGTGCGAACCACGGCCGGCATCGTTAGTATTCAGAGAGCGTGTTCTGCAGCCGATGTGGCGAGAAGTGCCTAGGAATTCTACTCAGGAAGAATAATTTTAACTTCTGGCTGGTCTCGGTCTCGACATGTGCGTGTCCTCCGACAACCTTGCTCCAGCAGCGATAAAATTCACGAACGACATATGTAAATGGCGATCCTCCGAAAGAAAACGAAAGTGTGAGGAACGGATCAGGGTCGGGTTAGATGAATTAAACCGCTGCTGATCGTAGGATAATGTTAGTTATCCGAGAATGGGTAATAAATTTTAATCGTTGCGAGCGTAAGAATATTTAAATGTGTATTAGATCGAGGAAAAAGTCGATTTCGTTTGAGTAAAAGCCTAAAGTTATTAGATTGTAGGAGAAAGTCGTATTTGTGTGAATTTGATGGAGTACACGTTACCACGGGTCATATAAAGATATTTTAATAAAAGCATTTAATTACAATTGTTTAACCGTTCCAAATTGTTATCGTGTAACACGAAACGGAGGGAACACTTTCGATTTAATATAATTTAATACACGAATAAGTATGTAATTATTTGTGCTACTCATATTCTATAGAAGAAAAGAACATGTTTTCAGGTATTTAAAGTAGATTTTCTCGAATAGTGTTTACTGGTAGGAAAGCCTTAACAAAGTTGGACGGCAGTAGTAATCAAATAATGAATCAATTGAAGTGTACAAAATTGAGGTACTTATTTATGGTATTTTCATCAGAAGAGCAAATTTTATCGTTTACCTAACAAATGATCAAGTATTTTTAAACGATAATATCAATGTAGCCATTGCTTACACATTTATCGATAAGTGGCCTTTAAAGTATTCTTCTTGAAAGGGTAATAAACTCGGCAAAACGACTATATGGACACTGCAGCTCGTCCATACTAGGCAATTAAACGATCGAATACCAGTGGAGTTTCAATAATAAAAGCAATTGCGTTTCTAATGGATCGCCTATTAAGTTCAAGACCTTTTGCGCCATGAGCCACGCGTTAAGTTCACGTCCATCGAGCTGACTGCCATTGATTCGCTTGAGAGTGAGTGAACTTTCAACTTTTCTAAAAGTCTCGCGAGATTTTGATCGGTCTTGATAATATTTCACTTTATCCGATTCATTAACTTTGTCATCTACAGGATATTAATCGCGTTGAACGAAAGAAATCTTCTTTTGCACAAAGATTCCTAGATCATTCATAACTAAAATCATTTCGGATGCTACAGTATACTTATGCCAAAATGCTTCTAGATTAGATATATGGTCGAGACAACAATTCTAATCAAATGACCAAGCTTCTCTGTTTTTAATTATTCTTTCTAAGAAACATTCAACAACGTTTTTGTGACTTTTTTTTTATTACAATGGGATCAAACGCGACACAATATGGATTACTTTCACGTGCTTAATTAACGATTCAGTAGAACCTCGATTATCCGAATGGATAATAATCCTTCATTATTCGCATACATGTTTCACACGTAAACAATTCGATCCTTATACAATAAAATTCGAAAGATTTAATCTGGCATGCAGCATACTAGATTTGTTCAGATAATAGAGGTTCTACTAAATCGTGAATTAAACGAGTAAACATGATTTCATGACACGAAGTCATGTTTTGTATGATTGCAATCAGAAAAGAGTCACAGATATGTCGGTCAAATTTTCAGATAAGAATTATTAGAAATAAAAAAGTTTTGTCACTAAATTAGCGTTGTCTACGTTCAAAGCTATCGGCAAGAGATCAAAGAATAGTGTCCGTACAAAATATGAGTGACATTTCTATCTCGAAATGTTCACTGGTAGAGAATAGATTGATTCTCGTTAATTATCACTAATTTCATGGAAAAATGTTAAATCACAAATGAACGCGTGTATATAGAACCCCGTGACGTTATTCGAACAAGAATACGCAACGGCACACGCGTCTCTGCATTAGCTAGTGGCAGCCGGGCTGTCGTTGCAGCCACGGCTCTGAATCATTCATTCGTCCCGTGCCGTTCGTTCGCAGCGGTGCAGCATGCCCGTTGCACTTTCGTGGTCCTTTTGTCGTCCCCGCATATCGCGGTTAATATTGTACGTATACAATGCAACATCGTCTCGGGGCGTAGGCAGACCGCAAGAGGGAGAGGCTCTTCCTCCGATGGGTTTTTACTTCTACAGCCTCCGCATCATTCTGTTCAAGACTTCTTCACTTGTTCTGGGTGTGACGAATTTTGCCGTATCTAAAAGTTCTTTTTTTGCTCGTGGTTCTTTCGCGGGTATCACGGCGGCCATTGTTTGCACTGTTTGCTGGGAGGTTTGTGCCCATTTAATGGCAATATAATAGTTGCTCTCGTTGCTAAACCTTTCATACTTTATGAATATAAATATAACCGATTGTACAGGGTGTCTCATTTAAGTTGAGATTGTAAAAAATCTCGAAGACATGTGATTTAAAAAAAATAATAAACTGACACATGTCCTTTAGTGTTCCGAGTGGGAGGAGTCAAATTGCATTACAAATTTTCTAATGCGTGGGCGTTTTCAAGGTTATTTTAAGGTCATCTTGACTTTTTTTTATCATGAACCCATACTTTTTATTCCGGAATCATAGTATACGTAGAAAAATGCACAACTTTTGTTTAAAACATTTTTTTGCAAGTTCAATATTTCTTAAGATATTTAGCTGATGTTTATCGTAAATCTTATTGCAAGAATACCAGATGTGGTGTCAGCATAAATTTTAAAAGATGTTTCGCTACATATCTTAAGAAATATTGAACTTACAAAAAAATGTTTCAAACAAAAGTTGTACATATTTTTACGTAGAATATGATTCCGAAATAAAAGATATGGGTTTATGATAAAAGAAGTCAAAATGACCTTGAAATAACCTTGAAACACTAAAGGACATGTGTCAGTTTGGTTTTTTTAAATCACATGTCTTCGAGATTTCTCACAATCTCAACTTAAATGGAACACCCTGTATACAGGCTTCCTTTATCAAACTTACACTAAGTTATATAATAATGTTTATTGTGACTAGTGGATTTCATGCATTTATTGCAAAAATTAAGAAAGAAAATGGAAAACTGTGAAGACAGGAATTTAACACTAAACCAACCGTCACCGGTCAAATTGACCGGTTCCAGATGTTTAATTTCACAATTATTGAAATTATAAAGATGTTTGCGTGGGAAATGATTAAATAAATTTATTTAGTAGAGCACATATTATAATACGAACCGCACAAAATCCAAATAAATTAAATATCGTCATTTCTACAAGGCAAAATATATTAATTACTTTTAAGGATGGGTAGGTATAGTGTTAAGTATATCGTTATAATATTTTCGACCTATCAAAATTCTTAAAATGAAGAATACGTTCTTAAGTAACTTATTTCTAGTTAATTATTCTAATTACTACTTTACATGGTATATTTTCTATTTTCTATCGAAAAATGTAGTTTCGAATAGATTGAAGGATAAACTCAATGTGTAATGAACTATTCGGCTCGGTATCATTCATATTTTCCATGTCGAGGTGAGGAATGTTGAGTATCAGCTGCCAATTTATTATTCTCCTTCAGAACCATCATGTGTTAACTGCGCATCTATTTGTCAGGAATCATTCCTGGCTCTCGACATGGTGCAGCGAGATGGACAATCGAGTGTCATATACAGCAATAAAATGCGTCTCTCATCTTTCATTTATCGTTAAATATATCTGTGCAATGTACGTATTTGAATCTTTCCAACATTTGCAATATTGTGTTGCAATTATTTTGCAATAATGAACCACAAGTGTCCTACAAGATTGAATATTACTTCAAAGTAGAGCACAACAGATTTTAATGAAACGAAAAATAAGAACATCTAATGATAAAATGCAAACTTTTACGAAATCATAAGTGTCCTATAATTTTAGTAACTCAATAAAATGAATAAATTATAAGGCAGTATTTATCCATAACAGAACTAAATAGAATTTGTACGAAAAGAGAAACAATGAATAATTTAAGGATCAAATACAAGAATTAAGAAAATCATAAGTGCCCTATAGGTTTCCATATTCCAGTAATATTAGTAAATTACAAGGTACTATTTGTTCATAGTACAATTCAACAGAATTTGAATAAATAAATCTGAAATAACGTAAAGATAAAATACATGAATTTACTACATCATAAAAGACCTGCGACATTACATATTCCAATAATATGAATAAATAACGAGACACCATTAACTCGCGGAAAAGTTCGACGTTTAAAATCGGAATGGAAGAAATTGCAAAGTAATAGAAGGATCGAACACCGAATCACGATGCTATATAAAGAATAGGAGACTGAGATCCCCGTGAAACAAGGGAAACCAATCGAATTATATGTCCTCCCATGGAATAGACCGTAGCACACAGACACCTGGCTCCCATCCAAGGGATAGAAAAAAAAAAGAAAATCCTTCCCCCGTGAGACGGCCGTGTGCATTTCAATTTTCCCGTCGAACGTGAAGAAAGACGGCGGAGCAGGCTGAAGGATGTGTACACGTCCGCGAGGAAATTCTAAGAGTCATGGAACGAGCGAGTGCGAGAGCCGTAGTAGAAGTCCGAGAAGCGGCTCCAAGAGAGCCTAGTTCTCTAATGTCCTTTTGCGTGGCAGTCACTCGCAGCACGTCCGTCTATGATTCCTCAGCAACATTCTTCGAGCTCAGCAGCGCTATAACCGTAGCGAGAGAGCCGTGGCAGCCGGTAACATAAGTTCAAGCCGAAGAGCGCATCGTTCCACGAGTTGAACAGAGACGAACCGAGCCGCATGTGCGCCACTCGGCTCCAGTATTTCTTCGTTCGTTCCCCTTCTTTGCCTTCGTCTTCTTTTTCTTCCCTCTTCGTTTTTCCCCTCTTTCCAGTTTGTATCGTCCTGTGATTCCACCAAGCGGAACTGCCGGTATATCAAGCCGCGCCGACGTTTTCCTATATACAGCGCGCCGGACGATGCGCCCACTGCACTTACCAGGGCTATGCACTTTTTCGATCTTACACACACATAACCTCAAACTGACGGAAACCAAGAGATGTTAGTAAACAGACGAATTTTCCACTGATGTAACCTCGTTTCTTTGGGTGGAGTCTGACGTGGGAGTTTCTCGGATGAGTGATTTGTACTGACCTCGATGGTCGTGACGGGTCGAGAAGACATCGGGACGAGACAGGTCGGGTTCTCGAAAATTTCGGGATTCTCGATTTTGTCGAGATTTTCGAAAATCTCGGAATTCTCGATTTTGTCGAGATTCTCGGAAATGTTCGAGATTCTCGATTTTGTCGAGATTGTCGGAAATGTTCGAGATTCTCGATTTTGTCGAGATTGTCGGAAATGTTCGAGATTCTCGATGGTTTCGGGATTCTCGAATGTTTCGGGTTTTCCAACTCTATACTAATGAATAGAGGTGTGCGAGAACTCGAAAATATATTGATCTCGATGGTCGAGACGAGTCGGGAAGACATCGAGACGAGATGGGTCGGGTTCTCGAAAATTTCGGGATTCTCGATTTTGTCGAGATTCTCGAAAATTTCGGGATTCTCGATTTTATCGAGATTCTCGAAAATCTCGGAATTCTCGATTTTGTCGAGATTCTCGGAAATGTTCGAGATTCTCGATTTTGTCGAGATTGTCGGAAATGTTCGAGATTCTCGATGGTTTCGGGATTCTCGAATGTTTCGGTTTTTCCAACTCTATACTAATGAATAGAGGTGTGCGAGAACTCGAAAATATATTGATCTCGATGGTCGAGACGAGTCGGGAAGACATCGAGACGAGACGGGTCGGGTTCTCGAAAATTTCGGGATTCTCGATTTTGTCAATATTCTCGAAAATTTCGGGATTCTCGATTTTATCGAGATTCTCGAAAATCTCGGAATTCTCGATTTTGTCGAGATTCTCGGAAATGTTCGAGATTCTCGATTTTGTCGAGATTGTCGGAAATGTTCGAGATTCTCGATGGTTTCGGGATTCTCGAATGTTTCGGTTTTTCCAACTCTATACTAATTAATGGAGGTGTGCGAGAACTCGAAAATATATTGATCTCGATGGTCGAGACGAGTCGGGAAGACATCGAGACGAGACGGGTCGGGTTTTCTAAAATTTCGGGATTCTCGATTTTGTCGAGATTCTCGAAAATTTCGGGATTCTCGATTTTATCGAGATTCTCGAAAATCTCGGAATTCTCGATTTTGTCGAGATTCTCGGAAATGTTCGAGATTCTCGATTTTGTCGAGATTGTCGGAAATGTTCGAGATTCTCGATGGTTTCGGGATTCTCGAATGTTTCGGTTTTCCCAACTCTATACTAATGAATAGAGGTGTGCGAGAACTCGAAAATATATTGATCTCGATGGTCGAGACGAGTCGGGAAGACATCGAGACGAGACGGGTCGGGTTCTCTAAAATTTCGGGATTCTCGATTTCGTCGAGATTCTCGGAAATATTCGAGATTCTCGCAGGTCTCGAGGTTCTCGAAAGCCTCGAAAGGAAGAAAAAAGAAGATTCAATGAATACATTTTATAATATAGTTCTCGAAAACTCCTCAAATATCAGAAACCTAATATCGCGATCGATTTTGAAGCGAGTCTCATAACGGTAATCGAGTACTGAACACCTTAAAATTTGCGAGAATCCCGAAACTTTCAAAAATCTCGAACATTTTCGAGAATCCCGAAATTTTCGAGAACTCATCCCGATCTCGAAAAAAAATTCTCGTCTCGTCCCGACTCGATATTTTCGGGGTCTCGCAGAGCACTAGTAATTGGTAGGCTGACGATCTTTATGCGAAATAAAAATTTTCTGCATCTGTTGCATGGAACAGAAGTAATAATTTTATTATATTAATAACATGCTTAAATTCGGTGAATGTCGTCACAGTTTTGTATTTCTTCATTTTTGTCATAACTGCATAAAATCCGCAGTATAGTAATCATGTTTTTATATTTTCCTTTTCAACAGGAAGAAAGGAAATTCGCATCCCCTACGAGGTAGCTTAATATTTATTATATATGGATTTTTAGTGCTGCTGTTCAAAGTGTATTAATGATACGAAACTTATTAGCAACAAAAATAAAGTACTGAAGTGTTATTGTGTGTATAAAGTCTACACAGAAGAAAGGCTATAATAAACTCGATTTGTCAAATGAATTTTAAAAGTCGTATTATTAAAATAGAATTTATAATGTCATATTAATACTTCTGTGCCTCGACTACCCCTCTTCCTTTTAACAGAGCAAATACGGTACAAAACATTGAAAAGATGATGACCATGTTCCATGAACCGCGCTAATGGCAGCTAAAGACATCGCAGAAGCAAAACCCGAGAAAAAGATTGTATACTCGAGACAGGCTCGTAGAAGAAACAGAATGGATGAAGAAAATAATTGAAGTGGCACGATAATACCGACATAAGGAACGAGTTTACACGCAATTTGAAAAAATTCGTTTAATACGACGAGCCTAATAGGATCTAACAAAAAGCGTAAATACTCGTTGCCATGGGAAAAGAAACGAGCAAAACGAAAGAACAAAATCAGGGATCGAAAAATCACGTAGACAAACCCACGTGAGAATTTTGATCCTCGTACATGTCGAAACCAGTATTTCTGTGCAATTAAATAAATAAGAAAACGAACGGACAAAATCGCAGATGGAAAAGTCACGTAGACAACCCCACGTGAGAATTTTGATTCTCGTACGTGTCGAAACCAATATTTTTGTGCAATTAAATAAATAAGAAAACGAACGAACAAAATCACAGATGGAAAAATCACGTAGACAAACTCACGTGAGGATTTTGATCCTCTTACGTGTCGAAACCAGTATTTCTGTGCAATTAAATAAATAAGAAAACGAACGAACAAAATCAGAGATCGAAAAATTACGTAGACAAACCCACATGAGAATTTTGATTCTCGTACGTGTCGAAACCAGTATTTCTGTGCAATTAAATAAATAAGAAAACGAAAAGATTAAACGCTCAACAACATAAGCAGATGAACAACTCGAAGGGGTAGAAGTAATTAAGAAAGACGAGCGAATAGCAGAAACAGGTGAGTACCGGCTAATAAAGATTCTGACACCCGTATCGCGCTGTATCGTTCCGCGTGCATTTAATGCAAGCATTTATGCATTTAATTCAAATTACCTTCGGCAGTTTTCGTGTGAACAGGCGCATCAATTATACGATACAAACGTTGTCGGAGATACAGGGAACGTTATTCGCGGGGATTGATTGAGAAACGCCGCGGAATAAGACACATCTTTCGAGGCACATGTCGAAATTATATTCGCGCGATGGGACCAGGTTCACTGCACTCCCACGGTTACGTTTTGTTCCACCTAGGTTTTGCCGGTTGATTGAATTGTGTAATTACCGCGTGGAGCCGAGTGGACGGCAAACTCGATTATGACAATGCCGAAACTCTCCATTACAGCAATGAAAAACCTTCGGAAATTCAGGTGCGTCAACGAAATTAATAAACCTTTCAATCATATAACTGCTTCGCTAATTTCGAGATTAAATTGTGATAAGTGGATTGTAGATTTTGTACATCTATAATAAAATATGGGTGAGTGACATTTAAAACAGTGTGAAGATTAAAAGAAATTTACAGTCAGCCAAAAAAGTTTTCGTACACATGTTAAAATGAAATAACTTTTTTAAAATGATTTCTGACAACTTTAGATTTTTTGAGATCTTAGAAGGATTAGTTTACCAGCGGATGTACCAAAAAAACTTTGAAAAAATTGAATTTTGTTAGAATAGCAGAGAAAATACAAGAAGCTGTTTTTACAAATTTTTCATGTAGGTTAGGTATATTGAAAAGGTTAAAGTTAGGTATATTGAAAATTTAAAAAATAAGTTTTGGAGATCTGTGCCAATTATACACACGATGAAAATTTCATCGAAATCGGTCAACTTTCCCATAAGTAACGAACGTTTCAAGATGAGAGCTTAAAGGTGAAATTCTCTGACAATGCCGAAAATTTGAAAATTCACCCTTAAGTCCTCATTTTGAAACGTTTGTTTGTATTTTTTAAATTTTCAATATAGACCCACATAAAAAATTTGTAAAAACAACTTTTCTTATTTTATCTGCTATTCCAACAAAATTCAATTTTTTCAAAGTTTTTTTGGTACATCAGCTGGTAAACTAATCCTTCTAAGATCTCAAAAAATCTAAAGTCGTCAGAACTCATTTTAAAAATGTTATTTCATTTTAAAGTGTGTACGGAAACTTTCTTGACTGACTGTACGTCGATGTATTAATTGATTTAAATTATTGATGGAAGAGACAGATTTTTATATGGCTCCTGTTCTTTGGAAATCGTGTAGACAAATTTGCAAAATAAAAATCCGCAATCTATGACATTCCGTAAAATTATGAACAGCTAGCGAAGCTCGTTGTTATAGTCTTTTTAATATAATATAACTATTATTACAATAAATACGCAAACGTCAATTAAGGAAGTATACAACATACTCTCTCTATCAAAAATCAAATATCCTTCTGCATTAATCTGTCAACGTTCTAATTTCATTGTGCAAAAATTAGAATGAATAAAATGGAATCGTAAATGTACAGACATACTCCACAATGTGCGTAATACTTAGTATATACATTTTCAGTGAACCAAGATTTCTCTTGAAGATAATTAAATGAGAAAAGAAGAAGGTGAAGATTGAATATGAAGGATTTGTAGTGAACATGCTGAATGTTTCGAAGTAGAGTTTCGATTTAAAGAGATAAAGTGTGAAGATTTCACAGAGTCATGAACACCCGAACGAAACAACTGCAATGAGACTACTATGAATGCAAATCTCCATTGATTAAGGATACGACGATATTGAATTACGTGAATAACAAGTGAGCGATTTCTTCGCTGAATTCTTTCCCGTCCCACTATAGGAGAATTCATTTACGAAACACAAAGCGGACTCCATCGTCTGTGTTCCTTTCATAGAATCGGCAGCAACGAAACCCATAAAAAAAGCTCCGAACAGTATGCCTTTCTCATCGCCGTAGCTAAATCACCTATTGTCCATGGAAATAAAAATCCATTCGCGAGGCTCTTCCCAGCGATTTCTTCTTACAATTGACCTCCTCGAAACGCCATTCACGGGTCCATCTAGTTAATTCATCTTCGCGAAATTGAATTTCCCTTGATTCTCTAAAGGTCCACGGACCAATAGAAAGCCTCTCATCGGAGGCTTAACTGGTTTCGGCGAATTAAAAACCAGAGCAGACGGCGGTCGAAGAAGATCGCGATCGTTTTGCTCTGGGTTCCCGGAGATCATGCAGATCGAAAGAGCGAGAGCGACGCGGGGAAAAAACTGGAAGGAGAGCGTAGTATGCAGGTTATGTTAACCCGTCGGCTGTGAAATGAGAATCTTTTCGTTCGACCGACACGCCCAGCGGCGGCCTTGCAGCTTAGTAGCCAAGTCATTTTGATGGCCGCGATTATCCTCGCGGGAATAATCGATCGTATCGTTTCATCAGAGTCGCATTGTGGCCCGCGGAATGAAACGTGTAGCGAAGTAGAGCCCATAGGAGCTCAGCTGTTTCACTATGCGAGCGAGATGCGTCGATCAACAAAACATCCCGGTTTTCGATGGAAATATCGCTTATGCGAGTAACTCCACCGCGGAGGAATGTCGGGCTTTAATGGAATTATGGGACTTTGTGTCGAATTCAATGTGGGATTTCCTAAACGCGTCGCGCGGCTGCGTTTTGCGAACATAAGTAAGAACAGAATGAATAATAATACATACAGTGTGTCTCACGAACTCTGTATAACAATAAATTCTTAGAATTTTGCAAATTCTTTAGAACCTGCAAGGATCACGAAAATTACAAAGGTACTTTTTATTTTTTATTTTGTTAAATGAATAACTTTGATTTTAAGAAATTCATCGACATTAAATTAACCCTTAGCACTCGAATGGCGACTCTGAGGCGCCACTACAAATTGCTACACCATTATTCAGAATATTGTTTACATGATTAAATTTGTTTATATGTAATAAATTACTAAACATTTATGTATTATATGAGGTACTATATCACTTTCTTACGCATGTAATGAAAATAAATTATGTACAATGGAAATATTTTAGGTTAGAAGAAATGTTTGGTTTTTTAGTTGAAATAGCTCCGAGTGCAAAGGGTTAAAAGCACCAAGCTAACACAGAATCGAAGAGAAATCTTCAGTACAGTCTGAATCGTGAACGATATTAAAGTAATAACTTCCCTCAACGAATCGAGCCACTGAACCTATTTGGATAATTATCAACAATGCAACAATTCCGAAAGAATACCAACATTTTTGCAGACGAATACACTTTCTCTGCCACACAGGTAGAAATCATCGTCCAATCTTGGTCGGTCAGCTTCAGAGACGATTAAGTTTCTAACGGACTGTAAATGCAAAAAATAGAACTGCAGCGCGTCGAATCAATTTTTACAAATTATCGGATTAGCATGGTTTCGTTCCGGCGAATCTAAACCGATCATATAGCCGCGGATCCAATCAGAAACGGGTCTGGGTTTCTCTCGGGATCTTTCATTTTCGAAGAAGAGGCTCGGCGGTGGCATAGTTGACCGTGATCCTGAGATTTCTTCGTTGAAGAGGAATGTTCGCCGGCATATAAAAGAGCAATCATCCAGAACGGTAGGGTCTGTCTGGTAACGCGTGAGTGGGCTCATTCACTCGTTTCGTTTCGTTTCATTTCGAATTGTACGACCGAGATGATAACTCGGTTCTACGCTCCGCTGGCATTCCCTCGCCTCGGTTAAAGACCTAACCGACTTAACCTAGCCTAACGCAAAGAGTCTCATAGAACCCTTTCCTTCCGTCCTTCCTTCCCTGTGTTCCAGCCATAGCACATGAACGACCACCGAGAGGACCATGGACGCCGCAGACCGGCCATTTTGTTATATAACTCGCACGCGAAGACTACTCCGCGGGCTAGAAAAACGCTTAGACAATGCCGCATGTTGCGGCTTCCATCGTATAAGGACAGTCTAGGATGCAGCCATCCTTGTTCCGACGAGGATGTCGCTTTATAGTGTGGTCGTCCTTCTGCAATAATTGAAAACTCACTATCTTCACTTCGTGAGACCACGAAGTTCACGCTGTAGTCAATAGGATCTTCGATGTTCGACAAATTCTTTGAACATCCTGTGCGATATCATTTTTATATTCTGATCATTAAGATCTTCGATGTTCGACAAATTCTTTCAACATCCTGTGCGATATCATTTTTATATTCTGATCATTTATCCAACGAATTTGTAATCTTACTGCTCGGAAATATTGGTATTAAATATAATAATGTATAGTAGCGGGAAACTCCCACCACGAGAGCGGCGCGGCGCGCGCAGCACTCACTAACTCTACGGTTGTACGTAGTAGTGGAATGAGGTTCCATAGTGGGGACCTTGCAGTTCTCGGAAGGGAGTACGTTGGAACCCCCTGAATATAGATCGTTCCTTGATCTGTCTATATGTAACAATTTCTACTTACAATGAATTGTTATGAATTCTATATGTCCTTATATGGTATTGCCCGCGCAACGAGAGTTGGCACAGAGAAGCTTCTGGGTACCACGTGATGCTCCCACTACGCTTTACACGTCTTCCGCGATTGGCCGAATCGCTTGACGAAGACAACAAACGAGCGTATTGAGTGTGACTGTAACAGAGAGATATGGTGACGCTGAGCGTCTATGTCGACCGTTCCCGCCAAAACGTAAGCGTAAAAGGGGGATCTACTGATCAGTGGTGGGATCCGCAGCCGTGCGTCAAGAGTGAAGACTCGCCGCCCCCCCCCCCCCTGCACCCCACTGACGAGATTTTGTGCCAACTCTCGTTGCGCGGACAATACTATATAAAAACATATAGAATTCATAACAATTCATTGTAAGTGGAAATAGTTACATATAGACAGATAAAGGAACGATCTATATTCAGGGAGTTCCAATGTACTCCCCTCCGAGAACTGCAAGGTTCCCACCATCGAACCTCATCCCACTACTACGTACAACCGTAGAATTAGTGAGTGCTGCGCGCGCCGCGCCGCTCTCGTGGTGGGAGTTTCCCGCTACTATACATTATTGCGATGACGTCTCAGAGTGGGGGAAGGACCTAAGCGGGGAAGGTGCCTCGAATAGCTCCGGAGCTACTGGTTGGAACTGCCTGATCTATATAATTACATAATATCAGACATCCAGTGTTTTTAAATATATTGGCTGCATGATTTTTTAAATTTACACATTTATTTGTTCATTTCATTCAACGTACGTTTAATCTAATTTTGCTCTTCAGAAATGTTGGTATTGAGTAAGGTAAATACATGTTGCAGATTAATTCATTGTAAATAAAAATGATTGACAATAGAAAACAAAAATAATAAATAATATAGACGGACGGAGAAACGATTGAAACATGAAATACATATAAACGTTCGATACAATCAATTTTTGAATTCGCTGTAGAAATGGTTGCTCATAGGCAGACAGAGGAACGATGTGTATATAAAATCTCTTGGATTGCGTAGCTTGGATCAAGTATCTCATCAGTTGCAACAAGTACAAAATAAGAAACCTGGAATCGGTTATTCGAATGGTAGTGATAACTTTGCTATTAATTTTGCGGAGTGGGGGATTTAACAGCGATTTAGAAAGGACGCCGTTGAAATTAGTAGGAACGGTTCCGCGGCCGGTGTGTGCCACAGTGACTCAGTCCCCGAAATTTACGTCCTTCACGAAACCGCGTTTCGTGTAAGCTCGCAGGACCCCGGAGGAGGACCGAAACGAAGAAGAATTCGTGAACAAGCCTCGGCGACCCCCGCTTTGAAAAAAGGGGGGTAGGCGACAGGTTAGGCGGGGGAGGACCGGGGGCGAAGTACGATTCGAAGGAATCGTAAATTGCCTAAAGGCTGCGTGGCCATCTGTTCATCCTGGTATCCGCACAAACCATTGTCAGCTGCTTCTTCGTTCTCTCTCTCTCTCTCTCTCTCTCTGTCACTCTCTCTCTCTCTCTCTCTCTCTCTCTCTCTCTCTCTCTCTCTCTCTCTCTCTCTCTCTCTCTCTCTTCCCCACCTCCTTCGTCCTCGCTATTTACTACGGACCTATAAGGGTTTGCGACCAGTCGGCTCGCGACCACGTGTTTCTCTTCGCCGGATGCATTCCCACTATGCAACCTGGATAGAACACAATGCCGTGGATAATGAAAAATCGACAGAAATCCTGTAATTGCCAGGACTGGTATTTTACGTTCCGTGTGTGCGCACCTATCTATTCGGAAACACTTGAACTCGTGTTCGCCGCATACTTTACAACCGATGCACCCGAGCCTAGAGTGCAACACGGATCGGTTCTGCGTGCACTCGCCACCTTATCCGGCTTCCTGCGCGTTGACAATGAGAATTGTAGTTAACGCTTCCTGAGAGTTCTGCAATTTTCACGGGAAAATGGGTAATTAATCCTTTAAACGTTTTGCTTGTTGCCGGATGTCTTTGAGTGTTTCATAATACTGGCTGTGAACTTACGTGTTACGTTTCATTAGGATTTCGCACCTCAGAATTAGTTATCTAGTGAATAGGTTACGGAGAAAGGTGTATCACTAATTGCAGAACTATTTTCTGAATTTTACTGCGTCACTAATTGGGTCAACTCTTGAGAAACTGAGACGGAAGATCTGAGTTCACAAGTTACAAAATGCAGAAGTGTATTACTGTAAAATATTATTAAAAAATGATTTAATACGTTTTCGTGATTTATATTAAAGGATCCTGACATTAGGTTATGCCCATAGATTAATGATTGCATTTCAAAATTACAGTGTTTAATTTAATAGAAAGCGCACAATGTTTAGACTTAACTTTAAAATGTTACTCGAGCTTGTGTTGCAGTATTTTTAATTGAGGTATTCGGTGACTATAAGCATTTACATGGTTAATGAGAGTTCTACCTTTTGAAGGCTAATTGCAACTTATGTAACGATGACAATGTATTTGTAGTTGTGGCATGAATTATACGTAGAAAATATCAGAAAGAAGAGACTATGTATTGCTTGTTCTGATTCATCTCTGACTATTATGAATCCCGCACCTTCTATTCTTCTGCATCGCGTGTACACCTCTTGGTTGACCACGATGATGAATGGCGGTATGACTCATATGCCCTTCCCCGAGATAAAACAATAGCAGCAAGATTCTTCAATATCTACAGTGGAGTACTTCGAAGTGTAACCTTGTATCTCCGAAGAACGTCATCCTTCCAACATTGATCCTGCGCCTTCTTTTCCAATGACCGTTTATCATTTTCTTCCAAAGCGTGGGAATTCTCTTAAAGAACATTACTGGTTAATCTGACTGGTCAATAATTCTATTATCCGTTTTATAATTTAAGAAATCGAAGATCAACATGATTTTGTTCGAAATGTTCATCAAACTTCTGACTCGATCTTTACAGGAAGTTTGTTGAAGAACACATTGGATTTTATTTTCTTTGAGTTAATTTAAGGTTAGAAAATGGACAGTCACGATTACCGGCACGAACGGACAGCTCACCAAAAATTGGACGTCAGTTTTGACTCCCGGGATGAATTGAATTCATGGCGCATTCGCCTGTTGTCTTCCACGATGGGTTTTCTTTTGCCACCATGGTGCGCACGAGGTAGTCGCCCGCAGAACCTTTTTCTAGCCCCCAAGATTGCCCTTCGGCCTCCGGCACACCGCGAATCTGCATGCGGTAATGACTTCCTGCCGTAAACCGGCAAAATAATAAAAGCGAATGGCCCCGTTACTACGGCGCGCATATGCGTCTCAGAGATGTAACGAGATGCATTTGCGCCCGGCGCGAACCACGCAGCCTTCTCGCATTCTTCGCGGCCTGTCAAGCCGAAGAAGAACGGGCCGAAAATAGACGACTTGGAATTAACCAATCAGTGACGTGTCAAGCGGAGTACTTTCGATTTGTATTATACCGGAGATGGGCCGAGGTAAATAATTTTAATAATAACCGTAGGACTTGGCAATGGAGTTGGACTTGGGCCAAAGAGAATACTGATCTAATGAAACAGAGAATAATCATTCTGGACTTTTTTAGATGATGAAAAGGTGTATAGAAATTGGTTACACTGTTAAACTGTTGGGTATTCAGCAAAACCTCGATAATTTTAATTAATGATATACTCATCTATGAATAATACATATGGGATTTGCTTGAATGTTCCACATGTGTGCTGAATTGTATCACAATCAATAAGTAATAATAATAAAATAATTGCCGTTTTCTTCTAAAAATAAGTGAAAAATAATTTGAAACCTACTACAATGTGTAGTAGATAGAGACATCAAACGTTCCTTCGATTTATCACAAAAAATGAACGTTCACAGCATACTTCGTGAACCGTCAAATTACGTTGTCGAGCAAATCGGTAAAATAATTCGAAACTTACTATCACAATTTTTAGTGAAAACAACCATTAAACATCCATTATACCTGCCACACAAATGCAACGTATACAACAGGGATATGCATTCTTGTCTCAATTGAGACAAAACCGTCCCCACCATACCGCCCACTGTCCCCCACCAGTATCCGCCGTTACCGAAGAGGAAGGAAGTGCTTCGCCCGTTACGAACAGTGCGCAGGCCTCGCGCATGAAAGAGAGTTGGTGGGAGAAGCAAACGTTTGAGGGACCCCTACCGTGCCCATCCCTGATATACAGAACACTTTGGGAGAACGCTAGTATAAAGGATCCGCAGAAACGTCAAATCACATTGTAGAGGAAATCGATCAAATAATTTGGAACTTTTTAAAATGTTCAATAATCACAATCATCGATTCTAATGAATATTTTTATATTGTACCAGTAATATTGATCTAACGTTAAAATGGTACATTTGCGGATACTTTGGGGAACGCTGGCACGAAGGATCGGTAGATACGTTGGATTACGTTGTCGATGAAATCGATATTACAAGGTTGTACAAGGTGACGGAGGCACCATGACGAAAATCGTCTTCGACAAACGCTAGCCGTATCGCGTTAAGATCGCGGCACGGCGGCGGTGCATAGGTGGCACACGCATTGTGTAAGGGACACGGTGTTTCGTCTTGTTACACGAAACATCGCGTTAAACGGCGTATCGCGTAACATCTTGCGTGACATCGGGACAAAATTCGATCGCCCCTGGTTCGCCGCGGCACGGCGGTGTGCGGACGCCGCAGGAATTTCGATACAGGGGAATACGATGCCAGATACGATAATCCGAGCGCGATCTTTATTACCGGCTCGCTCGCGCGCACCTTGCGCGGACCCTTGCCTTGGTGCAACGTGCATGGCAGTTCGCGCGACTGCATATCCCGCCACGGCTTTGTAGGTACGTACCTGCATGCATTAATGCGGGTACGTCATGCGGCGCAAGCAGAGCCCATCAAGGTGCCCAGCCACCTCCGAGAGGCCGTGCCCTGCAGGTAGCACCGTTGACGGATGATAAGTTGCGCACCGAGGCAAAAATCGAGAAAGGGCCCGCTAATTGCTCGAGACGATTAACCCGGCTAACGATCGCTCTTCGCAACTACCTCCCCCGCCATTCTTTCCGACGATGCTTCCTTGGATCATCATCGTATTGTTCCTCTTAAATCTCTTGATTAGATTGAGTAGCTCTCGCAAGGCTAATTTTGACGATGTCATGGTGCGATCCATTCAAACCTTTATGCATCAATATTTTCAAACCCCTTGCACTACGATTTATTTTAAGATCACGGCGATTCAAATTTCTTTATTGTTCATAATTCTTTGGAAGAAGAAAAAATTTCTTTTGGGCAAGTAAAAATTTTTATTCTTCTTCATTTCTGTTGAATTTAATACAATATTTGTTCAAAATGTGAAATTGTGAATAAATCGCACTTGGACTGGGTTGAAGTGTCAAATTGAAATGAGGAGAATATTATCCGAGGATCTTTTATGTAGCTAGAATCCTTGGTGTTCTCATTGCACACATTTAAAGCGTCTCTAATTTAAATTAATCTTTAGGTTTTGAGTAACTAGATGATGTCTTTAAAATATTGAATTATAATAGTCCTGAGTTTCGCCAATGTTGAGCCCATTCATACCCACAGGAACACTTTTGTTCTTCCATCAATGGATCCTTGTTTTCAATTTTTATTTCGTGATTACTGACAAACGAAAGTATTTATGGTACCTAAGTACTAGGGGTGTGCGGGTACCCGACATTTCGGGTACATAAGCCTCGGGTCGAGTCGAACAATGATCGGGTCGGGTTGAGTCGGGATCCCGAAAGTTTATAAACTTCGGGTACCCGTGATTTCGGGTGCCCGAAATGGTAGTCGGGTCGGATCGGGTCAGGGTCCCGAAAGTTTGCAATATTCGGGTACTCGAAGTTAAAGTTGTATTTATATAAGCATAATGCTGTTTTATAATTTCTCAGTTCAATCTTTTATTTTCAATGGCAGGTTCAGAATGATTTTTGTATTTTTAGTGTAATCGGTTATCAAACTTCGCGAGAAAAAAAATGTTTTAGAATACATTATGTGAAAGAATGTACGTAAAGGACGTTTCTGTTTCTAGTAAACACTGTTCTTACAAGACAAGGACTCTTTGTCCGCACACTGTTCGTATAAGGGCACTGTTTTGTAAACAGTGTTTACTACAAATCGAAGTATTATTACAACCGATGATTGGACGTCTTAATATACACAGAGTCACAGAGTTATTTATTGCTGATTTGACCGCAGACTTGCCTCAACTTTAACTTCGAGTACCCGAATATTGCAAACTTTCGGGACCCCGACCCGACCCGATCCGACTACCTTTTCGGGTACCCGAAATCGCGGGTACCCAAAGTTTATAAACTTTCGGGATCCCGAACAACTTTCTCGACCCGACCCGAACCCGAAATTTCGAGTACTCGCACACCCCTACTAAATGCATAATTCAGATCGTCCGCCACATGCTCAGAATTGCATTCGACTCCCAGACATTTGTTGAGTAAGCAATATAAGAAATAATGAACTTAAGAAGAATCTCAAAAGTTTCTGAAAATTAAAAGCGTATAGCAAAACCCATTTAATTCAGCATTCTGATCAATCTAAAAAGAATGCAGTTTCGTTACGGAGCGGCGGGCTTCGGGCTGGCAGGCGCCTTTTAGCTGGTTAGCTTTCGCTTTTCTTCAAGCCGGTGTTTGCGGAGGAGCGAAAGAAGACGGAATGCGATCATCGGCGTCAGGCATCAGCATCGACGGTAATTAGTAACTCGTCGATTTTTTCGGTCCCCGTGTAACTCATCATCCGTTGACGTTGAAATCTGCCGAGTGCAGGGCGCGCGCGGCGCCTACACAATTTTGACGGCCACTCCGCGCTTTGCATAATCATTCAGACATGTGGGAAGATAGACGCGAGCGATACAAGAAGTACTGAATTCTTTTTACTCTCTCTTTCTCTCTTTCTCTTGAAACCGTTCGTGAGAGGCGTTGCCCACCTCGATCGAAGATTGACGGGACTTTGTCTGATTTTTATTCGGTTGTCAGCTGCGTAGTTTGTTACCACAACACCTAGCGTGCGCACGCTGGATTGTTAGCCTTTTGAAGGGTGTACTGTACACATTGCGTATCGAATTATATAACAGTATTATTCTTCTCACAATCTCACGGTTGCCGTTAATTTGACCTTTGCGGGTTATCGCTGTAAGGTTTTTTGAACATACATTTCAACTGAAATGGTTAAATTGGATTTAACGTGTATCGCTCCTGAACAATTGTATTGAATCGATGATCTCTGACATCTGCGAGTTCCGCATCTTCGGGGTTATCGCGTTATTGGACATTCATTGGTTAGGATATCACGCAGTGCTTCATTGTAGGTGGAATAAGTCTGTGATTCATCTCTGAATTATGCGTCCGTTCTAGAAAATAATTTGCATTGCAGGAAAAGGTTAGAAAATCTTGATAACACGAAGGCTTGTTTTATAGATACCAGCTGGCAAATTATATATGCAACTTTAGAGAGGGTGACATATCCATCTTTGGATAGATTAAATCATTGTCCCGATTATAAGAGGTTGTCTTTTTCAATATAAGAGACACTAAACAAAATCGATTGCGTTTCAAACTGTTCTGGCAGTGAATGGAATTATTATGTAATATCAACAAATAACTATACATTAAACAAAACATATTAAATTACAACCATTCTTAATCACATCCATATTTTTTAAAAAAATCGCTTCTTCATGTCCATTCATTTTATTTTAACCAGTCAGCTGTTTTTGACGAGTATACTCGTCATGAAGAAATGGCACAGTTTTTTGTTACGACGAATATACTCGTCATGCGTAAAATGTAGCTACAATTTGCTGTTTACATTGCGATGTTAATGAAAACTAAAATATATTCTTAAATTTCAAGATGTTTTGAATATTTGGAGGCCAAGACGAAATAAAACGCATAAATACGAAAATATAAATAATTATTATGAAAAAACTGTATACAGTGTGCACAAAGTAGTTCGCTTACTTTTTGCGACACATTTCAGGTACACACTTATAAAAAAAGTCGCAACAGCTCATTGGTTAACATTCAACCAAATTCACTTCATACACTTTTGTTTCATTCATGAATGTTTCTCTCTCATTCTCACCACAGATGTCCCCACACAAACAACAATGAATGACTTAGAATGATCATCATCATCAAATGTTCTCTCTAAAACAGGGTGAGTTTATTCGAAGTATTTGCTGAAACAATTAAGTTCGAAAATTCAAATGAAACACACCCTGTACATTACAATAAAAATCGCAAATATATCCGAGTAAATACATTCTCGCTATTTTCATAAAATGGCGAACAATGGTTAGTTTGGTGCTCTGCAGTTTCGTCGTTAAATAAAGAAGGAACTCAGGAAACGAGTCCTGAGCATTCCCAGCGCTCTACTCAGCGGGTAGCGCAGTTGATGGACGATGAGTTATGTCCTGGTGGAAAAATCAACGAGCCACTAATTACCGCGTACAGTGAACCGGGCTTACCGCTGGCTGTTTTTATTATGGACGTAGAGTACCGCGTGCGTGTAGTACTCGGGCGTACTCACCTTGGCCTTCGCCGTCGCTCGTTCAAGGTTGCTCTCGGCCGGCTCCAGCCCGTGAATCATACTTACGATCAAAGTTCGTGAGTGCACGTTTCAATTATTCAGTGGGTCATACGCGCAAACCGGGGCGAATGGTTTCGAGCCGGTTGATCGGAGTCCGATGCTCGCCGGACAACCGGGAAAAATGGTCAAGCATGAATGAACCGCGGCAAATGCGGCTGATGAAGAAAGGTGTTTGATCGCGAATAAACCGAAGCGGCCAGGTTTATATTGATTTATCGGCGACGGACCCGCCGCGAAAAATTAGAATACGAACGGAGTATCGATGAGCTTCGATGAACTGGAGCGAACCGCGACTATGATTAATGGCAACGCGCAATCGGCTGACAAGCGTGAATCGAAACCTGTCTCGGAAGCTCGGAGCTCGGAGCTCACTTTGTGCCGAGTTCTCCTGTGACACCAGTTTCCTTCTTATTTTCCTCACAAAATAACTCTCATCTCATTTTTGTATTTATATTTTAATGTGAGACGTTCACGAACCAAATTGGCTAATCAGCTTTTGTAAATGTTTTACTGCTAAGGCACTTGATTGATGCTATTAATTTTAATGCTTTAGATCAGGCAGTTCCAACCAGTAGTTCCGCAGCTTTCTAAGGCACATTCCCCCCGCTTAGGTTCTTCCCCCACTTTTAGACTTTATCGTTATAATGTATAGTAGTGGGAAGCTCCCACCACGAGAGCCGCGCGGCGCGCGCAGCACTCACTAACTCTACGGCTGTACGTACTAGTCGGAACAGGTTCGATGGTGGGGACCTTGCAATTCTCGGACGGGAGTACGTTGGAACTCCCTGCTATAGATTGATGCTTGATTGATACTACTGTGTGACAAAAATTATTAGAATTTTCCTGAATGGATGTATGTATACTGTTTCTTTAATTTTTCGACTTTGTTTTCTGGTGTCTCCAAATTCTTATTAAGGTACTAAAACGCACTACTTTGGGTTACTTTATAAAAACAACAAGAATTTTCCTGAATGGATGGATACTGTTTCTTCAATTTTGCGACTTTGTTCTTTGGTGTCTCCAAATTCTTATTAAGGCACTAAAACGGACTACTTTACGTTACTTTATAAAAATAACAAGAATTTTCATGAATGGATGTATATTGTTTCTTCCATTTTGCGACTTTGTTTCCTGGTGTCTCCAAATTCTTATTAAGTCTTTGCACTCGAAGCAATTTTAATTCGAAAATCAAGACAATTCTTTCAACCTACAACATTTTTATTCTATGTAATCATTTTCACAGTATGCACATGAAATTGAACCTGTTTTCTCTTGCAACAATTGAATTTTTAGTAATTTATAGAATAGAGACGAATTTAATAATACAAAAACTGTTTTGAATAATGATATGGCAATTTTTACTGATACCTCAGAGTCACCATTCGAGTGCAAAGGGTTAAGGTACTAAAACGGAGTACTTTACGTTACTTTATAAAAATAAGAAGAATATATCTATCGAAATGTCTAACCATCTTTTTGAACAGTATATACTCAAAGAAATCAATTTGTTGAATAATTCTTCACGGATGCATCTTATCAATCTCAATAATCGTATATTAAAAATATTAGAACCCGCCATTTTGACGGATCCCGTGAACGTAATTTTTAAATATAATTTGCTTTCTGATTTACTTTTGTTTGTGTGAAATGAATTATTAATTTTGTAGAAACGCTCGCATGTTGTTTAAAAGAGTACATAGTTTATTTAGTTCACAGGGAAATTAATTGTAGAAGCTCAAACGAATATGGTGGACTGTGATGAAAGAAATGGTGAAAAAGAGAACATCGCGATAACGTTCGTTTACTTGTGATTTGTGAGTGAAATAGGAAACACAACGTTCCATCGTTTGCATTGTGCAAAGGAGTATTCACTTTTTCCGGGAACCGTCCCCGATCGTCGAATGAATCACTTCAGAATACTTTCTGAGCACGCTGTAGGTATGTCACGAAGGTTTTAGTGCAGCCTACGGTGCATATATTTCGCGGCGCAATGCATGCAATAGCGATGCGACAACTAATTTGCCTTCTGGGAACTAACTGTGAAGAATTCTTGCGAAGGGTATGCTTTTCCTTATACAACATGAGCTAGCATGGAAACACTAGATGACTCGAAGAAAAGTATAGAAGTCTCTCTCGAATATATACTGCGCATAAAATAATTTCCTTCGCGCATCTAACACGTTGATTGCTGAACAAACATTTCTGCGATAATAATTTACTTCCCGAACTATCTAGTTCATTCAGATTATAATAACCCATTCTTATCACCAAATCAAGTCCAACGTTCTGTGATACATGCAACATTGAAGTATCCATCGAACATATTCTAATCCAATGCCCCAAATGACAAATAAAAAAACACAGTATGGAATGACAAACCTAAAAAATTTGCTACAAGAAAAAATTCCTGCGTTCAAATACTAGTATTCCTGAAGGATATTTTTTTTACTGTACAGTTGTAACCTCCAATGAGAGGTTATTCCTGAAGGATATTGGACGTTGTCATCTAATTTAAAACAAATACACTGCAGTCACTAATAACCTGAGAAGGGGCATGTGACCTAAAAAATTCAATTTAAGAAAAGACTTAATATTTCGACTTCCAATAAAATAACACAATCAGAAACTTCGGTCTAACAATTCACATCGGAAGTAACTATTTAATCAGCTAATTCTTAAAGCTTGCTGAACCTCGCTCTTTAGAACAGAAATTAGACTAAACCATTTTGCCATCTTCAATTTTATTTTTGGTAAATATTACGTTTAGAGGAGGCACCTCGGATGACCTGGACCTTGACATATGTTGTTAAGGACAACATTCTGAACAACTTTTCTCTATACATCTACCCTGCCTTAGTTTCCGAGATAATTGCAAAAAACCTTCGTTAAATTTTGGTTGTAAATACATGTTATTCTCGTACAACCTTCAAAAGGTGATATAGTCCAAGTTGGTTTGTAGTTAGGTATGGGTTAGGTTTACTTAGATTACCAGACCTAACACAGACTGAACACCATTTTGAGGACGTAAAATTTCAGACAATTCGAAAACATATGTCAAATCCAAAATCACATTCATTTAGATAATAGCAAATTGCAATATGGTAGTATCGATATATTTTTGTTCATAACTTTTTAATAAAAACGAACGATGGCTGAAACTTCTTGGGGGTTACTTCGAAAGGTGTCCTTGATAACATATGTCAATACAATATACCGTTTTAGCCTTCAATACTTATAATAACTGCTATATTTTGAAAACTTCCTTTGTTTATAACTTTTTAATAAACAACGAGCGCCGGCTAAAACTTCTTGGGGGTTACTCGAAAGGTGACCTTGATAACATATGTCAATACAGTATATCGTTTTGGGCTTCAATACTTATAATAACTGCTATATTTTGAAAGCTTCTTTTGTTTATAACTTTTTAATAACCAACGAGCGCCGGCTAAAACTTCTTGGGGATTACTCAGAAGAGTGACCTTGATAACATATGTCAAGGTCAAGGTCATCCGGGGTGCCTCCCATGAACGTAATATTTACCTTATTTTTTAATGTTCTATTTTTTTTATATTTATTAAACTGATAAATGAGACTATGCAAAATTCCGTACTCTATGTTCTAAATGATGATTCTAATAATAATCTCTCGCATACAACCGCCATCCAGGCACCACAAAAACGTTCAACAATTCACACTACTCGAAGAGGAACCATCAAAACAACTTCGTTGGTAGCAAGTGCACTGACATCGCGGCGCAACAGCCGAAACTGATGCTCGTGGGAGCGCACGTCAGGATGCAACAACCTCATCATTCAGGTTCATGTATATTTAAATGACACTTCGTGGCCACCTGATACAATTTCTTTTCGGCCGATACGTGCCAGCCATTCGGTAGAACGTTGCCGAGGCCCCTCTGGTTTCGTTTGCGGACGTTCACTTTCACGTTGCATTTGACTCGGGGAGATAACGACCCGGCACTTATGTCAAAGCCGGTCGCGCTGGGGACCCAGAATCCGCGAGACGTGGGCCCGATTATTCCGTTCAAGCCCTCGTCAATATTCCGCTTGTGCAGCTGCTTTCCATGTCGTCGATCGACGGTTTTTACACGCGCACGAAATCCAGAAGTCGCCGCCTGCGCCGTGCCGCTTTCTGGACGAGCTTCCACGAAGAAATAAGACTTCTCGCTGGAAGCGTGACGCTTTTACCGAAACCGAGAAGGCCCTATCGATACGCGATCGCGAAGTACGGACGTTGGGTTCCTGGAAAATATTCGCTTGCGTCACCGAATCCTCTCGATCGAACCGTTCGATCGCTGGACACGTTCCTTTGACGCTTTAGCCCTTGTTTGATTGCTTCCTTTACGGCAGAGCTGTCCAAGTTTATTTATTCTACCGCTTCCTTCTCGGAAAAAGATTTAACCCTCTGGAAATCTATCTTCTTTGACATTTTCAATGCCGGATCTCTCCCAGAAATGGTAGATGGAATTATTCACCTAGATTTGCAAATGAATTTTTGACGTTAATGTATCGAGTGCTGTAAATTTGGTTCGAATCTGCAAAATACTAGAACGGTGACGGAGTACTTATTGTGTCGGACATCTTAATTTTTCACTTTTTATTTCGTTGAATATATTAATAGATATATAGTCACTGAAGGCCGATTCAAGGGCAGAAATTATTTTGAACAATTTCACGATGAACTAAGAAAACCCTGGTACACGGGGAAAAATTTATCTCGAGAAACCAATGTGACCATTAACAGAATTAGATCTGGCCTTTATAGTCTTAACTTCACTCACAGATCGAAATTTATATATAATTTGAGATCACAGGGTTTTCTTCTTCCCATGTCATGCAATGTTCTACTCCACAGACCTACAAGCATTTTATGTAAGATCGTATGTTACTTTCTGAAAAATTGTGTATTGCATATATAATTATGTATTTATTACATTACCTACCCCTTTAGAATAAGATTATTGTAATATTATGTATGTAATACACTGAAACAAAAAAATTACTTTTATCTCACATCATTTTTGAGATTGCTGGGATGAGGTTGTAATTAAGCAATTGGAGAAATCATATAAAAGCAATTTATTTAGCAATACGACGAATGAGAAGTTAATTTCCAACAGCGATTATTTCTTAATTGTTGAAAGTCTATGGTCCATGGATGAGGATTTTTTAAGATATCCCTCAGTAGCAATAGCAATTTTAATCGTGACCCAACAACTGACCTCTAATAATGTACTGTAATAATTTCGTTTAGGATCAATATAGAAATGAGGATTTTTAAGGTACAACACAGTTAATGAAAATCCTATTAATAGTGTTACGATTAACGAGATTAATTATATTGTTCCCTTGCATTTCACAGATCTTAAGCAAATACGCTCAGCTTAGTCAACGCAAATATTAATCTTCAAGTCTGGACAAATAATTCCGTCACCCAAATGTGGGTGGCATAGCAGAAATGTTAAGCAAACGAACTGATGCAGTGAAAAATTTGCTTTCGTACATACCGAAGCTTGGAAAAGTATTCTGTCTGATAACGAATGAACAATCCTGTTCTTCGTGTAAAATATTCTACCAAGCAAACGTATGCTGTCAAACAAAACTACACAAGATTATGCTAGTTTAAATGTTTAAAAGAAGAAGTATCCAGACAACTGAGAGATTTTTCTACCGAGTTGACAGAAATCGTACCACCAAGAAGGCTCCGCTAATTTAATAAAGACTTCCGATCGGACGCTCATTATTTCCACGCATCGTGCGGCTTCTGTATTCATACCACTCTATTTCTACGCGTCTCGTTATGTCTGCCCGTGTCCCTTTAAGTCCTCTTATGTCCCCGCAGCATCTCGGTGCAGGAGCGAGCGGCTCAAGGGCTTAAGCTGAACAACCACCGCGACGACGGCCGCAAGGACATTTAAATAAGGTTCGACCAGTTTGTCCGATTGGACACGACATCGAATTAATCCACCAAAAACCTGCTACGATCCGCTTTAAACAACACTCTTTAAATAGCGACTTGAAGCTTTTATCATTCAACCAGGCCCATACGCTTTTTACTGTTGTGACTCTTGATTTGTAAGGCGTGTCTTTTTAAAATCTCTACCAGCGTTCTGCAGGCATTCTAAGCATTGCAAGTATTGTTTGCTTCATCGGTTGTCATAGGTATTGACATGGGTTTTATAGTGCTTCATTAATATAGCAAACCTAGCACATGTTCCCGTCCATTGCTTGCAAATCAAGGGAGAGACCTGTGTTAACAGATAAACACTAGTTGATGGATCACTGGTACAGCGCCACAAAGGATGCAAGTTACTAGTGGAGCTAGTAGCTATGGTTTAGTTGACTAATTAAAAAAGTCTTTTCCTTGATTGGTAAGCAATGAACCCGAACATGAGCTAGCTCTACTAGTGACGTAGCACAGGAAATCTTCGTTTCATTGGTAAGCAATGAACCTGAACGTGAGCAAGCTCTACTAGAGAAGACTTAGTAGCTGGTAGCTCAATGCTATTAAGGCTAGTATCTAGTGCTTAGCTGAACAATAAAACCGGTCTCATCTTTGATTAGTATGCAATGAATCCGAACATTAGCTGGCTCTACTAGTGAAGCACAACAGGACACAAGTGGAGCACCACATGAGAATTACTGTTATGACTTTTTGTTTGTAAGGCGTGCCTTTTTAAAATTGCTTCCAGCGTTCTGCAAGCATTCTAAGCATTGCAAGTATTTCGTGCTTCATCGGTAGTCATAGGTATTGGCATGGGTTTCATAGTGCTTCATTAATATAGCAAACCTAGCACATGTTCCTGTCCATTGCTTTCAAATCAAGGGAGAGACCTTTTTTAACAGATAAACGCAGCGCCACAAAAGATGAAAGTTACTAGTGGAGCATGATAGGGGAACTTGTAGCTAGGCTGTAGTTGACTAATTAAAAAAGTCTCTTCTTTGATTGGTTTAGCAATGAACCCAAACATGAGCTAGCTCTAATAGTGAAGTACGATAGGATAGTTTGTAGCTAGTAGGTCGGTGGACCTAGTGTAGTCACAATTTAGTTGACTGAAAAATTATTCCGTTTGATTGCTAAGCAATGAACCTGAACGTGAACAAGCTCTACTAGAGAAGAGTTAGTAGCTGGTAGCATAATGCTATTAAGGCTAGTATCTAGTGCTTAGCTGAACAATAAAAGTGGTCTCATCTTTGATTAGTAAGCAATGAATCCGAACATTAGCTGGTTTTACTAGTGAAGCACAACAAGACACAAGTGGTGCACCACATCAGAGTTAGTAGCTATTTCCTCAATATTAGTGGACGAATTAAAAAAAATCTCTCCTTTGATTGGTAATGAATGAACCAAAACATAAGCCAAAACTGGGTTGAGTCCTCCTTTTTCCCTTCCACTATCCCATTCCACTCCTGCACACGCTCCAACGTCCCCCACTAAGACCTTAGACTGGTCACATGACGTGCCGCGCAACGTGTTACGGCCCTCAGAGAGGTGGTAAACTGTATTCCCCTCGATTTCAGCGATCTGGCGACACTGGTATAGCATAACAAGATACATGCTAGTATTAGCGACCTCTGATCCCTGACCTTTTGACACCCGATGAAGTTAGCTGCAACGTTTGCGACACATTGAAGAAACAATTTCAAAAGAACATGGCCCACGCCCAGAATCCTCAAAAGATTATATATGTTGAGAGTAATTTTTGTATAAGTTGGTATGAATGTTAGGAAGTGTGTGTGGTACGAGTGTGTGAGTAAGAGAGAAGAAGACTGTATCGAAACGAACGTATAAAAGAGTGACCAGTGTATCCAAGTGAAAAGAATTACATTAAAATAAAATAAAACTTATAAAACTAAAATAATAAAAATATACAATCGATATACTAGTACATTTTCGTATATTGTCTTCGGAATTTGAACACTGAATTGCCAATGTCCCATTCGCATAAAATATACTGGTCTTTGGTGGACATCATTGATAGAAGATAGCAAAGAACAACGGTTAATATTGAGGAACTAAAACAGATCAAGTGTACTAATATAACTACAATGATTTTCTTCAATCTTCTCAATGAAATCGTTGAGAATGCTCGCATGTAACGTGTTAATAGCAAAAACTGTACTCTCCGAAGCGAGGATGGGTCCGGTTAACGGTGTCAATGGAGTGCCACGGTTAGCACCGCGAGGCTAACAACGTCCACAGGGCACAAAGACGCGTCGAAGATGCTCGACGACGACGACGTCGCTTCTCGACCATGTTTTTTTTTTTCTTTCCACCGTCGCGCCGTCGCGCCAGTGCTGCTCGTAATCGCTTACCGGAGGAGAGGATTTTAGATCGGCGGCTCTGCGTCCTGGGACAGAAGGCGAGCGCAATTTCCAGAGGTTGCCCCGTCCCGAGCAAAAAGCTTGAAAGATCTACCCGCGTGTGTCGTTTGCGGCGGCGGCCGTATGCCAGAGACAGAAGTGGTCAATGCCAGGAGTGTCGTTAACCTTCTCCTATACGCGGCCACGTATGGTGTATACCCTGACGAAGGGGCATAGGAAAAGGGGGACGAAGACACGGTCGGCATCCATGGTTCGTTTGCGCATCATATCGTTTAACTGGCTCGAGAATGCGTGCCAACGGGTCTGACCAACGTGCTCCCGCAAAAATGTGTCACCGAAATTCTGAAGGACTTTGCTATCTCGTGGTATGCGCGTTTATGTAGACTGCCTGATTCATCGTTTCATTGTAAGCCTTACCTGGACTTCTGAAATGGTCTGTTTCTTTTTCTTAAAGATTGCTGAAGTCATAATAGATGACCAGCCCGTTCTTATGTTGCAAGTCTGTAGTAATGGGAGTCTGGTAGACAACGTTGCAGCTGTGTCATGGTAGACTTCGGCTATCTTTATCCAATCACACATTTCATGAAAAATCGTGGTGGTTCGAAATGAAACCAATCATGTAATTTTTATAAAACAACTGGTGTTAACACTTTATCTACCGAAAGCCTATTAATCGGCTTTCCAGCAATTGTGGTGCACCAAAACAAAGCTTAAAAATCTTCTCTTACATAATAATCCCAAACGAAATTATTAAATTATGTTATTGAAGATGAGTTGTTGGTTTATCATTGAAGCTTCTGTTGGTGATGAATAGATCCATTTAACACTAGGTTTACGGAGCACAAAAATTGATTATTTTACATTGCTTTATAAAAATAATAAAATTGTATTTACTTAGATCTTCAGCGACTTTTATTGTAATATGTACACAAAAAAATAAATCTATTTAATAAATCCTCACGAATGCCTCCTTACACTCTTAATAATCGTAAATAAAAAATTTTTGAATCCGTCATTTTGACGGGCCCCGTAAATCTAGTGTTAAAAGTCCTTAGCCATGGGTCATAGATTTTTAAAACTGGTGGAACAATCACCGGTAAATAATGTGTTAAGATTCTTTTTATCGGATTTAGTGGATCTTTGTGGAAACTATTTTTAATCAGTTGTGGGAGACAGAAGTTCCATAAAGAAATATTTCTTCTCTTAATAGTTTTATGGAATTCGAAAGAATATGACTTGGTAATTCCCTAATTTTACGAATTACTTCAAGAACGATGCAACTTCAAGGACTTAATTTCGAAGACTCAAAGTCGCCGGGGTTTTTTATTCGGAGACCGCCAATATATTCAGTTATAGTGTAACAATAAACCGCGTGATTTATGCAAGAACGTAATATCGTGAGGGTTTCATGAAACCCAATGAAAGGGCAAGAATGTTCGACCGACCATCCTTCTTCGATCGGATGCGGTTTGATCGGTGCAACGACGACGGCGACGACGGCGATCATCGGTGGCGCGAAGATCCACGGGGATAGAGGAGAAAGAAGGGGCAAGGTGAATCGACCGAGTTGGAAAGAGGGAGCTGACGAGATGCCGGGGCAGAGAGGACTCGGGAACGGTGACAAGAAAAGCAGCGAACGCATTTATTTTAATTGGAGCCAACGTACTTGTACACGCGTGGCGGCTGCCGCGGAGCAAGGACGCGCGCGTTTCTTCTGCCGTTGCCACGCAGGAGGATAATTTAAGGATTCATTGTAAGTGTGACGCCCGAAACGAATGGTTTCCCCTCGTCATCGAGGCTCGGAGGGATGCCCTGCACTGGGAACCACGAGCGAGGGACTCGATGAATTCCTCGAACGTGCCATAGTTTCGCGAACTAATTGTCGAAGTTGTCACGTCGAGTCTTTTTGCAACTGCGGCTGGCTCGTGGTCGAATCAATCTCGCATCTGCATACTGGGTCAGGTTCGACTCGGACAGGTCTCATTTTCTTTGTTACTTCAAGCTCAAGATCGATGCTTTTAAAGAGACTTTAAGCGAACAGAAGGCTAAATTAAATGTCGAATACACAATCACTCATATTCTTCAAGATTGTACAACTATTATCGACATTAGAAATAAAATTAACTTCCAACCGAATTAAATAATGCACTCAGCGGTGAAGAACACCAAGTTGCAATTACCTCATTTATAATACATTTCAGACATTTCATATAAAACTGATTGAATCTTAGACTGAAAGCCAATAAAAACAGCGTACATTCACAGAATAGTCGCATGTGATGTTGATGCGACTACAAACTAACTAGGACAAAAGAGAACACTAGATTCGACCAGAGACGTAATTGTTTCGAGTACTGGTTCTAAATGACGCATGTTGCAGTCAAAAAAATTCCTTCAACAAAATGAACAATCTACTGTTATCCCAAATAGAGTATTGCATACAACGAGGGAAATTGTTTTTTTCTATAGAACGCGTTAAAGTGTCACGTATTTAATACAGCTATATGATGAAGGATCATTCCAAACGAAAAATTTTAATTCTTCCAATGCAAGTATATACTTTGTCAGAAGTGTACTATACATCAAAAGGTTGCGCATTTTTATGCAAAATAAAATTTTTTCTGAGCCTTTTGCAAGAATTGGAAACTAGATAACAATGTATGTTCTCTTTCGATAATTTGAACACGAAAATAATGTAACAACATTCTTAAATTCGTTTAATGTATTTACAGTTTTCTTTCTCACTCCTACATTTTTGCTATAAATGCATAAAATCCGAAGTCTACTAATAATGTAGATATAGATCCAATGTTCTAAACGTTTGTTTAGATATTCCTTATAAATTCTTAAGTGATTGTTCATTTCTTCTATACCGTTATTAAAACTTTGTTTCTGCTTAGAAAAATTAAGGTAACATGCAAAATTAAAATTACTGGATCATATTCTACTGCAGGGATGGGCATTTCTGTTTCAATTGAGACAAAACCGTCCACACCGTCGCGCCCTCTGTCCCCTTCCAACAAGCGCGGTACAATGGGGCAACGAAGACACGAGACATCAGCGTACGCAATGAACGTGCGCGCTGCATGAAAGAGAGGTTGGTGGGAGAAGCAGGCGTTTGAGAGGCTCCATGCCTGTTCTACTGGCATGGAAGAATATTCAAGAATTTTTTGTGATTTTTGAAAACGCAAAATCCTGTTTCGCAAACATAAGGTAGTAAACAGGATAGACTGTACCCGCATGTATCAAGTAATTTAGCAAATGTACTTTCTTTTTGGTTCATATTTATACCGGTCTCTTTACGGCAACAAATTATATTTTATTGCAGGTTGAAGTGACAAATAGAATTGCAGTGAGATCGCGGATAAGTTATCTTTTCGCGAGTATATTGCGTTATAACGCAGGATCAAGAATTCCACGAGGTATGCGCCCCGGGGGAATTAAAGCGGCCGTAACACGTTAACTATTAGGCATGATTCTCAATAATGAGAGGTCGTGGCAAGAGCAACAAGAAACGCGGGCCGAGTGTTTACTTTTAATTGCCGCCACAGCTGTTGGAATCGCAGTAGCGTGTTGCTTCTTACAAGCGGGATAATTCGAAGGATTCGTCCTATGTGACAAAATGGTCCTTTCCTTCTTCGGTGATATGTCACAGTTGGCCGAAAATGCTTTAGAATCTTTTCAAATGTTTCTACTTTAGTGAATTCTCGTTAATTCGCTGAGAATTTGTGTGCTGAACGGCTGAAATGGATCTGATGACAGCTGCTGTTACGGTGATTGAGTTACTATTTCGAAGATACTATAAACTGGACAGCTGCCATCTTAATTTATTTACAAGAGAGCATTCACCTTTACGTTACAAGAATTTACATGAGGATAGTCTAATAAAACGATAAAACACACCGTCAGTGTCATAAATGAAGCAATTAATAAAATGCCAGCAGGTATCCACATGTACATATATGGCAACGTCGTATAAAATCGATGCAATATTATTGCAAATTACTTAGAGGACGTATGATTAGATATAATTATCTATTTCCGCACTTTATTATTGCAACGTTACCCCACGGTAATTAATATCGTAATTATGTCGTTAAAACTGCCTTGTCTAGTACATATTTTACATCCCTTCTTTTAATCTATGAAAAATTTTAGGTTTCCACAAAGAAGGTTCACAAAAAATTGTATAAAAAATTGGGAAGAATGCTAAAATAGCAGCAACGCAAAATAAAAATATTTTTACTGTTTCAAATTGGTAAATAAAAATATTCAATACGCCTGGAGCATACAAAAATCTGAATGCAGTCATACATTAGAATATCATGAGTTAAGTATCGATCGAAGCTAGTACAATAGAGAATCGTTCCGTGATTTTATAAAATCGATGCATCGAACTCGCTTTTTCCTTGAAACGACGAGGGAAGGCAATTCTGATCTCGATGAAGGATTGCCCGATGCGCGTATTACCTGGGAACGCATAAAACTGGTGGGTCTTAGCTGCCAGTCATGTATAAAGCATGAGCCGTTCGTCCCAGGACGCAATGAATAAATGTAAATTCAGCCCCATAATAATTGCTTTACGGGGGTACCCACCACTGTAATCACTTTAATAGCCGCTTCTGTCATGGCGGCGTGTAGAGGTGCCTTCTACCCGCGGTGTGAGACTCGCCATTGTATTAATGCCGCCTTTTACGAGACCATGCACGTGTTCCTCTTCTGTTCCGCAAAATACTCTTTCTATTTCGAAAATATGCGGAAAATCTCGCTTTACCGTGCTCAAACTTAGCAATTATAATTATGGCTGATTAATACTTGCGCCTGGCCACTTGTTTGGACCACTTATGTTTCAATAATCTTTCACGTTTGGATACAGGACTCGATTAAATCGAACTTGATTTATTTAAACTGTTGATGCTTAACACATGATATACTGACATTTTTTTCATAATTTTTAAAAGTATATGGTCCATGATTTAATACTTTTTAATAGATCCTCTAATAGCAATTCGTGCTTTGCGAGCTTCCATTTTGTTACAGCACAATTACTGGAAATTCTGTCAATAGGCCTCTTTAGGTAAAGTGTTCGAAAACAGAGAAATGCTACTACCTATGGGTTCAAACGGGTAAGTATAAATCTAATCATATGCGAACGAAGAAACGATATCGGGTGAAATTGTTAGTGGACCATTATTATCCAAACAGCGCAGTCAAACAAATCGTCTCGTCTCTGGAACAGTCTAAATAAATGGAGTCCCACTGTAATTTCGCACATCATCTGCTTTTCTCTTTAATGGCAAGAGAACAGTTAATTCATTGTGTCTATGCTATCATAAAAATTGTTCAATACATTGACAATGTTTCTTACTTCGAGGACAGACGCTTCTGATTCAGAAGATTTTACAGCATCTAATTAATTCGCGTAAGTCGTTTTTATACAACTTTCTTTCGTATGAGTATCTTTTTTCTTCATCTGTTCAAGAACACGATTACAGTAACGTCTTGATCTAAGACGAACGCAGGTGTGCGATCTTTGTCAGCTCGCCTACCCCCTCCACTCGCATACCCCGCGAGGGGCCGTGAAGCTCGAGCTGCCTCGGTTGCCGAGTAGTGTAAACATGCCGCGTAATCTGATACTGGTCGAGTATATCGGTGTGAACCACTACTAATCCAATTACAAAACTTCTTTATTTTTCTTTATTCTTTTATGGGAATTTCACTAACTTATTTATGGAATTTTTCTGATTCACATGACACTGTACACGATATAATTCGAACTGTATTTGGTGGTTTAATTGACGGTATGTACATACAGTGACGTTTAGACGTAGAAGAGGGTAGCGTCCTTGTTTACACGCGTTGAACTTTTGTACGTTCAACGCGCTAAACAAGGTTACAAAAAAGTAGTACCCCTACGCCAGCGATGACCAAACTCGGCTCCGAGAGCTGAACGCCGTCCCCACCACCGTTCGCAGTGACGCGGCGAACCGATTACCAGTACGCTCGCTTCGGGGGTGTCCCACTCGGACGCCATCCGATTGGACGCGTTCCTTTTGGACGCCGTGCCGTTTGGATTCGTGACATTCGGGTGCCGTAAATTTTATAATCATTGCTTTTCGAATTCTACATATGGTGATATTTTATTATGAAACATATAGTTAGTTCTGGGTTAGGTCTGGGTTAGGTCCAACCGGTACTCCAGGGGCCGCGGGCGACACGCCGTGGGGGGCGTGTCGTCCATACCGGCGGTCCCCGGGATGGGGGGGGCATTGCGCGGGAGACCGGCACAATGACCTGGTAGATGAAATTTGGGGGGTCATGTCCCCCCCGTGCCTGGGGCGGCCTACCGCCGCCGCCACAGCGGGGGAGTGGTCCAGTAGTGTTCTACAAGAGTTCCTGGCCACTCCCCTACCGCATAGGCAGGTCTCCGCAGGGTTTTAGTGGGTATACCCCCCTTCCCCTTCCAACCAGGAAGGGGGAGTCCCACATATCCCCGCCCCTCCCCCAAGGGGGGCGGGGAATGCGTAAAGCATTTCCCTGCGTTAAAAAAAAAAAAAAAAAAAAAAAAAGAGGTCCAACCGGTACGGAGTCCAATCGGCACAGAGTCCAAACGGAACGGCGTTAAAACGACACGAGTCCAATCGGCACGGAGTCCAAAAGGAACGCGTCCAATCGGGACGCGTCTAATCGGGACGCGTCCAATCGGATGGCGTCCAAACGGGGGTGTCCTCTCGCTTCCGCGTCAAAAAGATGATCGTCGATTGTTTTGTGACACGCGGGTCGGTTACTGGGTTTCTTCGTCGGCGGGGCGAGAACACACTGCGCCTGCGCAAACTGACAGTAGGAAGAGGAACCAGGCGCGTGAGGGACCCCTACGCTGGACACCGCTGCCCTACGCGATCTGTATTAGAGCACTGACCCGAGAATCGGACTTACAATTAGATCAAGACTTTACTGTCCTTCTTTATACAAATTATTCGGTAATAAAAGGCAATATTTATTACTTGGTCGACAGACGCTTTTGATGAAACATTTTGATACCGTCCATAGCTAGATCAAGGTAAAATTCCTCTCGATCGAAAATGAAATATATAATAAATGTTGTGGTTCTGTTTATTCTTTTCCCTGTTGTCACAGCAAGTACGTGTGTTTTTCTTTCTTTTCTTTTCCCTTTTTCGCTCTCTTTACACGGCTGTGTCAAAATATTTTCTGTTCATCTTGTATTATATATATATATATATATATATATATATATATATATATATATATATATATATTATTTTTCAGACGCAAAAATGTCTCTCTTGAAAATGATCTATATAGGGATCGAAAGGTTGAGAAGAATGTTTAAATAATTGAAAATTTGCTGTTTCTGTAATTGATCGAACTGTGCGCCGAAACCACAAAATTTATTATACATAGCTAGATCGGTTTACGTATTTCATTTTTGGACAACTTCGTTTCACAACTTTCGTATGCGGATCTTTCCGGTCCATCTATTCATCGTAAAGGACGTTGATCGGCGATAACCCAAAGATGACGCGGTGACATTCATTTGAAAGGAGTTGACCGAACACACTCGATCAAACATACTCGAACCAAGGACCGGTCGAAAACGTCGGCGGTCGCGAGAGGCTGGTCCGTGATTGATCAGCGCACCTGTTGAATAATTAGCCGTCATAAGCGGAAGCGGCGAATCCTCGTCTTCATTTGGCATTGTGATTTTCCCCCGGCGGTTTCGCAGTCAGCAACCGCTGACGTGTTGCGTAATCGGGCTTCATTTAACGTTTGACGTGTCCATCAACGCGCGCGAAGTGCCTCTCGTAATTGATTCCTCGCCACGAAGAAAATACCCTTGATTCCAGTGTTCGTCATGCTCTGGTGGCGTTTCAGGCGGCAGCCTAATCTCTTCCGCATTCAGACGGGTCACCGGCATGCGTAAAAACCGAGGGATACACGGAGGTTCGCGTGAAACCATCTCCCACGAAAAGAAGACAACAGACTTCGGAGTCATCCTTGGATCTCCGATGGAACACGCGAATCTTCCTGCTTTTCGACGCACGACTTGTTATTCGCGAACTTTGACGATGATTGGCGGTGTATTGATGAAACGAGAGATTACGGCAGGTAAATAAGACAATGAATGTTCGTTTGAATGATTGACGGACATTTAACATGAGAAGATAATGAATCGTCTGGTTGCGTTGGTAATAGTTTTTTTGAGACACTGAATACTTAGATTAAACGAGAGATGCTTGGAGGCAGAAGTATCCTGATTGATTTCAGCATCGAATTTTGATTTTAGCTACATCCTCAAATTCTAACTTGTGTATTAGAAGTAAAGGATAGAAGACTCTGGATTTGACGGATTTATGACAAAGCTGTAATTATACAGGGTGTCCCGAATTTAAATGGTAAAACTTCAGGAGCGTGTAGAGGACCGAAAAACTAAGACAAAAAGTCTTTTAGAGATTTGCTCGTTCTTGCTTCGTTTTGGAGAAAATCGAAAAAAAGAAACAAAACCAGTTCTCATTTTTGTACTTATTTATTTTCATTTTATTTACGTTATCATCTATTTAATTTAGATATTGTTTAAAATGTTGCCCTCTTGCAGCAATGCAAGCATTACATCTAGCACTGACTTGATAAATTGCAGAGAAACATTGTTCTGGTGATATTTGGTGCACTGCATCTATGATTCGGTCTCTTAATTGCTCTCTTGAATTGATTGACACCGAATAAACTTTTTGCTTCAAACAAGAATGTAAACAAACCAAAGAATGTAAAGGATAACATCAAGTGTTTAGATATCTCACTGTCAAAACAACAATGTCAAAACAATCACAAATACAAATGCACTCAAGAGAGCAACTGACAACGAGATATTGATTTTTTGCGATTTTCTCCAAAACGAAGCAAAAACGAGCAGATCTCTAAAAGACTTTTTGTCTTAGTTTTTCGGCCTCCTATACGCTCCTGAAGTTTTACCATTTAAAATCGGGACACCCTGTATAAGAGGAATTTAAAAATACTATCCCATTATCGCCGACTGATTATTGAGAAATTAAAATAACTTTCGGCTTAACTCTCATTTCTAACAATTAGATAATTTTTATTGGACATAAAGATCTTCAGTTAATTAATTATCAACCTCAAGAATGAATGATCCAACGATAGTGAACTTTCGCTGCATTCGTGCTTAATAAACGAGAACCACTTTATTTTCAAAACCTTCGAATTCTTACCTGATAATGTATAAATTCCTTGCTTAATGGATTTTCTTTTCTGCATCACGTTCACGGGAGAAGGTTGCCTTGTGTTCTCAAGTGTTATATCATTTGCGCAGGTGAGCTGATCTCTATTTACTTAATGAAACATCGATGGAATTTATGCGGGGACTTAATGAACAAATAGAAGTAAATGCTGACTGTAATGCCGGTTGGATTAAACGTCTCTAACCTAATCAATGAATCAGGGAAGGGGGTAAGTATTCCTGCTGCGAGAGAGCTGTTATCGTAACTCGAATTACTCCGAGGACGCGGATAAGAATACGAAGCACCCTGATACGAGCACACCGGTGGCTACGAAGATGTTGCGGATACGTTGCACGTCCGGCTGCATTTTGCAGCCTGTGCAACCAGCGACGGTTTAACGAACTGATCGAAGGCCGGCCATCGATTTTCACACGATCGGCTATGCCACCACCAACGGGCAACGGCGACTTCTTCTCCCTAGATCGTAATTTATCTTTGTGCGTGGTCGTCGTTGTAAAGAAGCCCTAATCGCGGAGAGCGTCGCCGGGACCATAAACGTTAACGACTATAAAGTGTTGCGGTTCATTAGCTTTAATAAATATTTCGTCAGCGAGAACCGAGCTCCACTATGTTCTGCCATAATTTATCCCAATTCGTTCAAAATGAATTTCATCGTACAGGGTCATGAAATAGGAGGCGTACGTGTTTAAATTGAAATAAAAACATAATGGTATAACATATCAATGTATCTTTTTTTAGTTTTCACCCATTTGAATATACCATTGTGTTTTAAAAATAATTTCATTTCAATTACTACCCCTAGACTTCTATAAAAAAATTGATCCGTGAAGAACCATTTTTTAACCACTCTTCCATATAAATCGGCACCTATGGCAAGAACTACACGATTAATGTTCATCTTCAAATTATATAGTGTTGTCGGCTTATTGGAATGAACCAACGATTTAACATAACCACAGAGAAAATAATCTCATGGTTTTATGTCGCATTATCTGGGTGGACAGTTCACATCAATATTGCGAAAGATTACACAATCACCAAACTTTTCTCTCAATAATTGAATAAATTCATTATTTTTCATATAAATTTTAAAAATATATACACATTATACGACTGTATATTTTTCCGTGATAAAATGACGACCAATACGCGACACACTTGTAAAATCTGGGAATAAAGGAGAAAAAGGTATGGCTGTTGAAAATTGCACTATTTTGATGACCCTATACTAGAAGCGTTTTGGAAAAATGAATAATTAAAAAATTGAATATTCTTTTAAGGCTTTTTTAGAACATTCGGACGAAGCGATATTTTGAAATTCTGATATTTATCGACATTATAGCAATGTTTTATGAAAAGATGAATTGTATTGAAGTAGATCAGGGATGGGCACAGGGATAGCGTCCACACCGTAGCGCTCTCTGTCCCCTTCCATCAAGCGCAGTACAATGGGGCAAGGAAGACACGAGACTTCATCGTGCGCAACGAACGTGCGCGCTGCATGAAAGAGAGGTTGGTGGGAGAGGCAGGCGTTTGGGAGGCCCCAACCGTGCCCATCACTGAAGTAGATGGTAGTATGCAAGCTTCTAGGTAGCATGTTTTTCGGACTAGCCGATATAATATTTATAATTAATAATTAAAATATTCTATAATGTAGTGTACGATTTTCTTCGATACCTCAATTATTTAATTTTCTGATAAACATTCCAACAAGCAGATTCCACCTCAAACTGCTTACTACCATATTTATTTTTATTATTACAATATTTTATTATAACATTATCGACATTTATGGATGACTATATTGGACCGGTTATTTTGAAAGTGGTGTAAGTCCATTTCTTCTTCCGAGATATTTAAAGATTTGTATTTTATTCGATTAAAAAATATAAATAATGTGTATACTAAGTTTGGCAATATTTCAACGAATTTAAAAATATTTAAATTGATAACATAATGTAAATTTAACTAAAATAATATATTCCTTCTGAGTCGTCAATGGACTTACACCACTGTCAGAAGCAAGCGTTAGGCGAATTGTCCTTTACTGACGAATTTTCAATTGAACATATGGATATTTTAAAATAGCAAGTATGAATTGTTTATAAAAAAAAGTTCACTGTCAATTATTTGTTTATATTGTGTGATTTCTCAATTTTTTCCAAAAATGGACACACCACATTCAAAATAAACGGTCCATATTGATAATCGCACCTCTAGGACAAAGTTCACGGTAGAGGAGGCAACGCTGTCGCTAAATACTTCGGAGTCGCGGAATACTGCTATCCAGTGTCTCGCGAATTCCATTTAAAGCAGTTCCTTTTCAACGCGAGAAACACCTTCGGCAGATAGAATGACGCTGTAAGCGGGACGCGGGATGGTCACTATAATTTCCTCTAGATTCCCGAGAGTGTTCGCCAGGGGTACGCTTGGCGACCATGTTTCTAGACTCTCTATGCTCTAAGGCTGCCAACACCGCTAATCCGGCGCCGGCCACAGTGGATGAGGGTATATTGCATTTGCGTGTTACCCCCTTCCCCCACGGCCGCATATCTGCATTTATCACCAAGTTTTCTGGGGGGATTCTGTCCCCGGTCTCGTGTCTGGGTGATCGTGCACGGCTCTCACCGGGGCATGAGGGTCTGGTAAGTCACGATGGGCCCCGACGACGATGCAGAGGAAACCGTATCGGCGGGATATGCGGGTCGTGCGAAAGTCGGGCCCGATTTGTCGATGCACGACTCACGATCGGCCACGTGAAGCTCAACCCCGGACCAACCATAGTAACCATGCTATCCAGGCTGCATCGGTGTCGCCTGCTATCATACGGCCACTTGGTTACCGACAGCCTCGAGCTTAGAAACCTCTGCCCGTATGAGTTCACAGTGTTCACTTGTGTGGATACCGTAATGCACCACCGTGGCTCCAAAATGCGACCGAACACGTTTTCTATCATCTTATTATTATAACAGATTTCTACTATTTTGGAGAATTGTGAATTAACACTCGACTGTCCCGTCTGAGGTACCACTGAAAACTACTGTACTATCTTTGTAAAATAGGTATCAATTGTCAATTGTCAAAATATCAATTTGGTCCTCTCAGGGTTTCAAATCCATTTTACCATTCTCCCCCTTCTTCCACTTTGTCCACTCCCACCTAACGCCAATGTTCAACCTATTTCAGCCTACTTTTTAGCGGAACATACTGTTTATTACGGTGGATTCCGTCCGAACCACTATGGTCAATGACGCAGTATAATATCACATAGAAGAATATTTCCATTGGCGACGGCGGTGGGATTTGAACTCACGACTACATTGTTTCTGGTCGCGCGCTCTATTAACTGAGCCACTGCGCGCCCCATGTACTATCTTTGTATTTGATATTATATTTTTTACTGTTTTTATCAAAACTTGTCGATCGTATTTTATCCGTAATTAATAATGACCACCTCTATATTGTCCTCGTTTATGCTTCGTTCCAACTTTGTACGTGGCAAACAGAATTGTTTCGTTGATTTTTACCAACAGAAAATCCACGTATTATTGACCACAGATTTAGAAATACTGTTAATAGTATTAAATAGTCTAGGAAAGTCTAGGAAGGACTCATTAAATTTTAGGAAAATTATGAAACATTAGATACTGTGATGTAAGGACGCCATCTAGTGGCGATGCGTAAAATGTTCACCGAGCATTTGTAGAACGTTACGTGCACGATTAACGCGTGCAATACTGTATTCCATAATATATTAGGTTGTCCCATAAGTTCGTGCAGCGGATTGAAAAGTATTTTAATGAAAAACCACAGAAGTTTTTGAATGACGGTATAATATCTTTACCAAAAAAGTGAGAAGAGGTTGTAGAGAAGGTGGTTATATTTTTTCGTTGACTTTGAAAGTATGTTTCAAATATGAATTTAAATAGTAAAACAGTAAACGGCACGAACTTATGGGACGATCTAATATAATATTTAATACCACAATGCTTTCATTTCATTGAAGACCAATCAGCTTCTCAGCACAGACACAACAGAAATAATTTAACTTTTCGATAGAGAGGAAATTCCTTCCGCTCTCAATTCCTAATAATTATCCTACAGACTTTATATGCATTTACGGCAAAAATGAGTACAGGAGATATAAAACAGTAAAAACATCAGAAGATTCGAAATCGTTAAGATAGCAAACACCTTTTCATTTATTTTATAGTTACCGTAATTGGGACCATTTTGCATAAAAGTCCGCAGTCTACTTATAAACTATGAAAGTGTACACGTGCATGCGTATGCACTGCTTGCTCTAATTGAAATACGTTCTTCATGCTATCGTATGTTCTAAGAAGAGAAAATAACTTTGCACTGGATCCGACATTGTTGCAAGTAGCTAAGCCAATCAGCTGTTTGAGATAAAGGACACGGTTATCAACCACCGATGGGACCGCTGTATAATACGCGATTATCGCAACAACCACCACGGAACGCAGCGAAGCAGAAAGTAGCATAACATTTACATAAAGGAAAACGATTTTTACGGAGCATCTTCCCGGGCTTTCTACGCCGGCGGCTTCCTCTCGTATCTAGATTCGTCTCTCTGCGGTCAGGATGCTCTTCGGGAATAATGTTGGCCGCATCCGCGCGAGGATGAAACGCGTTTGCACGCATAAACGGTGCGCAGATGGTTGTCTGATAGCGACCACGGAAATGCATCGAGGTGGTAGGCACCTTGGGGGTTATCACTCGCTGATAACCGTGTACAGGCGCGAACCGTGTTACCTTCTCGGAATAGGACACTGCAGCGATTACGGTGAAGGAATCTCCATCCTGGCTACAGGTCACCATTAACGGTATCCTTTATTTTTCATATCCACCATACAGACTTTCTCTTGTACTTCTCTTTGAAATAATTACGGAGTAGCAAACGCTACATCATTCTCAGAATAGAAGAACGAGTCTCTATGTTCTATAGAACACGATTTTAATTCATTCCTTCGTCGATGGAATTTTTTATCGAGTTATTGTACCTGCGAGTCTCGTACGATGTTAACTAAATTTTGTGTACAATGATTTTCGTTACTGCGTTGCTGGATAATTGCAAACATTAAATTTGTTGAACTTATATCAAGGCTTGCCTTTATATGCTGTCATTTTTTAAAAGCTAAATATATAATTATAGTTCTTTATTATTGTATTACATTAGCTGTAAGTTGTTCTCATAATTTACACGCTTGTCCTGCGAAACTACTTTTTGTTGTCATTGTTACATTCGACTTTGTTGATATAAATCTCGTATGAGATTTTCTAAAATAAAAAAAAAAACTGCCCGCATACTGAAATTGTATTAAATTTTTATGGAGTTTTTAAAAAGTAGATGCTGTTTTAATGTATTTTCTACTTGTTCTATTTTATTGTAGGTGGTGTCAGTATTTTATTGAAAATGTTCGTATTTACTAAACAGTTAAAGGAATGAGAATAATTTATGTTTCACGGCAATATGTGTTCTTTCAACAGGTAAAAACTTAATTCTTCTGCCACACAAGGAACATTTAGTGTGTTTTTTTTATCATTGGAGACTTAATTAGCGATGTTCCTCATAACACAAAGTGAGTAGTTATCAAACTATATTCACTGAATTAGTATACGAACAAGTCTACAGAGCTTGATTTCTTTATCGACATCATCTATTATAAACTATTCATTTGGATTTCGGTGAATGAATTGTAACCATTCAATATTAAGACATTAAAATACAAAAATGATAAATTTGTCAATCTTGAACAGGTGTGTCCACGGAAAATTGTGAAATGAATGAATTTGAATCGTCTATATACATATTGTTCCAAATATTCATAAAGTCCAATCATGTTGAACAAATCAGTATATATAGTGTATTTTGAGAAAAACATGGTAACATCTTCATGAATTTTTAACACTAAACCTACCAAGCACAAAACATATAAAAGTAAGCCGCTTTAACACTAGGTTTACGGAGCACTAAAATTGATTATTTTACATTGATTTATAAAAGTAATAAAATTGTATTTACTTAGATCTTCAGCGATTTTTATTGTAATATGTACACAAAAAAATAAATCTATTTAATAATTCCTAACGAATGCCTCCTTACACTCTTAATAATTGTACATTAAACATTTTTGAATCCGTCATTTTGTCGGTCCCCGTAAATCTAGTGTTAAAGAAGTTAGAAGATTGAATTTATTTAAACTTTGTACCGCTTCCATTACAATATGTGCTTAAATAAAGAAGTCAATCTAGTCATTTCCTATGAAAGCGTTTCTATAATTTTAATAAATGTGAAATAGAAAACCGGTCATTTGACCGTGGTAGGTTCAGTGTTAATCACAAAGCTAATAAATGTATCAGTCTCAAACTTTACGGACATACGTATTCATCGATCTTTATACAGTCGAACATAATATTTAAAATTTAAACAAAAGTAGAAAAATTCTATATGGATTTTATTCATAAGAAAACGAATCACAGGAAAAAGTTCGACGAATTATCAAGAGCGAATGCCACATCCTGGGCTCGTCCATCATCATTGTGCACACACGCACGTTCCAACAGACAGTGAAAGCCACGGAGGATGTTTAATGGCGAGGGAAATTGCGTGTCACGGCGTAACCTAATGAGCGTCGTGCAACGATAACGCTCGGAGAAATTCGAGGAACAAGATCGTTAAGTCGCGTATCGAGATCGCGAGCCTTTGCCCTGGACAGTCCGGTGCAGCTTGCATAATGCATATTCGCAGATTCGAGCAGCACAGTCGAACCGACAAGAAGAGAAGGAATTTTTCCCGTTTGCCGCTTCCTGCACGAATCGACGGGGTCAAACCACCGGGACCGGCGTTTTATTACTAACAATAAGTCGGCGGCGTCGTCTCTATCAATTACCGTGGTCCCTTCGCGATTGCTGTAGCCGTGCTCGTCTCCACCAGCAGAAAGCAATCTCTCGCCGCGCTGGAAAATCGGAGATTGCGGGAACGATCCGAGATATCTAGGGGAAAGTGTAGTTTTCGAGCTCTGGGCATTGTTCGACACGTTACGTGACCCCTGGGGAAACAGTTTCTCTTACTCGTGAATATTTTTCTGCACGAAGAATGTTAAACGTTCGAAGTATCGATAAAAGCTTGTAGTAATGGTGTACTAAAGCTGTGTCAACGCGAGTAACTTTTTGTCGCTCCAAACAAAAGAAGAATAGGTGGTAAAAAGTTGCTCGACGTTGCTTCAGTGTGGATTTGGCTTTAAATGGACGTGGTCGGCGAATTCCATTCGGAAGGGATAACTGGTTCATCGGTTTTATCGGCCAGGAACCATTGTAAGAGATTTACTCGCGAACAGACGAGGTGAATATGTAATACAGTAGAACCTCGCTGGTGGCACCGAACGGGACCGAAAATGTGTACGAAAATCGAGGCAACCAATCGCGCTGATTTCCCACCTCCCCATTTCGTATTTCCCCACTCTCTCAGCTACTCGGGACATTTTGTATCTAAAATCCCCACCACGAGTACCATAACTTCTAACTCGTGGTGGGAGTCGCTAGTGTCCAATGAACGAGGAATCTGTGCAACAAACAAGGCTCTACTGGATCTGGAACTGGATCATGAATCTTTATGCGAAATGAAAATTGTCTGAAGAACAACCAAGAAGGAATAATATTTTCTGCAACTGTTGCAAGGATCAGGAGTCACTTGAGAATTTTATTTCTTCCTTATTTGTTTTATCACATGTTTCAAGTGTCTTTACAAATTCATGAAGATCGAAAAGCCAACTTTTAAAAATTTCCAAATAATTATATCACCTTTATATTTGTCCAAGACTTCTGTAATAACAAGTAGATTATCCTCATACACTAGGATTTATTTTACGATCACAATGATTCGAATTTCTTCGTTGTTCATACTGTCTTAGAAAAAGAAGGAACATTATATTTAATTCTCCAGTGGCTATATATTGACAACAACAAAATAGAATTTTATTTCGCTTTAAAGAGAATTAATATATTTTGTAAATCCTGTTCGAAATCTTTATTACGAGAGTGATTCGATGTTATAGTGCAAGAGGTTAAGTACGAACATTTTAACAACTACTAAGAAGTAAACGTATGCAACGGATCGGCTTAATTAAATTTAATTTTAGGACACATCTAACTGAATCACGTACCAGGAATTTGTTACTTCTAAGTGTGTGCCGGGGCACTGACGTTTAACTGGGATTCCGATCGCTGCGGGAAACAGCAAATTCAGGCCAAGATGGCGGCAGGCCGATAACTTGGTTTCTCAAGAGGTCAAACAGTGGCAACCCTGAAGAAACTCGGCACTCGTTGCGCGACAATTTCCGTCGGTAGTCGTTTTGCGACCGGTTCGATGATCCGTGATTAAAAGAAGAGGGTAATGGGCTTGCTAAGAGCGGACGAAGTCGTTTTGCGACACTCTCGGTCACGAGCTGAATGCTTAACTAGAGATGAAGCATGCGGGCTTAGGCTGTTTCGCGAGGCAATCGAGATAATTCGGGAACAGAAACGTTGGCTGCTTTGTTACAGCAATTGGACGCAAGGCCAACCTGCATTTTCACCAACGATTCGCGTGCGAGAAGGTTTAGGAAGGGGGAGAGGTGAAGGGACCATTTGCAACAATGGCTCGCTGACTCTGGGATTAATTGGGTCCGTCGTCGTTGCGATGTAGCGCCTCTGATGACACTGTTCGTTTGCGGTAATGAAGAAATTGCGTTTCCGGCTTTGTGCGACTAGCGGTGACCAAAAATGTGAAATTGTTTCGACAGCTCGTGCAATCTTTTTGCTACAATAATTTATTTCTCATTTAGCCCTGCGAGTCTTCGAGTCTTTTCTTATATTTTTATTTCTTTATCGATGATTGTAATACCAAAATTCTGATTGTTCATCTTTCTTTACTATTACTTCTAATGTATTTTAAATGATTGTCATGATTGTGTAGCTTTTTTAACCTAGTCAAGTCAATGTCTTATGTTTTAGAAAATTCTATGGAAATTATAGCTAATGTACTTGTTCACCATCTTTAAATATTACTTTAAATGTGCTGGTTCAATCGAGGACACGGCAGAGATAATAGAGGGAATAATAATAGTGGAAATACATTAACATTCCAATGCGTTTTCTTATTTCAAAAAGAGAAGCTCTTCTTCTGATAAAGTCATTTACAATTAAAAAACGTCGCGTGCTATTAAGAATATACTCTCGTTATACTATATAATTAGTACGAGTCATAAAAAGCAGTGGCCAGAGAAATAATACTGGAAATACGTTAATGTTCTTGTCGCAAACGAAAACGTCGTTTCAGTTTTTCCCAATAAAGCAATTTATGATTACAAATTGTCGTTGCGATTGACAGCATGCTTTTGATTTATATGAGCAATAATAATATTTCCTTAAAGGAGAAAATCGCTTGGCACGCAATTAGTATAAATCACAAGAGAGTATAATTATCAAGACTTTTAAGGTATAAGTTAAACTTGTAACGCAGGTTTTACGTGACCAAGATGTGACACGGATGTAATAAAATCTTTATAGCTTGATATGTGACTCGGGGCTAATCTTCACTTTGGGGGACCACAAATTTTCAAGTTTTCTATATGTAGTGCTATACATTTTGACGAGAGAATAATTATAATGTAAGTTTTAGTGTGAGGAATTCAAGTTTTGGTTGCCGGAGTTCACTGGTTGAAAAGTTATATTCGTGTAAAGTTTAAGCACTTGTAACAGGTTAGAACGCCGCCATTTAACCTGACACGGTACTATATTAGGTCACGTATGTACGCTGCCCGTGAGACTGTTTGTCGTTCGAATTTTAGGGTTCCTCATTTCAGTGTTCGTTTCACTCGTGAGTTATTTAGCACGACGCGGTTCTTGCCACAATTTCCGTATATTGATTTTTCGTTCGTCTTCCAGACAGAACGGACAAAGGATTGTGCAAGATCAAATAAGAAAATACAGACGTCCTCGTGAACGGTTCTTACGTTTCCTCTATTGGTATTTCATCACCGTTAGATATCTGGAGACGTTACGAAAATTAAATATTGGAAGAGGCGAGCGAACAGATCGGTTCCGTTCGTACTTTCGCCATCGTTCCGAGGGAATTTGCATTTGTGGGCGTTTCTACGAAATTTTAACAGCGATTAGCAATTACTGGAGCACGGTTTCAGAGTTACACTTCATTCTTGGTCCAAGAAATTATTTTTCCAAAATGAATATTCTTCGTGAATATTCTCCAACGAAAGCTTGTACACCCCGCACAAATATTATACATTATACAAATTTTTATACGGACAATATTTTGTCTGAAAATATATCATTATTTTATACAGGAATAAATTACTATTATCTATGTCAATGTCAAAAATATTGTGGAATGCACTCAATCATTACAATTTTTTTTTAAATAAAGGTTCCGAGAAAATGCATATTCTGCAAAAAATGCAAATACGAAGAATTGTCCATTTTCAAACAATTTAATATTCATGATTTATCAGGAATGAAAAGTAATTATTTCAATCTGAACTGAATTAACAAACGATCTTCAAAGTTCATTCATGCAGCATTCCTGATGTTCTAAAATGTTTTAGAATGTTTAATATTATTTTTTTAAGCTCCACAGATTGGTCACGATATTCTTAAAAATGAGTTTTCATGGTCTTACAAAACGTTTTCCGTGAGATCTAGTAAATACAAACTGTGCTCGATGTAATCATAATTACAGCTCTCTGCGGACAGCCTGATTCTCATCTTGAAGATTGCAGAAATGCAGACCAGCCTCGAGGAAACCAATAGGTTTCGAGGCAGCTCTCAGCGAGTAAGTGGGGAGTATCCAAGCAACGCGGAGTGAATGCATCATACCGCACTTCCGGTGGCTCCTGATATTCTCACGCAGCGATAGCATCCGGTCAACGTACCTGAAAAAGAACATCAGAGAAGCTTCAATTAGACCGAGGCGATTCACCATCGTAATTGTAGATCAGTCGGCGTCCACTCGCTTCGGACAGTGGCAGCCACTATCATGGTGAACCAAAAGAATTTATAAAACCGTGTTAGTGTGTTATGGACAATAGATGTTTGTCGCTCGCATGATCTAGAACAAGCGAGCCTAAGCGACGAAGAACACGGGCACGTCGAAAATATTTTGTCCGCCGGATGGAGTCGGTACTTAGCAAGCCGGAGGAAACGCGTGTTATGAATTCAAGATGCAGGATCTTCTTACGGCAAGATGCGGTTTCATTTATCACTGATATCAAATTGTAACTTGCTTCATGATATTGCTCGTTGTACAAGACGATTCGCCTGAATGTAGCCTGAATGATGCGCTTTAAATGTCTCTTAATATTATATTAATTATATTATAAATTCATTTGTTCGGAATTAATACTGAATCCAGATATTTTATAGTAACTAATACAATGCAATGCGGCTCATATTTTTTTGTCTATTTCGAACCTTGAAAATTAATATCTTCATAATTATTAGATATTAACATTATGCACCCCTGCAAGAAAAGTGACACAACTCAAAATTGCAGCATTTGAGAAAAATCAACTTAAAGAATACTACAAAACTTATACTGAAATAGTTTAAGCTTCTTTTAAATATCAGGTATGTATGTATAGTTAATAATAGTTAATATAAGTATGTTAGTTAATGTAAATAGTTAATGCAAGTAAGTATGTATAGTTAATTAATAGTTAATATAATTCTATTATATTCTATAGAATAGAAATGTGGATCAGTGATGCCAAAACGGTTGAATTGAAGGGAATACAGTTTACCACCTCTCTGATGACCAGAGTAATATGTGATACGGCACGTCACGTGAACAGTCTACGGTCTTAGTGGGGGACGTTGGAGCGTGCGCAGGAGTGGAATGGGATAGTGGAAGGGGAAAAGGAGGAGAGGAAAATCAATCCAGTTTTGCGTGGATCTGGCATCACTGATAAGGATCTGTAGCAGTGATCTCGTCGAATGTGTGGTGTTATCACGTAAATATTAGTTACCTGATAACACATCATCCATATTACTACTCTATAGAATATAATAGAATTTATCGCCATACATACTTACCTGAAATTTAAAAGAAGCTTAACCTATTCCAATATAAATTTTATAGTATTCTTTAATTTGATTTTTCTCAAATGCTGCAATTTTGAGTTGTGTCACTTTTCTTGCAGGGGTTCGACTAGATTTACAGGAACCGTGAAAATGACGCGTTCTAATATTTTTAATTTTCGATTATTGAGATTGTAAAGATGCATCCATGCGGAATTATTCAACAAATTTATTTCTTTGGGTATATATTGTTACGAATATGGCAAACGGCACGTTATAGTTACCCGTCATATTGCTGTTACCCAAACGACGATATAACAAGGACAACGGACGAGTCGCTTGATAGACGTCGAACTGTGTGGACGTGCAAAGATAATGTTAAGATTCCTTCCCGAATAAAGGGAATACGGTTTTCTAAACGATCTCAATTTATTGTAGCTAGAGATGCCTAAATTACGCGGCCGGCCACGTAACAATATTATAAAAACAATGGATAAAAAGTTTGATTTGATCTTCCAGGTCTTCAAGTGCTAGCAGTTCAAGCCTTCAACTGCGAGCTCCAAGATCAACTCTCAGAAAATCTCCTGATCTTTGCCTGGTACATGAACTTGACGGGATAATTAGACGCCGTTCTTTTACGAGCGTAGAATCCAATCACGAGGGAAAAAAGCGCGCGTCATTGGACACGAGTGATTCGTTCTTCCCTAATACGATTCCGAGCAACTGCGAATCTAACGAGCTGCCTAAGGTCAAAGCAACCTGCCGTAACTGGATCAAGTCGGTATCATTTTCTGCAATTATTTCCACCGGTCCGTGAGTTCACTCTCGCAGCTGTCGACGATAGGTATGAAAAGCAACGATACACGAGCGCGGCGTACGGACAGGGTTAATTAAATTGCATTCCAATTAAAAAGTAGACCGCCGATTCTCGTAGATCGTGACATCGATATCGATTTATCTACGGTAGAAAGAAATGGGATCGATGTCAGATAATGCCATCGGAGAAAGTGTTCGTTCGTCGAACATACGCAAACTATGAGAATCCAGAGTCTTTCTAATCATAAAACTCATTAGCTTAATGTTTCCTATTTAGATATGTGCCGTGCAATTTCGCTTTTACATCTCTAAGCCTGTATCTCGCTTTATCGTTCCTTCCATCAGAATACAATTTCGCGTAGCCAGAGTCTTTCAGACGATCAAATTTGTTCAAATCACTTTTAGTTATTAAATTTAATCTTCGAGTACTTTCTTCGCTCTCTAGTAGTCGACATGGATAGATTATTTACATAAAATTTCATATTTCCGGGATACGGAATCACTTTGGACGATAATGATAATTAGACTGAAGATCTTTATTGAAAAGAAAAATTGTTTCCATCAATTGATAGACAGAGGAACTTATCGGAACTTTACTTTTTATTAGAAGTACAACTTTCACCGAAACATCATACACTATTCAAAATATCTTTTAATACGTTAAACGCTGTGGCAGTCCCTGGGGATTGACGGTATCAAATTTACAATATAAAAAACAATATACAGGGTGGAAATTATAAAGCGTTACAGAAGAATATATCAAAAAATATTGATTATACACAAAAATGCTTCAGACGAAAGCTGTTCAGTACGGAGGGGGACATCTTGTGGTGAGACTATTATTTTTCGCGGTGGACACTCCAAGGTGAGGTGAAGGTCAACTTTCTTTTTTAAAATGGAATGATATGCTTTTTTAGCCACCATCAAATAGTGCGCTTTAAGATCAATTCACTTACCTATGACTCAAGGCCATTCAAGGTCAAACTTGCAGGGACATGCAGAAAAGGTGTGATTATTAATATGAAGGAGTCTTTTGCTTATGCATAATCGTATTTTTGTATTTAAACTTAAATAAGAAGACAAATGGAAAGTGTTATGGATAGAAATTCATTTTCATATGACCTGTTTCCTCAATCTATTTCCATCGTCTGGAAATATTTTAAATGCTATTTAACGCAAAATTCAAATATTTTATTTTGTTTTAGATTATCAAAAATGAAAATATTCTATCTCATGTTTTAGATTATTTAGAAATATTTAATTTACAGAAATTTTACTGTTTATTTAAAGTAGTGTTCTATTTGAATTGTGGAACAACTATTTAAAATAGTATTTGGAATGGTTTTTCTCCAAGATTTTCCCAAGTCTGGGGCAAACCTATTTGCATTTATTTATTTTCTTATTATCAGGTCATCTTATAAATAATTTGAGTTTCCATCCATATTAGGTCACTCTATAACTAATGCAACTTTTTTAACACTTGTACCACAATTCAAAATAATTCTATCCATAACAAAAAACGAAACAAAATTGCTCCGTGTTTAACGTGTTAATCCTTCGTACTCCTATGTCGAGTAAGTAAAATTGTAGTGTTTCTTATGTGAGTTGATTAGTATATTCCTATGGGAATATAATTGAACTATATATTAGCTGGTAGCAAGTTCTGAAGTAAACGAGATGGAACACGTTCGGTCGCAAAGGGTTAAAACATTTTTCTCCCAAATTTTTCCATCTCCTTTATCTTCCCCTCCAACCAACGATGAAGATAAAAAATCGCATGAACATCCAACCCGATCGACGATAAATTCGACGCCAGGATCCACAGAATTTTTCCGTGTTGCCGCAGCAGATCGTGACAGTCCTTTGTCAAACACGTTTTCTCGGTCGCTATCACGGTTCGGCCGTTTCAATATTGCCGACTCGATAACGAGACACGGCTGGACACCGGATCTGCATAAATCGTGCATCGGCTTCTCCGCTGGTTAGCGGCAAGAGAGACAGAGAGAAAAAGCGGAGTAGAAAGAGAAGAAAGATGGAGAAGAAGAAGGAGAGAAACTTGGAGCGAACGTGTCTCGCAGAAATGCTCGATTTTTGCCGCGGAACCGATCGAGCGAGCTTTTTAGCGTCCCGCGCGGTTGTCTCTCGCCGCTGCTCGACGTCTCTGCCCACCCGATTTTGCAAATTCACCGTGAGCACCGGTTTGAAAAATGCCGGCCGAGCGCGAAACACCGGTATGACAACTAGTTCTCGGGATCCCGGGGCCGACTCTGTCGAGGATGCCGAGACGGTTCGCCGGCAAAGAAAATTCCGCGGACTGCACGCGAATGCACTTGTCGGCCGTGTGCGTTAAGGGCGTGCGATGAACCTGTCGGCTGCGAGACGCCGAGCAGAGCAGAGCGGACACACACGCTCGCGATCCGCTCGGATTTACTTGTGCCACCGATCAACCCGAGCACTGAATATTCCACGGACGACAACCGGTGGAATACGAGCCGGGTAATTTGTTCGGGATCGAGGCTCCGGACGAGGAGCCAGCCTTTATCACATTTGCATGATTAGTCGGCGGCTCGCAGATGCAACGAGACGCAAAGAGACGCAACGAGATCCTACCATCAACCAGGGAGTTCCCTTGGGAAGGTACGGCGTCGAGTATCTGTTGAAAATATTGATGAATATTGCCGTTCGTACGTCGCTGCATACCAACCCATGTATTAGAGATTTGCATTTTGTCATGGAGAATTGTATTTTGTCGTGAAATATTGCATTTTGCTGTAGAAGATTACATTTTGTTAGAGAGATTGTATTTTGTCATACAGAATTGCATTTTATTATTCAGAGCTGCATTTTGTCTTAGATCTTGGAATTTTGTTATAGGGAATTGCATTTTGTCATAGCCCATGGCATTGTGTTATAGATAAATGCATTGTATCATAGAGAATTGGAAGAAATTGCATTTTGTCATAGATTATTGCATTTTGTCAAAGAGCAATGCGTTGCATCATAAAGAATTACATTTTGTCATATAGAATTGTATACTGCTATAGAGAATTGCATTTTGTTAGAGGGAATTGCATTTTATCCTAGAACATGTCATTGTATCACAGAAAATTTCAAATACCAGGGTATTGTATCATAATGAATTGCATTTTGTCATAAAGAATAGCATTCAGTCATACAGAATTGCATTTCATTATTCAGAGCTGCATTTTGTCATAGATCGTGGAATTTTGTCATAGAGAATTGCATTATATCCTAGAGCATGTCATTGTATCACAGAAAATTTCAAATAGCAGGGTATTGTATAATAAAGAATTGCATTTTGTCATAGAGAATTGCATTCAGTCATACAGAATTGCATTTCATTAGTTATATTTTGCATTGTGTTATAGAGCATGGTATTGTGTCATAGATAATTGCATTGTAGGAAATTGCATTTTGTCATAGAGTATTGCATTTTATCGTAGAGTATTGCATTTTGTCAAAGTGCAATGCGTTCTATCATTAAGAATTACATTTTTTCATATTGCATTGTATTCTGTTATAGAGCATTGCATTTTGCTATAGAGCATTGCATTTTGTTAGAGAGAATTGCATTTTATCCGGGAGCATGCCATTGTTACACAGAAAATTTCAAATAACAGGGTATTGTATTATAAAGGATTGCATTTTGTCATAGACAATTGTATTTTGTCATAGAGCATGGTATTGTGTCATAGATAATTGCATTGTAGGAAATTGCATTTTGTCATAGAGTATTGCATTTTATCGTAGAGTAGTGCATTTTGTCAAAGTGCAATGCGTTCTATCATTAAGAATTACATTTTTTCATATTGTATTGTATTCTGTTATAGAGCATTGCATTTTGCTATAGAACATTGCATTTTGTTAGAGAGAATTGCATTTTATCCGGGAGCATGCCATTGTTACACAGAAAATTTCAAATAACAGGGTATTGTATTATAAAGGATTGCATTTTGTCATAGACAATTGTATTTTGTCATAGAGCATGGTATTGTGTCATAGATAATTGCATTGTAGGAAATTGCATTTTGTCATAGAGTATTGCATTTTATCGTAGAGTATTGCACTTTGTCAAAGAGCAATGCGTTGTATCATAAGGAATTACATTTTTTCATATAGAATTGTATTTTGCTATAGAGCATTGTATTTTGTTGGAGAGAATTGCATTTTGTCCTAGAGCATGCCATTGTTACACAGAAAATTTCAAATAGCAGGGTATTGTATCATAAAGGATTGCATTTTATCATAGAGAATTGCATTTTGTCATAGTGAATTGCATTTTGTCATGAAACATTGCTCAGAAGTCTTGCAGGTTCGTTCACGTCGCATGTCGCTTGAATCTTTATAAAGTTCGTTCAGAATGTCCTCTCCAGGAAACAATGCGCACAGCGGAAGTCTTAAAGTGCACAATAAACACAAAAATGCTGGACAACACCTACCAGTTTTTTCATTTAGTGCAGAATAAGTACATACGGGTTTACTAACGCTTTCATTAAAACGAAGAAAGAAAGGATCGTAACAACAGTCCGCAGAATGCTTCGGCACAATGTTCGCATTCTCGAATACTTTTCACGGAGTCTCAAAAGAAGCCACTGTGAGTCGATCCGAGGAGCTCATTGTGAGAGCAATACAAAGGTCTGAATGCCACAGCGGCGGGCTCATTGTCCTTTGTCGAATTGACAAATCCATGCGTTAATTTTGTCATGGTCGCGATAGATTAAATCAAGAAGAGTCCTTTCAAATCTCTACAGGACACTTTAGAGTGCTAAAGTGTGCTGACAAGTCCGGAAGATAGACTTTCACGTTAATGACAATGGCTTTGTCGTGATTATGGCATCGTTTTACTGACTGGACGCTGGTCAAGCGAAAGGACATGTTCGACGACAAGACGCGAAAGTGAGTCCACGTGTACTTCGAACTAATCGGTAGATAAACGCGTCTGAAAAGTCGAGACTGCGACACTCGAGCCTTTCTCCTTCCTTTCGTGGGTGTAATATCACTGTGCCACTCTATTTTAAGTGCTGTTAACGTAAATTTGCCCACTGGGCATTGCGGGAGCAATGTCCCTTGAAAGAATCGCTCTTGTCTAATCTATAGACTTCTGATTTTATGCATTTACGAAAAAAACGAACAGGTACAACAAATAACTGTGGCGACACTAGAAGAATTCAAGAACATTTCTCTATTATTCTTGACATATTTAAATTATTAAAAAAGAAATGTATTTTTATGCAGCTCTTGTTCCTTACAATTTATCAAACTATGCGTCGATCGAATTATTCAAACCTGGTAGAAACTTATACAAATATTAATTTTTTACTTTTCAAACTTATAAATAGGATGGGCTATTATGTAATTTGCATGTCTTGAATTTCATTAAATTCGGAACATGATTTTAGAATAACGGCCATAAGTTACTCTGCTGGAAATAATATTTCAATGTTCATATTTATAGTGAACACAGATTATCGATTTATAATTTCACTCTCATAATTTGTCTCAGGCCACCGATGCCAACTTTAATTACATAAAATTAAATTCTCAATTATATCTTTAAAGAAAATTAAGTTCACCGTTTCTGATATAAAATATTTTAGAATGATAGTACTTCGTCAATGGAATAAGTGAGAAAATATGTGCCGTTTTATTTTAAATAGTTGCACAAAGGAAATTGTTTATATGCAACTTTCTTGTTCCTCTCGCGAGGTTCATGGGAACTGATCCTTCTGAACGCAATACCGGGGGAAAGGTGTGGTGCCGCGTTATTATCTTCTAATGTTCACAGCCGCTGTCGCCGTTCATTAGCTCGCTTGTTTATTGCATCCGTGTAAAATCGGCTATTTACGAGGAATCGTTCGCGCTTGCTTGTAATTTGAAAATATTTAAAGAGGATGCAGTCGGGGAAGATTTGCCTCGGACGCTGTTACGCTCGTGGTAATAAATGCTACGGAAGGAAACTTAATTGCGTAGAAAGTAGATTTTTCAATGAGTCTTCGTTTTGTTCTCGTGCGAATATCAGGCTTCTGCCTTGTGTTTCCTCGAACATTTATGTGCAACAAATACCCATAAAATCTTAGCTACCATCGAAGCTTTATGAAAATTTCTGAAGCAAATTATCTAATTTTACGACATTCTTCGGTGCTATAAAAATAATTTTTCTGACCAGACTATTTTTTATATTGTCCGTTATACATCATTGCTTAATCTATCTATTTTAAAATCATTTAAAAAATAACCACGGTTCGTACAGTAAAATCCAATCTGATCTAAAAATTTAAAACCTAGTTTGACAATGCAATCACGTTAAAGCACCCTGCAGGGGACGTCCATTAAATCGTGCCAATAAATATAGTTTACGTCCTATGCTCTGTAACAATTTGATACCTCAGTATATTCGGTTATTGAACTCCATACATAATAAGATAAGAAGGAAGTATTTTTGTAATATTCATGATCCATACAGTAAAACGCAAGCTGTTCTAAAATCAAACTTCAAAATCTTGTTATACAGGATGTCCCATTTAAGCTGAGATTGTAAATAATCTCGAAGACATATGATTTAAAAAAAAAACAAACTGACACATGCCCTTTAGCGTTTCGAGTGGGGAGTCAAATGGCACTACTGGTTTTCTAATTCGTCGGCGTTTTCAAGGTTATTTCAAGGTCATTTTGTCTTTTTTATCATAAACCCATATTTTTTATTTCGGAATCATATTCTACGTAAAAAAATGCACAACTTTTGTTTGAAACATTTGTTTGTAAGTTTGTAAGAACTTTATTATGTGTTCATGAGTCTTTTATTAAACGAATTACTGTGTGTAGAAGTTGAGGCTAAAAATTTCGAGCTTTTATTATGATGTTCTTAAATGAAATAAAAAATCTTCCAGAAGAAAGTAACGTTGTCATTTTAATAGAAAAACAAAGTTATCCTTGAGATAAACATGAACAATCAGCTAAATATCTTAAGAAATATCGAACTTACAGAAGAAGTTTCAAACAAAAATTGTGCATCTTTTTACGTAGAATATGATTCCGAAATAAAAAAATATGGGTTTATGATAAAAAACACAAAATGACCTTGAAATAACCTTGAAAACGACCACGCATTAGAAAACTAGTAGTGCCATTTAACTCCGCACTCGAAACACTAAAGGACATGTGGCAGTTCGTTTGTTTTAAATCACATGTCTTCGAGATCTTTTTACAATCTCAACTTAAATGGGACACCCTGTATAATGCAATCAAATTCAAGCTTCATGTAGAGAGTGTTCTTTAGTCCGAGAGAAAATTCATAGCGTGAGAAGAAATCATACGTGTGAGCGTCGTTTTAATGTAATGTATATGCTCCACGCCTAAAATTGAATTCTTATAATTTTTTTCCAGAATTGCATTGGCGCCCTCTGCAACATGAAGAATGAATACAATTTTCGTGCTATGTTCTGTAACAGATTGGTTACTCAGAGCACACCAAATGATTGAATTCCATTAATAATGCGATAAAACCAAAAAATAGTAGAAGTATTACCATGATAAAGAAAACGCAACCTGATTCAAGATGAAAGTTCGAAACTCGATTTGACAATGCAATTATATTGGAACTTCGTATAGTGGGCGTCTGTTGGACCGAGAGAAAATTTATCGCGTCACAAGAAATCATACGTGTGAGCGTCGTTTTAATGTAATGTGTATGCTCCACGCCTAAAATTGAATTCTTATAATTTTTTCCAGAAGTGCATTGGCGCCCCCTTTAACACGAAGAATGAATACAACTTTCGTTCTGTGCTTTGTAACAATTTGGTTACTCAGAATACATCAAATGATTGAATTCTATTAATAATGCGATAAAACCAAAAAATAGTAGAAGTATTACCATGATACAGAAAAGGCAACCTGATTCAAGATGAAAGTTCGAAACCCGGTTTGACAATGCAATTATATTGGAACTTCGTATAGTGGGCGTCCGTTGGACCGAGAGAAAATTTATCGCGTCACAAGAAATCATACGTGTGAGCGTCGTTTTAATGTAATGTGTATGCTCCACGCCTAAAATTGAATTCTTATAATTTTTTCCAGAATTGCATTGGCGCCCCCTTTAACACGAAGAATGAATACAACTTTCGTTCTGTGCTTTGTAACAATTTGGTTACTCAGAATACATCAAATGATTGAATTCTATTAATAATGCGATAAAACCAAAAAATAGTAGAAGTATTACCATGATACAGAAAAGGCAACCTGATTCAAAATGAAAGTTCGAAACCCGGTTTGACAATGCAATTACACTGGAGTTTCGTATAGTGGGCGTCCGTTGGACCGAGAGGAATTTCGCAGCGTTGCGAAAAATCCTAGGTTCGCGCGTGGGCGGCGTATTAATTGGGCGTGAACGCTCACCGCCGAAAGTTCAAGCGCGAAACGTCAGTTCGATCGTGCAAATCCGCTTCACGGTTCTCACGTGGCATTACCGTCCACACTTGAAACGCTTCCCCCGAGGTTCGCGACCACCCAGGGACGACCGGCTAATGCGGAAAAATTCGACGCACGAGCCCGTGAGATAACAATTACGCGACTGTTACATAAAGCAACCCAGAAACCCGATGGCAACGACGGCAAACGCGACGCGACGTCCTCTTTCCTCCTCTGGCCGTGGAACGAGCGGAATTCCACGTGGCGTTCGTGCACTCGGAAACACGCAGTCGCCCACCGGCCCACCGGTATGCACGATTCCCTCTGTCCCTTCCCTTTCGTTTATTTTAGGTCGTTCCACTGTTCGAACGAGTCGATCTTTATATCTCCGTTGTTCGATTCGCGGAAACTCCCGACTACTTTAACACTCGCCTCGCCTCGCATAAATCCGAGAAACCGCGAACACTATCCGCCGCTCGGACTACCGGAAAACAATTCTTACACATGGATTCTTTAATGTATTTTTTACCACTACAGTGACTATTTATGAAAAATAAAAGCTTCCTAAGATTGACAACTGTTTCCGAAACAGAAATTCACTAAAAATATATTTTTCCTTTTAGTCATTTTAATAAATCGGAAATAGTGTAACGATACTCCGAAATTCTTTTAATTTCTTCTTAGTTCTGTATTTCACAAATTCATTTTCTTGATAAATGCATTAAAACCGTAATATAATGATTAAATATTTTTTCAGAATCTCATACATGGTTTATGAGATAATATTAGGTTGTCCCAAATGTTTCTTTCGCAATGTGGATATTTAATATTGTTAGATACCATCAGCATCTACATACAATATGTTTTTGTCAATCATTTATCCGCTAACATTTTATTATTTCCTAAACTTCCTTTTACTTAACCACTCCATCTGATTTTTTAAAAAATTAGTCTGAATCTAGGTTGTGGACAACGAAAGGAACTTTCGGGACAACCTAATACATTGATAGTATAGAACAGGAAGTTCCAACATATTCCCCTCCGAGAACTGCAAGGTCCCCACCATCGAACCTTTTCCCACTACTACGTACAGCCATACAATTAGTGAGTGCTGCGCGCGCCGCGCGGCTCTCGTGGTGGGAGCTTCCCACTACTATACATTATAACGATGAACTCTAAGAGTGGGGGAAGATCATAAGCTTGGAAGGTGCCTCAAATAGCTCCGGAGCTACTGGTTGGAACTGCCTGGTATAGAATACAGAATAATGTATGCCATATACAATAATTGTAGCCGGGGGTAATATTTTACTGTAGACATTGACATTTTCGTGTTAGGTTCTTAGTCTTCCAACTAGGAATACATTAAATATGAAATAAGTGGAAAAGACATTATAGAATTATGGTCTCAAGTTGTTAATCTGCAGCGTCATTAAAGTTCATTCTCTAAATTTTATATTTGCATAAACACTGCTGAAAACCGAGGACACAGCAGAAGCAGCGAATTAAATCCTCGCGGAAAGTTTCACGGTGATGAGCACAGCTGCACGGAACACGAAAAGACTGGTTCATTAAAGCAGGACCAGATAATTGGAGCTAATTGTAGGTTTGCTGCTGAATCATAATGCTTAGACCGCTTTCCTGTATAACATATGCACACTGTGTTACTCGCACCAGACACCTAATTACAAACTGAAAGACGGAGAGTCTTTCTTCCTCGTGGTCTGTAATGGCGTCCCATTACCGCCATTTACGACGATATTTACTGTCACATGTTGGTCACGAGGTCTAGATTTGTTATAAGAAATTATACCACGCGGTATATACCGTTTTTAATGATTTGTATGACAGTGTACATGTTCTTTTAGCAGTAAAAGAACTTTAATTATCAACGAGTAATTTACCTTTCTCTTCGTAAGGTAGTAGTTGGGTTTAAATGCAATGTTTCCTGTAAAATAGTACAATTTGTTAGACATGCTCAGAAGAAATATAAGCTAATTCTTGAATAACAAATTACTTGAAAATTCGTATAACCTCGATCAATAATTGTGTCCAGTCTAGAATAACATACTACTTTAATTGTACGCACTCTAATGTTTCATTTTTAACAATTCCAAGAAGTCTTATTTCTCGCATTTGTCTAAAATGTTATACAGTTAACACAAATAAATTTGAAGCCTTGTATAACATGGTTTTCAGTAACAAAGAACCAATTAACCGCGTTATTCGATGTTTTCCTATATTTAATGTAACAATATGTACCTTCATTAACCCTTAGAGGACGGGTATTATTTTTAGCATACTTTTTGATGGGTCGAATAAATTGTCATTGTGAAACAAAATGGTTTGCCGAGGAGTTTGGTGTATGAATTGAATGAAGGGAAACGTGTTGTGTCCAGTAAAAATTTATTTCATATTTTTCGGGCGTATTAATTGCTTTAAAAAATTATTCACAGTCGCAGAACGGTAAAATTGTTTGGGCGACTGTCAGCAGACACGCGTCCGCAAAGAGTTAAAAGACTCTTGTCCTCTTTGAACAAGTATTTATTTTATTTTCAGTGTTTTATTATTCCCAAATCCAATTCTACAGTTTCAGAGTAAGTTTTAGATAAGATTTTGCAGATAAATCAGCGCGATTGATAAAACTGGTTGAGGAAATCGTACGTCCACAGTTTCAAAGCACAAGATAAAATCATTGTAAAAAGATTATTTTCATAGAATATTAGAACAAAATGTCGCCTGTTATTATTATTATTTGATCTACACACGAGTTTAGTAAAATACATATTAGATTTCGTTAAGGTTCAAAAGCGTCTTAACTGGCAGGGTATTAGCAAGTTTCCTTTGTGCAAAGGACACGAACGGGCGCAGTTGAAAAATTCGCAGTTCACGGCGAGAGGTGCACGCTCGGTCCCAATAATGATGTTTCGTTTCGCGCAGGCCTTGTCACACTTTTTGCCAGGGCTCATGGTGTAAATTAACGAGAAACAGGGGCAGAAAAGAATTACCGTTCCTCTGTTGCGGCGATGCCTCGTCCCGCGGGGCTCTTCTTCGACTAGTGATTAAGTTACGCGCGCAGTGAACTCTCTTTATTGATCCAGCATAACTGTACATTCCGAACACCGGTATTCCTTCTCAAAGAAACGCACGTAAAATGAACGAGAAAGAAGTAAATACTTCTGTCCATCGAACGTGCAGTCAACCGAATGAAAATCGAATAAGAATCCTCCGGAGAGAGGATTTCTCACTGATTTTCAAACAAAAGCAGAAGATTCTAAAGAATGTGCAACGGCGATTAGAAAGTTACGGAATCTCTTTTTTCACTGGCAACTCCTTTCAAGAGAATGTACCAAATATAATGCAATACTTGCTCGGAATTAAATGAATTCTTTAAAAGATACAAGAAATATACAAATCTGTATTGACGTCCACAGTTTAGGCGCAACAGTGAAGCAATTATAATACGAAGAAACAAAACTGTGACAAAAGTTCTGTCACTGAAAATATTTGTAAAGATCCAGTTAAATTATTAACTAGTAGTTTAACCATTGGACACGTACAGACAATTGTTATGTTAATATTTTGTGAATCGATAGAAATGAAGATCAAATTAACACGTTCAGCGCCCACTCCACAATCATAAAAATTACACAAAATCAAAGCAATATATTTAATAAAACAAAAACTAAGAAGTTTAGTTTTGTGATATTAATTACTGTTTCAAACCTCTTCTATTCCGCAGATCGTAAGGAAATTTTGTACACTCTATCTACCAACGTAAAAATTAATTTTCAATTCTGTATAAATAATTCCGTCACCCAGATATGGGTGACATGGCGCTGAACATGTTAAATAATGGGAATTTATGTACTTTATAGTAATTGTGCAATTCTGTAAATGTAGTGAATTCTGAATCAGTGTACTTCAGGCACGGGCACGAGTGGAGACCCTCAAACACTTGCTTCTCCCACCAACCTCTCTTTCATGCAGCGCGCACGTTCGTTGCGCACGCTGATGTCTCGTGTCTTCCTTGCCCCATTGTACCGCGCTTGCTGGAAGGGGGCAGAGGGCGCGACGGCATGGACGGTTTTGCCTCAATTGAGGTAAAATTGACCCGTCCCTGATGTATTTTATGGTAAAACATCGGGTAACTAGAGGAAGAGAAGATTGATTGAACAATAATTAAACAATAGTGCATGAAAATACAGAATAGCCAGAAGGTTTAATCCTTTGCAGTCGGACCTCTTTTAACTACAAAACTAGACATTTTTTCCGACCAAGAATGTTTCCATTTTACATATTTTTTTTCATTTTGTAGATATGAAACTGACATAATACCTCGTTGAATACTTAATGTTCAATACCTAATTTATTAAATACAAATTTAGTGAACAATATTTTGAATAATGGTATAGCAATTTTTACTGGTGCCTCAGAGTCACCACTCGATCGCTAGAGGTTAACAATAAACCTACCACAGCCGATCAAATGACGGGTTTCAAATTTTTGATTTTAAAATTATTGAGATTATAAAGACGACTTCATGGGAGTTGATTCAATAAATTTCTTTACCCAAGCACATGTTATAATAAAAATCACACAAAATCTAAGTAAATTCAATCTCGTTATTTGTATAAAACAATACATACTACCCAATTTTAATGCTCGGTAGGTTTAGTGTTAATAGTCACAGAGTCGTGGAAAAATGTACCTCATAAAATACAAAGTTGATTAAACAACAGTGCGTGAGAATACATAATAGTTAAGAGTACTATACATACAATGCTAGAAATAATGTCTAAAGACGATCAAAAATTGTTTTATTATTATTCCGCGAATTTTTGCGCCGGTATTCAATTTGTAAATCAATTCAATACGTGAGAAAACGTTTTCTCGCAGATACAACGAAAAAGAAAGTATGCTAAAGGGTATGTAAATTGCAGCGTTCGTTCGATAAATATTTCATCTTCGGAAAGTGTTCGATAGTAACTGCTGATTTGCAGTTACAGAGGTTAGGTAGAAAGGAGGATACCGAAGGTTACAATAAATCTTTTTACAATATCAACCTAGTTTGCATATCAACAAAGCTCGAACTCGCGGAAATGCCGCCTAGTGGTCGTCACACGAAAATCTGTAATGCTAGTGAAATTTGCATGTTTCTCCATCGCCATACTACGCCCAGCAATAAAGCGGAATGGGCGGGAAACGATGCGGGCTAACGTAAAAATTCATGTGCTGGGCCCTCGGCTACGGGATACCCTGCGAGACCCTCAATTATATTTCGATACGCCGAGATTTAGGGTTAAGGGTCGACCCACACCGCCACCACCGGCGCCCGAAACAATTTTCGAGTAAACGAGGCCCCCGGTGCACGTTCTCGTCTTCCTTTTCTGCCGACGCACCGCCGCGAAACAACTGCAATTATCCCGCAGAACAAATAGAACAAACGGGGAACGAAGAATCGATGGGGCTCAGCTGTTTCAATGATCTGCCGCGATCTTATTAACCCTTCATTATCCGAAGGTACTTCGAAGTGTGCTGATTGTGATCCTGTTGCGAATCGGTATGAGCTTAGGCTCGTTTTTCAATTTTGTTTCGTTTCAGTTTGGTCCTAATAGTCGGATAAATATTTATTGTTGCATATGAAATGTCCGATTTTAGAATCCAAATTTTATGAAGCGTTTTGATGAAGAAATACTATTAGAGTCTACAGGTTTATTACACATCACTTTCAGCTGTAAAGTTGTTTCTTGAAATCTCATCTTCAAATTTTAGTTTAGATGTAGAATTTTTCTAGTAAACAAATTTGATTTCTACGCCAATCAATGCGACTGTCACGCAGTCTTTTTATATGCATGAAATAACAACATATTGACGATAGCATTGTGTGAATTTTTATCAATATGTGAAGATTAATCGACGTACTATTCGTTGATTACAAAAGTGATCACAAGAGATAAATTACTACAAAACTCAATTTCTACTGTAATACCATTAAGAACCTTAAAATTTATTGACAGAATACGTTGCCTAGAATGGTCTTTACTTTTATTAATAAATACATCTAGATAAAAGTTGTGTTTCTTTAACGTTACTGTTCAAAATTGGACATTTCATATGCAACATCCTAATACTTCCGTCATACATATTATTCTGAGTAATTTCATTGAAATTGTTTGTGAAGTATTGAAAGCGTTGGTGAAACAACGAAGATCTAGATCAAGATAGAATAATTATAATTGTACGGTGCTTAGAGTGATTTCGTTTGTGCGCCTTTTGGGCTGAATATTAATGAATGATGTTGGAATTTATTTTATATCTTAAATACAAAAATTAATCTATTATTCGACTCTTGAACTATGTATACATCGTATCTAGATTGTCTTCTTCATTAAATCATAGCTTAATTGTTTTTCCTAACCTGAGCGATCTTCACTCGAGAGACCTTCTTCTCCAATCGTATAGGTCAGGCAGTTCCAATCAGTAGCTCCGAAGCTATTCGAGGCACCTACACAACATAGGTACTTCCCCCACTCTTCATCATTATAACGTATAGTAGTGGGAAGCTCCCACCACGAGAGCCACGCGGCGCGCGCAGCACTCACTAACTACGGTCGTACCTGGTAGTGGGAAGAGGTTCGATGGTGGGGAACTTGCAGTTCGCGTAGGGGAATACGTAGTTTATTATATTCCCATATTCCAATAAATGAAAATTTTCAATTGTACTTCAAAAGTACTTTTGTGTACGTATTAAGTTGACAATAATTGAGTAAGGCTTAAAATGCATTGTGAGACAGTGTCATATATGTATTTCTCTTGTCTCAACACAACTACTGTAATTATATCAATGACTTTAATGCAAATTTTATGAAAACGTTAAGATTGATACATTCACTGATAAATGAGTTGATTGATGTAATACCAACACATATACATGAAGAGGATAAGTTTCTTCCATTTATTTTTCTTAGAATGTTAAAATTTGATTATCTTTTATTCAAATAGGTGATCCTAAAAAGAAGAATATGATTCTTATTGATTAGACACTAAAAGATGAAACAATTTTATCGAACAAATTTGGAAATCATTTTTCGCATCAATATCACAAGATTTTACAAACAAAAAATTACAATATCAATTGTCACAGTATCTAATAGTATCGATATTTGTCTCGCACATTTTTCTGCCACGCTCGCATAAGATTTATCGGCCGCTCGCATGATTCTAGACGTTCTGATGCGCAAAAAACCAGCTTCGCCACGGTTCGTAAAATGCAGTTCAAACGCAACAACTCCGCAGCATATGATGAAAAAAAAAATGGCAAAAAGGAATCACTCGGGTGTATCGTGTCACGCGCATCCAGTCGATGATCTTTGTCACGCAGAAACAACGATGCTGTTTCTTCCCATCGGCGCGTGACTCTGTGAATCGTGTAACTGCCAGCCTCGTCCCACTTTCGTGACAGCCGCTGATTACCATGATAATTAGTCCATAGAAAAATCGACGCGAACCTCTTCGCCTTTTGTATCCGCCCTAGTCCGACGTTTGGCCAGAAAAGAAAAAGGAACGAGCATTTGATTTCGACTGTTGCTCGCTCTCATAAAATCCGTGGGAATCTAATCATCTTGAACCGAGGAACTATGGCACACCTTTTCGGTAAAAGGATAAATTGAATCTTAGGGATGCTACTAATTGCTCATTACCTTCCGAAGAGCTGCATCCGAAGATTGCTTAGAACGTTTCTGTGCGCTTTTAGCAGATTGCTTTCCGTTTTTGACTCCGGAAAGATGATCAAAGTTGTTAATGAATGGACATTAATGGAATGAAGGGTAATGCCGTGAGAAACCGGAAGAATTAAAAACGAAGTATTTTTGTATTGTAACTATTTAACATTATGGTTACTAATTAAATATACATTTCTCTGTACAATTTCAATTTACGATCACTTTCAGAAGAATTATTGTTAATTGCATGTTCACGAGTTAACGATGTAGACTAAAAAATAGGTATCCGGTTAGGTAGATAAAATACAGAACCATAATCATAATATAATTGTGATTTCTATCGATAGAATTTTGAATTATGTTAGAGAAGATGTTATTGGCGCAAGGTTCGATCTTTTTGACAAAATATTTCGAATTTTGTTCAAAAAGATCGATCCTTGCGCCAATAACATCTTCTCTAACATAATCGTAATCAATGGTTTTTAATGTACTATTTTATGAATTATAGAAAAACGTAGGAAAATGTAATAGACAATTCGGATTAATTATTGAATTGTCTGATAATAATATACATTCCAAGACTACTAATGATAAAAATGGTATTCTATCGTGATTCGGTGTTGCACTCGATCGTTTCCCAGCGTTCTCGTGCATCAGGCTCGTTTATGTTCCAGAAAATTGGAAAACGTTCGCGCGAGCGCACTGGGCGCGAAAAATACGCCATAAATGGGAACGCGGAGGCATGCAACGTGTTTCGAGAACGAAATAGAGATAGCGAAATTGAATCACGTAGCTCTCCTTAGTCGGGCGCAAGGCGTTCCTGAAAATTCTCTGGCCGGTAAGTAACGAGCCGATTCTAATCAATAAGATTTGTTTCGCGGCCACTTATATATGCGCCGCGAACAGGAATGCATCTATTGAGACGTTACCCTTTCTAACGAGCTTCTTGTTTCCCTTACGAGCAAACCCAATTAATGTTCTCAAACTATATTGCAACCATAAAAATGACAAAACGGAATGCGATGCAATTATCCATGCCTGATGACCTGTAATTATGACAGCTTTACGAGAAAATTAATAACACTAATTACTTGATACATTCTTGTTCTATACATTTCCAATTGTTTTTTAAAACCTTGTAAATTATTTGTATTTCTACTTCATCATCGTTGCAAATTATGCAATTTTATCGCGTCATTATTTGAGTATGCTAAGTATGCTAATGTATTATACTTGTAGAGTACCTGTATTTTATTATACTTGTATATTACCTGTATTATAATTTTTATTATAGTATACAGGGTGGGGCAATAACTTTGTCCACTTTGAATATTTCCGTTACTTGTAATAATATGAGAAAATGATGATATATACCATAATTGCACGGTATAGAAGGGGAAATATTGTGATCTAAACATTTTTTATGTGCGTTACGAAATTTCAAGGTCAACTTGATTTCTCTAAATAGGAAGAACTACTTGAATCGATAGAGTATCAAATTCTGCGTAAAAATGTATTTGACCTCTATACGTCCTAATATAATAGTAACATATTAATAATTTTCCATATGTTCTCACCATATTCAAGTTTAGGGACATCAGTTCGATAAGCTTCTAGGCAGATAATGGGTATGTATTGAAAATTATTTCGATAATAACTCGTTAACTATTATATTAGAAGATTTTTATGCAGAATTTGATACTCTACCGATTCATGATACAAAAAGTAGGTATTTTCATTTAACACTAGGTTTATGGAGCACTAAAATTGATTATTTTACGTTGCTTTATAAAAAGAATAAAATTGTATTTACTTAGATCTTCAGCGATTTTTATTGTAATATGTACACAAAAAAATAAATCTATTTAATAATTCCTCACGAATGCCTCCTTACACTCTTAATAATCGTAAATTAAAAATTTTTTAATCCGTCATTTTAACGGGCCCCGTAAATCTAGTGTTAAAGAAATTAAGGTCACCTTGAAATCTCCTAAATGCCTTCACGCAAATAAAAAGTGTTTACATCAAAATATTTCCCCCTTTATACCGTGCAATTTTTGTAGATATAATTTTCTCATATTATTAAAATTAACGGAAATATTCAAGGTGGACAAAGTTAGTGCCCCACCCTGTATTATTTGCAGGAACATATTTTATAATCGTTGTAAGTTTCTCAGTCTCCCGGAAACAATTTGCAAGACCAGTTTTCTACAACTTAGAGATTAACACATCGCAATTTGTTGGGATTGTGTTTCAGTGAACAACTGTAATACAACTATATCTTGCTCGAGTGAAAGTAATTTGGCTGAAGATACAAGTACGGAATCTCGTATTTCACGGGCCATTTCCTTCTGTTATTAGCATATTAGCATAGTATTATTATCGTGCGATCCACCACGTTTAGAGATACGATTCACGTTTGTATGCTGGACGATTTGCATAACGCTCAAAGTGGAATACTTAAACAACTAATACACATTATGCTGTGTATATCGAGAGTACTATATTGCACCATTTTCATAATCGATATCAATTTTCTTCAATCATACCTTGCCCAATGATCTAGCGTCTCGTGAGTTTTCTTCGTATGATCCGTTGCATAACATTGCAATCTCTCGCCAAAATTGATTCTTAAATGCCTGCGTTACTTCTTACATGCAGTAATGCAAGGCGTAATATAGCAATCAACGCTGGATATGTTGAAAATAACGCTGCCGCTTTCCTCAAAAATAATTATTTCCCTTTGATTAATGTACTTGAATTTCAATCCTTCTGGAAACTACCCAACTTTTTTTCTAATAAAATATTAATTGAAATTCTAATAAAAATAAAAATATTTGAATAAAAATCGTAAATATCAATGATGATGCATAAGTGCAAAAAAGAAATTATTAGCATTATCTGATGACAACAAATTTAGCAGATATTCTTCACAAATTCTACAGAGATTTATAAACGATCTATATTCAATACTGTCCACTAAAAATCTTAAATAACGAAAATATGATCATCTGTCATTTTCGAATCCATATTTGAAAGAGATAGGGTTACGCAGATTTTATGCAAAAATTCTTAATCCTGAGAATCTTTGTGAGAAAATGTTGTAAGAAAAATAATGTAAGGGTACCGTAAACAATAATCGCAATAGTTCCCATTACTCTCAACTAGTAATATAAAAAAAAGAGAACAATGTAATGATACTGTACGCCAACGTCTTACGAAAGTCAGCTACATAATTCACAAAAAGTAGAAACGGATAGCCATGATCAGACTGGTCAGCCAAGTCCTATCGAACAGCACATGTATTTGGCAACATTTCAAACGCAATGTTTCATCTGGTAACCGTATTACAGAATATTTCCCACATTTTCCATGCATATTAGCATGTAAATCTCTTCTCAATTTTGCAAACATGTTACTATTACCAATCTCCACAAAAGTCCCGTATATCGTCAAACATCACTGTAAAATGAATTTTTCCACATTATGCAAAGCAAAGGAAGCTGGAAATGCTTAACTACCGAGGATCTAATTATTACAATTCTGAAGCAGGTAGTTCGCACAGTTAATGTTGGCGCAAAATTCGCACCGCGCCGCCATTAATGCGCTCGATTACGCCCGTACGTCCTCAATTAACCGTAGGATGCAGCTTCTTAGCGATAATTATCGTGCCTGCGTTATCCGTTCGCGTTTCCCGTTCACCTGGATGATTTTTGCAACGTGGACGAAATGAACCAGGCCGAGAAGAGAGACAGAGAAAGAGAGAGAGAGAGAGAGAGAGAGAGAGAGAGAGAGAGAGAGAGATTCGGCCGGGAATAATCGGCTTAAACGGGACGGGATCTGGCCGAACGAGGTCCAAAAAACGAAGAGGAACCACCGGGAAGCTGGGATGAACCGTTACAACGATCTCTCGGGTCAGCCGTGTAGTGTCTGCGGTAAACTGCGGCCGCGTCGAACACGGCTACCGCAATGCAGTAAAATTCGTGCGCGTCCTCCCGCGTTTCTTCTCTTCTTCTCATCCCGCCTCGTCCTCGTGCTCGCGGCGCTCGTTCGCGACGGCCTCTCTTCCTGGTACCATCGGCGCCATCAATTTTCGATATTCCTTGTTCGACCGGTGTATTCGTACAGCCTCGTTCAAAAGTTGCTTTAGAAAACAGGGTCATTCGTCCTTTATTGCTCGTCTTCCTTCAAGATTGCACTTTCGGACCACTTCAACTTTTCCAGCTAAATGCATTATCAACTGGTGATTATTTAATAATTTTTTAAAGTCTATGGCCCATACCTAAGGACTTTCTAACAGCTTCTTCGACAATAATAACAATTTCAATCGTGAACCTACAACTCACTTCCCAGTAACGTAATCTAATTGTTTTGCTTAGGAGTATTATCTAAATTGTAATTTTTAGGATTCCTTTTTATATAGCGCGGTTATTGAAAATTATTACTCTATTTTTCAGCCTATTTCAGCCTACTTTTCAGCGGGACCTACTGTTTATTAAGTTGAATTCGACTAACTAACATGAATATCACATCAATTCATGTTTGTCATAAGTGCATAAAATCTGCAGATGACTAATATTAGTTGAAAGAATCTCTAGATGTAAAAGCAACAATACTTTCTCAAAATTTAGGCTATGACTTGGGTTATAAGTCGCTGAAAATTTAATTATACGTAAACAAGCTCTGTGGAATGGATAAAGGCGTTGTAATTCTAAGGATTCAGTTACAAACTTGTTGCAAATGTGTATAGCTGCGATTCCAAAGAATCCAGTTACAGTCAGAGATTCCTGTTCAATACATTGTATACAATTCTATTATTAATACAGTATTAATAAATTAGGAAACACATTAAACATAACTAGACTTACTTATGCTACGACCCAATAATTTGTTTAAAAGTGTCAGTCAGTTGAAGAGAAACATTTGATTCCATAGTTTCGATTTTAGAAGTGGAGACATAACTTTTGAATACACCAATATGTCCAATAAAACAACATGGGTGCAGAGTCGCCAGATCAACCCAAAACTGGGTTGATTTTCCGCTCCTCCTTTTCCCCTTCCACTATAACATTCCACTCCTGCGCACACTCCAACGTCTCCCACTAAGACCGTAGACTGGTCACGTGACGTGCCGCGCAACGTGTTACATATTACTCTGGTCATCAGAGAGGTGGTAAATTGTATTCCCCTCGATTTCAGCGATCTGGCGAGACTGCATGGGTGTACAAAGCGTGGATCGTTCCACAAAACGATCGTAACATGCCCATTGATTTATCAGTATTAGACAGATTTGTTTTGGAGCATCCTGTACAATGTTTATTAGTCGAGCGTTGTCATGCGGTAAAGTACACGGTGCATCCAATCAGTGATTTAGAACGAATCGTTGTGACGGAACTCGAGAGCCTCCCTATAAGGTGGACAAGAAAAGTCAACGCACCCGAGGCAGGTGGCTCTTGCGATCTTTCACGTATCATGTTTGAGAGCCTGATGGCAATTCCTGTCTGTCGTGAATTCACGGTCCGCGGAAGGAATCGCGGCAATGGCCCGATGTACCGTTACGGCCATTTAAATATTTGCTCATGTAAATACATACACGAGTGCGTATCGGCTGCTTGGACTCGTTGCACGAGTTTCGCTTCCTCTGCAACTTCTTTTTTAATTCTCCGCACGCTGACGAAATTTTATCCGGTTAATTCCAATCAATTCTCCTAAAGAGAAACTCCGGAAGTCTTTGACAAGGAAAGCAATAATTGTATCGAATGATTTGTCTGCAAGTTTGATATATTTATGACAAAATCGAGTAGCTGAAGTTTAAGACAATTAAGAACATCGACGAATTATTTTCATCTTATAGAAACTATTAAAGAAGGAATATCTGTTTGGCTCTTGTTTCGTACAATTGATACCGACAACTTTTTTATCTTACATAAAATCCGCAGTCTAATAATAAGGTATGTATTCGTAGTTAACAAAATACAGGGGAGAGTGCGATTTCCGTGGTCCCTCGTTTTGAGGTTATATTTGTGTTCTTGGGGATATTTCAAGAAAAAAAATGTATATATAACATGGTGTCAAATTGGCCTGGTTTAGCCGGTAAAGTAGAAATGTGGCAAAATATCAAGAGACCTTTTTTGTAGAAAATGAAATTTTATTCGCATAATCTTTGCATTGTAGCTGTCATCCAGAATTTGAACTAGTAATGGAAAAATCATGTGAATAGAATGAGGTTAGGTCGTGGAGGTGGCGGATTCAAGCGAGGGGCCACGGAAATCGTACTCGTGTCAAAATACATACAGACAATAATCTTTGGACAATCTTTTAAATTTCTAATGGTTTATTCGATGTATTATTCACAACGTATTATAGATACAGTATTTATGATTTATCAATCGATCTGCTTTCTGGTTTCATATTCAGATATTTTTATCAGATGCTATAGATAAAAATAGTTTAGATAAGGCTATACGTTAATATCAAATGCAGCATCGGATGATTACAATATTGACATGTTCCACCATTTAGAAAACATTTTCAGAATTTCTAATACTACCACGTTTAAACAGAAATGATAAATACCTCGTCAATCTGAAATGAAGCATGTTCCGGCATTAAACAACATGTACTATCAATTGTATCCTATTAAAACGTCTAACGGGTAAAATAAATGTATATACAAGACCGGCCACTTTAAATGCATGTAAAAATTTGAATTTGAATAAAACTTGGCAATTTGCGCAGCGGCGAGGAGACATAACGACGTGACCACATAGGACAGGGCTTTTACGATTCGGTTTGCCATAAGTTTGCCGTCCCATTCGTTCGCCAGCCGCAACTTATGCCCTCGCTGTCACGGGTCGTCAGTTATCCCGTTCCACATCGTCACGCCTCGGTCCAAAGTTTCTAATTTCCGTTTTTACGAATCTCCGGAGGGCTTTGCTCCGGCGGAATCGCTCGGGACGATCTGCCGGCCATAAATCCCATGTCTCGTAGCCGCGTAGCAGATCTAAGACACAGAGGATTCAGCCGTTGCACACTGCACACACGCGAGAGGTATGCGTTAGGCAGATAACTGGTACGCGCACGGTGATGCGAGTATCGTGTGTCCACAAAGTTCTGCCGCGGGATTATCGGTCGTCGCGGGTTATCGTATATTCTAGCCTCGGGAACGCGCGACCCCCAATTTTATGGCGGTAATTAAAATCTACCACTATTCCATTAAGCCTTCAGCCCCTATCTTTCGCGCGACTACCACCATATCTCTCACGGAAAGTGCGTCGAAAACCTCTTCCTCCTGACAGCCGCGGACTTGTTCCGCCCGGACAACTTCGCTACAAATCGTTTCTAGCTGCTGTCTTCTTGTTGCGACCTTTTCCTTTCACTATATTATGTCAAAGCCATTTTTAACCAGTTAACTGTCCAGCTAGACTTTGTATGTGGCTACTAAAAATTTTTGAAAATTTTATTTATCACATATTGACCTCTCGTCAATTTCTTTGTTTCGTTTCTTTACTGCATCTTTGACTCGAGACATACTAAAATGTCTATTAATAATGCGTTTTTATTGTCACTACAAATTTTAACAGAAATAGCATGCAATTAATTTTATTCCATGACGAGTATACTCGACAAAAACAGCTAAATGGTTAACATCAGAAGTACCCTGCATCGGTGCTGGATCAACCAATAAGTAAAGTAAGCACGTGCTTAAGGCAGCAAGAGTAGGGAGGCACCATAGAAATTTTCTGAATTTTACATCTTTTACAAGATAATCATTAAACTGCGGATTTTTATGCAAAATCAAAATTCTCTAGCTCGACTGCACCAAACTCGAGGAAAATAATAATTGATTTCCTTTCTTAACACGTTGACTGTCATATACATATGGGAATTATTTATTCAGATTTCAAAATAAATTTTTACGGTAATATATTCATTGTACAATGGCGTACATTTAATCTTTTCAATTTGTATTTTAGTAAATAAATCACTTCGATTTTTTTGAAATTTTTTAGATTGCTGGAATGGCACTCAATGTTATAATAGCTCAACAAGATGAAAATAGTGTAACAACAATTCGAAATTGTTTTAATTCGTTCCTTCTATTCATTTTTGTCAGATATGTATAAAATCCGCACTGTAGACATCATCTTTATATTATATAATGTATATTTTATACTATCATTTTACACTATATAATAAATACATTATCACCCATCTACTGTTTCTTAGAATTGATTTAAACAATTTTTGTTTTGTACAGAGATCCACAGTCTACTTATCTAACTATCTAAATACGAGGTTAGACGAGCAATGCGTTACATGATCGAAAAGACAAATGGAACAGAAAAATCTAGAAAACTCACACGCAGATTTAATGAACACAATTCTGAGCTAAATTCCTTGAATAACGAGGACCCTGATCGTTCTACATTCTCCAAGTATTTTTACTTTTTGTTCCTGTCTTCGCCACATATTTCTCATACATAACGCGTTGTGTAATTAATGTAAAAGATAATGGGTTAAGTCATAAATAATTCCTGTGTTCCTCAGTAATCATCATAACGAACAGTGAACATACATTTTGAATTATTATCAAAATTATTATCAGCAATTCTTACTCAATATAAATAGCATCGATACAACTGTTATTTAATCACCAGTTAGTATATTTCTCATGTCTGCGTTGTTAATTTATTTTTTTCGGTAAAAATATGACAAAAAATATAAAATGCTTTCATTTGTACGTAAAGATCAAAATCTACATTTTAGTAACGTTGCTAGATCCGAGCTCATTAAAAATAGGTTGTAATAATTAAACGGTCCTCAACCTCCACGCTCTATGAATACGAATCTCTTCTTGATTCACCGGAGAAACTGTGAACAAAATGGTGATAAATATCTTCAGCCTAATCGCGTATTCGTAAAATTCTTCGGCTCATCTTCGATACCAATTATTAATCAAATCGCGACGGCGTAGATCGCTTATACATTCATAAATGAAATACTTCATGAGAACTTGTGCAAGCGAGGATTACAGTCTATTTATGACACAGGCCCGCTTATGGGCCCATAATGTGGATGCGAGAGCCAGAACGATCATAATTACCATACGTGCCAATACGTGCGCAGACATGTTGAGCGTTACGTGCCACGGAGAATTATATGCACCCGGGAACGCTTATTAGGATGCAACGGAAAGACGCCACGTAAAAATCTTTCATTGCGCAATCGTTTCGTCACCGGGAAATCTCCCCGGTCCGCCATTGTTTTTATCGATTTTTCGAAGCCCCGCTGACAAGTTCGTTGCAAAATCACTTGTCTTATTAGTTATTTTCTAACAGCAGGCACCGACTTGGTTTTTACTAGCATCACAGGCTTGACACCGCTTATTTGCGACTGTTACAAACTTTTTATCACCGCTACAATTTATTTCTTACTGTAATCCACTTTTACGGCCGCCATTTGTACTTTAGGACCGACGTCTACTGCCTTTTCATGATCGCGCTTCCAACAGATTTTTTCCATTGTTTACTTATTCTCTTTTACAATTTTTAGACGAGAGAGCATTCAATCTTCCAGCTTCAATTTTTACGAAGTAAATTTTGCATCGTCGTAAACTATTCTGAAAACTAGAAACGCGCTTCTCGTAAGAAGGCTTCATTGACAATTTCATATATAAGTGCTCGAATAATATAACAGAGCTTGCAGAAAAATAGAAAAGTATACATTGTTGCAAATTATAGCTAAATACACATGTGGAAAATTTAAATTTATTTTGATTCATGTCCGGTATTGAAGAAAAGTATCTTTTTCACTGTCAAACAAATATATTGATGGTCCATTCTTAGTTAAGAAGATGAAGAAAACATAATCTTTAGACATTTTTGTCGAAAAAATTAATGGACCTATCTCTTAAACAAATAATTCATTTAAAACTATGTAGATTGCACGACTTGCAGTAATTTCTTTATAGCAAAATCTTAACACGTTGATTGCCAGGCGCATTTTCCATGGTTTGCCCAAGGCGCCAACGTGAATTTTTCATTATGCGATGCATATTATGTTGAAATATTATTTGCAGCAAATAAAGTGAGTTATAAAATCATGCTTGAAGCATTTTTGGTGCATTAGTTTCTTCAAACCATTATAGTAACAATGGTATTATTGAAAAATTTATCAGTATCCATATTTACTCTAATTATGTATTTTTATTATTTGCTGCGTCGCCGGTCACCTGTGGCCCCCACGGCGCTGTAGCCAAGTCGAGTGCCGGTCACCGGTGACCCCCATAGCAGTCAACGTGTTAAGAAACGCCCGAGTTACAGCCTGGTAGGTAAAAGGTCCATTAATTTTATCAGAGAAAATTTCTAAAGATCATGTGTTTTCAGATTGTGAATTTAGCGTGACTCGTTCTACAGACTTTGCTTTGACTCTTCGAGGTCCCGGTGGTATGCCAGCCATAATTTGCTCTATACGAAGTAACAGTCGATTATATAAAGGCAGAGAGGCAGTTGCAGAAACGTAACAAATGGTACCTGGCATTATTTCTTGCCGCGTCTCGGACGGAGTACACGAATATAAATCGCGTATTAACATTTCTTCCCTTCTGAAACGTGGGATAACCATTTTCTAGGTATCGTCTTTCCCGTCTGGCCAATGGCGTCGCTGCACGCGATCATGCGTAACGATTTCTGGATCATTGATCGTTCGGAAGGCGCACGGGATACGAGATTGCCGCGCACGTACTATCAGCCGGAGAAACATTATCGTAATGCGGGTACAGCTTGCAACGACATCGTTAAAGGATCATAACGCAAGGTAGATCGCTACTTTACGCTAAGAAATGACAAGTCGTTCCGAAGCTTCTTTTCGATTTAAGAACATCTACGTATCATCCTGACGTTGAATCAGCCTCAAAAATCAGTTATTGCAAAATAGCAAATAAGAGCGATCTCTTCGCTCTCAAAGAAGAAATTCAGGAAAATACAAAAACGATCATCAGGATATATGATTTCATACTTCCTGTTGCGACTATAATCTCCATATGCAAATCTGCTATAACATAAATGTAAAAGTAGGTACATCATTTCATCGATCACGAGTTAATTAAAACATATCTGTTGACTGAGGGGAGATCTAATAGAGAGTAAGATCGGTAATGAATGAAATAAAGTTAATCGAAAGCCGTGTTAGTATTTTATTAGAGTTCACGTGCAAATCAGTAGTTCGTTATGTATTTATTATAAGATGCATAAAATCGGACGGCGCCTAATTTATAGTGTATTAAATATAGTGAGCATTAAAACGAGTCTTGCGACAAGCTCCGGTGCGAGTCGTGCCCGTCGTAAATTACAAGCTTATGAAATATCAAGGAAAATTCGTTCGTTATCGTGGACCACACAGGATGTAATATAATCGACCGCGAAATCTCGCCTGCGTTGTTAATATAGTAATTTAGACACGAATAAATCAGATTTCGACGCCGCGGAAGCTTTTGCACGTCCGTTCGAATATTAAAAAGCGTACGTGAGCATCGTTGATCAATTTTGGCGCGAAATCGTCAATTTCTGTTATTTAGATACTCGTTGCGCTCGCCACCATTTTCTGCGAAATAGCATTATTACCTTGGAACGCGGGCAATGATATTTCGATCTTTAACTGGGCAAACGCGCATTACGCGATGCAGCTATGCGTGCATACGGGCTTGCATACGCAGCTAGATTGCATGCCCCGTACGACCCCCGGGCCATTGATCGTTGATCTATACTTGCACGCGTGGCGATAATATTGCGAAATGACGAAATGCTGTGGGAGATATTCGATGCGGGAATTTTAATCCGGCTGTGTATGTTCGTGACCTAATATCCCAGAATTTGAGGTGTATTTTAAAGTATGATGCTAATACTTGTTTATTGGATACGGGTAATTTGATCATGCACGTTTTATTGGAAAATCTATTACGGTGGCACTTTCTGGAAACTCGCGGGTGCAGGTTTTAGACATTGATGTTATTCAGGAATTAATAAAAATCTATTATTCCATTGCAAGATAAAATATGTGGTGGTTTTATTGCGAAGAATATTTTTGGTGAAACTTGAAGTGTCAAAAATCGATCAAGGTGATAAAACACTGGGACATATTATTAATCAGTGAACATATGTAAATGACATACGTCCATTTTATTGATGAATCTGATTTCAATAAGATCGAACCGAAGCGCCGAAATCAGATTCATCAATATAATTCATTTCGATAGAAAGAAATTAGATTTATATTCGTCCACTTTGATGTGATATCAGTAGACTTATAGAAACATTGAATATGTACTTTTTAATCGTCAATCTGGAAGTTCAATGCATGAAAACGACCCTCCAAGTCGAGGGTGAGTTGAAAATGATTAAAACTGCAATTGCGTAGATCAGGGAGTTTCAACGTATTCCACTCCGAGAACTGCAAGGTCCCCACCATCGAACCTGTTCCCACTACTGCGTACAGCCGTAGAGTTAGTGAGTGCTGCGCGCGCCGCGCGACTCTCGTGGTGGGAGCTTCCCACTACTATACATTGTAACGATGAAGTCTAAGAGTGGGGGAAGAACCTAAGCAGGGAAGGTGCCTCGAATAGCTCCGGAGCTACTGGTTGGAACTGCCTGGCATAGATGATGCATTAAAAACAGTCCATTAAGAAAACATTCAATGAAAATCTAGAAATTATTTTAACAATAGAATAATGCTAACTATTAGACGAAGGATTTTTATGTACACTATAAATTTATGAATTACTAGACGACGCGACGTCTATAATAAGAAATATGTTAACTTTCATGTTTCTATTAAGGAATCTATCAGCTAACGAAATAAATGTTTCCCTTATTCCACTTGTTAACAAATAATTTATGAAAGTGACAATTTGCTGAGTGACCTGTCTGCAGATACTGTATAAAAATGGGAAGTTGTATAATAATTTATTAGCAAGTAATTTGCCATATTTTGTACACTGAAATAGGATTTTGTAGAGTGAAGTAGCAATCACAGTGGGCTGTTAGCTAATAATTTTTAGAAATGAGAATTTGTACAACAATCTATTTGAAAATAATTTAAGAAAATAAGGATATGTATAATGATCTGTTAGAACGTAATTTATAAAGTTAAAAATTTGCAGACTGCCCTCCTAGTACATAATTTATAAACATTGGAATTTGTATAATGACCGAATAATAAGTAATTTATGATAGTAGGAATTTGTGTAATGATGTGTTTGAAAATAATTTGTGCAAACAAAAATTAGTGTAGTGATGGGTTAGCACAAAATTCATAAAAATGAGGGCTGAATTTCCGAAGACATCCATGCTCAGAATTGGATGAAATTTTGGAAATAGGTTCCTTTTTGACTAAAATGTGAATGTCAGAAGGATTTCTAGCGACTCGAAACAATTTTTTTTACCATCTTATTGTCACTCTCTACCTTTCTGAGAAGAAACGACTGTGGATAACCCGGTTAGTTTATTTTAACTTCATATTAGTCTCAGTTAGGTTTGGCTAGATGACTGAAGTTGTTGTAAATCTGGAAGTGGATTTAGTTTAATAATAAACATCTGGGACATTTTTCGAAAAAATGGTCTCGGATAGGTCTGGGTTAGGTTTGGCTAAGAATTTGTGTGCGAAACGAATTAATTGAATTAGTAAAAGAGATAATATGAAACCATGTGGGCCGTTTACGACTTTGTCGATAAGATAGAGAGTGACATTAAAATTGTAAAAAAATTTGTTTCGAGTCGCCAAAAATCCTTCTGACAATCATCATTTTAGTTAAAACGGAACCTATTTTAAAAATTTCATTTAAATCTGAGCATGGACGTCTTCGGAAGTTTAGCCAAAATGAGAATTTGTACAGTGATCGGTTAAAAAAGAATTTAGATAAGTGGAAATTTGTATATCCAGCAAATATTAGTAGCACTTCGCAGATTTTCGATTAGGATTGAAATGGTCTAGCATCCACGTACGGCGAAGGAATAAAGCAATAGAGACGAAGGCCATATTCGTGAACAGTGCACGAGTTGTCAATAGTATTGTAGGTGCAAATAGAATACGTTATCCAGGTTCCTTATTGTCGAGTACGAGATATTCAGCTCGTAAATACAAATCCGCGGCGCAGGTGAACGATACGGTTTTACGGTGGATACTCGCGTACGTTATCTTTACCGATTCCACTATATCGAAGTGACTGCCATAACACGATCCTAGGCGGTAGTACATTCAGGCATTCTATTCGTGCGAAGCTATGGTGGCTTTACTCATGCTTGATCGTAAAATATTTCCGGCGTATTGTGTTCCTCTTTACGGAAGCATTTTTCGAGTAAATGTATGAACGATGAATATAAGATTAACTATTCAGATTTCGAAAAAAAATAGATAAGAACAGCAGAAAAGGAGGATCGATTAAGTTAACATATATGATAAATTTATATTCCGATCTGCTAAAAAGAGAATCAAGAAATTCATTCGAACGAATTGACGAAATTGCTCTTTGATGGTGGTAAACGAGAAGCAAGAAAAAAGGAAGTTAAGGATCGATAATTCAGCGCTTGTAGAGAACTTTTTCTTGGACCAAGTTCTTGGAACAAGAAATTCTTCTTCCTGCCAGTTTGCTGATTACTTCGTTAGTGGCTATTTGAAGTTCGAAGTAAATATTATTCATGTCCGACATTTTTCTGAAGAAAACGCCTCCCGTCGCTAAAATAATTTTATAGCCACAGAAATAAGTAGACTGTGGATTTTTATGTATTTGTAACTAATAAAAATATGACGGTAATAAAACACAAGCAGAATACAATATTCTATAGTTGTTAATCTTAATCTACTGCAATTATTAATATAGGAATTGATATATTACTCGCAATGTTTTATGAATTTATTTTTAAAGCTGTATATTTTATAGAAATCTGCGTCCCACTTTGAAGTTTACCCTTAGCGGACGGGGATTATTTTTAGCATACTTTTTGATGGGTCGAATATATTTTCTTTGTGAAACAAAGTATATATAAAGTATATATTGTTTTCTATAATTAGCAAGATTGAATTTATTCCGGTTCTGCGCAATTTCTATTGAAATGCATACTTCAACAATGAAAGCTCTTCAATAATTTCTCATGAAAGCGTTTTGATAATTTTATTAATTGTAAAATAAGAAACCGATCATTTGAACGTGGTAGGTTTAGTGTTAAATGAAGGGAAACGTGTTGTGTTCAGTAAAAATTTGTTTCATATATTTCGGGAGTATTAACTGCTTAAAAAATTATTCAAAGTCGCAGAACGGTAAAATTGTTTGGGCGACTGTCAGCAGATACGCGTCAGCAAAGGGTTAACAACAGTTCCAATATTTAATTAAATTTCACGATTAATAGCGTACCTTGCCATAGTTTCCATTCAAATGTTGAAAATTTATAGTAGAATGTATTCAGTTCTTCAAAGAAGTATGAAAGTAAACTTCTGTAGCAAGATCGCAGTCGTACGGAGTGTTTCGCTAACAATGCACGCAAGGAGTCACGACACAATAGTAAAGGCAACAAATCTCCAGGAATAACTCAAATCTGTAGCATAATCCCATGGAAGTTATCAAACTGCCAGGGAATACGGATGCGCGGTATTATCGTGCACGCATACACGGGTCTTTCAGATCCGATCTCGAAGAATTCACGGCGAAGAATAGTGTGCCACGGCACTTCCGAGAGGAATAAATAATGCAATTGTGTCGGAGGCTGCACACCACAGAGGGACTATCAGCGTGATTTATCAAACTGGTCGCAGAATTGAGTGTACGACTTTATAAATTCGATATGCACGATGTACAACAACAGCGATCATTTTGATCAAAAGAAAAATTAAATTCAATGTCTGCATTGTAGGAAAGTGCATCGCTCCGATTTTGGAATTGTTCGGTCTATCAAATAGAAAATCGCGAATCGAGCAAGTATTGTAGAAATTGATGATGAAATTAAAAACCTTCCTTAATCCGGCTGTAGACCGATTACGACAAATAAAATATAGACATCCAGCGGAAGTAGTTAAAGTACGCGTCAATCATAATCACTGTAATTAAGCTCATTCCGTTCGGCCATGTCGCTTTCCCCAATTAAGGAGTCTTATTAGAAAGCTCTCCGCAAACATTTTCAAAACGCTTCCCCGTCATTCGAAAGAACGGGGCATAATGATTGTTCGTGTGACTCCAACATGTTAAACAATCTTCGACAAACTGCGTTGACGAATTTATTAAACTCAATCTTCAACATTTTAAAATGAATATACCCCTATTCTGAGATATTAAATTTTTGTATTAGTTTCTTATTTATGGAAACAATTAATTGCTATAATTTGTATAATTTATCAGTGAAACTGCGTTCCATTTCGATTATTCTGTAAGACCGAAAGTGCAATGAAAAGGCATTTCTCTATCTAAATGATTTACTTGTGGAATTAAAATTTTTATTTAATTAGAACCGATGTGAAGCACTAGTAACTTTTACCTAAGATTATATCGCTACAGGAAACGTATAAATTCATGCATAATAGCATAACGGTGAGTTATACGAGAATCGTGTAACTCTTGAATGAAAATCGTAACCGTCTCCATGAAATTAACAAAGGTTCATAACACTATTATTTTATCTGTACTATAGGATATTTAAAAAAGTGAAATAAAATTTTCTTATTCTTATTCTGGTTTTACGAAACAATTTATGAAAGTAGAAAGTAGTAACAATTCGCCTGAATAACATTGATAGAGAAATTTATTACTAGACCAAGTACTTTTATGCATTTACTGTAAATTCGAATATGAGAAATGCAATAAAATGCGTTACACTGTACGAATAAAAGAACACTGAACTATAATCGAAAGAATTGTCTGTCTTGGAACTCTTGTAAAGAATAAATAATCTACGTACAGTGGAACCTCGCTAGTTCCAATCTCGTTTATTCCACTCTCGTTCGTTCCATACTAGCGACTCCCACCAAGAGCTATTCAACAACCAGGAATTCGTGGAGGGGATACACATCACTATGATTGGTAACCTCTTCAATTGCACAACCTCGATTTTTGCACGCGTTATAGGTCCCGTTTCGTGCAGCGAGCGAGGTTCTACTGTACTTGCTTTGATATTAAGGCATTTACGGGGTTGCTGACCCTTGTTTCTTCCAAAATCCTCAAGTAGATCTTCAAAATATATTTTAAAAATGCAATGATTAAATTAAATTATATTTGATATTACATTTATATCAAATATTTCATCAGTATCCACAAATAGTTACATTATTAATAGTTACACATTAAACAATGATCAACATAAATTTGAGTGGGGCCGCATGTCTCCCAATATCTCATTTAACGCTAACGATACCACAGTCGAATGACCGATTTCCTATTGTTTATTTTACAATGATTGAAGTTATAAAAATGATTTCATGGGAACTGATTCAATAGATATCTTTATTCAAGCATATGTTATTATAAAACTCAAACAATAGCTAAATAAATTAAACCTTGTTATTTTTATAAGACATCACTACACTGCCGATCTTTATGCAAAATAAAAAATGTTTGCATAGATTGCAAGACACAGGTGCTACATAAAAATGTCTGATGGAACTGATTCAATAGATATCTTTATTTAAGCATATGTTATTATAAAACTCAAACAATGGCTAAATAAATTCAACCTTGTTATTTTTATAAAACATCACCAGACTGCGGATCTTTATGCAAAATAAAAAATGTTTGCATCGATTGCAACACACAGGAGCTAAATAAAAATGTCTTTCTTCTATTAATTATTCTATCAAACTGACAATAATACGTTGATGTTTAACATTTTTTTAAATATATCCACTGCTTTAAGTTGTATATCTCTTTTTTGTCATAAATGCATAAAATCCGCACTGTAGATATTACATAATCACCAATTTTAATGCTCGGTAGATTTAGTGTTAAGGTTAAATGTTTTACAGTCGACCAGTGTACGTAGACATTTGCGGTTGTCACAGAAACGAACATCAGCCGAGATTCCGAACGGGGGACGAAATAAACCAAGAGAAACAAACGATTCGTTAAAAAGCTTTCGTGACCGTGGTGTTAAGTGTCTACAGAAGATCCGTGCTGCTTCTAAACTCGCTGGAACCCAACCCGGGACCACCGTTGAAGCAAATCGCGGCAAATGGGTCCGCGTTACAGATCGGCCTGTGCGGCGATGGTACTCGAAAAAAGGAAGAAAATCGGCGCCGCGGTATCCGTGCATCTCCTTAATCACGGGGCCGTGTTCAGGCCCTCGAGGGGTCTTACGATGCGCTAGTGCATTGCACGGCGAAATAAATAAGACGGCCACGACTGTGCCTCGTCCGTGCACAATACGCCGCCATTTGTCTTGCCCGGTTCGTTTATTTGGCGCTTATTAATTTCAACAACGGGGCAACCTGCGAAAGCACCGGTGATAAACTGTCCGGGCCCCGATGGGCCTCACGGACCTCGTGGGTCCACTCTCTCGCGGATTTAGGCGACCACATCGCTGCGGATAAATGAGTTCCGGTAGCCGACACACCTTTTTTCGGCTCGCATGAACACGACACTTATAATATTCCAAACTTCTCGCGATAATCGTAGAATTAAAAAGGCTGGGACGTAATTTAATAATCGTTTTTATTAACCGCTGAAGTACGTACATAATATATGTTGCATCACCTACATACATATTAATAATTTGTGTTTCTCCCGTTTGCTTTTACTACAGCATGCACTCTTTCCGGCATACTCTTTATAAATTGTTTTATCGTATTCATTATTTTAAGTTGATTTTGACAAATATCCAGAATTAGTATTGGTAATTATTTACATTATGGGCTTCCTCACCGATTTTGATGACGTTGAAATATGTTGTCAAGGTCATCATTCTGAACAACTTTTTCCTATACATGTTACCGCCGCTCAGCTTTAGTTTCTGAGATATTCGCAAAAAAGTTTCATCATCTCAAAAAGTGATGGTAGTAGGTCTGGGTTAGGTCTGGGTTATTTATATATTATTTATATATTTATATATTTATACACTGGGTTATTATATATTTTCTTGATTGTTGCAGATATCCAAGAATTCGTATAGTTTCATGCTTAATACTCTGTATGCTAACACAGCTGACAATGAAATCAGTTCGTGTTCGACACGATTCATTTCACGTTTCAGTTCGTAAACATAAACAGGCAAGACAGTAGGTCTCAATTGATCGAAGTCGTTTTAAGTTGTGACCGTTGACGCGTTATCGGCGGCCACAATTTCAAATCAAACCCAGACCTACTCCGATCACTTCGAGATGTTGAAACATTTTTGCGAATATCTCGGAAACTAAAGCTGAGCGGCGGTAACGTGTATAGGAAAAAGTTGTTCAGAATGATGACCTTGACAACATATTTCAACGTCATCAAAATCGGTGAGGAAGCCCCTAATGTAAATATTTACCTTAGTATTTTTAACACTAAACCTACCAGCACCGGTCAAATGACCGATTTTAATTTTCTTATTTTTTTATTAGTGAAATGATAAAGTCGTATTTATGAGAAATGATTGCATAAACATTTTAATTTCATCATAGATTAAAATAAGAATCACACAAACATGAAATAAACTCAATCTTGTAATTTTTATGAGACAACAGATACTAGTCAATTTTAGTGGTCGGTAGGTTTAGTGTTAAATCATCTACTATAGTGACCGGTGATGCGTAGTCAAAGATCTTTAGTAAACTCCAGACATTTTTAATGGGATTCGTGTCGGGAGAGTTGCCTGGCCATGGGACTACCGGAATTTTCTTTAACGAAACTAAATTGCTGACTGATTTGGCAATACCTTAATAGTTAAAGTAATTAATAGACTGCGGATCTTTATGCAAAATAAAAACTGTCTGCATCGATTGCAAGAATTAGAAATCAAAAAGAACGTTATTTCTTCGCTTAATAATTTTAATAGATGAAAAATAATATATTGACATCTTTAAATGTTCTTAATTTTCCTACGATTTCAAATTTCATTCGCCCAATTTTGCTATAAATGCATAAAATCCGCAGTATAGTAATTAAGTAATTACATTCCGTTCAGGTATTTCTACTAACACCGCAAGAGACGTGAAAAATTGTGAGTTGCCCTAATGTTTTGGCCAGGGACTGTAGTGTTCTGTCTATTCGCTTTCAAGTAAAATCTACTTGTCGTTAATTAAATCCAGACATACCGTTTTTATCTAAATCCTGGCGCAACACAGAAAACGGTCTAAAAACTAGACAGCTGGAAAGTTGAAACGCTGCACGGACTCCTGGAAACCGGCGGAGGCAAAGAAACTCGCACGGCGCGATCATAAATCGCTCGATCGATGCGCGCGACTTAATGCGCGAGTCGTTTGGTTTACTATTCCACGACGAGAAGCTCCCTGGACGCGAGAAGATTCTCTGGAAGCTGGACCCACGGGATGTTTCTTCGAAGTGGTACTTTTTGCCCGTGACCGAGCGGCACGATCGAGAGACGTGTAGCGTCCGGTATGCGTCCCGCGTTATAGATCGGAATCCTCCGATGCGCCGGCAATGTGACGCCCTCATTGCGACGCAGACGTTGGCATAAGTGGAGGATCCGGTCGAGCATAAATCACCGACGGGGAAATAAATGCCGGCACTGTACGTTTCTCCGTTGCGACTCCGTTGCGACTCCGTAGGAATCGAGGGCCCGTTGCGTTACTATAAATCAACGGATTGTCTGCGGAAAGAACGCGCATGGTAGTCGCTGTCGTTAGATACCTGCCAGCACACCCTCTTGTTCTGTTCTCCCACGATCGCTCCGGCTGCCAATATTTTGAATATATTAGGTGGCGAACGTGTCGCTGACCGGGTGCGGCGCGGATATCTTGACGTGTGCATGCGATAGCTCCAGTATGCAACGTGGTTTCAGCGGATTTAACAGGTATTCGATACTCTTGGGACCGGAGACTCTGGGAACGATGGAAATGTTCGAATGATTGGCAACCCTTTTACGCGGGTCAGGATAATGGTGAATGGAATTCGATCTCCGCTTTATTTTGCTTTGATTTCGAGAACCGTGATGAAGGCGAATTCGGTGCTACTGTGCGGGGATCTGGGAGCAGCAAACGGATCCGTGAGATGATAATGTTCGTGGATAGGACACGGTGACAGTGTCGCTGGATCACTGAAATCGAGGGGAATACAATTTACCACCTCTCTGATGACCAGAGTAATATGTAACACAGTGATGGGAACTCCGTGGGCGCTGGGCGAAAATACTACTACCACTCTGACGTAACGTCTTCCCCCTACTTTGCTTGTACCGCGCACGCGCTACACACAAGCGTACTTCTACTCTACACGGACAGAGTAGAGGTACGCTTGTGTGTAGCGCGTGCGCGGTAGAAGCAAAGTAGGGGAAGACGGTACGTCAGAGTGGTGGTAGTATTTTCGCCCAGCGCCCACGGAGTTCCCATCACTGATGTAACACGTTGCGCGGCTCGTCACGTGACCAGTCTACGGTCTTAGTGGGGGACGTTGGAGTGTGCGCAGGAGTGGAATGGGATAGTGGAAGGGGAAAAGGAGGAGAGGAAACTCAACCCAGTTTTGGGTTGATCTGGTGACACTGTACGGAGATTGTATATGATCTGAAAAATGGGTGATCTTGTTGTGACTCTGATATTGACCTTCCTGTGACCTTGCTATGGCCTTTCTGTGATGCGGATGTTTTGGTCCAAAGGTACAACGCGTTTGTAGATCGCAGTATTCGGGATTCAGATCTACGAGAGGACACGGGTTCAGCTCCAAATATTTTTTTTAATTTGATTTGTTGTGTTCTTTATAAATGATACGGACAACATTGGTGTGTTGAACGGGGGTATATTTGTATTCAATCCAAGTAATTTATAGAGCTTATTATACGAACCATATAATAAATGATAATACAGATGTCCGTACAGATAATAAAAGTTATAATCCAATGGCAGGAATGGCGATGTAAACTGCAAGGGGTGTAACTAAAGTGTGTCTCTCAAATTTTGGAAACATATGAACACTGCTGTAGTTTTCAAGATCTATTTCCGCAACACAATGCAAATCAGTTACAGTCAGAATAACCAGATTCCCTCTAAAGTGCTCAAAATTGCCACACATATGTGCTCTCTGATAAATGGACCGCGGATTTTATGCATTTATGACAAAAATGAATAGCTGAAATACAAAACTAAAGCGATATTAGATGAATTTAACACGTTGATCGCCCACTCGACAATCGTAAAAATTACAGAAAATCAAAGCAATATATTCAACAAAACAAAAACCAAGATGTTTAGTTTTGTGATATTAATTACTGTTTCAAACCTCTTTTAATCCTCAGATCGTAAGAAAATTTTGTACACTCAATCAACCAACGGAAAAATTAATTTTCAATTCTGTATAAATAATTCCGTCACCCAGATATGAGTGACATGGCGATGGAAATGTTAAGGATATTTTTATACCATTTTCGACTTTTTAAGATGATTAAAAAAGAAACCATAGTTTTATTTAACTTCGGCTTCTCATAACTGACTTAGACAATTTTTATTTTGCATAAAGATCCTCAGTCTGATAAGTCATATTTCTAAGAATTAGATACACCATACAATTTACCGCGATAATTGTCTAACTGAATTAGACAATTTTTATTTTGCATAAAGATCCTCAGTCTGATGTCATATTTCTAAGAATTAGATACCCCATACAATTTAGCGCAATAATTGTCTAACTGAATTTGACAATTTTTATTTTGCATAAAGATCCTCAGTCTGATAAGTCATATTTCTACGAATTAGATACCCCATACAATTTACCGCAATAAATCCAACGAAACATTTGGATCAGTGTCGTCCAGACAGCCCAGACTCACCCTATCGCGTTAAGACCAGCTTATCGTACCAAATCGATTACACTATACCTGGCGTTTAATTAATTGAACGTCATAATTACACAGTCTGATCGCCTTATAGGGAGCCCGGTCGTCGAGAGGTTAAAAGACCGAGGGCTCGCGATCAGTCATTTCGAATGCACGTTCGACGATCGTCGGAGGGACAAATGCCGGTTCGATAAACGGGCTCCGAAGGATATACCGAGCTTAATTGCACATCATAACACGGTATCGACGCGTTACGTTCGAACAATCCGGCGATCGGTCAACCGAATACGGGCAGCGGGTATTTAGCGCGAGACTAATCATCATTTGGTATCTGGCGACGTACCTTTGAAAAAACAAGACACGGCCGATCGTGGATGCATTTACGACCGGCGTGGCGTGGGTTATCAGGAACCGGTCGTTTCCTTCTCGATACCAGTGTCTCGAATGTGCTCGACATTCGCTCGGATCAAAAGCTTGAATTGCGGGGAGGGGGCAGCGTGTGTGTATCTCGGAGTCCGTCAATTAACGAGTATGCCGCGCGCGTCCCGTGGCCACGGGAACTGCGAATTTTTCTCCATTTCGCAAGATAATCAGTGGCTAGCAGGAGCACCGAGGCTACGGTATAATTAGAGAGAGGCCGGAATCACGGAGTTTGGTCGGGAAAAATCGTATTCCACATTCTTCGAAGCGCATACCATCCCAGCGAACCGCTCGATAATCTCGAATTCTCTCTCCCATATTCTCTCTCTTTCTCTCGCTCTTGCTCTCGCTCTCGCTCTCTGTCTCTCGCTTTCCGTCGACTACGAATCCCTTTCTCGCGGGCATCCTGCACGGTCGTACATACCTAAAATCAGTAACTCCGATCCGTCCGCAGAGCTACTCCCGGCAGGCTCATTATCGTCCGACTCCCTTTGATGCTTCTAATTGCTCCGGACGACCGAACGGAAATCGGAGAGGGACGACGCTCGCGTGATCAGCTTAACAGATATATACCAGCGACTCGTTCACGGGACCAGTCGTGCGATTAGGAACTGGACCACGTAATTGATAGAACAAACGCGATTTGTTTTATGATCGGCGCCGATCGCCAATCTCGGAAGTGGATGGACCAGGCTGATTGAACTCTGCGATCGACTTTGCTTGTTAGATCTTGAACGATATGCTTCTACTTTATGGCGTTGGTTAGCAATCTTAACCCCATGCCGTGCTTAACCAGTTAGCTGTGTTTGCCGAGTATACTCGTCATGGAATAAAAATTAATTGCTTGCTATTTATGTCAAAATTGTAGTGAAAATTAGAACGCATTATTAATTTGTCGACATTTTAGAATTTTTTGAGTCAAAGACGAAGTAAAGAAATGAAACAAAGAAATTGACGAAAGGTCAATATGTGATAAATAAAGTTTTCAAACATTTTTAGTGGCCACATACAAAGTCGAGCTGCACAGTTAACTGGTTAAACGAGTCAGACTCGTTATGAAGATTTTAAATAAAGTTTAATAAATATGACTGTTATGCCTTCCAATGTAGACGAAACAAAATTTTATTCTTTCGTAATCAATATTTAAGCATTGACGTAAATGTAGCCGTAACAAAAATATTGATTTTCTTTTCTCTTCTGTGACATTTTTGGGAATAAAGACGTCCTATTGCCGTAAAGAAAATGGTACGGGAAGGGGTTAACACATTATCCACCGGTGATTATTTAATAATTTTTGAACGTCCATGGTACATGGTTAAGGATTTTTTAATAGATTTTTCAAGAACAATAGCAATTTTAATCGTGAACCAACAAGTCACTCTTAGTAACGTAATCTAATCACTTCGTTTGGGAATATTATGTATAATGAAGGAAGATTTTTAAGGATACCTTTTAGTATAGCACAACTATTAACGCTTACAGTACATCAGGCATGTCCAGAAGTAGCTCACTTGGAGGCAAATTCGAGGGAGACGCCTACTTCTCCCGCCCGCGCGTCTCGCTCCCCGTGACGGCCGTGTAGTCCACCGAGCTCCTCAGTCCCGTGCCTACCGTGGGTCCGAGAGTCGCCCCAACGCGCCACACGCGGTACATATTGCAAACGGTAGGCACGGGTCTGAGAAGCTCGGAGGGCGAGAGAAGTAGGCGTCTCCCTCGAATTTGCCTCCAAGTGAGCTACTTCTGGACATACCTGCAGTACATCAATCGTTGTACAACATTTTGCTGAATAATATGTACTGGTTAATTCTATCCAACGCACAATTTCGTTCTCTTCGATGTTATCTGGTTAATTTTTTTTTACTAGGAAATCTTTTATGAAATTTACTACAACATAATGTACATTACAGAGTATAGTGAATAATGAGAAACGTTAGTGTCATTGTGAGAACCCTCCCATAACACGGTAGATAGGTTCCTATAAAATGCCGTGTTGTGTTAAACCGTGTTACGGGAGACCCAGAGCCAGTACAAAAAGGGGGGTTACGTTCTGAAAACCTATTAAAAACAAAACCTCTTTTCTTTAATTCCATATGAGCAACTTAATTTTTATTAAAAAATTTTTTAAAATTCATTGCACTTCATCCTTTTAGATACGGCGGGACTTTCCGTAACACTGTATCTCTGAGACGGCAAATCTCGCCGCGGATGGCGCGTAAACTGTACATGACACTTTCCGCTATAACATCGGAGTAGAGTTATAAATGAGTAAATTATAATTTATTTATATATTTTCCTGTAAAGACACTATAGTTCATTATTCCTTCCCGTCATTATTTTAAGGTAATTTAGTTTTTAAATATGTTAAACAAAAATCATGTTATCCAGTGCTGTAGAACTACAGTGTTGTACAAATGTTTTCGCAATTTTCTTATCGTGTTAGAGCGAAACAGTGTTATAGGTAGCAGTGCTATATGAGGGTTCCCGCAATTTATCCTATCGTGTTAGAGCGAAACCGTGTTATAAGATGCAGTGTTGTATGAGGGCTACCTGTATCTGGTCGATTCATTCTCTAAAATGATGAAAAGAAAAATTTTTATTTTCCACAAACATCCGTAGATCATAATACCGATGAAAGTTTCTCAGGATCGAAGGTGTCTAAGTATTCACTGTCTTGGTGTGCCTAAAGTCACGGTTAGCAGCTCGTCCACTATTCCGCGCGTCGATTTTTCCACCAGGAAGCAACCATGTGTATGGTATACGGTAATGGCAGTGTGGAACTTCCGTGAAAGTCAGAATTAATTTTCGCGGCCTTGAAGAATGTAGGAGGTGAACGTTATAAGGGCAGAAATATGACTCAGAACGCCTTCGCCGTAAAGGTGGCGTTAATTTCCCACATAACGCTGGCCTGTTATAGGTTAAGAAGACTAAAGACGACCGCAGTTAGGACGAGGAGGAACGGCTGCAATAATCGTGAATCATTCTCCTCTTCGCTCTCTCTCTCTCTCTCTTGCTCTCTCTCCGGTTCCTCTTTCGCGTTGTTTGCTTCCCCTTGCTCGAAATAACGGAAAAAAAAGAGAATTCAAAGAGCACCTACGCACCACCGCACCAGCGCCTCAAATTGTCTTACAGTTTTACGGTCGTTCCGCCACTTTCCAGAAGCGGCACTGTTTTTTCTCTTTGCGGTTTTACGCCCGTTTAATGGAGGCGAAGTCCCGAAGATCTACGATGCCTCGGTAGTCGGACAGTTTCAAAAACACGAGCTCGAACAGCTCGCCGGACTTCGTCGGTCGTTTACCTGACTGTTTCGCTGCAGCTTAAGTTACTTGCTACTAATTCTTAAATCGAAGCATCCAGTCAAGAATTAATGACAGTCGGAAGTTATAAGCCTTGAGTGCTGGTACTTGGGTCCATTTGATCCAAATATATCATTTGCTACTCGGCTACTGCTGACTCGAATCTACAGGATGGTTCAAAGTTTATAATACAAATGGCATTAGCAAAATCAAGATCAACAACACTGCACGAATGGTTTGCGGCAAAACATATTTGAAAATCAGTCCAGTGCACTTAACCAGCTAGCTATTTTTGCCGAGTATACTCGTCATAGAATAAAATTAATTGCTTGCTATTTATGTTAAAATTTGTAGTGAAAAATAAAACGCATTATTAATCTGTCGACATTTTAGAACTTTTCGAGTCAAAGATAAAGTAAAGAAACGAAACGAAGAAATTGACGAGAAGTCAATATGTGATAAACAAAGGTTTTCAAAAATGTTTAGTAGCCACATACTAAGTCGAGCTACACAGTTAATTGGTTGTCTTTTCTCAATTTTTTTATGAAATAAAATCGATGTCTTGAGTAGAAACTCAACTATAAGAGTGGAAGGATCGTATGATCCTGTGACCCACAATTAAAACAATAGGTTATATGGACATTCTATGCTTTTATTTTTGTGCATAGACTCATCAATGTATGTGCAAAATCACGCACATAAAAAATTTCTACATCACAATGTTTCCCCCTCTATACCGTGCAACTTTTGTATATATCATTTTCTCATATTATTACAATTAACGGAAATATTCAAGGTGGACAAAGATATTGCGACACCCTGCAGTGAATTGCAACCTCTCATATTTTGCGACGCTCTAGTTCAGGGATGAGCAATTTTGCCTCAATTGAGGCAAAACCGTCCATACCGTAGCGCCCTCTATCCCCTTCCAGCAAGCGCGGTACAATGGGGCAACGGAGACACGAGACATCAGCGTACGCAACGAATATGCGCGCTGCATGAAAGAGAGGTTAGTGGGAGAAGCAGGCGTTGGATGGGCTCCACCCCTGCCCGCCACTGGTCTAGTTAGAACGTCGCTTAGCAGTTCTAGGTATTTCTTTAGTTATTCGCAGTTTAACTTCTATATGTATGCCGATACAGATCGACGTTACTATGCCTTCTTCTTAATCTTGATTAACATACCTTTTCCTTGCATTCTTTTGCAACCACGTGCGTTTCAGTATATTTAAACAAATAAGCCAACAGATTGTCATCAAGTTGTTTCGATCTACCATGCATCGGATTTTTTATGGACATGTCCGATGTATAAAAGTCGTTTTGGATCCCCGAATCGTGTTGGTCGAAAAGATCCGCGGGTCAAAGGGCCCGTCGCCTCCTGCGTGGTAAATGGGCCGCGATTCAGCTCGATTATTCTTTAACGACGATGCCCAGCGGTGCTTGACTTTCCTCTCGGCTTGTCGTAAATCAGTAGGAGGCCGATTGCCCTTCGAGATGAACGATGCACTGAATTTACACGAGAAAACCGCGCGGTTCTTGCAAGGACTTCAGCGCCGCGCCATTTGCGACACAAGACTCGCGAAACGCGTTCTGTACGCGAACTCTCCACGGGACAGCCGACGTTCTTTAGCTACCTCTTGATTTTTTACGTACTTATCAAGGGGCCCCATTATATCGTGAAATCGTTTTCGGGAACCATTTCACGCGCAATATTAATTACCGAATCTCGTTACGAAGAAACGTGCTGTTTTATAGAGCGGAACGCTGAAGGTTCGGCGAAACGGGTTTCTGGATCGTTTAATTCGAGATTAAGCGTGCGTTAATTGCGTTGCGTGACGTCTCAGGCTGATTATGCGAACCGTTTAGGATACGGTCTTGCAGGCGCCTTTTCTTTCGCACACGAACGGGTCGGTTAACCTTTGAACGGGATACATACCCCATTTTTTTACGATTTTTCGTATTAGCTTTAAATGAAATTTCCGATTTTAGTGCAACAACCCCGGGATCTTTCTGGACTACAAAATTTGAATGGAGAGAAAGTGGAGTATGCAGAAATGCTGAGCAATCAAATATGTTCCTTAATTATATGAAGTTTGTTATCTGTATTTGTAATCTGTTTCGTAGTGAGGAGGACATTTCCGATTTTTCTGTCTTAACCGTCTGCACTACGATTTATTTTATGGTTACAGTGATTCGAATTTCTTTGTCGTTTATAATTTCTTAAAAGAAGAAAGAAGTTTGTATTTATTATAATATGTTCTCCAAAGTATACCGACAACGATAAAGTAGAATTTTATTTCGATTGTATAAATGAAATTAACCCTTTTAGTGCCGACCGAAAAATTAAAATAGAAAAAAAATTATTGGGCGAAATTTATTATACCAAAGAAGAATTCAGAAACGGAAATAAGACATCGATTCTAATTCTAGAATAAGATTCTAATATTCTAATATGGTAATATGTATGTTGGCTTCATTTGCGAAAAAGTGATTGTTCCATTCTAATTTAGAGATTTCTAATAATATTAAAATCCTATCTTATTTTAACATACATATTACCATATTAGAATATTAGAATAAGATAGGATTTTAATATTATTAGAAATCTGTAAATTCGAATGGAACAATCACTTTTCGCAAATGAAGCCAACGACGATATATCGTTGTGCGGCACTAAAAGGGTTAATCACATATGTACTTTGATTCTGTTCGAAATCTTCGTCACGAGTCTAACTAGATGTTATTATTGCATAGAATTTTTCCACGCGAGGCTGAAAATTTTGGAAAAGGAGAAAAGCAACGTCAAGATCACGGAAGAAACTCTTCGTCCGTATGTGAACGGCCGATCCCTAGCCGGAAATACTATTTCACCGTGAAAGAAAATAACGAGTGGCTCTCTTCGAGGCAAGCCACTTTTTATGAGATTTTACGGCGGATGCGCGCATTACAAGATTTTTGTTCGTACGAGGAACGAGCAAAAACACCGTAGTTCATAAGGCGAACATCCCAGAACAATGTTTGGCAAGAAAACATCTCTTCCGGCGTTCATACTAGCTTCTCAGCCTCTGAAGAAATTTTCGAAGGCTTCTCGAAGCGAAGTGATTGTCAAGGACAATCGTGGCGATTCGATGAACGGTACTGAATCTTAAGCGCTCATTAATGCAATGGCTCGGTGCGCAATAACTTTGCTTTCCTGGAACATTGGTTCTCGTTGCGTTCGTCGTTAACAAGACTTTACACAATTTTAATCCATGGTTTACTTTAGCCGATACCTACTTATTTACAATGTATATTATCCTCTGAATACTTTCGCGTATTTTGTTCAATCGGAATGCAATAAGCTTTCATGATATGTAGAAATGTTTTTAAAGATTTTTTACTATTGTTTTAGTTTTTATTTATGCAAATGAGAACAAATGAAGACCAAGTAAAAATACTGATTACTTTTAACATAACACTATTTTCTTTAAATATCATCAATAATTCTATTCTATATCTTAACCCTTAGCGCTCGAATGGTGACGCTGAGGCACCACTTAAACTTGCTATACCATTATTCAAAATATTGATTGGATTATTAAATTGATATTCAATAAATTAGTTACCAAAAATTTAAGTATTCTATGAGTTATTATATCAGTTCAATTTCTTCAAAATGATAAAAATCATATAGAATGGAAATATTCTTGATCGAAGAAAAGAAGTTTGGTTATGGAGTTAAAATACTTCCGAGCGCAAAGAGTTAAATATACAAAGATACCTTTTTGTTATTTTAACACTGAAATGATGAAAGTATTTTCAGAAACTTCATAGTGTAATGACGGATAGGGACCACTCAAACATCCATGCGTTAATTGTATTGGATTTACATCGTTATAGAATTTATTACTTTTTAAAGGCACAGGTTAAGTTAGACGATGCTATCGATGTTTTGGATCCAGCGGTTTATAAAAGAACATATAAATCTGTCAGAGATTTCAATTACAATTTCGAGTATTTTCTGCCAGATCAGACAGCAATAAATATTCATCGCAAACCAAAAAACTTCGACAGAAGTCCAACAATCCCAAACAACCGGTAACACTTTTATTTATCTGAATGTGTCTTCAGCTTCCTTTGCATTCAACATCCCTCGATGAATTTCTCAAAGGTCTCCGTTCGCGTTTCATCGCGTTCGATTGTCCTGCCTCTTTCCAAGTACCTTGCTGACTTTTACGTGCGATTCAAGTCAGAGCTATTTGCTTTAGTATTGTCCGAGCACCTCGCACGGTCTACCGACCATATTTCTTCACCTTCGAGCGCCATCGATGGAATCAAAACCCTTGGCGTTCAGCTCTTGACACTTTCGTGGGAGGTTGGATAGGTTTGTCTAAATTCTTAAATACAACAGACTGTAGCTGCACGGAGCATTTATAGAGTATGATGTGTACTTGACGAATGTTTATTTTATGGCGCTGTTGAAATGTGAAAAGATGGAAAAAGGAGAAGAAAGCGTTTCGTCCTAGGCCCGCTAAAGGACTCGTAAAGTAATTATATCTAGCGGACCCGTGCCTTAGAATCGGGATGTCGTAAGCACAGTTTAGGACGGTATACAGGGTGAGTCACCTAACGTTTGCACCTCAAATATCTTTGTTGTTTCTAAAGATACGTAAAATATGGTAAGGGCAAAGTTGAATGATACAATTGGGCTGACAGATGCCAAAAAAAATTTTGTTTTCATGTCATTCTTTTAGAGATATCAAGGTCACCTTGACTTTCTTAAATGGAACCACCCTTTTTTAAACACCTACAATGATAGTCCTTTTCATTACGAATTCAGTGACTATAATTACTCAAGGTCATTCAAGGTCGAGGACAGAAATAACGTATAAGATTTAACATCGATAGATGCCTGTAAACGGGCTTTGAAGGAATATTGAACTCTGTCCGTGACCCTGAATGACCTTGAGTAATTATAGCCGCTGAATTCGTAATGAAAGGGACTATCATTGTAGGGTGGGGCACTAACTATTGCCACCTCAAATATCTTTGTTGTCTTTAAAGATACGTCAAATATCTGAAGGACAAAGTTGAATGGTTCAGTGGGACTCACATGATGCCAAGAAATTTTTTGTTTTTATGTCATTTTTTTAGAGATTTTCACCTGAGAAGGTCACCTTCATTTTTTTAAGTGGCACCACCCATTTTTTAACACGTACAATGATAGTCCCTTTCATTACGAATTCAGTGACTATAATTACTCAAGGTCATTCAGGGTCACGGACAGAGTTCAACATTCCTTCAAAGCCCGTTTACAGGCATCTATCGATGTTAAATCTTATACGTTATTTCTGTCCTCGACCTTGAATGACCTTGAGTAATTATAGTCACTGAATTCGTAATGAAAAGGACTATCATTGTAGGTGTTTAGAAAAGGGTGATTCCATTTAAAAAAGTCAAGGTGACCTTGATATCTCAAAAAAAGGCCTAAAAACAACATTTTTTGGCATCGTGTCAGCTCCATTGTACCGTTCAACTTTGTCCTTACCATATTTTACGTATCTTTAGAAACAACAAAGATATATGAGGTGCAAACGTTAGGTGACTCACCCTGTATATACGAACAGAGGAAGATTCAGGTAGTAGCGGGAAAGGTGTTGTGGTAGTGTCCCTCTGTTGACGAGCATAGGAAGTAGCCGCCACAATTTAATCCTAACTTGTTCGATATCGAAAACCGTGTGGCCTCTAGCGCTCCCACAGAAAATCCCTCAAACGAATCACATGATGTCACGTTTCGAGAATTTTTCCCTCCAACGTAACAGTAGTGAGAGTATTCAGTGGCTTCACGATCTGTACTGTAGGATCCCCACTTTCAGCATGAACCGTGACGTCACTATCTGGAAGTAGACTAAACTGTAGCTTCATGACGTCACTCAGGTTGTCAGCATTTTCACCCAATATTGGGGGGGGGGGGGGGAATTTTATTTTTTTCTTCACAATTCTAACCAATAGCAATTTCTTCAAAATTTTTTTTACCTGTTATTTAGTAAACTAATGCTTCTCTACCATCTTAAAGAAAAACTGAAGTCGTTCGATCCTGCGTTAAAAAAGTTATTAGTTCTTTTAGTGCCAAACAACGATATATCGTCGTTGCTTTCATTTGCGAAAAGTAATTGTTCTATCCCAATATACAGATTTCTAATAATATTGGAATCCTATCTTATTCCAAAATACATGCTATCATATTAGAATATTAGAATGTTATTGTAGTATTAGAATCGATAAGTTATGCTCATTTATGAATTAGTCTTCAGTGCCATAAATTTGGCTCAGTGTCTCACGTTCAATTTTAATTTTTCGGTTAGCACCGAAAGAGTTAAAGGGTGTCCATTTAATATTGTCTTCGACTGTATATACATAACTTCGATTTTGACATTTTTTGCGCAGCTCTCTGCTAGAACTCAGAATACAGTGTACACTGACAAATTTGACTCTCTCGAGAGTAACTCGCGATAGGTTTACTCTCAGTACCTTTGCGCTGGATGTCGACGTGCGGCGCAGTGCCGAGAGGCTGAGGATCAGGATCAGGATCGCGACTCTTTGAATCTCCGTCCTCGATCGTCCTCAGAATGAGCGACGCGTCCGATCGTCCAGGATCGCGAAAAATACGGTTGACAGGGCCGGAAGGCCACGTCCTACTGATTATTTCCAAGGATGCGATCCGCCTTGTCCGAGATGAATGTATCTCCGTTGGATCTCTCCGGTTGGTTTGCGCTACGTCTCCATAGCCCGAAGGCCTTCGGCCTGACCTCTCGACCGGCGCGCGGCGAACTGCATAAAAGAGCCGGGCAAAACTCATCGTGCGGCTTCGTCCCCTTTGATTCGATAATAATTATCGTTCTTCCTGACGAGGAGAAGTACCATACGCGTCTCTGCAAGCGAGCACGTCGCTCCTCGGGCCTGGTACGCAAACCGTGAACGGACAATGAAGCAAGCTGCACGTTCCACCTCGAACGCTACTTAATGGCGTCTAAAACGTTCTAACCTCGAGAGACCAAACGCGATCCGCAGATAATGGTATCGTCATCGTGGCAATCGATGACACGGGAGATTTTTTCATTGTTACTTCACGACTGCCGACGGGAACTGTTCGGAAAGCATGATTTCTGAAGGATGCAACTCCCCGGGAGTGATCATGGCATCCTTCTTAACCCTTATACGCTTCTTAGGGTAAAAATTCACCCATTTACTATTTTTACAAACCGTAAAATGATTGTCCTCTATATGTTTATATTGCGAGATGTATCTCTTTAAAATGTGACATTGTAAATGCAAAAGAATATGTTGATTTAAAGTATAGAGCAAAAATGGTTGAATTATTCTACTGGAATCTTTTATGCGACTATTTCTGAGGAACAAATGGGGGTTAACCGACTTCTTTGTTGGATATTTGTTGAGTTGAAATTTTGTGGTATGTTTCATCAGGATACATTTTTACGAGTTGCGAAGATAATATGTTTTTACTGTTGCTTTGTGTGACTGTCGACCGGGGAATTGTTTGGTGAACATGGTTTCTGAGCTGTGCAATTCCTCGGGCGGTGGACCTTTCTTAGAACTATGTGATTGATGATGTTTTAGGTCTATTCACCGTTTTATATATCAATTTTTTTTAACATATTTTCCGTGGTACTATTTTGCAGACACAGCTTTCCTAATGATTTTAATGCAACAGCTGTTCATTTCATTCAATCGTCAAAACCTGAGTGATTAAATGATGTTTTTGATATTATGAGTAGGTCCCACCGTCAGAGGGTTAATCGACGTCTTTTTAAAAATTCTAATTGCCTCATGATCTTACCGGTTCGAGAGTCTTCGGCTTATTTCAGCTAGATACATTTCTACAGGGTGCGCATAAGAAAGTAGTGGGAATTAATTTTGTTTCATCTGCATCGGTGATGCTACGGCTATTTTTTCAACTGGAACGTGTAACCGATAGTCTTATATATCATGAAGTCAAGTTTCGCGACTATACGACTTGACGTTCGTATACGACTATAGTTTTAATGTTGCTATTAGCCCTTGCTGTTAAACCTCGAGTATTCAATAGAGTCTGGTAATCTGCTCGGAAACCATTTGCGACGCCATTAAAAATCGCGATTCCTGGTTGAAGGTATTATCTTCTGTGTAGATACTCATGCGACAAACATTAATGGCCTCTGTGAAATGAACGGAAGCGCGAACAGAGAAAAGTCCGAGGCAAATATTCGCCGTTGCCGCGGCACGGTATCACCTGAGCGCATATTGCAATGGCGATTCTAAAACAGCCGGGGGGATCTTCTACGGCGCAGTAAATTCCCAGCCATCCCGTGCAATCATTCTAACCTACCCTTTGCTTAGTCTTCGTTTCGCCGGCGGACCTTTGACTTTGAGACGGACACTCCTCCTCCTTCTCCTCCTCCTTCTTCTTCTTCTTCTACTCTCTTCTCGCACGGTTCCGCTCGAGCAATTTGCAATCGGCCAGCGGATCTGATTTTTTCGCCAGTATCACGACACGCAGACTCGCAACCCGGATGGGTGTCCTTCGGATCGGACGTGAGGCGACGCTCGCAATAGTCATCCACGCTCTGTATCGTGCCGGTTCGATCCTCCCGACACAGAGAGAATAGTCACGAACTTTTACATTCCCGGCCGGTCCGACTTTCGTGCTCGACGATCGTAAATCTGAGTCTTTTCCAGAGGCCTCTTCAGCCATACTCTGCCCCCTCGACCGCTCTGACGAGATTAGAATTTATTGGCAGCGAGCGTAGCTCGTCGAGATTACTTGAACAGTTTTCGGACATATGTTCCCCTCTTTTGGCTTCTGTCCGGGTGTCTCGTCGTTTCAAATTTTAATTTTGTTTAGGAATTTATGGGACATTACTTCTGAGGCACTGTTGAATTTTGCTAAGTTATTCGGATGGTTGGTGAGGGGTCCCGTTGTTCCATGATCCCCATTTCGGATCATGCACATGGACTGTACTAATTTTATGGAGTGACATACAGAGAACTAAATACATTCCTATCTCCGCTATCCCGAAATGGGGATATATTCAATTGATCGTGAGAATAATTAATTTTTCAAATACGATTTAACTTTTGGCGTAGATCGTCTTAAATTCGTAAATAGTAACCATTTAGAGCAAATATTGAAAAGTAAAGATTGGGCTCTTAATAGGTTAAACACTGCACCTACCAAGCACTAACAAGGAGAAGACGCGGTCATGGAGTCTCAGATTTTCTCGAAACTTTACATATTGGTAGATTTCGTTCTCCTGTTTATGAAAATGTAGCATTATAAGCGTCGATACTCAACAACTGTTGAGATATGTTAAGATTGATGAAGTTAGTGTTTCTTTCATATTATGTTCCTTTTCAATAAAATTTTTATATTTTATTTCCTATAGATATTATGAGTGTATCATTCATGTGCAAAATACAATTAATTAAAATAGATAAATTGAACAGAAAAAAAAGAAAAAAATGGAAAGAAAGGAGAAAGGGATTTGAACATTGGCCTTTCCGGTAATGAAGATGACCGCGTCTTCTCCTTGTAAGTGTGATTTGTGTCTATTAGTTTATGAAAATGACAAGATCATATATAGCAAGGGTATTTATGTGATAATTCCCCATGAATGCATCTTTATAATTTCAATAATTCTAAAAAGAACAATTTAGTACCGGTCATGTTGACCGGAAGTGGTAGGTTTAGTGTGAATAAATAAACTGCGGACCTTTATGCAAAATCAAAATTGGTTTACATCGATTGTACGACATAGGAACGAAATAAGGATCGATTTATCGCTCGAATATTTTTAATAAATTATATGTGACGTATAGTTATTATTCAATTCTTTTACTCTTGTCATTGTTCAAAATTTCACCTCACCCATTTTTATCAGAAATTTACAAAGTCTAATGATGACTAATGATCGAAGACTGTTCGTCGAGTATCAACCATCTGTTCTGGGCACTTTTAGTTGCAAGCTAACCCTTTAAAACGAGGTGCATACTCTTGCATGCACTTTCTATTCTTAAATGTATTCCTTGTTGCTGGTAACCGTCCACATGCAGTTATGGTAAACCCACTGAGGCCTCCAATAATACTGACACCTCATACACGCCGTATGCAATGGACTGTAAAAACTTAACATAATGGACAATTTCTGATGACAAAAAAGGGACGCTGTCTTAAGCGCGAACGGAAGATAATTTTATGATTATTTCTTCCATTCACCGGTGTCCGCCAGCAGATATTACAATTTGTAAACGAGTTTCTTAATTACATGTGTCCTTCACGATCATTTTCTTCCTTCGATTACCATCGTCGTCACAATGATTTTTAAGGAGTGCGCCTGTGTCATCGGCTCTCGCCATAAAAATACAAACGACACCTGGGAATATCACTCGGTAGTCGAGGCCGAGGCATCGAATAAATAATCGCGGTTTCTCTCACTTTGTTACTTGGAGGTGGCTATCTAAATATAATGGGAATGATTGCGACGCTTATTCGCTGCAATTTTTATTTTTCATAATGCCCGCTCGAAACGTGTTGTAAATTATCAGTAATTTACATCAAGATAAACTCTTTTTATAAATTTTGCGTTAACTTGTATATGTGTTATGGCGGTGCATATACTATTATACGGATTGGTGAAATTCATTTGAGAGAATAAAAATTAAATTTTAGACAAGTTCAGGTTTTGTACAGAGCATGAGGCTTGTGGTTCGAGCTGTAGTGAATTAGTATAGAAATTAGGATCTAGGAAGATTTGTGACATGTAACATGCACTTTGCATAATAGGTTACAATTTTTATGAATAAAGCACTTCCATTCAGTGTTTAGTCAACCCAAAAATCAATTACCTCGGTTACAACTAACTGGATCGCAATAAAAATTGATTTCTTTTCTGAATATGTTCATAAAAAGTTGAAAATAATATAAGAATAGTTCTAAATTGTTCTAATGATTTTATTCTTCCGTGTTTCTCCTACAAATATTTGCTATAACTGCTATAAATGAAAAACTTTAGTTTGAAAGCAGATGCAGTCTAAGCATGTTGAAGATTAAATCTGTATCAATATATCGAGACGCATCTGAAGAAGAAGAAATTAAATAGAATTTTTTTTCTATCCCTGGTTTGATTTTATCGTTTATTGTTCTATTGCTCTTTTTGTGCCCGTGCTTCTATCCTAACAACCGCAGTATTTTCTTAAACATTGTATAGGCTGTAAACGTTTAAGGATCGCAAGTCTAATGATCAGTATTCGTCGTGCGAATACCACCTCGTGGGGAGCGAACGATTTTCACGTGAACGGTTAACGCTAAACACCTTAAACTTTTGCAATCCGTCTCCATTGGAGGTGGCGGCGGTCACGAAGTGATAAATTTCTCAGCCGGACGTGTTGTAAATGAACGGTTGTGCGAAACCGAGCGCTCGAAAGCTTCACCGTTCCCTATCTATCGCGGATCGATGCATTCCTAAGGCGATCGAAGGTTTCCGCGACGCGTCCATTCAATTTACCATCCGGCGTCCATTATCTCTGAAATATCGTTCTCGTTACACGGAAGCTCGTAAAATCATCCCGACGCGACAGGATATTAACCCTGGAAAGCTAATTCGGACCTGAGCAAAGCCATTTACTTTCAATATACGAACCTTTGTGTAACTAGAAATGATTCTGCAAGCAACAATCTTGACGACGTAAGCGACTAGACGTTTTTTCTGTAACAATTCTTACTGTTTGGGCAAACGAATTTTTATGTCACTCTATCACGTGAATGATTCTACAAGTAACAATCTTGACGACGTAAGCGACAAGACGTTTCTTCTGTAACAATTCTTACCATTTTTGCAAACAAATTTTTATGTTACTCTTTGACGTGACCGGAATCTCGATTACTACATAATTTAAAACATGAGTTTTCCACACTCTCCGGTATCTAAATGTGAAAAAGAGATGTATAGTGTTACCCCTTTTTTTTTGACAAGAGTCTTTCCACCTCTTCGAGACGTATGTACTGAAATATCATGATTTATAATGTACCATTTAGACAACCTAATTTTTATTTCAATTTTTTACATGACTGGAACATTCACTCGTCCCTGTATATTTTAAAAGAAGGGTTTCCTATATTCACGAATCTCTAGATGTTAAGAAAACAAATATAGTTTCAACCATTTTCTTCGAAGAGTATCTCCACCTCTTCCAGAGGTTTGTACTGTCATTTAACAATTCTTAATGAACGATGTAAACAAACTAATTTTGATTTCAATTTTTTACATGACTGGAAGTTTCACTCGTTCCTATACAGGGTGTTCACGCTATCACTAGCCAGTGTTTTTCTTGTAAATAATAAATATTAGAAAAAAATGAAAGAGATAAAAGTAGTATTGTTTTTTATGCGCAACACAATGACGCATGTAATTTTTTGTGTTTATACTATTTTGTTAGATATGAAGGTGACCATTAATTTTTTAAATGGAATGCTGTAAAAAATTGAAGGTTACCTTCATATCTAACAAAATAGTATAAACACAAAAAAATTACATGCACCATTGTGTTCCGCATAAAAAACAGTACTACTTTTTCCTCTTTCATTTTTTTCTGATATTTACTATTTACAAGAAAAACGCTGGCTAGTGATAGCGTGAACACCCTGTGTAATTTAAAATAAAGGTTTCCTATATTCACGAATCAGTAGATGTTAAAAAAACAAATAGAGTTTCAACCATTTTCTTCGAAGAGTATCTCCACCTCTTCCAAAGGTTTATACTGTCATTTAAGAATTTTTAATGTACCATGCGGAAAAACCAATTTTTACGTGACGCCGCCGTCAAAATTGTGAATAATTATCAAAACCGATCTTTATCGATAATAAAGTTTTTCCTTCTTTTCAATTCAATACAGTTGAAAGATATTTTTATCCGTCAATTATTTCTGCTTTTATGCCTTCCTTCAGAAGAATATCGTAACTTTCATCGCTCTTTTACAAAAAATACAACCGGTATAATGTAATTTATATATTTTAAGGAACCACATCCAAGTCTAAGGCTAATTGCAATTTACCGCGGCGTTTAGGGCGACGTTGGAATATTATCTGGTTCCGTATGAACCGGAAATGGAGTACGTGGGTGTGTTATCGCCCATGAGACTTCCACGGATATTCTGAAAGGTAGATTAAATGCATCGGAGGATCACCTCAACTCCGTGCACTTTCTAATAACATTTGCATCCGAACGTGTTTCGCGCATTACGAAATTGCGTTTCGCGGGAACCATCGGGTCAATTACGCGACCGCGTTCTGTGTGAATGTTAATTAACACAGAGTACGTTCTATCTGCGGAGATTATCAGCGGGGAACGAATTACACCGCGTATTGATCCGATCGCGGCGACTGTGGATATCTGGGATCGATCGCGAGAATCGAGCAAGAACGGCGAATGATACATTGCACGGTGAAAATGGTACCTGTAACGGGCCTCGTGGATTTTTCACGAGGAGGGAATGCAGCGGGTAGGCGCGATGAAGGTAAGATAAAATTAGTCACTAATTAGAACAAATTGAGGACGTTGGCTGTGAGAACGAGACAGATTTGGAGCAAAATGCATTTCCTGTTACTTTGACTCGTATAATCTGTTTAAAAAATATTGAAACACTAATTTTTAACCGTCCTGTAGAAGAACTGTTGCAGCGCATTAGTATGTTCGCTAAAGAAGAAAGTTTCAACATCTTTATCACGAGATTAAAATTGAATATTTCTTTGTTTATGATTGTCCATCCGTTTAAAATATGGAGCACTCGTGAAAGTCGCGAGAACTAGGAGTGATATATCGTTTCATTTTTGCATAACTATGATCACCTGAATTGTTCCAACAATGACCATTTCATAACAGTTGTGTAAACTCACGTGCTTCCGCAACAGATTCTTCAAATCGGCAAAGCTCGTGTCGCGGAAATATCTCATACCTGAAACAAAGAACGAAACACCGGGTTATAGAGCAGCTCTGTATAGTGAAGTAGCGCGCGGTTAATAAATTGTCATAATGCATAACGGCCCCGGCGGAATAATTACCGCCAGTCGCGTAGTTTACCTTTAGCATTCAGAGGCGCTGAAAGAAAAATTGTTGCACCGTTGCACCCATGCGCGCTTTCTCGTTGAACACGCTGTAACACGCTTCGTCATAGAGAAGAATGCCGATATATCTTTCGCCGGATAGCAAATAACCACCTGCGCACCATCGTCGAAGGAGAATGGTGTATTCATGCGACATTGAACAGGGGTAATTAATTGGGGGAACCATGGTGCCGGAAAATAATATCTCAATACCCTTTCGTCCGAGTGGTCGTGACACAAGCCTCGCTGATAAATTATTTAGAAAGCACTTACCACTTGTGAACTCGACTACCGATACCATCAACACGGGATTTTGCAGTTGGTCGGTATTGCAGAGAAAATACTAAAAGTTGTGTTTTACAATTTTTTTTATGTAAATGTAAATTTAAAACATCCACTTTGTAGATCTGTATCAATTGTATACATTTCCCAATTTTCATGCAATTTGTATTGCGTGGAAAACAGCGACAGGCATCGAATGACGTGAGAATCCTTCGATTTATTACAGTTTAAGGCCGAAAATTGTGAAAAGCTGCAATTTTTACCATCTTCAAACAGTTGTAGCTCATTACAACGTTTGCCGATTTTGGTGAAATATTCAGTGTGTATACAGTTGACACAGATCTACAAAACGTATTTGTTGAATTTTCAATATGGACCCACATGAAACAGTTATAAATAACAACTTTTAGTATTTTCTTTGTAATTCCGGTCGGAATTAAAAAAAATTACAATTTTTTCAAAATTTCTTTTTTTCAACGTGTAGTAAACTAATTTTTCTAACTTCTAAAAAAAAATAATCCAAGTCACATGACCCAGTATTAAAAACGTAATCGTCTTTTAGAGTGTACGAATATTAATAGTGGGAGTGACTATGCATGTCACAAGACGCATACATTTTGCGCACGTTCGAGCACACGGCTAAACAGCTAAATGGCTCGACGCGTGACCTTCTTGTTTATTTTGGCCCCGTGCAATAGGGAGTTAGCGGGTAGGACAAGAGGTTAAGACAACTGTAAACTTATTCCTTACTTCTTTATCTTCGGTATGATTGATTTCATTCATTATTTTTTTTTTTACAATTACTGCAAACAATTTCGCGTATAACAGACAAAGTGTCCGACACAGTTGCGATTATCAGACGAATCAAATTGCGATTGTTCGCTGATAAGGAAATTGGATCCGCGTGTAGAAGTCAGATCGAGTGCAGACCGTATAAAAGTCACGTATGGGGGGAAATATAATTCTCATAGGAGATATAAAGTTCAAGATACAGACGCGCGAAGAAAGAGACACACGATGGTGCTCGTTGCCGTGGAAAATGAGAGAGGCAGCGCGCGCTCAGAGTTACTGGAATTTATTAGCGATCGTACATACAGATACACCGGCGCATCGCAATAACACTTCTTCTAACAGGTTTCCTTGGCTTCGATAAAATCGTCGGCAGTCGCGTTACGCCTTTTGCAACGCCCTGTACGCACCTGCGCATCACGCTCCCTCCATCGGACTCCTCTTAATAACGCCATTAACGGCGAGTGCATCGAGCTGCACTATCCTAATGAAAAATCCTTTGACCGGGGGACCGAGTGTCTGGTCACTGCCAACAAACTGGTAGAATCGTGTCACGAATCCAAACCGAACGAAATGGGAACCGTGTTTTTCCGCTGCGATTTTAGGAACGTTAAAAAACATCACCGAGGTGAATGTTTGATGAAAATACTGATTTCTAGGTAGTGTCTTGAGACATTTTCCGATTTTAACCGCTTAAGCGTTAACACATTATTTACCGGCAATTATTTCATAATTTTCAAAAGTCTACAGTCCATGGCTAAAAAGTTTTTGATGGATCTTTCAACAGTAATAACAATTTCAATCGTGAACCAGCGCATCTCCCTCAGTAACGTAATTAACCCTCTGTCTACCGTAAAAAAAACTTTCATTATGCGATAGAAAATTTATACCACAAAACGTAGTAAATATAAAAAAAAACTTTTAGCTTTAAATAATAAAAAATAAGAAAAGTAACGAAGTCATGCAACGACAAGATCCCAAGAATTTTAAAAGTTTAAATAACCGCAGTATCTACATACAGTCGGGTCCAATGGACCCGCTTGGTAGACAGAGAGTTAAATTATTTCTTTTCGGACTATTATGTAAAAGAAGATTGTTAAGCTTACTTTTAGTACAATTTATAATTATACTCTACATCTGAAGATTAAATGTAAAATTGGATAGGTTTCGTCTCAATAGCGTAAATCGTACGCAAACTGCAGATACTTAAATGTAGACTGTTAAAGTGGTAACATTTGTTGCTAGAAATAAACAATTTCGACTCGAAGCAAAACTTGATTCCTCCATTAAGAAGCTCTTAAGAATCGAAGCAAAATAGGAATTTCATGAAGCTGTAATCAGCCTTTTAATGCTCCGAGTACTGGATTATCAAGGATTCAGTGAAAGCATAAAATCTGTGATTTGATAATAAATTATTATTTTTGTTGGAGCAAGACTTATTAATTTATATGTACAGCTTCAAGATAAATATGGACAGGTGAACGCCGTATTAATCTATAAATCGAGTATATTGTAAGACGGACAACTCGAAATTCATAAAATTAAGATTTTACATTTGCAATACGCCCAATTAAGATATTCAGAACACGGTTAAGTTTTTCCCAAAGCGGTTTCGCCGATAGTGTCCACGCCCACGCGGTTACTATTCGCCGTACCGGTAGACAGGAGTTCATTTAGCCGAAGGAACGCCGGTGGAACGCGGGAAAAATGTCCACGACAGATAATCACCCTCGTATTCTTCCGTTCTAAACGACAATTTAAGCGTCCTTAAACCCGACGGAACGTTCACGGTGTTATTCTCAGCAATTACCAGGACAGATATCGAGCAATAAATATGCGCTCGGACAGGTATTACGTTTCAATTAAAGTCGTCGTGACTGCGCGCTATACCACGAGAAGAAAACCTACACCGGTCACTTCTGAATAACCAATGGGACTCACCAATGCGATCGCATTATTCTTATTTCCAGACAGTAAGCCCATCCGATCTCGCGTTCATGCTTGTAGTCATAACGAAGAGGAACGTTCGTTCAACGATCGCAACAATATTTCCCACAAAAATCCCGGTCCGAGTTTCATTAAAGTCTTGATCTCGATCGTGAAACAGGATCCAAGGTCGATCCACCGAGGATGTACCATCCTCCCTTCCGAAAACAATTATCGGATGGTCGGCGATTCACGTTTCGTATATATAATATGTACGTGAAAGGCGCAACGAATCTTCATCGAGATACCGTGCCCCCATCCCCTAACGAAATATTAATGACGCCGGTGCATTTAATTGCCGATGCATTTGTATCTCTCGGATGTTCTCTCCGATTCTCTCTGTTCCCTACGATCTATCGTTATTGTTGATTGGACGCGCCCCGTTGGCTCGAAAATTGACGTGTTGCACGATGATCGTCTTTTGACCGAACGCGAAGCGAACGCTCTTCGATCATTCAAGGTAAAGGGGGAGGGAGAGAGAGAGGGGGGGACAGAGTATATAAAATGTTATACATGACTTGAAATATTTGTTAGAAATTTTTTGTTGGTAAATTAGCTATTGCTTTCTAAACTTCCAATCTCCTATGAACAGCTCGATGAACATTATCCAGCTCCTAAACACTAGGTTTACGGGGCGCGTCAAAGTGACGAGTTTTGATATTTTTAATTTACAATTATTGATATTGTAAAGATACGTCCATAAGGAATTATTCAGCAAATGTATTTCTTCGAGTATACAGGGTGAGTCACCTAACGTTTGCACCTCAAATATCTTTGTTTTTTCTAAATATACGTAAAATATGGTAAGGACAAAGTTGTATGGTACAATGTGGCTGACACGATGCCAAAAAAATTTTGTTTTTATGTAATTTTTTAGAGATATCAAGGTCACCTTGACTTTTTTTAAATGGAACCACCCTTTTTTAGACACCTACAATGATAGTCCCTTTCATTACGAATTCAGTGACTATAATTACTCAAGGTCATTCAAGGTCATGGACAGAGTTCAACATTCCTTCAAAGCCCGTTTACAGGCATGTATCGATGTTAAATCTTATACGTTATTTCTGTCCGCAACCTTGAATGGCCTTGAGTAATTATAGTCACTGAATTCGTAATGAAAGGGACTATCGTTGTAGATGTTTAAAAAAGGGTGGTTCCATCTAATAAGGTCAAGGTGACCTTGATATCTCTAAAAAAATGACATAAAAACAAATTTTTTTTGGCATCGTACCAGCCCCATTATACCATTCAACTTTGTCCTTACCATATTTTACGCATCTTTAGAAACAACAAAGATATTTGAGGTGCAAACGTTAGGTGACTCACCCTGTATATTCTTAACAAAATAGCTAATACTTTGGGTAGACACATTCTCATTATTTTTATAAAGTAATGTAAATCTAGTGTTAATGATTTAAATTACACAGTGAAGGAAGAGAAAAGTGGTAAAATGTTCTACATGACTTGAAAAATTTGTTAGACACTTTTTATTGGCAAACTCATCATTGCTTTGTCAGCTGCCGATCTCTTATGAACAGCTCGATGAATATAATTTAGCTCCCAGATAAATTAAATTACAAAGGAAGAAAAATAACGGTGATGATATGTTGCATGTGGTTTGAAAAATTGATTAGAAATTCTTTATTAGTAAATAGTTGAAAAACATTTGATACATTTATTAGTAAATAGTTGAAAAACATTTGATACATTTATTAGTAAATAGTTGCAAAACATTCGGTATATTTAGTAGTAAATAGTTGAAAAACATTCGATGTATTTCATAAAGCAATAAAACCATAGTTTGTACAGGATGTTTCAAACTTTCTGAGTTTAGCTCGAACCAAGTATATTATTCAAGTCGAAAAGTATGATAAAAGCATCGAATATGAAGAACTTAAGAAGCATAAACAAGAGTTAATACTTTCATATAAGTCTAATTCATATCCATTTTGTACCTCATTCTCTATTTTCTTTATCGTGTGCGTTTAATCATAGTACCTTCGTGAATTTTATTTTTACCTCCGCTGCACTATTTTATTTAACGTATTAGAATAAATGTAGAGGAATCTTGAGCCCCGTAGGAAAGTATTAAAAGGTCACTGGTCGATCAATAAAATTGCCGCGAGCAATCAAATACATCGGATATGATTTATTCATTCTAACCACGCAGTGCTGGTGGAAACGCTAATTAATCGTCCCCACGGAGGACAGAATTAACAGATAGGCGGACATATTTATGAAGACATCCGCCGGAGGATTTTTACACGTGTGGAACGCCGATAAGGGAGGAGGTTCGATAGAGGGCGTGGGAGGCGAATGAAGAAACCACGGCTCGAGTGTGTCGATATGATTTGTTGCTCGCCTCCCGCCTGGCCGCCGCCGCCGCGAGAGAACAAAACATAATTTACACTTGCCCGGCCACGTCCTCGCTCTACACAATGCTTCGCGATAAAAAGAAAACCGACCTCCGGCGTTCCACCCGGTGAACGATTTTGAAAAACCCGCGCAAATAAACGTACGAGATGTACAGGACCGTTCAAAGGTCTGCGATCATATACGAAGACGCCGTATGCAAAATGTTATTGCACTCGTTTTTTTAACACTACTGTAAGATCTTTTTCTGCATTGGTCGATCCTTTATGCTATTCTGAGTAAAAAAGTATGAGAGCACGATCGTGAAGAATTCAGTACTTTTTGAAATATTTACCTACACCAGGGCCGGGCATGGTTGGGGCTCCTCAAACCAGCGTTGGGGTATTGTGTGCTTTTTCTCGCGCATGCGCGTCCAAAACAATAACGTATCTATATTGTGGCGAAAGTAGGGGGGAAGGAGCGCTGGGAATTATTCTGTCGGGAAAGTTCCAGAAGAGTCGAAAACATTACGACGATACGAGTGAACTGCGAATTTGAGGTAAATTATTATTAACACACATTTTAAACAGTCACTTTTTAAAATCAATACATAAAAAATTTTACTAAACTATGCCGGGTGACCAAGGTAACTCATTTTAGCCTAATTTTCTACCTTACGGACGCTAAAATCTCGCGCATGCGCGAGGAAAAGCACACAATATCCCAACCCTGCTTCAAACGCTTACGTTCCCCACCAACCTTCCTTCATGCAGCGCGCACGTTCGTTGCGCACGCTGATGTCTCGTGTCTTCGTTGCCCCATTGTACTGTGGAAGGGGACAGAGGGCGGTACGGTGTGGACGTCTTTGCTTCAATTGAGGCAAAATTGCCCATTCCTGACCTACACCGTTGTGATTATGAAGAGAAACACTTTGGTTGCATTTTGCGACTGCACCGATGCACTTCTGTGCAAAGTCACATTACAGGATGAAAAATTCCCTCTACAGTTTTTTCCTATTTTCAATAACAACCGAGTTATAATTCGGCTCAGATAACAAATACACCCTGTATAGTACTCAACTAAACACTATCTGAAATTTATGTGAATATTACTGTTTTTGTAACTTTGTATACCGTAACAATATTCTTTCTTTGTAGTAGAACTTTCTTCACTTGGTATAATTTTGTTGCCATCTCTACCACACCACGAGACCATTTGACAGTGTATTGTATTTCATTATTTTGACCATGAAAGATTAGGATTTAATAAATTACCATTAAATAAAATTCTTATGCACTCAGAATTAAAGACAAATTTAACATGTATTAACATGTTAAAATTATCTTTTTATGGTAGTACAATTTAATCAAACTAGAAGCTTGACACACACAATATTTTTTAAACTATGCGAATTTAACGACAATAGATTGCAACTCGTGTTATCAGAAAATCTTCATTCGAATCAGTGAATAATATTTCGTTTCGCATCTTAAGCCACCTCAGACAATTTCGCTTGTCGAACAACATCGCTTTCATTTGAGGGATACCTACATTCGTTATCAAAAGCACCGATTGTTCATTTGCAAAGGAATAAGCTTGGCGTATATTGAGCGTAGATCAACGAGAATGAAAATTATATTTCATTATTTTTACCATGAAAGATTAGAATTTAATAAATTACCATTAAACAAAATTCTTATGCACTCGGAATTAAAGACAAATTTAACATGTATTAACATGTTAAAATTATCTTTTTATGGTAGTACAACTTAATCAAACTAGAAGCTTGACTAACACAATATTTTTTAAACTATGCGAATTTAACGACAATAGATTGCAACTCGTGTTATCAGAAAATTTTCATTCGAATCAGTGAATAATATTTCGTTTCGCATCTTAAGCCACCTAAGACAATTTCGCTTGTCAAACAACATCGATTTTATTTGAGGGATGCATACATTCGTTCTCAAAAGCACCGATTGTTCATTTGCAAAGGAATAAGCTTGGCGTATATTGAGCGTAGATCAACGAGAATGAAATGTTACTGTCTAATCTGGTTTGGTTCGCAGCCAAAAAGGGGGTTAATTATGCGAGGTCAGTGCTACCTAGGTTTACATATGAAGGTAACAATGGCTCGTTCAGTCGTTGTAAGACCGAGATAACATCCTACGTGACGTATTCGCAGATTTTTTTTAACTGCACATATATCAACGTTTAGCAACGCCTCGAGTCCGTCTTAGGAATGACGATCCTGCAACGTGCTGTCCTACTTCTCGATCATTGAGCAAGCATCGAGTAAATCAGCAAGGAATCGTAGAACACGACCACCATTCGGCTGCTACACCGAATTTACACTACAATGAATCTTCTGCTCCAATTACATCTATGGCATCAATGGAAACCAATACAATTCGGATCACTGGAAATCATGCCAATATCATTCGTCAATAAACAACACGGTAACGAATTGTCATTACGAGAAACACAATCGCTACACTACACATTTTGGCACAAAGTAAAAATCTCTGTATTAATTGCAAGATACAGGAGCTACATAACCTATTATTTCTTTTCTTAAAAACTTTACAGGGTTGACAACAATACAAGAGTCTCTTTAACACTAAACCTACCACAGCCGGTCAAATGACCGGTTTCAGATATTTTATTTTACAATTATTGAAATTATAGAGATGCCTTCATAGGAGTTGTCTCAATAGATTTATTCATTCATGTATTGTAATAAAAATCGCACAAAATTTAAATAAATCAAATCTCGTTATTATTATAAGACAATACAAACTAGTCAATTTTAATGCTCGGTAGGTTTAGTGTTAAATTTCTACTCTTTTTGCATTTAATCTGCTCATTCTTGGCATAAATGCATACAATGCACAGTCTATTAATCATAATAAAAAGATATTCTGTATATTCTTGGATGCTATTGTTATCTAACAAAAGCTGATCATTATTATCATCGCAAGTACACGATTAACCGTACCGAGCACAAAATGCGACTGGTATACATTCTTTTATGAAAATTAGAAGACTGAATTTATTTAAATTTCTCGCAATTTTTCTAACAATATGTGCTTGACGTAAGAGATTCATACAATAATCTCTACCGGAAGCATCTTTATAATTTCTATAATTATGAAATATAAATATGAAACCGGTCGTGGTAGTGTTCAAATCAGTAGAATCTAAAGTTGATGGCACAATATGGTGAAATACACAGTGACAAAATTCTTTTAATTGCATGGAGAGTCAGTTTGATTAATTTACCATGCAACCAGCGCCCTGAATTCGTATTATCAGCTTTTGTATATTGTCGTTGGTAGATTGATTAGTTTCAGCTGTTCATTTGACTCTTCCGGAAAGTTTTCTAAACGCTACACTCGACAGAGAACAGCTAAGTGAAGGTCCAAGCATACCAGCAGATACATCCTCCTTAACGACTGATATCAGTCACTGATAACGCAGCATCTTTGTATACAGACGGGTTGAACGTCTTACACAGGCAGGCCAAGTAACTGTAAATCGGGTTCGCAGCTATGGAGAGGAGCCTAGAGACCCCGGCTCATCTCTGAAACCTGGTTTTATCAGTTTTGCGAAGGGGTTTACGGTACTCCGAACAACGGAGCGCCTGGTCAGGGAAGTGGGTCGAGGTGCCTGCGGATCGTTGCTCGTCGATCGTGAAAGAAACTTTGCGGTATCAACTTTTTATGTCCCCGACGACGACACGATCGATTCCTCGGAACACTAATGGACACTGAATCTTATCTCGAAAGCTACTTTAAGCCGACACCTCCAGCAATGTCTCTACAGCTTCCTAAAAAAATAGTGAATAACCTTTATCCGAGGCTCTTGGATCTAAATTACACAACTGACATACGGACACGCGTTCTTTAAAAAATAGCATGATGAATGAACACGCGACAGAAATAGGAAATTATCTTGAACCGAGGATTTGGACTTATAAAATAGATACTGAGTTCTAAACCCTTAATTAATCAGGTAGTTTTCAGGGATTGCAATTTCTTTCCTGAGATACCAACAAATATTAAATCAAACAGTAACAGTTTCTTCGTAGAATATGGTGTTCACGCTATTACTAGCCAGCGTTTGGTAATTATTTACATTAGGGGCTTCCTCACCGATTTTGATAACGTTGAAATATGTTGTCAAGGTCATCATTCTGAACAACTTTTTCCTATATATGTTACCACCGCTCGGTTTTAGTTATCGAGATATTCGCAAAAAACTGTTGCTAATACTGTATTGAATTTTCCGTATTCTTGCACGCTCGGTGGCAACGTAAGCCTCTTCCGGCGCGGCGTCTGTTTATTTTTTTCTTGGAAACATGCTGTGGAAATGAGAGAGAAAACAGGGTTTCACGCTGGTTATACATGTATGAGGTGAGCTTTCAATTTTGAAAGACTACTCTCCGATTGTCGTATGCGTGGTCGGGCCGGCCTAACGGCCGACCCGCTCTGCTCCCTCCACGATCTAACCACAACTCATTTTATTCGCATAATCTTTGCATTGTAGCTATCATCCAGAATTTGATCTAGTAATGGAAAAATCATGTGAATAGAATGAGTTGTGGTTAGGTCGTGGAGGGGGCGGAGAGGTCTGGCCGTGAACATAACATTTGAAAGAAGCAGAATGCGTTACGAACGCTGTTAAGCGATCGCCTATGCTGATATACGAAAATCGAAGAGAGAAAATTCAATACAGTATTAGCAATAGTTTTTTGCGAATATCTCGAAAACTAAAACCGAGTGGCGGTAACATGTATAGGGAAAAGTTGTTCAGAATGATGACCTTGACAACATATTTCAAGGTCATCAAAATCGGTGAGGAAGCCCCTATGTAAATAATTACCCAGCGTTTTTATTGCAAATAATAAATATTTGGAAAAAATGAAAGAGGAAAAAGTAATACTGTTTTTTGCAAGCAACGTAATGGCGTTTGTAAATTTTTGAATTTGCACTATTTTTATGAAAATGTCGGTGACCTCCAATTTTTGCAAATGGAATGCTATATATTTTTTCATACCATATAAAAGCGTGTGTCAAGACAAATTCATTCGTATACGACACAATGACCTTCAAGATCGTACAATGTCAAAAATGGAAGAAACATTTTGAACATTTCGTACTAATACGTTTACAAGTATACTTTATTGACGTGGCTATAGTAAATGTTCGATATACTTCCTCGTGCATGACTACATATTTCGGCTCTATTAATTACATTCTTGTTAGCTTCTTCTAACGTTGTACGAAATATGAATGCACACGATTGCGTTAGTTTCCTTTGCAAGTCGTTTACATTTCTGGGTGTTGTGTATCGTCAATGATATCTTTACGAAATATTTACGTACGAAATTTTTCTGCCATTTCTGACCTCGTATGACCTTGAAAGTCATTGTGTTGTATACGAATAAATTTGTCTTGACTCACGCTTTTATATGATATAAAAAGATACATAGCATTTCATTTAAAAAATTGAAGGTCACCTTCATTTCTAAGAAAACAGTGCAAATACAAGAAAATTACATACGCCATTATGTTACTTACCAAAAACAGTATTACCTTTCACTTTATAATTTTCTCTAATATTTATTGGTTGCAGGAAAAACGCTGGCTAGTAATAGCGTGAATACCCCGTAAAATCATCTTCGTCGTTTAACAAGATTTATGAGGTGTTGGAAACATTCCAATCGAGTAATTACACGCTAAGAAAAAATGTTCAATTCATTGATTTATAAAACGAAATTGCAGTTGTCGAAATTCTAACAGCTCACTGGAAAGTCTATTAATAGCGAATGCAGAAAAGTATAGATGCACGTTCGAAAGCCATTTGTCGACAGCCATTAGCATCAATTGATGTCACTCTTACTCTCATTAACACGATTCGCAGCACCGTCTTAATTACCGACAAGAGGAATTACAACGATTCATATTTTTTTCGCGTTGAACTCGAAAATTTACAAACGATTCGTACGTTCGTGTTAAACACATTAAAATATCTCTCTATGGTCTAAAGAAGTTAGACAGTTCGAATGTTTGCCATTTTGTGCATAGTACTAAAGTCTCGGTAGATTGTTGCTGACATTATATTGACAGCACCCAGTTCCCCCGATTCCACTTTCGCCTTTCGAACACCACGGTTCGATATTTCTCCGACTGTGGACCCGAGGTTCATGCAAATGGATCTCGGTTTCGATTCGAGCGTGTACGTACGAGACACTCGGACGTGAACGCGAGGGGGATGCACACTATCGCACACAGGCGCACGTGACTTCCTGCAACGTACACGACGCTGCACGATCACCGCGACAAGATGCGACTGTACGATCGCGACGTGGGCGTCGCGTAGCTTTCACTCAACAATACACTGTTGCGTACAGTAATTGGTAGACACGCGGATCGCCGAAGAACCCCCCGACTCCATGGGAATTTTCAATATCGTTAGAAAAGCCTTGGTGAACTGCGAATGCACACGAAACACCACTATCACCGAATTTGCACAAATGGCAATTAAATGAATATTTCTATTCATTAACACCTTCCCGTATTTTAACACGTTATCTACCGGCGATTATTCCATAGTTTTGTGGAAGTCCATGGCCCATGACTGAGGATTTTTTAAGACATTTTTCAATGGCGACAGTCACTTCAATCATAAAGAGACTGCGAATATTTATGTAATTCTCAATTTTTGTAGATAAATATTAAGATACAGGTACCAAATAAAATCCTATTTTCATTATTAATAGCCAATGTAGATCCCAAATAAATAAAAGCCGTATACAATTCTGTCGAATTTAATGCTATAGCATTTGTTGTAAATTTTCGTAATCCACAAATGCATAAATGTCTAATTATAAATCAACAACTCACCCTCAATTACCTAATCTAACAATTTCGTTTGGGATTATTGTATAAAAGAATGTTGTTAAGGCTTCCGGTATATAAAGTTTTAACATCAGAACTACCGGATCCGTTGAAGGGACCCATAACGGATTTTTTATTTTTGATTTTTGACATTTACAGAATACGTTCATTTATTTAGACCATTTTATAGAAGGAATCTTGCAATGTCTCGATAAATACTGTCTTGTTATTCTTAAGAGGTAAAATAAATTAGTCACTTTTGGTGCTCAGTAGTTCTAGTAATAACGAGTCAGACTCACGACGAAAATTTAAAAGAGAATAAAATTGAGGATAAAATTTTATTTCGTCGGAAAATAATGGCAGAACATTGTTATTTTCTTCTTTTTGTAATCATTATTGTAATCATTAAAGTAAATATAGCCATACAACAAATATAAATTTTCTTTCCTTTTCGGTGTGACATTTTTGGGGTAAAAGATGTTCTAATCTAATCTATTCAAATATAGCTGTAAAGAAAATGGTACGACAAGAGGTAAACTAACTTACTTTGATTTCGTGAGATTTTTTCGGTGATATTTGAACAGTCAACGTGTTAATACTTTACCTGCCAGAAGACTATTAACAGGATTTTCAATAATTATGCCGCACCAAAAGAAAGCTTATAAATCATGTTTTAGATCAGGCAGATCCAACCAGTAGCTCCGGAGCTATTCGAGGCTTTTTCCCCACTTAGGTTCTTCTCCCACTCTTAGACTTCATCGTTACAATGTATAGTAGTGGGAAGCTCCCACCACGAGAGCCGCGCGGCGCGCGCAGCACTCGCTAACTCTACGCTGTACGTAGTAGTGGGAAGAGGTTCGATGGTGGACCTTGCAGTTCTCGGAGGGGAATACGTTGGAACTCCTTCTTTTACATTACAATTTCAAACAAAATTATAAGACAACATTACTAGGGATTCACTTGTTGACTCACAATCGTAATTGTGGTTGAAGGCTCCATTAAAAAATCTTTGGCTATAGATGTTTAAAAATAGCGGCACAATCGCCGGTAGCTAATACTTCTGCTACCGATTGCAGAATGATTTAAACGACCACTGCTTCCGCGACTCTAAATCCGACTAAAAAGTCTTCGGCACTGATCGTCGAGGACAGCGCATGGACAAAAAGAAGAAGCGATCGGTGTGTAGCAAAGCGTGGTCGTCCGTTCAATTTCTACAAAAGAAATCGCGAGCAAACGAGCCACCGGTCAGTTCATTCGCGGACCGAATAAATAACGCGGTCGTAAAGATCGCGGAGCGGCTTCGGCCCCGACAATGATTACGCCATAAAGCCTCGTTTGCGGCGTTCGTGGACGACAGCTGCGGGCGTTACAATTATTTCAATAATCGGTGCATAAAGCTGGCCCGGTCGCATCGAAAGAACTGGTCTCATCTGGACTCACCTGACCAACGGAAGGGGGGTGGGGAAGGGAAGCAAGCCACCGGGAGGGTCCGCGGCTGGTAGCATCCGTGAAATACGCTTCGGTACGGAGCAACGTATATATTCGTGTTGCACACGGGATACTGAGGTACCTACGAGCCTACCTGCAATCCATTTGCATGCAAGCTCGCATGCTGCGCCGGCGCTGCCGTCATTTTTACTATTATTATAAAGTGCATGTTCCAACCCTCGCGTGCACGCCGCATGCCGGTGCACACCGTCCCGACTCGTGGTTTATAAGGACTATAAGTTTTATGGAAAAGCTCTTGCCCGCTCCTCTCTTTTTTCCTCCCAGATCTTCCTTCCTCTCTCTCTTCTCTCTCTCTCTCTCTTTTTTTGTCTCTCTTTCCCTCCCCTCTCGTATCCGGCATCTTTTTGTAGAAACCCCCCAGCATTAACAACGCGGCGCCCTCGGCAAGCAAGAATTTCTCGAACCATCGGCGATCGACACGGTTTGCACCATGGGCTCCGTGTTCTACGTTGATGCGACGTTTATGGGTAACCCGTTCGTTTTTCGGGACGCCAAGCAGCATGATCGACGGAGATTTATTTGACGCGTAACCGTGGGAGCATCGGCGCGATCAAGATGGGCCTTGTTAAACAGATTCACGACGAGATGCTGAAGAATATGAGATTCTTTACTTTAGGGGCAATGTTTTTGAGATTTCATGAGGCAGCATTGTGAGTCGGTTCTTTTTTGGGTGGTTAACTCTCAATCTTTAACCCCTTGCACTGTAATATCGATTCGTTCTTGCGATAATTTTGATCCTAGAACTTATCGTACTAACCTCCGTTACAAGTTACTTACACCCGTTTACGTTTAAATCATGGTGACCAATATGTGGGTCACGGTGCAGCGGTCGTTCTAACATAAAAATCATGCATCCTCGACTATTACGACGCGTCACGCCGGTCCAAAAAAGGTGTGCGTCCTATTGTTATTAAAATCTGATCTAAGCCTGGCCGTCGGCGGAAAATGTATATTACAAATGATCCTAAACTATGTCACATAAATACCGCGGCATACGCTTATTGTCGCGATCGGCTTCTGGTACTACAGGCGGTTTTAGACGACAGCACAATATGGGACGCCGCCGGAGTGCATTCAAACGCAATGGATCGCGCGACGACCGCGGGCTGCATCCAAAGAGGCGCACAGTGCATACCCACGCGCGTTGCGGCAAGCTTCTTATACATCGTTCGAACCTATGCGCTACTCGATAAGAAGAAATAGAAGAGTGGCCGCTTGCCGTTGCGTTCTGTTGCGTTGCGTTGCTGAATGTAACGCACGCGTTGCGCAAAATCGCTGGAAAGGAGAACCGATGCAACGAGACTCGAACCTGACTGCGTGTCTGCCGTTTATCCCACTTCGAACCGAGAAAATTGAAACGGCGTTGTCCTTGGGCTATATGGCACCCTCTTCATCGGATCATTTCATTTTTAACACCTTACTTTACTGCGGCTTTTAAACGCCAACTGTCTGTTTTCTCGTTTCTCATTTAATCTTTCCATAACTGCTTCCATCTTCGATCAAGAAGATATTAAAAGAAATGAAACATGCTTTTGGAATCGTAGCTGAATGACAACTTAACACAATAATCGAAAAGTCTATTTTTATGTCTCTAGTATGTAAAATGTTAATGCTGCAACCACCAAGTCGATGAAATAAATTTTTTTATACTTTCTATTCCTCGGATGTTGGAATTACCAAGAAGTTGTTTTGGGACATTGCAAAAATTAAATTTATTTATTCACTTATGTATTATTACCATTTTACGGCATATTATAAGACAATGAATTTTCTTTAACACCTTACTTTACTGCGACTTTTAAACGCCAACTGTCTGTTTTCTCATTTCTCATTTAATCTTTCCATAACTGCTTCCATCTTCGATCAAGAAGATATTAAAAGCAACGAAACATGCTTTTGGAATCGTAGCTGAATGAAAACTTAACACAATCATCGAAAAGTCTATTTTTATGTCCCTAGAATGTAAAATCTTAATGCTGAGCTACCAAGTGGATGAAATAAATTTTTTCATGCTTTTTATAGCTTGGATGTTGAAATGATCAAGAAGTTGTTTTGGAACCTTTAAAAATAAATTTATTTAATCACTTTACGGGATATTATAAGACAGTGAATTTTTGGGGTTAATCACTTCCAATATTAAAAATCCGAAAGCAATTTAGATTTTATTTTATTGACTGCAATTACTTGTTTCAGTAACAGCCTCCGTGGCTACAGTGTTCTATTCAAAGTGATACACTTTTTCTTAGAAGTGTCATTAAAAATTGATTACGTTGAATTCATTAAGATTCGTTGATCATTTTGTTTCTATCAATGATGCATCGAATACGGAAAACCGAAAAATTATCACGTGGAAATCCACGGATGAATCATACGAGGGAAATACCAGACGAAAATTGTTGAAAAAGCTATGCAATAATTATCGGTTAAGCTGCGCAAGCAGTATTCTCGAAATTGATAACGTGTCAAGAAATTTTTCTACTTCACCAGACCTGATTCGTATAAATATACTGTGTGTCTTGTCAATGATGATCCAGTTAGAACGAATGTGACAAAATATTTTCTCCAAAAGGATTTGAGGATACACAGTGGATTAAAATTAGTGAAAAGTAGAAGTGGTAAGCCATGATCAGACAGTAACCGATTGCTATTCAACTCAATATAAAAATGTCTTATTTTACATCTTCTAATCTATTCTTTTATAGTCACTAGTCACCATTGGTCTCCTTTAAACTATTAATCAGAGGACATTCAGTGCAAGAAATTACAGGAGTCCTAACCGCGTTATTTTTAAATCTAGACATAGATCTAGACCTTCTCTAGCCAAACAATCCTACAATCGTAAATGTTTCCACTGGAAAAAAATTTTTTTAAAAATCACAGTCAGAAAATATGATTGCTGGGAATCGTAGCAAAAATACAACGAAACATTTCGCGCAGCGGATAAGTTGAAATAAAAAATCATATTAATCACCATTGATCTCTTTTAAACTATTAATCAGAGGACATTCTGTGCAAGAAAGGATTACAGGAGTCCTAACCGCGTTATTTTTCAATCTAGACCTAGATCTAGACCTTCTCTAGCCAAACAATCCTACAATCGTAAATCTTTCCACTGGAAAAAAATTTTTTTTAAAATCACAGTCAGAAAATATGATTGCTGGGAATCGTAGCAAAAATACAATGAAACATTTCGCGCAGCGGATAAGTTGAAATAAAAAATCATATTAATCACCATTGATCTCTTTTAAACTATTAATCAGAGGACATTCTGTGCAAGAAAGGATTACAGGAGTCCTAACCGCGTTATTTTTCAATCTAGACCTAGATCTAGACCTTCTCTAGCCAAACAATTATAAAATCGTAAATCTTTTCATTGGAAAAAAATTTTTTTTTAGATCACAGAAAATATGGTTGCTGGGAACCGTAGCAAAAATACAACGAAACATTTCGCGCAGCGGATAAGTTGAAATAAAAAATCATATTAATCACCATTGATCTCTTTTAAACTATTAATCAGAGGACATTCTGTGCAAGAAAGGATTACAGGAGTCCTAACCGCGTTATTTTTCAATCTAGACCTAGATCTAGACCTTCTCTAGCCAAACAATTATAAAATCGTAAATCTTTTCATTGGAAAAAATTTTTTTTTTAAATCACGGAAAATATGGTTGCTGGGAACCGTAGCAAAAATACAACGAAACATTTCGCGCAGCGGATAAGTTGAAATAAAAAATCATATTAATCACCATTGATCTCTTTTAAACTATTAATCAGAGGAGATTCTGTGCAAGAAAGGATTACAGGAGTCCTAACCGCGTTATTTTTCAATCTAGACCTAGATCTAGACCTTCTCTAGCCAAACAATTATAAAATCGTAAGTCTTTTCATTGGAAAAAATTTTTTTTTTAAATCACGGAAAATATGGTTGCTGGGAACCGTAGCAAAAATACAGCGAAACATTTCGCGCGGCGGATAAGTTGAAATAAAAAAATCAAACAGTCGTCGGCGACGTCTGCCGCATGCCGCGCTAATAGGATATTAAAAGGCATATAAACACCAGAGGGATTACACATCATCGAAAATACCTGAGGATAGTCGTCGCCGGGCGCGTGTGCTGTTAATTGATACAGCACACGCGATTATAATGTTTACGATTACCTCGCTGTGGCACGGAACGCGTACCCGTCGTTAAAAAGGGCCGCAAGGTCCTATTCGCGAATCGCGGGACGGTAAACGATCATTATTGTGAGCCACCGTGTACGTGGTGTCGTCGTTCGGAGATCGATTAAACATTTTCTTAAAGGCCTTCGACACCTGTGCAGGTGGCTTAATGATTCACGTCCGTGTCACACGTTACCCGTAGCCGTTGTAAAAGAATACTCTGAATGGCTCGTATTCGTTGGTGGTCTACCGTAACCGGGCACAGGCTGTAATTTAAATACATGTTATGCTAGGCGACGCATTTAGGCGAGTTAACGACGGACACTCGTCACAATTAAAAAATATCCGAGCACCGTGATGTATTAAACAGCAGATTCATAAAATTCAAAGAAGGAGGAAAACGTTGAGGAGAAAAAATTCTAATCGTTTACAAATATAAACAGCTTACACACGTTGATGCTGCGCGAAACGCGTCATTCCCTCCCTCGGAGAAGATAATGGTGCTAAAGTTAGTGGTAAAACATTATTAACATTTTTCTACAGATTTATTAACCAGCTCCAGCATAAATTCTGAATTTTATTCCGGAACGTCCAAGACGGCTATGAAACTCATAAATCTGTTATTAATGCCTGCGATTGTTATCTACTGTAATTGAATGATTCTATTTCACTGGAGCGTTGTCACTGATGTTGGGCCTCCCATTTTCTTATCCTCATTCTTGCGAATTATATGGTTTGCATGAGCTAAATAAGTTCTGCTTCAAACACAGACCGAAAAATATTAAAAATGTTCTGAATCATTCTAGCAAGGACTGAACACTATTCGATGAACAATCCCAGGACAATATTATATAATAATTGCAGTCAATGGTTGTTTGTATTTTTAGTAGAGTATTAGTAGTAGTTTATTAATAGAACCTATTTTAATGAGTGTTCTAAAATAATTTTGTTTCCACGGATCGTTTGTTAATAAAGGTTTTAAAATAGCTGTCCCATGTGAAAACTTTTCAAATAACTTCCTAAGCATATAGCACTCAGTATTTGCAAATAGAATTTTATCAAAAACAAAGGATAACTAATTATTATATTTCCATTCCTAATTTACATTACTATGTATTTACGAGCAACTGTTTTTGAATATTTTGAATGTTCTTGAATAAGTAGATCAAATACAGTAAAAACATTTAAAGAATTTAACCCGAAAGTAGTACAGCGTTTATTCAGATTACGAAGTATCACAGTAGGACGTTTTTAGAATTCTGTATAAATTTTCTCAAATACCTTTAAGTATATAATTTAAAACTAAATAGTCTAAATCAGGCAGTTCCAACCAGTAGCTCCGGAGCTAATCGGGACACCATCCCCGCTTAGGTTCTTCCCCCACTCTTAGACTTCATCGTTATAACGTATAGTAGTGGGAAGCTCCCACCACAAGAGCCGCGCGCAGCACTCGCTAACTCTACGGCTGCACGTAGTAGAGGGGAGAGATTCAATGGTGGGGACCTTGCAGTTCTCGGAGGGGAATACGTTGGAACTCCCTGGTCTAAATGATGTACAGGAGTTAAAGCAATTTAATGTTTGCAATTATCGTGGAATAGAGTAGCAAAGTGAGAGTAGCAAAGTGAGAGTAGCAAAAGTTAGAGTATAGAAATTTCGTTGGAATTACGAGAGAATATAGGACGTTTTTAAAACTCTGTTTAAATTTTCTCAGATACCTATAAGTATATAATTTAAAACTAAATAGTCCAAATGTTGTACAGGAGTTAAAGCAATTTAATATTTGCAATTATCGTGGACTACAGTAGCAAAAGTTAGAGTATAGAAATTTCGTTGGAGTTACGAGAGAATATAGGAAGTTTCTAAAATTCTGTATTTTTCTCAGATACCTATAAGTATATAATTTAAAACTAAATAGTCCAAATCTTGTACAGGAGTTAAAGCAATTTAATATTTGCAATTATCGTGGACTACAGTAGCAAAAGTTAGAGTATAGAAATTTCGTTGGGGTTAGGAGAGAATATAGGAAGTTTTTAAAATTCTGTATTTTTCTCAGATACCTATAAGTATATAATTAAAAACTAAATAGTTCAAACGTTGTACAGAAGTACAACGTTTTATCGTGGAATACAGTAGCAAATGTTAGAATATAGAAATTTCGTTGGAGTTACGAGAGAATATACCAGTTAAGGTTTATGAATACTGTTGCACAATTTTCAACTGTATAAAATTATCGAGAAAAAAAATAAGTGTCTATATAGCTCCTGAATCTTGCAATGAATAGAGACGCTTTTTGTCTAAAACTCGGCATTCCCAGTAACAACTTTCTCAGCACGCATAAAAATGAATGAATTCCGCAGTTTCAGCTTCGCGATACAACTCGTCATTTACCTAGGTGGTAGACGCTTACTCCTACGATGAGTTTTCACCGTCGTGGGTGGATTATATTGCACAATTTTACGGACTACACCGGCAAAATGTGAGCAGAAGGGATTAGGATTGTAGGAGCGTGACAAAGGAAGCGACCACGTACGACGGTAGCTCCAAGTAATCGCCGGATCCTGCGAATATGGTGGATACGGGAACACCGTGTCCAAAGATAAATTTTGATCACGATAATCGCCGTGACCAGCTACGAATGCATCTGTACAATCCGATATCCGTGATACTGCCGATAACGTTCATATAAAACAGCGTAGTCCTTCGACGATCTCGACGTCGCACTAGAGGATGATGCAAGCTGCATGGATGATGGAAAACTGTGTACGCGATAAGGGTGCCGCCATCGAAAGTCGATAATAAATTTTTCATATGTTCTGCCTCGCTGTTTCTACATCGATTACAAGCCATTCAGATGATCTTGATAAATACGCAAACAATGAGTCACTATCTTAAGGCGTCGTGGAAAATATGAAACTTTGTTTTCTCATATGGTCTCGAGAGGTCTCGAACTATGAGTGATCATTTTAATGGATCTCTTAGAGAAATTGTACGTACTTAGACATATGTTTGCTTCTACGCGATGGAAATTAATGTGCAAACGTCGTTTACATAGAAGTTGGTCCTCCTCACCGATTTCGATGACCTTGAAATATGTTGTCAAGGTCATAATTCTGAACAACTTTTCCCTATACATGTTACCGCCGTTCGATTTTACTTTTCGGTAACATGTATAGAGAAAAGTTATTCAGAATGATGACCTTTACAACATATTTGGACGTCATCAAAATCGGTGAGGAGGACCAACTTCTATATACAGTCACTCCCATTAATATTCGGACACTCTTAAAAAGACGATAACTTGTATAATATTGGACCATACGACTTGGACTGTTTTGAGAAGTTAGAATAATTAGTTTACTACATGACGTGAAAAAGAAATTTTAAAACAATTGCAATTGGTCGGTATTGTAGAGAAAATACTAAAAGTTGTGTTTTACAATTTTTTTTATGTAAATGTAAATTTAAAACATCCACTTTGTAGATCTGTATCAATTGTATACATTTTCCAATTTTCATGCAATTTGTATTGCGTGGGAAACAGCGACTGGCATCGAATGACGTGAGAATCCTTCGATTTATTACAGTTTAAGGCCGAAAATTGTGAAAAGCTGCAATTTTTACCATCTTCAAACATTTGTAGCTCGTTGCAACGTTTGCCGATTTTGGTGAAATATTCAGAGTGTATACAGTTGACACAGATCTACAAAACGTATTTGTTGAATTTTCAATATGGACCCACATAAAACAGTTATAAATAACAACTTTTAGTATTTTCTTTGTAATTCCGACCAATTACAATTTTTTCAAAATTTCTTTTTTTCAACGTGTAGTAAACTAATTGTTCTAACTTCTAAAAAAAGAAAGTCCAAGTCACATGATCCAATATTAAAAACGTAATCGCCTTTTAGAGTGTACGAATATTAATGGGAGTGACTGTAATTACCAATTTGCGCATCAGAGACGAACCGGAAAGTGAAATTGGCTGACCTCTATAGAACGAAGTATTACAGTGCTATAATGCGGGAACATTAGAGGACAGGATTTACGATGGTCTGAAGAGGATGATCCGATAGATGCAATGATCAGCTTTCACTGAGCCGCATTTCGCGCTTTCATCGCGAAAGAATCGCTGGCAAGCGGAACTCGCCGGCGAAGAACAAACAGAAGGGGGACCCATCGGCGATTTTGCTTTCCTCCGGCGAGACCTTTCTTCCCGCCATTAAAGCGGCGTGCATGGGAACCGTTAGGTGAAAGGGAATCGTAAAGCGGCGCGCGGTGAATCGAAGAAACTCTTTCACGGGTTCGCAGCCGGCAATGAATTGTCTCGCAATTCACCGGTAGGTGGGTACACACCTTCGATAGAGACCAACGGCTATAATTTATGACGGTCATACCTCTCGAATGTCCCGGAATCGCTCGGAGGAACCTTCTTTTTCGTCCTCCGATGCGTAAACTTGCTGCACCACTGGCGTCGATTTAGCACCGAATAAAAGAACCAAGATGTATCACGTTGTCCCAAAAGTACTTTTTGCAACGTCTCGTTCTTGTCGCTGTTGAGCAACATGGCAGATACAAGCAGTGCTATCATGTTCTTGTCAATGTTTTATTTTGTAATTCTAGAAAACAAGTCTGGATTGCTATTGTTTTCTTTAGTTGATAGCGAAACGAATTTTTTGTGTTGATGAGTTCAAACCAGTGGTATTTTCTGAATTGAATTGTTTTAACACGATTCGATGAACGTACTAATACTTTTCTCAGTTAACACATTGATCGCCCACTTGATAATAAAAAAAATTACACCAAAGCAATTTATCTAACGAAACAAAAACTGAGAAGTTCAGTTTTTTGTCATATTAATTACTGTTTTAAACCTCTTCTATTCCTCAGATCGTGAGCAAAGTACACTCAATCTACCAACATGAAAAATTAATTTTCAATTCTATGTAAATAATTCCGTCACCCAGATATGGATGACATGGCGATTAAAGTGTTAATTGAGCATACATTTACGAATAATTTGAAACAAAATAATTGTCGGAATGTTGAAAATTGTTGAAGTTATGGAGAGATAATCATAGTTTAAAGAGAACCCGGTCGAAGAGGATGGTTGTTATTAATTTTTAAATCGTTTTGTAATGATTCGATATCGATGTCCGAGTTCTCTTCCATGTACAATATAATTAAGAAAATCTTTAATAGTATCGAATCATTGTTTATGTGTTCTTCGCAAGGGAAGTAAATCATTTTTAATATTTCGTAACTAGTAGGTTCAAGAAACCTTCCTCATACTTTCTAAGATTAAAGGATAAAGCTAGGATAAATAAAAATCAACGTAGCTCTTACCGACAATGAATTACGGTCCTGTGTAATTAAAGTTCATTAAGCGACCAATTAGTAGTTCGCACTGAGCTTCTTTATTACGAAATTAGTTTTTTTTAAGACTTTACACGAAGAAAGTATATCATTAAAAATGTGGTGCATTATTTATTGGTGCAGTAATAGTTCAATTTTTGTGTGGCACATTATATAGCTTTGTATCAATTATGTTTGTTCTCAATTATTATGTGTTCGTTTTACTTCATGAAATTGTTACCTATACAAATTAATATTTCCAAATCTGAATGTCTACATAAATTTAGAAAAAAACAATAATTCTACGACCTAGTACACTGGTTTTGTTACTCCCAATTCTATTGCAACAAATAAAGTACAGTACAATCATTTTGAAAGAAGTATCATGCAATGACGTAAGAAAAGTATCATACACTGTATTAAAGTAGCCTTCTATGATTTCTGTGATCATGTAACTTTCTTTTCATGAAATTAAATTTCACGTGTAGGAATACATATGCAATTAAAATTCCCTGTACATGAGATATAACATTTTTACAAAAGAGGTACACGCGAGAAACTTTGTCAAGTTCCATATCAATGAAACAGTGTACACAATTTTTGCAACAATGTTCAATATGTTTATGCCGAAGACATATTGTAATGCAAGACGCAAAATGGTGAAACCGTTCTGCCGTTTCGAGAACTTCCCTGAACCGAGTGCAATATCATTGGTCACGCAGCATGAGAGAGAAGTGCATTTTGCTGGAGCGCAATTTAAGCGAACTCGGTGCTATGCATTAAAGACAATAATTAATTGAAACTGCGTTATTTAATGAACGATAAGGGCCGCGGATCCACTTCGTTCTTATTCCAGCAACGTATAAAGGTGTCTCGCATGACGGGAACGAGAAAAACACAGAGTTAATGGTGTATACGAGACAGTCTTGGACACGAGGTAATTAGAACTCGTTCGTTTTGCGCCCACGTGCAACGGAACCAAGGTTAGGGCAATCTGAATCTCTGACATAATATATTATTGTAATAAATCCTACCATTAAAAGAAATGAAAATATTCTCATACATTCATATGTATTTTATTATCTAAAGAAAAGTATTTCATTGGTTTCTAATAGTCTATAAATACTGCGAATAGATGAGAAATATTGTCTATGTGAGATTATGATAACCTTTCATTATGTCGCGAATAAAAATATTAACAGGGAAATGGTAAATCTTGCTTGTTAAGACGTAACGAGAGAAATATAATTAGAAATTATGGTATGACAGAAAAGGCGTACGGAGCTGTGAATTTCTCGGTGATATTTGAGAGGCCATTTTTGCGTTGATGCAGTCGACGAGAGGAAACGTGTTTAACGAGAGAAAAAACAAAGCCTAGGGTACAGGAGAGTGAAGCAAAATTACATCATGGCATAAACACATATCCGAGCGTAGGTGAAAGATAAAATATTATGGATGAATTCTGAAGTAATGAAGAAATAGTTCATTAAGTTCAGTAGTGGATACAGAAACATATAATCTCAAAATTTCATGAGTTGGTTATAACAGGTTGCAATCTATAAGAAAGAAATTCGTTTTTTAAGGTAAAATTAATTAATAGTACTGCTCTTTCCTTCAATTATGTATATATTCTTTTTTATTTTAATTTGTTAGGCAGCAAAATTTTCCAATTTGCGTCGGGATCCAGTACTCGAATATATATTATATATTATATATTTTATATTATATATTACTTATATTTTATATATAATATTTTATATATTATAATAAATGGCGCCACTGAAATTTTATTTTTAGTTAATCTAGCAAATTTGTTTCCGATTTGAGATACTGCGCCGAGTTTGCAAGACTATAATTCTGTAATTAAGGATTACTTAAGCCACCTTAATAATGCGAGATTAATATTTATAACAACACAGAACACCTAGAGTGAAACAGTCTAGAATAAAAAGCGCCCCCAATTGTCAATCAAATTATACTTACGAACTTTGTATGTATATTTTCGCATCGGCGAATGAAAATAAAAGTTCATCTACGGATCAGTGTATACAGAAATTCAGATACAAAGAGCCGTAAGGATCAAAAAGAAACGAAAATGCAAATGGCGTTCACTCGATGCTGGGTACACACCAATTTCAAGGTTTGTCGAATGGAAGAAGACGGCAATAAAAGAAGGCAGTCGAAGCAAGGATGCTTCAAAGCCTTTCGATGCCGTATATAAGATGCAACGTGACTTTACCTGGTAATACTGGAATTTATGGAATAATGAATACCTATTGACACTGATAAAACCAGAATGTACCGCGGTATGAACACAGCTATAAACATGCCCGCAGCAATCGAAACACAAATCAGGAGACAGAAACGATTGCGGTGATATTGTTATGATTTAATTCAGCTGCTTCGACGTTCGTTCTATAAAAGTGTGACTGAAAGTTGTACTAACCTTCTACCAGCATTACTGTGATAAAAAGATGTTACTGAAGTGATGATGTCGCCATGAACGAAACTGTGAGTTAATAATATTGTTACGTGGGCGGCCGCGTAATTTAGACATCGTTAGCTACAATAAATAGAAACTGTTTAAAAAATTGTATTCCCGTTATTCGGGGAAGAAGAGCACTTATCTTTGCACGTCCACACAGTTCGACGTCTGTCAAGCGACTCGTCCTTCGTCCTTGCTATATCGTCGTTTCGGTAAATATTTCCAGATAGCAGTGTAAACATAGGTAATTATTGCGAAAAGGTCATTATACTCCGATTTTGATGAAATATAAATATGTTGTGTAGCAACACATTTTGATCAACTTTTTCCATTTCCAATATAGGGAAGTCGCTTTTATCTCGAGATATTTGCAAAAAACTATTGCTAACAATATATTGAATTTTCTGTATTCTTTATCCTCCGATTTTGATGAAATTTAAATATGTTATGCAGCAACACATTTTGAACAACTTTTTCATTTTCCAATACAGGGAAGTCGCTTTTAGTTTCCGAGATATTTGCAAGAAACTATTGCTAACAATATATTGAATTTTCTGTATTCTTTATACTCTTATTTTGATGAAATTTAAATATGTTATGCAGCAACACATTTTGAACAACTTTTTCCATTTCCAATATAGGGGAGTCGCTTTTAGTTTCGAGATATTTACAAGAAACTATTGTTAATACTGTATTGAATTTCCCGTATACTTTATACTCTGATTTTGATGAAATTTAAGTATGTTATGCAGCAACACATTTTGAACAACTTTTTCATTTTCCAATACAGGAAGTCGCTTTTAGTTTCCGAGATATTTGCAAGAAACTATTGCTAACATTATATTGAATTTTCTGTATTCTTTATACTCTGATTTTGATGAAATTTAAATATGTTATGCAGCAACACATTTTGAACAACTTTTTCCTTTTCCAATATAGGGGAGTCGCTTTTAGTTTCGAGATATTTACAAGAAACTATTGTTAATACTGTATTGAATTTCCCGTATTCTTTATACTCTGATTTTGATGAAATTTAAGTATGTTATGCAGCAACACATTTTGAACAACTTTTTCTTTCTCAATGTGGGGGGATTGCTTTTAGTTTTCGAGATATTTACAAAAAACTATTGCTAATACTATATTGCATTTTCTGTATTCTTTATACTCCGAGTTTGATGAAATTTAAATATGTTATGCAGCAACACATTTTGAACAACTTTTTCCTTTTCCAATATAGGGGAGTGGCTTCTAGTTTCGAGATATTTGCAAGAAACTATTGGTAATACTGTATAGAATTTCCCGTATCCACGCACGCTCCGTGGCAACGTAAGGCTGCTCCGGCGCGGCGTCTGTTTACTTTTTTTTTTGTTAACACGCTGTGGAGATGAGAGAGAAAACAGGGTCTCACACTGGTCATACATATATAAGGCGAGCTTTCAATTTTGAAAGACTCGATTTTTGCATGCGTGATCGGGCCAGCCTAAAGGCCGACGCACTCCGCCCCCTCCGCTACCTAACCACAACTCATTCTATTCGCATAATCTTTGCATTGTAGCTGTCATCCAGAATTTGCTCTAGTAATGGAAAAATCATGCGAATAGAATGAGTTGTGGTCAGGTCGCGGAGGGGGCGCAGAGGGCCGGCCTAACGGCCGGCCCGACCACGCATACGAAGATTCAGGAGTAGTCTTTCAAAATTGAAAGCTCACCCTGTTTTTCTCTCATTTCCACAACGTGTTTAAAAAAAAGTAAACAGACGCCGTACCGGAGCAGCCTTACGTTGACACGGAGCGTGCAACAATACGTTTAATTCAATACAGTATTAGCAATAGTTTTTTGAAAATATCTCGAAAACCAAAAGCGACCCCTCTATATTGGAAAAGGAAAATGTTGTTCAAAATGTGTTGCTGCATAAAATATTTAAATTTCATCAAGATCGGAGTATAAAGAATACAGAAAATTCAATACAGTATTAGCAATAGTTTTTTGCAAATATCTCGAAAACCAAAAGCGACCCCTCTATATTGGAAAAGGAAAATGTTGTTCAAAATGTGTTGCTACACAACACATTTAAATTTCATCAAAATCGGGAGTATAATGATCTTTTCGCAATAATTACCACATATCAAAGTACGAGAACTCGGTTTTAACTTTCTACGAACGCTGCTTCCGTCCATTAGGACCCAGAATATCGAAAGGTTCATTAATCCTCTCGCAGCCGATACGATCTAACACGAAGATCTTTGCAAAAATATCGTCGAGTAGGTATCCAAATGAACTTCTACGTGCTAGTTATAGAAACAAATGATCATGAGGCTACGAGCGGTAGCACATACGTCATTGGACGTCAGCCTGTCTCTCGGTGGGACCTTCGTGAAGCGAAATCGCGAGGTTCGCGTGAAAAATCCGCGAAGTCCAGCCGCGAAACCCGTTTCCGAGACAGCGGAATTCGCGTTTGCAAAATGAATTACCACGTATTAACGCGTTGCACGCAGGGACGCGTGCAGGACTCCTGCAATCGCTCATAAGGCGCATTAACGCCGAGTGACGCGTCTCGTGCATACCCACCGGTCGTACACCTGCTTTATTAACGTGGCCGTATCTTCTAGAACCGGTAGAGGTCGCATAGACACCCCTTGCACGCGTCTCTCTCTCTCACTCTCCATCTCTCTCTCTATCTTTCTCCCTCGTCCTTGTAGCTGACTCTCCGAACGTGGGGAGAATCTCGCCTAAGAAAGGTGAAAAAAAGGAGCCAGCGTTAAATTATCGGCATAGCCGGTGTCACGGTGCCGCGTGTATATTTTCGAGGCGATCTCTCCACGAATACGTGGCCTGTGTTACCGTGAATGCATTGCTGGTGCACGGCGTTGCATCTATAACACTGGCTTTTGTATAATCATAAATCTCGGGGCGAGCTCGTTCGCGAAAAATTGTCGGCTTATTCGCGCCGCGCCGGATCGGATGTCCGGGGAATGTTTATCCATTTACGGTTTCCCCGATAATTTACCCTAGTCGTTAGTCCACGAGCGATTTTTACGCGAGATCCGCGCCTCACCGGTTAGATTGCCTCGCGAATGCCACGGCGCGGCGACTGGAGCGTTTTCTGCACGCCGTTGCACCATTGCAGCGCTAGAGATGCGCGACTGTTCGCGCGGACGGATCTATTTTGCCAGGTTGTTTGCATTTTTGTGACACGTTACTCGCCATCTGAGATTTTGATTAAACGCAAAATGCGATTAACCCTTAGCGGACGGGAATTATTTTTAGTATAGTCCTCGATGGGTCAAATATATTTTCCTTGTGAAACAAAGTTGTGTATTGAGGAGATAAGTATATGAATTAAACGAAGGGAAAAGTGTTGTGTTCGGTAAAAATTTGTGTGATATTTTTTGAGAGCTATAATTTCATTGAAAATTATTAGCAGTTGCAGAACAGTAAAATTTCCGGCTATTTGCAAACACTCGTCCACAAATTCAACTCGGAGAGCGTCGATGCGCGTCGAAACGAAACAGAAGACTTCCAAGACTTATTTGAATTATGTGTTCGCGCTACAAGTGACCCGCAGCAACGTCATCTAATAATTTCTATTGGAATTATAACGTAAAAGAAAATTTTTAATCATTCTTTTGGTACGGCAGAATTATTCGAAATCCTATTTATTTGAATTATGTGTTCGCGCTACAAGTGACCCGCAGCAACGTCATCTAATAATTTCTATTGGAATTATAACGTAAAAGAAAATTTTTAATCATTCTTTTGGTACGGCAGAATTATTGGAAATCCTATTTATAGGATTCCTGTAGGTAAAGTGTTAAAATTGTTGTTTTGAGGGATATTATTTATGTTTTATTGGAAATCGATCTTTTCTTGTGGTACCTGGTTGGCAATATTAATATGAATTTATATATTACAACATTAGGGGATACTGGAAAAGGAAGGGAAGGTTTCGCTACAAGCAAACATCTGCTTGGCAGACTTCAGTGCCCTTAGCCTGCCACTTTTCCAATTTCAATATCAATTAAGGTAGCGGCCCAGGCCAAGGTTTACAACATCATACCGCCCCCATCGAGTGAGGGTACCAGGCGTCCATCTCGGACTCTCCCCCATACCCAAGGGGGTGAGACTGCTCGGGGAGGCGCGCAGAAGGTTACCCTGTCTTTCGCAAAGGTGGGCGTTGCAAATTATTCTAATAACCAATGAAAGATAAAATATAAGACAGAGATTCTTCCATCCCACCCACAGCGAGGCTAGCTGCGAAGAGACACAAGCCACGAAAGTCATTCTGCTCAAGTTCACCGTTCTGTACACAACATTTTGACTCTTTTAGTACCGGAGGCCGATATATCGGCTCTTGCTGCACTGGCGAGAAGTGCGAGAGCCGATATATCGGCCCGCGACTTATAGCGCTTTACTATTCGAATTGCGGGAGAACTCTATCTCAAAATAAATTTATAATACGTTATAAATGGTCTAATTTCATTACGAGATAATTAAAAAAAATAGTGTTTCGTTTTAACTCTTTGTGGACGACGACTTTTTCCTATCGCTTGGAGCTAACGAAATCTAACATAAACACCGATGGTCGCCGCTCAGGCGACATCCGACCTGCGGCGTGAATCGCCGTGGCGTTAGGCTCTTATCGGAACATGTCGACAGCGTTTTATAAACAACTGTTTGAAGACTCTCACGAAATAAGATCGCATTGCCGCAGCGAGACGTAGGTTCAGTTAGTTTTTCTTCGATCGTTGTCGTGAGCAGTATATTTCGTTTTGTCCCAGTGACAGTGTGAAAGCGTCATTATAATGAAGTATTATGCAAAATTATATAACAAATATATTTATGACAACATAATTTTGTTTCAGCAATGTTATATTACCTATAACAATTACGTATTTCGGAAGAGATAATCCGTCCGGCGCTTACCATGTACTTTCGAGTTATTTTTTATGTTTGTTATGTAATATTATTTATCTTGTTACAAAATATATCGGAAATGCAAAATATATACTTTGCAATAAATGGTCTATATAAAATTATGATGAAAAGATGACTTTTTGTATGTGCAAATACGTTTTGTATGAGAGAACTGGACTTTTACTTTCTTTATGATCTTTTATACCTTTGCTATTTATATAATTTTCAATGAATATAGAAAAACTAGTGTCATTGTTTTGTTCTCTATTTCGTCCTTAATATACTGCTTTTTGAATCATGTAAATATTGTTTCTTGTTTGGTTTTTATGACCATTTTCCCAAATCCTAGTAAAACCGTGAAATTCGGCCGATTATTCTCGCATAGGCACCTCTTTTTCGCCTGGAACTAAAGTGGTTAAACAAGTCAAAGAGTCAACCTCCGAGCGACCAACCGTTAACAGTTCAGTTTTCACAAATACAAGTATTTTTTTATATATCCTTCGGTGCTGATAACGTCAGTACCGAAAGTACAAGTAGATACGCACAAGAGTATCGCTTGCACACGGTGCACTGCTCAGTTCAATTCAGAAAGTGCACGACTAAACAAATGTAACTCGAAATGTTAACCCTTTTCACTTGAATGGTGTCTCTGAGTCACCAGTAAAAATTGCCATACCATTATTCAAAATAGTTTTTGTATTATTAAATTCGTCTATATTTCATAAATTACCAACCATTCAAGTGTCGTATGAGAAAACAGGTTTAATTTTATGTGCATAATATAAAAAAGATTATATCAAATGAAAATGTTCTAGGTTGAAAGAAGTCTCTTTACTTTGGAATTAAAATTACTTCGAGTGCAAAGGCTTAAAAATATTGTGCTACTTTTTGTTTTTAACGTTCCCGGAGAGTTTTGTCTTTCCGCTGGTTTCAATATTGCACTATAATAGATGGAATATAATATTCTATTTTTAAAAAGACCGACGAACTTGCCTGTTGCGCGCGATCTTGTGGTAATATTTAAGGAGAAAGGGTGAGCAATGATCAGACAAATTCCAACCTGCTGTTGAAGCATCGAACGAGTTGTAGGAAAATGATCAACGATCAAGTAATTGCGTAGAAATACTCAAATTTCATTACTTCTTATATTTCCAAACATTTGAAGATCAATCTAATCGTATATGTAACAACCAAAATTGTAGAAAATATTTCAAAGGCCGGATTTTATGCATTTATAACAAAAATGAGTACGTACAATTTAAAGCAGTGGACGTATTAAAAAAATTTTGATATGTCAACGTATTCGTTTCAACTTAATAAGATATTTGGCAGAAGAAAGAAATTTTTATTTGGTTCCTATGTCTTGCAATCGATGCAATTTTTATTTATTTTGCATATAGATCCGCAGTCTAGTCATAATGAATAAATGTTAGCAAATGGTTAAAACGTTTTGAGATTTGTAATTCCAATGATTCCAAGCTTGAGAAGTTCCACAGCTAATCTAAAATTAATACGAAACTAATCTACAATTGATCTACGGGTAATCGAAAAATAATCTCGATGCAATCTAAATTTAATTTGCAATTAAGCTAAAACTTACTGCATCAAATAGGCAGCTATTGAACAGAGTAGGTTAACAATAGACCTCTTTTTTTACAGATCGCTATCCGTTTCGCTGAATCGCTTTACACAATAACGATACATAACGAATCATTGTCAATTTCCTGCGAGCCAACGATATCGCGGCCGAATAATCAAAATTACTCGGCAATCGTAGAAACGCCGTATTCGCACTTCCGCCGTGAAATTGCGGGATCACGTGAGAGGGCAGGTTCGACAACCTAGCTTGCGTAGAATTGCGTACACGGTCGAGTGAGCCAGCGCGGTTTGCTCTCGCGCGCGAGTAGTATGTTCCGCGTTAAGATGATTATCAAACGCGTGAAACGAGGATTCAAATCGTCAAACGCGGATGGTCAGTTACCACAGATTCTCGCCGAGATAGGAATTCTTCGATGAAGTAACCGCTTGTTTTCGCGTATATCCGCTCCCCTGCGGTTGCCCCGATCCTTCTCCACATCTTGTCCTCCTCCTCTCCTTTCCTTTCCACTCCCTTGCGTCCTTGTATATTTTGATTGATATTTTCCCAATGCTATTTCGCAACTCGCTTCAACCTTACTTCTATCGTCTATACATCTACCACCTCCATATACGCTTGCCACAGACAGATTCGCAGTCGTTTTATCCAATTTCCTGGTACAGTGGGAACGAAGATCTCATTAAGTATTATCTGCTTCGATTTTTATTGGCATCTTAACCATCCAAATTATTTTATACTTTTATTATAACTTACTATATAGGGACGAACTCGCAAAATATTTTCTGCTGCAATTTTTATTGACATCTCAATCATTCTGGAATGATTTTATACTATTACATAGCTTATTCTATGGGAACGAACCTGCAAATTATTCTCTGCTTTGATTTTTATTGACATCTCAATCATCCTGGAATTATTTTACACTATTACATAGATTATCATATGGGAACGAACCTGCAAATTATTCTCCGCTGTCATTTTTATTGACATCTCAACAATCTTGACATTATTTTATGCTTTTACATAGTTTGTCATATGGGAACATACCCTTGATTGGCAAGTCAACAATCCTGTAATTATTTTATACTTTTACGTAGTAAAAGTGACATTGGCGTCTCAACAATCCTGCAATTATTTTATACTTTGTTGTAGCTTATCGTATGAGAACGTACCCACAAAGTATTCTCTGCTTCGATTTTTATTGTCATCTTAACCATCCAAATTATTTTATACTTTTATTATAACTTATCATATGGGAACGAACTCGCAAATGATTTTCTACTTCAATTTTTATTGGCATCTCAACAATCCTGGAATTATTTTATACTATTCCCATATTATGATATTATGGGAACGAACCTGCGATTTAGTCTTTGCTCTGTTTTTTATTGACATCTCAACCATCCTGGAATTATTTTATACCATTGCATATCTTATCATACGGGAACGAATCTGCAAATTATTTTCTGCTCTGATTTTTATTGACATCTCAACCATCCTGGAATTATTTTATAGTATTTCAGTAAGTCCGCGATCTAAGTCCAACGGAACATTGCGATCTATGTCCCTTCGCCTACCCTTTCCACTGCGGGGCATGCCAGGAGGGGTCAAGAAGATCGAGCTGCCTCGGTCGCCAAGCAGTGTAAACATGCCGCGTAATTTGATCCTGGGTCGGGTATATCGGTGTGAACTACTACTAATCCAATTACAAAACTTATTTATTTTTCATTATTTTTTTATGGAACTTTCAGCAACTTATTTCTGGCATTTTTCTGATTAAAATGACAGGAAACACTAAATAATTTCAACTGTATTTAGTGGTTTCATCGACGATATGTACAAAAGAATAGTTTCCCGTCTCGATCTAAGTCCCGGCAGAGAACCGAAAAAGGACTTAGATCGCCGACTTACTGTACATAGCTTATCATATGGGAACAAATCTGCAAATTATTCTCTGCTGTGATTTTTATTGACATCTCAACAATCTTGATATTATTTTATGCTTTTACATAGTTTGTCATATGGGTCATATGATTGGCAAGTCAACAATCCTGCAATTATTTTAAACTTTTACGTAGTTTATCATGTGGAAAGAAACCCACAAACTCTCGATTGAAATTTTTATTGACGTCTCAACAATCCTGCAATTATTTTATACTTTGTTGTAGCTTATCATATGAGAACGTACTCATAAAATATTCTCTGCTTCAATTTTATTGGCATCTCAAAAATCCTACAATTATTATAGGCAATTATTGTTTGCGATTAGTTTTACACAACTTGTCCTTTACATAAGATTTAAACATGCTCTAAATTACTGTAATTGCTCTGAAGTATTTGATTATGCTACAAATGCTAATATAGTTCTTGGTTTAAAACAAAACATGTCATATGGGGACAAACCAACAAACTATTCTGTGTTTCAATTTTTATTGCCACATCAACGATGCCCAAAAGTATTCCTTTACATAAGATTGAGACATGCTTTAAATTACTGTAATTGCTCTGAAGTATTTGATTATGCTACAAATGCTGATATAATTCCTGGTCTAAAACAAGTTTCTAAAGACACACATATTATGGAATAAAGAATTGCACCATATTATGAGTGGCACATCAACTGCGCGAATACTGCAGCCATATTTCATTATCCCGTTCATAAAATTGAGCGGGCTATAAAAATTTCATAATAAATGCTCAGCATCGCTGTACAAGTTAAGCTAACGAATACAATATCATTTTACGAATGTCTCTTTCAATATTCCTCAATTCTCGTGCTCATTTACTGTAAATTGGATCTTCACTTTCTCATTACGTTGAACACAACACAACTTACTGATATTATACTATATTACTTATGCAACATTTATGTACCCTCGCATTAACATTTATACGTGTTTTGTGCTAATGGCACAGACGATTGCGAGCCGCGAAGCACTATTTCCGCTAATTAGTAATAAAATCCATGCCAGGAAAATCGCTCGAAGCCAAACGGAGAAGACTTCTGCGTTAACTGCAGCAACAACCTCTGTCGATGCAAGTACAACGGCGGTGCGGCGCGAAGACGGTGAACCGTTCAGATTAGAAGCACTTCCTGGGGTCATCAGGATTCTTTCGTTTCGTAACCGTTAGGCCGACGTATTCAAAAGAAAAATTGTACACACGATGTATGCGTTATCCAAAGGATGCTGAAATTCCCGGGATACCTTTTCACCGGGTGTCTGTGCCACGAGAGCGGAAAGAATTGTTTCCCAAGAGATCGCGCTTTGAATTCAACGGAACAGTACTTTAACGAAAGATCTGTCACTTTTTGCACCGGCGTTCACGAAGCCGTTTAATGCCTGGGAAAGTTCCTCGACTTGTTCTTCGGCTTATATGCATGTTACGCGACGTTTACAATCATGAGAAGCGAGATAGATCTCCGCGAAAATTTTCAATTCATATTCGAAAGATAAGTTTACGGCACCCGGCAAATTGGGCCACGTAGATGAACTCTTTTTCTTTCAACGCCGTCGAAATCTTAGGACGTTTCGCAGGATAAAACTGATTGTTCGAGAACACTGTGAATAAAATCGAAGATCAACTTTGATTTAAAATTCAATTATTGTCCGGATGCGTTTAAAAATCATTTAAATATACAGGGTGTTCAGGCTATTACTAGCCAGCATTTTTTTTGTAAATAGTAAATATTAGAAAAAAATGATTGAGGAAAAAGTAGTACTGTTTTTTGTACGCAACAAATTGACATATGCATTTTTTTGTATTTACATTATTTTGATAGAAACGAAGGTGACCTCCAATTTTTTAAATGGAATGCGACATACTTTTTATGTCGTATGAAAGCGTGTGTCAAGACGAATTCATCAGTATACTATATTCAAATTGTTTCTTCCATTTCTGACCTTGCATGACCTTGAAGGTCATTGTGTAGTAGACGGGTGAATTCGTCTTGACACACGCTTTCATACGACATAAAAAAGTGTGTAGCATTCCATTTAAAAAATTAGAGGTCGCCTTCGTTTCTATCAAAATAATGTAAATACAACAAAAATGCATATGTCAATTTGTTGCGTATCAAAAACAGTACTACTTTTTCCTCTATCATTTTTTTTTCTAATATTTACTATTTACGAAAGAAGTACTGGCTAGTAATAGAATGAACACCCCGTATATTATATAACTAGGCAGCATAATTTATATTATTTTGTTTATTCACTTCGAGCCTGCAGGTTCAACTTCAGTCATAGATTATCATTTTGTGGGCCACGTAAAGCTTCAAAAGTTTGTCAATTTATGAACTCAGTAAATTATTTGCTTCTACTGAATCTCATACCAGTATACGTGCCATAAATTCGTGACATGTGATTTAGATCAATATGTGCTTTACGAAGGTGAAAATTACAATTTACTGAGACAGAGAGCCAGTCCCTGGTCGAATTTATTACAGCGTTTGGTTTTCTAAAAATCGTCCGAAACATTTAATTGAGAAAGTTAACGAAACTCGCACGTAGTTCCTCTGATCCGTGTACACTGTGTACACAATTATTCGCGGACGCGCATCGATTACAACAGAGAGAGAGAGTAATCATTAAACTATATATAGAAATCGTAAAAGTATGTAATGCGAAAGGTATCCTAATCGCGGAGAGAAACCAGCGTTTCGGCATGTGCGGCGGCCAATGAAACGATTACTCAAATCAATTACACGCGGAATAGATCGTCGATCGCGGATCGCTCGCGAAATGATGCGCGTGGTACTGGATCGATGTTCCCGTTAGGAACGTTTCGCGGTTTGTTACGAAAGATTTTTTCGCCGGCGTGTTGGATGAACATAATCGGGAACGACTACGCGGTAGAGGTGTGCTGAGCTGAACTCGATTCGGCGTTTGAATTTTCCGAGCTACTTGAAATCGACGAACTGCTCGAAAAGAATGCGAGCAAACTTGAAAAAATCGACCGGCTCGAATATTCGAACCCTCGTAAAACTTCGATTTACTCGAAAATGAATTTTCAGATCGAAATTTTTCGAATTACTCGAATATATTCGAACAGATCTTTAACTTTCGAGTTATTCGTAAAAATTCGAATTGCTGAAGTTACTCGAATATTCATTTATTTACTATCAAATACTATTCTAACTATAAGGAAGAAAAATATGACTCCAATTTAAAGATTCTGTTTAATTTTCATGTTTTCATGAAGAAAACATATTCGAACTTGTACGAGTAACTCGAAAGTTAAAGATCTGTTCGAATATATTCGAGTAATTCGGAAAATTTCGAGCTGAAAATTCGAGTAAATCGAAGTTTCACGAGGGCTCGAATATATGAGCCGGTTGATTTTTTCAAGTATCTCGCATTCTTTTCAAGCAGTTCGTCGATTTCAAGTCGGAAAATTCAAACGCTCGACTCGGCTCGACATATCGATCATTACTCGACTCGAAATTCGAATACTCGAATAAATCGAGTACTCGCACACCCCTACTACCCGATATTCTCCAGGAAGGAATGCTATTGATTTTTCGACGTTCCTCGATCGATCCATCGAGCTCGAGACTTTATGATTCATTCGCGCGCGCGTGTGTAGTGATCGTTGAACCTAATCGGCGCCTTTGCGTCACGGAATTGCATAAGAGGCAAACGGCCGCCGGACGGAAAACGAACGGGATTGTTTACTGCAATTTCTGTTATTCCGCGAGATTTACGATCTCGATTTCTGTCGGGCACCGATTGAAAATAAACTGCCGGTACAACGAAATATCGGTAGCGATCGGAACCGAACATAACAGCAGAACGCCGCCGCTCGTTATTCCCACGATCGGACACGGGAGGAAATAACGGGATCATCCTCGCCATCATTATGACGATAATGCTAAAGCGTGGCCCGGTCCCACGAAATTAATGACTGGCAGTTTCCATGGTCTATTCCCTGCTTCACGGTGAAGGTTATCGAACCTCCGCGGCCATCTTCTCTCGTTAACCGACATGTATACTAGTTAATGATTCTCGTTGATATTTCTTTTTTTCTAATCGTTTATAGCATTACGTCAATTCTATCCGTTTATCGGTCTCTTTACAGTGGATGCTTTGCACCGTTTAATTGACAGGTGTGCCAGATTGTATTCATATCTTCTGCAGTCATAAATGCATGGCGCTGACCTTTTGAATCGGGTTAAATTAGATTTGATTGAGATTTATGATTATGTTTTATTGAAAATGATTCTTTCAGATAAGTTAAGGATATGATGAAATTAGGGCTACCACTTTTTTGTGCTACATAATTTTATTTAAAATATGTTCAATATTTCGCTGTATTTAATAAATTGAAGAAAATCAGAAATTGTTGCTTTTATTATTTCCAATACAGAAGACATATTCCATATAATCAATTCACTATAATTTTATTATCATCTCGTCACTATTCATTTATGCAGATTGTACAAATCCTATAAAAAGGATTGTTTACTATGAGACGTAAATCCTATAAGGAGAACTGTTTTATATAAAATACAAATTCCATAAAAAGGATTGTTTCCTATAAAACGCAAATCCTATAAGAACTACTGGTTTATATAAATTACAAATCCCATAAAAAGGATTGTTTCCTATAAGATGCAAATCCTATAAGAACGACAGTTTTATATAAAATACAAATCCCTTTAAAAGGATTGTTTTCTATAAGACGCAAATCTTATAAGAAGAATTGATTTATATGAAATACAAATCCTATGAAAAGGATTCTTTCCTATAAGACGCAAATCTTGTAACAAGGACTGTTTTATATAAATTACAAATTCCATAAAAAGGATTGTTTCCTATACGACGCAAATCCTATAAGTAGGACTGTTCTTTATAAACTACAAATCCTATAAAAAGGCTTGTTTCCTATAAAATACAGATCGTATAAAAAGGATCCTTCTGAGAGGATAATAAAAGTACTACGATATAAACAGACTTATAAAACCACACCGATTGTGGTGAATAAACAGTTCTTATAAAAATAGTCCACAATAAAATAGATGACATCTTACCAATAAAGATAAATTATAGACCATAACTGAGGATTCACTGAAATCATACAAAAATTTTACTAAAAATACAGTGTACATAAAGTAGAAAATCTTCAAAAGATCATTTTAACCCATTAAGGACGAATGTCGACGTAATGACGACATCAAGATCATACGTCTGACTCCTAAGGTTGCAAACGTATAATTTAATGATAATCTTAGCTCTCTGAAAACATGAATCTTAGTATTTTAAAAAATCTTGATCCACAAACTGGTCCAGAGTTATAAAACTTGTCCAAAAAGAAGATTGCGAACGCAGACAAAGGATCTCTATAAGAAAACGATTTGAGGAGCGTTTCGCAAGTAATAGGAGATTAAGAACGGTCGAACAGGAGTCGAATAACGAGCAGGAGCCACGATCTGGCTATATTCCGCGAAGGCACGACCACGAAGATGGCAAAAGAGAATCGGTCTCGCCTCGTTACAGCGGGATCGGCTTTAGTCATCGCTAACGAGCGATTAGCCGACATTGGCGAAGGAGGCTGCCGGTAACGAGGTCACGAATAAGTGCAGAAGACGACGCCAGGCTTTCGTTATCGCGCACTCAGTCGCTAATTACATAAGCCGTTCGACAGTGAACAGCACTTTACTGATCGGATGACAAAAAGCGTGAGTCTTATGAAATGATAAGGCAGACCCGTGTCCGAGACCGGGAACGGCCATCTTTCAAACCCCGGCGCAAATAAGAATCTCTTGTTCTGTATCTTCGACAAGCTTCTCGCATTACTTCACTCCGAGATTCACCTTCTCTTCGAATCGTTTAAAGCGATTTCGCGGGTGCAATTTCGCTCTCGTACGGGTATCGTGCGCGAAAGTGGATGCTGCATCGGGTTACAGATGTCTCTGATAATTTCGTCGTTTTGTACACGAGAGCCTAGAGAACAATGTTTCAATTCTCTGTATGTAGAGCTCGTTCGAAATTACATCAGCGAAAGAATCAAAGTACATCGTAACTACCCCAATTACAGGAGCCAGGAAAGTTTCCTCCTGATGCAATCTTCTTCTCATGTAACAGTAAACGGCCGAGAGTGTTTCAGTTCATTCTATTGACTATTGGCCTACCGATGGACTATACAGGAGTCCTAACAGACGTGCCTGAGCGGTGGCTCGTTCGTAATTGACAATGAGGAACATCGTAATCTCTTGTCCATTTCGTTGCGAAACCCCTTCGAAGACAATCGGGGAGCGTGGTACAAATGATGGAAGATGTTACGCGAGAAAGCTAACTGTCTCTGCTAGTCTGCTAGCCGATGTTGGCTAACGTTTGCTGTTCTGCCGAAGAGACTTTTACTTTGCAATTTCAATTTTGTAAACCTGAAATCTGAAATATTGGGTTGGGGAGAATGTTTATTCGTATTTTAATGCAGAAGTGAATCAAGTTTTTTCATATTTTAAATGAAGCTTATTAAATCGAGCATGTTTTGATCGACCACCTTTTACTATTTTTGAGGTTAAACCGGTCTTGTCCAACTGTTTGCATGATTTCATCGACTTTTTCAGTGACTGGTCGACTAGAACGAGGTATATCTTTGACATCAAAATTTCCAGTTTGGAAATGCTTAAACCGATTGGACGTATCACGTCCATAAAACTTTTTTGTAATAAAATTTCTTTCTGTATCGAATTTCTTCTTTATTTTACTCATTTTCTAGACGTAATAACTTTTGACTAAATAAACAAATATCACAATTTCTTGTTTTTAAATAATCTATGATACATCACTTTTCAGACGCACTTAAGTAATGAAAGATCCGATTAGTATTAACAGAGTATTACATGATACGACATTTATCGGGAAGATACGAAGACACTTTTTCCCCAACTCATTATTAGACGCAGGCATTGAAGTATTAATTTATAATGATACCTACTAATTAAACAAAAATCGTATATCGTATTATAAAGTCATCAGTGTGTTTTTCATCGCTTTTTAATGCAGTGGGCGATCAAGATGTTAGAACCATTTGTAGTGAAAATTGTTGAATTTACAATAACAGAAACAATTTTTGAATGAAAGCCTGGCTAAACTGAATTCTTATCATTTTTACATGAAATAGTAATGTTTCATAAATATACAGAGGAAATAAGCATATAGATATTAATACAGAAGATGATAAAAATATTCCAACCGCTTACAGTGACAGTTGACGACTTCACATTAACACAATCAATTTTTGAATGAAAACCTAGCTCCACTGAATTCTTCTTATTTTTATATGAACTACTAAGTTTGATAAATTACAAATACACATTTAGCAGCTCCGTATATAACATTATTCACCACATGGTTGAAAAATGAATTTTTCGTGCTGTGTTCTAAACCAATAATTCCATCATCCATTGTATCATGACTAGACTGCGGATTTTATGCATTCATGACAAAAACGGGTACGTACAATTTCAAGCAGTGGACACATTAAAACCGTTTAAGGACATCTGTGTATTCGTTCTGGTTTTATAAGACAATTAAAAGAAGAAAGAAATTTTTATTTGGCTCCTACGTCTTGCAATCGATGCAACCATTATTTATTTTGCATAAAGATCCGTAGTCTAATCATGACATATGCATCAGCCAAACAAGATTCTAGCAATTTGAACGAGTGGTGTATGGGACAGAGTGAATAATCTTCTCGAGGAAGAAAAGAGACTTTGCCAGCCTAAAGAACAAATGACATACAAATACAACGGCAGCAGAGATTAAATTAATTTCCTCGACGAATGCTTCATCGTACACTTCGGTATTTTCTCTTCTAATGAACACAGTGGCAACGTTGGCGTAGAAGATGCTAATGTGAATAGTAGTAAAACGTGATTGGAGAGAGTACCAGTTAGATTCCCAGCTATGCAGGATTAAATGTTCAACATTTCCCTCTAACGAGAATCACCGCTAGACAGTGGACATTAACATAATCCCATCGGCTTCCGAATCAAAGGCCCATTGTCTGGCTTTACGGTCAGTCCCCTTGGAGCCGCGGGACAACACGGCAACAAACAAGCCACCTTGCAGGCAAAGTTGCTCAACTTTCCGTTCGGAACAATCCGGCTAACGCCTGTCAAGCGGAAACTGGTCGTCCGAAGAGGAGAAATATCTTGCGCAATCGGTGCAATTAAGTCAGCGAGCATCTTGCGGAGCGTTAAGTAATCTTGGAGAGGAACCCGACGTAAACCAGCTCCTCCGGAATCGAGCGAAGGAAGCTAATCGTGGGATGCAGGGGGCCTTCTGCAATTATCGTAATCAACGGAGAGAGAGAAGGAGAGAATATGTTCCGTTTTTGCCTGTCAGTTCCATCCGCACCAGCAATTATTCCGTCTTTACGCGAAGAAACGCGCTCTTCCTGTGTGAAAGCTCTGCTTTCGCGGATCCGGCTGCGGAAGAAGCATTAATTGTAGCCGCACAAGTCGGGGGCGTACACGAGACTAGCCTAAATCGAAGCGCTAATCCGTCACGCTGACCTATAGATCTTTTCCACGGTAGAACGTTATTATGGCCGGTGAAACTCATGGGAAACGGACCGAGGACTCGCGCGATGCTCGAGCACGCCGACAGTGTTTTCAAAGCTGCTCGCTTGCTTGGTTATTTATGCGCGTAACTTGGACACTAAACGGGATAGACGGCCTAGCCGTTCGATATTATATGGCCGTTCTCATAGTTTGAAAGTTTGTTACGATTTCTGAACGACGTGGAAGGTAATTAATCCGGGAGCCTTCCGGGGTGCCGTATAAACACCAGTCTCGCTGCAATTTATGTCATTTCGCGGAGAAATATTCGACGCGTTCCTTTTTATCTGCGATCATTCATGTCACTGAGGTAAAAGCGACTCTTAAAGATCAATTTTAAGAAAATATTATTAGTTTTATATCTCGGTAATGAACGAGAAGCTTCCGGGGCTCGTATAAACCTTTAAAAACTCTGGTCGCAATTTATGTCGTTCCTAGAAGAAGTACTGGAAATATTATATCTGCAATTATTCGTGTCAGTGGAGTAGAAACGACGGTTTAACTGCGTTTTGGAGAACTCTTTTTTTCAAGTCTTTTTTATACAATATTATAGATTTCAACGAGAAAACACCGAAAATGAAAATCTTATTGCGCGGAATTTATTGGTTAAAAAGATATACGCGTATAAAATTGAACACTTTTAAGCCGTTTTAACGGGTTAAAGCGACGCCATATTGATATATTTGCTAGGTGATACACATAAAATTGGCTAAATACTTCCGAACACATCTGTTAAATGTCAGCACAAACTTATACATAATAATAACACATTTACTAAATCAAAATGCGAAACATTATACCATGGTCTGCGCCGAACACTCACGATCTATCCAGCGCATGCGCCGAACAGACTTATCTACTTCTACCACTCAACGAATATCCAATATGGCGACGCTTTAACCTGTCAAAAACGTTTAAAACTGCTCATCTTTACACGCGTATAACTCATAAACCAGTGAATTCCTAACAACCATACACACATTTGCGGAATGTCTTTATCGATATCTACAGGATCACATAAAAAAAATTCAAAAAAGTTAAGAACACGGAGTTCTCCAAAACGCAGTCGAGCCGAAACGACACTTGAAGAACAACTTCAGGAAAATATATTGTTTTAATATCTTAGAAATGAATGGGAACCTTCCGAGGGTCGTATTAACTTCTAAACACTCTGACAGCAATTTATGTCGTTTCTCGGAGAAATATTTGCTACGCACATTGTTATAATGATTCATGTCAATTTGGGTAAAAGCCACTCTTAAAGAACAACTGTAAGAAAATATATTTATTTAATATATTCAAAATTTATGGATATAGCAAAATTGTATGTTCTCGAATCAAGTGTTTGGTCGTATGTACATGAAATGAAAATGGAAATTAATTCGTTAAAACGATGTATTAAAAATTTGTGATGAATTGTAGAAGTTCCATTTTAATGTTTTCAGGTAATTCCTACCAATTGCAATATTTTCAAAATCTTTTCCGCACCTCATTTAGTAAATCAATTTTTCTGATAGCTAAAAAAAATAAGTGCAGTTTGGTCCAATTTTGAACAATTTATTCTGATTTAAAGGACGTTCGAATACTTTCGTGAGCCAGTATAACTACTTCTATCGTTCATTCTTGCCTGTGTCTACAGATTTGTACTTTCTTCTGAATTTATACGTATGGATATCTGAGCTACAATGTTCTTTAATACTTTGGGATGAATAGCAAAAATGAAATTGCCATTTGGTAGGTCAATGATTCTAATAGCTAAAAAAAATAAGTGCAGTTGTTTGGTCCAGTTTTAAACAATTTATTCTGATTTGAGGGACATTCGAATACTTTCGTGAGCCAGTATACCAACTACTATCGTTCATTCCTGCCTGTCTCTGCAGATTTGAACTTTCTTCTGAATTTATACGTATGGATATCTGAGCTACAATGTTCTTTAATACTTTGGGATGAATAGCAAAAATGAAATTGCCATTTGGTAGGTCAATGCTTCTAAGAGCTAAAAAAAATAAGTGCAATTGTTCGGTCCAATTTTAAACAATTTATTCTGATTTAAGGGACGTTCGAATACTTTCATGAGCCAGTATAACTACTTCTATCGTTCATTCTTACCTGTCTCTGCAGATTTGAACTTTCTTCTGAATTTATACGTATTCTTATCTGAGCTACAATGTTCTCTAATACTTTGGGATGAATAGCAAAGATGAAATTGCTTTGTCGGATAGAACGTCTAGTCGAGATCTACGGTGATCGGAGAAAAGGAAAGTCTGGGTAAGTGCAGCACTGGCCGGTCGTTCCACGGTATCATGAACGATACGAAAGCATCTTCAGGAAGTGTAGATAGGCGAACGCGCTATTACGCTTGCAAATGTTGCGGCTGGAATTCCCTGGTACGCCTAGATGCGAGGCGAGGCGATGCGATGCGATTTTCTCAAGGAAACGTCGAAGCTGTTGTGCTCGGTCGGCGGCCGATGCAGAAGCCTTCTGTATACATTACGCTTATGTTCATAATAACGCGCACAATGTTTCTCAACTGGTCTCGCGCTTGTGCTGTACGCAACATCAATAGCACTACCTTTATGTTACGATATTGTGTAACTGGCTAATATTATTATGGACCCGGCTTCCGACACTTGCACCTCCGACGCCGATCCAAGCACACCGGCCACGGTGTAACTTCATTGGCTGCGTTATTAATGTTCTTGGAGCTTAATGCGACAGTAACGCGATAGCGAGCCTGCTATCAATATAAAGTAAACTTTGCGCTGGTAGGTGCATGCGAATGGCTTCGCTGGGAATGAATGACAATTTACTGCAGCCAATTGATCCATAGAGCTCAATTTTCAAGCCTTTCTTTTTTAAATTTAAATATCTTCTTTTAACGCTGTGCCATTTTTGAGAATTTCATTTTAGCCATACGTTTGTATGTATGGCAATTAATCTTTAAGCTCATTTATAACATGCAGTGATTTTACGGAAGGTCCTACGTTAAATGTAATGTAAAAAAGTGTAACTAAATTTTCTAACAAGTTTTTTTTCGAAAAACACACAATAATTTGATGAACATCATTTGTTATCATAATTCCCAAATCTGTCTACGATTTTATTTAGTGAAAGTTCCGTCGTGCAACAACCGAAAAAAATTTCGCCCGTGCAACCATTTCGCAAAGGAGAGGACCTAAAAAATAAACTTGAAATTGAAATAATGAAATAATTATTTGTCTGTTCAAATAAACTAGTACATGATTATTTCAAATGACATGTAGTCAAATAGGATAATATATTATCTTAATGATTATTTTTCAAATAATTTATTTCGATAATGCCCAAGCCTGTCTACGACTTTATTAAGTAAAAGTTCCGTCGTGCAACAACAGAAAACAATTTCGCGCGTGCAACCCTTTCGCAAAGAAGAGGGCCTAAAAAATAAATTTGAAATTCAAATAATGAAATAATTTTGATAAAATTATATGTCTGTTCAAATAAACTACTACAGAATTATTTCGCAAAAGAGAGAGCCAAAAAAATAAATTTGCCATGTAGTCAAATAGGATAATATATTATCTTAATGATTATTTTTCAAATAATTTATTTCGATAATGGCCAAGCCTGTATACGACTTTATTAAGTGAAAGTTCCGTCGTGCAACAACAGAAAACAATTTCGCAAGTGCAACCCTTTCGCAAAGGAGAGGACCTAAAAACTACATTTGAAATTCAAATAATGAAATAATTTTGATAAAATTATTTGCCTGTTCGAATAAACTAATATATGATTATTTCAAAAGATATGTAGCCAAATAGGATAATATATTATCATAATGATTATTTTTCAAATAATTTATTTCGATAATGGCCAAGCCTGTCGACGACTTTATTAAGTAAAAGATCCGTCGTGCAACAACAGAAAACAATTTCGCAAAGGAGAGGGCCTAATCCTTGCCTCGCAATTCCGATTCATCCTGCTCAGTGCATCGAACGCAATGATTCACAATAGAGTTACAAGAGTTACGGCTCGATTGCCACGCATTATCCACATTCCACGGGGCCGATCGAAGGGAGACCGCGGCGCTTCCTGGTGAAACGCAATACCAGATTGAAATCCGCGGACCGCGGGTACCGATGGGCCCCGGCGGTGAAATCGCGATAGCAAACCGCTTATCTGAGAACATCTATCAGCGACCCACGACCCCGGTGATTCGTCTCTCTTGTCGAACGTGCCTACATACCTTTAACTTAAACGATTCGTCCCGTTCCTCTCGTAGCGAGCTGTTTCTGTTCACGCCTAGGGCGTCCTCCCTCATATTCGATCGGTTTTCTTGTTCCGCGTTTATACCTTAAACAATGTTGGAGAACACCTGTGTGCATTGAGTCGTCACGGTTTCTTACGGTCCTTCGGGCCACGTGTTTTTATCGGAGACTGTCTAACGCTGGAGCACTCAATCTAATGGTTAATTGTGTGGTTCGACGTTCGTGAACTGATGAAGATACGGAAGAACGTATCTCATCGATCAAGTAGATTGATTGATTTTTTGAAAAGACTCCTTTCACAGTTGAACAGATGAATGTGGACTTCCGTCGTGAAGATTGATTCTGTTGAGGATCGAGTAGACGTAGATGTTTGTGTGTGTTGGGTAAACTCGGAGAATTTTGATTTACCTAATCTTTGTTAATCTGTAATTTAACATATGCGTTATTAATTTAAACTTTAAAAGTTATTCTGCATCTCGAGTTCTACTATCTATTTTTAATAAAAGATTAGGTAGTAAGATAGTCGTGGGTGTGCTTGTCAACATCATTGGCAATTGGAATTGTTATAAATATTAACAACCTAGAAACAAGAATATTTTCATTGAATTGTTTTCGTTAAATTAATATTTGGGGGATTCGTGGGTGAAGAGTTTTTTTGTATCTCGAGTTTTATTAGACATTTTTACTAAAAAATGAGATTGTAGATACTCAATAGGGTGCCTGTTGACATCGTTGGCAAAGGGGATTGTTATAAACATTAAGAGTCAGAACTAGTAAATTTATCAATAATTACTATCACGACGATGTAAATCTGCCAAAATTAGTTGGAGAGGGGGGAGTTGCGCTTCGCTGCGCAACGCTGCGCATCGCTACTTACCTAAGCTCAGTGAGCGCGCTCACTCAGTCAGTCGGGCCGGGCGCTCCGGCACAGCAGGAGCGGATGGGCTCCGGGATCAGGGGGGTCTTTGGCTACCATATGGCTCACCAGGGGTTGACCATGGTTGACCACGGGTCCTCCAGAGGTATCCTATCATACCCTTGCCTACCTTCAGCTGGCTTAGGGTTGACCAAGGGTCCTCCACCAGTGGCCTGCCTTGGTCTACTATTGCCGATCCTGAAGTTGAGCAGTGGTCCTCCAGAACTACCCTTGCCTACCTTCAGCTGGCTTAAGCTTGACCAATAGTACTCCACCAGTGGCCTGCCTTGGTCTACCTTTAGCTAACTTAGGGTAGTCCAAGGGTTATTTAAAACTTCCTTGGCCTACTTTAAGCCAGCTCGGGGTGGGCCAAGGACTCTTCAATGCTTTCTTTGTTTACCTAACCCAGACCTTCAGCATTTCTTTTCAATTAATAATCCAAATACAAAGTTTTCGTTTCAGAATATATATATACGTTCAACAAATACCATTAATATTAATTTTTGGATTTCTAATTGGAATATGCTTTAGAACTTTCAAAGTTCAACTTTTCTATATTGATATTTTTGTCTTAAAATTAATATTCCTACGATCGGAGTTCCCTCAGGGGATGAGGACCGTGAGTGGGTAAGGGGTGTCGCGTCCCCGGTGCAACCCTAGTCGCCTTTAGGTCGTTGCGTTCATTAGATTGAGATCAACATCGAGTTTGATTCGGTTTCGATTTTCTGTCGATTTGATGTCGTTTTGGTATCTATTTGGCTTCGATTTGGGTTCGTTTCATCTTGCTGGTTGGTTAGGTCGCACTCGTGTGTGGAGTTAGCTTTGCTCTCGTGAACGGTTGTTAGGTTTGGCTCTCATGAGCATAGGCCGTACTCGTCTACGGGGTTAAAATCACCTTCAATTTCCCTGGAATAGGGACAAGTTTTTAATTAGGAAGAGAGGATCGATAAGTTAAAATGGCTAGCTTGCAGTCTCTCAGTCAACATTAACAGGAATAGAAACAATGGAAATATCAATCGCTCCCGTATAGTTTAGACGCAGGCAGATAAGTTAATTCTCACATTTAGACTTGGTTACTTGAACATTTTTGTACCTTACACGGTAACTCTGGCGTGTAGTTCCATCCATGTAAATATATTGTTGTGTTTACCAAGGACTGTTGTTTTAGTCCTTCCCCGTCAAGGTGATAATTTGAGTTAGTTTATTAGCGGTCACCTCGCAGTGCTAATACATTCAAGGCCTGAACGATCATTCAGATCAACCACGGGCGTAAACACAGCCATTGGATTAATGTACACCTACCTTAACACGTTAAGCGCCACGCCAGCACGTGACAAAATTCCAAAAAATCGCATCAATTTTTTAATGGAACCCGTAACTGATAAATCAAGATTTATTACAGTCACTGGGTTTTTTAACTTTCTTATAATTCGTAGGTCCAAACAAAATTTTGATTTACTCCACCTACCGCCCTACGAAATAACGTTGAAATCTAGTAAAAAAGTTATGTCAGTCACTGACGTGGCAGTGAACGTGTTAACACTAAACCTACCACGGTCAAATGACCGGTCTTGCATTTTTCAAATATTGAAATTATAAAATTCATTTATGAAAAATAATGTAATAAATTTCCTGATCAAAGCATCTATTGAACATTACGGATAATCTCAATAAATTTAGTGTTACTATTTTAAAATGGCAACATTTACCGATGTTTTTAATGCATGATAGGTTTAGTGTTAAGAAGAATTTATTGAATGTTCCAACTTGTAATGACGATGTTAATAAAACTATTTACGGTTCGATTTTCAGTTTTCTGAGCGAAGCAGGGCATGCGTGAAGAAGCGAGGTAACGAATAACGAGGGCCATTAGAGGATTCCGGCGAGGTTGCGGAAACCGTGCGTCCGCAGCATCGTTACTGCACCTGTTACGTCCGGTGCACTTTTCCACGCGTAACCTGTGAACGAGCGTCGAGCGGACGTTTTCACGGCGCGGTTCGAAGGCATCCGGCACCCGTCGGTCGTGGCTCCAACAGAGAAAGTTCAAGAGGAAGCGCACTAAAGCCGCTGTTACTGCTGCCGTTGCCGCAGTTGCTGCTGCATCGAGCCAGCCTCTGCGTAATTCACGTCAGGACGCGGCGTCGCGCGGGACGATTTCACGGTGATTCGTAACGATGCCCATAAAGGTCAAAACCCAGAAGAGCCAGGTTGCTGGCAAACGCGTTCGCCAAAAATGGTTATCTTGGCTAGCGGCGCGCTGCCCGCCGCGATTTACGATATTGATTTTCAAAACGATCGATGGTGCGGTACCGACGCGGAAGTCGCTCGCGACCCAAGCCTCGACTCGTTTGCGATGCAAAATCTCTTGCGATCGCTTAGCCCCGAGGAGACCCTTAAACGATCACCTCGTTTCTTACCGGGAATTTTAATCAGAAACCCTTAAGAAGAATTTTACCCGGCAGTAATACTCTGCATGCCGGAAGTAACCCCGAAGGCTACAAGAGGTTCGTGTTACGTCGTGCTTCTATGGGTAATTTAATATACGAATTGTCGAAGCTTTTGCATAAATATTCTTTAGAGACTATAAATATCGTCGGGAGAGGATCAGGCGGAAAGTAGTCAACCGTTGGTTGTAAAATGTTGAATGCAGTATACAGGGTGTCCCACATAAATGGGAACACCTAAATATCTGTCGTATTTACAGTCCTATCGGAAAACTTTAGAGGACAAAGTGACACTATTGCAGGGGGCAAATATGATGGTAAAGAAAAAAATTTTTTATGTCGTGCTTTTTAATGAAATTTCAAGGTCACCGATGTTTTTTTAAATGGAATAGTATATTTTTTACGATAGCATGATAGACAATGAAAAACTGAATTTAGTGGATACTACCTTTTTGACCTTGAAATGCCCTTGGGCAAGAATAATCATGTTGGAGTGGATAAAATGTGGAAGTTTAAAATTTACGTGTTTCAGCAAAGATCACGCGTTGTTTACGTCGGGTTGACCTTTACGTATCATAATAAATGTTCGAAATGTTGACCATCCTCATTTATGCAATATTGAAATCTTGCATTAAATGATTTGTAGGCATTGTCGATTTCCTGAGACGTTTAGTTATGAATTTCTAAAGAAATTGAATAAATATTACCTTCTATCGTATTCGTTCATAATGTATATTTAACAATGATTCAAAAATATAATCCAAACTATTAATCGAGCCTCTATTATACGAACTACATAGAATCGAAGTCATAACATAGACACTTAAGAAATTTTTCATTGCTGCTTATACAGGGTGTCCCGAATTTAAATGGCAAAACTTCAGGAGCGTATAGGGGGCCGAAAAACTAAGACAAAAAGTCTTTTAGAGATTTGCTCGTTTTTGCTTCGTTTTGGAGAAAATCGCAAAAATTCAATATCTCGTTGTCAGTTGCTCTCTTGAGTTGTTGTATACACTTGTAGTTGTGATTGTTTTGACATTGTTGTGTGAGTTGTGACAGTGAGATATTGTAAACACTTGATGCTATCCTTTACATTTTTTCGTTTGTTTACATTCTTGCTTGAAGCAGGAAGTTTATTCGGTGCCAATCAATTCAAGAGAGCAATTAAGAGTCCGAATCATAGATGCAGTGCACCAAATATCACCAGAACCAATAATGCTTGCATTGCTGCAAGAGGGCAACATTTTGAACAATATCTAAATTAAATAGATGATAACGTAAATAAAATGAAAATAAATAAGTACAAAAATGAAAACTTGTTTTGTTTCTTTTTTGCGATTTTCTCAAAAACGATGCAAAAACGAGCAAATCTCTAAAAGACTTTTTGTCTTAGTTCTTCGGTCCCCTACACGCTCCTGAAGTTTTGTCATTTAAATTCGGGACACCCTGTATATTCGAGAAAATGTCGTTTCTGAAAAAGTAGAACTTAAAAATAAATTACTTTGAGGGAGAGACAATGATAAAATTCTTAAGGGCAGTAATTATAGAGTTGTCATAATTTAACATAAAGTGTTTTAAATATCCAGAACGATCAATTTCCTGCAATTGCTACTAGTTACCTCGCGACTATTCCGCAACCGCAGCTTCCAAGCACCCCTAAGTCGGACTAGTTTAAGACGTAGCAGAGCCACTCAACAGTGTCGACACCTGAAGGATTTTACTGAGTCGCTTTCGAGATCTTAATCTAGGAATTCCAATAAGTATTTGATGTAGCGAATAAACGCGAACGAGTGTTCTCGCTTCTCGTTCTACATCGATGGCGAAACGCGTCGACGAATTTAAGACCCGTCAGCGACGCAAAGTAATCGACGAGACTCGTTCAGGAATTCAATCTGGATATCTCGGCGGGAATATTCGCGAGTGTGGTAACAGGTCGTTGGCGCGTTTGACTCTCGTTCCGTTAAAATAACAACTGGCAACGTCAAAGCTTTCGAGTCCGATCCCGTCCGACATAGTAAAATCTTGCTCAACGTTCCGAACAGAAGAAGGTCCCTTCACATTCCATCACGAGCATCGAAATTAATTCTCGTTACTCAGCTATAGATGCCGCTGGTAACGAGCAAGCAGGCAGACAGTTGATTAATCAAGTTTAAGTCTCCTGTTGGATTATACGATAACACGTAAACTCGCTTGTCAGCCATTATTCACTATCAGGATGGTGCGCGGGCTTTATCGGCGGCGATCGTCGCAGATATTTAACAAAGTGTATTGCGAAAATGGCGGTGCATCGTTGCCAGAGGACCGGCACGATTCTCCCGGATGAAATTTGTAAAGTTATGACAATTAGAAAGTTCATCGTTCACTCGCTGTTCCCCGGGAAAGGAGTCACTGATTCATCGCGAACACGCCGCGCGCATCACAATGAATCGTCAGGTGGCAGGTGAAAAATCCCTGGTAAATAATCAACAGTCCAGTGAACGTCTCCAGGATCAGGGACTCGCAATTTATCATACTGTCGACGTCACGTGGAAAGGTGCAATTTACAGGCGAGATTCGTTACAACACGTGCGTATACACGTGCCCGCTGATTTCGTTTTGATCGAGCTTGCATTCATCAAAATCAGACGTTCCGAAAGATGTTCTGCGAGTTTCAATTACCTAGATGACCGAGTACCTCGGATCTTTTATAAATTCTCTCGGTCATTTTCAATTTACGTTGATGATACCTATGAGCTTCGATACTTCAGTACTTCGTCTGGATTGATAAGTTTAAAAGCGTTAACAGTAAACTTACCGACCATTAAATGTGCCTAGTATGTGCTCCCTTGTAAAAATAGCACCATTGAATTTATTTAGATTTTCTGCCATTTTTACTGTAATGTATATTGGAATAAACAAAAGTATGCATAATCAATTCCAATCGAAGCATCTTTGTAACTTCAATTATTGTAAAATAAAAAATCTGAAAACGGTCATTTGACCGGCGGTGGTAGGTGTAGTGTTAATGTCTTCCAATTTCCGTAATTTTTCTCGATAAACACTAGTCGTCTTATCAAGTGAATCAATTATACATAATAACTTCCAAAGTATGCGTTGCACGAGAAAGTTTTGTATACAGAAGTTGCATGGTCTGAAGGGCTACATTATATGCTGTATGTATTTTTTTTACAGGTGGAAGCGTTTCGGCGATTTGAAGGTCAACTTTGTTTTCTTAAATAGAATACTATATTTTTTATACAAAAAATATGGAAGAATGTCGAATTCTGAGTAAAAAAGTATTGACCTTCATTAGTCCTAAACCTAATAATTAACGAGTAATTGCACATTATTTCCTGAAAATTTTCTTCGCGTAATATCAAGTTCCGCTGCCCTGCGGAAATCTTTGATAAGGTTGAATTTCTAACTTGATATTACGTGAAGGAAATTTTCAGGAAATAAAGTGCAATTACTCGTTAATTATTACGTTTGGTATAAAAATATTGTATTCCTTTTTAAAAAACAAAGTTGACCTTCAAATCTCCGGAACGCTTCCTTCTGTAAAAAAAATAGATACACTACATAATGTACCCCTTCAGACCATGCAATTTCTGTATACAAAACTTTTTCGTACAACGCATACTTTCAAAGTTAATATAGGTGTGCAAGTTGCGTGGACCAACCGTGTATATCGCTGTCGCTTGTTTAAACGATCCTATAACCCTCATCGACGCGTCGTTAAATTTGATCCTTTCCAATTAAGTTAATTTAAATACGAGATAAACACGTGCCGACACGTTGTCGGAAAAATCGTGAGCGAAAAATAAAGAGAACCCCATCAACGCGTAAATGACCAAAAATTGGCACGAACTAAGATGAATCACGCGATGACGCATTTTCGGAAGGAAGATCGTGTACAATTGATAATGACTCACCGAAGGCCAACGTTCAATGCAATTCGAGTGTATCGAGTGATCTTCCCGCTGATAACATTGAACAAAATTTACATTTTGCAGTGTGACTTGTTAAAACATATTTCTATGTTTGGTTCCTGCAAGGATGAAGTTGTAACTCACTTTTTTACTGGCAGAAAATTCTTTTTTAAGCATCTACGTTCTTCGGGATGTGAAAATGAGAATTGAAGAAAAAGGTCTATCAACAAGAGAACCATTAACTTACGGTATCGCTAGTTTTACATCGATGCAACGATTGGGAAATTCTACCTTGTTCTTCCTATCTCGCAGACATCTCGGTATCTAAATACCAGCTTTCCCTATTGCCGGACAATTCTCGACAGAATAGATAATTTCGAAACCGGCACACGACGAGGGCGGTGTTTACAAATTTTTGTCGGTGCGTCGAACATATTAGAAATTCACTAGGAGCGGCATTTGTAATCTATTGATCATCGGTGAAAGGATGCTAGCCACAATGGAACTTTGTCAGTGGGATAAAAAAACATTCAATCATTTTTTACAAGTACTGTTAAAATTTTTATTCTATCTTTATTCATATAAAACTTGCATTTTATTAAGAAGTAGGAACTTATTCATGTTACGATCAGTACATTGCTAAAATGCTATCCGTCAAGAATATTATATTTATCGATATAATATATGATTATTACTAAAATCATATACACATTTATTTTGTATAGAGTTTGAATTATATTTGCTCGCTTTGCTATTTAGATTTCGTCCAGAATTTAAGTGAACTCATCGCTTAACCTAGAAATGAAGAAGTGAAACTAGAGTTCATCATTCGAAAATATTTAAACGACAAACAAAATTTTCATTTTTATACATCAAATGTCTAAAACAGTCTTTATACTACTCATGATCTAGAAGAAGAAAGCCATTCCATTTACAGTAAAAAATCAGAATCCATTATTCTACTATTTTTTGACGACTCACAGACATATAAACAATCATCTGCTTTATACGGTTTTATGTATTTACAATAAATAAAATAGCAAATCGTGACCCATATCAATATCCAACTTCTATCTCTAAAATTCTACAAAAATCGATATATGCAGTGGCGGACGGGTACTTAAGTACACCATTTAAAGACGAATAACATTTTTAAAATTGGTCCAAATGACATAAATTTCTTTGAGATGCTATATGAATTAATTTATTAGATAATGTGTAAAAAGAACTTTTATAAAATTAATGTTGATCGGAGTTGTGAAGACAAAAGTGAAGGTCATGATTTTTAACATTTTTATCTGTGCCTATATCGAAAAATTAAAACAGGCATTTTGAAAAGAATAGTGAGTTATATTTATATACATGTACAAAGTGTCACAAAAATCGGGTGAGGCATAAAAAAGCCGTAGGTATTGAAACATGTACAAATCTTTAAATTTCTGGCCTAAATCGCATTTTTTTACAATTTTTGCCATTTTTAATCATTAATGGCTTGTAGCAACCGTAACCGATTACGTTGAAACTTTGTGTATATACTTTGTAAGGACAAAGTTGAATGGTACAATGGGGCTGACACGATGCCAAAAAAAATTTTGTTTTCAAGTCATTTATTTAGAGATATCAAGGTCACCTTCATTTTTTTAAGTGGAAGCACCCTTTTTTAAACACGTACAATGATAGTCCCTTTCATTACGAATTCAGTGACTATAATTACTCAAGGTCATTCAAGGTCGCGGATAGAGATAACATATAGACAACATCGATACATACCTGTAAACATTTGAAGACATGTTGAACTCTGTCCGTGACATTGAATGACCTTGAGTAATTATAGTCACTGAATTCCTAGTGAAAGGGACTACCATCGTAGGTGCTTAAAAAAGGGTGGTTCAATTTAAAAAAGTCAAGGTGACCTTGATATCTCTAAAAAAATGACATAAAAACAAAACTTTTTTGGCATCGTGTCTGCCCCATTATACCATTCAACTTTGTCCTTACCATATTTTACGTATCTTTAGAAACAACAAAGATATTTGAGGTGCAAACGTTAGGTAACTCACCCTGTATAAATTAAACTTAAATTTTCAAAAAGCTTGTTTTAAATTTTCGATTTAGTCACAGATAAAAAAGTTAAAAATCATGACCTTTAGTTTTTTCTTCACAACTCCGAAGAATAGCAATTTTATTATATAAAAGTTCTTTTTACACATTATCTAGCAATTTAATCCTTCTAACCTCACTAAGAAATTTAAGTCATTTGAACCAGTTTTAAAAAAAGTTATACATTTTTAAAGGGTGTACTTAATTACCTGGCCGCCACTGTATATTTATAATTTCTTTGGTGACGTTTCTATGTTTAACACTAGGTTTACGGAGTACTAAAATTGATTATTTTACATTGCTTTATAAAAATAATAAAATTGTATTTACTTAGATCTTCAGCGATTTTTAATGTAATATATACAGAAAAAAATTAATCTATCTAATAATTCCTCACGAATACCTCTTTACACTCTTAATAATCGTAAATTAAAAATGTTTGAATCCGCCATTTTGACGGGCCCCGTAAATCTAGTGTTAAAGCGTTGCATGAAGTATGCAAGCCACTAGAACGGCTTGGTCTCCATCGTTGTCTAACGAATTATCGTACGAAACGGTCCGACCGCAGCTCGGCCATTATCGTCGGTAACGAGCCACCGTAATTTTGCCTGGTCAATTAAAAAAGTGTTAGGAGCAGATAAACCCGCGAAACGATAGGCCGTTTCACATAGAGCCGAACTGCCGTGAGAGTGGCTCGTAGTTCAGCCTAGGCGTATATCTGGCTCGGCCGAAGAGGCGTTCCGCGCCGAGCACCGCCGATAGATTCACCGAGATAACTCTTAATGCCGTGTTAATTATCCATTGCTGGTTGGCAATTACTGTTGGAATAACCGCACGCCCTAAATTCCGCAGCTGCAATACTTCATGAAGAACATATCGACCGGAGATAGAACTGGACGCGGATGCTGATGATGCTTTATTGATCATCTTCGCTCGTTACCTTACTGCAAGATGCTCTGTTCGATGCACTCCGCCGCACTATTAACGCTTTTTATCATTTCGTTTTTGCTCCTGCCGCGAACAGCGTGAACTGTTCGCTTGGTTCAAATGAATAGTAATCGCGATGATCTAAAGCAGAGTCATTTGGCGAGGTCTGTAGACGTTGACAGTGGATTAACTATTGGGTTGTAACATAAGTTCCTTCCGTTTTTGTTGATTGGTAGCGTGACGCTGTTTATTCGACTCATTAACAACTTCACGCAATCAAGTGTCATACGTCATTTTAAAGGTTGGATTTCAGTGATTATTTCAGTAAAAGTATTTTACAATCGGTGGCATCTATAGTTTACAAGATTTTTCAAATGTGCGGAGATAAACAACATTTTCGGCAGATTTTGCTTTTTTATTACCGAAATTTTATTTCTATTAATATTTGAAAAATATTTTCTTACATGCTTGCAACGCGTTTTTGCCTTTTCGGTAATAAAAAAGCAAAATATGCCGAAAATGATGTTTATCTCCGGACATTTGAAAAATCTTGTAAACAACTATAGATGCCATCGATTGTAAAATACTTTTACTGAAATAATCACTGAAATTTAATCTTTAAAAAACGTATGACACTTGATTGCGTGAAGTTGTGAACTTATGTTACAACCCTAATATTTGGCCAAGTTTTTCGACATAGTCGTGCGAAACTGTCCATAGAAGTTCCGACGTTTATTATAGAGAGCAATATAGTATAATTGATGGCAAGCAATATATAGAAATGATATATAGCAAACAATTTGTATATGTTGTATTGAATAATAGGAGACTTCTGAACCTCCTTTAATTCTTTCGAATAATCTTTATTATTATTATAGTCTATATTAATTTTTTTTTAAAACACCGAGGAATTTTGTGAATTTATTAATTCATGCAGTTACAGAAACTGGTACTCTACTAATTGCATGAACGATTTTACTCGAAATTGTCACGATTATTCTTCCACTGAACCGAGCATTGCAAAGTGTTTATATTTCGCATATTTAACTTATTTTCCTGCGAGTGTACACATTTTGGAAAATTAATAATTTGTTTAACACGTTAAGTGCCACGCCAGCACGTACCAAAGTTCCCACAAATGTAATCAATTTTTTAATTGAATCCGTAACTGATAAGTCAAGATTGATTGTAGTCACTGCTATTATGACTTTCTTATACTTCTCAGGTCCTAACTGAATTTTGAATTACTCTACCTACCATCGTACGAATTAACTTTGAAATCTAGTCAAACAAATGGTGTCAGTCATATATGACTGACGTGACAGTTAACGTGTTAAGTATACAAAAACGAACATTTAAGGCAGCGTACAAGTTTTTCTAAAGATTCGTTCATTCGAGACTTTAAATTTCTTTTGTCCTATGATAAGGAAAATTCTACGAGCATTTTGCTGTATCGTTATCTACTATTTCACGTAGTTGGGTTCTAATTGAGTCTCGAATCAGCTCTCCATTAAAATGAAATAACTATGCAACGGTTTTCGAAAGTCACAATTAGAACACTGTTTCCGCATGCGGAGTGACGTATAGTTCCTTGATCAAATTCTTAGCGGAAACAGTTTAGAGAAAGTCGATTGCGATTGTTGGTATCATAATCGCTTTTTAAGGACTGGGAGAATAACAAGATTTCGAGATTTGCAGTCAATTTCGTGAGTAAAATATTTTATTTCAGGACATTATTCGGTAGCTGTACAAAATTCGCAGCACGTGTCGAATGAAGAAAACGAGAGTGAAGCGTTCGCAGCTAATATTTCTTCGATTCCAGCCAAATCGACCAATTCAGACTGTTACGGAGAAATTTGCGGTTGGAGATATCGTCGATGCTCTGGATATCTTCTTCAAACTATATTCTCAAGGAAAAGATGAGCGGAGAGTATTACAATATTCTTTGCGGCGAGAATCATCATACTGCTTGTTATGAACGAGATAAAGAAGTATTTACTGGAATTTGGAACGGTATTGTGCTAATATTTTACCAAGCATTGCACTGTATTAGTATTGAATTGCATGTGCCACATCATTTTATGCAGTAAAGGACGTAAATAAATTTTGCTGTTGGTATTAGAATTTTTAATTCTTTTGTATTGAAATAAGTCAATTCAGCAACTTCAGAGAGCATCCTAACAATCTCAGTAGCCATGAGAGACACAGTAATGGATAATTTGAAATATTGAGTCGTCGTAAGGTTAAAAAATTAAAATTCATTTCAATTTTGAAAAGTATAATTCGCACGAAGTTCATTCATTTTATTAACTCTTTTAAATTTTAAATTTAAATTTTATTAACTCTTTTAAATTTAAATTAACTCTTTAAGTTTCAGGTGGTTCGGAACCCACCTGCATACATAGTAGGTCCCGCTGAAAATTATGCTGAAATAGACTGAAAAATTAGGCGATAGTGAAAGTGGAAAAAGGGGAGAGTGGTGCAATGGATTTGAAACCCCGAGGAGACCAAATATCATTACCCATACCTAACTATTTAAGTTTCCAATTACCTTCGAACTTTGTTTTTAATTTTCTACAAAGCAACTGCATGATTTTAATACTCGCACAATAAAAAATCTAAAACACGTAAAATTTTTTTCTAGTGTTCAGCAATTTAATTCTAATACCAAATTGCCTATGTTACACACTATGAAATTGCAATCTAAATAACATTTCTAATATCCAACTTATCTTAAAAACGACGAATAAATGTCAAATAAAAATTCGTAAATCAAAAACTAGATTGGTTGTTATAAGATGAAGATGATGAATTTCCGTGACACCAAGATCAACACGATTACGCACGGCAATGTAGTTTGTATGGTTTCGTAATTTGTTGCGAGAAATTGATACAAATTCCGGGTGCCGCGAGATACCAGTCACAACCAGCGTTAAATTCGTGCAATAGCGAGGCCACGATGCGTCGAGCTGCACGTGATGCTGCAGTTCGTTGCAATTAAACCTGACCGGCAATTGGCGTGCCCGTCCTGTTATTACGATCAGATAATCCGAGCGTAACGTTCCACGAGAACAGGTGGATGGTTCAAGGGCACAGGCTGGCCTCTGACGCGATGCACCTTTCTGGATTCACTCGGGTGCATTTTCACTTTCGTTCAAACACACCGGCGCAACTGCATAGCTCGGCGCGCCGGACTCTCTAAGTAACGAGTCTGATTAAAATCGAGAGCATAAACATTTTATGAATGTATACTGAACATACTGTAAGAACGAGAATTAGTTGCTTTAATTACCAGGATTCGTTTACTGCATTATCCAATGCAGTGGTGTAATCAATGCTCTTGAATATATTTACAGATACAAAGTACAGGGTGGTGCAAAAGAAATGATAAGGGTTTTGAATAGTATATAATTTCTATATTTTAGAGTCAATTCAATTAATTTTTAAATAAACTACATTGATAGGTAATTTATTTAAATTAAACACGGAAGAACAACGTTGCGTGAGTGGTGCCCATAATCAGAAATAGGAAAATATATAAAATTAGAAAAGTAATGGAAAACGTTTAAGAAAGAACGCGACTATGATAAGCGGATAATTTGTACCACTAATATAGTTTATTTAAAAATATATTGAATTAACTCTGAAATAAATAAATTATAGACTATTCAAACCCCTTCGTTTCTTTTGCGCCACTCTGTACGATAGAAGACTGTTCTAAAAGGGGTACTTCCTAAAATAGTCTTCTGTGCCGAACCAAGCATTCGCAGCATTATGGCAGTCTAAATTAGGCGTGCCATCCTTTATCAAACGCGAATTCTCGGCGCGCTTGATCTGTTTAAAAAATGTCTCGGAATGTTCCTCGCGCGAGTTCGATATTTCACGTGCCCTATCAACGTTATCTCGGAGCGGTCCCGGCTTCTAATTACAAGTTGCCATTTATAGTATACTTCTGAAAGCTGGCTTGTGCCTCGAGGAAGCATTGTCCTCTGCGGAACGGTATTAAAACGGAGGCCCGCGAGCTAACAAGAAATCGACAACGGTAGAAACAGAAACAGAAACGAAAACGACCCTGGCCGGCTCTCCGCGTCGTGAGCATCATCGTCCGCCATATTTCATGCACTGTTTTCGTGCGATACTTCGTTCATATTTCAGGCTTATCAACGCGTGCCCAGGAGGTAGCCGCCCCTGCGTTTCTGTCTTCTCCACCAGCCAATTATAATCTGATTTTTTTCAGAAGAAAGTACAGAAGTATATTCTTGTTCTTCGTTCCACGGCGTCGTAAATAATGAAAAACACGATGAAGAGTGTCGATGGCCATTTTTCGTGACTGTTTCTCGCTTCAAGGCGAATTCGCGCGGGAGTAACGATGATTCATATTTTAATATGACCTGGGCCCGTTCAAATGCCTATTTATAGTTTTATGGGAGGAGCACCGCGATCGTTAGAATTCTTTGCACGTGCTCTTTTCTCCGAACAAATTACTACTGCTTCAAATATTTTCGAGGAACTATAAATCAATCGGAACGGCTCGCGCAGCTTCCAGGAATATTGGACATAGCGATCTACGGTGACGAAGAATTCGAGGATTTCTAAGGATTCTCTAGATCGCTCGGTGTGTCTTCTAGAATCTAAGTAGATTCTAATTTAATTTGCACTTTCCTGGTAAATCGTTGCAGCGGTAAAAATCAATACACTTCAAAGATAATTGCTTTACAAAATCGTTAATATAGGAAGAAATATAATTTTTTAAATAAAAAATGAACCATATAGATACTGTTTTCTTGTACATGCGAGCAATAGCGTATTACCGTATGGGCAACTTGGGCAAATGCCCGGGGCACCAAGCAAAAGGGGGCCCCGATCACAAACAAAATATTTTGTATTTTTATGTAAAAGGTTTTCATGGATGAAGGAGAATTTATTCCACTTTTTATGCAATAATAAATATGCAGATGTTTTTACAATTGTTTTATTTTTTCCAACGTGAAAGTTGTTTAGTTGGTGTTAGGGGGGCCGAAATTCTAATTTGCCCAGGGGCCCCAAGTAGTCGTAACGCGCCACTGCATGCGTATACAGGGTGTTCACGCTATTACTAGCCTGCGTTTTTCATGCAAATAATAAATATTAGAAAAAAATGATAGAGGAAAAGGTAATACTGTTTTTGGTAAGTAACATAATGGCGTATGTAATTTTCTTGTGTTTACACTATTTTCTTAGAAATGAAGGTGACCTTCAATTTTTTCAATGAAATGCTACATATTTTTTTATATCATATGAAAGCGTGAGTCAAGACAAATTTATTCGTATACAACACAATGACTTCAAGGTCATTCAAGGTCAGAAATGGTAGGAAAATTGTGAATATTTCGTAAAGATGTCATTCACGATACACAACGCCCAGAAATGTAAACGACTTGCAAAGGAAACTAACGCAATCGTGTGCATTAATATTTCGTACAACGTTAGAAGAAGCTAACAAGAATGTAATTAATAGAGCCGAAATATGTAGTCATGCACGAGGAAGTATATTGAACATTTACTGTAGCCTCGTCAATAAAGTATACTTTTAAACGCATTAGTACGAAATGTTCGAAATGTTTCTTCCATTTTTGACCTTGTACGATCTTGAAGGTCATTGTGTCATACACGCTACACGCTTGATACACGCTTTCATACGGTATGAAAAAATATATAGCATTCCATTTGCAAAAATTGGAAGTCACCGACATTTCCATGAAAATAGTGCAAATACAAAAAAATTACAAACGCCATTACGTTGCTTACAAAAAACAGTATTACTTGTTCCTCTTTCATTTTTTCAAATATTTATTATTTGCAAGAAAAACGCTGGCTAGTAATAGCGTGAACACCCTGTATATACTTTTATGCTGTATGTAAGAAAGACATGTCAATCCGACATAAGAAGATATTTTCAATTTTTTTGTCACTCCACTTATCCCTAATGTTCTTGTATAGTTTGAATTTGTAAAATCCTCAATAGAAAAAAAGGGATACTGTTGTAAGATGGTATTATAATTTTAAAAAAATTTTGAACATGATGATGCGTTTAAAGTGTGTGGCCTTTAATTAATCATGCGATGTCCAAGTCATTCATTAACATGCCCATTTGAAGCGAGCGCGTAACTGGCACTCAACGCATCAATTATGCTAATTTCACATAGATTTCAATCCTGACGCTATAGTTCATACATTCTACTGGCCGCTTTCAGTTCGCCAATAATTAAAATACCAAAAGACTGAACCACCTATTACCGAACAACCGACTATTCTACTCATTCTACGTGTTCCACGAGCGACCGGATCGGTATGATAATGGCTAAGCGATTTCGCGCGATCGAATCAATCGACTGGACAATCTTGTAATAGATACCGAGCCTGTAGCGATCGAGAAAATTCACGGAAAATAACAGGAATATACATAATATGTCAAACCCTATTATCATGATCAAATGCAATGGGTAACCACATTGTGGCTAGATTTAGTATATCTTACCATCTTAAAGAAACTCTCTTTTGTTCCATAATTTCATGCTATCGCTAGATGGAATCTTTTCAAGCATCTCGCAACTATTACAATGTAATTATATTACTAAAAACAATAGAATTCATATTTCCATCACATAATATGTCTTACTATTGATGCAAATATCTGCACTTAAAATACAAAAAATAAAAATAGAAAGTAAAATAAAAATTGCCTGCATTAATTGCAAGATACAAGACTCTTCTTAATAATTTTACTAAGTCGTAAGAAATACGGGATTTTTAAATTCTCTAAATGTTACTGCTGCCTTGAAATTGATCTGTATTTGTCAGAAATGCATAAAATCCGCAGTCTTGTTTTTAAATAAACAAATGAGTATTTCTTGAGTATTATTGCCCCGAAATTCCAGTTTTCTTTTTTCATAAATCCCAGACGATATGGCAATTGCTTTAACGACATAAATGGAATCTTTGGACGAACGCAACGAGAACGCAACGAGCACGAGTTGCGACTGTTTCACTCGGTGAAACTTCAAAGGCGGAATACCACGGATTCTCGTTCGCCCATTCGCTGCCTGTATGATCTAAAAATCTTCGCACCAATTATGAGCGCAGATGCATCTGCGTTCAGCGTGGCACCGTGATCTAATTAAAAGGCCAGCCTTGAGCGTGCCTTTACGCCGGCCGGTTCCATTTATCTGTGAAAAAAAACGTACCCGTTGGACGAGGTAATCTGTTGTGCCGTGTATATCGTTGGTAATAACCAACGTGCTGCTAATATAACGTCAGATTTATTACTTTGGAATCAATCTTATTACATAAAGATCACGTACGTGCCTCAGAGGAAATTCTCTTCTCGAGCAAGTGCCATTTTTATTCGACCTGTATCTACTCAACTAATCGCTGATTAGCGAACCAAGTTTACATAAATTCAGACATTAGGAAATTAGATTACTGTAATATGAATTGCTTGACAAATTTCTTATATTACTTGCAATGTTCTTTAGGAATTTGTGTAATGTTAACAAGTCTACTCAAACATTAGAATCTTCTTGACGATCTGCGCGATGAAGATGTGCCATTCTTATTCGATTTCTATCTACTCTAGCAATCGCTGATTACCGAACCAAGTTTACATAAATTCAGACGTTAGGAAATTAGATTACTGTAATATGAATTCCTTAATAAATTTCTTACATTACTTTAAATGTTCTTTAGGAATTTGTGTAATGTTAACAAGTCAACTCAAACATTAGAATTGTCTTGACGATCTGCACGATGAAGATGTGCCATTTTTATTCGATTTCTATCTACTCTAGCAATCGCTGATTACCGAACCAAGTTTACATAAATTCATACGTTAGGAAATTAGATTACTGTAATATGAATTCCTTAATAAATTTCTTACATTACTTTAAATGTTCTTTAGGAATTTGTGTAATGTTAACAAGTCAACTCTAACATTAGAATTTCTTGACGATCTGCACGATGAAGATGTGCCATTTTTATTCGATTTCTATCTACTCTAGCAATCGCTGATTAGCGAACCAAGTTTGCATAAATTCAGACGTTAGGAAATTAGATTATTGTAATATGAATTGGTTAATAAATTTCTTATATTACTTTAAATGTCCTTTAGGAAATTGTGTAATGTTAACAAGTCTACTCAAACATTAGAATCTTCTTGACGATCTGCACGATGAAGAAGTACTGTAACATAAATTGCTTGATAAATTTCTTACAGTAATTTAATGGTTAATTTAAGGTATAAATCTGCTATTAAAAAGTTTAGTCAAACATCAGAGTACTCTTGACAATTTGCGCTTCTTTTATTCAGTCACATAATTTTCCTAAGAAATGAATACATTATAATTCTAACTTTTATTTCTAAATCCAGTTAGATAAAGTTTCATTAACATGACAGAATATTTTCCATATGAAAAATTCATTTGTTTAGTAACAATACATGTCGAAACGTTTCATCTGCAGTGTACTGATAGACGGTGCGCAGTGCACAGTACCAATTCTACATGGAAGAAAATTGTTTAAAACGTTATTTCGCCAACATAGTCTAACAAAGAAAAGAGTATCGACTAGATTGGCATATGATGGACGGAATGGTTAAAAGGTGGTATCGATCGTATTGAATTACCTGGCGCACTCTCGCTGTTGCGTCGAGTTGCATCACGTGCTCTCGAAACTGTAAACGCGTTATTGGAAAGGCGAATGCAAAAGCGAAACGCAATGGGTCGAAGGGAGATCATGGTTGCGAAACCTAATCCGAAAATCCAACGAAAGCCACCTGCAGGCCGATTGCTAATTGAGAGGGGTAGGCTTTGGCCGGTGTTAACGAGCGGGACTCGGCAGATTTGCGACGCGATATCGATAGGCGATTTAATTGAACAATTCGATGATATAGTTCCCGTTGTCTGAACAACATCGACGATTCCCTGGCTTAACGAGCGACTATGGGTCGTTTCGCGAAACTTTATAACGTGATTTGAAAGGGGACGCTAACGGGAAAAAACATTCGGTGCTCTCGGTACACGGACACCGCGGCGTACGAATAATTATTATTGAATCATCCGGTTACACGCGATAATCTGCCGGCTGATCTCCGGCTGGATTAAAACGTTGTACGGTTTTTCGAGGCGAGAGGAGAGCCGGTTCTACGGCACGATAAAAGCGTTTTAATTAAGTATTGAACGTCGGCGCGCCGCGTTATTTATTTTCGTTCACTCCGGTGTTTCCATTATTCATTTACCCCTACGCTATTTCTTTGCCTCTCGCTTTGCGCTCGAGCCGATGCAGTTGCCATACCGTCCCGAATATAATAACGAACGGATTTTCGTTTTAATCCCCCTAGCGAACGGACGGGATTGCTGCCCGTGTAATGGCCGCAGCATCGTGTTAATTACAAAATAGCGTTCTCCGCTTTGTTTTGCTCGTGTAGCGGCTAAACGCGGCGATCCGAGATTGTTAAGCTCAGCGCTGCTTCTATCGGCGCACGTTTTCACGGCGCAGCGCGACGCAGCGCGGCGCGGCGGGAGCATTACACGCAAATAGACTGCGGAAGTTAGTGCAATGTAAAAATTGTTTTGCATAAATTGCAAACAGCAGAAGACAGAATCAAATTTTCTTTAATGACCGTAATAAGTTGAAAATAATATATCGACATACTTAGACTGTTTTAATATTGGCTTGGGGAGAAAGTTTCTTCGTATCCTCACGATAGATGTCGTACCATGTCATAAGTCTGTTAATATTAATCGGATCTGGTATTACTTAAGTGCGTGTGGAAGGTGATATATCATAGAGTAATTGAAAACAAGAAATTGTGATATTTGTTTATTTAGTCACAAGTTATTACGTCTTGGAAATGAGTAAAGTAAAGAAGAAATTCGATACATTTTGAAATTTTATTACAAGAAATGTATGGATTTTATGGGTTTTATGGACGTGATACAGTATTAGTGCGTGTTGCACAAAGGTGGTTCAAGCGTTTTCAATCAGGAAATTTTGATGTCAAAGATACAGGGTGTCCCATTTAAGTTGAGATTGTAAATAATCTCGAAGACATGATTTAAAAAAAACAAACTGACACATGTCCTTTAGTGTTTCGAGTGGGGAGTCAAATGGCACTACTAGTTTTCTAATGCGTGGGCGTTTTCAAGATCGTTTCAAGGTCATTTTATCTTTTTTTATCATAAACCCAAATTTTTATATTTCGGAATCATATTCTACGTAAAAAAAATGCACAACTTTTGTTTGAAACATCTTTTTGTAAGTTCAATATTTCTTAAGATATTTAGCTGATTTTTCATGTTTATGTCATTGATAATTTTGTTTTTCTATTGAAATGACAACGTTACTTTTTTCTGGAAGATTTTTTATTTCATTTAAGAACATCATAATAAATGCTCGATATTTTTACCCCCAACTTCTAGACACTTAGTAATTCGTTTAATAAAAGACTCATGAACACATAATAAAGTTCTTACAAACTTACAAAAAAATGATTCAAACAAAAGTTGTGCATTTTTTTACGTAAAATATGATTCCGAAATAAAAAATGTGGGTTTATGATAAAAAAGACAAAATGACCTTGAAATAACCTTGAAAACGACCACGAATTAGAAAATTAGTAGTGCCAATTGACTCCCCACTCGAAACACTAAAGGACACGTGCCAGTTTGTTTTTTTTAGACCATATGTCTTCGAGATTATTTACAATCTCAACTTAAATGGGACACCCTGTATATCTCGTTCTGCTTTACCAGTCATTGAGAAAGTCGATAAAATCATGCAAACAGTTGAACAAGATGGTTTTACCTCAAAAATGTCAAAAGGTGGTCGATCAAATCACATACTTGATTTAATAAACTTCATTTAAAATATGAAAAAAGCTTTATTCATTTCTGCATTAAAATACGAAGAAACATTCTCCCAACGTAATATTTTTACTGTTTTAAACTACATCAACTTGTTTTTTCCATGGGTGCATAAAACCCACAGCCTGCACATAAGACATGATTTTCACTGATATCGGTCAACCTTGAGGACTGTTTTCACGCTTTCAAAGATGTTGGCTGAAACAAAAAAATACGTGAAAAATATCTTTTAAATAACCTCAGGGACCGCCCACTTTATGGGTTTACAATATTTTTGAGACACTCTGTAGTCCAACAAGGAGAAGACGCGGTCATGGAGTCTCAGATTTTCTTGAAACTTTGCATATTGATAGATTTCGTTCTCCTGTTTATGAAAATATAGCATTATAGGCGTCGATACTCAGTCATTTTTTAGATATTTACAATTTAAATTTCATTATACCCCTAAGCGGTTAAGTACAGTTTTGGTTGCAGTTTTTGTCAAGTGCCAAATGGCGTGATAGTAACGTACGAGATTCATTACCGGGAAGACCAGTGTTCAAATCCCTTTTTCCTTTTTTTCCATTTTTTCTTTCTTTCTGTTCAATTTATCTATTTGAATTAATTGTATTTTGCACATGAAAAATACACTCATAATATCTATAGGAAACATAATATAAAAGTTGTATTGAAAAGGAACATAATATGAAAGAAACACTAACTTTATCAATCAGAACGCATCTCAAAAGTTGTTGGTCGCATCCAAAACAGGAGATCAAAATCTACCAATATGCAATGTTTCGAGAAAATCTGAGACCCCATGACCGCGTCTTCTCCTTGTAAGAACGTTACATTCGGGAGCCCGCTTGACCCGCCTCAGACGTGAAATGTCGTGAACCCGCACATCCCTGACTACTGCAGTTCTTCAGCACGTTTGGATCTAGCTGGCGGTCATTAACCGGGTTTGGTCCATCGGGATCGTTAACGTCTGGATTCTGGCTGGGAGAAGGACGGATCGATTTGATCGGTGATCGATAACGCGCGACGACCGGAGAAAGGGGGCACTGAGAGGTTTACGGCGACTTCTAAAGTTCAATAGCAACCGGCGCAGGCAAGGTTCGCCGCTATTTATTTTATAGGCGTGCTCCACTTGCCGGCCGGCTGGGAGAGGCCAGCCTCCATTCACCGAAAGAGAGAGGAAGGAAGTAAGGGGGCCGGTGTGGACGGAGAAAGAGAGTGCAACCGGGGGGACAGAAAGAAATCAAGGTTTACGATGCTGCACTTTAGCTGTTTCTGCATGCCACCGCGCGGTGCAGCGAAACGCGGTGTTGCACCGTGCACAGCCCCGGCCAGGCCTGGCCAGGATTTACGCGACAAGTTTCCACGGCTCACTTCGCGGATCCCATCCGCTCTGGATTCTTCGGAAAGATATCGCGCGTATAACTCTTCGTTCGGCTGCTCGAAACAACATAGATATTTTGCTCTTTTCATTTCATGCGGCCCCGCGTATCTATACACGCGTGTACATATATGAACGTACGTGTACATATATGCAAACCGGTTTAAATCCCCTTCAAATGAAGTTCGGATCATTTGCCAATGGAATTGCTTCGTTGCGGATCCGTTCGTTGATAATAACGCAATCTACTCGTTTGATCCTTTTCACTTTTTTACCACGCGCCGCATTCTTCTTGATCCCCCTGGCCAACATCTCTCTTTCTTTCGCGAACGAGCAAGGAGCGTTCGCGCCGAGTTAAATGACAGCCGACAAAACGCAACGGCCGCTTTCTATTCGTTACTCGCCCGTACGTAGACTAATTGCACCGAACAGATTTTCCGCTAAGTCCCTTCGTGCCGTTAATAAACCGTCACTCACCTGTGTTAAGTTAGCGCAACAGGTAGACACAATTTTCACAGTTAGCGCACGCGCCAAAAAATCCGCGTTCGTCTCGCGCGGAGCATAAAACGAAAAATCTTGAACTCTCGATCGTAAAAGCTACTTCGATTCAGAGTACTCTATTTGCAATAGATATTTCAGATTTAACGGAGTGATTACTGTAGAACCACGGTTGTTGCACTCTTGATACTTGCATGCGAATCTCGTCAGTTGCACTTCGTCAACAGGTGATGGGGATAGTTGTCTAGTTACGGAAACCACGTGACACGTGATAGTAAAAGAAGCGAGAATTCGACATAGTAGCGACGTAGAGAAGTGGAAGATTTCATACAATTGAATGGTTACCTCGATAGTTGCAGAAACCTCGATCGTGCAACTACCGAGGTTCTACTGTAGGCTGCGAATCTTTACACTAAATAAATTGTTTACGGTAGTTGAAGAAGCAGGGTTTTAATGGAAATTTATTTCTTGTCTCAATAGTCGTAATTAGACTGCGGATTATATGAATTTATGACAAAAATGAATAGGTGTAATTTATAACAGTAAAATCATTAGAAAAATTAAAAAAAAACTTTTCCATTATTTTTAAGCCATTGAACATAGTAAGAAAGAAATTAAATTTTTATTTCAACCCAGTTTATTGTAATTCAGGTAGAAAGTTTTTGTTTTGCATGAAGTTCCGAAGTCTAGTAATAATAAATCGACTTTAAGATAATAGTGTTTTCAAATTCATATGTTGTTTTCATAATCTTGTCTGTTACCCACTCATTCTCGTCACAAATGCATAAAGATCACAGTTTAACGACTAGACTGCGGATTTTATGCATTTATAATAAAAATGTGTAGGTAAAATACGAAACAGCGAAGACATTTAAAACATTGACGAATATTGCTACAGTACATTGCTACAATACATTTGTATTGAACCTCCGCTTCTAGTAATGGACGCAGACAATTATTATTTTATATAAAAATCCGCAGTCCACTAATGACAATTCTATAAAGAATCTCATATTAACACTTTATCTACCGGAAGAATCATAGCAGAGAATTTCCAGTAATTGTGCTGTGTCAAAAGAAACATAAAAATCATCTTTTACATACTAATACCAAACGAAATTATTACGTTCCTGCGAGTGACTTGATGGTTTACAATTGAAGTTGCTATTCTTGTTCAAAGATGCATTACAAAGGCCTTTTCCGTGGATAATAAACTTTCAAAAATTGTAGGATAATAAGCGGTACATAACGTGAGTACTAGGTTTCGATTTCATTAAACAAATTGGCCTGATATTATCACTGAAGTTACTTCGATGAAACATTGCACTTACACTTACGTTCAAGTTTCTAAAAGTACTTGGTCGATCGATCACGATAGATCGTAGAGTCCTCTAATTGTCGATCAGAGGTCGAGGGCTGAAATTCTAAGGGCCGATCGATCTCGGCGAGGAATGCTCTCGCGATGTCGGGGACCGATATATCGATAGGTCGCGGAGGTCCCTTATTAAAGCACGGGCAAAATGACCGGGTCGTCTTTGAGGATGAGAGCCGCTTGTCAGCTTATTCTGGCGCGGGGCAAACTAACTCAGCCATCCATTTATCGGCCTCCCATCAAGATAACAAGATTTGCTTTTTTTATCGTCTTCCTCTTCTTCTTCGTTAACAACGCTCATGAGGACGGTGCACGATCGACGGACAAGACCCTTCATTATGGCCCTACGTAATTAAGCTTTGTACACGGAGAAAAATGTGTTCTCCTTTGCTTGGTCAGCAATCAACCCTCGCATTATTATACCGGCGGAAGCACGAAAACGCAGCGAAAATGAGATGATGATCGTGACCCGCGGCTCGGCGTGTATCCGCTTTCGATCACCGTAATCTCGCGATACCGATCATTTTGGTAGCTTCGTGTGCCGACCAATAGACCACTATGTTTCACAAATTTTGCGGTGGGTTTACCAGAAATTGCAAAACGAATAAACTGTATTAAATTGTCAAATAAGTTTCACGACGAATTTCTCATCTGTGGTGGAAAGAAGATTATTATTCTCAAATAATATCAAACTTTTCATGAAACACCACATTCTTCCTTTTAACGAATTGTTCTGTTTATCTGTTTATACAGGGTGGGGCACTATAAACAGGTCACCTGAATAACTCGCTTGCTTTTGAAGATAGAAGAAAACGCATCAGACCAAACTTACTTGATATCGAGGCGCTCGTAATCTGATGTCATTAATTTTTTTATAGGTGGAGACGTCAAGGAGATATGAAGGTCAACACTGTTTTTTTTTAAATGGAACGGTATGGTTTTATATTTACATTCTGATAGTGTGTTTCAAGACGAATACAATGACCTATTATGAAGATCATTCAAGGTCGCGCAAGGTCAACTGCAATAGAAAATAAAGTGTCTCAAAGCACTCTTCGAACACTACGACGATTTACATGAAACATGTTATTTACGTATTCACTGTTACTTTAAGTGTTCAAAATGACGACCTTGAACACGGTGACATAATCTAAAAAGTTGCAATACTGATGATACTGCCTGAAAAATTTCAGTTGTATCTATTACAGAGCAAGCTCTTTTTATACGTTCTTGCATATCAACTGTGGTTGTTGGTTTTACGCGGTACACTTGTTCCTTCAATTTTCCCCACAAATAAAAATCTAGTGGTGTCAGGTCTGGGGAACGTGCTGGCCATTTATTACTTCCTGATCGACCAATCCAACAACCTTCAAATGTCCTGTTCAGTAATTCTGTAACATTTCGTGCTGAATGAGCAGGACATCCGTCTTGTTGGAACCACATGGACCGTCGCATGTCCAGTGAAATGTATTCTAACAATTCTCGCAAAACGTCTTTTAAGATTCTCTCGTATTTATGACTATTTAGCGTGCCATCAATGAAATATGGACCAATTTCAAGTTCAAGGTCGTCATTTTGAACACTTGAAGTAGCAGTGAATACGTAAATAACATGTTACATGTAAATCGACGTAGTGTTCGAAGAGTGCTTTGAGACACTTTATTTTCTATTGCAGTCGACCTTGCGTGACCTTGAATGACCTTCATAATAGGTCATTGCATTCGTCTTGAAACACACTATCAGAATGTAAATAAAAAACCATACCGTTCCATTTAAAAAAAAACAGCGTTAACCTTCATATCTCCTTGACGTCTCCACCTATAAAAAAATTAAGGTAAATATTTACATTAGGGGCTTCCTCACCGATTTTGATGACATTGAAATATGTTGTCAAGGTCATCATTCTGAACAACTTTTTCCTATACATGTTACCGCCGCTCAGCTTTAGTTTCCGAGATATTCGCAAAAAAGTTTCAACATCTCGAAAAGTGATCGCAGTAGGTCTGGGTTAGATTTGAGATTGTGGCCGCCGATAACGCGGCCACAGTCACAACTTAAAACGACTTCAATCAGTTGAGACCCACTGTGTGGGTCCCACAATGTTGAAAGTTTTTTGCGAATATCTCGGAAACTAAAGCTGAGCGGCGGTAACATGTATAGGAAAAAGTTGTTCAGAATGATGACCTTGACAACATATTTCAACGTCATTAAAATCGGTGAGGAAGCCCCTAATGTAAAGAATTACCAAAATTAATGACATCAGATTACGAGCGCCTCGATATCAAGTAAGTTTGGTCTGATGCGTTTTCTTCTATCTTCAAAAGCAAACGAGTTATTCAGGTGACCTGTTTATAGTGCCCCAACCCTGTATATGTAGCCTTGTTCCACAAGAAAATTTGATTTATTCAAACGATGGACAAAAAATAAAACAGCGAAGTGAAGGTTCGTGGTAAAAAGAACAAAGTAACAAAATGTATTTAAATATAGTAGAGATACGTTTCAAAACTCTGGCAACAACATTAAAGAGTACAAACTCGTTATAATACCGCTATCACCCGATCAATATAAAAGAATCACAAGCTCTCCCAAAGAAAGGGCTCTCCTGTCCAGACAGAAGGTTAGATAAAACGAAAAAGTCAGCGGATGATCACCGGAATCGTTCGTAATGGTCGGCTCACGGGTTCCTAATTGCGAGCGAGTTGCCGTGCAATCCGGTGCGTCATTGGTTGTCCATTAAGGTCGGGCGGGGACTTTAATCACGAGGACAAATTGAAAGATCGATCGATTGTTCCCAGGCAAAAAGTAGTTTAGATTGAAATTGAGTAGCCGTCGAAGGGAAAGGCTGACGAGAGGAATCCGGAACGGTCTCACGGAGAGGTTTCAGCTTGGAGTCGCTTTGAGGTCTCAGTACTCTGGGCTGAGAGTAGGCGTTGGATGGGTCTGATGGTGTCCCAGGCTCGATCGGGAGGACGCAATTCATTTTGCATCGATAATGCTTGCGGAATTCAGTCCTGGGGGAGAGAGAGTCGGCCTTCTTGCTCACCTACTATCATTAGCCTAATCGAATCATCGTGGCGGTGCGATCCGGCGAGGAAACCGTGAACAAGTTTCTCACGGAATGTTCGAAGCGGCGCGGCTCGTAATATGCGTTACACGGTGTTCACGTGTGCACGCGAACCGCCGTGAAGCGCACCATTTACTTAACTAAGTTGTGCACGGTTGCCGATAAGTGCGAACGCGATGCCAGTTTCGTATATAGCTGGTTTTATTGCGGGTCGCAACAAGAACCAGAGTCGCAACAATTTACGAGTGAGCCGTTCCAATGGCGGTCCTGCTGACCGCGTGCACACGCTCTGTCCACAGGTAGCCGGTAAACAAAAGGGGGATCTACAATTAATCGTTCCTGTTTGTTGCGTCCACTTCCACACGAATTTCGCGTGTTTTCTTCCTGCGAAAGTCGTGTGTCTTGTTTTGCTGCGGAGATTGATGCTGTTAGCCCTCGCACGCTCCTGCGAAACCGTTCGACAAGCGAGCCTCGTGCCGCTCATTACGGGATCTGTTATCTTTCCATCGTGATCGAACCAATTGTGCTTTACTCGTCGCCCCATATTTTAAACGAATGTGTCAATTTGTAAACGCTGTCTTACCTTTACACCGTGATTGAACGAATTGTGTTTTGTGCATAGTTTTGTATTGCGAACGAATTAATCAAATGGTAGCGCAATCGAAGAAGCACGGTCCAGAGTATCTGAAGACAGGACATGGAGCAATTTCATACGAAGTGTGCGTTGATTATTAGCGTAATTTTTATTTTATAATATAATTCTATTTTTTATAATGGACAGGTCAATGCACACGGTATCCGAAAAATTGCAATTGATTTAACACATTGATTGCCATGTTACTCATAAAAATTCATTTCTGTGGTGATCGAGTGTGCCACGTTATAAATTTACATGAACTTGAAGCTTTTAAAGATTGTTAAAAAGTATGCGTTAGAAACTTGAGTGAAATTTGATAGATTCTTACATCATTTTTAACCTATTGAAGCTATGTACATAAAAATCAAATTCTATTTTGCCGATGTTCCAATCGTAAAAATATTTTCAACATTCACCCCTGTAATGGTGACCATTTTGAAACTTTACAGTTGCTGATACTTAAGACCGACGTATGGGTTTATTTAGCAATTTTTTAAATATATCTTTAAAGTGATTTATTTGATCTAATGACTAGAGATTAATTCTATGACGATTTTGATAATATCGGTGAAAGTATAACGATGTAGCACTTTCGGAGAGTCAAGAGAATGATTTCTGTTAGCTTGCAGATATGCAAAAATGTGTACCGAAGGCATAGTAAGTGAAACCGACGCATTACGCACCAAAGAGGGGACTATTTTCTCGATTCTCGCTACCGAGTCAATTAACTTGTCGCTCGAAGCGGGCGACGCCAATAAATCAAGAATCTGATCGAATTATAGGTGGTAAGTGTTATGTTTCGCTTCGTGTATACCGACGATGACGAGTTACGAAAGTTACGAGCAGCTAGTGGCTTGACTATATCCGTCACAATCGCATCGTAAAGAGTTTAATCGCGTAAAGACACGTACAAAGCCGCGCGTATCAACTTTCCTGTCACGGCGCGCAAAGTGGCGGCGTGCCGTGAACTCGACGCGATTTATTTTCGTTTTCGCGATGCGCGTTGGGGCCATTAACAACGGCCTTTCTCTTCTGAACCCGTCACCTGCAAGCGATAGTTCGATATTTCATTCTCGCGAACGTTTCATCAATTTTCCTTCACTCACCCTTGCACTCCTCAGATAAAAATTTACTCGTTTTCTGTTCCAGATACTATACAATTTTTTATTTCTCTACGATTCTGCTGTGCTTTTATACACTTGTTAAAAATGTGAGATTACGAATGAAATATAATTGGTCGAATTGCAGTGTAAAATCAAACGAATCTTTTGTGCAATTATTTTCAAGAATAATGGTAAAATATTCTAAAACTTACGCAGGATTTTATTCTTGCAGAAAATTACATGGACCAACGCACTGACAAAATACTAATAAATAGTGGCAAATAGGATATTATTTTTAACAACGCCGAACAACTAAAAGCAACAAAAGCTTTGGATTGGTACATTATAAAAATGTAAGGAGAAGATTGAGCGATAAAGCGTGCTATTAGTAAATTTATCAGACAAGCGGGATATATAACTTCCCGAAATTTATGTTGTATAAATCTCGAAGTTTCATCGTGCGGTGATTTTTAAACCGGTCGTTAGAATAGACTCCGTGAGGATGGGAGTTTAAATTTCCATTTGAAACGAGAAAACGAGATCATCAGCATCGTAACCTACGGCCTTCGCCTCGTTATATTTCTCTTTGGCATTGTTAACCGAGATTTACGCTCCTCCGTAGCAGTAAACCATTCGCGGAGCAATTTCTTGGCACTCGGACTGATTGACCACCTTGCGAATGGCCGCACGCGAGCACTGGCCTCAGGGATTAACATGTTTTCCAGTGCGACGCGATTCAGACTACGAACGTCCTCCGTTCAAGCTTAAACTGACTTTGATGTCGTGATCATTCGCAATATTCGCGCACTGTGATTTTCGATTTATTTCCCGTGCATTTCTAAAGATTTCCCGCTTTGTAATTCTGAAACAATTATTTGGAAGCCAACTGAATCAATTATGTGTTGTATTTAATTGAAAAAGGAGATCGATGTGTCAGTAGCTAAAAGAATAACCACTGAACTATCAACGCTATTTAAGATAATTGTTATTTTCGGTTGGTATAAGGAATATAATTATGTCGCATTAATATTTGTATCATTGGGAATATTTTAAAACAGGCAGTTCCAACCAGTAGCTCATGTTTTTCACCCACTCTTAGACTTCATCGTTACAATGTATAGTAGTGGGAAGCTCCCACCATGAGAGCCACGCGACGCGCGCAGTACTCACTAATTGTACTGCTGTACGTAGTAGTGGGAACAGGTACGATGGTGTGGAGGGGGGTGTAACGGCGGATGCTGGTGGGGGACAGTTCTGTCTCAATTGAGACAAAAGTGGCCATCCCTGATATATGCAAATTTCTAAAATACAAGGATACGTGTATATGATTAAACATTAATAATCCTTATTTTGTATTGGTACAGTATAAACTACTGACTGTAAATGACCCCATAAAAAAATCGTTCATTTAGTCAAGGTTTTTGAATTGAATGTAATTTTGAGTCGTAATAATAAATGCAAGTTATTATCACCCATTCAAGCAGATTGTCATGTCTTATTGAAATTTTCATTTCTTCGCCTTCAAGGTCATCCCAAGGTCATGGTATACTAGATCGTTGAATTTTTCTTGACACGGGCTATAATACTGTCGTCAAAAATAAAAAGTGACATTTAAAAAAATGGATGGACCTTGACAATAGTATAAAAAAAATGTTTTTAAACTTTTTTTATTGCAATATATAGCCAATGGAAAACTGATCAACTTTAGATGAAAATATTTTTTGTCATATTATCGCAAGTACTTAACAAAATCGTGAAAACTGTTACGTGGGACACCCTGTATATCTAACGACTCCGTAGAAAAAAATCGTGATTTCCATGCTGTTGCCAGTCGATTAGAATCCCCCAGGACCGATCGTTGGCAAACGTTACGGTGATAGAGCGCCACGATCGATCGCGTGCAGTTGTGAACGCGAAATACATTAGTGATTCCCGGGAACGTAGTGCAATCAATGATCACAATACGATTACGGTTGCGTCAAGATCCGCCACGAGATCGTAGTGATGTCAGGGGCGGGATAGTTAATAAGAATAACAGTGAGTAACGTTTCTCGTAAAACCGTCGACCCGGCAGGTGAGCGCGTATGGTTTTCCTTACATAACGCGATCGGAGATAAATGTGTACGTCGCGGGTGTGTCGCGAATCCATTGCCGAGTGATTCAGTGACTTCGCGGTATTATTTGTCTGCGCGGAGACCGTTTTGTGAATGGCAAACTCCCCGAGCGTACAGTGTATTTAACGCTTCGTGCCCGGCGATACCGCCTTGCCGCGCATTCAAATCACCGGAGCGTCGCTACTGTCAATGCTACGCTCGCAACTTTCTTTCGTGGAAACTAGCTGGTTTCTATCTTTCTATCTTTTCTACCAGGTACCTTGAACACTTTTGCTTATCTTTATAACTTCCCTCTTTTTTTAAATGTTATTTACCATGGTCTTATAATCATATGTATGCTTGACATTGAAACATTACATTTCTATTGTAATTACTTTTTTTCGGGTCATATTTCGTGGAAACTATCTGGCTCCTCTCTTTCTATCCTATCTACCTGGTCATCTGAGTATTACGAAACACACTTCAACCTCCTACTTTTAATAATAGTAATTATTATTATTTATTGCTTTAAACCAAGTATAGTTTATGTAGACCTTCTTCTTTTCTTTACAGCTCCTCTATTTATTTTAAAACGTTATTTAGCATGGTCTTTTAACCCTACGTAATGTTGAAGTTGAAATATTTCGAATTGTGTTTTTCGACAATCATTTCTATAACATTTTATTGTTCTACTGCGTCTTTTTAACCAAATCATTTATTTAGTACGACTTTATAGTTTCTTCAACTCCAATTACATCATATATTTTCATATTGCATACATTTTGTCAGACTTGAAAAAATTAGATTCTAGAGGGTCAATTGGTTCCAAATGACTATGATTTGCTGTTAAGAATTTTTTAATAAATTTTTTAGCAGTACTGACAATAGTACTTAAATAGAACTGTTTCGTATTTGCAAGATCATTCTTTATATAGCACAATTATTGAGAATTTTATGAACAGGTCTCTCCAATTGGTAAAGTATTAGTATTCATTGACAATGCAGTAGCTACTGGTAAGAACATATTTTGTTTCTTATCACTTTCGCATAGCTTCCTTATACAATTCATAGTTAGTTATTAGTGTACAATTGGGAAGAAAATAAAATATTACGAGAAAATATTTACTAATAAATATTGAACAGCTAAAAGAATATTGAAAGTAGAAATGTAACTTTCGAAGGTGAAATAGAAATTCTACAAATATTATTGTATAAGAGCGTGGATGTTCAAAAATTTGCTCATTATAGCTAGTCAGTACCAGGGTTGCCATGTGCGGGTCCCTTTCCCTTCCGCTACACGCTTAGCTGCTCTGCTAAGCCGGCCTTCGCTTCCCCCACTCTTCTCACAAACGCTCATGCGTATCGCGTGGAGCACGCTAACGAGTGTCCCAACTTTACCCAAACCCCACTTTTCCCTACCCGGTCCCACAGGCGGAAGAGTGGGGGAAGCGAAGGCCGGCTTAGCAGCGCAGCTAAGCTTGTAGCGGAAGGGTAAGGGGCCTGGCGGGACGCGCAGATGGCAACCCTGGTCAATACATCAGAGAATATAGAAAAGTAAACATATTGTAAGAAATATGAGTTAACATTCAAAAAGTCTTACTACATCTCGATCCCAAGTCCTTCAGCACATACCTGCAACAAAAAGAATTTTCTTAAAAACGATTCTCCATAAATGCCTATAAATAAATGAAACACAGTAAACAATTCGCAAATAACATAATTTTCCCCAATTCCCCAGCATACTTTTAATTTGTTCCTATAACGTTTGTTTGTTTCGTGCATGATAATCGAACAAGTATACAGGACTTTTACTTTCGACTCTGAGTCACGTCTGTTCGTAAGAGCATAATCGATAATTAATTCACGACACACCCCGTACAATGCACAATTGCAACCGGTCGTTTCCGTGTCGGTCGCAATAATTCCTTTTCGTTCGACGGGAAAAAAAGGACACACTTCATAAACAAATTTCCCCCCGGCATGTTTAATATCAACTTTTCAGTTAACGTTTTTTTTTCGCGTGTGTTGTAAACATTGTCTTCAAGTACACCCACGCGGATGTACGTTCCGTCATGGGACCACAGACGCGTATTTCCCTTCGATAAGAATGTAAATGCTAGTGATGTAACGTAACACGCGAAGTTTACACGGATGGCCTAGAATCTCTTGCACGACTCGGTGATTTACGGAGTCCAACGTTTACGAACCGTTTTATGTACGATCGTCGGTTACAAAACCCGGGGAGCCCCGTGACCCCCCTTCGATATGAACGTTCACCTTCCACGAAACACGCTGGATGTTGATGAACGATTAAAATTTTATGCCGGTGAGTCGTCATTTACAACGAGAATCTGTTGTAACCGGCCATAATTCCTCACAATAAAGCGAGCCTCAAACATGAAACATGATCATTGTGCACGGCCGATTTTACGGTCGAGTCTTTGCAAAACGAAATCACATGCAAACTTTGCATAAAATCGAATAAAATCTTTTATATCTTGTCGTACACCATTAACAGGGGGGAAATAAATATTTCCGTAATCTGACATTTCTTCGGTCTAATTAATAAATTATGCGTGCATTTACGAGAGATCAGATCGTTCCATAAGTAGTTTAGAACTCCATATTACTGTAAACGCATAAGGAAGTTATATTTTTAAGAGAAGTATTGGTTAGATAAAAATTGAAAAATCTCTTTAATCCTCGTTCTATCAACTTAATTTATCCCTTGCTTAGTTTCATACATTTATTACATCATTTTTGATACAAAGATGGCGCTAGTTTAATTCGTTTGTAAAATTCTCCGAAGCTACTTAAGATGGAAAAACCACTTGTAAAATTATATAGAATTATTTATGATAATAATTCAGATGACATTCTTTAAACCATGGATGTCAGCATCAGATTGGATGCTGTCTTTGTGACTCACACACTATTGCGTCAAATAAACATAAAACTAAGCTATAATACGAATATTTAATACTTGATGATTGTAATTGCAAGGACTGAAATAATACAGTAAGTCCGCGATCTAAGTCCAATGGAACTTCGCGATCTATGTCCCGTCGTTTACTCCTTCCACTGCAGGGTATCCCCGGAGGGGCCACGAAGCTCGAGCTACCTCGGTCGCCGGGCAGTGTAAACATGTCGCGTAATTTGATCCTGGGTCGGGTATATCGGTGTGAATTACTACTAATCCAATTACAAAACTTATTTATTTTTCATTATTTTTTTATGGAACTTTCACCAACTTATTTCTGGCATTTTTCTGATTAAAATGACACTAAACACTGAATAATTTCAACTGTATTTAGCGGTTTAATCGACGATATGTACAGTGACTTTCGGACGTAGACGAGGATAGCGGCCCGTGTTTATATGCTGTCCTTTCTACGATCGGCGCGGTCGCCGCGGCCACAAAAGAATAGTTTCCCGTCTCGATTTAACCAGTTAACTGTGGCGATCTTTTTGCCAAGCGCGCACCAGTGTGTGTCGCGATAATCAAGCGATGACGTTATGACTCCAACTCAAATTATTTATAATTTTTATTTGCTTGTTTCATTTCGTCTTGACCTCTAAACATTTTAAACATATTAAAATTGACGAATATAATTTCGTTTTCGCCAAAATTACAATTTAAATATCAAATTCTCCATGACGGATATAGAACCGAAAAAGGACTTAGATCGCGGACTTACTGTAATGTTTTTCGTTCTCGCATACCATGTCTCTCCCACCCCCAGTCGTCAATATGGGGTCCTTGCATTTGTCATAAAAGTTCCAATTAAAAAGGTACCGAATTTTCAGATGTGATAGATTTAATTGGTACAGATTATTCAGAAATGAGGTGAACTTTGTATTTGCGTCTGCACAGTCGTATTTTTGTATTTAATCTTAAATAAAAAGTGACCTGGAAACGCGGCAAAATTACTCCGCGCTTAAAGTGTTAATTATATACAGCCTTGATGGGATATTTCGAAAATGGAATATCAGGATGCGTTGTATGATATTAACGACGAACGTTCTCAGGTTTCATCGACTCTCCGTTTACTCCGTCAGCAATGGTGAGCGAAAAAAAGCGTGACGTTGCGAGAGGCAGGATACATCGGATCCTTTTTGAAATTGCTGATGCTTGTAATTGATTCACAGGCGGAAGAAAGAACAAAAGATCGTGTTTCATGTCGCGCGAAAAATTATCCGCGACGCTGTAATACGCTGCGTTACGAGGCAGCGTATGTGATAAGCAGAGGGAACCTTTATACATTTTAATGAGCAGGTCATAAATTGTTAGCTTCGGGGGCCGCGTTCGGCTTTTTTCGAACCTTATAGAGCCAACTGCAAGGTCGACGAGGCTTTCTTTGTTCGTCATTGATGCCCGTACAGGGTTGCAGAACATATTAGCGCGTGAATAACTTGGTATTGACGCGTCGCGACGCGACACGGACGATTCCGCCGTGAAAACAATGCCGATAGCATTATGGGGGTGCCATCATGCATCCTGGGACGCCATTGTTGTATCACAATGTTAATTTGAAATGCGCATGCCCGCGCAAATTTGGTGGAGCGAAGAAAATATCCTCGGACGCTGCGCAGAGATGCAATTATTTTAATGTGGATTTAATTCAAATATTATTTTGTTGATATTATTCGTTAATTTGGTGGAGCGAAGAAAATATCCTCGGACGCTGCGCAAAGATGCAATTATTTTAGTGTGAATTTAATTCAAATATTATTTAGTTAATATGATTCGTTAATTGGGCGAAGCGAAGAAAATATCCTCGGACGCTGCGCAGAGATGCTATTATTTTAATGTGGATTTAATTCAAATATTATTTAGCTAATATTATTCGTTAATTTGGCGGAGCGAAGAAAATATCCTTCGACGCTGCGCAGAGATGCAATTATTTTAATGCGGATTTAATTCAAATGTTATTTAGATGTTTGTTCCCTATTTTCTTACATTTCCTGGTAAATACATGGTCTTTGATATTGTTGTTGTACCTTCTTGTATATTCTTTGATTTTGTTCAGAGGATAAAACGTTAGAAATAATAGCATCGTAAGTTTGTGCACTATTAAAATATATGTATGTAATTAACTGCACATCTTGGGACTCTGAAAAGATACTCAGAGTCTTCACAATGTCTTAAGATCATAAAAAGAACACTTATGTTTCAGATTAAAATACGCTTTACGTGTGTGAAGAAGAACCATTTGCATGTACACAATATAGCCAATAAGAAAAAGGTCTATTTATTCTGTAGGGATATAATTTTAGAGACACCTATCAAATAATTTTTAATACATTTAGTGGATCCTTCGGGGACACTTTTAGACGTTCCTTAGATAAAATCTTCTTGTATAAGAACTTCTAAAAATGCTTCAATTAATGTTGGAAGCAATTCTCATGATTTTGTACCTCATTTTTCATTTTTATAATTCAAAGATGCTGGATGGACATTCCGTAACGATGAAACCAAAAAATCACTTCCACAATTAAATACAGTGACTGCAATTATTTTTGCATCGATCTAACACATAATTTACCCATAATTATCACAAACGTAGAAGAATTGTGTTTTTGACGTTTTATCAAGGTATAACAAAAACAATTATAACACTTTCACGCCATAAATCGATGCAGCGTGCTGAATCCGAACTTGAGAGTCATTATAAGACTAAAATGATATTGCACAGTCTAGCATAAAGTAATTTATTACCGTCACTAAAAATATCATAGTATACTTTCAAGCTCCTACGGCAGGATAGTGATTAGAATTCTTCAGAAATTGAGAAATAGCAAAATATTTAGCGGGCTGACAGTTAATAAGCGAGTCGCAGTAAATCCGAGTAAAATGTTTTAATACATTAATCTCTGTCTACACTTGCCTAATGCATAACGCATGGCATATAACTTTGACCTGTCAGCGGTATATTGTTTCCCGTTCCGTATCGCGCGTGTCTTCTGAAAAATGGCTGCGCGCTCCGCCTTTCTACAATACGAGCTGCGAAAGGAACTATTCGCGACAATAGCCGCATTCGTATTCCCTGAAAGAGTATCGCGTGCGCGCACACTAATGGCCGATGCCGAACATCTTGGCACAAATACAACCACTCTGGATCACCAACAGGTGCTTGTTCTAGCCACACAATGCGAACCATCGATGCGCAATCTAATCTCTTCCTCGCCCACTGGTTCAATAAACTCGCAATTCATTCGACTCATTTTGGAAAAGAAGCGTCTGGAAACTTCAATTCATCGAATCGCTCAGATTTCACATCTGGTTTACAAATTACTAGACTGTGGATTTTTATGCAAAATAAAAATGATCAACATCAATTCTAAGGAACAGAAGCCACTTAGAAGTTTCCTTCTTTCATTAATACATTACCTACTGGTGATTATGTTTTAATTTTCAGAAGTTTATTTCAGCACTTTTTAACAAATCTTTTAACAGCAATTTCAATTGTGAAGCAACAAATCACCCTCGGTCACTTCATCTAATAATTTTGTTTACGATTATAAGATAAAGATTCTATGCTTCCTTTCGGCGCGGAACAATTATTAAAAATCCTATTAACAGGCTCCGGGTAGATAAACTGTTTAATCTCGGAAAGTTGTAAATGTTGCATTGACAGACTTCAATTTTAAAAATTTGTTTAAGGTTTCTATTTACAACCACACATTTTTGCCATGTATATGTAAAATCCACAGTGTACACGGTGTAAATAAATTATATGTCGCGGCTACCATAGGATGATTCTACACCCTCGATTTGGTTGAAATTGGACTAAGGAAGGTGCCGCAAAAGTGACCTTGACATTGTATTTTAAGGTCAAAAGGCCAACAATTTTTTTTTAATCGTATTTTACTCGTCGCGAGGGTCAAAAGTGCAAAAGGAACCATGGAACGTGTTTTGTACTTTTGACCCTCATGACGAGTAAAGTAGAATGCAATAAAAAAAAAATTGTTGACCTATCGACCTTAAAATACAAAGTCAAAATCAATTTTGCGGCACGTTCCTTAGTTCAATTTCAACAAAATCGAGGGTGTAAAATCATCCTATGGTAACCGCGACATATAATTTATTTACACCCCATACACATTATTAATGTTAATATATATTATCCAAAATAATTATTAATGTTAATATATTAATATATCCAAATTCTTTGTTACCTAAATATTTTTCACATTTAAACTATTCGATATAAGATGGTCCATATGCAGCGCAATTTATCCTACAAATTAATAAGAGCGTAATCTACCATTGTGATGAAGTAACTATTATTCGAACACTTACATCTTCGTGAGTAGTTCGCTTCATTGAAGTTCTACTGTACTGCTTCAGTAAACAGAGACCAGAATGCAACTAAAACGTTAATTACCATAAATGTTGCACTGAAGCGTTCCAATCTATTCTCCAACTTTTCCCATAGATTGTATATGATTCTAAGCACAAGTGCTTGAAAAATAGATGCAAGAGACAGTGTTTTGCAGTCGGTAGATCAGTCACGAAAGCCATTCGAACGATCAAGGATGATTCTCCAAGTAGCATATCGTAGATCGAGCCGTTCTCTCGTCGCCGCGGTGAATCGTAACGACACCGATCGCATCGAAGCGGCGATTAGGTGTGTGTAATAACCATTTTCGGAGAGGTTAGGCGATGAGAACAAAAATGACGATCAGTGTCGTCACTGGTTGCCACCCCGCGGCCTCGCCGGCGACTTTATACGGTCCGCGATAGAGAAAGAGAGCTCCACGATCGAGAGTAAATCCTGGCCTCGTTCGCCGGGTATTCGAAACGCGTAGGCACGCGACGAGTTTGGAAACGGCACAATTATCGCCGGCGGAGGCTCGATTACGTTATTTCCGAAGCAGCTCGAACGGTGCCTGCTAACCGTAACAATGATTCCATCTTTTCCTGATTCAATCAGCGCGCCCGATATCGCATTTACTTTCCATTTTTCTCGATTGTTACGTCGTGCTCCAGATATCCCGGCGTCCTTTGGACACTCTTCGCGGAACTTTCAGCGGCACGCAATTATTGTTTGGCAATCTTTCGTCTTCTGAAAATCGCGATATAACGTTGGAAGTACCAAGGACTAAATTCCACTTATATGTATATGAGTCGTGCACAGGACAAATCGATTAACACGTTGGTCGCCGTGTCACCCATATCTGGATGACGGAACTAATTATACGGAATTGAAAATAAATTTTTACGTTGATAAATTTAGTACAGAAAATTTGCTTACGATCTGCGAAATGGAAGAGGTTTGAAACAGTAATTGATATCAGAAAACTAAACTTCTCAGGTTTTGTTTTGTTAAATAAATTGTTTCGATTTTGTGTAATTTTTGTGATTGTGAGTGGGCGATCAACGTGTTAAGCATCGAGTTTTCGTTCGTTTTACTGGAAAAATACTCAATTGATGCTCAAACTTCTCCTTTTTTCATTTTCCTCAATAGTTAGGCCTAACATCACTGAATAATAAAAATAGAAAGAACTTTTGAAGTCAAAAATATACTATTTCTAATTCTTGCTATAGTTCTATTTTGAATTTCTGTACATATTTCTCTAACTACTAAAATTGACTTTAAATGTTCGGTGTATTCGCGTGTCCTAGCATTCATAAGTAGTAGAATTAGTTTGTCATGATCAGACACATTGGTCGACTCCTATTTAACAAAATGACGATCGAAAAAATTTCTTTCTTTCTTATTTATTTCTACACATAGTCACCTGATTGTCACCATTGAACCACCAATGCTCAGACAACCTGGATGTAAGGCAGAATGAACAGAAGATGATTTCAAACAATGAAATTAATCAAAATGGACAGAATGACCGAAATAGAACAGACCTATATATTTATTTTATATTAGGCAACTGTGTGAGCTAAATAGAATGAATGTGGGCATGCAAAAAATACACGAAATTAGTTAATACAAAAGAAGTTTAATCCACTCATTAAATAAATCGTAGCACAAAAGGCTAAAAAGTGTTATTTTTCTTTCAGAGATTTTTTACAAATTAAACCGGACGCAGATTAATAAAACTATTTTCCTAATGCTAGTAAAACCATGGATGTTTACAACCGACTGCACGGAGAGTCCTTCAATCTGCCATTCATAACGCTGCGATCCTCGAGCAGTTTATTTTCAAGATGGCGCGCGTGGGCGCAAGTTCTTCACCACAGACGTTAATTGCGCTCATCCGTTAACGCGTTAACGGCACACGCAACGTTCAACGCGCGACAGTTCGAAGAGGGTTTATTCACGAGATCACCAGCAGCCCATCGTTTCTCGGTTCTTTCGTCACGCTCCAGTTTCGATAACTCCGAAGGTGGACGCGTTCGTTCGTAATTGCCTTTACAGTTAATTACGTTAGCCCGCTCGTGCCACGACGACCCGGTCGCGGGTGCAAGAATGCAGTTCGGTCGGGTTGCGACACGGTCGTGCGCGACCTTGCTCAAATGTTCCGATACAGTAGAACCTCGATTATACGAACCAATTAATGCTAAACCTCATACATACGCACTCCCCACCGATCCTCTAGTATGCGAACGACAGCCCAGCGTTGAGTTCTGCGAAACAGAATTCGCGATAATACAGGGTGCTCCATTTAAGTAAGTGCACCTAAATATGTGCTCAGCTTATTGTGATGCAAAAAATATTTTTTACGTAATGTGCATGGTATCAAAGGACCAATATCTTTGGCAAGAATATTGTTTCCCTAAGGTCATTTTTTTCGTTGAGTTCTGCGAAACAGAATTCGCGATAATACAGGGTGTTCCATTTAAGTAAGTGCACCTAAATGTGTGCTCAGCTTATTGTGATGCAAAAAATATTTTTTACGTAATGTGCATGGTGTCAAAGGACCAATATCTTTGGCAAGAATATTGTTTCCCTAAGGTCATTTTTTTCAGAGTTGTCAAGGTCATCCATGTTTTTTTTACACATAACTACATTTTTTAATTATTGCATCGTGTAGCTAATCGGAAAATACATTCAGATATGTATAATAACATGACCTTGAAATGACCTTGATCTTCGAAAATTAATTGTGACTAGACTAAGAATAGGTCTCACCAACCTAACCTTATCTTATCACCGAATCAAGTCCAACGATTTGTAATATATGCAACATTGAAGTATGCATCGAACATATTTTAATCCAATGTCCCAAATACCAAGTGAAAAGAACACAAAATAACGAATAGCTAACCTAGAAAATATGTTACAAGAAAATAATTCCCTCGTTCAAATATTAGCATTCCTGAAGGATGTTGTACTATCGCTGCAAATACAGTGGAGTCACTAAGAACTTGAGAAGGTGCTTAATTTATACTTGTGACCTAAATAATTCATTTAAAAAAAAAGTTCTGTGAACGTATATTCTGCAGTTACATAGAACGTGAATGACTAGACTGCGGTTTTTATGCGTTTATGATAAAAATGATTACATGAAATTTAAATCAGTGCAAAAATTTAGGGAATTTAAGAATATGTATACATTACTTTCAACTCACTGAAATTATTAAAGAAAGAATAAAATTTTCGTTTGACTCCTGTCTGTTGCAATTTATGAATAACATTTTTATTTTGCATGAAGATCCGCAGTCTGTGTATGACCGCCCTTGATACACCGATTCCAACAAAGGAGAAAACAGGGACTGTTGCGGACAGTCGCACAACCTTCATGGATAGAAACAATAAACTTCTATTTTCTGAATGTTGTCAATGCTAACCTGTGTTATCAGAACAATTAAGAGCCGGAGGTGGGAGTAATTGGTGAGCCTCTATTATTCCAACGACCTTGTACCCCGACGTGTTCGGATAAACGAGGTTACACTCTAGCCTGCCAATGACCCATTCGATTGCGATTTCGACACGTGCGATCGACGCACGTGTCACGATAGAAGGTCTTGCGTTGTTGTGGTCTAGATGGAACCAACATTTGAAGGTCGTCGGATCGAAACTTGAATTTCGATTTGGATGAAATTTTGCATACACTTAGATGTTTATTCGCTGCGTGAGGTCATCCTAGTTGGCTGTTGCTTACTCTCGGCCTGAAGTATTTTGTTTTTCATCATGGCTAAACCTCTAGGTTTTATGGTCAGTCCTCATATTATAGACAATTTATGAATTCCATTCTAAGGACGATTTTTTGGTACACTAAATTTTCGATTTTTGCCAAACATATTTAAAGTGTCCTGATTTCGTAAAAAAGGAGCAATAGAATTGACCTGTTCTCATTTCACAGTTTGAGGCTTCGTGCTGTTGTATAGGAATCGGCTGACGCGTCTGATCATGACTAACCAATTTCTGTGAATATTATGCCACGAGAATCCACTAAACTTTCAAACTCAATTTCCTCAAAAACGAAGCGTCAACCAAAAAACTGTTACTCGTTCTTTTTTATTTACATTCGCGCATTAAATCGTCTCAAGTACACTCGTAGTTGTCATTTATTTTCTGTTCGTCCAACAGCGTGCGTCTTATACTGCACGATTCAGACAACAAATATTATGTTATCCGGAGAATACGTTTCGATTTCGATTAATGCGAACAATGCAAATTCACAGTAGATTTTTAAAAAAGCAAATGGTATGGCACGAAAAGAAACAAATGAAACAAATGAACGCGTTGTTTGTCTATGATCGTGTTATCTAACGTTATGAAACATGTGTACTGCATGAAAATCTTTTCGGGCAACCTAATCAAATAAGTCAATTTCACAGAAATATAGATATGTATTAAATGTCTTATAAATTAAATAGAAAACCTCGGGCATGCGTGCAGAATTTTTCTCGCAGCGTGATTTAGTAACTACGAAGATCAAGCTTGGTTTGCAGCCTAGAGGCAGAGATCGTTAACATCGGTCGAAGCACAGTACCTAACCCAGATCGGTATCCTCGAACAATGATACTGCACGGCGCGTTGCACGAGGAGATCGGATACACGCGCTTCCAGAAATAATTTCCATGCGATCGCCGAATACCAATAATTCACGGACGTTTCCTCGGGCCATCTTTCGACGCATCGAGGAAATACGCGCGGGCTCGGGCCGGGGCCGATCGTCGTTGCTCAAAGTGTCGTCGCCATCAAATTAACATACGAAATCCAGTCGGCCGTAGCCGCGTATATCTCGTTTAATGGCCGGCAGTCGTATTACTCGCGAGCAGAAACGGCCCCGGTACATCACACGCCCAGTTGTCTCGGGCTCTGGTGCCGTTGTTTGCGCACGTCGAAACTCGATACTCGACACGGTTCGACACCGTGTGCCGATCGATTGAGTACGGAACCGAGGGTGTTGGAGGAGAGCGAGAGACGGCACGTGAAAAAAAGATACACGAACGGGGGATTAACAATCCCGAACATTGCGCGCGCCGAGTATATCGAGAAAACAAACCCCTGAGAAAAGGTACGAGACCGCGTTGTACCTCCGGAGACTCACGGCGCGGCCATCGACTGGGTTTCGCGATCTCTCGCCCGTTTCGCGATTATGTAACTGGAAAACGCGTGAGAGGATGAAAACGAAGATCCGCGGGAATACGATCTTGGGAAACGCGCCGCGCGCCAGTGGGAAATTATATGTTCGGTTTTCTTTTTTCGAACGATCCTACTTTGTTCCGGCTCGACAATGCACTGGTTGGTTAACGGGATATTCATATTTGAGAGGCCGCTTTTGCGCAAATTTTTCGGAATTTTTTTCAGGGAAACTACTAAACCATTTGCATTAGGATTTTGCACATGTATCTGTTGGTATTTGAAGGTGACGTGTGATTTTTTGCAAGTGAAAATAATCAAAATCACACGTGTTATACAGGGTGTTCACGCTATTACTAGCCAGCGTTTTTCTTGCAAATAATAAATATTTGAAAAAAATGAAAGAGGAAAAAGTGATACTGTTTCTTGCAAACAACGTAATGGCGTTTGTAATTTTTTTGTATTTGCACTATTTTCATGGAAATGTCTGTGACCTCCAATTTTTGCAAATGGAATGCTATATATTTTTTCATACCATATGAACGCCTGTGTCAAGACAAATTCATTCCTATACGACACAATGACCTTCAAGATCGCACAAGATCAAAAATGGAAGAAACATTTTGAACATTTGGTACTAATGCGTTTACAAGTATACTTTATTGACGAGGCTATAGTAAATGTTCAATATACTTCCTCGTACATGGCTACATATTTCGGCTCTAATAATTACATTCTTGTTAGCTTCTTCTAACGTTGTCCGAAATATTAATGCACACGATTACGTTAGTTTCCTTTGCAAGTCGTTTACATTTCTGGGCGTTGTGTATCCTGAATGATATCTTTACGAAATATTCAAAATTTTTCTGCCATTTCTGACCTTGTGTGACCTTGAAGGTCATTGTATTTTATACGAATAAATTTGTCGTGACTCACGTTTTCATATGATATAAAAAAATATATAGCATTTCATTTAAAATATTGAAGGTTAAATTCACTTCTAAGAAAATAGTGCAAACACAAGAAAATTACATACGCCATTATATTGCTTACCAAAAACAGTATTACCTTTCCCTCTATCATTTTTTTTCTAATATTTATTATTTGCAGAAAAAACGCAAGAAACTAAGTGACCTTAAATGACCTTGGAAAACGAAAGTCTATACGTTTTCCTAAATAAATACATACAGTTCCTCATAAAAAAACACAAGTCACCTTGAAATCTCGGAAGCACGTCCACCTAGAAAAGATTCGTGACCACTATAAGATGTCCCCGCAGAAACAGAGTAAGTTTTAGTTAGAATATTTATTGCAACGAGCAATAGTTTGGAAAATAATTGCGTGTGAAACTTCACATGCGACACTATGTCTAACGATTCAATAAATATAAACTTCCTTCTTCTTCTAAGAATACATAAACGTCTAAGAAGGTACAACCCCCTCAATTATAAAACAAACCGTAGTGCAGGAGATTAAGGAGCAAGCCCGAAACAGGAAGAATAATCATACGGTATAATTAGTGTCGTGAGAAATGGAGATTCGAAGCAGATGGAATCTAAAACATGGACCGTCCGCGATTACGGTACTTCGAACACTCGGGACTACGTATGTTAATTTGATAACGACACTGCGCGGTCATCCGGGTGTATATTTCGTCGGGACGTCAAACCTGGCCCTCGGGGTGCGTCTCGTAAAACGCCCCCGCCATTTCTGTGGTTCGCGAACCCGCAGTTCGCAAACTTGCAGTCCGCAACTCTCCGCTCATAGCACGCGCACGACAGAGCTCCGTCGATCGTGCGCTGCCGTGCAATTGCAATATCTTACCGACCACGAAATCCCATGTACGCCCTTGAATTATTACAGTTATAAAAGTATTTATACTTATTATTGACGGTGGCGCGCGCGGGATGAACGTTTCGACGCGCCGTTGCCGAGGTGTTGTTGATGGGGCATTCAAGAGCACGCTTACGCGCTCGAATAATGTATTTATGTACCATTGAGCCGCCGAACAAAGAACTTTACATCATCCCAGAAGGGGAGGCCGAGCCGCCCGCAAAAATCATATTTAAACGCGCCGGGGAGACGAACATAACGGGCTGTAAATATAATTTGAATGCCGCGCTTTCAAACAATATCCCCGGCATGAATAACTGTCCCATTGGTTTCGTAATCCAGCGTCGCGAGCCGACAATCTGCCGCAAGTTATTCCACGGAATATAACACTGTCCCGTATTTTTGCAAATAGTAATTGCGTTTATTGGAGACGGTACGAGCATCGCAATTTTCACCCTTGTGTGGGCGTTTGGGCTACCAGAGATCTATAGTGCATCAACAACGTGTCCACACTTGGATTTCCTCTTGTAATGCAAGCTGATACAGTTGCGTTGAGATAAAATTTAGATTTGTAAGTGTTACACTTCATTGTGAATAAAAATCGTAAGTTGGTTTAATAAGGGTCATTAATAACCATTCACTGCATTCCAGTAAAATCGCAATTTTTATATTTTTTATTGGAATTCCGTTTTATTTTTATCAATGAAAAGGTTCTTGATAGCAAAAGTAGAAAAACTGTATTGTTATTATAATTCTAAAATTCAATAAAAATATTCGATCTAGCAATCCTCTAGCCTTTGTATAAATACAGCTAGTTAAAAATGCATAATTTTAAAACTAATTTATTCCTTAGCTTTACCAGCCTTAACATAATGTTTTAACACTTCCTAGCAATAAGCAATTTATTAAAAAACAAGTGGTAAAACTTGTTCATTGTTTTTATACAGCAATTTAATAATTTCTGAAGTGTTTCAGACCATTCGAAGTTATGAACAAGATTCAGTATTCATCCGAATAAAATATAATCAACATAATAATTGTTGAAAAATGTACCTTTCTCACTTGAACAATAAGTAAACCATAAGCAGCAATTGACAGTAATGAATACCACGTTGTTTATGAAAGGAAAAGAATCGTCTTGTTCCACCGATAAAGATCCACTTTCCGTGTTAATTGCGATGAATAATTAAGAAGACTTCCGCGTTAATTTCTCGCATCCCGTTCGTGCGCGTACTCGCCTCTTCATTATTCTGGAACAATTCAATCATACGCGGTCGCTCTCATACACAGGCCGACCTTACGGATAGATCTGATTATTTCTTTCTCACGATTGAGTGCTCCATCGAGCACGCTCACTCGCCGGACAACATGAATGGCAGCTACAGGATTCGTTACTTACGCTAACGACAGCTTTCCACGGTAAAAGAATTATCGGCGACGTGGCCGAACCGAAAGTGCGCTCAATACTTCGTAAAAAAAACGCGAAAAATGTCCATAATCCGACGCCATAACGCACTCGACGGTTGCGCAAGATGCGTCGGTGGTTTACGATTCAATTATCTGCGCGGGGAAATGAAATCGTTCGCGGAATTATTGCGACGAAATGTCGCGAATACTCTGCTGCACGGTGAAATCATTCTTGCTTTTTATTGGACGCTAACTGGTGAATCACATTTCGGGCAATGATCACAAAAAGTAACGTGATCCCTGGAAAATGAGACGAAAAGAAGAATTGGATGGTTTAGAGCAGGGATGGTCATTTTTGTCTCAATTGAGACAAAACCGTCCCCACCATAGCGCCCACTGTCCCCCACCAGCATCCGCCTTTACCACAGAGGAGGAAAATGCTTTGCCCGTTGCGGACAGTGCGCAGGCCTCGCGCATGAAAGCTAACGACAGCTTTCCACGGTAAAAGAATTATCGGCGACGTGGCCGAATCGAAAGTGCGCTCAATACCTCGTAAAAAAAAACGCGAAAAATGTCTATAATCCGACGCCATAACGCATTCGACGGTTGCGCAAGATGCGTCGGTGGTTTACGATTCAATTATCTGCGCGGGGAAATGAAATCGTTCGCGGAATTATTGCGACGAAATGTCGCGAATACTCTGCTGCACGGTGAAATCATTCTTGCTTTTTATTGGACGCTAACTGGTCAATCACATTTCGGGCAATGATCACAAAAAGTAACGTGATCCCTGGAAAATGAGACGAAAAGAAGAATTGGATGTTTTAGAGCAGGGATGGGCATTTTTGTCTCAATTGAGACAAAACCGTCCCCACCATAGCGCCTACTGTCCCCCCACTAGCATCCGCCGTTACCATAGAGGAAGGCAGTGCTTCGCCCGTTGCGGACAGTGCGCAGGTCTCGCGCATGAAAGAGAGATTGGTGGGGGAAGCAGGAGTTTGAGGGGCCCCTACCGTGTCCATCCCTGTTTTAGAGTAACTTTGCTGAAACAACACTTTATTCTTCTTCTTTCTAATTCTATCTATGCAGTCACTAACAATAATATTCGGACACTCTTAAAAAGACGATAACTTTTTTAATAGCGGACCACTGTCCTTTTTCTGAGAAGGCATCTATAATCTATCAACTAGATGAAACAGCTAATTTGAAACAAATACAGTGTGGTCACTAATAACCTGAGGAGGGGCATGTGACCTAAAACATTCAATTAAAAAAAAAAGAAAAAAAAAATACTACAAAATGATAGTGAATACTTTGAAACATAAAACTGCAAACTTCCTCTATGAATAAAAAAAAACATCACTAAGAAAAGGCACCGAATTGATTTGTACTAATACTTGAAGGTGTAGTTGCCTTAGAAAATCAATAGTTTGCTGAAAATTAAACACTTTTTCTATTGCTACTATTTTTCCGACGCGCAGTTACTTTGTGAAATAAAAATGTAATCACGGTCATTTTATCAATTTATTCACCGTCGTCGTGACGACCATGAAATAGCATGCAGTAAACATTTATCGCGTAAAGTATAAATTACATTTCGAAGTGTATATGATAATAGTGTCGGTCTATATAAAAGGAAGACACAGCAGTGACAGTCATTAACTAGAGAGACACTTCGCAGTACACAACGCAACCATGATCGGAAAACTGCAGTTCCCTTTCCTATTTCTTTGCCTGATTCTGTTGTCAGGATTTTTCATGGAACCGGCGCAATCATTCCGCTTTGTAAGTTGAAGTACATTTTACAAAATAATGTTATACTTTTAACAAATGCGTGTCTTTTCTTTTGGACTTGAAATAATTACGTTTTTAGAGAAAAATGGGATGTGCCATAGCGAGAGCAACAGGTAAATGCCCAAGATCGCTTAAAAAGATATGTAAGGTACGTTTATGTTGAATTATTTCTATTAATTAGTTTCTCCTACGCTATCATGATAATAATAATATTTGTATGCATTTCTTTTTTAATTTTCAGTGTTAGAAGCCAATGACACTTCTAAATGGCAACGCCATCGTGAAATGGACACTAGCCCCGGATGTCGTAACTATTACTGATAATGTAATGAAATTTCAATATAACAACGTGCCTTATGAAATAAATTATTTTAATATAGAAAACCTATTAAAAAGCGCGTTGTATACTAGTGAAAGATGTATTTGCATTGGACAATAAAAATACAGTTCATTGATAATAAAACACCGTCTTTTAAATGTTACACGTAACAATGTAAATATTTCATTTTATAATGCAGGGGAAAATGTTAACATGGAAAAAGAGGATAGAATAATGATCAGAAAAATTCAAATTGCGTTATATCATTCGTGAAGATGTAATGGCATAGAAGAATAAAAACTGTTTGTTCGGAATACAACATTGCCTTTTCAACTAATCCTATATTTCAAACACACATTTCCTTTACAACACAAAAATTTTGTACTCCAGAAGTTTATTGAAAGTGGTACCAGTCATTGATTAGCAACAAATTCAGGAGTATAGAGTACGGAATCATGAACCAAAAACTGTTTCTTCTGTTGGTATCATTTATTTTATTGGCCGGAAGTCTTATGCCACTAGTAGTTGGAGTAAGTCAGGATTGGGCATTTTAGTCTCAATTGAGACAAAACCGTCCCCACCAAAGCGTCCACTGCCCCCCCCCCCCTCAGCATCCGCCGTTACCATAGAGGAAGGAAGTGCTTCGCCTGTTGCGGACATTGCGCAGGCCTCGCGCATGAAAGAGAGGTTGGTGGGGGAAGCAGGCGTTTGAGGGGCCCCTACCGTGCCCATCGCTGTTTTAGAGTAACTTTGCTGAAACCACACTTTATTCTTCTTCTTTCTAATTCTATCTATACAGTAACTAACACTAATATTCGGTTACTCTCAAAAAGACGATAACTTTTTTAATAGTGGACCATACGACTTGGAGTTTCTTAAGATGTTAGAACAATTAGTTTACTACATGACGTGAAGAAGAAATTTTGAAACAATTAAAATTGGTCGCTATTGCAGAAAAAATACTACAAGTTGCTATTTTACTTTTTTTTTGTGTGGATCTACATTGGGTCTATATTGAAAGTTTAACAAATACGTTTTGTATATCTGTGTCAACTGTATATACTCTGAAAATTTCAGCAAAATCGGGAAACGTTGATATAAGCTACAGCCGTTTAAATATGGTGAAAATTGCAGGTTTTCACAATTTTTGGCCTTAAACTGTAATAAATCGAAGGACTCATACATTTTTCGATGTTTGTCTCTGTTTTCCACGTCATCCGATTTTGATGAAATTTTCAGAATGTATATAATTCACACAGAGCTGCAAAACGTATTTGTTAAACTTTCAATATAAACCCACATGAGACAGTCATAAAAAACAACTTTTAGTATTTTCTTCGCAATTCCAACCAATTACAATTTTTTCTAAATTCCTTTTTTTGCATCTTGTAGTAAACTATTTGTTCTAACTTCTCAATAAAAAAAATCCAAGTCATATCGTCCAATATTAAAAAAGTTATCGTCTTTTTAGGAGTGTCCGAACATTAATGGGAGTGAATATTAATAATCTCTCTAATAATTTATCTAACTACATGAAAGAAAGTACTACAAAGTAAATACTTTGAAACATAAAACTGCATACTTCCTCTATGAATAAAACTAAGAAAAGGCACCGAATTGATTTGTACTAGTACTTGAAGGTGTAGTTGCCTTAGAAAATTAATAGTTTGCTGAAAATTAAACACTTATTCTATCGCTCCTATATTCCGGACGCGCAGTTACTTTGTAAAATAAAAATGTAATCACGGTCATTTTATCAATTTATTCATCGTCGTCGTGACGACCATGAAATAGCATGCAGTAAACATTTATCGCGTAAACTATAAATTACTTTTCGAAGTGTGTATGATAATAGCGTGGGTCCATATAAAAGGAAGACACAACAGTCAGTCATTAACTAGAGAGACACTCCACAGTACACAACGCAACCATGATCCGAAAACTGCAGTTCCCTTTCCTATTTGTTTGCCTCATTCTGTTGTCAGGATTTTTCATGGAACCGGCGCAATCATTCAGCCTTGTAAGTTGCAGTACATTTTACAAAATAATGTTATACTATTAACAGATGCGTGTCTTTTCTTTTGGACTTGAAATAATACATTGTATTACGTTTTTAGAAAAAAATAGTATGTTCCATAGCGAAAGCAGTAGGTAAATGCCCAGGATCGATTAAAAAGATATGTAATGTACGTTTATGTTTAATTATTTCTATTAATTAGTTTCTCCCATGCTATCATGATAATAATAACATTTGTATGCATTTCTTTTCTTATTTTCAGTGTTAGAGGCCAATGACACTTCTAAATGGCAACGCCATCGTGAAATGGACACTAGCCCCGGATGTCGTAACTATTACTGATAATGTAATGAAATTTCAATATAACAACATGCCTTATGAAATAAATTATTTTAATATAGAAAACCTAATAAAAAACGCGTTGTATACTAGTGAAAGATGTATTTGCATTGGACAATAAAAATACAGCTCATTGATAATACAACACCGTCTTTTAAATGTTACCCGTAACAATGTAAATATTTCATTTTATGACGCAGGGGAAAATGTTAACATGGAAAACGAGGATAGAATAATGATCAGAAAAATTCAAATTGCGTTATATCATTCGTGAAGATGTAATAGCATAGAAGAATAAAAACTGTTTGTTCGGAATACAACATTGACTTTTCAACTAATCCTATATTTCAAACACACATTTCCTTTACAACACAAAAATTTAGTACTCCAGAAGTTTATTGAGAGTGGTATATTAGCAACAAGTTCAGGAGTACAGAGTAGGGAATCATGAACCAAAAACTGTTTCTTCTGTTGGTATCGTTTATTTTATTGGCCGGAAGTCTTGTGGTACTAGTAGTTGGACTAAGTCAGGGGTTGGGCATTTCAGTCTCAATTGAGACAAAACCGTCCCCACCATAGCGCCCACTGTCCCCCATCAGCATCCGTCGTTACCATAGAGGAGGAATTTCGCCTGTCACCCGTGCCAAACAGTGCGCAGGCCTCGCGCATGGAAGAGAGGTTGGTGAGAGAAGCAGGTGTTTGAGGGGCCCCTACCGTACCCATCACGGGTCTAATAAATGAACATTTCCACTTACAAGTCTCCCATTAACTTGTAATGATTCATCATGTAATTTTCTTTCTAATTTTCTTGCCAGCATATTGCTATTCGGTACCAAAAAATGTTCTCTCTGCTGACATACAGAATTTTTTATAGTCAATATGTCCCGAATGATAGAGTCGTTCGAACTCAACGATTAAAAACATGTACTTCCTTTGGTCTATAAAAATGTCTTATCCTAAAACTTTATTTCACCTCACCGCGTTCTACACGAAAATTGCATAAAATTTATCGCGTAAAATACGAATTGCATTTTCACGTGACTACCTAATCTATATTCGCTACAAAACCACAAAACGTGATCAGCTTAGATTGTCCTGCTGCTAAAGGTTCGATCGGAATTTTTTTTAGCTAAAATAACATGGTTTAAGTAAAGCTTTAAGATGATTGCGCCAGATTTTTTGTCAACCCTTTTTGTCCAGGTTTTATAGATAAATCTACTATTATTTGCACCCATCCTTTTGGGGATACTGAGACGAATTTTACAAACATTATAACAAATATTTTTTTGAAAATCTAAAAAGATTTTTACTTATCGATTATGACTTATCGATTAAATACTGTACAACATCCATGGTGCCTTAATGTCTGGTGCGGTATTAATCCAGCTAATAGTTTCATTACAATAATTAATTTTTTTTACAACCCATTTGTTAACCGCAAAGAAAATGAGGCTTCACGATGAGAAATATGTTACACAATGCGCCATATAATTGAAGAAGATATAATTCTATTGAGAAATAAATATTGCACGTTGAGAATAACACACGATGTTTTCCGTCGATTATCTCAAATGCACATTTCGTTTGAACTACAACAATTTATTACCTAAAACTTTATTACACATCATCACGTCCTACACGAAAATTGTGTCCAGATAAACATTTATCGAGCAAAGTGCGTATTGCATTTTCGCGTGACCACCTAATATATATTCGCTACATTTTTTATCAAGTGTTCTATACATATATGTATATAAGGAAGGGACAATGGTAGCAGTCATTGATCAGCAGCAAGTTCAGAAGTATACAGTACGCAATCATGAGTCAAAAACTGTTTCTTCTGTTGGCATCATTTATTTTATTCGCCGGAAGTCTCATGACACCAGTACTTGGAGTAAGTAAACATATTCACTTATAAGTCATTCATTATTAACCCTGAGGTTGAACAAAAATATATCAGTTTCCGTTCTTGAATTAGTTATGGACAACCGAAATAGTCTCTGAACTGTTGTAAGGTATATCGGTTCTGATTCAAATCGGTTACGGTTTCGATTATTCAGAACCAATATTATATATTTTCTATAACTGTTATTTTTCGGTTGTGGGTTCGAATAACCGACATGTTGAAATGAGCCTTTATAAATATTGAATTTTGGAGGAGTTCATGGAGTTCTAATGGTAGGTTCATTTATTATTTATTAGATTGCTGCCTAATCGCAGCAACATATTTTTCTTTAACACTTATAACTACCTATTAACATGAAAAATAAAAAAGATATAGCTTTATTCAAATTGATTTAAGATCATTTTATCATTCATGGTATAAACTATTTTAATATTTTTAACCTGTGATCTGCATAGAATAATGCTGCCTCAATAATCCATGTACCCCATCTAGTCAAAATTGGTGCAAATTGAATAAATTGTAATTATACATAATTACTTAGGGTTCAACGAGCTACTTAAAAAAAAGAAGTAAATGTTGCCAATCCAATAATAAATTAATGTTTAATCTCAGTGTACTTTTTGGATTAATTGCTCCAAAAGCAAACTTTGATTTCTGATTGAGTACATCGTTTGTTTTAGAAGCATATGTATTAATAAAATTGGTTCTGGTGGCAGAAGAGTGTATTTTTAATATTTTGCGATACGCTTCTATGCGAAGTGGTGCTCTTGAAAAGATCTCGTTTGAAAAGATATGCATGTACATGGCAATTGACTTATGCAATATATCATTCCATGTTTTCAAACGTAAATACGCAATACGCATAATGTGCAAAATAAAAAATATATTTTTAGAATCTCTGAATGACAACATAAATTTCTGTCCAGGTCCCATAAATTTACCCATTTTCTATAAAAATATGCATTTGCATAAACATCTGTAATCTACTTATAACAGTTACGAGACGTTTTCGGTTCTCCATAACTGTTTCAGTCAGAACCGATATATAACAGTTTAAACAGTTATTTTCGGAACCTTTTCAATCCCTGTTATTAACTTGTAATGAATCATTATGTCATCTTCTTTCTAGCTGGCACCAGCGTGCCATTCTTTACCAAAAAGTACTCTCTGTCGCAGCATGAAGTATAGAATCATGTGTAAGGTACGAACATGTCAGATTAATATTTTTATTAATTAATCCTGCTAATAGTTTCATTACAATAATTACTTTTTTTATAGCCCAAGTGTTAACCGCAACGATGAAAATGGCTCAACAATCAGAAAAATGAGACACAGTGCGCCATGTAATCGAAGAAGATATAATTGCATTGAGAAATAAATATTTCACGTTTATAGTCGCATTAGCAGTATTTTAATGAAATTAGTATATTATTCCTATTTATGCATGTGATGTATCAGAATTGTTCAAATATTTGATATGTTGAGTATAAATATTTGTTTTAAACATCGAGACATAATTGCATGTAATTATACCTTCAATTAAATTGAATCTCGTTAAAAATATAAAAATATTCACAGCAGCATTTTAATGAAACAGACGCCTTAAACTTAAGCTCTATTTAATTTCATAGTTAAATGTTACATAAGAAACATTGCCATTTTCCTAAAACATGAATTTGCTGCTTATAACTAATATATGTTATAACTAATCTACGGATGTTTATACATTTATAACATGCCCACGTTTTTAGAATACAAGAAAACATGTACCGTCCGTCCATCAGGAGATGGCAGTGAGAAACTTGAAGGTACCACGTGATCTCCCTTCTGCGCGCTGCACGTCTACCGCTATTGGCCGAATCGCTCGACAAAGACAGAAACGCGCGTATTAGTGTGACTGTAACAGAGAGATGTGGTGACGCTGAGCGTCTATGTCAGGCATTTCCAGAAGTAGCTCACTTGGAGGCAAATCCCGCGGGCGGGAGAAATAGGCGTCTCTCACGAATTTGCCTCCAAGTGAGCTACAGTATTTCATCGATTATTGTTCACAACACGGGTCTGCGGAGGGAAAATTATGCGCGAGGGATATCATTGTTTGAGGTTTGCCGAACGTAGAGGACAGCCGAGCTCGAGAGGCCTCGGTCACCGAAAAATGTAAACATACCTAATCCGAATTTCCAACTTCTTTATTAATCATTATTTTTTATGGGACTTCGATGACCATATTTGTAGCATTTTTCTAATAAAAATGATACCAAATATGATATAATTCCGATGATATATACTTGTGTAATCGACAATTAAAGTTTCGGGCGCGAGGAAGGATAGCGTATGGGAAAGAAAGAGACGCGGAGAGTCGCAGTCGGCGGCCTTCCTCGCGCCCGAAAATTTAATTGTCTATTACACAAGTAAATATCATCGGAATTATATCATATTTGGTATAATTTTTATTAGAAAAATGCCACAGATATTGTCATCGAAGTCCCATACAAAAATAATGAATAATAAAGAAGTTGGAAATTCGGATTAGTATGGTCTCACCGATATACCCGAGCCGCATGGTGTCATATTTCTCGGCGACCGAGGCCTCTCGAGCTTCACGGCCCCTCAAGGGGATACACCCCGCACTAGTGGGGATATCTCAGGGACAATTATGTCGGAGACATTTGGGACAATTACCGATGAAATACTGTACTTCTGGACATGCCTGGTCTACGTCAACCGTTCCCGCCAGAACGTAAGCATAAGAGTGGGGTCCGCAGCCTGGCCACTGATATATATATATATATATATATATATATATATATATATATATATATATATATATATACTATGGATACGGTATTGCCAAAAGCCAGCTACACAGCTTTTTGTCCCGAATTGAACAGTAGATTTGGATGCCAGCGCCGCTATCGGTCGACCGGTGTACTGTACCCCTCGTACTCCTCTTCACCCCGTGACCCTCCATACTTCGCCATGTGTTTGCGTCCCTCTAGATGGCGTTGCTTTCAATGACGTCATTGACACGCTACGAAATAAAAAGTGTCGATGACGTCCAATCAACTCGATTGAAAGCAGCGCCATCTAGAGGGACGCAAACACATGGCGAAGTATAGAGGATCACGGGGTGAAGAGGAGTACGAGGGGTACAGTACACCGGTCGAACGATAGCGGCGCTGGCATCCAAATCTACTGTTTAATTCGGGACATTTCCAGAATCCGAATACTGTATCCATAGTATATATATATATATATATATATATATATATATATATATATATATCAGTGATCCTGGCGTCTAGAGTGGGGTGTCGCAGTCCCCCGGCACCCCACTGTCGAAAATCACTGCCATCTCCTGATGGATGGACGGTATAGTAACAAACGTTACTGAGGTCTATTCACATTGCCTATCCTAAGGAATTTTTTAAGTGACAAATTGAACTGATTCCCCATACCGATTTTTAAAAAAATAAGCCACAAAATTTAGAATTTGCATAAAGCTTCGTAGTGTTTAGTTATAACAATCACACGGTTGTTTTACACGTCTGGGATGCAGTGATTAATTGAAATCGATTTGTCAATAGCGAGAAGGCGTCTGAATGGGACAATGTGATGAAGCGATTGTCACTAAAGCTACATATAATGACATGGACTAAATTACAGACGTGGCAAGTCGCGAATATTGTTAATAACACCATGCGCAGAATATATTTAACTTAATTAATACCTGCGCATAATCGACAATGTAATCGATACGGACAATTTTCATTACACTAAGTGAACCGACGCTCGAACAAAATGAGGATACGGTTCATTCGTGATTAAGCAAATTACACGTGACACATATTCCCGAGCGGCGACAATTTACAGCAAGGATAACTACGCGAAGCTGAGTATCGTGGGACGGAATATTAAATCATGATAATTATTGACCTTACGCATGCTCCAATGAGAGTCAGGCGTCGGACTTTCTGTCGCCTGCAATGCCGACGTGCAACGAAGAATCTTGCAGTCTGGATCTGTGCAGTCATCCATAAAAAAGCGAAGGCCGGCGCAATATGCTAAACGAAGAAAGAAAGTCGTTTGCGATCTAGAAATTCAAGGTTCGTATTGCGGAAGAAATGAATGTTGAACCGTGGGAAAAATTCTGTTTGATGCAACAAAGATTCTATACTATTGGGCTTATAATTAACTATTCCCTCAATAGTCAATTAGTGTAATTTATAGTCCACTGGCAATTACGGAAATCGAACTGCTTATGGAATAATTTATTAAGGCTTCTATTGTGTGATAAATTAAATTTTATTAGATTCGAACCACGCGAGAGTTCATTAAGTTTATATCACTTCTACGCATCCAACCATTTCAATTTAGTGATTGAAAGCCAAGTATTGAGGATTTTTCAACCACCTAAATTGAACTGATGATGAACATTGCATATTTTTCTATAAAATAGTCGATTGGAAGAAATTAATTTTTGTATAGGTTTTAAGAAATTTACTTGCCAAGATAGTACAGGTTCTTGGTTTTTAAAAACATAAATTCAGCATTATCAATAAACTGTAGATATTAATGCATTTATATCATATACAGTTTTATAAAATACAAGGACAGGTATTATAGCATAAACTAAGAAAATCGTATTTCTACTTGCATTATATTCTGACAATGAAATTTGCGAGGAGTGTTTTTGTCGATAAAGGGAATTTTTTCTTAATTCTGATTTTTATAAAATGACCAACGAAAATGGAAATTTGGATAAATATCCAGTTTGTTAATTTATCAATGAATTCGACTGTCTCCTACCGAGGACATTGGAAATTTAATCAGCATCTGAGATGTCTGGTTTGAGAAGACATAAAAAGATTGCTGACAATTATGGTATCCACAAGATCCTTCTTGTTCCATAAAATCAGTATTAATAAAATTCCACGACGAATTACATTCAAATAGCGTTATTATTTCCATAGATAATAAATAAACTACCGATTTTATGCGTTTGTAGCAAAAATGCGTAGCTACAAAGTTAAGCAATGGAAAAATTTTTAAAATTGATGTCTATCGCTGCAATATTTTTCATCTACTAAAATTATTGAACACAAAATTCCTAAGTGGCTTTTGTTTCTTGAAATTAGTGTATACGATTTTTATTTTGCATAAAAACCCGTAGTCAAATACTAAATAAATGAATGCGTTCTAGTTGCTGATAAATGACTTGGGGAAAAGTCTCCGAGTGCAAAGAAGTAGTTAGTTATCAGCAAACTGCGGATTTTATGAATTTATAACAAAAATGCATAGACGCAATTTAAAATAGTAAAAAGATGACAAGAATTCAAGAATGTCGATATAATATTTTCAACGTATTAAAATGATTAATGAGTAAAATTTATAACAGAAATGCATAGACGCAATTTAAAATAGTAAAAAGATGACAAGAATTCAAGAATGTCGATATAATATTTTCAACGTATTAAAATGATTAATGAGTAAAATTTATAACAGAAATGCATAGACGCAATTTAAAATAGTAAAAAGATGACAAGAATTCAAGAATTTCGATATAATATTTTCAACGTATTAAAATGATTAATGAGTAAAATTTATAACAAAAATGAATAGACGCAATTTAAAATAGTAAAAAGATGACAAGAATTCAAGAATGTCGATATACTAATAAAATGATTAATGACTAAAATAAATTTTTACTTAGCTCTTGTAGCTTGCAATTGAAACATACAAACTAGATCTTGCTGGAAGCTCCGTAGTCTATGTATCAAAAATACAAGTCTTGTCAGCAATAGTGAAATTTGTAGGCACGCCTGGTGGATAGGATACAGTCCGAGGTGTTAATATTACAAACTCCGTATTTATTCATCGCGTTGACTAATGTGCGCCGCATGCTTTTCCTTGTTGGTAGGGCAAAAAGTCAAAAAGTGTCGGGAAGATCGATCCTCGTGGACACCTGGGGCACGGGACAGTGTGAATCGGGCACACCTCTCGAAAATATCGTCCTCCCGTATTCTAACTCGTAAAGTAAACAGCGCAGCGCGATTCAGTGGCCTTTGAGGAGCCGCTGAGAGGCGTAGCGACTATGCAACCCATCTAGGAGACGATGTTAGAGAGGCCCTGGCGAGCATAAATCGCCTAGGAGAGATAAAACGTCGTAGATGGAAGGTGGAACGTGAACGCACACTCACGTGTGCACGTGAACGTGACCCTCGCTGTCCGGGTGATTTGTGAAACAAACTGCTACCAACTCTCTGCTCAGACTTTTTCGGGACACAGCCCTGGGAAAAAACTATCTTCGAATCACCGACCGAAACCAGCATGAAACAACGTTTCTTTTGACCGCTGGCGCTGTGGCTACCGCCTAGCATAATGATAGCAGTGAGACGCGGACAATAGTTCGCCAAAACAGTTCAGGTAAGTCACAAAGAAATCGAATCGTGCACCTACTATTTCTTCTATTTATAATCACTGGATTTCTCAGCTACCAATTTATGATTTTTAGGATTTTTAACATTTTCTTAAGCGGTTATACAACCATGCAAATTTGAAAGAAATTGGGTTATTGAAGTGAAACTTCTTTAGGCGCGTTAGGCCTAAAACCTCGACGCGGTAGGAGTAAAACCGATCTGGCGATGAAACGATGAAACGATGAAACGACGAAACGAAATTCTATTTTATTAGCATATATGGTTGAGGGTTCGGCATTCCTTAACCCTTAACACTCGAGTGGCGACTCTGAGGCGCCACTACAAATTGCTACACCATTATTCAGAATATTGTTTACATGATTAAATTTGTTTATATGTAATAAATTACTAAAGATTTAAATATTATATGAGGTACTATATCAGTTTCGTACCCATATTATGAAAGAAACTTATGTACGATAAAAATATTCTAGGTTAGAAGATATGTTTGGTTTTTTAGTTGAAATAACTCCGAGTGCAAAGGGTTAATAAAGATCATGATAAAATTCCGATGATGCTAAGTGGAGATTTCAACGTGAACTTTGCATCGGAACAATCAAAATTATTAATAGAATTTTTTAGAAGTAAATTAAAATTGAAAATGGTAAATATTCCTAATGAAGCGACAACAAGATCAGGAATAACTCTCGATGCAGTATTTGCAAGACATTTAGACAAAATTGAGTCAAGAATATTTATATCATGTTTTAGCTATCACAAGCCAATTGTGCCAATAATAGAATCATAGTAAATTAAATATCATATAGTGTTAATAAACATTCGAAAAAATATTAAAGAAAGAAGTTTCACTTCAGCCATGTGGTCTAAGCACACACCAATTTTTGTGAACACAGGTTATTTTATCAGAAAAACATATTTCATCAATTGTAAAGTCAATTCTACATGGAAATTTTTAATTGCATATGGATTCTTTAACCCTTTCCACTATAGTGTGATACAAGTTTCGTACAAAGTCTACTAAATATGTGTGTTGCCAATTTCTTTTCAAAATAAAATAGGAATAAAATTATTTTTTGTTCTCGTTAATGTTAATGCAGCCGTTAGAAAATACACAGGCATCCAATAGGTAGCAATTTTCTTTTTCTTGAAGGAAATAACCGACGATAAAGAAATTCGGATGATTGTACCCATAAAATACATCGTTAGTCTTGTGACATAATTTATGTAACAGTTGCCAATCGCAACGTTCGGTGAACGCTTCTGGTCACCAGATGTACAAATATGTCGAAATGCGAAACATACGAGTAATGGCAAAAGGCTATGAGGGATGACTAAACGAAATAAAGGAAAAGAAATGAAAGAAAAGGAGAACCTAACGTCTATAAAACAGTGCAAATCTATATACGGTGGCTCACAAAAGTATTCGCTAGCCATTTAAATCAGAATAACTTTCCTAAAATTTGATCAAACCTCTTGACCTTTTTTGAGCAACTAGAAGAATTGATTTAGGAAATCACGTGCAAAATAGATCTCAAACGGATGCAAAAAGATTTTGAAAAAATTGCAATTAGTAGGAATTACATGAAGAGATGAAAATGGCACTTTCTAAAACTTCTTTATTTTAGCCCACAATGAAAATTTAAAATATGCCTTTTGTAGATCTATGTTAATTATACATATGCCGAAAATTTCATCGAAAACGGTTGACACAGAAAAAAAACGACGCGCATCGAAAGTTGTAAGAAACTATGGATTTTAAGCAAAAACTGACCAAAAGTCGTGAAAAACTGCGATTATCGTGATTTCGATGAAATTTTTAGCATATGTGTAAATAACATAGATCTACAAAACGCATATTTTGAATTTTCATTACGGGCTGAAACAATAAAGTTTTGAAAAGTGTCATTTTTATTTTTTCCTGGAATTCCTACTAATCGCAATTTCTTCAAAATCTTTTTTGCACGTGATTTACTAAATCAACGTTTCTAATTATTCAAAAAAATTCAAGTGATTTGGTCAAATTTTAAGAAAGTTATTCTGATTTAAAGGGCGAGCGAATACTTTTTTGTGAGCCATTGTACATCAGTTAGTCTGTATCTACTGTCAGAAGAAATTAGAATACAATAAGCGAGCCGTTTTAATTAGATTAAAACATAATAATAATATTCAAGGATTTTAGTTTTGTCTTATGCAAGCCTCGCTAAATAGTATTAAACATTTATGCTTGTATAATAACCTTTTCAAGCGCAATAGTATGCTATAATTATGATTTTAACCACTTTCGCAACAATTGTCTACAAGTATTTGTAACTGTAATTGTAGAAGTATGAAAAGAATAGGATAATTAATTGGAATGGGTTCCAAGACGAGTAATATGTTTTAATAATTCAGGATTCACTTGCGCAACCAAGCCGAAAGGAGAATCACGCGCAGTTCGAAGGAGAAGGAGCATTGGAAATAAGAGCAGAAACCAGCGAAGCGACCGTATCTGCATAGAAACGGTGCGTAAACCGTGGATTGCGAACGATTCAATAGAGTATTTCCTACGACCATAAACGAGCACAAGAAAGCAAGTGTTTTACGAGCGAGTTAGCTTGTCAGGAGGCTGCGACTTTTATGACGATCTCCGCAACATCCCCGTACTCTTTGTTCATTGTTCTAACCACGCCTCCGATACAAAGGGGAATAAATTTCATGCGATCTTATCCAGGAACAGGAATATCGGCGATCTATAACGAAAAATGTGATACTTCTTGGTGGGGGGGCGAGGAGAATAGAGCTGGGAAGCACAAAATGGTGCACGATTTCGCCATGTCTATGTCCACAGTGCTTTAATCTTGTGTTTAGTTAACAAGCCAGTCCTTTATATTATTCTTAAAAATGAATGGTAGAGTCTTACTTTTGCAAAAGTTCGTCGTTCATAATAATTTTCATTTCATATTTGTGCAAATTGAATAAATTGTAATTATATTTAATTACTTAGGATTGCGGATTGATAAGCCGCTTAAAAAAAGAAGTAAATGTTGCGAATCCAATAATAAATTAATTGTTTAATCTCAGTGTACTTTTTGGATTAATTGCTCCAAAAGCAAACTCTGATTTTTGATCGAGTTCATCGTTTGTTTTAGAAGCATATGTATTAATCAATTTGGTATTCAACGATTTATTCATACGTTTGTTTCTCTGAAGCACGCCAGGCCAAGATTTATTATAATCACAGCTATGTTAACCTTCTTGCGCTTCGTAGATTGTAACAAAATTTTAGTTAAATCTGTTCCTTGACGTTAAATTGACACAATGGTGAGAAATCATTGTAATGGAAGCAGAAATAATTATCTTTGTAAATTCCTTCTCGCAAGATTGAACATCAAAGGTAAGATGAAACACGTTTAATCCTTAAGTGAACCTTCAAAATGTACTTTAAAAATGCAATGATTCTATTAATATTTATCTCTATCGAAATTGTAAGTACAAACGTTTCGAGATAGTAAAAATTCATCTAAATTCACAAATAGTAACACTATTAATCGTCGCACATTAAATAAACACGTTTTAAAAAGGAATAATTTTTTTTTAAATTTGACCAAACGATTTGAATTGTTCTTAAATATTAGAAGAATTAGTTTACTAGGTAATATGAATAAACATTTTGTAGATTCAATTAAGTTATATATACGCACAAAGTTACATCGAAATCGGTTGACGCACAAACAAACAATAGGCATTAATATATTTAAGACTCTTTGAACTTTAAGTTTACGATTGATCTAAATCACAGTTTCTCACGATTTTTGCCCAGTTTAATCATTTGTAGCTCATAATAACGTTAATCATAGTAACTTAGGTCTACAAGCACTACGTTTTTAATTATCATTACAGTAACAGACGAAAAAAGTTAAAAATTGAACCATTATATATTATTTCTTCACAATTTCGTCCAGTAACAGTTTCCAAATAAATTTTTTTCACATTCTCTAGTAAAAATCTTTCCAGTATTTCAAATAAAAAAACCCGTCGTTTTAACAGATTTTTAATAAACTATTCCATTTTTAATGGGTGTGCCGATACTCTGTTTAGACACTGCAAGTGTCAATCAAACTTTCATGCGACAGTGATACCAGAAAGTTAAGCGGTTTCGCGTTACTTTCGGTTTTACGGCAAAGCGGCATGGAAGATGAACGGACGGGTAGGAAGAAATGGCTTTCACGATAACGTAACAGCGAGAGTCGCCGATAGCTAGAGACGGACACGGTTGATGAACCTTCAGCGTTGGATGGAGCCAAGGTCGGGATAGGATAAGCTGCCCGTTTTTCAGTCGGCACAGCGTACAGCCGGCGACACACTTACGAGACGTTGACCTCGGCGACCGGCTCTGTAAACACGGGGAATATCTTCATTTGCGTGTTTGTAGGCGGCCGTGGTGCCGAGAGAGCCCGTATGCACGCAGAATAAGTGGGCAGCTGCTGCAACGGCTCTCGCAGACTCGAATCCTATCTGGGTAACCCGGTCCCAGAAACTCGTTCCGCCCTTCCGCGGATCCTGCTGAACCGTACCACGCCGGTCGCCTTCGAGCCGGTCAGGAAGCGGACGTCGAAATTCTTTCGACTATGTCTTCCTTGTGGGTGAACAGGAATTGTAATCGATACGCTCACACGGAACGACTTTACTATCCTTCCATCTTCAACCATGTTGACCTCTATGCGCGGAACAATTGAAGGATTTACGGTAACACGCCTGCCTCAATTTTTTACAAATTTTCTGTTCCACTTCGTTTAATCTGCATCTCTATTTTGATCTTGGTACAGAGTTGATTGTACTACGATTTAATTTACGGTTACATTGATTAGAACTTCTTTGATGTTTTTAACCAGTTAGCTGTGTTAGCCGAGTATACTCGTCATGGAATCAAAATTAATTGCTTGCTATTTATGGTAAAATTGTAGTGAAAATTAAAACGCATTATTAATTTGTCGACATTTTAGAATTTTTCGAGTCAAAGACGAAGTAAAGAAACGAAACAAAGAAATTAACGAGATGTCAATATGTGATAAATAAAGTTCTCAAAAATTTTTAGTAGCCGCATGCAAAGTCGAGCTACACAGTTAACTGGTTAATTGTCTGCCTTTGTATTCTCCAATGGTTGTGTATCCACAACTACATAATACTATTTTACTTCAGTTAGGAGGAAATTAATAACATATGTATTCAATGGAAGCTGTTCGAAAGCTTCATCGCCACGCTCGATGTAATAATAGAAGGGATTAATAAAAATATAGAGATACTTTCTGAATTTACCGTGAAGCCCCCTACAGTCTCGTGTAAACATACGGTCTTACTTATGTTAACCAAGGTGACCTTGGTATCGCTATGTAAACAGTAGTTTAAGCTGACCTTGGTATCTCTACGTAAAAAGTAGTTTAAGGTGACCTTGGTGTCTCTATGTAAATAGTAGATATGTAAAACTATTATCGGAATTCATTTTATCGTCATTTTCTATTTTAAAAAATTTTTATTTTTATTTAGAAATAAGTCAAACTAGCTAGAGAGATCAAAGTACATTTTGCAAGCATTTTGTATTTTCCAGATATAAAAAAATAGTGGATAGAGAATAAATAGATCGCATAGGTTTCACCACAATTTCAGATGAAACGATCAGATAAAATTACCTGGAGTTCGTTACACGAAGTTAAATTTGCGGATAGCAGGGCCGAGCGATGCGAGAAATTCGGCGGAGGACCACGCGAGCAAAAAGCAATGTATATCGTATCTTATGTGGGTAACCCGGTTCCGAAACTCGTTTCGCCCTTTCAAGGATCCTCGAAGCAGGGTTTCGCCGAAACCTCCAGGAAGTAACAGGATAATGTCGTGCGACGGCATTTTTTCGCAAAGTAGATTCGTCGTTGATAATAAAACCGCGTTTTATGAGGCAAGATGTGAATCGTGCAACAGGAAACTCTTGAATACGAATTAACGTTATTTAAACGTACATAATATAGCAGATTAGAGATGTAATATGTGTAAATCGAGTCTATTATACAGGATGAGGCAACAACTATTAGCACCTCAGATATCTTCGAAACTATAAGTTTCACAGAAATATTAGCTGAAATAAAATTGCACAGTACGAAGGGGACCATCCGGTGGCGATAATAGTTTTTTTGCAGGTGGAGGTACTTCGGACATTTGAAGGTCACCTCCATTTTTTTAAGTGGATCGGTATGTTTTTGCTTCCATATCATGATAGAGGATCTTAAAACGAGTTCAACGATCTATTACATAAGGTCATTGAAGGTCATAATTCACTTTTAGGAACACAAACTACCGGTTTGCCTAAGTTTATCACACACATTTATAAATGTTTAACGCGAAGGCTGAGACCGATGTGGATACGGTTCAGCATACAAGTTTTTCGCCCTTACGGAATTTTGTTGGCATTCGCCATAAATAAGAAGCATACCGACTTGATCTTCAAACGGATACATCGTGCCGGATTGAACGATTTATCGATACTAATCTTATCATGTTTATCTTATCCTACAAATTTATTAAAGTGTCTTTCAAGCAGTGTCTATTTTCAGTGAAGTAAACGGTGAGCATTACGCCTTCCTCTACTGTTTACAATACGTATGTTTCATTTACTACCAAAACCGTAAGTATTATCGCCTTTCTCTACTTTCTATGACCTTCAACGACCTTATGTAATAGGTCGTTGAACTCGTTTTAAGATCCTCTATCATGACACGGAAGCAAAAACATACCGATCCATTTAAAAGAATGGAGGTGACCTTCAAATGTCCGAAGTACCTCCACCTGCAAAAAAAAACTATTATCGCCATCGGATGGTCCTCTTCGTACTGTGCAATTTTATTTCAGCAAATATTTCTGGGAAACTTATAGTTTCGAAGATATCTGAGGTGCTAATAGTCATTACCCCACCCTGTATATACTTCTAACCAACATAAATTTAAATATGGAACTATAAGAACAATCGAATGATTAAATCAACGAATAACGAAATGATCGGACAATAAAATAAATGAGCCGTTGCTGGACCAATTGACCGACTGATCAAACAATTAAACAATAACTGAATAGCAAACTTATCGAATCAATGGGTGGCATCAAGATTGTACGATTGGATCATCAAACAATAGGACGCATCTAGTGATTAAATGAGAATCGAATGATTAAATGAGAATCGAATACTGTTGAGATAATATCGAGTAATGATCGAAGAAACAGAAGAGTTACTAGAAAATAACAACCTCAAGTAACAATTTTCTTCTGTTAACATTCCGAAAATCTCGGAGCATCCCGGCTGTTTCAAAACACGTTATTCACCTGTTAATACACCTGAGCCAAGGATTTCTCAATCTAGCCTTAACACTTTCGGGTAAAGAAGAAATTACATAACAATAGCACACCTCCCTTCCATAGTATACGTTGCCAAAAGGACACGTTCGTAGCGCAAGCACAGCGCTAATTAAATATTTTACAATCGAAATACCGCATCTCTCAGCCGATCTTAAGACCATTCGAAAGTTCCTGCAAACTAAGAGCCAATGCTAGGTGCACAGAGAAAGACATAACGCACTTGTTAAATTTAATAGCTGGCCGATTAAATTAGATTGGCGAGTAGATACCGATGTCAATACTAGTTCAACCGTAATATGATCGTAATATTCACACAAACGAAATCCTTTTAATTAACTCGTTTCTATAACATCGTCGCTGAATGGGGTCGTTAACCAACCCAGGTACAGCCCCATCGATTTTATGGCATGCACCCAAATCTAGCAGCTGCCTGCTGGCCAGAATAATGCGCCGCGCGAGCACAGAAACTAATTCAATTAGCAGTTAGACTCCAAACTTGACGTTATCCGTCTAGAACTGCAACTGTTCGATGTTGCAGAAATAATTGGACACAGAACCGATCGAGATCTAGATCTATCGAACGAAATCCTGGACATTATTCTCTTCCGGCCAAAGCCGTTCCAATCGCTTGGCGCTATTTCTTAACCCTTTGCACTCGAATGGTGACTCTAACAGGAAAAATTGCCATACCATCATTCAAAACTGTTTTCGGTAGTATTAAGTTCGTCTCTATCCTATAAATTACTAAAAATTTAATTCTCGTATGAGAAAACAAGATTAATTTCATGTGGACAATGTAAAAAATATACATGGAATAAAAATGTTCTATGCGGAAAGAATATCGTCATTTTAGGATTAAAAAGGCTTGGCGCTATTTCTTAACCCTTTGCACTCGAATGGTGACTCTAACAGGGAAAATTGCCATACCATCATTGAAAGCTGTTTTCGGTAGTATTAAGTTCGTCTCTATCCTATAAATTACTAAAAATTAAATTCTCGTATGAGAAAACAAGTTTAATTTCATGTGGACAATGTAAAAAATATACATGGAATAAAAATGTTCTATGCGGAAAGAATATCTTCATTTTAGGATTAAAATCGCTTGACGCTATTTCTTAACCCTTTGCACTCGAATGGTGACTCTAACAGGGAAAATTGCCATACCATCATTGAAAACTGTTTTCGCTAGTATTAAGTTCGTCTCTATCCTATAAATTATTAAAAATTGAATTCTCGTATGAGAAAACAAGCTTAATTTCATGTGGACAATGTAAAAAATATACATGGAATAAAAATGTTCTATGCGGAAAGAATATCGTCATTTTAGGATTAAAATCGCTTGGCGCTATTTCTTAATCCTTTGCACTCGAATGGTAACTCTAACAGGGAAAATTGCCATACCATCATTGAAAACTGTTTTCGCTAGTATTAAGTTCGTCTCTATCCTATAAATTATTAAAAATTGAATTCTCGTATGAGAAAACAAGCTTAATTTCAGGTGGATAATGTAAAAAATATAAACAGAATAAAAATATTCTACGCGGAAAGAATATCTTCATTTTCGGATTAAAATCGCTTGGCGCTATTTCTTAACCCTTTGCACTCGAATGGTGACTCTAACAGGAAAAATTGCCATATCATCATTCAAAACTGTTTTCGGTAGTATTAAGTTCGTCTCTATCCTATAAATTACTAAAAATTCAATTCTCGTATGAGAAAACAGGTTTAATTTCAGGTGGACAATGTAAAAAATATACATGGAATAAAAATGTTCTACGCGGAAACAATATCTTCATTTTAGGATTAAAATTGCTTCGAGTGCGAAGGGTTAAAATTATCTGTCATGGAGTACCCTGCCCAGATAAGAACCAGATATTGCTCTAAATTCGAGAGTAACTCTGATTTCGTGAAACAATCCGTATCTCCCACTTTAGCTTTAGTTCCTTTGGTATATTGAGCTTCGTTCAATAGCATAATTTTTTGAAACCAAAGGCTCTTGTAATTCAATCAATAAAGAGCATTAGGGCCCGTTCAGACACGGCGGAATCCGCGCGATTTGAACCGCGTCAAAATTGGCAGTCGTTCAGGAAGCGGCGGTAACAACAAGAGGGGCGAAGTATTAGCTCACAGTACGAAGATGGATGTCGAAGAAACAATATCAAACCGCGCGATTTCCTTCAAATACCTGAACGCTCTCATAAGATCTAGAAGTGCCTTCTTTATATTAATAGAACTTATATATGTAATATTAGGTCGTCCCATAAGTTCGTCCCGCAGATGTCTTCTAATGAAAAAACCACAGGAATTTTATAGTGAAGGAATAATGTCTTTACCAAAAAGGTGGCAAGGGGTTGTAGAACGATAGAATGATTACATTTTTTCGTAAGCATTGAAAGATTATTTAAAATATTAATCTAAATAGTATAACAGTAAACGGTAAGAGCTTATGGGACGACCTAATACAAAATTCAAAAAACTAGCCCAGAATTAATCTTCGCTATGGAATTATTGTAATTACTGGAAAACAAGCTCATGTGCATGGCTTGTGCGGTTTTTACTACCGGGTGCATGTTGTTATTAATATTTTCATGCAATTTCTAAGCACGTAAAAAGTAACGCTTCTGTAGAATATTTTTTGCAAAATATTAATACTCATGAGAAGTCTTGAACATGTACATATTTTTCTTTACTGTCACTAAACAGTTTCTAAAATAAACGATGAAATAAGGGTTCGACAATCGAACTCTTGTCAGGGCTGTCTCTGCTTTCAATGGCTACTATTAAGTTACAAATATTTAGCGAAAGCTTGCAGGGTATCTAACGAGCGTGTCAACTAATTCTCACCGCAGAGAGGAGACCGATAAATATGAACCTTTCGATCCCCGTTGGCCGTGTCGCGTGAACCATCGCCAGACTTTCTCCGCTCGAATGGAAACCACGGGGAAGACTGGATCCCAACGATCGGAGAACGTGAACTTTCGAATGCGTAGGTTACTTTTGCGTCACCTTTCGGGATCGTTAGCTCGAATGTCGTGCATTCGATTCGTCTTTGCGGCGCGATATACATACTACCTCGAACACAGCCTTTTCGTTTCCTCTTTAATTGACTTCTTGTAACTTATAGTTCTGTCGAGATCCTGGTGTTCTCCTTTCCACAACGACGTAAGAACCTTTGCGATTATTTTGGGATTACAACAGAAAGTCGAATCACCTTCTCGTTGTACTTTCAAAGAACCCCGCGCTAATCATATGGAAAATCTATCTCGGTAAAATCAGTTCGATTTTTCATATGTTGTAGCTTATGATGTACTGAAGAAAAGATGTAAAGGGCACAAAGCTCAATAACACGTTGACAGCCGTGTCACCCATATATGGGTGACGGAATTATTTGTCCATATTTAAAAATTAATTATTACGCTAATGTAATCATTGTATCAAATTTGGTTAATATCTGGAAAATGTAAGAAGGTTAAAACGTTAGTCAGTGTCACACATTTTAATTCTGTAATCATTATTTTATTAAATATATTGTTTCGATTTTATGAAATTTTTGAGGTCGCTGCTTTGGCAGTCAAAGTGATAATGGACAGTTATCGAGTTATAATCAGTCAAACATGACAAATTCGAGCTGCCGAATACTCAAATCTCGGAAGTATTTATTTTTTGGAAAAATGTTTGAAACAAAAATAGTAGGGTTTCACAAAATCTGTTAGGTGATGTCATTATTTTTGAATTTTGAATGACCTGGAAAAGGTCTGTGAACAGAAATCTTTCACAAAAATCTTTGCGTGTCACAGCAGAGATAAGGACCCCACGGTTCGTCACTCCCGTAGTATTTTTTGACTCTAAACCCTCTCTGCCGTGTGTGTGTTTGTTTGCGTGTGCGTGCGTGTGTGTGTGGATTAATAAAAAAATTATCTTATTTTGTATTACTAAACAGAATGAAGACCAAAATGTATGGAATACACTGATATCAATAATATAAATATCGGACGTAGCAATGCCAGAAAGTAATAGCATTCGGCAGCAATGACGCTAGTATGTTGCCAACTTCATTTAGGTCGCGCAACTTGAAAATCGAAGGAGTGGGGTGGCGAGAGTGGGGGTGCGGCAAGCGTGTAAAGTAAATATACTTCTTGAGATTTGAGTACTCGGCAGCTCGAATTTGTCATGTTTGACTGATTATAACTCGATAACTGTCCATTATTGAACTTTGTGACCATTACATCTTTTGTTCAGTAGATCATAAGCTACAACATATGAAAAATCCAACTGATTTTACCGGGATAGATTTTCCATATGATTAGCGCGGGGTTCTTTGTCAATGTTCACTTAACACTTTACCGACCGGTAGCCGATTAATCGGCTTTTTGACCCCAACTCTCACCGACCGGTAGCTGATTAATCGGCTTTTTGTCCCCAACACTCACCGACCGATAGCCGATTAATCGGCGTTTTCTCCCCAACGCTCATAGAGCCGGTGACAGGGAAGATCTGCGGCCGAGTGGCCGGTGAGAAGTACATAGGATGTTGAACCGCTACCGGTCGGTAAAGTGTTAAATTCAAATTACAATATTTCATCGATAATCGTCGCCACCACGGGTCCGGCCGGCGACAATCAACGTTCACATAATACTATTCTTTGACTTGTGCCGAACATAGAAAATTCGACTATTTTCCTTTGTAGAATTCTCCACCGTTTATGGGCTTGCTTGAAATTTTCTTTGTTAATGTTCATTTAAATTCAAATTACAGTATTTCATCGATAATCGTCGCCACCACGAGTCCGGCCGGTGACAATTAACGTTCAGATAATACTATCATTTGACTTGTGCCGAACATAGAAAATTCGACTATTTTCCTTTGTAGAATTCTCCACCGTTCATGGGCTTGCTTGAAATTTTCTGTAAATTTTAGTATCGCACGTGTTCGCGCATCGACGACAGTGTAGTTTGCAAAACGCGACCCGTCGGAGCTTATGCCGCGTTTCATAGGCAAGACGTGGGGCCCGAAAGAAGAATAAAAATTCGCGATGACCGAAACTGATGAAGACATGCCGGCGAGCAGCTTAGAGAAACATCCTTCGCGTGCATTTCTCGCCACCATTTACTGTATTTAGATTAGTTCGCGGGGGAACCCTCCTGTCAAATAACTTCTGCTTCCAGTCCTCCTCTGCGTTCCTCTTTCCGCTGCGCGCTGTCTTCCCCGAGCTGCTAATAATTCGTTTTACGACTGCTCCTTTCAACCCTCGTCGGCCAAGACCTTCTTTTTTACTCCCGGCGAAATCTTGATGACGACGGTATTACGATATTGAAATCCGGATCGTAAATTCTGATCGCCGACGATTGCGCTCGAAATTGAAGTATCCTTTCAAATTTAAAATACTCGCGGGCGGGAACGGCCCGGCCGGCTTGAAATAGAGAACTGCAATTATGGCTAACGATAATATATTTTTGAAAGGTAACACTTGTTTTGCTAAAAAGAAAATAAGATGAACATATGGTCTGCACACGAGCACGTTAGTTCTAAGGTAATTTGGATCTCAAACGTGTTGGTTATTACTAGACTGTGGATTTTAGCAAAGTTGAGCATATGAAAATCGAAGTTGTTGAAAAATTATAAAAATTGAAGATATATATAATTTCTCCTCTATTAAGATCATTACGGGAAGAAGTAACATTCAATTTAGTTTCTATTTCCTGCAATCGGTGTAGAAAATTTTTATTTTGCATAAAGATCCATAGTCTAGTTATTACCATTACTCATAAAGAAAACTTGTTTATATTAACAGTTCCAAAAAATGGATTAACCAAATTTGTCTGCAGTTTCAAATGATTTTATAATTTTGAAGAATTAATTTTAAATTGCTATAAGCATTATTGGTATTGTAACATTATTACTCTGATTAACACTAAACCTACCACTGCGGTTCAAATGAGACGTTTTAGATTTTTTATTTCAAAATTATTGAAGTTATCAAAATTCTTTCATTAGAAATAATTATGCACTTTGCTTTATTGAAGTATGTATTCTAATAAAAATTACATCAAATCTAAAATAAATTCAATCGTCCCATTTTTATAAGGCAATAAATAACTAGCCAGCTTTAATAGTTGGTGGATTTAGTATTAATTTTCCTAATTCTTACAGCTTCAATGACTTATTTCATGGCAATCATACGTGTACATGCATTCATTTTGTAACATGCTTCGAATGATCCATCACAACTTCGCACTGCTACTTTCACTTACAAAACATTTTGTCGCATTCCTACATAGAGAATTCATGAGTATACATACAAAATATGAAATTGATATATTCATTAGTAGACTTTATTCACTACCATTCGCAAATTTTTAAAATGCACTCAATCGTTTGCATTGCAATCCATCAGAAGATTAACCAATATTTCAAAATGTTTTAGAGTCACTACAGTGCACGAACGTCATCGTCCCACAAAAGGGATGATGACTACATTCCAACAAGTTTAGTTTATTCTAAACGAAGGCAACCCAATTAATTCTCTCAGAAGCAGTAGGAAGCAGTATGTTCATTAGTAGACTGTGAATTTTTATTCACTGTGCCATTTGAAAATTTTCAAAATGCAAGCAAACGTTTGCATTGTAACCCATCAGAGGATTAACCAATATTTCAAAATATTTTAGAGTCACTACAGTGCACGAACGTCATCGTCCCACAAAAGGGATGATGACTATATTCCAACAAGTTTAGTTTATTCTAAACAAAAGCCACCCAATTAATTCTCTCAGAAGCAGTAGGAAGCAGTATGTTCATTAGTAGACTATGTATTTTTATTCACTGTGCCATTTGAAAATTTTCAAAATGCAAGCAAACGTTTGCATTGTAACCCATCAGAGGATTAACCAATATTTCAAAATATTTTAGAGTCTGCACGGTGCACGGACGTCATCGTCCCCCAAAAGGGATGATGACTATATTCCAACAAGTTTAGTTTATTCTAAACGAAGGCCACCCAATTAATTCTCTCAGAAGCAGTAGGAAGCAGAGTGCGAGATCGATGCGGACTCGAATCGAAGAAGATATTCGGGGCGGGGAGTTGCAGCAACCAATTTTCGAGCACGATTCTAATTCGGCCGAGGGCGAGAAGGTGACTCGGGGTCTATTAGCCGAATTTATCGAGGGGTTCGTGGAATCAAGATGCAATTTCGAGGCTTCTCCCGCGGCGCGGAACGCAGCCACGGCGTATCGTGGAGAAAGCATGATACTGGGAGCGCAGAAACGTTGGGGAACGAACGAAGAGAGAAAGCCAAGGAGCCAGACGGTAAAGGGAGAAAAGGAAGGGCGTAGGTTCTAGGAACCGTCGTGCTCGCGCATCTTCATTATCCACGTTCAGGGCCTAAGGGCATCCGTGTATACAACAGTGGAACCGTGCTTGGACTCGATCAATTAGCGTACAGACTTCGTGATCCGAAAGCGCAAAAAGGACCAATAGAAGATCCACGTACCGATGCACTTTCCGTTTATGAAAGCAGCCCTGGTCGTTACCCCTGACTTCAACGGCGCAGCTTTCGACGGAATGCACCGAGACGCAGCTTTTCTGATGTAGTTTTGTTAAGGATTTGCGACGGACGATCGTTGAAGGTACTGCCTCGTTAAATTGTTAATGTGACTGGTGAACGACAATCGTTTTCTTAATGGACTCTTGGTAGTCATGGATGAGTAGAGTATCTTTATGCATTCATGAGAAAAATGAACAAATGAAATTTAAAGCAATAGACAGGTTATAAGAATTTAACATTGAACCTACCGGGCTTTAGAAGTAATTGATATACAGGGTGTCCTACGTAACAGTTTTCACAATTTTTGAAGTACTTGCGGTAGCCTGACAAAAAATAATTTCAACAAAAGTTGATCAGTTTTCGATTGACTATAGATTGCAATAAAAAAAAGTTTGAAAAAACTTTTTTTTATAGTATTGTCAAGGTCACCTTCATTTTTTTAAATGGCACTTTGTATTTTTGACTTAACAGTATTATAGCCCGTGTCAAGACGAATTCAACGACCTGGTATACCATGACTTTGAGATGACCTTGAAGACGGAGAAATGAAAATTTCAACAAAACATGACAATCTGCTTGAATGGGTGATAATAACTTGTGTTTATTATTAAGACTCGAAATTACATTCAATTCAGAAACCTTGATTAAATGAACGCAAACGATTTCGTAAAAAAGTCACATTAAATGTTCGAATTGAAATTCGTTTTGTTGTAGGCACAATTCCGTTGTTCGTAGTAAATTTGTGTTGATAACATTCAAGAACTTCGCTACGACAGTATCGTAGGAGCAACCAATGCAAATTTACTACGAAGAACGGAATTGTGCCTACAACAAAACGGATTTCAATTCGAAATTTGATGCGCCTTTTTTACGAAATCGTTTGCGTTCATTTAGTCAAGGTTTCTGAATTGAATGTAATTTCGAGTCTTAATAATAAACACAAGTTTAATACAATCACCCATTCAAGCAGATTGTCATGTTTTGTTGAAATTTTCATTTCTTCGCCTTCAAGGTCATCCCAAGGTCATGGTATAGTAGGTCATTGAATTCGTCTTGACACGGGCTATAATACTGTTAAGTCAAAAATACAAAGTGCCATTTAAAAAGATGAAGGTGACCTTGACAATACTATAAAAAAAAAAGTTTTTTCAAACTTTTTTATTGCAATCTATAGCCAATCGAAATCTGATCAACTTTTGTTGAAAATATTGTTTGTCAGTTTATCGCAAGTACTTAAAAAATCGGGAAAACTGTTACATGGGACGCCCTGTATGTTGCTTAATAAAAATGAGAAGATTAAGTTTATGTTGATCTTGTGCGGTTCGTATTATAATATGTGCTCTACTAAATATATTCATTGAATCATTTACCACGAAAGCATATTTATATTGTCAATAATTGTAAAATACAAAATCTGGAACCGGTCATTTTGATCGATGATGGTAGGTGTACTATTAAGAACGTGAATGCATTTGATTGAGATTATTGAAATTGTGAAAGAAAGAATGAAACTTTTGTTTGACTGCTGCTTGTTGCAATTGATGCAAATAATTTTTATTTTGCATAAAGATCCGCGGTCTATTCATTACTGTTGCCACACCATTTGAATTCATTCAATTCAACGAATTGAACGGTGCACCATGCAACAAAACAGACATATAAATGAATACCATTTTCTAATATAGTATATACGACAGACTAATCAGCACAATAGATCGTAAATTTTCTTGTTAAAAAAATCCAACTAAGATAGCAGTTAATTAAGACTCGGTCGAATAGTAATTGTACGGCAGCGCATTGTGCATGAGAATGTCTAAAACAGATATTCTCAAGACTCGATACCAATATAGAAAATTCTGCTTTGTTCGAGAAGCTATTCTATTAGCGATTGTATCAATAATAATTAACTGTGTAATGAAGCCATTATTGTGATTGTTGCAATCTTCAGGAATGCTTCCTGATCGTACAAGCATTAAATCTTTCGTAAAAGAATGATTAAGAAGGTGAAGATTTCATGCGTCGAATCTTATAAATATTAATCAGTAGACTGCAGATTATTCTGCAAAATAAAAATTGCATCAGTCGCAAGGAACAGTAGCCACATAGAAAATTATATAAATAATATCAATGAATCTACATAAATGGTTTTAACATTTTTAATGTTTCAAATGTCACCCACTCATTTTTGCTATGAATGCATAAAATGTGCACCCAAGATAACATGTATAGTAATAAACATTAATGACACCTATACTCTATGCTCGTCGTAAGTAATTTTTTGGTTGACAAATTAAATTTATTCCTCACCCTGGTTTTCATAAAATAAGTCATGAAATTTTGAATTTGCATAATAAGATTTAACCCCTTGCCGTACCATTTTCTTTGCGACTACAGCGATTAGAACATTTTAATCCCCAAAAATTTCACATATGATGAAAGAAAGTTTATATTTTTCGTATAGGTACATTTGCATTAATCCTTACATATTGAGAAGAAAAATACAATTTTATTTCGCCTGAAAAGAAAGGCATAACATTCATATTTTTTGACATTATTGAAAATCTTCATCACGAGTCTGACTTGTTAAAATACGGCAAGGGATTAAGCTTAATATCACCTTCCGCACATTTTTCAATAATTCACTAATTATTCAATAATTATATATTTATTCAATAATTATATAATTAATTATATAATTATATAATTAATTATTCAATAATTCACTTACTTTTGTTATACAATTTTACGTATTCGTAATTGCAAAGTCGCACAGCGAAAATGTCAATCGATAGACCGACGAAGTCGAATCTCAGAAACCGAATCTCCATTTGCACGATACACGGTTCTTACGGAAGTATTGTTGCCATTCCCTGCAGCTGCGACTTGCGTCAGCGCATAATCATTCCGATGAAAAATCCAAAGACAAGTTTATTTTTACACCGCGTCCATAAAAAGTGTTCGCAATCACGTGGACGCGACATCCGCGAGGGAAAATTGCATGCGAAACCAAGAGGATCATTTGACGGACTACAACAGTAGTCTAGGTGAAATATGTCACGCGAATTCACGTGTTTCACGGAACACACGCTTACTATACTTAGCAGTTTACACGGCACTGACCGTAATGCGAATCGCGCGCGCGCGCGCGCTGCTCGGTGACAACGGACTGTCACAAAGAACGTCCTCGTGCCACATCCGCCGAAGTGAAAACATATTTTCGCCCGTGATATTTGCAGCCGTTGCAGTAATCAGTAAAATTTCTGCAATAATTACTTGACTAATTACCACCTGGCGGAACAATGCTCCGCGCGCATGCTATTATATTATATTATTGTGCGCGCGTGGAGGACAACTAAATGCAATGAAGGAGACGTTGATTCTAACTTTTGCAAACGTATGCGATCGTTATTAGAAGCAACCTAACACAGTTTGCGGATCGAGAAGATTGACAACGGAGAGAGTGATCCCTCCTTGCATTCCTTCGTACAAAAGCGTTCGTGAAAGTTTTGTCGAATCGCGCGGCTACGTTAACACGCGAGAAACGTGTCCAGAACGTCAATGGACACGGCCGAACCGATGATGCATCGATAGCTCGGGATATATTGATTTATTCAGTCCGTGTCGCGTCATTTCAAATTCATATTAAGAAAATTGATACCGGATCGATTCATTGCCGACTTTCGGATGACGCGGGGTTTGCTTTGTCAAGCAACTGTGCATAGAGAGCTCTAAATCCGTTTCGAATGACTTGCTTTAATAGTTCAAGGGCTTCGAGAGGTATCAGATAAGCTGGAAAGTCTTCAAATCGTGAGTTCTTAATCTCATAGCCTCTTTGGTAGTCTCAGAGATGCTTGGGGACCCAAGAATCTCTCTATAGACTTGAAAGCCTTAACACTAGGTTTACGCAGCACTAAAATTGAATATTTTACATTGCTTTATAAAAATAATAAAATTGTATTTATTTAGATCTTCAGCGATTTTTATTGTAATATGTACACAAAAAAATAAATCTATTTAATAATTACTCACAAATAGCTCCTTACACTCTTAATAATCGTAATTTAAAAATTTTCGAATCCGTCATTTTGACAGGCTCCGTAAATCTAGTGTTAACCGTCCGTCACTGCCGCACCATTTTTGTGTACCGTCACTGGCTGCGGACTGTGGCTCCGCATACTATTTTTCATACAAATAGGAAAGCACAATATTTTATTTATTATTTAAATGAAATAATAAAGATATAAATGTATAATCAAAGTATGTTTATTGTTTATTTTATGAAAAATACGGGACAGAACATGAGTTTAGATTATAATCCTAAGTTCAAACAAAAGAAGCATTTTAGAAGAAAAATTTTATAAAAGAAAAGTTAGAGAGAGTAGCACTTAGTGCATACACATATTATGTGTTCTAGGCACATAAATATGCCACATGTTTTACATGAAAACCGCGTTGATCTGTTTTTTTTCCTATCGCAGTAGCTGCAGCGTACTCGTGAATTTACGGAATTGACTACAGGCTCCGCATTTTCTATTCCAAGTATTTCTTTTATCCTTATTGTTATCGTTTTAGGTAAATTAGTTCCGATTGCTCGAGCATGGAGATGATTTTCCACTAATTCGGAAGCAAGCAAATGTAGAAATTTCCTCACTTTAAATCCGCTGACACTTTTCAGCCGTACGTGGGTCGTAATGCAATAAATTAAATAAAAAGGCACTATGACACCTTCTAAAAAAACAGACATCACCTAACTCGATCGTAGCATAAACCCAGACTGAAATTGGAGCTGGCGACGAAAAAAGTAATTATTACTGGCTACGGACTCACACTCCGCAATCTATTGTAGCAGCCACAAAAACGCACGCACGCAATGCTAATTTGGTACAGATAATTTTGATACCTCCCTCGAAGAATACCTAGACGGAAAGGGCCGTAAAGTTCCTCCACACTCTGTAAATTAAAAACAAAATACGCTGCGGAGTGTGAGTCCGCGCGCCAGTGACGGAAGGTTAAGAACTCATGAATTACAAATCTCCTGAAGGTCTTAAGACACCTAAAGGTATCAAAGGTCTCACAGAACTCAGTTGAGACTCAAAGACACTAAACGTATTAACAAGTCCAGAGATTCCAACGATCCGAACCCTAGAATGTTGATAAACTGATGAATCTCGAGAACCCCAAAGATCTCTAGAATTCCAAAGACCCTGAAGATATCACGACTCTCAAGAGACTCAAATATCCCGAAGGTTTCACAGGTCTCAGGAGTCCCAAAAACCGTAACGATCCCGAAGATTTCAAGGATCTCAGGGATCGACATCCCTTAAGGATCGACTCCTTAAGGACCTGGAGATCTTCGAAGGAGACTCATCTTTGGGACTTTTGGACTCGAAGATTTCAAGGATCTCAGAGTCCTTAAGGACCTGGAGATCTTCGAAGGAGATCCACCTTTGGGACTTTTGGACTCTAAGATTTCAAGGATCCCAGAGTCCTTAAGGACCTGGAGATCTTCGAAGGAGATCCACCTTTGGGACTTTTAGACTCTAAGATTTCAAGGATCTCAGAGTCCTTAAGGACCTGGAGATCTTCGAAGGAGACTCATCTTTGGGACTTTTGGACTCTAAGATTTCAAGGATCTCAGAGTCCTTAAGGACCTGGAGATCTTCGAAGGAGACTCATCTTTGGGACTTTTGGACTCTAAGATTTCAAGGATCTCAGAGTCCTTAAGGACCTGGAGATCTTCGAAGGAGACTCATCTTTGGGACTTTTGGACTCTAAGATTTCAAGGATCTCAGAGTCCAAAAGTCTCAAAGATGGGTCTCCTTCGAAGATCTCCAGGTCCTTAAGGAGTCGATCAAGACCTTCAAAGATATCAAGTTACCAAAACCCTGACAGTCCATGTGCTCTGAATTAGGTGTCCCGAACAGAATCCCGGGCCAACAATATGAATTTACCATGTAAGTTTTGCACCATCAAGATACGCAGCTTAGGATTTGATGTAACCAACATGAGTTAAGGGGTTTCGTAGGTAAATGTTCTCCGATCGAAGTTAAGTCCGATGTTATTGTGTCAAGTTCAATGGGTCTAGAATGATCTGTAACAGGTTCTGCGAGTCCGAGTTCGGCTGTATCGGATTCTGTGGGTACTGGGTCAGCTGTATCGAATTCCACATATCGGAGACCATCTACAATCGAATCGCATTTGTTCATCCGTTTTGTACATAACCTTTATACAGCCGTAGTTCAGCCATCGGAGATATTTACAGCTAATATTAGCAATTTTTGACACATTTTACGATACTCTTTAGCATACGCTAGCACCATCTACAACCACGTTAAGCGCAATCAAGGTTTAATTGCCATCACCCCCGATGTTATAAGTTAACACGCGAAGCAGTTGAACGGCTGGCAGTGCATTTGTTTTGCTTTTTAGCCGGCTACGTTCACGGTCACGTGCCTGCACGCCACGCACAGGCCCTTTGCCCTTCGTGCCGATAATTTTATGGTCCGTGATTCTGCCTGTAGACAAATAACAGAGCCCAGCCACTCTGACGTGGCAACGTCGCCATCAAAGTCCAGAAAAAGCGTCAGCTTAATGCTCGGAGGAACACCGAACGAATCATTCTCAACAACAAAATCTGCAAAAACGACGAAGAAAAACCTGAGCTTGTTTGACATTTCTAAAAATGTATCACAGTGTCACTCCTTTGCAGTTGTGTTAATTATCCAGCGTTAACTCCTACACAACTGTTCTCATTACTGATAATTAACATTATCGATGTCCACAGCAAAAATTTTCTAGAGCTTACAGGGCGACTTCGTTGCAATCGAAACGGCTATCATTTAACAGCGAAACAGAACCTGCGTTTGTTTAACACTTAAAATTATTCAAAAGATTGCACAGTCTGATTGCTTTAAAGTTGTATTAATTAGCCAGCGTTAACTCCTACACAACTATTCTCATTACTGATAATTAACATTATCGATGTCCACAGCAAAAATTTTCGGCAGCTTACAGGGCGACTTCGTTGCAGTCGAAACAGCTATAAAAAATCAAGGGCTATCATTTAACAACGAAACAGAACCTGAGTTTTTTTAGCACTTAACATCATTCAAAAGATTGCACAGCCTGAATGCTTTAAAGTTGTGTTAATTAACCAGCGTTAACTCCTACACAACTATTCTCATTATTGATAATCAACATTATCGTTGTCCATAGCAAAAATTTTCTAGAGCTTACAGGGCGACTTCGTTGCAATCGAAGCAGTTATCAAAAATCAAGAACTATCATTTAACAACGAAACAGAACCTGAGTTTGGTTAGCACTTAAAATCATTCAAAAGATTTCACAGCGCAATTGCTTTAAAGTTAGCCCATTCGCACTCAAAACAATTTTAACCTGTTTTCTCATACAACAGTTGAGTTTTTAGCAATTTATAGAATAGAAACGAATTGAATAATATGAAAATTGTTTTGAATAATTATATGGCAATTTTTAATGGTAACTCACAGTCACCATTTGGATGCAAACGATTAAATGATATACAATAGTTCTATCATTGAGTGCAGAGCAAAAATCTTCCCAAATTGAATAATTAGAAGGCGACTTCGTTACGATCGAAGCAACTACAAGAAAGTGAAGAATACCATTTAAGGATGAAGCATAAATTGAGCTCGTTAGACTCGCGCGGAGTTACCTAAAAATTTACATAACGTAGTTCCACGTTATGCGGCCTGTTCCCGTCATGCGATTCTAAAGTCGCTTTCCCAGCGATTCCGAGGAAACGTGTGCCGGCAAATCGGTTCTAATCGGCGATAAGTACTGCGCTACCGTCGCGATCATAACATTACCGATGTCACAGCCACTTAAATTCAAGGCGGCGGATATAATTATCGGGGGTAGACCGGGAACTGTTATTCACGCCAGCGTTGCACAGGCGACTGTGCGTGCATAACACCCGTTTCCACGCACACCGTGTTCGGGTTTAAATCAATCAAAGCGACGCGTGTGCCACTTAGCTTTAGCAACATCCCGCCGCCAATGAAATATCGAATGGAACCGGGTGGGTGTATTAACGGCACGGTCGCATGGCAATAGGGCACCGTTCAAAGTCAATTGGCCGTTTTCTGCGAACAGGTACGATCTCATTGCGAGCACGCGTGACCACGACAGACTAACCGAGAACTATGGTCATTGTTTAACGCTTGTCATTGCTACGGCTTGCGTTGGAGTAGAGCAATGATAAGAGGCGATGCCTCGAAACACAGTATTTTATCGATAAATGTCCCAAGTATCTGGCCGTTAATTGTCCCACAATTATCCCCACTACCGCGGGGTATACCCCGTGAGGAGCCGTGAAGAGGCCTCGGTAGCCGAGAAGCGTAACATAATACGGATCGAGTATATCGGTGAGACTACTACTAATCCAATGACAAAACTTCTTTATTTTTTATTATTTTTTTATGGAATTTTCATCAACATATTCGTGGGATTTTTCTAATGAAAATGATACCAAATTCTGTATATACACCATTCTGATAATATTTACTTGTGTAATGAGCGATAAAAATTTCGGAAGCAAAGAGTCTGGACTTCGGACTGTGCCGGCAGCTGCGACGCTCCGCGTCTCTTTCTTTCACATACGCTGTCCTTCCTTGCGCCCGGAACTTTCATCGTCCATTACGTAAGTAAATATCATCGAAATTATATCTTATTTGCTATCAGTTTCATTAGAAAAATTTCGCGAGCATGTTGGTGAAAATTCCATAAAAAAATAATAAAGAATAAAGAAGTTTTGTCATTGGATTAGCAGTAGTCACACACCAATATACTCGAATCGTATTATGTTACACTTCTCGGTGACCGAGGCCTCTCGATCTTCGCTGCCCTTTTCTACGTTCGGCAAAAGTCAAAGAATAGTACACCTGGCACATAATTGTCCTTGGCCGGACCAGTGGTTTGGACCTTTATCGATAAAATGCTGTACACTCGCGTCGGTATTTACGTTGACGCGATAATATTATAGGTAAGTGCAACATCTTGTCCTTGTAGTGTAATTTCTTTGTGATCCTCCAACGCTGTGATGTTTGTTTACATTGCTCGTGAGTGTTCAGTTTACCCCCAAGTGGTGAATTGTAAACGCGGTGTCAATTTGTTAGAGTAATAAGTTTGTGATAATTGTCAATTGAACCAGGCCGGAAAGCAAATTGACGTATAGAAATTTTTATTTTAAGAATTGAAATTTGTAATTAAACTAGTATTTACATAACTCTAAAATATTTAACAGTTTGTGAAACAATTTCCTGGAAAAGTGAATTGAAATAAAACAAGGGAAAATCAATAATGCCGAAAACAAGGGAATTGGAAGCTTCAGAGCGAATACAAATTTATAAAAAAAGAAGGGTGGAAAATGCTTACAAACGATTACTGGTGAATTTGGAATTTCGGAAGAAGGCGTTCGAAAAATTTGTAAAAAAATACAAATGACAGGGAAACCCGAAAATTGTGTTAGATCAGGAAGGAAAAGAAAAATATCAATTCTTCAAAATCGAGAGATTGTGAAGCAAACCAAAAAAAATTCATCCATCACAGCTAAAGAAATAAAAGAAAATTTGTTATTACTAGACTGCGGATTTTTATGCAAAATAAAATATGTTTACATTAATTGCGAGACACAGGAGTCAAATAGAAATTTCTTTCATTTTTTAATTATCTTATCAAGTTGAAACTAGTACACCGATGTAATCAAATCTTTTTAATATGTTCACTGCTTTAAATTATATGCACCCACTTTTGCAATAAATGCATAAAATCCGCAGTCTAGTCATTACCAATCGGGACCACACAAATTACATATATTCTGTCGTTGGATTAACGCGTAAAATTTTACTCAGACATACCACCTGATATACCACATTGCTGAAGTTGGAGACAATAGTGATTCTTTCTGAGAGTCAGCCATTTCTACGTAACCTTGCAGACTTTTCCTATTGTCGCAGCACTACTGTAAATGACGAAAGAAATTTTTGCAGCTTTTATCGCAACTCTAACGCAAACTACCATAACGCTGCTAGGAGACTTTAACGCGTGCAGAAACGTGATCTTGCGACACACAGCGTGCTACAACGATAATATTGAACTTTTAAGACACCATTTGCGCTGACAATCGACTGACAAGCGTGGCAAACATACATCTATTCATAGCAAGTCGTCACTTCAAATCTTTTCTAGAAAATATCTAGACACCGTGCTTGGGTTTAGGAGGCTACATCATCATGGGCAAACGAAAGTTATAGCATTTTGTGCAATCTTTTTTTTGCAGCAGAATAGAGTTGCAGGAGAATTTGGAATACAGCCTTCATTATACAATGTTCATCTTCCGACTGTTTCAAACCATAAATGAATACTTAAAATGTTTGTGAAACTCAGAGTTATGAGCTGCAGTGTGTAACCACGCTCTTAGATCAGAAAAAATTCAATCTAGCGTTTTCCTTCAATTTGACGCAAGTCATTACTATTTGCACAATAACATATTTTTAAAAATTTTGCAGAATAATACTTCATTAAAATTAAGGAGCAAATAGTTTTATCCCATGGTAATTGTATTGTAATTCGAATGTAATTCGAACTACAATGTTACAAAAGATCCTGAGTTGAATGAACTATGTTTTATGAAATGTCATACATCGTGTGTGCACTAATCGAATGTCTCGATGCAAGTGACATGAAATAGAGAACGAAAAGATCACCTGATTAGGAGATTAGGAAACGAACTTGATCATTTTATCGTCACATCTACGTATAAATGTAAGTCATGCTCTATTATTATCGCACCGCGCGCTATAACGTCGACGAATTATTCATCGATGACATGCCTATTGAAATACGATCGGTATGATTGCACCTCTGACTGTTGCAATAGTCCACGAACGAAACTCTTTCTCGAATCTACGACTGGAATTGGGTGACAGCCCTGAAATGTAGAATTACAAGCTGATAATGCCGAAGAACCGATGACAAATCATCACAACGTGTCACAATCATTCGTTGCCGATCTCAAAACACATATTCACAATTAACGATCTGCAAGCATAATGCGCCAATCGTCTCTCTGTTATCGTTGTGTGCCAAAAATCGAGATCTGGAGAAAACAATAGATAATTCAAATGTTGTGAAATTTTTGTGAACTGCACTTAAGTAAAAGTTCGGTAGAGGGAAATGCTTATCGATTTACTCGGTGTTAATGATTGTTTAACGGCTTCGCGGGTCATGAGTTTTAGCGAAAACAGCGGAAACAAGCTCGTTGGAAATTGTTTACAAGAGAATTATGGTTTTCTCTATTCTTCGACGATGATAGACCATTCGCTACTTAGTTGCACCGCCGGATAATAGTGTAATTATCGTGGACAACTAAAAGAAACTAGTCTCGCAATGCGCGGCCGGTTTTATGATCCTGAAATTGTAAGCTACGGCGAAAGTACTTTCGTTAGCGTCATCTTCACGGTCTGTGATTTCAATTCTGAATACGCGGATTATATGCAGAAAAGAACTACAGGCCCCCCATAATTGCACATACATTATGCTACCCGACAAAAGATGCTGCGATTATTCGAAGAAGCAACTTTGCATTATGCGATTAGAACGTGCTGTCCAGCTGCTTTGGCGTCGTAAATCGAGTTAGAGGATTGCAAATTATAATCCATGAAAGTTTAACCAGCTTAGGCGAAAATTGTATAACTTCTTCATTTCTCACTCCTGCTTCTATTAGTATCGCTACTTTTACTTATTTTGTTGTTAGGAACGTCATGTGGGAAGTCATTTATTCTTCTTAATCCACAATCACTCCCTCCTTCTATAAAGATGGAACAAATAATATAATGATCTTATAGTTGTACTACTTTTATTAAAAGTATACAGGGTGTTCACGCTATCACTAGCCAGCGTTTTTCTTGCAAATAATAAATATTAGAAAAAAATGATGGAGGAAAAAGTAATACTGTTTTTGTTACGTAACATAATGGCGGATGTAACTTTCTTGTGTTTGTATTTTTTTCTTAGAAATGAAGGTGACGTTCAATATTTTCGTATACAACACAATGACCTTCAAGGTCATACAAGGTCAGAAATGGACTACACACAACGCCAAGGAATGTAAACGACTTGCAAACGAAACTAACGCAATCGTGTGCATTAATATCTCCGACAACGTTAGAAGAAGCTAACAAGAATGTAATTAATAGAGCCGAAATATGTAGTCATGCGCAAGAAAGTTATATTGAACGTTTACTATAGCCTCGTCAATAAAATATACTTGTAAAAGCATTAGTACGAAATGTTCAAAATGTTTCTTCCATTTCTGACCTTGTATGATCTTGAAAGTCATTGTGTCGTATACGATTGAATTTGTCTTGACACACGCTTTCATATGGTATGAAAAAATATATAGCATTCCATATACAATAATTAGAGGTCACCAACATTTTCATGAAAATAGTACAAATACAAAAAAATCACATACGCCCTTACGTTGCTTGCAAAAAATAGTATTACTTTTTCCTCTTCCACTTTTTTCTAATATTTATTATTTGCAAAAAAAACGCTGGCTAGTAATAGCGTGAACACCCTGTACAGAACGACCCTTTGCTATTCTTTTCTATTTAGTTATAGATGGAAATGTTGAATAAATGTATCTAGCACATCGGTACTACCTAAAGCGTGTGTTAGGACATTTTCAAAATTATTTTGTTGAATTTTTCAATTGCAGAAAATTAAGAATACGTAGAAGCACTAAAAACTGCAGATTTTTTATTCATGTATCAACGTTAATATTTAAATACGGTAAACCACACTTCAATTTTTATTTTAAACAAAAATGCGCACTCTCAGAGCAAGAATAATTACTGCAGAACATAAATTCAGCAAAACATCATTGATTTTTATGCAGTTAAAGAAGTAAATTTTCACATTTAATTCTCACGACAGAAATGACCATTGTTCAACACTTAATCACATTTTAGGTGAACAATAATCATTATGTATCTAGTAAAAGAGGCCAGAGAGAAATCAGGCTACTTTCGTTTTCATGCAAATACATAAAAATGATAATCTAACAATCATGAACACCGGACGATGCTTCTATGGTGAAGCAAATTTTTTTTGCGACGACCAGTGCATTAAATAAACAACGGTCAAACGCTATGAGCAAGAAGACGTTCGCCTAAGTGGTTCGACACGGGCGTTTCCGAACATTTCCCACGAGTGCTCAGTTCTCGGTGTGTTTTCCGGCGCGGTTTTTACGGGGCTCGTGAGATGAGCCTGTTCTGGGGCGGTGGTGCACGCGTGCAACCACGTCGGTGCGCATATTCGCGGTGCATCGGTGCATACATGCGTGTCGGAGGAGCTGCAACGCGCTCGGCGGCAGTGTAACAGCGGTCCCGTAGGTGGCTTAGTGATCTCATGTTTCATATTTATACTCTCATCTGCATATTACGAGCGGGGTGTGCCTAGGTGGCTGCTAGCCGCTCTCATGCGCACTGACAGCTGGAATGCGCTGGATTAGATTGCCCAGAGCGTTTCTGTTATACCTGCTGCGAATACGTTGTTCTTCGCTGGCTGTGACAGACGTCCTTCACGAAAGTGGGGATGGCCAGTTTTCACGAATGACAGACTCGATGATAAATCTATTTAACCCAATCAAACCCCAGGCTGCGAACAGCCGCCATAGTAGCTGGCAAACTGTCAGGCTCTCGAACTTTCGTAGAAAATAACAGTCTTACTAAGTACAGGCGTTTATTACCAATTCTGTTCTCTGTAACAAGATTTTGTTTCAAACCTGAACCGGAGAAGTGTATAATTTGAGTTCGACAGCTGCAAATCACGGTAAACTAACTTCTCGGTTCAGAAGAAGCTGTGGTAGTTATGAATTCTAGCAGAAATGATGAATAGACTACGGATTTTATACATTTGTTATAAAATGTGTTAGACTGGTTTTGGTAATAAGTAACTGTATAATAAGTATTAACCCTTTGCACTCGAAACAATTTTAATTCCAAAATCAAGATTTTCCTTTCAAATTAGAACATTTTTATTCGACGTAATTTTTTTACATTGTGCACCTAAAATTAAACCTGTTTTCTCATAAAACGGTTGAATTTTTAGCAATTTCTAGCGTAGAAACGAATTTAATAATATGAAAACTGTTTTGTGATAATGGCATGGCTATTTGTACTGGTGACTCAGAGTCACCATTCGAGCGCAAAGGGTTAATGAGTTGTATAGTATTGTCGTGCTGCGCTTTGTTTTAAGTGCTATTGTACAGGTGTGTTGTCGAGCTGTGTTTCGTTTCAAGTGACGCTTTCAAGTTGATTGTTTCAAGTGACTTTTCCAAGCGAGCTTCGGTGTGAGAAATATCCGGTATTTATACCTTTTTTGGTGTTCGCGTACCGCACCAATCAAGTGTGACTTCGTTTGGTCGCAGGTAGTTTGCTGGGGGACGCGCGCGGTCGATGCATCTTCGGTCGCAGGGTGTGTGTTTGGCGAAAATTAAATATTGTCGAAAGTGTGACTGACTGTCGAAAAATACTTGTTGTTTAGAGACTGAAGAATGACAAAAATGAGTGGGTGCAATTTGACAGAATAAGACTATTACCAAAATTTAAAAATAGGGATGTATTATTTCTAACTTGTTGAAGTCTTTAAAGAAAGTAGAAAATTTCTACTTCGTTCTTGTATATAAAATTACATACAGTCTCGAAAGATTAAGTATATCTCAAATTTTTGGCGGCTACCTCCTATGCTCGCCAATAGATGGACAGTGCGACAAGACCTTTCCCGCTACTACCTGAATCTTTCTGTGTTTGTATTATATACCGTCCTAAGCTGTCCTTACGACATCCCGCGTCTAACAAGGCGATCTTGGTAGATTTCGTTCTCCTGTTTATGAAAATATAGCGTTATAGGCGTCGATACTCAACAACTTTTGAGATACGTTAAGATTGATGAAGTTAGTGTTTCTTTCATATTATGTTCCTTTTCAATAAAACTTTTATATTTTGTTTCCTATAGATATTATGAGTGTGTCTTTCATGTGCAAAATCCAATTAATTAAAATAGATAAACTGAACAGAAAAAAAGAAAAAAATGGAAAAAAGGAAAAAGGGATTTAAGCCCTCCCGGTAATGAATCTAGTACGTTACCCTCACGCCGTTTGGCACTTGACAAAAACTTCAACCAAAACTGTACTTAACAGCTTAACGGGTATAATGAAATTTAACCCTTTGCACTCGGAGCTATTTCAACTAAAAAATCAAACATTTCTTCTAACCTAGAATATTTCCATTGTACATAATTTCTTTCATTATATGCGTACGAAACTGATATAGTACCTCATACAATATTTAAATGTTTAGTAATTTGTTACATATAAACAAATTTAATCATGTGAACAATATTCTGAATAATGGTGTAACAATTTGTAGCGGCGCCTCAGAGTCGCCATTCGAGTGCTAAGGGTTAAATTGTAAATATCTCAAAAATTATAGAGTATCGACGCCTATAATGCTATATTTTCGTAAACAGGAGAAGGAAATCTACCAGTATGCAAAGTTTCGACAAAATCTAAGGCCCGATAACCGCGTCTTCTCCTTGTAAGGCACGGGTCCGCTAGATAGCCTTACTGACGAGTCCTCTAGCGGGCCTAGGACGAAACGCTTCCTTTTCCTTTTTCCATCTTTTCAAAATTCGAAAACCTGCCGCTTCAAATGCATTAGATGCAACGTGATAATAGCCTACTGAACCTAAGATTTATGAACTAAATTCAACCAAACCTAAGTCAAAAATGTGGGATCACGAAAAGTGACGAGTTGTGTTGATGGCGCTGAGGCCAAAAAGACGATGGCGCTGCGACGGATATTCGAGGGCGAATGCCGGAGCAGGATGGCCGAGTGTGGGATCAGGACTTCTCAGACCAAATACTGTATGGAGATTAGGAAAAGTAGGAGGGTTCCGTAGGTATGTGTAAGAGTTGATCAGCTACAACCGCGAGGGTCCCTGGTTCGATTCCCGGCGCGGAATTCCTCATTTTTCCTAAGATGATACAAAAATAACAATTGCAATGCAACCGATATTTAACGAATCAGTAATTCTAATTTCCAGTGATTGGAATGCCTGGAGTGCAGGATCAAAATCTATCTGTCACACAGGAATGTTTAATTTCACTTTTACGAAATCGTCGAATTCGATTCGGTTAAGCGGTATACCCCTAACTTGAGCAATTTCCACGAATCCTTTTTACTCGATTAGAGTGATTCGAAGAACTTTTACACGTTTCTGCACAAGAAAGCTAGCTAGCAGCATTGCAAAACACCGGACAAGTGAAAAATTAGCCGGGACGTTCGACGTCTTTGTTTTTCCTCTCAATTATTACCCGGACGATTACGCCGCGTTTCCCTTTCGTTTCTTCAGTGACCGACGATTAACCTGTTTTCCACAATTAACAGAACCGTGTCGGGCTTTCAATTAACGGCCACTGCAAGGGTAAGACTCGGTCGACACGCAACCAGATAGACTTCGCAGCCTCAATGGACTACAATGTCTTCGATCACTGTTCCGTCCTTGTTTACCGGATGAGCGCATATCGCGTGCGATTACATTCGCAATTTGCCGTTGCAATGTTACCGCAAATCTATCCGACGACTCCCGCTGTCTTGGATTTCAATGGGAACGAAGGCTAGGCAATCGTTGATGATACTTCCGTGCATACGTAATCACTCCGAGGAAGAAATTACTGCGTCCATAACAGAGTAAAAAGCGCTAAGTGTCATACGATCTTGTCTCGACTCTATAAATGTCGGGATTGACTCGCAAAGTTGCTACCAAACATTAAAGTTTAAACTTTGTACATTCATTCGTGTGTTTTCATCGAAAATTTCCCCACACATAGGATAAAAATATTATAACAAATAAAACACCATCTTCTCCAATAGTGGTGATTTTAATTCATTGTTGGGCATTATTATATATTGATATTTGACATTATTATTTGATTCATCGGACAACGATACGTATTGATTCATTCTTGTATTTTCTACCGTGTCCTTTCATTGAAAATGGCCCCACATGTTGCATTAAAATATTTTAGCTAACAAAATACCATCTTCTCCATCAGTGGTGATTTTATTTGATTGTTTGGCATTATTATATATTGATATTTGACATTATTATTTGATTCATCGGACAACGATACGTATTGATTCATTCTTGTATTTTCTACCGTGTCCTTTCATTGAAAATGGCTCCACATGTTGCATTAAAATATTTTAACTAACAAAATACCCTCTTCTCCATCAGTGGTGATTTTATTTGATTGTTGGGCATTATTATATATTGATATTTGACATTATTATTTGATTCATCGGACAATGATATGTATTTCATTCATTCTTGTATTTTCTACCCCGTCCTTTCATTGAAAATGGCCCCACATGTTGCATCAAGATATTTTAACTAACAAAATATCACCTTCTCCATCAGTGTTGGATTTATTTTATTTATCATTGTCTTTTTTATCCTGTACTTTTATTGAACATGATCACATTTCTTTGTCTTCCCCGAAATCCGAGCAGAATATTTCTGTGTGATGCACGTTCTTGTTACGTGGGCGATTCACTTGGCGAAATTTCATCGTCGTTGCTGACTTCAAGCCGGAAAACCCGTGGCCGAATTCGTATTAATGGCAGATCCAATTTCCGACACGAGAAACGATTGCATCTAGACAAATCATAAGAATATTATGGTCCGCGTTACAACCAGTGCATAGACCGCAGTGATTTTTCTGTCGGACTCGTTGAACCGGAGTGAAATGTTACCTCTCCCTTGGTCGCTCCTCTCGCTTAACCGCGGTGTAATGTTACTACGTAAAGGTGCACTCCATAAAGTCTCATAAAAGTTCCCAGCAACTAGCCTTTCAGAACGCTCGCGCATGGAAAATATGATTTTTTAGCTGGGGACCCGGGCGTGACACGTGCAGGAATCTTAAGCGTACATTGCACACTCTGCCAACCCCGAAGAGAACCGCGTAATCGTATCCCACTGGGAACATGAATTACGATAATGTGTGCGCGTCATTACAATTCTATTACAATATTAAAATGACGACCTGCAAATTAACTGTCACGATAAATCTAGTGTCATCCCATTTTACGATACTTTCTGCTATAGTGGAATCCAATTGGCACATTTCGACGTTTAAGAGTTGATCTTATGAAAAGATTAAGCAAGCTCAATTTGTTTCCACCCTTAAATATCAGATCATTGGTTTACAGGGTGTTCACGCTATTACTAACCAGCGTTTTTCTTGTAAATAATAAATATTAGAAAAAAATGATAGAGGGAAAGGTAATACTGTTTTTGGTAAGTAGCATAATGGCGTATGTAATTTTCTTGTGTTTGCACTACTTGCTTAGGAATGAAGGTGACCTTCAATTTTTTTAAATGAAATACCATATATTTTTTTATATCATATGACAGCGTGTGTCAAGAAAAATTTATTCGTATACAACTCAATGACCTTCAAGGTCATACAAGGTCAGAAATGGCAGGAAAATTTTGAATATTTCGAATGTAAATACTTCGTAAAGATATCATTCACGATACACAACGCCCAGAAACGTAAACGACTTGCAAAGGAAACTAACGCAGTCATGTGCATTAATATTTCGTACAACGTTAGAAGAAGCTAACAAGAATGTAATTAATAGAGTCGAAATATGTAGTCATGCACAAGGAAGTATATTGAATATTTACTATAGCCTCGTCAATAAAATATACTTGCAAACGCATTAGTACCAAATTTTCAAAATGTTTCTTCCATTTTTGACCTTGTACGATCTTGAAGGTCATTGTTCAATCAGGAATTTGTCTTGACACACGCTTTCATATGGTATAAAAAAACATATAGCATTCCATTTACAAAAATTGGAGGTCACCGACATTTCCATGATAATAATGCAAATACAAAAAAATTACAAACGCCATTACGTTACTTGCAAGAAACTGTATTACTTTTTCCTCTTTCATTTTTTTCAAATATTTATTATTTGCAAGAAAAACGCTGGCTGGTAATAGCGTGAATACCCTGTATATACCGAATATCCAGGTACGTCATCTTCTTTTTAATTTTTTCAAGAAATGTAATTTAAAGATTTAAAGTTATGTACTTAATGCGTTATATTCTGCTGTACCCACACTACTAATGTATAACTGTAAGAAGTCGTATCAACCAATTGTTAATCCTAACGTATAGCTTTATAATCCCCTATGGGGAGTTCCACTTAACCTATCAATAAAAAAATATATATAAATCAACGAGTCTTTGAAGTTGTGTAGATGCTAATGAAACTTACGAGCTACGCGTTCGACTTCAATCTCTAAGTAAATTTTTATCCTCCTATTTCTCGGTATTACCGAAACACAGGGTCCACATAAAAGCCGACGCAGTTAAAATCGAGGGACAAGGAAACGAACCGTCTCAATAATTACGGAAGATCAATCAGAGAAATTGCCTTGGAGAGTAAATGAAATTGGACTTAATTAAATTCGAAAACGTAAGAGGTTCAAAGGGATTTGGTTCCTTGAATCAACACGGTGAATAGAGCCTTACGATCTCTAATAAGCTCTAAAGCAAACGAACTCCGATTTCTTTTAAAGACGCTGTAGCCGAGAGTAAGAACCTGTAACTAAAACCCATTAAATCTCGTTTTCCCGTTCGATAGCGCTACGGCCGCCTTAAGAGTTAATTACTACGAAACACAGAATCTGTGTAACAGCGTAATATCGCGGACCGAAGGCAAGATCGTCTAACTGGAATCCCCCGGAGACAGTGATCCTTTCCTTTTCCCTTCCGCCGGCAGACATGTCTCTTTCATTACTTCTAGAACGATAGTAATTACGCGGAAAGCGTCTCCGATGAAGGCGCTGTTCGAGGTTAAAGCACGACAGCCATTGTCATTCTGCTTATTATCCTCTAACGCGTGTCTGGTGATCAAGAAGGGATCAAGATTGTGCTGCTAAAATTTGAGGGACCGAAAAAGTAGTCATCTATTCGGAATTTAAAATTGTTAAATAAGTACACCAAATAAAGTGACCGCTATTTGTATTTAAAGGATGCAATTAGAAAGTTGGAATTTTTATAATAGCCATTTATATTATATAAAATGTTCGTTGTTCTTTCATCGGGAATGAAACTGTTTAAAGCAACGTATAAAATAAAGATTTGATTATTAACACGTTGGCTGCCATGTCGACCAGGTGACGGAATTATTTATTCAGATTTCAAAATAAATTTTTACCTTAATATATTCATTGCACCAAATTTAATTAATATCCAAAAAACGCAAGAAGGTTGAAGGACTATTCAGTGTTATACTTTTAACCTTTCAATTTTTATTCTATTGAATAAATTACTTCGATTTCATGGATTTGTTGATGTTGCTCGATTGGCACTCAACGTGTTAAATATCTAGTAATTACTGAAAGCAATTTCGTCTGCGACGGCGCTACCGCATTTTTGTGTACATAGTAAACAAAGAATCCCACAACCTTAGTCGTTTAATGAGCCGTTGCACAAGGCTACGACAAAGTTGAGAAAATTAACCTAATGGCCAGATTGTTCCAGGCCGCAGCAGGAAGTAGACTTCCAGTCGGAGAGACTGCGGAGGAAAACAAACGTTATTGCAGACAGCAATAAAAAAATGAAGACACGCCGGCAGCGAGACACGCGATTCCTCTCGCCGTCTCCATTTCTATTCGAGAAAAAAAGGCGAAATTAATGGTCGGAGACTAATGAACCGATTCCACCAAGGTAAAACAATTCCTTTCTTTTCCGGCGCGTTCGCTGAACCCTTCCCGAGGCACGGAGATGAACTAATCATTAATCGCTCGGAATTAACAATCCGATCCCGTAGGCGCGATGGAAGCAGCCTATCCAAACTGTTTTGCCCCTTTCACCGTGAGATGAAAGTGTACCTCGTCGGTGCCTTCGAAACTGGGAGGATTCTGGTCGTCAACATTACACGAGTCATTTCTTCCTTTCTAATTATCTCCGCAAGTGTTATCTGCCAGCCAGGCGTCGATGCTCCACTCCACCTAGGTAAAAGGTGATTGGTAAAAGGTGCCTTTCCTTTACCTTTCTCGTACCGATACATCCTCTGCTTGCTACGTCGTTTAGAAATGGAAGAACGCCATAGTTATCCCGAAACTGTGGTAAATCTCATCGAGATGCTGGAGAAGTTTTATTTAGCATGTTTTATTCACAGGTAGATATTAACCATCGGACAGCGGACCATTCTTACAATTATATATATAATGCAACCTCTTACCATTCTTACCATTCTTACAATTACATATATATATATATATATATATATATATAATATATATACTAGTTTTAGATCCGGATAATATATATAGTATAGTGTAGATGTATATAGTTTAAATAGTTTTAGATATAAGAGCTATAAATTAAATTAAGATATGATAAATTGTAAAGGGAACGGGGTCTCCTTGTAACCTGTAAAGGGAACAAGAATAAACATACATACATACAGTCACTCCCATTAATATTCGGACACTCTTAAAAAAACGATAACTTGTTTAATATTGGACCATACGTCTTGGACTTTTTTGAGAAGTTAGAATAATTAGTTTACTACTTGACGTGAAAAAGAAATTTTAAAACAATTGCAATTGATCGGTATTGTAGACAAAATACTAAAAGTTGTGTTTTACAATTTTTTTATATGGCTTATATTGAAAATTTAAAACATCCATTTTGTAGATCTGTATCAATTGTATACATTTTCAAATTTTCATCTAATTTGGATTACGTGGAAAACGTAAGAGTTGCCATTCGAGTGCAAAGGGTTAATTTTCGTTTTTAATATTCTCTAAGCGTGACTAATCGGTAGTTGCAAAAATTCACAGTTCAATGGTGAAATTTCAAGTGTCCTATAATGATTGGTTATCTCATTTTCAGTCCTGTTTCGGTAAACCTATCCTGTGTCCCAGCGTGGTAGGTTTTCAAGGTACCAACGAATTCCAGTGTCGAGTTATCAGCGGCGTGCACGAGCGAAAAACATTAGAAGGGACTCCGGGAGGAAGCAGTTGTTTATATCACTCGGGTCGGGAAGAAAAATCGATGAGCGTACAAAGAGACAGAGGAAGTCGGGTAGGAAGAGTCCCTCGGAAAGGGAGGACACGGTAGAAAGGCGGAGGTGTTCTTACTAAGCAAACCATGCAAGTGTCCTACAGTGGAACTAATGGCGGTGCCATTAATATAACTTTGCCGTAGCTTAGATGCAACTGCGGTTTGTGTACATACGCATTTTGTACTAGCAAGGAGTGATGCATGGCACGGCACGATTCACGGCCTTCTTAAACGTCACAATGCAACCCGTAGGATGGGGACATTAATCCTTTCGCCGACTTTAGCGTTTCGTTCCCCCATGCGCGCTCGCTTGTGTGCTCCCTCTGGAGTAGCTTAGAGTTCGTGCACAAGGCTACCCTGCTCGCTCCTTCGAGAATAAGAACTGCTCCTGGGGTTCTGGCCTCCCGTATAAGAAGATAAGAGAGGAGTTTCGTTACTCGTTAACGTTTAAAACCGCGTCACGAGAGTCTACGGGCTCTCGATTATTCACCACGGAATCCTTATTATCCTCATACATCGCGTATGACAGACGCGTATCTCCTTTTTTCCCATCGATTCATCGGTCAGTCGGTCTTTACAACACGATTACCTTATTTACCCTCGTATGGGACTCATTTCAAACCACGTCGAAGACCTTCGATGGTCTTCGTTCATTTTTGATAATTTATCTTAACCCGCATTCGCTCCTCAGAAACAGTTGGATGAAAGATGTCCTATAGTCCATTCAACGAGTCATCAACCGAAAACAAACGTACATGACAGCGTTCTGGCAGAAAAGGAACGTATAATACAAATCTGTACTTTCACTATCGAGATATTGCCCTTTAACCCTTAGCACTCGAATGGCGACTCTGAGGCGCCGCTACAAATTGTTACACCATTATTTAGAATATTGTTTACATCATTAAATTTGTTTATAGGTAATAAATTACTAAACATTTAAATATTGTATGAGGTACTATATCGTTTTCGTACGCATATAAAGAAAAAATTATGTACAATGGAAATATTCTAGGTTAGAAGAAACGTTTGATTTTTTATTTGAAATAGCTCCGAGTGCAAAGGGTTAAAGTTTTGATCACTAATGCATTAATTCCCTTTCTAAAAAAGGGAAAATATATTTGACTCATCGAGATGTATACTAAAAATATTTTCCCTCCGCTGAAAAAATATAAATTTTTACCGAACACAACACTTTCCCCTTCGTTTCATTCGTACACCTAATTTCTGCATAATTTTGTTTCACAGGGAAAATATATTTGACTCGTCGAGATGGCTAAAGGTTAATAATTAGCACATCTTCATAAAATATGATAGTCCCACGTTGTTTATTAGTAACTTACCACTTATTCCGCTTTCTTTCGAATTCACAAATCTGTCTCACACGTCAGACCGACTCTCGCAGCAAAATCCTACGCTATCTGATCTCGGAGTCGACGATGCGCGACTAAACATACCCACATATATTTCGAGAGCGTTTAATCCTCGACGAGGAGGACACGAGACCCAAGATGAGACGTCCGACACGAAATTGAAGAATAAAGTCTCTGATACACCGTCGAGATAGAGCTTTCGGCGAGACATTTATTCACGAGCCAAGCGTGAAATCCTATCTTGTGCACGCTTAACAGTGCACTTTTTTGGCTCCGAGAATCTAGTAGAAACAAGTAGCCGTGTCCAGCCTGGCATTTCAGCGTGCGATATAAAAAGGAAACATCCCCAACTGACGCGATAAGATTTTCTGTTCATCTTGCTTGACGTTAAAACCTTGAAGGAACATGTCACTACCAGTCTACTGTTTAACGTTTTGCCGGTCCCGTTTAGCTCCCTGGCCTTTACCATTCAGCCTGACGTTGAGCCGGGTCGAAAACTCGAGCTACGGAGATTTAATTTGATCGTATTAGTGGCCATTGAACTATTTTTTATGTAGACACGAATATGAATTTTAGGAACGAAGGAAGTCGACTCACGACCCTTACGAAAATTGTAGCATGTTACGGATCCAGACTTTTGTGTAAAATAAACATTGAATTAATTGCAAGATACGTGAACTGAATGGACTTCTTCTTTTGTTCTCGAATAATTTGAGTGAAAGTAGTGCAATAAGATTTTTGTTGAATCCAACCTACTCATTTCTGTCACGAATACATAAAATGTACTTATGAAATTTCTTGTTTAGTGTGGGAAAATTGTTGAAACTTCAATATATTACTGTAGCATCACACTTAAAATTATTAATAACTGTCGAATTAAACCCGAGAGTAATCTTATATCGTGTATGATTGAAAATGAAGTTTATATTTGAACGAATCAATTAATGTTCACAATCAAGTATTTAACACGTTCAGCGCCATGTCACCCATATCTGGGTGATTGAATTATTTATACAGAATTCAATATTAATTTTTACTTCTGAGTTTTTGTTTTATTAAATATATTGTTTTGATTTTGTGTAATTTTTATGATTGTGGAGTGGGCACTGAACGTGTTAATGGACTAATTTTCGATTGATTATCTCATACATTGGTTTTATCGGTGATCTACATGTTAAACAAATTTTAAGAGCCTCCAGTATGTGACATTCAATGTAGGATTCAAAGTTTCATTGAATTGTTGAAGCAGATTTACCTATAATTTAAAACAGCCTTTGGCAAATTTTCCCACAATTTTCCTGAGGCAAAGTTTGCAACCTTTCCAGTGCCACAATTTTCATAATTACGCGAACATTTAGCTCTGGTGACAAGGTCTCCAAAAACAAAATTAAAAATTAATTTTCTGGAGTTTCTCCTAAATTAACTACATTATTTGTCACACTTTATTTCTTTTGCATTCAAAGCAGTCCTTAATAGGAGAAGGGTTAGCCAGCAAAACGAAATCACGTTTCAACTGAAGATTTCGCGCAGCGCGTACTCTGGACAGGAAGATAATCGAGCTGATTCCTAGAACAACATCAAAGATCGTTCTCGACGATTAGGAGCAGCGTCCGAGGGGCATCGGACAGCGAGCTATTACAAGAGTAGATGCATCAGCCGGAGGAGATCTGGCATGCATACCTAACCTAGGACGATCGAGTTCATTGTTGGACCTAACCTTCGATAAAGCCTTTGTCCCTGTCGCTTCTTTTCCAGCGTCCGCTCGGACCTATTGTTCCGAGTTGTTCAGCGTAATTAGCGAACCTTGGTGGATAATCTCTTCGCTCAACGACTCGTGTCTTTACGGGAGACACGATCCCTCACTCCGTGACCCTTTCAAACGGTTTGACGATGCAGATAAGCCATCCTCGGATGAATGCAGTCGTAACTTCGAGGATACAGCGAGGAAAAAAAACAGTGAGGAGCAAAATTAATCTGGTGAAACCATCTCTCCAGAAAATCGTCATGTGTTTATTAAAAACGGATCACAAAAATCTCAAAGAGAACATGATGTTACATTAATTTACTGTTTCCTCAGATTGCAATATACAGTAACCCCGCGATCTAAGTCCAACGGAACATTGCGATCTATGTCCCTTGGTCTACTCCTTCCACTGCGGGGTATCTCCGGACGTGTAAACATGCGGTGAAATCTGATCCTGGGTCGGGTATATCGGTGTGAATCATTACTAATCCAATTACAAAACTTCTTTATTTTTTATTATTTTTTCATCGAACTTTCACCAACATATTCATAGCATTTTTCTAATGAAAATGGTACCAAATATGATATAATTCCGATGATATTTACTTGTGTAATGAACGATGAACATTTTTTATACACTGTCCTTCTTTACGTCGAAAACTTTCATCATTTATTACACAAGTAAATATCATCGGAATTATATCATATTTGGTATCATTTTCATTAGAAAAATGCCACGAATATATTGGTGAAATTTCACTAAAAATAAGTAAAAAGTAAAGAAGTTTTATTATTGCATTAGTATTGTCTCGAAGATACGCTATTTTTTGTTGCGCCTTCGGTCGCGCGGTCCGTATTTGCATGATGTCTTTTTCTACGTTCGACGCAGTCACAAAAGAATAGTGTCCCTACACGATCTAACTTCCGGCAGAGAACTAAAAAAGGACTTAGATCGCGGGGTTACTGTACCACACTATAATCTTCCTAACAATTGACAGAAATGCTTTAAAATCCAAACCTTCAAAAGAAACTAAACAAAATTCATATTTATAATTATCATGCAATGCATCAGCAAAAAGCAGTATGCAGAAAATTTTACTACGGTCATGAAAGATCCCAGGGTACCATTGGAAGTTTGAAGAAGTCAAATTTGAAGTAAGTAAAATTTGAAGATTGATCAACCCATTATTGAGACATCGTGGCAGCCATGAAAAGTGATAATGCTATTGGAATCATACAATAATTTAAACAACAATAATGTCAATAACAGAAAAATTACACTATGTTATCTTAAAATATAGCCAAACATATATAAAAAAATTTTAAAACACCAATAATGACCTAACCATTTTTTATCTCACAAATTATTTAAAATTTACTGCTTTGTAAACCTAAAAGCTTCTTTTTAGGACTCTGTCTTAACAAATACAGAAATAATGATTTTTCTAAAAAGGGTTGCACAGTTTAAATCTCGCTCCTCTATGTATCTCCGACGAGGAATAGCGCAACGCATAGCGCGAATTACGAACGACGCATCAGCGTGTATTCCCGTTTCTTCTCGCGAACGACGCAGCGCGCCGTCTAATAAATATGTAAATCGCTGTTTATGACGTTACGCGATAAACGAATACGCGCGTGGTCGATTGCCTAACGGTGAATAAGTGCGTGCAAATGGGTAAAACGTGTTCTTCTCATAGCGCGGCGGTTATCACGCGTAGCATCATAAAAGCGATATTTGTCGAGGCTCGACGCGCACGTCGGCTCGCGGGACGAAGAAACGAATCTCCTTAGAAGCGAAAATTAATTATCGTTCATTAAATCGGGTCTCGTGGGAGTGATCCAACCGGTTCGCGAAACGAGGGACCGGTGATTGGTTCGATCCTGACGAGAAGTAAACTTAAAGCGTCTGTAGAACCGCATCTGGGATCCGGAGAGGATCTTTCAGGATCGATACTCGGTATTGTACTATTTCATTGGTTATCCGCGGCGAGATCTCCGCCGCGGAGAAGCGCCGCCGGCATCCTAATTACATTCTACTTTGTTTCACCGGCGACCAAAAGTAGCCCGGCTTTTGTACCCCGCTTTTGGATGGAAGCCTAATCTATTCGCGGATCTGCGCCACGATCCCACGATTTCTACATCGTCCACAGCCGCGTTCATTAGTATCAGAGATCGTCGTCGTCGTCGTCGCCAGTCGCCGCACGAGGCACGGTGCCATGAGAAAATAAAACGAGATAACGAGGAAAACGGAAAGCAGATAATAGGCAGTCGAAAGAACTCTGCCAGAAGAAACAGAAGAAGGATCTTCTCGCGAGCCGAACACCAGCCAGATAACGCGGAACCAAGCCGCGGACGAACCCTAGCTACTGTAGCCATTATCGGCGTAATCGAACATCCTTTAGCAGCTGGAAACCAGTCGGCTGGCTGAAAGTTTATTGTCCGTGCCGGTGACAACAGGCGGACTTTGAGGAGAAATTCACCACCGCAGAACAGATCGTTTAGAATAGGAACCTTCCGGGAAAAGTCACGACTACCTGAAATCACGCCAACACGGATCGTTCTGGGAACCTAGATGGGTTTCGAATGATAGACTTTTTTTTAGAAGAATGACGCTCGCCTAGGGGAAATGTTTCGTTTATTTATAATTGGACAGATCCTCTCGCGATTATAAGTTCGCGAAGATATATTTTTCTGGTCGTAAACATTCGAAAAACGTGTCATGTTTCGATCCTCTCTCCTTAACGTTTGTCAAACTTTATTGCTTGTGGTGTAGAAAGAAGCAAGAAATCAAGGGATATTTTTTCTGAATTTTTAACACTATTTTGCTGGAAAGAGAAATTTCTAGAATTTTATTTTCTGTTCTCTATGTATGTATTTACAAACAGAATTTATGGAAAGTCTTTTCCGGCTGCCATTTTCTTTTTTTAGAAACGGCAAGACACGTCGGTGCAAAGAGTTCCAATTTGATTAATTTATGAGATAAAGATAATAGCAATGTGCGATGTGAAATATGTGAAGTACAAATCAATAATCGTATGCAGAATTCATAAATGTTTCTGAAGGAAGATTACTAACTTTGTTCGAAAGTTTATACATTTTTCTAGACTATCCAACATGGTAAAAGTACGTACGAAGTTGCTTAATAGTGTATTTATTCTCGTAGGATGCGAGTTAATAATTTCAGTAACTGACAGAGTGCTAAAAGATAGCACAAAAATAAACGACTACCAAAGAACGTAAGCCTGGTTCATATATTACCGAGATGTAAGATAATTTTTTTAAAAATATAATAAGACCCATAAAAATGCCTCCTAGATTTGCATCGCCGTAATAATTCACTTCTCAGAAGCTGAACGTCTATGTTTGTAATTAATCCCCTCTCGACTGCCTTGACGATAAGAGATCCATCCCAATTTGGTGAATGAACGCCCAGTGTCTTGTGTCCAAAGACACCGCATGAATAATGACGTGGATCTGATGGTATTCCATCTGCCATGTTTTTGATACGTAGAATTCGAAAATCTATTCTTGCTTTTGTTTTGACCGAGACCAGTTTTGCCGTCAAATTCTATCAATTTTGCAAAAGATTCCACCTTGTTAATCACAGGAAAAAATTTCAATATTTGCACTTTTATAAAGCACTTTATGAACGCAAAAATTCTTTTTGGATTTAGTACGAATGTTTCCGACCCCGGTTAGGTTGGAGACAAAAGTTGAAAGCTACGAGTGCCGAGCAGTATTCAATTGAACGATATGCATATCGCGGCAAGCAACGCTCTTATTTATGAACGTCTTAATTAAATGAAAGTTTACCGAACGTATCACGAATGGTTCATTAGTTGTTATTACAGTATACGTAACAAAGAACTTTCAGTCAATCCGGGGCGAATACTTTCGATATCGTGACCCTTTTACCTACCGTAAAAGAACAATGCTTACCAGGCAGAAATGCATCGTCGATCATTAATCAATGCCCTGAGAAAACATTCGGACCTATTGTTCGGTATCGCACAAATGAACTCGTTCGTCCGAAAGAATGGAACAGTGCAACGTAGAAAAGCATCAGGTAGTCTGAACAAACCTTGACTGATTTCAGAACACCGACCACCGAAAGCTTGGCTCACGACGTTTCAATAGGATTTATTGCAGTTATCGATCAGAAATCATCGATCGTTATAAATGAACTACGATTAAACTTTGCTCGCTCGTTATCCCGGCAAAACGAACCCGGTGGTTCCACAGCCTTGAGAGATCGCGAATTTACACGACCGTGTAAATGAAATTATCAACGCGAAGGATTGAAATCTCAAGCAGATCTCTGTGGTTTACCAAATTCTCAAAGCGATCTACTGCTAGAGAATATTTATAGAATCATTTTTATCATAGGTGTTACGGCGACGAAGAAAAAAGTTGACGGCAACATCGTGAGCGTTAGACTAAGCGACTAAGCCGTGCAGCTGCAACTGCAACGAATACAAATTACAGGTTGCAGCGATTGTCCAGGATCTCGGTGGACGGTGAAGAGGCGCAGGAAATACATATTCATCTCGGCATCGAAATGTTTATACGGTATGTTTGTAAACACGACGCATTCGCTATTCCTACTGGACGGGACAGCTGAAGCTGACTGAATAATGCTAGATAATTGACGTCACGTTTTTTAACACATATTTTTTTTAACTTTGAATCGACAGCAATAACAGTAGTTTGAAATTTAAATTGTTTCGCGAAGTACTATCTAAGTAAGTAGATCCTATAAAGTATTTTGATTAATGTCTCAGTCATTGGAAGGACCAAGAAACAAATTTTTGTTCTAAACTGTGTGGTGCTGGATCAAGAATGCAACCATATGAACAATCAAAAAGGAAAATCTTTAGACTGTATAACTAGAATGCAGATTTGATGAATGTATGATAAAAATTAATATCATAGTCGGTTTATTAACCCTTTGCACTCGAAGCAATTTTAATTCCACAATCAAGATGTTTCTTTCAACCTAGAACATTTTTCATTCTATGTACCTTTTTTGCATTGTGCATCTGAAATTAAACCTGTTCTCTCATAAAACAGTTGAATTTTTAGCAATTTATTGAATAGAGTCGAATTTAATAATATGAAAATTGTTCTGAATAATGCTATGAAAATTGTGATTGGTGACTCAGAGTCACCAGTCGAGTGCAAATGTTTAAAATAACTAAAGAATACATCTTCGTTTGACTTCTATTACCTACGATTATCTTAAAACAGGGAGGTCCAACGTATTCTCCCCCCTCCCCGAGAACTGCAAGGTCTCCACCATCGAACCTCTTTCCACTACTACGTACAGCCGTGGAATTAGTGAGTGCTGCGCGCGCCGCGCAGCTCTCGTGGTGGGAGCTTCCCACTACTACACATTATAACGATGAAGTCTAAGAGTGGGGGAAGATCCTAAGCGAGGAAGATCCCTCATATAGCTCCGAAGCTACTAGTTGGAACTGCCTGTCTTAGACAATGTTATTTTACATAAAAATCCGCAATATATAACATCAAAAACATTTTTGCCATTTTTCTTGCTGATTCATAATCTATTTTCATGTAAACTACCGTGTATAGTGTATAGACTGCGGATCTTATGCATATAAGGTAACAAAATGGATGAGTGAAAAACAGAACAGTTATAGACATTAGAAGAATTTCCGGATATTGTTACATTATTTTGGACTCATTAAATTTATCGAGTCTGACAACTCTCCTTAGACAATTTCTATTTTTTGTAAAAATCCATATTCTAATCACGTATGAGCGAAAATAAAATGTAACAATAATTACGTACGATCTCCTGTTTGAAGAAGGAAGAAAATTTTTAGAAAGTATAAGCTTTCATAACGTTTAGTAAGATAAGCAGCGTCACGTATATTGCATGCACGTTCAGTTATGCAGCGGGACACCTATTAAGTTTCTTCGAACAATGTCACTGCTACGAACGTATCCATCCCACACATTCCGCTCGAATGAATCCCCCGAGACAGTTAACCCAGTTCTGATTGAATCGTCCCTCGGAATCGTTAATTGTCGACTCTTGGACAGCGACGATCGCCTAGGCAAATCATTGCGACATCCTAACCTTCGCTGCACCGTCTTCGAGAGGAAAACGCACGATCGGATCTCTTGCGTAGGATCGGTACAGTATCTTGTTGCCGGAATACGGTGAACGGAAGACAACTTTGTGGGAATCGAGTAGATCCTTGGAAGTTAATGATATAATCGAAGGTGACTTCTCTAGGCGCGACTAGAACTCCCCACCGGGAACCATAATTACCGATACCGATCGAGTCGTATATCGGAAATATCATTTACGGCTCTATCATCGGTCTATGATTTAACACTAAACCTACCAAGCATAAAACATATAAAAGTGAGAAGATTGGATTTACTTAAACTTTGTGCGGGTTTCATTACAATATGTGTTGAAATAAAAAAGACAATTTACTCATTTCGTATGAAAGCGTTTTCATAATTTTAATAATAGTGAAATAAAAAAATCGGCCATTTGACCATGGTAGGTGTAGTGTTAATAAAATTGTGCAAAACCATGTGAAAATTCTTCGTGTCGCCGAAACTAGTTACCGTACACTCGCTGTCATTAGAACATTGCATCACAGAAATTAATTTCAACACTCCTTCGCTCGTGAAATTTTATAATCTTCATGATTTCCGCCTTCTGCAATTCGAAAGGCCGAATGTATACGTTAATTAAATTTATTTATGGACTGGTAAACCATGCAGGGCCTTTAATGATGAAGAAATACGCGAAAATTGATAACAGTTCATTTACAGAGAATCGTTAATTCGAAATCGTACCGTTTCTATTTTTACTATTGGCCAAACAATTCTTTTTATTGAGTCAGCATTTTCTGATTTCTTGTATGTGCGGAATTTAAGGGAATTTCTCAATTTTTAACGATTTCTTTCAATCTTTCGATTTTTGTCATTAGGTACTTAATCCCTATGTAGATAACCAACATTATTTACGATATTCAATAATGTTGCACTTTATATTATAGTTGCAACCCGTATTTTTATACTTCAAATGTAAATTAATCTGTTATCATACAAGATCATAAAAGCGTGCAATAATATTAAAGAATGTTTTAAAAAAGAACTGAAAGTGGATACACAGGTTCTCGATCGTTTACGTCAGGGATGGGTAGGGGCCCCTCCAACCCCTTCTCCTACCATCCTCTCTTTCATGCGCGAGGCCAGCGCACTGTTCACAACGGGCGAAGCACTTCCTTCCTCTTTAGTAACGACGGATGCTGGTTGGTGGACATTGGGCGCAATGGCGGGGACGGTTTTGTCTCAATTGAGACAAAAATGCCGATCCCTGGTTTACGTAATGGTTAAACGTTGATTTGGTCTGTGAAAGACCAAAACAATCAAAAACACTAATGTTATCTGTAAAATTATCAAATAAATTTGATTTCACAAAATCTCGCGATTTAACGAGACATAAGAAGCGAGTCGGTTTACCAGCTTCCACTGTGACTCGAACGAAAACGATAGGAAATTTCTCGAAGATCGAATGACGAAAGTTCGCCAGAATGTTATAGCGTTGCATAGAGCGTTGTTTTCCAGCAGTTTGTCGAGGAGAATGCACGTTTTCCTCCCGCAAGAGCGGAGTTTCCCAGAAAATCTGCGGTGTCGTTGATGCTATCGATCTCGAATACAATATATCCCCGGATTGCGGTATCTCGCGCAGTTCGCCTCGCATAGTTCTGCCGCTGCATCGCGGTGCATCCGAGTCGCATCAAACAGCGGGGATCCGTTGCATCTGTCGCAACCGATTGATTTTTACCACGGGGTTCCTATTAATCCCTCGCGGAGAGACGCGTCTCCGCTCGGCGATCATTAAATGCTTGAAACGTTACCATGGAAACCGCATGAGATCATGGTTAATTGGTAATCGTGGCACGTAACGTGTCACGTTTTTCCCGGGAAATCGGCGAGCAGGTTAGGCCTGCCGATTTGCAATGCTGATGCGGCTTCTCCCCTGGCCACGTGACTCTTTTGCAGCTGAATCTTTTTTATCCCCACCTCGGGCCATTGGGGTGCCTCCCGACAGGATCCATACGTTCGATCATCGATCACGACGATTACGAAACGATGCACACCGCTGTCATCACAGTGCGACCTGTTCAACGAACACTCCAGCTGTCTGTCAAAGTTAATATTCGCAAATCGTTATTTAATCTCCAGTTACAGGCTGTCTCACAAAAACATGTTAGCGCTATCTCTGTAAAAATTCATGTATTTGGAAAAAATGCCACATGTATCGAAGGTACACTTCAAACAACAGTACACTCTGACACTGGAGAAATAAAACTGGAAACAAATTTGATTTTACAAAAGAATAATTACTTGGAACATTGAAGCGGCGTATGCCCAATATTGCACGACAGATTACGTATCATTGTGGTTGACTCGCTCTGCCGGTCACCAGATACAAATTCCATAAAAAATGTTTGGTCTATTATGAAGTAGATTGACCGTCCCCAGCATAGTGCCCACTGTCCTCCACCAGCATCCGCCGTTACCATAGAGCAGGGATGGGAAATTTTGCCTCAATTGAGGCAAAACCGACCACACCGTAGCGCCCTCTGTCCCCTTCCAGCAAGCGCGGTACAATGAGGCAACGAAGACACATCAGCGTACGCACCGAACATGCGCGCTGCATGAAAAAGAGGTTGGTGGGAGAAGCAGGCGTTTGAGGGGCTCCACCCGTGCCCACCACTGCCATAGAGGAAAGAAGTGCTTCGCCCGTCGCGAACAATGCGCAGGCTTCGCGCATGAAAGGGAGGTTGGTGGAAGAAGCAGGCGTTTGAGGGGCCCCTACCGTACCTATCCTTAAAGTAGAGGCATAAAGAAAAATGTATGTTAAAATTCCGAATTTTAATCGTCGTATTTGAAAAATAGAGAAGTCACTATACTTATTTCGTGCAAAACAATTAATAGAAAGCACACCAAAACGTTGTCAAATTATGATCGATAATGGAGGAAATTCGGTCCATTATTAAATGAAAGAGCGTGTTAGTGTCTTAGAAACGAACTTTTGGGACAACCTAATATTACTTATGACTTTTGACTTATTAAAATCATTTAAAAAAGGAACAAATATCTATGCAGCTCATGTTTCCTTAGTAGATAACGGATCTGTATGCAAAATAAAAATGTTGTTCTCAAAATACAGGAATCTAAAGTGAAATAGAAATTTATTTTTTCTTAAAGTATTTTCTAAAGATTTAGTCGTTTGATTTATCCCAATGTAATATACTTTTTGGTATATTTCTTTCAAGATTATATTTTCTTCTTAGCCAAAATGAATCTCAGGTGAGATTCAAGGTGCTGAATAAATAAAAAAATATATATATATCTCATAGACTGAAAATAACATAACAGTATCTTTTAATTCTTCTATTGTTTTGACCGTTTTAAATTACATCTACTCATTTTGATCATGAATGCATAAAATAAGCTGTCTGCTAATCATTAACTCTTTGCGGACGCGTGTCCGCAGACAATCTCTCAAGTAAAATTGCTACTCCGTGACTAAAAATCACTTTTTAAAAAATTATTACTCTCACACCAAACAAATTTTTACCAAACACAACACTTGCTCCTTCATTTAATTCTTATGCGTAGCTTTCAGTACACCATTTCATTTCCCAAGGAAAATTGTACATTCGAACCGTCGATAAGTACGCTAAACATAATTCCCGTCCGCAAAGGGTTAAACACCCTAGAATGAGATCGCTAGTGCGCAAGTTTTCTTCGAAAGAGACTCTTTCTGCTCGAAACCAGTATATTGTATCTACATGCAAAACGACATGATAGCGCGTGGATAAAACACCTACACGCCGGCTAAGCGGAGCTTAGTCCGGACATTAAGCGCCACAAATCAAACAACGTATCATCTCGCCAGTCTTCCGCATAGTCACGCCGCGCCGCCGCGATGCACATTCTCGATCCTGTAGCTGCATTCTTGTACGTCCGATCGAGCGTGCCGGGGGATGGCGGTTGCGACAAAGTATAACGACCACGAAATGATTTATCGATCAGCCCGGCCGCGGCCTGTTCGGTGCGCAGGAATGAGGCACGAGCGGGACGAACGTCGGTTTGTAGCGCATTGTCGCTTGTTTGTTGGGGGAAACAAGAGGAATAGAAAACGGGAATGGAACTGAACATAAATAATGGTTAGACGGGAGGAATTTTATTGCGGTGACGAACATACGACCAAAGATGCTTGAATATTCCTGCGATGGCGGGAGACTGGCGGAGAAACGGAAGTAACGCGCCTAAAGTGAACCACCGTGATAAGTATTAGATGCCGAGGTGCTAAAGTGGATCAAACGAAGTCTTTCTCAAAAAAAGAAATCTCCTCTAACTTTTATTGTCTATACCCAACCATCTAGCAATTTTTCTATTCCTATTTTATGGACACTTCTGCTCCTAGTATCAAGGAAATGTTCTGGCTACGTTTCGACGTGTTGCCAATCTTGGAATCATCGATCGATATAAATGATCGTCCAATTAAATCCTTTTGATGATGTTAGCTAAACTCCCTGTTAAATTAGCCATCGTTTGAGCATACATAAACTCAATTTTAATCGACAGTGGACATATACAGATTAATAATAACGAAACGTAAAAGCAACACAAATGATTTGGTTACATAATAAAAAAGACAATACCAAGTATGGTATTCAGTCTCTGAACAACATGTATATTCCGACACTCTTTCATACTTTTGACAATATTTAACTTTCGTCAAACACACACTCTGCGACCGAAGATGCAGCGACCGCGCGCGACCCCCTCCAAACTACCTGCGACCAAACGATGTCACACCTGATTGGTGCGCTACACAAACACCCAAAAAGGTATAAATACCGGACATTTCTCACACCGAACCAGTGTCGCCAGACCTTCATGTCTTTCGGTTTTTGCAAATTTTCCCATGTCCCAACTTCATCTTATTCCCACATATCTCAAGCTGATAATACCACTACATAATTACATAATCATTTCTAGTCGGTAAAGGAGCTTTTCTCTGCCCCTAGGTACGACTGCAAACTCACCGAACAACATTGATAAATCTTATGATTTCGGCGCAAGGTTCGATCCTAAGGAAATCATAAGATTTATCAATATACTTCATTTCGATCGAAAGAAATTACACCGCTATCACCGATCAACATAAAAAAAAAACACCGAACCAGTGTCGCCAGATCCATCCAAAACTGGGTGGATTTTCCTCTCCTCTTTTTCCCCTTCCACTATCCCATTCCACTACCTGAGCACACTCCATCGCCCCCCACTAAAACCGTACACTGGTCACGTGACCTGCCGCGCAACGTGTTACATATTACTCTGGTCATCAGAGAGGTGGTAAACTGTTTTCCCCTCGATTTAACCGATCTGAGGACACTGCACCAGCTAACTAAGAAAGGTCATTTGAAACGAAGCGCAGCACGACAAGACTATACAATTTGTTAAATACACTTATTTATTACCAAAACCAGTATAATACATTTACTATAGCGAACAAGTAATCCGCGGCAATCATGATGACGCAACATATGGAATACAAAAAATTATTAGTTATCTAAGTCTTTGAATTTAACGCATTTAACGATTCGCATTTAACGTTTTCATGTATTTTGCTTGCAAATTTAATGAAGTGCTTTAACATTTAATACCTTTTAACTGGTCATGTCTGCGACTTTTACTGAAACTATTATTGAATGATTCAGAAGAAAGTAGACTTCGATGAATGGTTGAGGACACTTTATATAGAAATCAGTAACAGATCGAGTCGCTGCGAGAAAGTTAACTTCTCAGTGCCCCTACTGCAACTGCATGCTGCCGCAATATGTAACAATTAATAGCAGAACACATAATTCTGTAGCAGATCAAACCGGAATGCCCCGTACCATAAAAACTGTAATTTATTAATTGAGTAACATTTCTTACAAGTTTCTCTTGTAAATATTTACAATTTTTCCGACGAATACCATTCATCGGTATTCTCCACGCGTACAACTGAATGGAACATTCAAGCTACCGTGTTCTCTAAACACGGCATCGTGCTAAACACGGCACGACATCAATTCTGCTAGAGCAACATAAAATGTTAGTTACGCAAAATTCCTAAACCGCTCCCGTTTACCACTAATCTATGTATGTCTCGCATACCCAACTGTAAAACCACGAGCTGCACGGATAACCCGTGTGCTTCTTGAAAATAAATCATTACCAACCGTGAGAATAACTCCTCGACAGAATTCGAGAGCGAACGACCATTCATACCTACCAGTGATCTCGTAACTGAAACTTCTTGGTTTGTGAACGAACGCGCGGGCGTCGCATAACTTGTTTGGTATGACACGAGTGATAAGCGTGCCCAACCCAGCATTAGGAGCGTATAAATATTAAATAACTCTTTACTATGTCAAAGCAAATTTCTAGATTTAATAACTGAAAGTGACTGAACATGAGCACAGGTTCACTGAAATTGCAATCTCCTGGAGCGATTAAGTCGGCGTTAGATTTATCTTCGTTTAGATGAGACTCGATGAAGTCTTATCAGTTTTTTCAATTTTCTATTTCATAGAACGCATATTTGGTGGGTATAGATGTTTGGATGATAAAATAGTTATTTAGTCTCAGTGATGAATTAAATCCTCGGATGGATTATTTGAGATTAAACTAATTATTTCTGGAAGGTAGATTACAGAATTTTACGCGAAATGAGAATTATAAGTGCAAGAAACACAAAGCTTGTATTTTAATCATTTTAATAGGACGATACTGGCATCATTCTTAAAGTCTTCTTATGGGTCCATAGTTTTGTGTATCACATATCCCTTTTTGTCATAGACAGCGGGTCTGTATGAAAAATATAACATTTCTGCCTGAATTGCTAGAAACTGGAGTAAAATAGAAATTGATTTTCATTCTGAATATGTTTTATAGGTTGAAAATGATATAACAGTATTGTTTATTTCTTGTAATGTTTTTACTGTTTTAAATTTAACCTATTCATTTTTTGTTAGAAATTCATAAAATTTAGTCTAGTGGAAAGTATGCAGACATAACAAAACATTCAGACATCAAAGATTATAATGAATGTTCTCTTGTATGATCTGAGAAAATTTTAGATTCTAAGAACGCTCGAATGCTTCAGAAACAGTATCGACCAAAAACTAATTTCATTTTGTATACGGTAAAAAATTAACCACCGCGTCGCTGGCATTGATAATTCGCCAGATCGTCGAGTGTCCACAGCATCCGGGATTTTTCGTGGAAACGCTTTAATCCCAGTGCAGTGACGAAGAAGAAGAAGAAAACCAGTAACACCAAACACGCTATAACGTTTCTTCAAAATTACAGGTTCCATCCTGGTAAAAAGGAGGAACACGGTCCGAAGAAGAGCAGAAAATTGTCGGACGTACGTGCAAAGCTACCAGACGCAGGTGATTCACGGCCACTCCAGAGCTAATTTAGATCAGGAGATCGATAGGTTGCTCACTCCTGGTGGACCTCACGTGCACGGTTATGCTGCTTTCGCTTTTTCGAAGCGGATCGCTGCGCGAGATAATGCCTTTCGTCGGGGATGAGAAGCTCCGGCGATTTCGAGTAAACTGTTCCACCACTATACCATCCGTATAGACCTGGCCCATAAAATATGAAACTCTGAAATCGACGCAATAAAACTGTATCGCGTCTAAAATTTAGATTGCTCGCGACTTATTTGCGAAATTAAATAAAAATAAATTTTTAAAAATACCACGTTTTTAAAACGGTCTAAAAAGTATAAAATAATAATAAATAAAAAAAAATAATTTGAAAAAAAAACGGACTAAAAAGTATAAAATAATTTTAAAATAAAAACAAAAATTTGAAATTGTGAATTTTTAATAGCTGTGAAAATACTTGTAAGATTTAAAACGAAAAACGTGGGGCGCAAGATAATAGTAAGGAGTGTAGGGAGTAGCAGCCGTTGAGAAAACTCAAACAATAGTTTATATGATTTGCGGGGCAATAAAATTTTTAGTGATTTAGGTGAACTATTCATGCATCAATTATCTATTGCAAGCGCCCCACGTTTTTCGTTTTAAATCTTACAAGTATTTTCAGAGCTATTAAAAATTCACAATTTCAAATTTTTGTTTTTATTTTCAAATTATTTCATACTTTTTAGTCCGTTTTTTTTCAAATTATTTTTTTTTATTTATTATTATTTTATACTTTTTAGAGCGTTTTAAAAACGTGGTATTTTAAAAAATTTATTTTTATTTAAATAATTATTTTCTGCTTTTTAATCTTGTGTGTGTGAAATTTTTCAAGAAAATATTTAACGCAAAATATGCAATGACATGCCTGGTGATTTGGCGGCTTCCCTGTGAAAATCATTATTAACGAACTGCTCCTTTCTTTTTGTAGACATTATTTTTGACACTTTCAAACACAGTTTTTTGTTAATTTCCGATCTCGTACACGATATTATTATTACCTATATCATACATGCTCCCCAACGTCAAAAGGCTTCCTCTCCTACCTCTTGCACGTATATTTCAATCGATTTGAAACATTTTGATGAAATTATAACAGAAAGGTGTAACGGTTCTTTCACTTGGTAAACAAAGCGATGATGTACTACCGATCGTCTATCATATACTGAGGTCGGTCGGGGCGAAGTGGGTTCGTGGGGTGGGGACGACTCAGAGTGCGTACGCATGGTAAAGTAGAGAGCGTTGTCGCGCGGAGTGGGGATCGCTGAACGCGATGACCGCGGTGTAACGGTAATAACGGTAAAAATATTTAATTGTTCTTTCTCTTAAACGGATAGACTTTTTAAAAAAAAAATTTTTTGAATACTGCATTGTCATCCAGTTCTCAGCTACGTTTCCAATTGCAAGTCTCTAGCTCATCGGGAAGATAGTTTAAAATCAATTGCAAGATTTGTACCGAACAAACAAACAAACAAACAAGAAAGCGAGCTAATAAAAACGTGGTAATAAAAATCAAGTACAACTCTGCACTCAGGAAACTGTGGGAAAGTTTTATAGTTCGGGTTCGTTCGAAACATTTTTGTGTATAATGTAATCATCACATTTATTCGTGTTTCACAAAAATTAGACGTCACTTGTGTGCAACGATCTCGAGTTCGTATGTCAAATGAAGAAAATCAAATTAATTTTGTACTCATCCTTATTTATAATTCTAACGCATTTTCATGATATTCAGAGAACTTGCAACTTTTCTGTAATAATATCTCTTTTCATATTTTACAAGAGGATGTATTGGCGTTTAACAAAATACTGTAAGACTATTGGTGAAATAAATTTTTGCGAGGTTTACTGAGTTAAAAGAAAATAATAAATTTATTTCTTTCATTTTGTTTCGCAAATTCGCATACGTTGCAAATGCACAGGCTATAATTGTACGCAGCTTGAAGAAATTAATACAAGATAGGATTCACTTGAATGGAATGGATTTGAAGACACTTCTTCAGCAGGATTCGTTATTATATAAACGCATAGAAATTAGATCTGATTGCAATAAAATTAGCCCGTGCTTATGGAAAGTCCTCTTACGAAATGTACTCGACGAACAATTCCTTTCAATGTAATCTTTGCACGTTCTCTCACGATTTTTCTCCTGTCTTTTGCATAATTTAATTAAGAAAGTGAATGAGACTAATCCGTAGCGACAATCTACGGTTCGTAGTAAGGTCACGAAAGTGAACTATGACTCCTCGAGTATTCACTCGCGATTATAAATTCTCAAAAGTTTCCCGATGATTCACATGAGAAAGTCAGACATCTAGTAGGATAAAATGGAAATATTTTTTCTTATCAATTATTTCTTTTGAGAAACTCTTATCGACATGTTTATGGCATTGTTCTGATTAAAACGAGTCCAAACATGATCTAGTTTGGAGGATATTTGCTTGTTTAATCCACGATTCCGTGGATTATGCGAACGATTCATGCGCAAGACGATTCATTGTACAAATCAGTAATTATTCAATCTATTATTATAGCTAATTAACTGTTCTATTCTCCAAAATATTCATGTTCTACCGATTACCTGGAATAATCGAGGTTCCACAGCATCGTGGATTAAACCAAGAAATATCATCCAATTCGTGTCATGATAGTGTCACAAATACGTCGATGGAAGTTTCATGAAAAAAATTATTGAAATTATCATTGTTAGAATCATTTCTTTTCCACATATACAGGGTGTCCCGAATTTAAATGGCAAAACTTCAGGAGCGTGTAGGGGGCCGAAAAACTAAGACAAAAAGTCTTTTAGAGATTTGCTCGTTTTTGCTTCGTTTTGGAGAAAATCGCAAAAAAGAAACAAAACGAGTTCTCATTTTTGTACTTACTTATTTTCATTTTATTTACGTTATCAACTACTTAATTTAGATATTGTTCAAAATGTTGCCCTCTTGCAGCAATGCAAGCATTACATCTAGCACTGACTTCATAAATTGCAGCTAAACATTGTTCTGGCGATATTTGGTGCACTGCATCTATGATTCGGTCTCTTAATTGCTCTCTTGAATTGATTGGCACCGAATAAACTTCCTGCATCAAACAAGAATGTAAAGAATAACAAGTGTTTACATATCGCACTGTCACAACTCACACAACAATATCAAAACAATCACAAATACAAATGCACTAAAGCGAGCAACTGACAACGAGATATTGAATTTTTGCGATTTTCATCAAAACGAAGTAAGAACGAGCAAATCTCTAAAAGACTTTTTGTCTTAGTTTTTCGGCCCCTATACGCTCCTGAAGTTTTGCCATTTAAAATCGGAACACCCTGTAGAGACATCACTGACAGAACAACGAAATTTGATTTCTTTCGCGAGCGTACCTCCGATCGTGAAATTCCTGGCCGACTGAATGGAAGGAAAAGCAGCTGGGGATCGCTCGACGCGCGATAATTCACAATTAGTCATTGAGAATGATGCCCGGGGCGATATCACCTTGTCCGTACGCTGGTCGGGACTTCGGAAGAAAGGCAGAAACGAACGAGAGTCGTGCGTGCATCGCGGCTGACCTTGGGCGGTCGGCGTACGAAAGATCATTTTTCTATGATTAGGCGCGCGAGTGTTACGGTACAGCAGACTTGGTTTCGTTCTCTCTCTCGAAATGAAGTGTTCTTCCATCGGCGTAGGTAGTCGGCGAGCGAAATTTTCGTTCGCCTTCCCGCGTGTTTTATCGCGATCGAGGGAGGCGGCTCGTGACTTCGCGTTTGCCAGGAAAGAGCCGCGGCTGCGGGTTTCTCGAAACGAGGACACAACACAATGGATTACAGTCAAGCCACGCTTTCGGCTGCATTGTGGACGACGATGAAAGCAGCCCACCGCCGGATATGGGCGCCACTTCCTGTTCCCATCCAGGCCTATTTCAGCGCAGGAGGTCATCGGAAGTTCTGCCTGTTTTCGAACAGCCGCGTTCAAATGAATGCCACCAAATCAAATCAAACAGTACAACCTGAACTGGTTTACAAGGAAGTGCGTGCTAATTCACCGAGCCGCGCTCTTAATGAGGTAACAACTACGCGTAATTGCCCGGAATCGCGGTCACGAATCGACCAATGCTGGCTATGAACACGTTTCCAGGTCGATTTCCTCGCGGACGAGCTCGATGCGACTCTGCTTGTGAAATTATACAGTCTAGTTTCCTGGCAGAATTTTACTATTGTTCTGCTACTTTTTGCATACGGTAAGTTGACTTCTCTTTTTTTTATAAAATTGTGAAAGGTCGACGAAACTGTTTTAACACTTTGCCTACCGGAAGCCTGTTAATAGGACTTTCAATAATTGCATTATAATCCCAAACGAAATGATTAGATGATGCTACTGGGAATGACTTGTTGGTTCATAATTGAAATTGCTGTTACTGTTGAAAGATCCATTAACACTAGATTTACGGGGCCCGTCAAAATGACGGATTCAAAAATTTTTAATTTACGATTATTAAGAGTGTAAGGAGGCATTCGTGAGGAAGTATTAAGTAGATTTATTTTTTTGTGTACATATTACAATACAAATCGCTGAAGATCTAAGTAAATACAATTTTATTATTTTTATAAAGCAATGTAAAATAATCAATTTTAGTGCTCCGTAAACCTAGTGTTAATGACAAGGCAAAACAAGGGTTACTGTACTTTGTCGAAAACTCCACACCCTAGAGATATCGGGAAATAACTGAATTCCCTTCACCGACTCTTTTACAACATGCTGTCTTCTTGCAGATATGAAGGTACATACCGCCGCCGCCGCTGCGTTTGGACACGTTTTTAGCTTTAATTGTGCGCCCGTCCAGTGTCACCAGATCAACCCAAAACTGATTTTCCTCTGCACCTTTTCCCCTTCCACTATCCCATTCTACTACATGCGCACACTCCATCGCCCCCCACTAAGACCGTACACTGGTCACGTGACCTGCCGCGCAACGTGTTACATATTACTCTGGTCATCAGAGAGGTGGTAAACTGTATTCCCCACGCTTTAACCGATCTGGCGACACTGCGCCAGTGGTGGTATATGGTCTCGGTTTTCTCACGCATGCGCGACGATTTGAGCGTCAGTAAAGTACAAAGTTGGGCTAAAATGGGGTACTTTGGTCACCCCGCATAGTTTCGCAAATTTTTTTTCGATTTCCAAATATGAATTGACAAGTAGCTCCTTCTCCAATATTAGTTGCCATTATGAAATCGAATATATTAACATTAACTTACCAAAATTTCGAAGTACGGTCGTCTCGTCGTGTCGTCTTGCACTCTTCTGTCCGGTTTCCCGCCAATAACAGTTCTCCCCTACTTTCCTCACAAACATAAGACGTACGGCACGTTCCTGCATTTAGTCGCGCATGCGCGAAAAAACCGAGACCATATACCATCACTGCACTGCGCCCGTCTTGGGCGCACATAACATAACCTCTCAACAATGAAAATGTTTTCCACCATGGACCATAGACTTCCAAAAATTATGAAATAATCGCTGTTAACGAGATTCGAACTAAAAACAGCCTCATGCTCGTGTTTTTTCAACTTCCGTGTTAAAATGATGAGCAGGTTTGAAGTAACTGTTCCATCTTTGAAATAAAAATATTATAGTAAATATGACGAAGCATAAATAAAAATGTAAGGAACCATTCAATTACAATAACACACCCGCACTTGATTGAAAACTAACAATATTAATGTGTATCTGATACGTTCTACTTCATTTATTAAATACAAAATCGTTCGGCGTAAGTCCAATCTTTCAACAATATATTAACACGTTGACGAAAAGATCCATAAAATCGAAGTGATTTATTCAATGGAATAAAGATTGAAATGGTTAAAAGTATAACACTGAATAGTCCTTCAACCTTCTTGTTTTTTTTTATATTAACCAAATTTGGTACAACAAATATATTAAGATAAAAATTTATTTTGAAATCTGAATAAATAATTCCGTCAGACATATATCGTTGACGTGGCAGCCAACGTGTTAATGTAGCAAGTCTTAGAAAAATCGTTTATGGATATTCTTTCTTCGTAAAATAATTTTAAAGATTTTTATTTCCCCTAACTCGGGCCCCGGGACTCTATTCATCAAGGATCCAATGAAAGGCGCGAGGTTTCTCCATTGTGTTTCTACAATGTGTTTTGATGTATAATGCCCAAACAAAACGTCGAGACAGCTCGGAGCATCTCCGAAGGTTGTTAGACAATAATACAAATGGCTCGGTCTCCGGTTGCGCAAAACCGACCGTGATTTTGGCTATTGTACTGGTAATGGCGGCGTGGTTGTACGGCTCATATAAAATGGCACCTCGCGAGACCGTGCCCCGGGAAACTAATTGCATTAGCCTTTGCGCGGGCTGACCCGGCATCAGTAACGAGACAATAAACGTTCTACACCGAGCACACCGTGTGTTGTAGCTCGCAACTATTTCTTGCGTCGTAGTGATCTTGAGTGGATCTATTTGGCGGGCCGATTAATCTCCGACGATGCACATTACGAGCGTTCCCCGCAGCGGTTTCTTTCGATCGCAATTCTCCAGGCGGTCCGTGATTAATGTCGCCAATCATTTACCCTGGACACCGTGAGAACTGTGCGCGCGCGCACGAGAGAGAGAGAGAGAGCGAGAGAGAAATGGGAGCTGTCATTTGCATCCAGATCAAACAACCATCTTTCGGGAAAAAACGAGCGGCTAATCGTGAGAACGAGTGGTAAATTGTACGCCGCTTAATTTCGTTTCCGGTTAATACCATCGATAAACGCTAATGCGTCGATCAACGCGCGCAACAATAACACCCTACGCCTTCGGGAAATTACAACCCAGACGATCGCTAACGACCGCTGTCTGCAACGCATTGTTCTCCGGTCTAGGATATTTAAAAATCCCGCCTAAACGACGGAGGAAAGAGGAATTATCGGTGCGCTTGGATTTCAATGTTTTCCCGACGCGGAATCGGCGGAGCACGTTATTTTACACGTAACATAACGATAGGGTGGTTTAAGCACGAAGCAGAAGAAATTCCATCTCGCCGGGTATTATAAAAATGGAGAACCAGTTCCGCGAAGACCAATACCACCGCGGTGTATCGGGCAACGTACTATTCATAATATTCCATCACTTGGAAATACCTCATCCATTCCCGCCTTCCCTCGAGCGCCTCCATTATCCTTAATTATCCGTAGCCTAGCGACCGTGTGCAACAAAACTCGCTGGGAACGCATCAAACAGCGCTGTTTTCCCGGCCCTTTGCGCTCGCAAGCGGAATATCGAGGATGTCGGTGCCCCCGTCGCCGATAAACCGCGTTTCTAACAGGGCCGTCTTATCCAATAGGCATCGTAGCCACGGTTCTATAGCATAAGAAAAGATATTGGAGACCACGGAAAAATTTTACGGCCTATGAAGACGAGATTAAACCCTCGAGAAGGTAACCATGACAATTTCGCCTTATGTGGGATTAAGAGATAGGGTGGACAGAGGAAAATGGAATACATGTGCACTTAAAGCGTATCAAAAGATGTTTGAACTTTTAGAAAAATAGAGTCTGCGAAAGTTATAACTTTAGATTCTGCGAAAATTAGAACTCTGATGAATTTTTTGAAACCCATGAAGATAAAATTTGTTGAGTTATGTTAAATGATGGTTTATGTTTTGAGCGTTGAATTAACTATTTATTGAAGTCAATAGGTAAAAGAAGAAATCATATTTGGCAAAAGATGCGATACACACATATATACTTGAAGCGAGTAGAAAAGATAAACAATAGTGCCATCTCTTAAGGAGAAAAAATATAATCGCGGTTGCTACACCAACAAAATTAAACCCCTAAGAATTTGAGCTAATATATGTGAGACATTAGATTTTTCATAAAAATTGTACAAATCTTGTAAAATACAATATAAATCTTCAAGAAGGTGTCCGTAACGGATGAATGCTGAAGAGCAATACATCGAATCTACAAGATGCCTAGAAGTTACGAAAAAATTGTAGGCCTTGCCAAAAATTTTCGGGGCCTACAAAAACAGGAGTAAACTTCCAAAAAGTCATCTAGGAAATATAATATAAATCTTCAAGAAGTTATTCGTAACGGATGAATGCTGAAGAGCAATACATCGAATCTACAAGATGCCTAGAAGTTACGAAAAAATTGTAGGCCTTGCCAAAAATTTTCGGGGCCTACAAAAACAGGAGTAAACTTCCAAAAAGTCATCTAGGAAATATAATATAAATCTTCAAGAAGGTATTCGTAACGGATGAATGCTGAAGAGCAATGAATCGAATTTACAAGGTGCCTAGAAGTTACGAAAAAATTGTAGGCATTGCCAAAAATTCTCGGGGCCTACAAAAACAGGATTAAACTTCCAAAAAGATATCTAGGACAGTCAATATCTTTGAGCATTGTAGATAGTAAAGAGTAGCGAATCCAAATGTATGGATATTTAGACTTTTGTGAACGAATTCTAAAGTTCCCAAAAAATGTTTTCAGTTTGCGAAAAGGGAATTAATAAAAAGGTGGCCAGTTAAACGATACGTGAGAAGGATGAAAGTAGTTGGATGATAAATCGAATACGCAAGTACTGGTACCTAGTAACTACGAACACGCTGCGGTCCTGGTTTCTAAGCATCGATAAATTTCACCGCGTGAGTTCGAGGAATTAGCGTTATTAGATACCTGTTCCATAGATTTATTTACGATGCTAATAACGCATTCACGAGGATCGCTTTCAAACGCGATGATACGCTTATTGGAAAGTGACAGAGAAACGCGCTGCCACAGCGATGCTCGATGTTACCGCACGAGTGAACGAATTATTTCGTTTTTTACAACACGATGAATCGACATGGGAATTATTATACGAGATCTTAGAGCTACTGATAATTAGGAATTAAACCCGTAATTTTGCACTTACTGTCATGTCAATGTGTATTGCGTAGCTTGCGTTTTCAGAGTTACTTTCTCACGGATATTCACGATATGATCATATGTATATATGTATGTCGTTTACTGTAAACTACATTCTGCTTCTGGATTTTTCCATATTTAATTTTCTCAAACAAGTCCTGAGAAATAAGTAGCAACACTTGATTATTGAATCGGATTAATAAAATTTCAGAGATCTATATAATAATTAGTTTTTACTTCGATCGAATCATTAACTACGAAAATGAAATCTTATTAAATTATAGACTCCCCCAATCTGTGCGGAAAAATAATTATTAAATCTACATAATTAACAATGGCCTAGCAACAGTTATAGTTTATTTTACTACATAACTATTTTCTACTACGTTTATTCGACGTTCTCAATTGCTTTTAACGAACTCATTTCCCAAAAGTCACTGTAAATTAGATTATGTAATTTTATCCTATAATATGGTCGGAAAGTATTGCCTTCTGGACATATTTGGTGCAATTACACGTTTACGTTTTATTTACAACGACTTTGCAATAGCACATATATTTTATGTGACATTCGCGAGGCTGTAATACAAGTCACAACCAGTGATGCCAGATTGGTTAAATCGAGGGGAATACAGTTTACCACCTCTCTGACCAGAGTAACATGCGACACGTTCCGCGGCACGTCACGTGACCAGGCTACGGTCTCAGTGGGGGACGTTGGAGTGTGCGCATGGTAGTGGAATGAGATAGTGGAAGGGGAAAAGGAGGAGAGGAAAAAACAACCAGTTCTGGTTGTTTCTGGCATCACTGCTCACAACTACAGTGTAACCCGACGTTATAGCGGAAATAAAACTTCCATCCCGCCATGTACGAGTAGAATTTCTCGCGCGGTCTTAATATCCAGGGTGAGTTCATTAATAGTCTTCGTTATCTTTCAGCAAATATTTACAGAAGATAATTGGAGTCGGAGTACTCGGCGAGCACGGTATTTAGAGTCGCTCAGGTGTTATAGTCTAAATATAAACGAGACCAATGGCTATCCAAGCTTTATCTCGGGTGTCATGAGCACCGTTTCCGCAGCCATAAGCACCGGATACTCTCAACGATTATACATATACACATTTTGTTACTCCGGTATACACCTTTTCTAACAGCTTACTCCCTATTGCGCAAGTTCATTATTCTTAATTATCCGCAGCCAGTTACGCGCACGGTTCAACCTCAAACGAAACTTGTTTTTCGGTACACGCACGTTACGATCTATTCAAATCAACCCCCACATCAATGATCGTTTATGAGCGATCAGATCTATCGATAAGAGAAAAAAATTCAGACACGCGTCGACATAGAATGATATCGCAGTATTATAATACGTAGGGGAGACCGGGGCAGGTTGGTACAATGCAATTATCTGGACAATGTGTATGTGTAGCACAAGTATGGATAGATATTTGAAGTTTAGTAGTTGTCTGTTTCTTATGATGAAATTTACATCTGTATATGCAGACGTAGGTAGATGTTATTCAATCTTTTTCGTTTTCATAGCAGCGAAGTAAATAATCATGTTGGTATTTCGATCAGGCTGGAGATATTATACAAAACATTATATTATAAACTACTGTGATGCAGCGTGAAGTTATATGAAGAGGAGGTAATTACGTTTTGTAATATTGTTTATATGGTCGATATTTTTTTATAGAGATGTTTTTATGGAATAAGCTCCAGTGGGTCATATTGACGCATCTCCTATTTGTAGCTCGTTGGCACAAGGAAAAAATTTGCCCTGACCATTTTTGTTTATTTAATTGGATTCTTTTCTTTTATTCCCAGTAAAAATGGCTGGAAATTATATTAAAAAACAAGACGTGGCGAAATAACGGGAGATTATTTTGTGAAGGCTTGTGTCAGAATGAAAGAAGATACGTTGATAATATGACGATGATAAATAAAATGACAATATTAAGACTTGTTAATAAAAACAATAGAATTAAAATACATATTAATAAAAAATAGAGATGTATCAACGTACTCTGTGCTGGTGTAAGTTTATACGTTTTGCATCTATCAAATAAACAGTTTGCACCTTTTTTTCTGTACATTTTTCTCAAAGTTATGCTTACAATATCTAAACAAGAAGGTGCCAAAAAATATTTCAACATACTCTTTTTTTACGGAATTGATCTAAACAGAAATTGCAGAAATGAAAACCTGAAAAATGCATCAACTTGCCCCGGTCTCCCCTATATCGCAACGATGGTTTTCAATTAAAAGCATCGCGGCGAATGCGATATTGCACGGATCGATGGTGAAATCATTGGTTAGTTTCTGTTTCCGATGTATAAACGTTAATGACCACCTTAGGTGTCGGATCGATTCGGAAAACACAACCCGGTCTTTCCCTAAGATACACTTGTCTTGTTTTTACTGGTGGAACGTCTGGTATGTAGCTCGCGAATAAAACCAATGAATCAGGTTTATTGCAAGTTCATTCGATTCACTTCTAATGATACATACTTTGAAACTCTTGTGGTTTCTTTTTCTTACCGCCGACACAGTTGGCAGTCTATTTTCTCGAACCGCTGCCCTGCTGAAGTTCCCTCTGGATTCCAGATATGTTCGATCTTTAGCTGTCTCGTCTTGTTTCTAAATACTGTTGCGTGAGCGGCCGCGTAATTTAGGCATGGCTACAATAAGGGTACATCCTGTAGTAAACCAGATTCTCTTTAACACTAGATTTACGGGCCCCGTCAAAATGACTGATTCAAAATTTTTTAATTTACGATTATTAAGAGTGTAAGGAGGCATCCGTGAGGAATTATTAAATAGATTTAGTTTTTGTACATATTACAATAAAAATCGTTAAAGATCTAAGTAAATACAATTTTATTATTTTTATAAAGCAATGTAAAATAATCAATTTTAGTACTCCGTAAACCTAATGTTAATCGAAATGTTTGGTTCGAAATTCATCCAGCGACTCGTCCTTTGTCCCTGTTATATCCAGTGATGCCAGAAACAACCAGAACTGGTTGTTTTTTTCCTCTCCTCCTTTTCCCCTTCCACTATCCCATTCCACTACCATGAGCACACTCCAACGTCCCCCACTAAGACCGTAGACTGGTCACGTGACGTGCCTCGCAACGTGTCGCACGTTACTCTGGTCAGAGAGGTGGTAAACTGTATTCCCCTCGATTTAACCGATCTGGCGACACTGGTTATATCGTCGTCCAGACAACGAAGATATAACGGGAGTGTCAATCGTGCCATATTCGTAATAATACAACGATAACAAAAACTGAGAAATGTTCCTTTCAATCAGATTTTTGAGAATATGTTTGCATAAGCATGTTTGCATAAAGTAAATTAATATTTCATGTAAGAGATCGTCAGTGCTCAGGATCCAGCGACTCGTCCTTTGTCCCTGTTATATCGCCGTCCAAGCAACGACGATATAACGGGAGTGTCAATGGTGCCATATTCGTTAACAATACAACGATAGCAAAAGCTGAGAAATGTTCCTTTCAATCAGATTTTTGAGAATGTGTCTGCATAAGCATGTTTGCTTTATTAATATTTTGGACACGTTTAAAAGATCGTCAATGCTCAGGATCCTTGAAGACATCGCGCTATTCAATGAAGCGCAATCTCATCTTGTTTCTAACTATTGTCAGTCAGTCTCGCCGCGTACCGATGGATTCTATAGGATTCGATACGATTCAAGACGACCAAGACATTCGAGACTTCCAAACAATTAAGACTTTCGAGAGTGTCGAGGCGATCAAGAGCTTCAAGAGCTTTCAGTTTCGAATTAGATTCGAAGCGATTTGAATTCGTACCATGGTATACAATACAAATCCGAAGCGATTCGGATCAAACCCCATCACTAGCTCGGTCGTTTCACAAACAATCCCTTATTGACAAATAAAATTAGAAATATTACATAAAACACACATTTACGTCACAAAAATAAAGTGAACCTAACATTATTTCGATCGGGTCCCATGAAAATCACCGACACAGGTTTCACCGACACAGATTTCAACGACAATATTTCACAGACTCCAGATTTGACAGACAATGACTCTGACCGACAACGATTTTAACCAGCACACGTAATACCTCATTGATTATGTATTTTTTTCTTGATATACCCAGACCTAACTATTCTGCACTGACGCTTTTACTTTTGTATAAAAATATAATTATTACACTATATAAAGTTAGAGGCAGTCGGCTAAGTTCTTGTTGTAGTCACACGATATTACTACTCGATAATACTGTCGTCGACTAAAGTCGTTGGCGGTCACAATCGTTGTCGGTCAAAGTCGTTGTCGGTCAAAATCATTGTCGGTGAAATCTGGAGTCGGTGAAATATTGTCGGTGAAATCTGTGTCGGTCAAACCTATGTCGGTGGTTTTCACGGGACCCATTTCGATCATTGTATTTTTTGTATTTTCTACGACCGCTTTTGGCACCATTTGAGCAGGTGTAGGGTAGATTCTGTGACCGGCGGAAGTGATCTTTAGTCCTCAGCATCCTAAACGATTTCCTCGGACAAGAATCGCCGTGGCGGCGTGTACGGTGCCGGGTGCACGAGTTGCATCCCTCAGGAATCCTCGGGAGTGTTACCATTAGTTTTCCGCGCGCCGATAAATCTGGCCCGTGGGATCAGGTAGGCAGTGCCTCGTGGCAGTTCCTTACAGCTCTCGGTGTGTCTAGCGGTCGGCTAGCTCCTCTCCGATCCGTACGAGAGAAACGCGGCGAGTGTCTTTCTCGCGGTAACGAGCTCCCATGTACCACGTCGGTTACTTTCTAGGAGCGGTCATCCGTTTCCAACGCGCCTTCCGTGGCTGTATGTACCTCCGAGAGGGCTCTGCCTCGAATTATAGGCGACCGTAACGCTATCCCAGCGCGTACGACACGAACTGACATCGTTCCAGGGTCAAAGGTGGACCACGGGGAATCGGGGGTTGTAATGCACGCTGTTGGACGCGCGTCGCGTGCATCGCTAGAAATGACGAGCGGAGGCGTCCTTCTTCTTCTTCTTCCTCGTCTTCCATCCTCATGAGCCACGGACGATACACGCGCTTGACGTTTACGTTTTCGCGAGGATTCATGGGCCGGAATTGAGACGTCCGACTGTCCGACAGCCTGCATAACAGAGATTACGGTCCAGAGCTTGTAACCCGGCGACACCAGTGCTCTGGGCCTGTGTTACGCACGCCGGAACGCAAAACTACGAACCTAACCTCTTGACTTATCATTTCGAACTTGCTCTATGACGCCATCTTCATTAAGCCTGCTGTGCTCTTCTAGTCTCCCTTGGTTCATTCGTATTTTCTTTTCTTTCGTGCCATTAGGTTGGTTCATACACAATTTCCGATTTTAGAATAAGAATGATATCGATGAAACTGATTTCGGCGCAAGGGTTTGGTCTTATTGAAATTCAGCAAATTTGCAATTTTATTATTAACCCAACGTTTCGATCCGTATGCGGATCATTCTCAAGGGATTTAATGCGTCTGAAAAATTATATTATTATAATGTAAATAAATCGGAATTTAACATTCAGTCACAGTCATGTAGAACACCAAAAAATGGAATAGAAAATGAAAAGCAGACTTACTTGCTGTGCACTAATTATAATAAAAGCAGAACAAAAAAATTTTTCATTTTTCATTTCAAATTTTCCGAAATCAGTTTCATCAATATAATTCAAATTTCAATCGAAAGAGATTACATTTTTAGAATAAGAATGTTGTGAGGTGTTTTAATCAAGAAATATTATTGCAGCCTGCAAGTTTATTAATATATCAATGTGAACTACGAAGCTGATCTTTAAAGTGATATCTTCAATTTTTATTTAGCTGTGTAATTTTACATTAAATTTATTTTAACGTCAATCAATGTGATTGTAGCGTCTGCTTTCCATATAATTGAAAAAAGAAACATGACAGAAAATACTAAAAAATTGAAATTATAGTATAAGTATATAAGTATAGATAGTGCAAACATTTTGCACATCTAATAAACGTAGTTTCTGTCACATATGTTTTGTTTGTTTTTACGATAAATATCATTCTTGCAACTAATAATAATTTTGTAGATCTTCCGTTGTGTTTGTAGCAGCTACATGCAGCTTCTTCAAGGATCACTGCCAGTCATCAATTTCAGCTAAAATAACTGTTCATTTCATTACGGATGAACTTGATACACGACCGAGGAAATGATAGTACTTTTTAATGTCGCGTTCAGTTGCTTTCACGACTGAGCGAGGATCTAAATTGCTTTCGCCGGCGAGACTCACTGCCGGACGCTGTAGATTCATAGCGTTCGAACGATACTACCACTCGCAGGAACCTGGCGATCGTGTTGATTTAATGCCCAAGTCGGATGAACTCCTAGAAAGTGTGGGAATCCCGGGATTTGATCGATGAATGTAAAACGATGATAAAAGTCGCGAAATGATACACGCTAGACGCGTTCAGTGACACGACAGTTATCCGTTCGAAGCACTCTCACGGGTCAAGAACACCCGAGTGAATCAGAGATTATGCGCGCGCGTAATCCCGGATTCGTTATGAAATACGGCTTCGACAAACATAAACACTCTGCCATTTCGTTTAATACGTAATACGGAATCTGTTACGAGACATCGACAAACATAAATTTCACGCACACCCATTTCACTCGATACTTTCACTGAATCGTTTGCTTGAGCTGTGAACTATTTATTGGTGTAATGTCTATTCTGAAGTAACGCCGAAAGTGATTTTAATTAATTTTTTAATGGTACAATTCCAATTTTAAAATAACGCGACATGGAATTTTATATAGGATTGAATTGGTCAGAGAAATAATTCCTTCGTTTATTAATTCTCGTATAAAATTCAGTTTATTAAATAGTAACTTGTCACTGTATACTTTTATGAGAAAGTTTAACCAGTTAACTATCTAGCTAGACTTTGTATGTGGGTAGTAAAAATTGTTGAAAACTTTATTTATCACTTATTGACCTCTCGTCAATTTCTTCAGAGAAATAATTCCTTCGTTTATTAATTCTTGTATAAAATTCAGTTTATTAAATAGTAGCTTGTCACTGTATACTTTTATGAGAAAGTTTAACCAGTTAACTATGTAGCTAGACTTTATATGTGGGTAGTAAACATTTTTGAAAACTTTATTTATCACATATTGACCTCTCGTTAATTTCTTTGTTTCGTTTCTTTACTTGGTCTTTGACTCGAAAAATTCTAAAATGTCGACAAATTAATAATGCGTTTTAATTTTCACTACAAATTTTAACATAAATAGCAAGCAATTAATTTTATTCTATGACGAGTATACTCGGTAAAAACAGCTAACTGGTTAAAGTAGAAAATGTTCTAGATGCACATTGTTGAGTTATTATCTGTCAAGAGTTGTACAGAAATAAATAATGAGGTTGACTCGCGATGTTGCAACTCAAAGTACGAGACAGACTATTAAACAGTTTAATGTAGTCTAGCACCAGGCTTAAAAATAATAAAAAAAAAAAGCTCGCGATAATGAGGCCTCCCAAATGATCCATAAACTATTACTAGACTCGCTCCTAACATAATTTATAACTCACATAAAAATACAGTTACTATTAACGACAAGCAACGAGTGTTGCGTTAATTCTGTTTATTTGTTCTCTTAGCGTTATGTGTTAATTTCAGTGGATATTATTTATGAATATTACTATCCGCTTGACAGCCATACATATATAGAACCGATCCGACGAAACGATGCATCATTCTCGCTTCGCGTATGCAACAAACTTGCCGATTTACATAACGCAACGCGATCGTTACAGTGTTACAAATTATTCGAGATCATGAACGTCATGCAACGTAGGCAGGCCCGACATGAAACAAGAGTTTGATCGTTGTCATCCATAATGCATACATCATGTTTAATGCAGGAAAAGGAGAGCGATGCTTTTCATGTAGGACGCGAGCATCCTTCGCGGATCAAAGGTGGAGCAGCAAAAAGGGAAGAAGCTAAAATGGAGTACGGAGCCTCGAGCGTTGCGAACAGACGATCGCGGTATACACGTTCGCGTGAAAGTGAATTCGTGTTCTGATTACGCGTGGACGAGGACACCGAGAGTGGATACCGTGATTTTCTTAATGGCAGCTTTTCCTGACAAACGAAGCGATGCGTGTCCTCTTCCTTCCGTTACGGGGCAAAACTTTCACGGAAGCCGGGATAAGTATATCGATTATCGAATTCTGACAACGGTTTGCCAACGGAACAAGCAACGCGAGTTAAAAAGAAAAAAAAAACAAACGCTAAGATCATTCGAACGAATCCGCCTGTAATAGCTACATGCTTAACGATAAGTTTTGCAGAGAAATAAGTGGCAAAAATGCATATCGGTTTTCCTCGAAACGATTCCGGCTATCGATAGATACTTTCACGACTTTAATCCTTCGGTAAATTGCTCCAAGAAAGTATACGAGCTTGTCGGGAATATGTAAAATTCCACACATTATTTATAGGTATTGTAAATATTAAAAAGAAGCAACGAGTCACCGCGAAATTCTTACTTGCCACGATTTCCGAGCGACGCGCGAAACGGAAAGTCGAGAGGCAGAAGTGAAATTGATCATTAAAGACTTACGTATCTCCTCGACATACTTTTCAGTTTAGCCGATCTTATCGTCTAAAGCAAAGAGGTTCGCAGTACCTGAAACAAACCAAAAAATCTTGTCAGATAGGGATCGGTGTGAACAGACGATTTTTAGACGGCGTTTTAGACAATCGTGATTAATCTTGATCTGATGTATTCTTTTGTGATCGTGGCTATCTCGGATTTGACATTACGGTAATTAACAAACAAGTTCTCGTTATTACCGTCGCTTTCTATTCAGTTATCAACGCACCTTCGGGTGAACATTACGTTTTGAAAAGATTCGTAGTCTTGGGAGTTTTGAAGTGAAACTTCTTTAGGCGCGATAGACGCAAAACTTCTACGCGGTAAGAGTAAAACCGATCTGGCGATGACAAGATGAAACTATGAAATGATGAAACGATAAAATGATGAAACGATGAAACGGTGAAACGATGGAACGATTTAGTAAAACCTTGACGCGGTAGGCGTAAAACCTCTACGCGGTAGGAATAAAACCAATCTGGCGATGAAACGATGAAACGATGAAACGGTGAAACGATGAAACGGTGAAACGATGAAACGATGAAACGATTAAACGAAATTCTATTGTATTAGCATATACGGTTGAGGGTTCGGCATTGCTTAATAAAGATTATGATAAAATTCCGATGATGCTAAGTGAAAATTTCAACTTGAACTTTGCATCGGAACAATCAAAATTATTAATAGAATTTTTTAGAAGTAAATTAAGATGGAAATGGTAAATAATCCTAATGAAGCGACAACAAGATCAGGAACAACTCTCGATGCAGTATTTGCAAAACATTTAAAATAAATTGCATCAAGAATCATAGAAAATTAAATTTCATGAAGTGTTAATAAAAATTCGAAAAAAAATTAAAGAAAGAAGTTTCGCTTCAGCCATGTGGTCTAAGCACATACCAATTTTTTAATCTACATTTTTGTAATCTTGATTGAACATCGATTCAGTAAGCTTGAAATTGTAACGCTCTCTTGTTTTTAAAAAACCTGTTGCGATTTCATAAATACAGTAACTGCATAAGAATTTTAAATAAAAATTCTACACAAGATTATCTGCATTGAATAAGTGATCATCGAAAAATTGTAGCGAATAGTTTTGCATGGCTTGACAAGCTGTGTTGTCCTGTAATGCAATTATTTACAATAGTGCATCGGCACAGTGGCAAACTGCGATTCTAAAGTAAGAGCCTCACACCTTAAAATGAGCCCAGATAGAATGCTCTATGACATTTTGTCGTAACATTAAAAAAGGTTCAAGGATCGGCAATTTTTCGGGCATAATTTAGTGGTCCTTCAGTGTTGTGGAGTATCGTAATTGTAGGTGGGTGATGGAATACGAAGTCGTGTCCACGAGGAATGGAGCACAAGGTATAGAAAACAAGGGTAGGAATCCGACTAGAAAACGAAAAACCGTCCAATTCTAAAGTAAAAGCATCACATCTTCAAATGAGCCCAGATAGACTGCTCTATGATATTTTGTCGCAATGTTAAAAAAGGTTGAAAGATCGGCAATTTTTCGGCCATTTAGTGGTCCTTCAGTTTTGTGGAGTAGCGTAATTGTAGTTGGATGATGGAATACAAAGTTGTATCCACGAGGAATGGAGCACAAGGTATAGAAAACAAGGGTAGGAACCCGACTAGAAAACGAATAACCGTCCGCGAAAACGAGAAGGACAGGTACACGGCGGGTTAGAATCGCCGCTGCCATCGCTGCAGAAACAGATGGCTCGCGTAGAGGCCCGGTATTACCATATTCACGAGGCTTCCATCTCGCAGTCAATGTCATGGTCCGATGGAGCCTCCGGGCCTCTGCGAGACCATCTCCGAAACAGCCTTGAAGAATGTCAGTGTCAGGGGCCCATCGGCCCCCGGGCGACAACGAAACCAGTTCGCAGTTACGTGGACCACCGTCGTGTTTCGGAACAATATTAATAGGATGGCCGTGAATATTACCGGCATGATGATGATGCGAGAGGACCAAGCGAAATCGAGATGTACGCGAACCCAAAATGTCGGGTACAAGGTAATTGGGCCGGGTCGGGACAGCATCGAGTCGAGACGAGTCGGTTATCAAAAATTTCGGAATTTCCGATCATTTTCTGCATTATTTTCAGAAATCCTAAAAATTCTCGAGAATCCTGACATTCTTTAAGAACTCTAATACTACTCCTGGCAAAACTTATTCACTGTCAGAATGTACCAGAAGTTTAGAGTTTGAGTACCCGCGATTTCAAGTACCAAAAATTGTAATCAGGTCGGTTTGGAATCCCGAAAGTTTGTAATGTTCCGGATACCAGAAAGTTAAAATGTAAAATTAGATTGAAAGATCATGAAAAAGCGTCATTAATATTTATTGCAAATTAATAATATTTAGGATCTTCCGAAAATTTTCCTGATATTATTCAAGAACTCTAATACTACCCCTAGTAGAAATTATTCACTGTCAAAATGTACCAAAAGTTTAGAGTTTGAGTACCCGCGATTTCAAGTACCAAAAATTGTAATCAGGTCGGTTCGGGATCCCAAAAGTTTGTAATGTTCCGGATACCAGAAAGTTAAAATGTAAAATTAGATTGAAAGATCATGAAAAAGCGTCATTAATATTATTTGCAAATTAATAATATTTAGGATCTTCCGAAAATTTTCCTGATATTATTCAAGAACTCTAATACTACCCCTGGCAAAAATTATTCACTGTCAAAATGTACCAAAAGTTTAGAGTTTGAGTACCCGCGATTTCAAGTACCAAAAATTGTAATCAGGTCGGTTCGGGATCCCAAAAGTTTGTAATGTTCCGGACACCAGAAAGTTAAAATGTAAAATTAGATTGAAGGATCATTAAAAAGCGTTATATTCGTGTGATTAATATTAATTGTGATCTTCAAATTTGATTCCACCAGACTACAGCTTCGGAGAACATTGCAAACTTTCGGGATCCCGACCTAATCCGACCGTAACTGCGGGTAGGTACCCAATTATTATAAATTTTGGGGAATGCGACCCAACGCGGAGCAAATTCCCTAACCAGATTCGAAATCGAAATTTGTGGTACCCATACACCCGTAGTTCTCGCACGTAGAAATCGGGCCTCACCGGGCCCGCTAATGGAAGTCCGTTCCTCTTCTTGCGCCTCGCAGCTCGCGCCATTGCCGCGCAGTATTGCGTGGCGAATCTGGAACACGTCCGTGACTTTTGCGCGTATGGAAATAATAGACAGAATGTAGGCTAATTCGAGATTGCACGGATCATCTTTTTTGTTACGCTGATCGTCGTCGGTTTTTTGTCGAATCAAAGAGAAAGACCATAGCGAGTTGAAACGGGATCTACGTGACTTTCATTAGCGCAACGCGGAGAAATATGTCTTGGTTAGATTGGATCTTTATGCACTTGCGACATGCACAAATATGCAAACCAGAAGAAAGTCCTTACAGTCGCAAACGTTAATAAAATTCATTTTTACCGTAAAAAGCCTCTTAGCCGGCGAAATAAAGCTCCTTTGATCTTGATCAACAAAGACGTAAATAAGTTTACGCAACTTTTACAGTTGCGTAGATCATTATCCGGAAATCATAGTGAAAGTAAAATTAATTTCATCTGGTAGAAGATTATCTAATTGTAAGCGGTGAAATAATTTACGAAAACAGGAATTTCCAGAAAATTTCACAGTATACGCATCATTTGTTTCGTAATAGTTACATTTTCATCAGTAAAAATCATGGATATTTGAAATAATGGTAACAATACTAATTTCAATGTATTGTAAACAATAATGGACCGTGATATTTTTCATTTCCCTTTCTCTCACCACAGTAATTAAATATCTGTTAACTATAGCGTTTACAATAATACCAAGCTCTGAGAATGAGATTTTCTACTGGACAGATGGAATCTGTTTCGGCACATTCAATTGCCGGAGCATTATGATGCTTTCTAAAAGACGTGAATAGAAACATGTATTCCTTCGCGGAGTACAAATCACTGTGCCCATCGAATGAAAAGTATCCCAATGCATATAGAAATATAAAAAGACAGGTGAAAGGTAGCACAATAAAAATGTGATAGATGTGCGAGCCAAAAGAAGTGTGAAGTACATATTGATCTAAACGACCGATCGATCATCGATTTAGAATTGTTACAAGGTAATGGTATGTACTTCTAAAAAAGATTACTGTTCGCCGATTGGATGGATCGAGCGCGACTGCTTGCGCGTGAATGCGCAACAATCCCGAAACGAATCTGTCGAATCTGTTTAACCAGCGCACAGTCTATAGAATTAATGTAACAGACGTGTCAATTGAAGTTTTCTGCTGTACCGTTCGATTTATCTCACTGGGGCGTTGTTGCAAGGATAACGAGTTTAAAAAGACAAGGTAGAACAAACAGGTCTACATAGTACTATACAGAGACATGCGCTTAACATTTCGCAAGTTCAGTCGATCGAGTGCCATGGTAGAAAAGGCTCGAATCATTGTGGAATCATTTTATTTGCGTTTCATAATCATTGCCTGGTTTGTTCACTTTTCGATAACGTCTGTTTTTACCCAGTTTTACATATTTATTCTTATTACTTGCGTTTGTTCCTAGAACAACTCTAACTTCTTGGAAACACCACGTAGGTGTGTATAAAACATAGATAAAATTACCAAGCAACTGTTTATATCATTCATTCGTTCTTCTTTGTAAAAAGAACAAGAATAATTAGAATGAGTGTACAGGGTGTCCCGCGTAACAGTTTTCACGATTTTTTTAAGTACTTGCGATAATCTGACAAAAAATATTTTCAACAAAATTTGATCAGTTTTCGATTGACTATACATTGCAATAAAAGAAGTTCGAAAATCATTTTTTTTTATAGTATTGTCAAGGTCACCTTAATTTTTTTTAATGGCATTTAGTATTTTTGACTTAACAGTATTATAGCCCGTGTCAAGACGAGTTCAACGACCTAGTCTACCATGACCTTGGGATGACTTTGAAATCACATTCAATTCAGAAACCTTGACTAAATGAACGCAAACGATTTCGTAAAAAAGTCACATCAAATGTTCGAATTGAAAACCGTTTTGTTGTAGGCACAATTCCGTCTTCGTAGTAAATTTGCATTGGTTGCTCTTACGATACTGTCGTAGCGAAGTTCTTCGCATGCTGTACGGATTCGTTGCTTTAAATGTTCCTTATTTTTTATTGGAACAGCATAAACTATTGACTGTAAATGATACCATAAAAATTGAATGTAATTTCGAGTCATAATAATAAACACAAGTTATTATCACCCATTCAAGCAGACTGTCATGTTTTGTTGAAATTTTCATTTCTTCGCCTTCAAGGTCGTCCCAAGGTCATGGTATACTAGGTCGTTGAATTTGTTTTCACAAAGGCTATAATAGTTAAGTCAAAAATACAAAGTGCTTTAAAAAAATGAAGGTGACCTTGACAATACTATAAAAAAATGTTTTTCGAACTTTTTTATTGCAATACATAACCAATCGAAGACTGATCAAGTTTTGTTGAAAATATTTTTTGTCAGATTATCGCAAGTACTTAAAACATCGTGAAAACTGTTACGTGGGACACCATGTATAGTTGCCTTCATATTTTATAAAAGTCTACAATTAAATTCTCAAAAATTGTTTACTTACATGAAAGGACATCCCATTTTCCAGCTAAGAAGACAATTTTTATATTTTATCTGACAGTGAAGAAATTAAAATTTATAGTCTAACAATTCTTTCTACAGATTTTTCAAGACGTAAAGAAAATTAAAGAACAGGACATTTACCTACAGGAAATGTTCCTAATTTATAGATTTGCACTATAAATTATAAATGTTCTCCTGTGAATATTTCTATGTATTTAGTTCACCGTCTAATTGTCCCACTTGCACGACATCGATTGGAAATTTGCATTTCTTCGGCGACGCGAAGGAGGAAGTCGACTGCATTCGCAACCTTATTATCCGCGATTATACTTGCAAGGCTTTCTAACACCATTTCTGTGTGAACAATTAAGTTGCGGCGAACGACACGATTAACCAGCCAATATCGTCGGGAATGCAACGGATAAGCGACGTGCATTGAAATCGTCAGGAAAATCGGCCAACGACGATCTCTAATTAACGACTCTCTACCCGCTTTTCCGAACGCAGTCACGGGGACTAATAAAGTGAAGAGAACCCGAGAACTTTCACTAGTGTGGTCGCTCTCACGCGCCGACGTCACGACGCCATTAAGAGATGCGCCGCGAGTGCATGCAACGATGCACTTTAATCACGAATAAACCGTGACTCGGCTTTTCTTTGTAGCTGACTAAGTCCCAAACAATTCTCGACGACTTGAAATTCATTATCTTTAAAAACATGAATCTTTTTCATTTCATGTCAATCCATTATCGCTTTCCATCGATTCTTCAAAATAAAAAATGTATCCATCAAGTGCAAGACATAAGAACCGAATAGAAATTTTCTTCTTTTTTATTGACTCCCTGAAATTGAAAATAACATACGATATTCTCTAATTCTTCTAATCTTTCTATTGTTCCAAATTTCTCCTACTCATTTCCATCATAAATGGCTCAAATCTGCAGTCTAACTACATTGTTGGAATGTAAATAATTTTTCTACTGCTACTTCTACCATTTTTAATAAATTTTTCTACTGCATCTTGCACTAACACTTATCTTATCATTTCGCGCGTGTGTCTTATAAAATCTCCATTACATCATCACTTTTAATATACTTTGCACACTGCCGAACATCATAATTGAACAATAAAGCATGTATTCAGATTCACGTTTCTGCAACCCGATTTCCACCAAGAAAACGAAAAGAGATAACATTACCGGGATGGTTGGTTTCACTGAAAGAAGAAAAGCGAATCCAAGTTATTATTAAAATTTCTATTTTATAGCCATGCGATATATTAAATCGTGCCACATTAATCATAATCATGTTCTAGATCTGCAGGCTATTATCACTCGAAAAGAGATGCACCTATTTCTCGTTAAGCCTCGCTCCATTAACCGACTTTTGCTCGATGACTCGAGGATCAGACGCAGAAGAGGCAGTCTCGCCTCTTTTGCGTCTCGCAGGCAATAAACATTTCAATTGGCTGCTGGTATCCTTTTTCCCGGTTACTATACCGATGCTAGACTAGGAGATTTACGTCTTCGCATTTTCACCGTGTCCGTTTCCTTCCAACGTGGGACTCGCGCGGAGGAGCGAAAAGCAGTCGCCAAGTGCATCCTACTTTCGCCGAGGCTGTCGTTATTAGGCACTTACGTGCAAGTTCTGCGTGGGATATAAACGTCAAACGGCTTGTAAAAGTGATTCGCAGCGAGATACACTCGTTGGCTGCCTCGTCGAATGAATTCGATGTGCAATCGGGTCGTTTCCGCTTCAGATTAATACATAAACGACGCCCGTCAACAATAAAGTAACTGAAGGGAAGGCTTGAATGTATATTTAATCCTTGTTAAGGGAAACATTCGATTATAAATTTACTGGGAAATCTGCTAGCGTGTTCCCGCTAAGATCCAAGCAAACTTTAATTTTGTACATTGTGGGATCATTTTAGAAAATCTCGTATCATACACAAAACTGGATGAAGAAATTATAAATTTTTATAGTGATAGATCTTTCGTGTATAATAAATGAGTTAATCTCTTCTATTTTATAAATCATTTAATGATATGAAATGTATCTTCATTCTACAAAATAACCGCGTCTAATACACTGAACGAATTTTTAATCTAGTTGCGCAAAGATCAAACGAAGGAATGAACTGCTGAGGACTCATTTCCAATTTCCAAGTTCCTCCTTCTCATTTTATAAATTATTTACTTAAACAGATTATTATATGTACATCATGTACTTTCATTCTACACTAACTAACCGTGTATAAAATACATTAAATAAATGTTTCATGTAGCCGTATAGGGATGAAACCAAGAATTGAACTGCCCAGGACCTATTTCTAATTTCCAAGTTTATCCTTTTCATTTTATAAATTATTTACTTAAATCGATCATTACATGCACATCAAGTACCTTCATTCTACAAACTAACCGCGTATGATACACTGAACGAATTTTTAATCTAGTTGCGCAAAGATCAAACCAAGGAATGGTCTGCTGAGGACTCATTTCCAATTTCCAAGATCCTCCTTTTCATTTTATAAATTATTTACTTAAATCGATCATTACATGCACATCAAGTACCTTCATTCTACAAACTAACCACGTATGATACACTGAACGAATTTTCAATCTAGTTGCACAAAGATCAAACCAAGAAATGAACTGCTGAGGACTCATTTCCAATTTCCAAGTTTCTCCTTTTCACTTTGGAAATGATTTACTTAAATAGATTATTATATGTACATCATGTACTTTCATTCTACACTAACTAACCGTGTATAAAATACATTGAATAAATGTTTCATGTAGCCAGGACCTATTTATAATTTCCAAGTTTCACCGTTTCATTTTATAAATTCTTAAATTTATTAAATTACTTAAATCCATTTTATTAAATTACTTAAATCGACCATTACGTGCACATCATGTACCTTCGTTCTACAAACTAACCTTGTATAATACATCGAATCAATTTTCAATTGTGAACAATTGAAGAAGAGTTAAACAAAAAGCGAGTTACCAAGGGCCTATTGGTTTCGAGACGTTCGCGGTTGAAGTAGAAATAAACGAGAGGAAAACTAGAGGAACAGAGAGAACATTTAGTCAGCAAACAAAGTGTGCCGGTTATTTCGTAAACACCCGGTGCATATCCGAAGTGCAGCTGAATCTAGCAGAACCGCCGTAGGAGTTGCGCACCGTGAGAGAGTTGGTCGACCCGTTTACTTTCTCGCGCGAAGATGTAAGCCAAAGGGGGAAAAAAAATTCGCGATTCACGGGAAGGAAACACGTCGGATCACCGTCCAACATCTCTGGACACGTGTCCCACGACCGTGTGGAATCCGCGAACAGGAAAATATCGGACGATCGTGACGATTTCTCCCCGTGAAACCACCCACGCCACCAACAATTCATCCCCGACAAACATTGACATCGAAATTGGAAAGCGGCTTGCAATTATTAACCGACTTTCCCGTATTCTGCCATGACGGCCGAAGACAATAAACAGGATAAAATACAATAATGCTGGGGCCAGGATGAGAGAAAACGAACCGACGCGACGTGTTCCTGCTACATGGAAAGAAACCTTGAACTCACTGAGAAATGCGATATAAAAAAAGAATGAGAACAAAATTATAGGTATGTTTCATTTATCAGTGTCCTAGATATCAGGGGTTGCTCCAAAAATTTGAGTCAGCAATTATTAGTATTAAGACCGGACTTGATTACGAGTAGTGTGAACATGTTCGACGTGTTAAGTATCTCCCATCAGCTTTATCTCTCTCTCTCTGATGAATCTTTCATTTAATGGCTCACTCGTCTTATTTGAGTTCGAAGAATACCTCAAGGATATCGAGATACGATCAATTATTTTGTAACCTGGAGGTATATTTGTGATAAAAAACCATCGAAGACGATCAGCACGATAATAGTACTAGCATTGTGAACGGATCGAGAGATTCGCAGACTAAATATTGAAACAAACGACGCATGGCTTGCCTCTCGACAAGGACATTCATCTTCCGAAGACATTCCCAAATATCACGTCACTTGGCAGTGCGAAAAGCATGATGTTCAAAGGCGCAAACTTTTTGGATTCTTTATGTAAAATGGGTAATCAACTACCCCTAAGTATCGACGTGTTTATAGCGGAATCTAATATTAAGATTTGCATTTATATACATTCATATTTCAAATATTGTAAGTTATCTATTTAATTCATATTTCATCTTGCAACATTGTAAAACACCAAATTGTATCAATGGAACACCAAATTGTAAACCGAAATGGACCCGTTTGAAAAAGGGTCTAAAGAGCTTCAAATAAAAAAAAGCTTGTAAACGACAGTCCAAGTGTACTGAAATGGAAGAAGATCATATCAAAAAATAATATCAATAAGTTCCCTCAAGTTTCCCCTTGTTATCCCGACAAGTTTAAGAACTCACCGTTCCGATAATTATAAACTCATCCTCGTCAAACCGGATACACAGAACCCGAGTTTCTAAAATCATCGCGGCAACCCGACGAAGTCTATTTCTCCGGAATCAAGTTCGCGAAAGATTCCCTCGGCCTACGAAGCCGACAAGCACAGAAACCGCAACTCATCCAACCCCGCCTCTCGAGGCTCGTAGCAAACACAAACTCGAAGACCGTCAACACCTAATCAAGCTTAACTAACTCCGTTCAACGCTACAACCCTTCAAGACGATAGTTTCGAAACCACGCCTATCAAAGACATGTTCCAACGTCGGACAAGCTGTTGGTCTCGGGCGGACAGCTTCTCGCCGCTCCGATAAATAATCAACGGGGATCGCGCAAGCTCAAACTCCTGGTGCGCCTAGTCCTGAATCCTGTTTCCTTAGCCGACAACTCCGACAGCGACGTACATAGTTCTAAGAACCGCAAGTAGCGCGGGTGGTATAGTGATCTGGTTCGAGGGAGTTCTACCGTATCTTCTGCTTAACTCTTTGAGGTCGCGTGTCTGCATACAGTCGCCCAAGTAAAATTGCTAATCCGTAACTACAAATCATTTTTTAAAAAATTATTACTCTCAAAAAACATGAAACAAATTTTTACTAAACGCAACACTTGCTTCTTCATTTAATTCTTATAGTTAGCTTATAATTTCATTTCATAAGGAAAATTTGTTCATTCGATCTGTCGATAAGTATGAAAAAATAATTCCCGTCTGCGGAGGGCTAAATAGCAAATAACAAGAGTCGAGCAGAAATTTCATTCTCTCTTTAACGATTTGAATAGGTTCAATGTAATATAGTGATATTCGTAAGACGGATTAATCTTTTTATTGCCTCGATTGTCACCTACTCTGTTATAAATACATAAAGTCTGTTACTGCATAGGAATTGACTACTGCGTCTGTTCATGGCATACCTATTCTACTTCCAGTAAATAGGTCCATATGATACATGAATTTCACGGATTTTCAAAATCGTTTTTGTTTTAAAAATGAAGCATTAAACGAAAAAATGTTATTTTCGTTTTCGACTGATTTCAATAACGTCTTTCTAAGGACAACGATGAGGACAACGTTGACACAGATTTAGGGATGTATTTATTTGTAATTGGCTCAAGATGTACTCTTTAACATTTATGGAATTTTTATGGAATCTTTATGGAATATTATGGAATGTACTTGTAGTACATTTTCGATTCGAATTCAAAATAGAAGAAACATGAAAATAATACATTTTTAAATTAAGTCTTTAACACATCTTAAGATACATTTGCGCGAGAGCTTATATCTTATAAATATTTCTAAAGAAACAGAATGGGTCTGCAATATGCTCACAACATTCTCGAATTCAAAATAGAAGAAACGTGAAAATAATACATTTTTAAATTAAGTCTTTAACACATCTTAAGATACATTTGCGCGAGAGCTTATATCTTATAAATATTTCTAAAGAAACAGAATAGGTCTGCAATATGCTCACAACATTCTCGAATTCAAAATAGAAGAAACGTGAAAATAATACATTTTTAAATTAAGTCTTTAACACATCTTAAGGTACATTTGCGAGTGAGCTTATATCCTATAAAGATTTTTAAAGAAACACAATAGATCTGCAATGTGCTCACAACATTGGCGAATTCAGAATAGAAGAAACGTGAAAATAATACATCTTTCAATCACGAGTGAATATTCTGTTTTTCAAGAATCTCTCAGTACCTACACACTGTACATTCAAAGATACCCTAGATCTATTTCACCGATACTTTCTCGACTACGCCGCAATCGAAAAAAGACTGGACGTCGCTAAGATGTCTGCAGTCTCATCCAAGTCGAGTCGAGGATTTTTTTCTGAATGTAATCGAGGCCAGTCTGGCCGAGGGAACTTGCGTGCGCCGCCTTTTTGCCATGAATCTCTGTATGCTGGAAGCGTAGAAACAGAATTCACGCGACTCCCGCGAGACGGTATCGTTCGCTCGCTCCTGTTTACGGGTCTGCGCAGTCTTCTACTGGCCCCACAGCCGCCAGCCTATCCCGCCACGGGATCTAGTTTCTCGCGGCGCTCGCCGCACGCTTCGTGCAGGAATCTAGCCTTAATGAGGAAAATTGACTCGGTGAGCAGGCCAGGCATCTCTCTAGCCGCGGTGGCTCCTTTCTGGATGCGCCAACAGTATCCTGCTGGTACGCAAAAACCATCGGTGCTCGGCGAACAGGGCAAACACCGCGAGCAGGACGAACAGGACTCCTCGCTGCACCCTATCTGGCTGCCACCGTGTTGCATTGAATTTGGATACCTACTGCACTACCGGCTGCATTCGCTCAGGCAGATAAAATCATTGTGGTTTGCCGGAGAAGTGGCTTTGGACGATTTTAGTGCAGGTGGAAGCATCTTCTTCTAAACACTTCTCGTAAGCAGTTCTTGTAAGGATTCTAAAGCCAGTAAAATCCTTGTATTGCCTATACCATCTTGCTCTCTTTCTGAATAAATAGTACAACATAAGAAGAATATATTTTGAAAACTAATTCTTGAAGCAAATAAGATTTTCTTAGTGTATTTTGATGCACATGAACAATAATATAAAAATAAAAAAAAATCTAAATGTCGTCTTGACCATCAGCTTTATATATTATTTCCCAAACCGTAGCTCGTTCTAAAAAATATTTCAAATAAAATTTAACTCCGTTTCGACGGAGACATCTTACGATGATCGCAAAGCTTTCCTGGATGGACGTCCTTACGTCTGGCAAAGCTGAATTTTGAACGGCATTAACACTAAACCTACCAATCACAAAACATATAAAACTGAAATTCCCTATAGAAGTGAAAAGCTTTAATTTACTTCAACTTTTTACGATTTCCATTATAATCTATGTTTAGTTGAAGAAGTCAATTGAATATTTTCCTATAAAACTGTTTTCATAATTTCAATAATTGTGAAATGGAGAACCGGTCATTTGACTGCGGTAGGATTAGTGTTAAACGACCTTGAATGACCTTGGGTGGCAAAAGTCTTACAGATCATTGAATTCGTCTCGCGATAGAATAAATACATACAGCTCCGTATAAAAAACAGAGGTCACCTTGTAATCTCGGGAGCACGTCCACCTAGAGAAGATTTCTGACCACCATAAAATATCTGCCCCAAAACAGAGTAAATTCTATCGGAAATATTTTTGACAACGAGCTATAGTTTATAGCTCGTTTATTCATATATAAATTCCATTTCGAACAAGTGAAACACAAGCGAAAGAAGATGACGCCACTGTTTTTACGCCACCGATAAAATTCCTCTTCATCATTACCCGCAAAGACATTCACTCGATGATGCTCCATTCCACGGAAGAAGACTCCTAACCACCATTCTCTCGGAAACTCGACGATACCAACAAGAAGAGCAACAAGGCAGAAAAATAAGACGACAAATCGCGTATCTACGGGCGTCGAACGAAATAGCTATTCGAAATGGAGGAGACATAGAATCCAGTTATACCGGGGCCGAGCGTCTCGCGGAATGGTCCCCCGTTCCCTGACCTACCCCATAAAGAGGAGAATGCATCTCCGGCACCGTCGAAATCAATTTCTTTTTGCGCCGATGGAACGGCAGCTTGTAAAAACCGTCAAACGCGCGGACAACCCACGATTATCGGATACGAAAAAATGGTCCCCGCTCCACGCAAGGGACCCAGATATTACCAAGGATCTGGCGCTGGTAGAGACACAGAAACCGGGTTAGATAATAGGAGGCTGAAAGCAGAACGGAATTGGCCCACCATGGAATCCAACTCGGTTTTATTTACTGGAACTGCGCCGCCACAGGGTTCGAGCACGTTCCAGCCCGATTCTACGGCCCCTGGAGACTTTCTCTCTCGCTGGATATCTTCTCCAACGATCCCTCGCCGTAAAAACGTTAAGGGACGATACTGTTCCAGCTGGTGTCGGAGCTTCTCCGCACCGTGTTCCCAGCGGAATCGAAAAGCTCCGTGTCGTAAACGATCTTGCCTATTGCCTAGCCGAACGAGTACGACGAGTGTGTCGCTAACAATCGAGAAGCTGATAGCACCGATGGCGGAAAAGTGTACTTGATTGAATGGGAGTCATCATTCGAGACGTTCTCCATTGGTAGTCTCCCCCCAAGAACTGTTTTACGTATGTTCACTGGATATTAGTTTAAAGTTGTACACGAACATTATTTAAAATTGTAGATGATTTACACTTTAGATAAAATATTATTTCAGTAATCTTGTAAAGTCAAAGAACACAATCAAGACTGTGTTCTTCGTAATTTTATTTAATTTTTTTGATGTTACGAATACGAACGCTGTACACGAACATTATTTAAAATTGTAGATGATTTACAATTTAGATAGAATATGCTCTTATTTCAGTAATATTTGTAAAGTCAAAGAACACAATCAAGAGTGTGTTCTTCGTAATTTTATTTAATTTTTTTGATGTTACGAACACGAAAGCTGTACACGAACATTATTTAAGATTGTAGATGATTTACAATTTAGATAAAATATGCTCTTATTTCAGTAATCTTGTAATGTCAAAGAACACGATCAAGAGTGTGTTCTTCGTAATTTTATTTAATTTTTGTGATGTTACAGAACTTGATTTTGGAAACACTAACTATTGAATCATGCAATTTTTGCATTAATTTCTTGTCTGTATTTCCAACAATTTATGACATAATTTACCAATTTTTTTAAACACAGACAACACACTGTATAACGAGAGATAAAGAATGTTTTGATATTAATATCACTAAATTAAAAGTATTTTAAAGCAGAAAAAATTCTAAAACTAGTTTCAGCACCCTTCAAATTAAACACTATTTAAAAATATTTCATTTAATGTGAATTCAAAGTAAAATAGTGTAGTTTGCAATAGTGTCTTGTTTGCACCATTTTAATAGTAAATCTCTGCACCTGGAGAGATGGTTAAAGTCTAGAACATGTTACCTAGTAACAATTAACTTTTCTTTTGCTAGCTGTGCAAGAACATTGAAGATATAAAACAGAGGATCAATCATGGTATGGACTTTGATGGAAGAAGAAGAGGTAGATCATGTCGGCCACGTATTTTGCGCCGATAATGGTATGCTAAGCGATGGAGATAACTGTGGAACCGATGCGAGCGCAAACAAGCACCCGATCGCGAGACGAAGGCTACTGGTTCCAATGATTATGCTTACAATGAGCCGAACCGCTGTCCGTACTTATCTACATTCATGAACTTCCATTCTGAATGACGTGCTCGAGTACCAGTTGCCCGGTGCATCTTTTAAATTCTAATGCTCGCGAAACGACCACGATGAAATTACAGTGCTACGCTGCCGGTGACATGTAACAATGATTTATACGTCTAGTGTCAAGGCTGACGAACCCCGGTCGCTTGCTCAACACGGTCTTTTTAGAACGATCTTTGTCGTTACTGTGATGTCCTTGCGTTTTCGTTGCAATTCGCGACGAATTTTCGTTGAATCTTTTGTTGCTAGACCCTCTCACATTGTCAGTGTTTTTGACATCTATCTGAAGATTGTAAGTTATGTATTTGTCAATTGTAATTAACAGAACATGTGACAGTGATTACAGAAATTAATTTGCCAAATCTGAAATTGTAATCTGACTCAGGTGAATGAAATCGTAATCTGTCCTCAAATACGTTTCTTGTCGGTTTTTTAGAGATTTTCAAATTCTATTGTTTAGCATATTTATATTGCAATTGTTCTTGTATTTTATTATAGATGCACACATGTTCTAGATCGTTTAAAAATACACAGTTTAGTAGATCACACTTTTGAAATTTGAATTCATATTAAATGTGGATAGATTTTTATAAATATAGAGGTTTTTATTCTTCCTATCAAAATGAATTTTTCTGTTCTTCAAAGACTTCCCGCAGCCTTTCAGAGACCTATTCCATTGTATATCAAAAATCTATTCACATTTATTTTAATTAAACCCAAAGGCGAGAAAAATCTCCATATTGAAACAAGCCTTACAGAACTTTTATCCGGAGAATAGAACATTCTTTATAGTAATTACAATAGAACAAGAAAGAATTAATACTTGCACGAAGTTTCTAAAAGCGTTCGTATCATCCTATGTAAAACAATTTCCAGATTAACGAGAACCAAGTAATTGTGTACGGGCGAGATTAATGACGACGCGAACAGGCTTAATACTGTTCGGAAACGGTAGCAAGAGCATTATCAAATGTCCTGCGTATCTATCGTTATTATCGTAGGAGTTACAGCGTCATTAGTTATAATGAAGGCATATCTGAACGCAGGGGACGTGCGTAAATGATGCAGAGAAAATAAAGGAAGACCGCGTAGCATATGCGCATAAGCGAACGTGACCGGAATAAAGTTTCCAGCGGCACGTGAATCAGATGGCACAGTTCCCCCGGCGAACGAAGACGTCTACGTCAAAAACGAGGCAGCCTTTTCGAACAATCTCGATTTCATATCGGCAGACATAAATCTGTCTCGATGCAGCATTATTAAATCCACGGATCCTAGGCGCATCGAGTCCACCGGCCGAATAAGGAGTCGCAATAAACCATGAATTCGTAATCTATCGAACGGGCGCAACGATAGTGATGTTGCTTCGCGACTACCAAATCGAGGATTCGAAATAACATCGACAGAAATATTTTACATGTCAATGTCGCGATTTACATATGTCGATTAACATGTACCATTCGTACGAGGCAAGGATTCAACCATTTTGCAGGATGTTCAACCCTTTTGAAATCTCTGAACATTTTTATGTTCTATATTCCAGCATGAATTGTTAACTCATAATTCTTTAGCTGGTGGTACGGATGAATTATCAAAAGATTGAATTTAAAAATTGTTCAAATAAATGACAGTTTCTCAAGAACTATCAGTCTTAACACTTTGCCGTCCGCACGTCTCGTAAAAATTTCTTCGCTTGGCGCCGGCCGTTCTTGAGGTTATCGGGTGATTATAAATTTTCAAGTTTTACTAATGTCATCGTTAGCTCTCATGAGAGCAGAAGACACTTTCAATAAAAAATCATGAAATCGGAGACTCTTGCGTTCTGTATTGAAACGTTGATATGTCCTGAATGCATTAAATAATGCGCAATTATCACTATGCCGTCCAGTACACATCTGTAGTGTCGCCGGCCGTTGAGCAATACTTTGTGCGCGACACCACTGTGGTGTCGCCGGACGGCAAAGTGTTAACATTACAGTAAATGCAATGCAACGTAATAAACTACTCTTTTGAAAAATGAGTTGACTCATTGATCTCCTGTGCAACGACGTATTTTTAAAAAAAAGTCGCGGTCGTTAGAATATCGATTCAATGCCGTCGAGATATAATTTTCTAAAGTCCAGTAAAGAAGTGTGAAGGATCATTCGAATGAAAAATTCAACTTATTAATCAACAGACATCGGGCACCTAATTAAAGTCACGCGAAGGATCATAACGTTTCCGATCAAGGCTTCCAGGTGCACATCGTGACCATATGGAAAATAATTCTTGGTAACCAGCTGATACAACGATACGGATGGTGTAATATGTCGGATTCATTTTTCACATGGTTTCTCGCACACTCGAGAGCCTTGACTATCGATAGGAACGTTGGCCATGAAACCGCTAATCGTTAATCATCCCTCGCGTCAAGTATTACGCGAATCAACTAAATCAAACAAGAAATTACTGAAGACAATGCGGACTCCATTAGCATGCTTCTTCTCCGAAAGTAATAGAGGTTAATTACATTGTATCATCCGGCAACTTGCAGATCCTTGCATTCGTGTTCACCAGGAATATGCACTTTCTCTTTCGATCTGTGCTTTGGTCTTCAGATGGTTCGTCTGGGCACTCTAATCTTAAGAGTATAATAGGTTTACTTTGGTTATATCTGTTGCATTTGTTACTGCTGCGAACATGGTTGCCAGAGTGGTAATTGTACGTTGAACATTGAGAAAATAAACTGCTTGTGCATTTAGTGCAAGGTTTACCTTAATTTAGGTATGAATACGTTGAAATGTACAATGTAATCGTGTTTGTAGAAATACTTCATTTCACTGTAAAATAAATAGTACTTTTTTTATTAATCATTTCAACAGCACCAAAATAATGTAACACTATTCTTAAATCGTTCTAATACTTTTACAGTGTTGTACACCATCTAAGCATCTTTTTCATAAGTGCATAAAATTCACTATTTTCCAATAGCATTCTTCAGCATAAAGTAAATTAAAATCATTTCAACAACATGAAAATAATGTAACACTGTTCTCAAATCGTTCTAATACTTTTACGGTACTATACAGCATCTAATCATCTTTTTCATAAGTGCATAAAATTCAATATTTACCAATAGCATTTTTCAATATCAAGTTTCTAAAACTGATCAAACAGAAAACAGAATTTAAATCAAACTGCAATGAAATGAAAATATATTTCTTCCTCTAACGATTTTAACCCCTTGCCGCAATTTAACGAGTCCGACTCGTGATATAGCTTTTAAACAAACTATAGCAAATATGAATGTTATGCCTTCCTTTATGAACGCGATGAAATTCTTTTGTAAAGAATATTTAAGCATAAAAATGTAGCCATACAACAAATATGAATTTCCTTTTCTCTTCTGTGATATTTCAGGATTCGGATCTCATCACTGCAGCCGCAATGAAAATGGTACGGCAAGGGTTTTAACATTACCAAAATAATATGGCAATGATCTTAACTTCCTCTAATACTTTTACAGTACTGTACATCACCTAGTAATCTTTCAGAGAAGTTGTACTTATCTCGCAGTCTAACAGAATCTATCAGAATCTAACAGAATCAATCAGCATCAAGTTTTCAAGAATCGCCAAAACAGAGAAGTTAACATTCGCTTTCCCAGGAACATTGTCTCATGAAAAATAAATTTCAAGAATGGACCAAGTATTCTACAGTTTGATTTTCACTGATACGTCTCCGGTGCCCGATTTCCACCGGTGGAACGTAATCGGAACGGCCACGAAGATACGATGATAAAACTAACGTTGGCTCGCGGTCTCGACCGGAACATTTTGTACCGAGTTTCAAGAGCAGCGCGGTCTGCTCCAGACGAGATCGTTAGATACGAGGTACCTAGAAATGCCAGGGGAAAGAAACGAGCGGGCGAAGAGGAAGAGAAAGAGAGAATGAGATATAGATAGAGGGAGAGAGGGAACAGTGGTTGCTCTATAACCCACCTGCAAAAACCTGGATGGCAACCTGTTCCCCGAGAGCACCGATCGCGCATCTACTCCACGGTGAAGAAGGAACTCTCGACTTCTGTGATGAAACTCGATAATACGTGCCCCGGTAGGAATCGCACTCACCCAATGGGAAAAAGGAGATTCCTGTTTTTCCTCTTACACGTTTATCCTCGACGTCGGTGCTTTTCATTCCAGGACCATCCGGTAGAAACGCCGGCTATTATTTAGAACCGGTCGTTTCGCATGATTCTCCCCTGCGGACGCGTCTATCATAATGATTATTTGAAAAGGAACAGTTCGTTGCCACGAACCATGAACGAACCACGCTTCACACTTTGCGGAAGTCCCTTAACGACTTCTGTCAAACGTAGCTTCATAATTCTATATCAACTATTAACTGTTTCGCTTCATCTTAACAACGTGCACTTATGTGCTTAATTATTTTTAACCTGGCATTATTTTTCTGCTTTTTATTCCATACTTCACCGTGCACTCTTTGGAATCTTATTTAACACGTTGACTGCCATGGGGGTCACCGGTGACCGGCACTCGACTTGGCTACAGCGCCGTGGGAGCCACCGGTTACTGGCGACGCAGCAAATAATAAAAGTACATAATTAGAGTAAATATGGATACTGATAAATTTTTCAATAATACCATTGTTACTATAATGCTTTGAAGAAATTAATGCACGAAAAATGCTTCAAGCATGATTTTATAACTCGCTTATTTGCTGCAAATAATGTTTCAACATAATATGCATCGCATAATGAAAAATTCACGTTGGCGCCTTGGGCAAATCATGGAAAATGCGCCTGGCAGTCAACGTGTTAATAACGAATGCAATTTTTTCCCTACCAGTTTACTTGTCATAAACAGTTAATAGGTTCAATCAGGGAATTCCAACGTATTCCCCTCCGAGAACTGCAAGGTCCCCACCATCGAAGCTCTTCCCACTACTACGTACAGCCGTAGAGTTAGTGAGTGCTGCGCGCGCCGCGCGGCTCTCGTGGTGGGGGCTGCCCACTACTGTACGTTATAACGATGAAGTCTAAGAGTGGGGGAAGAACCTAAGCGGGGAAGGTGCCTCGAATAGCTCCGGTGCTAATGGTTCGAACTGTCTGGGTTAAATAATGGCCCTGGTAGAAATTATTAGGTTACTACTGTTGCTAATAGATTCAGTAAGAAATTTTTAGTAATTCTTTGATTTCTTAAAATATTTCTGGATAAACAGTTCTACATGTGTATGTATGAAGAATCTGAGGAGATAGTGATAGGTTGGGTTCGATCATGATTAGACTGCGGATTTTAGGCATTTATGACAAAAATCGTAAAAACGCTATAATGATTTTAAACTATTATTGTTTGCAACCTATTGAGCCTATGAAGGAAGGGTATCAATTGCTATTTTTGTATAGTTTGTGACCATTAAAATGGAAACTTTTCGCTTTACATAAAGATCCGTAATCTAATCATGATTCAACGATTGCCCTACGATTTCTTTCTACGCTGATTAGTATTTCGTTGCCGTAAACAATTTCCTACATGAAACGGAAAATTTGTATTTACTGTATATCTAGATTTATTCTAATAGTCAAATATCAATAACAAAAAACGTAGAATTTTATTTTGACGTAAAAGGCACGAATAACATCCACAATTTAGCAAAATCTGTTCAAAAATTTTGCAACCAAAATGACATAATATTAAAAGTTAAAAAATTATTATTAAACTGATAGGAAGTACTGCAAAGTTCTTAAAACATTCACGACATGGAATGAAAAATGGAATGATGTAACTGTCTTGAAAGTATTAAAAAAAGACTGTACAAATTATAAAAGATTAATTGCTGAGTCTAACTTCAGAATGACGTCTCGCGACTGGTATTAAACATTTAACTGGGAATCCAGAAGAATCCCGGGTACTCCATAGTTTTTCGCCGTACCCTTCTAGCATCTCCCGTCGTGTTCCCCGTTTTTTGTATTCCCGTTCCTGTTCAGTGGAAAAGGACATAACCTTCGGTATGATTGCTGGCCGAACGCCGGCTTTTTCTTACATTTGCGTGGTATTCTTCGCAGTGCTCTTACCGAGGAGCAGAAGAGAGGTTTTCTTCGAAGAGAGAATTCCGCGAACCCCTCTAGAGCCTAGCAAGAATAAACAGTGGCGCGGGGCTTCTCGTACTTGCCGGCGGCTTTAAATGCCGCTCTAATTTGAATAATTAATGAGGAACTCTGGACTAGCTTGCTCGGATCGTTAGCATTCGAAAACATCTCCAAACGATTTCCGTAACAGCTGCGAATGATTCACGATGACTGACAACACTACTCGTCTTGACTCTCCGAGGGAATTTCCGAACTTCTTAATTCTATTAGGTTGTTGCATATGAAATTGTCCGATATTAGAAGAATTTTGACAAATGAAACGATTATAGTCTGCAGGTTTGTCATATACCATTTTAGGGTATGAAACTGATCTTTGAGGTCCTTCAGTTTTGACTTCGATATTTAACTTTAAATAAAGTTTATTTTACTGTCAATCAATATGATTATCGCGTACAGTGTCGCCAGATCGGTTGAATCGAGAAGAATACAATTTACCACCTCTCCGACGACCAGAGTAATATGTAACACGTTGCGCGGCACGTCACGTGACCAGTCTACGGTCTTAGTGGGGGATGTTGGAGTGTGCGCGGGAGTGGAATGGGATAGTGGAAAGGGAAAAGTAGGAGAGTAAAATCGACCCAGTTTTGGGTTGATCTGACGACACTGGTCGCGTATGCTTTTTATATGAACGAAAAATATATCGAGGACAACATTATGCAATGTTTGATCAGAATGTGTTAGTAAATAAACGCATTATTCGTCAATGGTAAAAATAGCTCAAAAATGGAGATGATATTCTTATAAACCGCAAACGTCTACGACGAGAGAACTCAATTTTGTACAGTAATCAAGCAACTTGTCATTCATTGACAGAATACGTTGGTTATAACAATGTTTACTTTGATGAATAACATTTATTTCGAAAAGAAGTTTGTTGAGCTTTGCTGAAGAAATATTTGTCGCAACAGGTCTTTACAGCAAGCATTCTTGAAGATTTCATCAGATTCCATTTAATTGCCTGTATGGTTTAATTTATCGTCTGGTAATTGTGAATTAGAAACATAATTTTTAAATGTATTCGATGCAAGTATTTTATTAATTTAAAGTTGGTACATGGCTCGTTTACTTGGCAAACACTGTAATCGGTTTGAACAGAACACGGAGAACGTGCAAACTGCTAGCCATGACTTGGTACCGGAAGAAAATGGTAAGGCCATGTCTGCGTAAACATAATCAATCCGCAGGGATCCTCCGAGACCCAACATAAGTTGCACGTCACGAAGGTCGATGGTTTAATTGCCTAGCAGGAAGGAAAGAAGATGCTCACGTTCTCCTCTGGAAAAGTGAACACGATACGCTTCCCGCTGGATCGGTTAGGCGCGTGTTCCAATGAAACCTAAGAACGATCGCGTGACAGGAGAGACCATAATCAATCACGAAAAATTATGTTATCACTGGAAAATAGTTCTACGCTTGAATTGAGATGCCACGTACGATTTAACACGCCATCATACATGATTGACGTCGAACGAGTTTGTTCGAAACACGTTACACAAATAAAGTTGCAACGGACATAGTAAATCCATTAAAAACTTGTACACCAAAGTATTTTCCTGTGTACACTTCACTCGAACAAAAATGATTGTCGAGCATGCGCGTGCATTGAAATAATTTACATATCGTTGACCTAAATTTTGGGAAACAGCCGAAACCGCCCAGGTCGAGATACGTAAACATCGAAGCGTAGATCTTGAATCGTGGGTCGTAATCTCGGGGTAACAGCTTTCACTGATCTTCAGATCTTCATTTCTTTCCGCTTCTTCGTGATGCGACGAAGGTGAATCGTGTCACATTTTCTCTTTTAGTTAGCCCCTTTTTCCTCTAACAGCTGGTATGACGAAATTGACAGTGCGCTACGAACAACCTAGAATTATGAAACCCAACTGCCTTCAACGATCCTCGCGTTACGAGTTCCGCGAAGGTGACATAAAAACGAAAGACTCACACAATCAGTCGTATAATTGTGACATCACATATCCGCAAACATATTTTAGTTTATTCGAAAACGCTAACAAACTTTGATAAAATGATAATAAAATCGATCTTAATGTTATAAAGTCTTGATTTACGGTACAATAATAATCAACATTTTAAGCCCACGGTTTCATAGTTAATTAACCAGTAAGTTAGACTGGTAGACCACAGCCTAGACCTATGATTAGTATACTTCAGCAGTCTTTTAGATGCCTCAGCGAAATCTTAGAAAATCTTCTGACAGTTTCTAAAAGTTCAAGGGACTAATGACTTAGGTCACCCTTGAACCCAAGGGTCTCGGAGGTATTGAGGTTGTTGCTGAAGGTTCAGGGTCAACCATAATTGGCACCACAGGTTCGGAATCGATCATATCGGTTCTCAGGGGTCTGTGGCCGTCTGTATCAGGTCCCACGGATCTAGAGTCAATTATATCGGATCCCACGGGTCTAGAGTAGCTTATATTGCATTACACAGCCTAAGGTCCTACGGGTCTAATCAATTGTGTTAGATCCCACTATATTAGCTCCCACATATCTAGGGACAACCATAGAGGACCCCAAAGGTTTAGGATCAACTCTAGTGCATCTAGTATAACGTCCATTATATCAGATCCTAGGAATCTAGAGTCGTTCTGTCCTACGAGTCTACAATACTGCCTCCTAGCGTGTCTAGAGTCCTCTATTTCGATCCCAGGGATCTAGACTCCATTATATAGATCCCTACGGGTTCCGAGCCAACCATATCGGGAGTTACGTGTCCGAAGTCGATTGTATCGAGTCCCACGGGTCTGCAAACGACCATATCGGGATCTATAGATTTAAAATCTGCTATGTCGGGCTCTAGAGTTCAGTACCAGTTGTATCAAGTTCAAAAACAAATATGTTGGGCCTAACCAACGACTACCGAATCAGGTAAATTCATAATTTATGATTGTTGTTCTGTAAGGTACCTTTGCCGTCTAATTCAGCACCATCTGCATTGAATTCTGATTCTGATAATCAAAATAAGTATGTTTCCAGTCAATGAATCTATTCCTATATTAAATCTTGAATGGTAGACACTTCTGATGATTTCATGGCAGCCATGGCTAGGACCTGTTGTATACCAACGTCATTTCATTCTACATAGATAACCGGCTCATTGTTTTCCACCCAAAATACTACACAAACTCATGATTTCATCCTTGACTCATCCTCAAACTCTGCCTCGACCTCTGTCCTTACCGCATCATATTCGGACCTATGCCTGACCACGGCACCTTCAAAACTCTGACTTTATCATTCTAGCCCTTAAATTTCCTATAATCCCCACCATTCAAGTTAGCACTCATATATACCCCGTTTTCCCTCAACAGCTTAGATTCTTAGATTCACTGTTTCCCAGAACACACGTTAATTTCGTAGTCTACTGCCATATTCACAAACGTACTACATATTGTCAGTGTTTCAATTATGTTCTGTTATATTTTACTAATAAAATATTATGGCGGCTGAAAAGTGTGTGAGAGGAGGAAATAGGAGAAGGAAGCGTTTCGTCCTAGGCACGCTAGAGGACTCGTCAGTAAGGCTATCTAGCGGACCCGTGGCTTAGACGCGGGATGCCGTTAGGACAGTTTAGGACAGTGTTGGGATATGGTGCAACATTTCACTCGCATGCGCGGCGATTTCAGCCTCAGTAAGGTAAGATTCTAGATAAAATGGAGTACCTTGAGCACCCAGCAGAATTTTAAAAAATTGGTATGATTTGATTCTGAAAAATGAATGTATAAAATGTGTATTTGTGTATATTTTGTAACTCGTAGGACACGTCCTGAAGTCGTTTTGTCCGGAACAGATTGTTTCGATACATTCCCGCTAATATAACTGTCTCAGGCTCCCACTACCTCTGTTATTGATATAGATACATTACTGTTTTGGCCGCGCAAGCGCGTGAAATCTTGCACCATATCCCAACACTGGTTTAGGACAGTATATATACAAACAGAGGAAGATTCAGGTAGTAGCGGGAAAGGTGTTGTCGTAGTGTCCCTCTGTTGACGAGCATAGGAAGTAGCCGCCACAATATTATTCAACGGAATACAACAGTCCATTCAAGTCGTTATGTATCAATTTTTATTTACACATTTTTGCACCCACTTCATTTAAATCGACGTTGATTCTTTTATCGAATTTAAATTTCGTTTCAACGTTTACACCTCTGGATCAGAATAAACGGTCCATTCGTACTAAATGGACGGTATTTTTATTCATTCGCTGTAGAAGTAGAAGACATTGTTGACAAAAGTTGGCGTCGATGATCTGAAGGTGACGACGAGGCGATACTGTCGTCGAAATTCGGTGTCGATCAAATCGTGTCGGTGAAATGTCCCCCGATGAGGTCAAAGTAACCCGAACAAAATTCTTGCTATCAAGGGGTTAATACAGTAATGCAAAAAGGGGAAGTGCTACTCGAGGAAGTTACGCCCTTTCCGTCAAGGGAGTATATTTCTCAGAGTTCGTTGAAATACAAGCTGCATTCGGTCGCCTTGAATCTGCGTACCGGTTATGTCATGTCACCGCAAGTGGGCCACACCGGCGCGGCGTCTCTTCCTTCGGTTGTTTTATTTGAACCGGTGAGGACACTGACTATACGCATCGTCACGAACTTTAACGTCTCCTCGACTCGGTCTTTATCTCTTCTCTCGCTCCGAGTGGCTGGCCTTTTGTACGTAAGAGTTATTCCGCGGTTGCGGCCACCTTGACAAACCAGATTTCCCTCTTGTGTCACTCTTTCGTCGACGGGGCTTGTTTAGTCCCAGTCCAAAGGTCAAGCACACTAAGTTTGTTTGTTTATGGGAAACCCAACAATGACAAACGTCTGCGGACGATTGTAAAAACTAAAAATTCATATTCCAGCAAGACTCGCTGAAAACTTCATTCCCGGAAGTTCGTCACGGCTTGAAGGTTAGGTTGTCTGCAAACTTAGGGACATCTTGACTTCTATTAATTCGATAGCAAGAGATCTATTTGAGTGAGTCCTACTAGGAACTTCTTCAAATGTTTTGCATTACAAATGATAAGTTAAAACAACTATAAAACTGTGTCTGGAACAACTTCGTATAAGGGACGCTTCCAACTTCCGCCAAATCAGCAGCAAGTGATCTAACGGAACGAGTTTGCTAGAAACTCCTGCTACACTTCCAAATGGTTTGCACTACAAATATTAGGTTGTTTGGAAAGTAATTTCGTTTCTTCCAGGGAAAATTAAATACAACTTTTCACTATTTAGGAGTTTTATTCGGCATTGTAGGGCCATTTTATGCTATAATCTTCCGCCATCTTTGTGACAACCTGGATCCCATGCTCGCAGAATTCCTGTTTGTTTTTAGCAAAAACTTGAGTTTCTTTTTATTTAGAAAATCTCTTATGAGATTTATTACAGCATAATGTACATTACAGAGTATAGTGAATAACGAGAACATTTAGTAACATTGTAAGTAGGAGGAGAAGAAGAGAAAGAAAGAAGAAACAAAAAAAGGACTTTACACACGTAGATTACAGGTATTTAGAAAGACTATCATATATACGAACGCCATAATATTAGGTTCAGTTATTAAAGAAACAATGTCCAACAGCAATTGGAATCCTGCTTTGGAAAGGTTTTCGATAAATTTTTTCCTCCGTTCGTTATATAAATTGCAATGCCATAGTACATGACTATGTGTTTCCTGCTCTAGGTTACATTTACATTTAACGAGAGTGTTGATGCGAGTTTTGATCAACAAATAGAAGCAATGCCATCTTCACACGAAAATTGAATTTACTTTCCAAACCACCCAATAGAAAGCTAGATCATTTGGGAGCTGAATCTAGAACAATGTCGCATTAGAGCCATTTTGTTACACATCGCAATTGGTCTATCAGAGTCCAAGGCCATTGTCTATCGGTCGATTGGCCGAACGATGGTTACCAGAGAGATAAATTGATTACTATGAGTCTCCACACACGGATGGGACCATCCGATACGCTGATCCCCCGACGTCTTCACTACTTCTCCCCCACCACCCCTTTATTTGGTTACTCGACCTTATCTCGGCAACCCTCGGACAAACGCTGTCGGCGTTATTACCTTACAAACCGAATAATCATCCAGCATCGCGCGCATCGACTCGAACAACAATGTGATAGACATAACCCGTGACCCGAAACCCTAATGAGAGGGCTCGGGGCTCTGTGGGGCTTCCACGGAGAGATCCGTTCGTGTTCCGATGTAATCGGCCCGGTTGTGTTCGGTAAATTGGATTCGATGATAGAGGGCTTTCTGCAACGGCTTGGCTCCGCGCTCGTTTGCCCTCCGTGCTCGCGTGCTCGACACGAATCCCTCGTAGGCGGTATTTGACGCGTGCTTCCATCCGATGATGACAGGGTTCGCGGCTCGAGGAGCGGTTTGCAAGGCTTGTATCTCCTGGTAACCGAGGCTACACGGATCCAGGAATTACGGAAATTTAAAAAGCACACGATCCCCGTGCCGATTGCTTCGAGAATTGCGTTTTTTGCCCGGCGCAACCCTCTGTTCATCGACACCGTGAACTCTTCATGGGAGGCCTCGGTAATTCGTCACTCCGAAAGAATTCGCAAATGGATTCTGATTTCACAATTCTTAACACATTCTGTCCATGGCTAAGAATTTTTTAGCAGCTCCATCAACAGGAAAAATTTCAATCGCGAGCCAATCACTTACTGTTAGTAATGTACGAATTTCGTTTGAGGTTTTTGTATGAAAGATGATTTCTAAGCTTCTTTTTAGTGCAGCACAATTATTTAAAATTCTATCGATAGGCTTCCGGAAAATAAAGTGCTAACTCTGCTTCTCTATTTACGAACTACGATAATAGTTTTGACCATCAATTATTTTTGGGAAAATCAGTTATCTAGATTTTAATAGAGGACACCTACAACGCTGCTCCAGACCAACTGAAGACCTTGGTTCAAAAAGCAGCAAAGTCCAGATTCAAGAAATAGAATTTAACTATAAAATACACTTGCCCAATTTTTGCACGAAGGTCTCTAATGACCAGAATGGGGATTTCGGGCAGGAGAATTTTAAAACAGTAAAAGTAATAAAGGAATTTATGGATATCAATATATGATTTTCAGGTTCTAAGAATTGTTAAAGAAGATAAATTTCTATGTGGCTCTCCTGTGTTTTGAAGTTAATGAAAATAATTTTTATTCTGCATAAAGATCTACTAATAACATAGTCTTTGATATCTATTGAGTTCACAGGGATGGGCATGTTTTCCTCAATTGAGACAAAACCGTCCCCACCATAGCGCCCACTGCCCCCACCAGCAACCGCCGTTACCAAAGAGGGAGGAAGAGCTTCGCCCGTTGCGAACAGTGCGCAGCCCTCGCGCATGAAAGAGAGGTTGGTGGGAGAAGCAGGCGTTTGTGGGGCCCCTACCGTGCCCATCCCTGCTGTATACCATCAGAAGCATCAATTTACGCTTCGACCGTTTACATAAATTGATCTTATCCTTCATTATTGATTATCATTAATGACACAATTGCAATTATATAAGCCTATTGCATATATCAATTTTCTTACACAATGTAACATTGGCACATATTTGCCATCTAGTAAATGCTACTGCACGGTGATCTTCTGCTTGTTTCAGTAAAAACCGTACAATGCTGTGGAAGGGGCAATTACCTCAGAAATTGCAGGTCTACCAATCAATTATGAACGCCAGGTGCGATTTCCACTAATAAACCCCTTTTGCTGTATTATCCGCACGTAATAGAGTAGTCGATAGCATTGCAGCTAATGTCACAGGCATTTGACACAGTCGCAATCGAACCGCTACACGCCCACGCGAATCAATGACGTCGAAATCAGTCAATCGGCTCCTTCTCTCATACGGTTTAACCTTACACCTACCTACAACACTACCAAATAGGAACGCACAGCGAATACACGGGTCTGTACACGGCGATAAACGTGTTGGTTATTTATTAGCGCTCGAAATGGCAGCGCGTACCAGTGGTTAAGCGAAATAGCCTCTACGCTATTGTTGCACTTCTAATGCAGGTGACTCGCGAATGAACCGTGTCGGCATCAAATGCCTGCGACATTAGCTACCATTATCTATCGGCGGCTTGATTATTTCGAGCGATGAGGCCATTCGATTATGTTCACTTGAGTGTAGCCGCGGTTTAGAGTAACAATTGCGCTGGACTGGCTTCGCCATACATGTTCGGCAACGTTATACAATTAAAAAGTAATATTTATACAATTATGCATTACGTTATAATTACAAAAGTGTAGAATTCTGGGACCAGAATAAATATTAATAAATAAACTAAATAAGAATACACTAATAGGTCAAATTAAAGGAACACCGAATCATAAACGAAAAATTGTCGATCTTTGAACCGTTGTAACTTTGTGTAAAAAAATCTAAGAACCTACTACCTGTGCGCATTTTAAAGAGTGAATTCTCCACTTTCACACAACCGAACCAGTGTCGCCAGATAAACCCAAAACTGGGTTGATTATCCTCTCCTCCTTTTCCCCTTCCACTATCCCATTCCACTCCTGTGCACACTCCAACGTCCCCCACTAAGACCGTAGACTGGTCACCTGACGTGCCGCGCACCACGTTATATATTACTCTGGTCATCAGAGAGGTGGTAAATTGTATTCCCCTCGATTTCAGCGATCTGGCGACACTGGTACCGAACTAATTTTTTTCCAAACTCTTTATCTTATTATAAAACGGGATGAAGAACTAAAGGTATTTAACACAAACCTTACCAAGCATAAAATATAAGTGGTATTAATGTTCTTTATAAAAATTACAAGATTGAATTTATTTAAATTTCCCACAAATTTTATAACAATAGATACTTGAATGAAGACGTTTATTCAATCATTTCTAGAGGAAGCATTTTTGTAATTTCAATAATTACAAAACAACAAATGTTAAACCAGTCATTTAACTGATCGTGGCACGGTTAATTTTGTACAGCATTGTATTCCTAGTTGAAAGATCGGCCGAAAATTGTTAGCACAACTGCGGAATCGTATTGACGAAACGAAAGAATCTGTTATATTTTTCAGCGTCCCTTTTGTAATTTATGTTTCCGCGGCAATTTTTAAATATGTTAATTAGCTGAAAAAAATGGTGTTCCGCGGCAAAAGACATGAAATGCAGCCGCTCACAGCAAAAAGCTCGCTAAGTGGCTTCTGGAGCCGAAGCAGGAAGCACGACTGAATGGATTAATCCCGCAAAAAGTCCGAGATCGCAGAAGTCCCACTAAAACCCGTATAATTTATTCATGCAACGGAATCGTAGCAGGCCGTACGCATAATACTCTCCGCGCAAGAAGCACGCGGAAGCACGCGCGAATAAAGAAACCAAAAGAGCTTCGCCGGAGACGCCGCTGTCGTAAAGTGAATTCCAGTGGTCGTGATTATGAAGAGCCAGATACCTGTTAGGTAAGGATAACGCGTTACGTGTCATCCGATGCAAATCACGACTGAATCCTCCACGCAACGTCCCTGTCTTCCCGGATTCCATTTCTTCGAATCCACTGGTCGTTAACAACAAAGCCGACACGGTATCAGCGAAATGACTTAGCAGACCGTGACTTGTCGTAAAAATTAATCGATATTATGAGACAGAAATGGAAATTCCTTTCTCCATAGGTTCTTTCTAGAATTTTACTACCTTTCGCGACTGAAATTCTCCCCGGTCTGTTTACCGCAACACGCGATCCGCCATTTGTTACTCAGTTCACTCTCGATTGCATTAAAAAATCAAAATCTGCAATGCAGAGCCGTTTTAGTACTAAATGAGCCGTTTTAGTGCATCCCTTGATGGCAGATAACGATGGCGCTTCGATTAGAAATTATTTTCTACTTTAGCTTTCGATGGAAATGTTTTGGACTGGTAAAAGATTTTACTTCGGTGAAATACATTAAAAAATAATTATTAAAAATATTTTCGTAATCACTAAACAGCGGATCTTTATGCAAAATATAAAATGTTTGCATCGATTGCAAAACACAGTAGCCAAATAAAAATTTCTTTCTTCTTCTAAATATCTTATTAAATTGAAAGTAATACGTTGATATGTTTAAATTTCCTTAATACAGTTACTCAAATAATTGACCACATACATTTAATATCAGTATAACTTTTTTATGAATGGACCAAACGACTTCAGTTTCTCTGTAAGACTAGAAGAATTAGTTTAGTAATTGACGTCTAACAATAAACATGTTGAAAAAATGCATTTGGTCGGAATTGTGAAAAAAATAATAAAAGTGATTATTACAACTTTCTCATCAGTGCCATATCAAAAATTTAAAAAATGTGTTTTGTAGATTCATATAAGTTATATGCATGCTGCAAATTTCATCGAAATTGGTTTATTGGTTTACGAGTTATAAAGAATCAAATGTGATAAAAATGTCAGTTGTAGGTCGAAAATCGTGAAAAATTGCAATTTTTACTACATTTGATTGTTTATAACTCGTAAACCAATAAACCAATTTCGATGAAATTTGCAGCATGCATATAACTTATATGAATCTACAAAACACATTTTTTAAATTTTCGATATTGCCCAGATAAAAAAGTAATAATCACTTTTATTATCTTTTTTCACAATTGCGACCAAATGCAATTTTTTCAACATGTTTATTGTTAGATGCTTCATAATTTAAGAGAACAAGTGGAAACTTTGCTATTGTTTGATTAGATTATTAACAATTATCTGTTGTTGTAAATGTATGTATAATACTATTTTCCATTTGTGATCCACGTGAATAAATACACCTTTCAGCAACTATTATACTAACCTGTAGATATTTATTCAAAAATCTTCTTCAACAATTTCAAGAAACGGGGATCAAGTACTTAGAAGTTAATAATTTTAATAACACAGATATTCATGAATTGTACGAATCTGTCCAGTGCTTTAAACTTTGCCTACAAACTGTACAGTTGTACAAGTGTGTATTTGTTGTATATGTATAAAATCCATAGTTTAGTAATCACGTTTCTGTTTTCGATTGAATACTTTCCAGTGGTAATGTTGAACAAAACCAGCGAAATGCAGTCTGCAACCAACGACTGCAGTGCAATGCAGCGAAACCGAGTGACGTGGCGAGGAGTTGCATTTTCAGTGGCGACCCTAACGAGCCATTTTTACTGGCGGCCATGTTCACCGAGGCTACGGTCTGCGTGGGTTACAAGGGTGATGAAGGATTGCACCCGCAAGAGGAAACAGCAATTTGGGGACTCCCCACGTCGCCTTCTGCACTTAACATCGCCATTTCGTGTTCTCCCTGGTGGAGCCATAAATCAAAGACGACTCGCTGGTCTGGAGCGCGAGCCATCCTACTTGATCCAGAGCCAACTGATAAATGCAATTCAGATTTTAAATGCTTCCGTTCGTACGCGAGGCCAGAGACCTCTCTCCTCGGGAGAGCTAGTACCGAAAGCTGGAAGAAAACGAAGATCGGTAAAACTAGAAATAAAAAGAAAGACATCGGACCGTTATGTTAACAGGTTCAGTAGCGACCTGGGAACGATTTTCCACGGTGCGGCGCGGCTCAGGCAAAGGGTCGAAGTCGGCGTTATTCATCGAAGTCGAAGCAACGGAGGAGCTAGCGGATAAGCTCGGTATACGCGTAGATGATCAATCTCGAGCGCAAGAAGCGGTGGAACCAGGCGTCCGGAGCTTGCTAGACTAGTCTAACGAGATGTTATCCTCGTTTCCTAGCATTTTCTGCTATCCTGCTCTCGCGATGTGATCGGTCCTCCCTGTCCCACCTAGCGTGTCCGTTTTTTCCCTCCTCTTGCATCCTTTGCTTCTTGTTTCTCGGTCCGCGAGTGTAGCCGACGGTTTCCCTCTCTCTCTCTCTTTCTGCGTACACATCTCACGTCCCCCTATCTCTCTTTCTCTGTTCGTTCGCTGCCGATCTCGATCCTTCCGACGAAGCGACCAAGTGCATGCTCCAGATCACAGCTGCTCGATATCGGCGCAGCAAACGAGAACGCGCGGTGCAGAAGAAACTGATACCGCGGGTAAAACGAGCGCGCGGTCGTACGTTTAATGAATATCATCAAATGGAACGCCCACGAAAACCGTTCGCCCGCTTCGTTCCGCTCTCTTCTCGTCCGTGTGCGCACGCTCGTCTCTCTTTACAGGCCGGCCTTTCTCCCCAGGGACGAAGACTGGTAGGTAGAGCGACACTTCGAGATCGGATCACGCGTTAAATTGTGAACCGCTCGACCCGGGACCGCACGATAAATCATCCTGAGGGATGGCCACTTTACCAGAACGGCCTAATAATCGCGAAGAAGTACGCGATACATTTATAACCGGACAGGAATTGATTCTCGAGTCGAGGACGGATACCTCGATTTTTCATATCGATCGCCCGGTACAGCGACGACGGGGTGTCTCGCCCCGTGACACTGTCGATACCCGTGCGCGATTTGTCTTGGTATTGGCCAGGGCTCTTAAGTCGTCAAACGCAATTACTTCTGATTGACTGGGGACGCTTACCCGGTGATCACCGACCTCTGGTCAAGGGGAATTCCAATTAGAGCCGCGCCGATCGCAATGGGGATCTTCCTCACGCGATCACGTGGAGAACCATACGCGAGTTCTACAACCAAAAAGTACAGATCGAACGAGGATGAACCGAATGGGTTGAATAAAACATTTTCGCCGACGAGCAAAAAGGTGGGACTATTATGGCCAAGGTAGAACCGGGCTCGATGGGTCTAGAGTCCTCGAGCATGACTCCTATGAAACCAGAATCCTATCCCGACTCATCTGACGCAAACAATCCTCTTGCAATTTTAAACTATGTACTTTCTGGAGGCTCTACAATCTTTTCACAAGTCCTACAATGTTTCTAGAAGCAACTCGATTTTTTTAGTGACTCTACAATTTAGGCTCTACGAGTTTTCTTTACAATTTTTCTAGGCCTACAATCTTTTCATATGCTCTATAATTTTTCTAGATACTCCTTCATCTCTTTTTAGTAGCTTTAGAATGTTTGCAGTAGCTCTTCATTTTCTAGAGGCCTCACAATTTTCCTAGAAGATCTACGATTTTTCTAGAAGCCCACAATTTTTCCTAGATGCGAATTTCAGACCTTAACCAGTTAACTGTGGCGATCTTTTTGCAAAGCGCGCACCAGTGAGTGTCGCGATAATCAAGCAATGACGTTATGAATCCGACTCAAATTATTTATAATTTTTATTTGCTTGTTTCATTTCGTCTTGACCTCTAAACATTTTAAACATATTAAAATTCACGAATATAATTTAGTTTTCGCCTAAATTACAATTTAAATATCAAATTTTCCATGACGGATATAGTCGTCAAACACACTTAACTGGTTAAATAAAACTAGCAAACGAAATATGTTGCATAAATTAAATATCACAGGATTATTCGTTCAATTTTATTCGAAAGGAGATTAATCTGATAACGTTTAGGAACATGATCATCAAAAAATGTAAGGAATAGTAATTCATTCAGAACGCATTCAGAATAGAATCTTCCCAGTTTGATTAATTGACTGAAGCTAAACTAATTCTAGAATGCAGATTATAAAAGAAATCTGCTGTCGCAGAGCAATTACTATAGGATTGTTCGATCAACTTTGTAGATTCCAATGGTGAAGCGGAAGAAAGAATTTTGCATGGCGTGAAACTAGAGATTTCAGCGTCGCCATTAGCGGTTCCGGCGCGCTATATGCATGATCTCCGGCGGAAATCTGACCTTTGATTTTCTGCCGATACCGATCGAGCCTCCCCGCACCATGATCGACGACGTAAACGAAACGACGCTGTTGATTGGCGGCGCACGGCACGATATAAAGCTCAGGAAAGGCACTGCCTGTGGTTCTACGGGCAACCAGACCCCCGGCGAGGTGGTGAATAACGATTGGACGCCCACCAGCACGCCGCGAGGTGCACATCGAGATCGGGCACTGGCTGCAAACTGTGTTAAACACCTGAACTTTATGGCGACATTCAATTTTATGACGCGCGCACTATCGCAAGTGAACTAGAAACCGTCATGCTGCGAGGGTGGAGGTAAACCTCCTTCGGCTAATTGAATGTCCGGCTTAAAAATAACGAACGCCAGAGAGAGAGAGAGGGAGAGAGAGAGAGAGAGAGAGAGAGAACCGCAGGGATCCGCCGGGGACGGCGATGATTGCTGCGACGCGTGACCCTGAAGCTCGCTGAATCCCGTATCTTGTTCGACAATCACGGAACATGACATAAACTTCCTACGAAACGGCCAGAAGAAGAAATACGTGCGCGAGAAATTCGATAAAAATTCGAAAACGATACTGGCGGAGGTGGAGAATGATATACAGAGTGTAGCCGTAGCAATAGTATCAGTATACTTGCGCAAAGAATCCCGCACTAATCATATGGAAAACCTATCTTGGTAAAATCAGTTGGATTTTTCATATGTTGTAGCTTATGCTCTACTGAACAAAAGATGTACTGAGCACAAAGCTCAATAACAGGCAGTTATCGAGTTATAATCAGTCAAACATGACAAATTCGAGCTGCCGAATACTCAAATCTCGGGAAGTATATTTACTTTACATGCTTGCCGCGCCCCCACTCTCGCCACCCCACTACTTCGATTTTCAAGATGCGCAACATAAATGAAGTTGTCTACATAGTAGCGTTATTGCTGCTGAATGCTATTACCTTCTGGCATTGCTACGTCCGATATTTATATTATTGATGCCAGTGTATTCCATACATTTTGGTCTCCATACTGTTTGGTAATACATAATAAGATCATTTTTTTATTAATACACACACACAAACGCACGCACGCGCACACAAACACACACAGCTGAGAGGGTTTGCAGTTAAAAAATACTACGGGAGTGACGAACCGTGGGTTCCTTATCTTTGCTGTGACACGCAAAGATTTTTGTGAAAGATTTCTGTTCGCAGACCATTTCAAGGTCACTCAAAATTCAAAAATAATGACACCACCTAACAGATTTTGTGAAACCCTACTATTTTTGTTTCAAATATTTTTTCAAAAAATGAATACTTCCCGAGATTTGAGTGTTCGGCAGCTCGAATTTGTCATGTTTGACTGATTATAGCTTGATAACTGTCCATTATTGAGCTTTGTGCCCATTACATCTTTTGTTCAGTAGATCATAAGCTGCAACATATGAAAAATCCAACTGATTTTACCGGCATAGGTATTCCATATGATTAGTGCGGGGTTATTTAGTAATCTTGTACGTCCAGTGCCATTATTTCGTGGAAAGTTGCTATGCTAAACTAGCAGCAGATTGAGATCTTTATTTCACTGTGTCTTACAAATACATCAAGTGCTCAACATTTTCTTCTAGCTTCTTTATAAATAATTTGACCTAATCTAAGAGAAACTCTACAGAACTTCTTCAGTTCTTCAAAAAATTTGATTACACTCCTTACAAATAAAAGGGAGAATTCGTGGTTTCGAGAAGAATGTAAAAATTAGATATTTCGAAAAGAAAAGATTGAGGACATTGTGGCGGCTACTTCCTATACTCGTCAACAGAGGGACATTACGACAACACCTTTCCCGCTACTACCTGAATCTTCCTCTGTTTGTATATATTAGGTCGTCCCATAAGTTCGTGCCGTTTACTGTTTTACTATTTAAATTAATATTTTAAACATACTTTCAAAGTCAACGAAAAAATATAACCACCTTCTCTACAACCTCTTCCCACTTTTTTGGCAAAGATATTATACCGTTACTAAAAAATTTCTGTAGTTTTTCTTTAAAATACTTTTCAATCCGCGGAACGAACTTATGGGACAACCTAATATATCGTCCTAAACTGTCCTTACGACATCCCGCGTCTAAGGCACGGGTCCGCTAGATAACCTTACTGACGAGTCCTCTAGCGGGCCTAGGACGAAACGCTTCCTTCTCCTTTTTCCATCTTTTCATAATCCAAAGCCGCTATAACATCAAATTCCAGCTCAGTTAATGGTTCAGATTGTATAAATAGAATCGGAATTACTGATTCGCTTCACCGAAAGACGAAGCAGTTAGTTATTGAGCGGCTTCTGAAGGGAGGTCGAGACTAATGAGAAGACAGACCGATGAAAAGTAAGGCCAGGAATCGTACGGTGCACTGAATTATGCCAGAGGAGAATTAGCGAGATCCCCGGGGGATAGAACGCCCACCGGTGAAAGATCCATTCCAGGATTAGTCTCTGCGAAAGAGTATCTGACATCTCCGCGTACAAGTTCCCGTGGTAGTCCATTTCATAATAAGAGGGAGAGTACAGGGGAAGTCCCACGTCGCTATTCACATAATCTACCGGTGGGGCTTACGGAATTTCCATTAACGTCTAGTTAGAAGATCGACGATTGCTAATGAACGACAATAAACGACAGAGAGAGAGAGAGAGAGAGAGAGAGAGAGAGAGAGAGAGAAAGAGGGAGAGGAAAGGCGAAAAATGCGTGTCTCGCGGAACAAACAAATTGACTAAAAGGGAAACGAGGATTGCCGTCGTCGTGACGGGCGTAGTCTGATCAAATTTAATAAACCTTACCGGATTTTACGAGACAACGAGAAGGTATCTAGAGTGCACGGAGCAAGTTTCGCAACGTCGTTTCCCGGTTTTATGAAATTTCGTTGTTCGAGCGAGGCTCGACGCTCCGCATCAAACTAAACAAGTTTGTGGAACCTGTAAACCCCATGCAAAGTTAATCAGACTTTACGACGTCGCGCCGCCGGCAATCTTTCCCCGTACGTTCTTGCAATGCCGGCTGTTAAATTAAAACTCGTCTGTTCCAGAGTTCTCGAGTTCTACATATAACGATCGAAGACAATTACTTTCGATAGAGACTGAGGACTATAAAATACTGTAATCCCGCAGGAAAGTACATTCTCTGTTTTTAAAGCAACCGGTTCTGTTGCTGTGAAGTGAAGTTGCAGTGAATTTTTTCTCTTTGAGGGACACGCCGAGACTCTACAAAAAACAGATGTTTCGGACAATTCCGATTAGCTGATTCGACGACATCGTATTGCAAGAGGTAAATAACAGTGCTATTGGATGCGTAACTAGATCGTTAAGATAAGATGGCAATTCAATAAGTCCTGCTTCTACTAACCCTGAAGCTCCTAACTCGATAGTCGCAAGGCAATGAAGATAAAAACAGGACTATAAAGAAGATATTTTAATAAAAAATTGGTGTGTGAACTTTAATTTTTTTTCGAATTTTTATTAACACTTTATGACATTTAAGTTTCCATGATTCTATTATTGAAACAATTGGCTTGTGATAGCTAAAATATGATATTAATATTCTTGATTCAATTTTGTCTAAATGTCTTGCAAATACTGCATCGAGAGTTGTTCCTGATCTTGTTGTCGCTTCATTAGGATTATTTACCATTTCCAATCTTAATTTACTTCTAAAAAATTCTATTAACAATTTTGATTGTTCCGATGCAAAGTTCACGTTGAAATCTCCACTTAGCATCGTAGGAATTTTATCATAATCTTTATTAAGCAATGCCGAACACTCAACCGTATATGCTAACAGAATAGAATTTCGTTTCATCGTTTCATCGTTTCATAGCCATAATTTATTTCTAAAAAATTCTATTAATAATTTTGATTGTTCCGATGCAAAGTTCACGTTGAAATCTCCATTTAGTATCATCGGAATTTTATCATAATCTTTATTAAGCAATGCCGAACCCTCAACCGTATATGCTAATTGAATAGAATTTCGTTTCATCGTTTCATCGTTTCATCGCCAGATCGGTTTCACTCCTACTGCGTCAAGGTTTTACGCCTACCACGTCGAGGTTTTGCGCCTAACGCGCCTAAAGAAGTTCCACTTCAAAAAAATATTTTAATACCAAAATACTGGCAAGAAAAAGCTAAAATCCTTCTTATCATTTCTCGTTCAACGTCGAGCCAGACTTGTCGTCAACTTTTGCACCCGTAGCTCCTTATTTTACCGTTTTAAATTCTATTCGGTGCTATCGCCACAATTATATGGTGCATAAAAACAATTGTAGTATTCCTGAACTGTTCTAAATTGGATAGCAAAGTTACATACGGGAATGTAATTGGATTACACGATACTGTTCGGAAGTATAGGGGATTATTTCGGTGCGCAAAGAGTTTAAGCAACTAATTCTAGATTTCATAGTCGTTTCGATTACTAACGAATAAGAAATCCCCACGAAATACGAATCCTAATAGCTCGAGAGAGTATCGTGAAATGTCGAGACGGCTATCTATCGTAATACGTGTTTCTCATCTATGAAGCGTATCGGAATTCCAGCGAGATCGATAGGCAGCGGATTTCTTCGCGTCAAGAGGCGCGCGTAATCGAAACGCTTCGAACCTATTACTGAGCAGCCACCGTCCCGGGCGTACTACCGGCGCGTGTTGCACGAGCCAGCGAACGAGCAAAACGATGCCAACAAATAAATCAAAGATCGGCCTCGATCCCCACCGACATGTTGTACAAATGATCACGCGACCACGTGGGCAACGGCCACGAAGCCCAGCCGCCATTAGATTTCCATTAATGATTGCATTTAATAGACCCTTACGTAATTATGCGCCGAACCACCCACGCGCTGTCTCGCAAACTTCTACCCTCGGGTTCCTCTCTTTTACGGTCCCTTTTTGTCTCCGCTGCTAACCGTTTGATCTCTCCCTTGTCGTACTTTCTCCATCACTTTTCTTGATCTTCAGTCTCGCGCCTTTACCTTTCGTTTAAGCTGCACTTGAAATTTTTCTTATTTTAATCTACTGTCAAGTAGATCAAATCTATTTTCTATTCTGGTCCGAGATATTAGATTTAGTCTCTGCTTTGTATTCTCCTGTTTTCTAATCTGGTCCAAGGGATTAGGTTTATTCTCTGCTTCACATTTTAATTTACTGTAAGGGGTAGGGTTGATTCTCTACTCCAGATTTTATAATTTTATAATCCAGTACGAGGGATTAGGTTTATTCTCTACATCAGGTCTGCGACATACAGTATAAGAACTAGTGTGGCATAATAGATGATGCTATCTGCTCGTGGCTGCCATGAAATGATCGAAAACCTTCCCCCAAGATTAATTCGGGAAACACTAAAGTCAACTTTAAAACTACCGAGCCCCAAACGGGCTCGTTATTATTACAATAATAACAGGTTTGAATTTATTACGTGTTATTTAGTAACCAAGTCCATCAGGAGATGGCATTGAGAAACTTGTAGGTACCACGTGATCCCCCTTCTGCGCGCTACAAGTCTACCGCTATTGGCCGAATCGCCTATGTCGACCGTTTCCGCCAGAACGTTAGCGTAAGAGTGGGGTCCGCAGCCTGGCGTCTAGAGTGGGGTCTCGCAGTCCCACTGTCGAAAATCACTGCCATATCCTGATTGATGAACGGTACTTGGATAAAGAAGTATATCTCAGGACTTGTAAAAGAAAGAATCTGTAATCCGTCATTTTGGTAGTTCATCCGGTAATTCTAGTGTTAACGTACCGAAACAGTTTACTAAATGAATTCCAATAGCTAAGCTTTTCTTGAACCACGAATGGATCCGGACAGTGACCACAAGCGAATTTACTCATTATTAGACAGCGGATTTTATGCATTTATATCAAAAATGACTACCGTCCGTCCATCAGGAGTGGCAGTGAGAAACTTGTAGGTACCACGTGATCTCCCTTCTGCGCGCTCACGTATACCCCTATTGGCCGATTCGCTCGACAAAGACGGAAACGCGCGTATTAGTGTGACTGCAACAGATAGATATGGTGACGCTGAGCGCCTATGTCGACCGTTCCCGCTAGAACGTAAGCGTAAGAGTGGGGTCCGCGGACTGCCGTCTGGAGTGGGGTCTCGCAGTCCCCCTGCACCCCACTGTCGAAAATCACTGCCATCTCCTGATGGACGGTAGGTGTCATTTAAAATAGTACAAACATTGGAAGAATTTGACAATATTATATTATTTTTTACCTGTTATACGTACTAAAAAAAGAAAATCAATTTCTATTTCACTCCATTTTGTTGCAATTTAGGTATACAATTTTCATTTTGCATAAAGATCCGCTGTCTACTCATTATAAACGACGTTATGCTTATCGGTAAGAGCTACTCCTGACCCACTGTCAGAAGGGAATACGATTAAACTGAATCCAACTTGTTTTGCGTAACAAAAATCCCATATTCTCGGAATTACAGTTGGCGAAGGTCTGACAGTATTGTGAATAAATAGCAGGGGCCTCTGGAATCAATTAAAAGTCCTTGGATACCTCGTGGACGGTGGCTCCAGGTGACCATGTACGGAATCGTTCTATCCCGATCTCATTTCCAGCATTCGTAAACAAAAAAGAGGGGAAGGTCAAGCAAACTACTGAGCAACGCGTTAGCTCGGTTTGTAAATACCGGACGCCTCGATATAGCTTCTTTCATGAGAGCTGAAACTCTGCCGAGACAAGTAGGCGTAATTTAATTTAACGAACGACGTAAATCCTCGCGATCGGTCATCGGACGACGGAGACACCGCCACGTTGCATTTCATGGAGATCCAGATAAGAGAAGGAAGAGGCCCGAGGCACGCGGGTTGGCACGCTTAAAGCCGGGCCCTTATACATATCGGGAGGGTGCTAGGCGGTTGAGGACACATCGATCGTCTTAATTAATTCGCGTCGCTCGGAGGAAAGAGCCCCCATCGTTTTATCAATGAACGCTCGCCGGATCTCGCCGCGAGAGACCACGAAACGGTCTTTGACCTCCTCCTAGAGACTCGCGTGTGCTCGTCCCTTTGTGAAAGGGGATTAACCCCGTAACGATGCCTTGGAGTGTTGTAGGTCAGTACAGCTGCCCGTTTAAGCTCCTCCATTAGAGGATCAAGTTGTTCCAAGATGATAAACAATTAGAGAAATTAGCCTGAAACGGGGGTCCCCTTTCAAGCTTCAATTACAGTATTTCATCGATAATTGTCCACAACACGGGTCTGCGGAGGGACAATTATGCGCGAGGGATATCATTGTTTGAGGTTTGCCGAACGTACAGAAGGACAGCCGTGCTCGAGAGGCCTCGCTCACCGAGAAATGTAAATATACCTAATCCGAATTTCCAACTTCTTTATTAATCATAAGTTTTTTATGGGACTTCGATGACCATATTTGTGGCATTTTTCTAATAAAAATGATACCAAATATGATATAATTCCGATGATATTTACTTGTGTAATCGACAATTAAAATTTCCGGCGCGAGGAAGGATAGCGTATGGGAAAGAAAGAGACGCGGAGAGTCGCAGTCGGCGGCCTTCCTCGCGCCCGAAACTTTAATTGTCTATTACACAAGTAAATATCATCGGAATTATATCATATTTAGTATCATTTTTATTAAAAAAATGCCACAAATATGGTCATCGAAGTCCCATAAAAAAATGATGAATAATAAAGAAGTTGTAAATTCGGATTAGTATGGTCTCACCGATATACCCGAGCCGCATGGTGTCATATTTCTCGGCGACCGAGGCCTCTCGAGCTTCACGGCCCCTCAAGGGGGTACACCCCGCACTAGTGGGGATATCTCAGGCACAATTATGTCGGAGACATTTGGGACAATTACCGATGAAATACTGTAACTCTTATGCCGATAACCGGGCACCTAGGTACTCACTTTTAATTTCTTTTTGAAACTTCTTTAATGTTTTTAATGATTAATAGCAAGATTATTGTAGATTTTTATGGTCTCCGATGGAGATAAATTTATTCCTAAGATGTCTTAGATAAGCTTATCATCTAGTTCACGTACTTCTATTTTCTAATTGACTATGAGGGATTAGGTTGAATCTCTGTTTCATAATCTGTTTCTTAATCCAGTCTAACAATTTTTCATTTAGATTTTGATGTAGATGTAAATTAGATGTAGATTTTTATGTTCTTGACCATGAAGTGCAACATTATTGAAAATCATAGAAAATTTTGCTTATTTACGTAAGATTTAAATAAACAACAAGTAAGTAGAATATAACGCTGAAACGGGAGGCCACAACGATTCGCTTTAAATCCTTTACATTACAATCACCAAAACCTTAAGAACCTGAAGTCGCTTACTGGAAGCTATTAGATACGTTACGATAAAAATTTCAATAAGATCTCGATAAAACTGTATGCGGTAATTTGTTACGAGGTTAAGGGATGCGTATGAATGCTTCCAGCGTTAAATTCGTCGAGGATTTAGTATAACGGAACCAGCAAGCTATCGTCGGCGTCTTAAAGCGTCTCACGGTCAATTGCAGCATCCTGACAGAAGGCTAGCGCAGGCCCGAGGCATAAAACTTTCATGAATTCGCGATAGCCGAAGCTTTACAGGCGGCTCGAACGAGAGCCCGGTTTAACTTGCACGTTCGTGCAATTACTTTCAGTGTTATAACAACTCCTATGATGATGCGAGTATGGCGCACGCGTGTAGGAATCCCTGCCACAGTGTAAAAAGCTAGTTTTCTCGGACAGCAAGCCATGCCGAGCCGAAAGTGTAGACGTTCTACTACGCTGGGGCCGTAAAACAGAAATTATTAAGTGGTTCGTAAAGACAAGATTCATACACGGTTACCATTCAAGAACAAAATGGTTCATAGCAATCCAAAGATGGAATCAGAGTCATTATCTTGTTGTTGTTCATATTAGACGACCCGATGTTTCCATGTGTTCGACTACCCCTTCCCCTAAAATTATTTTAAGAAATTATTGCTTTACGTAAAACCTTCCCCCTGATATCTGTAATTTTATTGACTATTTTCATTTAATTGTTAAATCTGTACCATTCGTTATTACTTCTGTATATATGTATAGGGTGTCCCACGTAACAGTTTTCACGATTTTTTAAGTACTTGCGATAATCTGACAAAAAATATTTTCAACAAAATTGCTCAGTTTTCGATTGGCTATATATTGCAATAGAAAGTTCGAAAAACATTTTTTTTTATTTTACACTTTGTATTTTTGACTTAACAGTATTATAGCCCGTGTCAAGACGAATTCAACGAACTAGTATACCATGACCTTGGGATGACCTTGAATGCGAAGAAATGAAAATGACAGCAAATCATGACAATCTGCTTGAATGGGTGATAATAACTTTTGTTTATTATTAAGACTCGAAATTACATTCAATTTTTATGGGGTCATTTACACTGTTGACGTCGTTTACGCTGTTCCAATACAAAGTAAGGAACATTTAAAGCAGCGATTCCGTACAGCATGCGTAGAACTTCGCTACGACAGTATCGTAAGAGCAACCAATGCAAATTTACTACGAAGAACGGAATTGTGCCTACAACAAAACGGATTTCAACTCGAACGTTTGATGTGACTTTTTTACGAAAACGTTTGCGTTCATTTAGTCATGGTTTCGGAATTTAATGTAATTTCGAGTCTTAATAATAAACACAAGTTATTATCACCCATTCAAGCAGATTGTCATGTTTTGTTGAAATTTTCATTTCTTCGCCTTCAAGGTCATCCCAAGGTCATGGTATACTAGGCCGTTGAATTCGTCTTGACACGGGCTATAATAGTGTTAAGTCAAAAATACAAAAAATACAAAAAATGAAGGTAACCTTGACAATACTATAAAAAAAAATGTTTTTTATTGCAATATATAGCCAATCGAAAACTGATCAACGTTTATTGAAAATATTTTTTGTCAGATTATCGCAAGTACTTAAAAAATCGTGAAAACTTTTACGTGGGACACCCTGTATATTGCTACTGTAAATTGCTCATTCTTTCGTCTATGAAACCTTTTTTCGAACAGGTAATAAGTGCACTGCAGATAACTATATAAAATAAAAATTCTGTGCATTATTTGCAAGATGCATGAGCTAAGTAGAAATTTACTTCTTCTATTAATAAACTCAATATTATTGAATTATTTTAATCTTTCTACTGTTCTAAATTTCATCCTTTTTGTCAAGAATGCATAAAGTCTGCAGTCTAGCAATAAACAAACAATTTATTACCATATTTCTAATTTTTATTGTATTACTCAATCTTTGTTATTCAACTCCTTCAAACTGAATCATCAAACTGCAAGAAACTACATTCCAAAGTAACCAAAGTACTATTGTAGAATTTTAAATAAATTGTATCGTAAAAGTGAGAGCGTTAAATAGCCCAGAGATGCAATAAATATTTCCAGTAGCATATGCATAAATTAACTGTCAGGAAACTGTACACGCGTGAATCATTATGCACCAGAATTTACCGTGTATCTACATTTTTATAAAATATACTTTGAAGTTATCCTGGAAAGCCATTTCTGTCCCGTAGCTAACAAAACGTGTATGCAACGTTTTCTTCGTGATATATTGCCACGGCATAACTTGCACGCCATTCTGCCATTTTGGGGATCCGCGCGAGCTGGTGAAATATTAAAGATTCCACGAGCGGACATAAATCTCGTCCATGTTGTAAGATGTTTCATGAGATATGAAGATTACTTTAGAAACGTGTGAATATAGCATAAAAATAATAAAGTTATATGTCTATTAGACTCTCAGACTATTAATTTTAGTTTTCTTAACTTTCCACAGACACAATGAAAAAGCGGAGAATGCCAAATATTTTTCGATCAACTAAAAATCAAGAAGTAGAACATGCTATGAAAAACCATATGACGGGATTAGGTTAGTAGTGCAGCAGTCGTTGTAAGAAACAGAAAAAGTGGACACGCCTAATTCGTTCTGGTTCTACTCAAGTATGGACTGTTGCTGCATCATCGTCATTATGAGCCACTAATGTCGCGAACATTATACAGCACATTTTTGACGGATTCTTTAACATAATCATATTTCACTCGCTCTCTCCTTCTCTCTTTCGAATGCTCATCATAGATGACTCGGAGGATGTCTATTTTAATTGGTCACAGAAAGAATTATCTACCGATCATTCCTAATGGTGTCAATGGTATTGAGAATTCGAAACATCATCATCATTAGTAAAAGTATACGCAAGGATGCCGAGGACGCGGTTGTAGAATCCTCGAAAATTATGTCATGACAATTCAACTGTGACAAGGTGTTCCACTAATTAATTTACAACGTCAGCAACAAGCTCGCCTTCGATTAACGTGCACCGTGTCATCGCATGCATCTTAAAACGAGAATTAATTAAGATACGAAACAGGAATTTAAATTAACTACGACTGCATTTAATCATCGTAGATGCACTCATTCGAAAATATTTTGTTTTATTTGATGCATCGTGAGACCGACATTTTTATCGAACAAAATGCAAATGGATACTTGAGTTTTATGAACGTTGAATTAACCTGCCAATGAAAGCTGTTTATTTTAATTTCAATAAAGATGTACGATAAAACGATTATTATCTCCCGGTTTTATATTTTCTTTTGTCGAGAAAACAAATTCTCCTGAATGGTAGTGTATTAAAATCGTTTATTCGTCTGATCAAAGCAACCTTAATCCATTTTGATGAAGCATTGCGCATGTGTAGAACTTACTTAGATCCACGAAAGGCATATTTTATATTTTCATTATAGACGCAAATAAAAAAAATAAAAAATCATAATCATTATTTTTTTCTTCGCATTTTCGACCAATAGTAATTTGTAATTAATTTTCTTATAAAATACCTAGTAAACTAATTCTTCTAACATCTCAAAGACACTCAAGCTGTTTGAATCAATGTTTAAAAAGTTATTAATTTTTGCACGCCACTGTACATTATAGTAATAATAAAAACGAGGAAATGAGGATGTCGATAATCTTGTCAAATCTGCCACTGCTTCCAACTACATCAATGTGATGCTTGTTCGCTTGTCCGATACAATTTGCCTGTCCAAATAGTTGCATTCCACCGAACTAATGCTACAATCACTGGTCGGAGCTCATTTGCGGTCGCGTGTCTGCTAACAGTCGCCCAAACAATTTTACTGTTCTGCGACTATGAATAATTTTTAAAGCAATTAATACTCCCGAAAAATATGAAACAAATTTTTACTGAACACAAAACGTTTCCCTTCACTTAATTCATACTCCAAACTCCTCAGCAAACATTTTGTTTCACAAAGAAAATTTATTCGATCCATCAAAAAGTATGCTAAAAATAATCCCCGTCCGCTAAGGGTTAAATAATATGGAAATCGAGAAACAGAAGTAGACAAATAAAAGTGGCAAACCGAGAAGAGAAGTTGAGTATTGCTTTTATCGTTCGTTCGAATACCTTGACCTTTGCCGAAGTTATTAAATCAGTATACATTTATATTATCAGTATTATATCAGTTTACTTATAACCTCAAAAAGTATGCTAAAAATAATCCCCGTCCGCTTACAGGTTAAGGGGAAGGGAAAGATTCAATCCTCAAATTTGTAATAGCTTCATTCAGAAAAAGAAAGTTTTGCTGCTCCTACAGACGATTTGTAGCATTTTATATCATGCACAAATATTTTAAAAAATGATCTGCGAAAGTAGAGGGTTCGAGCTTTAAAATGTGTCATTTTTTTTAAAGAAATTATCATAGAACAAATATCGACAATTTCTCGAAAATCGGTACGTTCAAATACTTTTTGGATCCACCGTATATTGCTGCAAAATTGGTGGTTTCAAGTAGTTACGGTAATAATTGTTCAGATCAGAGGAGAAGTAAATATATTCCAGAAAGTAGTAGAACCGTGGAATCGATTTCGATAAGGCTAGCAACAATGAAGAACATCGCGAATCGTTCGGAAGGTAGGAGTTCCGTAACCTCTTTCTCTTAAAGCGTGACGGAGAGGCATGTGCGCAGATGTCGAAACGAAATATTTAATGACGGTGTTGTGTAGACGATGACACAATTACACATACAATTAGTTGCGACGCGATGGTCAACGGAGCCAGTGGACGTTCGGATAATAAAACGACCTAGGGGAACGGTTCTTGAACCGCGCAGTTTCCGGATCGTCCGCTCGTCAAAGCAAGAGCTCGTCCGGGCAACTGAAGAAAACGTTGCACAGTTTTCGATGTGTACGAACCGCGTGACACGCAACGAGCCAACCGGTGGCCCCAGCATAGCAGAACGCGGCAATACCTTTTTACGTCGTGAAATGATAATAAGCCGCCTATGACAGCATTTTCGCCTTGCGTAAATGGCCATTGAGCGGCACTTTAACTCGCTTCCACGGGCCCCGTAAATAGGTACCTTGAGAACCGCAATACTTCTCGCCGGGGAAAACTTTCGGTTCGCCACGCGGCCCATTCGAATCCTGCGTTTTACGCAACCCGCGTCGCAATTAACCCTTTCGCGGCCGCGGGACAATCAAACGTGAAAATGGAACTTAATTAGCGAGGCTCGCGAGCTACGCAGACCACGGTTTTTCGAGGAATTATTAGAAAACTGTCCGCCTAAACGGTGCACAACATAATAAAAAGTCTAATAAAGACTTCTGGTATTTTATTAAAGACTGTTGCACCCTGACAAAATCTTTCAGCGAAAATTCGTAACGGCGCCATATCGTTTTGTACCGTTTTTAAGGAGATAATTAGCGTCCATTGGAAAGAAGCTGACCTTGATTCCTTAGCGTCACCATTAAGGTAGCATTGTCAATTATTAAATTATTAGTTACAAGGAAACACTTCAATTTATTACCGTTAAGGATTTTTGCATTGAGATAGATCATTCCAAGAAAATTTATTGTGTAGCCATGTCCTTTTGTGCCGTTTTTAAAATTAGGAGGTTCATTAGGATCCAAAGCTGTCCTCAACGTCTCCACGAAGGAGGCACTGACAATTATTATTAACACCAAACCTACCAAATGTTGAAAGTAAGTAGCACGTGTAACTCTATAAAAATGGTAAGATTAGTTCAGCTAGAGTTTTCTATATTATCATTACAGTATATGCTTGATTTAAGAAATTCATTCAATCATTTCTCACGGATGATTCAATATAAATTCAATTCAATCGAGTCTTTATAAGTCTTTCCTTATATTCTTCAATATAAGTCTTTATAAGTTCAAGAATTTTTAAACAAAATATCCGAGGCTGGTGATTTGAACTAGGGCTGCTACTTTTCCGAAACTTCAACTCTTCGAAGCTCCGAAGGATTCGAAGGAACGATGGGAACTTCGAAGTATCGAAGTTTCGAAGCCCTGGAAGTGCACGAAATTTCAAAGTCTTCGAAACGTATAGAGTTGTAACTTATGAGTTTCATAGCATGTCACGATTTATGATAAATAAAAATATTAACACGTTAGGCGCCATGTCAGTCACCGGTGACTGAGACTGATCTTTCCATTTGGACTGTTTGCAATTAAATTAAATTTAAAAAACTGCATTCTATTAATAAATTTCGGGATCATATCCCGAATGTACTTGAAAAATAATACTTCGGAAACAAAATTTCAATGAGTTTCATTAAATTCTGTGAAGGCTTCCTGTGGCGATCTTACATTGTAACGCATTTTAGAAAATGAGCGTCTTCATTCGCGCAGATTCAACTTTTTTCGCCTCATATCCGTTCACTGGGAACGAATCGAAGATTCGAAGCTTCGAAATCTTCAATCTTCGAAGGAAAGTAGCAGCCCTAATTTGATCAACGCTGGTAGGTTCAATGTACAATTATTAAATTCAAAGAAACACTCGAATTTATAACGATCGAACACCCTGGCACCAAGATAATGGTTCAAAAAAAATTCACTGTGGCATCATGTCCTTTTGTGTTCTTCTTAAGGGAAGAAGGTCCATTAGGATCTAGAGGTATCCTCTCGAAGACGTCCTCAGCGATTCCACGAAGGTGGCATTGGCAATTACCGCACCAAGGTCCCCTTGCTCTCCCCACGAAATCGACGAGCAAGACTATAATTTTAATTACCACCGGCAAAAGTCGCATACGCACGTCGGCAAACGAAGTTCGCGACATCGGCGGACATCTTCATTAGGGGGCGGCAATAGTGTTTGGCGCATCCCGCGATCGTTACGGTTTACGAGCATTAAGAAAATGCGTTAATGCGGACTGATACGCCTATAAACGCTCGGCCTGCTGACGGATGCCATAACGGGGCGTTTTTCACAAACCGAGAACTCTAAACGGTGTCCCATAATTGGTCTTCTGTCTCGTGATCGTTAAGGCACTTAACGCAATTTGCGAAGGCAAATTGCGAGGGGCGCTTATGGTCGCTATGAAAACGGGGAGACGCGTCGATTAAAGTGACATTTTCCAGGCAACATTTATTCTCCATTAAGAAAAACGCCTGTGAACTGACGCGTGGGAAATGCACATTCCTATTTTTACACAATAGATTTCTGTCCAGCGCAAATTAACCCCTTGCCCTATAATATCGTGTGAGACTCGCGATGAAGATTCTGAACAGAGTATAATAAATCTGTATGTTATTAATTTCCTTTAAACCGAAATTAAATTCTATTTTGTTGTTGTTAATGTACAGCCATTGCAGAACATACAGGGTGGTCCACGCAACTTGCACACCTATAATAACTTCCAAAGTATGCGTTGCACGGAAAAGTTTTGTATACAGAATTGGATGGTCTGAGAAGGTACACTATGTAGTTATGTACTTTTTTACAGATGGAAGCGTTTCGGAGATATGAAGGTCAACTTTGTTTTTCTAAATGGAATACTACATTTTTTATACCAAAATATGGAAGAATGCCGAATTCTGAGTAAAAAAGTATTGACCTTCATTAGTCCTAAACCTAATAATTAACGTGTAATTGCACTTTATTTCCTGAAAATTTTCTTCACGTGATATCAAGTTAGAAATTCAACCTTATCACAGATTTCCGCAGGACAGCGGAACTTGATATTACGCGAAGAAAATTTTCAGGAAATAAAGTGCAATTACTCGTTAAATATTAGGTTTAGGACTAATGAAGGTCAATACTTTTTTACTCAGAATTCGACATTCTTCCATATATTGGTATAAAAAATATAGCAATCCATTTAAACAAAACAAAGTTGACCTTCAAATCTCCGAAACGCTTCCACCTGTAAAAAAAATACATACACTACATAATGTACCCCTTCAGACCATGCAACTTCTGTATACAAAACTTTTTCGTGCAACGCATACTTTGGAAGTTTTATAGGCGTATAATTAATATAAATTTTCTCCTTCTAAGAAATTATGAACTACAAAGATGTTTTAATCACTAAAGGCCTAAAATAAATCGTACGGCTAGGGGTCAATTAACACGCGCATGAGCGCGTTAACCGTTTCTGTTCCGAGAGCACATTGATGACGGGACATTGCAGTAGATATGCAGTAGATTTTGTTCGAAATCTTCGTCACGAGTCTGACTCGTTGTTATAGTGCAAGGGGTTAACCCTTAGCGAACGGGGATTATTTTTAGCATATTTTTTGATGGGTCGAATAAATTTTCTTTGTGAAACAAAATTGTTTGCTGAGGAGTTTGTTGTATGAATTAAATGAAGGTAAACGTGTTGTGTTCAGTAAAAATTTGTTTCATATTTTTCGGGAGTATTAATTGCTTTAAAAATTATTCACAGTCGCAGAACGGTAAAATTGTTTGAGCGACTGTCAGCAGACGCGCGTCTGCAAAGGGTTGAAACACCTCGAGGATCTTTCGTGTTAGTCAGAGCCCGTTTTAATTTCTCCGAAAGTCGTATGGTTTTAGAAGCGTCGTCGCAGTGTAGCGTCTGACGCACCCATAATTTCCCCGTGAAAGGGCACTATCAATCCGAACATTTCCCGGCGCGAGGGGGAATCCACGTCCTGAGAAAGCATCATCGACTATAAACCTCTCTTGGAACGACGAAGCACGTATGTACATATATACAGGTGGACACGGCGGGTATCCATGCACGCACACACGCGATCCTATCTAGGCTGTTGGACACGCGTTGCCGCGGATGGCGTACGAACCTGACGCGATAAAAATTCTCGGGGAAGATGTACACGGCCGCAGGGACCCGGGTTATCTGAAATGAGCACGGCCGCGGTGAGCCAACCGTGAGAGCCCTGCTCCGAGCAATCGGTTTAGACGAGTTTCAGCTTTTTGCTCGTCTGCGTCGATCCTGTTGATGGATGGTCCCTGGCGTTGCTAGTAATATAGTCCGCTAACATCGTACGCAACCGCGATCCTCCTTTTTTTTCTCAGGTGAGACACGCTGTCGGCCTGGAAATGTGCGACATCTGTCAGAGCTCTACCGGCACGAAAAGAAAATCCCACGTCCCCGAAGGAAACGCTCAACTAGCCTCCATATTGGCCCCCCGTCCGGCCCCCTCGAAGATCCTGTTCCCTCACCGCGAAACCCTAGAAAAAAGCGACGGAAAAGAGGGGCGCGGATTACGGAGCCGGTCTCTCGATTTTACTCTCGAGGTCAATCAGCGATTCTCAGAAACTCCACGGCTGCATCGAAGGATTTAGAGATTCTGTGTGACCTCTCAACCCTCGTAAGATACCAGATTAAAAATGGCACAGAAAACTGCCGAGAAATATTAGCTTCCTAACTTGAAATCAAAAGGGTCTAGCAGGATAAGAATGGTATAGAGGCCCCAGGCCATCATTTTGTTGTTGAAGTGGTCACTCGAAGGGTTGCTTGCAACCCCCATCCCTAAAAAATTAAATTATTTTTTCTACACTTAATAATATGATCACAGTTGTAAAAAAAATATATGAGATGAAGGAGGTAAGATCGAGTATTTTCGTTTCTATTCCATCTGAATATCTTCATTAACAACTGAGAAAAAAATGATACAGTTAAGGGTATTTACTCTCATATCCTTATATGAAGGGTTAGCGACTTAAAATTTTGGGGGATTATCTTTCAACCTAAAACTATTGTTTTCCCCACAATACCTACTATAATATATTAATACACAAAAAAATGGTGGCCTGGGGCCGCTATACCATTCTTATCCTGCTAGACCCTTTTCTGCTTGTACGAAGCAGAACTCAATATGTCCTGTTTTCTCCTTTTCATCTGCATTCGTTCTAAAGGTATCAATTACTTATTCAGTATTTTTCAAGATAATACAGATCATCAGTTGTAGAAACTGTGTACAGTAGAACTTCGATCATCCGACCTAATTAGGTAGATGCACGCGATCATAAAACAGTTCCTCGGTTACAGTACTAAATTAAACTGGTAATAATTAGTATAGTATACAGGGTGTTCACGCTACCACTAGCCAGCGTTTTTCTTGCAAATAATAAATATTAGAAAAAAATTATAGAGGAAAAAGTAATGTATGTAATTTTCTTGTGTTTGCACTATTTTCTTAGAAATGAAGGTGACCTTCAATTTTTTAAAAGAAATGCCATATACTTTTTTATATCATATGAAAGAGTGTGTCAAGACAAATTTATTCGTATACAATACAATGACCTTCAAGGTCATACAAGGTCAGAAATAGCAGCAAAATTTTAAATACTTCGCACGTAAATATTTCGTAAAGATATCATTCACGATACACAGCGCCAAGAAATGTAATCGACTTGCAAAGGAAACTAACGCAATCATGTGCATTAATATTTCGGACAACGTTAGAAGAAGCTAACAAGAATATAATTAATGGAGCCGAAATATGCAATCATGCACAAGGAAGTTATATTGAACATTTACTATAGCCCCGTCAATAAAATATACTTGTAAGCGCATTAGTACGAAATGTTCAAAATGTTTCTTCTATTTCTGACCTTGTATGATCTTGAAGGTCATTGTGTCGTATCTGAATGAATTTGTCTTGACACACGCTTTCATATGGTATGAAAAAATATATAGCATTCCATTTACAAAAATTAGAGGTCACCGACGTTTTCAAATAGTGCAAATACAAAAAATCACATACGACATTATGTTGTTTGCAAAAAATAGTATTGTTCTTTTCTCTTTTATTTTTTTCTAGTATTTATTACTTGCAAGAAAAACGCTGGCTAGTAATAGCGTGAACACGCTGTATTACGTTGTATATGGGACACCGTAAATTTAATTTGTTCGACTATGAAACGTATTTGCATGGTAAAGAATTTAGGTATCGAGGTTCGGATAAACGAGGATCCACTGCATTTGTTTACAGCTTCGAAAACAATCGTTCTATAAAAAACTTCGAAACAGTATCGTCAGGTCCTCAGAAATGAGAAACCTCTTACAAAAATGTCCAAGCGATCATTCTAATTGAAGTGCCTGTTAATTCCCATATTTTCGAGATTGACGATTGGAAGACTTTTTGCGAATTCAGATTTTATGGATAAATTCCACAAGTCAAAAATTACGATTTTGTAAACTTGACTGCATCATTCAGAAGTTTCTGAACAATTTGGTCCGTTGATTGTGCAAAGATCTGTCCACTCGCCGCCCAGCGGAAATTGAATAGGTATGTATCGAGAAAGTTGATTTTTCGCCGAGCTGTTAGTAAATTCTTCGATCTGTACCATTGTGCGCCTATGTAGCGTGATTTTCCAGCCGGCCTGCTTGTTCGAAACCAGTTTATAAAACCGGCGCGATTATAGTAGCCGCATGCATATGTGTCTCAGCTGACACGCGACAGTATTGGAAAATTAACCGGCAATATGCCGATTGAAACGCCGTCGAACGTGTAATACAGGATCAAACAGCTGGAGCGTAGGTATCGATAGCGCGTAGCGATCCGCGCAACGTTTCTAACGTGTCGTTTGAAAGTGAAACTTTGGAATTTGGAACAGAGGTAGGCTGGACCTCGGGTGAAGCTGAGAAGACAACTGTAAAGCGTGTTACTCCATAGTTTTAATGAGGAGCTCGTAAGAACATTGGGCAGTGCTATGAATTCTCTATGACATTAGGAATTACACGGAACCCCGTGGAACGCACCGTTGGAAAGCTAGCGTTCGCGGAAAACCAGTTGCATTAAGACACGCACATTTACCATTCCTTCATAATGCGTAAAGAATCGTGCCCTCGGTGTTTATGGCTTGCCGGACTTTTTCTTCCACCGCCACGAAACCTTTTAGAACCCACGACATTAAATAATTGCATTGTGTGCCGCAACAAAGGGATCTTATCTCGCAGAGGCATCTCTCGCCTCTCTTACGCTTTCCTCATTGAAATGATATTTCCTAATTTTTTTTTCCTTGGACGATGCATAATGTTTAGATGAACGTAACGATGCTGCGAGCCTTCGCCGCATTATCCGCAAGCGCGCTAATTAGTAACTATTACGTACGGTGGCAAAATAATTAGCGGGGAAGGACGCGTACGCTACGTTTTATCGCTTACGATCTGCTCGGATTACAAACGATCTTTTTGAGAACACGATATTCGAGACTTTTATTCCAGCGCTTTTACTGTATAATACTTTGAATTTATTTTAATTATTTTACTTGTTCAAACCTGGACTGATTAAATATTATTTACGCACAGGTTCCATAAAAATAGTTTCGGAGATCAAACAATGAAATTGTGAAAAGATTTTATGTGTTTAAGTATTTTATATCTTTACTTATTCATATCCTGACAAATCCTAACAAAATTTACAAAGAACAGTAAGTTATGCAATTGATGTCAGGTTTTATAGCTTCTCTTAACTGACGATGTATTTTATTGCAGATGTGCATGTATTGTGGATGGAGAATTCTTAACCAGTTAAGTGTGTTTGACGACTATACCCGTCATGGAGATGTGGCAGAATTTTGTGTCGTGACGACTATATCCGTCATGCGTAAAATTTTGTTACAATTTGATATTTAAATTGTAATTTTGGCGAAAACTAAATTATATTCGTAAATTTTAATATGTTTAAAATTAATAAATAATTTGAGTTGGATTCATAACTACCTGAGAGCTAACTCGTCGACTATACCCGTCATCGCTTGATTATCGCGACACACACTGGTGCGCGCTTTGCAAAAAGATCGCCACAGTCAACTGGTTAAAAACCATATAGTACAAATGGGACAAAGTTTTAGACGAGTCTTGTAAGCTATTATGGATCTAAAATGTTTAAACATTCCATACGACATATATGCCTCGTTAGACACAAAAGTGTTAAATTGTAGTCTGGAATGAAAATGAAAAACTTGATTTTTGGGGGACGATAACAATAGTACGCTTAATACCTAAAATATTGCTGTGCTCATTAATTCCTTTTTTGATTTTGAAAAGTTCATTTTTACATATTTTATGTCCATTTCATTTATCTTTGTTTTTTAGTGTACCTTCGATCAATTTACAAACATGTACTTCATAAACAATCTTTTTTTAGTTGCACGGTTTTCAATATTGCTGGATGCAGGTCATTGAAGTGCAACCTGTATTTTCTTTTCGTCAGCTTAGTAAGATTTAATTGCGCGTCCGAAATAAATCGCGACTGGCAGACACCCGAGGGAACAAGCCGTACGGGATGAAATATGTTTACCAAGCGAATCTCCTAGATTCCCATTGCTCTTTAAATCTTGTTCAATAAATTTTCCGAGAAGACCGGGGACCGCGCAAAAATAAATCTCCGAACGCCTGAAAGCGATCTCTGCAGGCGTTCTATTCTAGACATACTTTATGTTGCAATATATTACAATTAGCCGCTACCAATAAAAATCTTAGTCGAATCTCGCCGCGGTGTTATCGTTTCCTGTATATCGTACACCGCGCTTAGATGACGTACGAGAGTCGCACAAATCTGAATTTGATCCCCCTGGCATACTAATGAATCACATCGGCCACCGATTCGACTCGAGAAGCTTCTCGTAATCCTCGACAAAAATCATCGCACGCTTAAGATACGCGAGTCCAGAGAGCTGTGCACCAGTTTAAAATCCAGTCTTCTCGCGCAAGTGAACAGATCATCTTCGGTGTTGTCCGCGTTAAAAATAATATCGAATTAATTATACATCTCAGTGATATTTACTGTCAGCGTTCGTACAGCGAATACGATCGTAATTTCACATTAGACCGGACATTGCATCTGCAAACACGGCGACTATAAAATTCTAACTACCAGTAAAACGGGACCTGCTGCATATGATGCGCACCGGTTGCCAGCGCTAGTTCACGGTTCTATTAAAACTCCCCTTCCGTCTAGGTAACTGCCACGAATTCGCGAGGCATCGCGAGGGATCGAGAAAATCGAGACACCATCATCCGGACGGAAAAACGACCACGAAAAAGACTTTCCACCTGGCCGACGCGACGCTCGCCGCCAGAAAATAAAGCGTCCACGAGAGAAGCAGACCCCAGTCCTGGCAATCTCGGCTGACCAAGCTGGTTGGTGTAATCATCGGTACCCCCCATATACCAGCAACCACCTTCAACAGCGGGACGTAACAAGAGGTAAGCCAGCCAGAAGGGAGATATACCGTGTAACTGACTTTAATGCTCCGTATCACGAGAAACAGAGACCGCGTATCCGTGTAAGCCGCGAAATATTTACGGACTAAGTGTTATCGCGCGAGTTTGAAGCATCGTCATGATTAACCCCTTCCAACGACACCGACATGCGAACATTTACCAACGTTCAATGGTCACAGGAGATGCTATTTTTAATAGAGTTAAAATTAGTTTCTTTTGTCGTAGACGTGTAGTCATTGATAAATTTTTGTTTTTCTGTTACGAAAGTATAATTACAAACGTCAAAAAATTTCCAACACGTCACCACAAATACAGGTTGACGATGGCAATCCCACTTCTGATATTTGTAAGGAAAAGCCGTAAGAAAAACGATTTATTTAATATATTTGGTCACACGGATAACCAATGTGTTCACAACCGGCGTGTTTCTGCAACCACTCGGGCGATCGTTTTCTTTGAAATTCTGCTGTTATTATCGATCCTCTATTTTATAAATTTAACTGTATAAAGGCTCGTCTGTTAATATACACACGAAAATACATACATCATCCGTACCTTCACTCTATACTATGAAAGTCAAAGAAGTTCTAACCACTACCGTCAAATGAATCATAGTGAAAACGGTTAGCTCATATTTACGTGAATGAAATGTGACTAACAAGAATTATTCCTTAGAACACTTTTTCTTCGGAGTCTTACATCCTGAATTATTTCCTGCATATTTGATTAACTCGTAAACTACCTCTTTTCTGAAAGTTTTATTACCATTCTGTGCATATTAGAAGCTTTCAAATAGATTTATTCAAAACGTTTTATAAAAATTTATATACAATTCATAATAAATGTATTTACATTGTGAATATTTGTAAATTCACAGCCGAATGTAAATAATATTAAAACGCTACGAAATCTTGTATTGTATTTCAAGCAGATATCGAACAAAATAGCTAGAGAATAATAAAATAATAATAGACAACAGTTTGTGGTTGAAACGAGCTATTTTCAGAGCACTTCTGTATCAATAATGCAGTTGCATGTGAGAAAGTGAAACAGTGGAAAAGAAAATCGTCGATCCCACGAGTATAGAACAGCCAGGCGCTGGAGATCTCAATGCGCGCGCAAGCGAGACGCCGGAGACTTCAACGCGTGCACAAGCGGTGTCTTCGGAAGTGCTATGTCGCGCTTAGGAAATAGGTAATTTTAATTTTTCAATAATTTTACGCTAGAAATACCCGTAACGAATACTGCAATTACCGACCATGGGACCACATTTGCAACTCTGAAGAGTTAGTAAGTACATCGTTTTTGTCGGGCCAAATCGTACTCGATCGAAAAGCACGAAGAGTCTCGCGGTCGCGTCTCGGCGAATAAAGTAGCTTACGGAAAAAGAAATGAAGAGGAAGCGATTTTACAAGACACCGAGGACCCGACAGCGGCTATTCCTTACCGTTGTCCCGGCCCGTAATGATGGATAATGACATAGGATGCGAGTGACCGGTATAAACCTGCGGCACTCTGCGAGAGGACCACGACGACGCCGACTCGTATCATATAAAATGGTGAACGGGAAAAAGGAAAGAGAGAAAGGGAGAAGGAAAGTGGCATCCGTTTACCACCGAGATTCAACTTCACCTGTGCAGATTATACGCGTCGTGTACCCGACCGAGCATGCTGTGTTACACGCCGGATGCAAGGTGCGTTGCTGCGTAGCCAACACGGTATACCTGCCCTATCCTCTTCGACCCAATATCAAGCACAGCATCCCTAAACAAGAATTAATCTCGGGAATGTGTTAAAACACGGCTCAATCGCTAAATTGGATAAGAAAATTTATATTTTCATCATTCTCGTCATGTTCATTCGAAAACTCCCCAAAAACAGAACGAATATTTTTCTCTTCATTGTTTAGCTCTGCAGATGAAAATAAAAAAATCACTGTCCATCAAACATTTCGTTAAAAGTGAACAAGATTTCTCAGTTAAATTGTTCGGTGGATGTAAAAACGGATGCTCCAGACGTGAGAAGACATTTTGTTGCCAACGTCTTCAGCCACGCGTCTTAATCATACAGCAATTAATAACAAAATTGCAAAGAGGCAACAACGACAAAGATAACATTTGAAGCCACAGTGATACGATTGCCATAACCATACACAAAACCCTAATTGTCGTCAACCGTCCGCCGGAAGTTAGTAAGATTCTGCTGGTAATTTGTTCAAACTCCCCGCTTGGGGGCTCTAGACAAGCGCAAACTAATATGTATAATCTAAAGAAGATATTGCCGAGAGTTCATTAACGGCGATGGTAAAAAATGATAAACACGCAATAAATTTTCCTCCTAAAAAATCTGTTCCTTAAAAGCCAACAGCAGCGGGCTGACGAGAAAAGTTTTTCGCTCCTCCCCTTTAAGCATCCAACAAGTCGACATCCGCTCGCGCATGTTCGTGATACCGATGATCCTCGCATTTTATTCTTAATCAACGTATGCCAAGATCGTTTATGGCCGACGTACTAGTTACTTGCCTGTAGCTTCCACGTCTATCGCATGTCAGTGAACACGGACCAGGGATAATTGTAGGGTTTTAGTAGCAGGCTTCGCCAACCATTTAATGGATAGAAAGAGGTCGCCTGTGCTTGCAGAAATCCTCGGAAACGCGGCTAGTTATCACCATAAATTTATTATCCCCCGTTATAATTAGCAGGAGCCTGGAACCTGCGTCTGAAAATAGTTCTTCAATCGAATCGGCCAGAGGATAGGAATAGGATAACACGGTTACTACATCGAGTCGGCGCTCGTTTGACACTGATTTCTACAAATAGAACACGCGTGTAGATAATAGGGATTGTTTTACAGGGATACCTTTACTTTGTGTTACCTAGTTCGACTTTTAAGTCTATCAGTTATCGACCACAGAAACTAGGCGTGGATATTGAATGCAGGATCGCGAGCCATGCGAGCCAAATATAGAGAGTCTGTCGATTAGGGTTAAGAATGTTGCTGTTCGCGTACGATATTGAAACATAGGGGACTTTCAGTTTCTCAAGAATTTCGTAAAAATCGTCCTGTACTGTTTTAAGGTTCATTTGTTTGAGAATAGAGTTTCTTTCGTTTTTGATTTTTTGTAAGTTTCTCGACATAGGGTAATCGAGTTTTAGTCATCGCCTTATTACGCGCGGATAAAAATGATCCTCGCGATAACAACGGTGATAAGGCACGGTAACGTAATGCCGCTAGATTAGCAGATAAAATGCGCTCGTTCCTTCCCTACCTCAGAGCGAAATGCGGTCCTGCAGGCCAACTATAGCATACTATTGCAGAACGTCTACCCTACACGCCCATTTCTTTATAAGTATCCCAGCTACACGAGACTAGCCAGCATTTACATTCACCTGCGCATACTCGGATCGCAATGCCGCCCGATAATCGTCATTTTGTCTCAGTGTCTTTTTAATTGCCGCCACCACGGTTTCTGCAAACCGTAACTTTCAACCATCACAATGCATTCCATTCGATGCGGCATAAAATATCCAATTCATTACGGCTTTGTGGAATATTTCATATTTTAAATTGTTCGATTCGAAAACTGCAATTGACGAAAAAACAGCTTGTTGAATCACCCGTTCAGAGCCACCGAATGTTTATTCAAATCTAGCGAGTAGAACTAAGAAATGGCACTAACTACTACTAATTTCAGTTTGGTATATCAGCCATTAGCTATTTACGTAAGATGAAGTAAAACTAATGCGTTGGATACTATAATTTCGGTGAGAAAACAATTTTAAACGCCAAGTTTTTGCGTGTTCTATATAATGGTTCTATATAACGATCTGTACATTTTTTACAAACTAATTTAATTACTAACGCGCCACTTTTTGTCAAAATAATATTGTGATTTCTAATGTGGTAAAGACCCAATCATTGAACCTACCGTATGGTAATGACTAATAAATTGTTCAATTATATCTTCAGATCGGGTATAGCCTCGACGAAGCAATATAAAAGATGAATGTAAAAGGAAATTGCTGTCTTCTGACAGTCGCCCAAACAATTTTACAGTTCTGCGACTGTGAATAATTTTTAACCTACCACGGTCAAATGACCAGTTCTTTATTTCACAATTATTGAAATAATAATCACGGTTTCATAGGAAACGATTCACCTGCCTTCTTTATTTAAACACAGATTATAATGAAAGCCGTAAAAAGTTAAAGTAAATTAAATCTTCTCACTTCTATAGGGCATTTCACTTTTATATGTTTTGTGCTTGGTAGGTTTAATGTTAAAGCAGTTAATACTCTCGAAAAATATGAAACAAATTTTTACTGCACAACACGTTTCCCTTCATTTAATTCATACACCAAACTCCTCAGCAAACAATTGTTTCACAAAGAAAATTTATTCGATCCATCAAAAAGTATGCTAAAAATAATCCCCGTCCGCTAAGGGTTAAATAATATGGAAATCGAGAGACAGAAGTAGACAAATAAAAGTGGCAAACCGAGAAGAGAAGTTGAGTATTGCTTTTATCGTTCGTTCGAACACCTTGACCTTTGCCGAAGTTATTAAATCAGAGTTATTACTTTTCATTGGAGCCACATGTTAACTTATAACCATTTCTGTATTCGTTACCTCAGATAGCATCGCAGCCAGCTGTTAACATAATACGCTATTATCCGGAATATAGCCTCCACACCTTCTCCTTTAGAAGTATAGAGGCACGCTATAACCGGTGCGTTTGCGTTCACCTGCGGCCGCGAGACTGTGCCACCCGATAATCGTCATTTTACCTCTTAGATACCATTTTAAACGAGCCTGCTCGACAGCACGACGTGACTGTCAAAAACCCCGTCAGCCATCATAGCCAACGAATTCACGCGGCGAACGCGTAACGATGCAGACATTTCAGAAACTATGGCAGCAGAATGTTATTAGCGTTCGCGCGACCGCCATTGTACTGTCAGCCCGCGTAATCGCGAACGACGCACAGAGGTTTAGAGTCGCCAAAACGTAGAAAAAAGTCAATTTTTCAACTTTCACAAAAACGAATTAAAATGTCAATAGCTTCTTCAATGTACAGACTAAGTTTTAGCATAAATATGAATTGCTATATGTCACCTATTTTTTTTTTAGAGAAGTTTGAAAACAAGCAAAAATGCAAGTCTTAGAATAATTCCACTTCATCCTGAAATTAACGTTATTTTCCTCATCATATCTTTTTGTGGGTAATAATTTTGGCAAATCAAACTATATAATAATTTTTAAGGAAATCCTACAATTTTTTGAGTTACACATTTGCAATATTGAATGAACCATTTTGTTTTATTGTAGTTTCGACATCAGATTCATAATTATCGTCACAAAATCGCCTGGGATACCGATTTTCAACTAAACTGGAGTATTTCTTCAATTTTTGGCGACGTTTTGGCGATTATGAACCACTGTGCGACGGCAAGAAAAGTCGCATTCCACGCAAAACGAATAATATCACCGCGGTGTGGATAATTATCGTCCCGTGAACACCGATTTATTGCTCGATGGCGACGCAACGAGCCCCGACATCGCGCGTTTTTCCTACGAATTCGCGAGTACGTGTTTATTCTCCAATTACAAGGCAGACACTGCCTTTTTCTTCGCTCCTAATCGGGAAGTTATGCTCGCAGCGGTCGACCACGTTCGAGCAATAACGCCGCGCGTCAAATTTCAGCAGGTGTCGATCCAACAATACGTCATAAATATTGCAAGAGACGCGGGAACTTCTTATTTATGATGCAGATGTTCGATTGTCTCAGTTGCTCCACCGATTTTTCGACTCTTCGATTTATCGATCTTTGATATTGAACCGTCGCACCTTGATATTATAATAATGTTCGATTCCAGCGAGACACGAAGCGAGCAAAGAAAACTCCGTTAATGAATTTTCGAACGTTTACTACCGTTTTTAACGTTCTGGCGAACACAGGCTCGCGGAATGTGGACCTAGCGAACACCTGGCGCGCGAAAAATTAGCGGACCCTGCTGTATCTACTTTTATGAAGACACTGTGCAAAAGGGGCATCGAGATCTCCCAAAGAAGTCTGCGAACACGACCGGCCCGGCAATAAGGAGGCCTTAACTATTCATTGTTCTGCACAATAGCGGCGGCGTAACGACTATGCCGGACGTAACGGGCGAAGTTATACACCCTCGGGAAGAATGCAGCCCGTTGTATCGGTCCGGCGAAAGAACTCGGGCGAGTTAATGTCCCTAATCATGATCGGCTGTAAAATTACACCCTTCGAATCGCGAACGAGCGAACGCACGTATTCCCAGAGGCTCGTAAAGCCAACACCGAAAAAAAAAACAGAAAGAAAGAATAAAGGAGGGAGAACTCCTAAACGCGCAGGAAATGCGAATACGCAAGAAAACGCGACCTGGCTCGTTACTAAAGTACACCGCAAGAAAATGGTAGTTTCATGGAGTCTCGTTTGCACGTCGTTTCCTATAGCTACGGACGAAAACGCGACAGAAAAACCACCGCACACGCAGATAAATCATTTACGCGATTACGTAAACTTGCGATCATGTAACGGGGAAACACGTCATCCTGTAGTGTGATTTCTAGTATTCTGATGAAGAACGTTCGCGATCCCGTTCGACGCTTAACGCGTTTTTAATTATATTAATCCCTGGCATAATTCAGAAATTCATTTTCATTGTGATATTTTTGAAAGGAATTTTAACTCTTAAGTGAACTATTGGGACCGATGCGGCGGCTTCACTCAAATTTATGCTAATAATTATTTCATTTTCAATAATCGTGCTATACCGAAAGGAAACTTAAAAATCTTCTTTTATACAAGAATTTCAAACAAAATTATTACATTACGATATTCAGGGCGAGTTGTTGGTTTATCAATAAAGATTTTGTTGCTTTTGTATGATCAATTAAAAAATCCTTAGCCATCGACCATAGCCAAACTAATGGAATAGTCGCCGACAGATAATGCGTTAATAATTGTTTGTAGATTATTACTATTTCGATAAAGACAAATACTAAATATAATTTAATTGAATCATTGCATTTTAAAAGCAGGTGCGTTTTGAGGCCCCACTTAGGATTAAAGTAGCACCCACGAATTTGAACTTTCCAGCTACGGTTTTACTGATGAAATTATTTCGATCCTGTGCCAATTTTTAGGATCGATTGGGTTGTTGTAGCTGCCAGTCGTTATCTACACGATTCCTACGAATGTACACGTGAAATTGACACTGTGAGTTAACACGTGGCATGATTATCATGACAGCGGTCGGGGGAAATTTCGATTTCACATATACGGAGACATAATTGGAGCAATAAGGTTGTCGGGAGAAAAAAAACTGGATAATGCGGGAGAACTGGTTTGCCGTCTAACTTTCAATGGCAAGTATGCATGATTTATTGCAACTTCGTTTAAATCTTGCCCCGACCGTGTCCATGTACGCGACACGGACGAATGGCAAAGCTGTCCATACCCGTATAGGCGAAACCTTGAAATCCTTGCATCGCATTACAAGACCATACCCGTAACACGTACAAGGCAATACGCAACAGTTTAAGGAATACGCCGCGACCGTGACAATTATTATCCGAAAGATTACGCGTGCTGGTCCGTGAACAATCATCAATTATCGATGAATTTTCATGAACAGATTGTCTTTTCAGCAAAGGTGCACTGGGTACTTTCAGTTACAGAGCCTACAATGATTCGAATGGCATTAATAATGTAAGAAATGGCACGTTACAGTACGAATGTAAAACCATTTTGTGTAACGAGCTTGTAGACTACCATAATGTTGAAATCAAGAAATTATTTGTTAATTTTTTTAATACTATCTGCTGTGACTGTTACGCTAAAAAATATTACAACGAAGCGATTTATTAGTATTTTATTTCTTGTAATATGTAAACGTTGTATAGATTAATATTAGTTATCTTAAAAACTTGTATGCAAGCAAAATCCAGCAATTAAAACGGAGGATGTATACAATTGCAGCCATTGTGCGATAAAATTATGTAAAATTGCGGAGAAATGATTGAGTGTGATATTAGGAGTGTAAAGTCACATAGGCATCATTCTCAAATTTTTAACTCGAATAAAGTTAGACAACGCAATTAAGTCTAAGCAAATACCAATGATTTTTCTACAGAGTTTCAGTACTAATAATAAACCTAAATTCATAATCAAAGGAGAGATTGGAAGTACAGAGGGCTGCAAAATGTGCACGCGTCTATGAAATGATTGATTAGAACGAATACTGCGGCCGTAATCAATTTTAATGAATAATGATAAGATTATCGATTCCCCGTACACACGTTTGCAAGCTTCCTGGATTCAAGAGAACAAGAAGACAATAAATCATATTTATTCCGTAGCACCGTAGCACCGTGTAGTCGCGAATTAGAATAATCATCCAACCCGGCGGGGTTAATCTTAATTAAATCTCTCTCGATCATTTAACACTGCGTGTACATTAATCTTCGAGGCTTCCTAGACACGATGTCTGACCTTTTATTCTATCACGTCTCTCGCATGTAACCAGCTTCACACGCGGCCAAAATAGATAAGCAGTCAACTCGCAATCCCGTACATAGATCCTCTTATCAAATCAGGTGAATGTACGTACGTGTATTTTCTTGGTGCTCTGAAAAGTCCTCGAATAATAAAGTTATCACAAATAAAATTGTATCGAAATGTAAATTAATGTTGGCTGTTACACTCAACATGGTGTCCTTAAATAATTTAAATAAATAATCCAAATTCAGACTGTGTGACTAAAAGAATGCATACCTTCGTTTCTCACGTGTCGACTGCGGATCTTTATGCAAAATAAAATTTGTCTGCGTCTGTTGCATGAATTCCGGGGCCACTTAGAAATGCTTTTCTTCTATTAATCATTTTAATACGTCGAACTTATGTGTACAATTTTTTCGCCGTTTTAAATTATAACTACACATTTTTATCATAAATGCATAAATTACGCAGTCCATTCATGAGCATAATTCGCTTTAACAATCATTTTCATTAAAAAAAAATGAGTACACCAGTCATAAAAATCTAATATTTTGTACGTGATCAATTTGCTCTGGAAATATTCAAATGGAAGAGCAAATGTAACCCACACTAGCCCCAGGTTGATTAAAATGAATTATTAAGGATTTTGTTCCGTCTTGTAAGCAAAATTAACATGGATAAACCGTAAATCGTTAAATGAATGCTCTGAACACGTTGGTCTCGTACAGTTAACCCCTGGCCACGTTCGCGGGATTCCTCTTAACAACAGGCTGAACACGTACTCGGACACCATTGGCACCAAGGTTGAAAAAGAATTCTACATTGGCAGAGTTTACATCGCTGCTGCATGCATATGCATCAGATGTACCGGACGCTCTCGCAAATTTTAAAATAGCGCGCCCATCCCGCGCGAATCGTGTGCATACACTTTTTAATTGTGAACCGATCGAAGACGATATCTGAACCGACAGCAACTATCATTCAATAATATCGATCGCCGATAATTAATTCGTTGAATTCTTATATTTCACTCCATAATCGTTCCACCTCACTTTTTATTGAGGAAACACTATTAGCGTCAATCTTCATGCCAAAATTTTGGAGGATATGAGCTTAAAAATTTCAATGAATTAATTTGCAATGAATGTCTTTCGACTACTGATTAATGAATATTATTCATATCAATTATTGCGTGAAGATTCGACTCTTGTCGGGAAAATTCTTCCGCAATGAATCGATTCTCGAAAATAATCAAATCGATAGGTAAAAAAATGGTCGATTCTTTTCAGACCGATTCTTGCAGAATCGATTTTTTGAGAGAATCGAATTTACTGCTCCCTAAAGCTGGTGTTAAAAAAAGGGGATCAAAGTTATCGTCGCTCGGTCTTAGTTTGCGCAATATTTGCAAAGAACTTTAAGTAAATTGAGATTACGAGAACAGTTCATTCTGCAAGATTTATTGGAGAATACTTAAATATAAAATATTGAAAATTTACGACCTCTCCGGTTTAAAGTTTGTTAGGATGAGGTCCAAGTTAGTTCCGGGTTAGTTTTAGGTTAGTTCTGGATTAGATCTGGGTCGTTAGATCGGCCTGACAATACATAAGAAATCCATGTGAAATGCGGAGCATTGTAAGCGTCTGCATTAGGTGAAGACCCCCCGTCCCAACCTAACCTCACCACCAACCAACTTGAACTATACCTTCTCTTTGAAAGAGTACTTGTAATCTAAATTTAACGAAAGTTTTTTGGAATTATCTCTCCGAAACTAAGCCCGAGCGACGTGTACATGTATAGGAAAAAGTTGTGCGGAATGTTGACCTTGACTACATAATGTGCAGATGAAGGTCATCGGAGCTGGGTCCCCTTTTTTATATATTTACGAAGTTATTTAAAATTTAAATGTGAATTATCGTCCGTAAACAATTCTTTTGGTGACAGCTCGATAGAATATTGTTGATAAACGCTCGGCTAGAATGTCTCCGAAACGGTTTCGCCCCGAGTACAGTTTCAACACGCGTCAGTTACATCACATCCTGTATTGTTTCGTGCCGGTGACTATGTACACGCGCGCACGGAAATCTTCGAGCAAGGTATGTATTCCGATTCGATCGAGCGACGGCCGATGAAACGATCGGAAAACGTGTGCAGGTTGCGAGTCACCGGGCGTCAAATTCTATTTAACGAACGGGTTTGCCCGTGCTGATAGAAAGCGCGATCAAGCGAGTAATTTGCACGCGCAGTTAGACGCCTCCTTGAGGGTTCATCGAGTTGGCACACGACACCTCGCACCGAGACGCACAGAAACGCATTTCCGCCTTTCTAAGCGAATGTAAATTAGATGAACACGATTAACCCTGTGGCCGTCGTCCAACGATCCGCGATAACGATCGACGCATGCTTGCGCGCCGTGAGAAATTTTTTCTCCTCGAATCAACTACAACTAAGTATTCTAGATGGTTTTCGCAAACTTCGATTGATGGATTCGAACCCCTAACACGTTCGCTTCAACTCGTTGACCCTTGCCTATGTGGGATCAGGACCTCCCAGACCAAATACTGTATGGAGATTAGGAAAAGTGAGAGGGTTCCGTGGGTATGTGTAAGAGTTGATCAGCTACAACCGCGAGGGTCCCGGGTTCGATTCCCGGCGCGGAATTCCTCATTTTTCCTAAGATCCTACACCTATTTATTTATTTATTTATTTTCTTAGAGTTCTCGGGCTACCGGATGGTTCCGACATGTAAGGCTGTGGTAGACCCTGTTGGGGCTTTTCTATCTCATAATTCGACCCTTATTAACACTTATTATTATTATTAGATTATTATTAGCTTATTGACAAGAAGAGATACATCAACTTACGATTTATGAGCACAAATCTTTGTATTGCTCCTAGCTTTTTATTATAGTGCCTCTATCAACATATGATTCACAGTATTTATTAATCCCCCAAGGAAAAATGTGCGAGATCACATGTATTGATTTGCGAGAGAGTTTCTGCATTAATTACAATCAAACAATTCAACAGATAATATATGATAGATAATGGTCCGTGAAAATTTTCGTCGAGAAAAGACGGTTTCAAGAAAAATTGCGTTAGAAGTTTTATAGGAATGAATGTACGGGTACAACGATCTAGAGAAGGTAACTGCATAATGATTAAGATTAAGTAGCTGAACAACTAAGAGGTTTCCCTATGAATTATGTAATCCCGTGGCTTGTTACGGATGTTACTCGGTTCCAGTTAGTCTGACGCGAATGATTGGAGCAATAGGACAATGCAGTCCGACCAGAGTTCATTGTTCGTCAATCCGAGCGAAGGAGCAAGTCATCTTGCAAACACGTTTCTCCTTTGCATTGAATTATGATCGAAAAATTCTGGCCAATCGAGATTTCTTATTGTGCTTCTACGTTGCATCGAGCTACAGCGAGGCCAGTGAGGAAATAATAATCCATTGAACGGGTTCCACTACAATGTTCAAGTATGAATCAAATACGTATCAATCAATTCGCGTTGCCAATTGGCAATTACTTTTGAATGACGAGTGTAGTGTTCTTTAAATTCGATGCTGATGGATCCATCTGTACTGTTAAAGATATGAACACATCGGATCTGTGATTTATGAGACGATTCTGGGGATACAAAAGAGTTTAATACACTATATTACAGAGTAATAAATTTCATCGATTGATCCTACAGGTATTTTGAGCAGTATAACGTTTAATCTAGCAGCTGGTAGTGTGAATTTTGTAATTATATAGAATAGGTCCGCGTACTCCGATTTTGATGAAATTTTAATATATTATAGATTTCGACATTTTGAACAACTTTTTCCTTTTCCAATATAGGGGGGCCGCTTTTAGTTTTCGAGATATTTGCAAAAAACTATCGGTAATGTTAATTTCATAACGGAAACCTTCTTTTTAGAAACACTGGGTGCGTGTGTGTGGTATTGTCGCTTCTCATCTCCACAACGTGTTTACAAACAAAAAATAAACAGATGCGGCCCGAAAATCCAGGAAATGGAATAACAGAAGAAACAAGCAGAATTAACTCCTGTAGATAACTCTGCTCATACATAGATTGGCTGAGCTTTCAATTTTCAAAGACATTTCCTGGATTTTCGGGCCGCATCTGTTTATTTTTTGTTTGTAAACACGTTGTGGAGATGAGAAGCGACAATACCACACACACACCCAGTGTTTCTAAAAAGAAGGTTTCCGTTATGAAATTAACATTACCGATAGTTTTTTGGAAATATCTCGAAAACTAAAAGCGACCCCCTATATTGGAAAAGGAAAAAGTTGTTCAAAATGTCGAAATCTATAATATATTAAAATTTCATCAAAATCGGAGTACGCAGACCTTTTCTATATAATTACCAAAAATTTTTAAAACGATTACAATTTTTCTAGTGACAATCTTTAGCCTATATCTTAGCAAATATATAAATACTTTTTGCATTTCAAAACAAAATGTTGTTTGAAGCTAAATTTTAAGAATCGTTATTTGAAGAAAATTATAATTTTTATATGAAAAGTAAACGCTAGAAAATAACTTCGGAAAGGCACAAGGTCTCCTCGGCGAGCGTATAACACTTTCACAGAAGCGTTAGAGCAAAGGTCATTCTTCCTCGGCAAATCCGAGACGAGTAACAAAGTTCAAGCATTCACCGTCATAGTACTTGATTTCAGGAGAGTGCAATTGCCATGCGGCGAACAGGAAACATTGCGAATGTTTCTCTTTTTTTTCCTTTATCAACGGATGATGCTCCTCCATGGAGAAATCACGTAAAACAATTGCACAAGCAATATTTAAATTTTTCAACGATAAAAATAAAAATTGTCTTTTTTATGTCGCTGTTATAGCGAATATATTTAATCAGAATACATTCTATTCACATTGCTAATACAGTGTCCACAGGAAGGTCGCATGTTTCAAAAGTAGCGTCGTGACACACATTGTGCAAGAAGCATAAGCAACACTTTCGATAATTTAAATGAGCGGCGACATTCAATGCAAATCGTGACGTGGATAAATTCAACGCTGACTGTATCGCAAAACTTTGGTCCTTACAATGAAGTTTATGTTTGTTGTTGTATTTAAAAACTAATGTACCGAATGAATGAAAAATAATCGAGAAGATTATTTAGAGAGAATAAGACGAAAATTAAACAAATCTTTATTATAAAATAAAAAATGCAGTGTCGTGCTTCCTTTAGTATTAAAAGTTAAGATAATTATTATAAAAAACAATATCTTGACGTATCGACAAGAAAAATTAACAAAATAATAGGGATAAAAATTTCGTTGTATTGTTATAATATTAAGATGTATTGTTAAGTAAGGAATGCAATAATGCACTTTATTTAACATTGACAACAAATGTAATGAAATGAAAAAGATTATATGGTTGTAATATATTGCCAATTTGAAAATTTATTAAATTTTATTAAATATGATTCCTTTGACATTGTAAATAAAGATAGAAATTATAAAAATCAATTCCTAGCCTAGAAAAATCAATTTAATAAAAAGGGTACAAACGACTTTATATTGTTACGAAAATTGTTATTTCATACTGTATATATACGAACGATGGAGTAAAGTAAGAATAAGCATTATAATACACTGCAAGGAAAGAATGCAAACAGTTAATAACATATTCTGCAATATATTCACCTATCAATCCTTTCCTAGCCTAGAAAAATCAATGTAATAAAAAGGGTACAAACGAATTTATATTGTTACGAAAATTGTTATTTCATACTGTATATATACAAACGATGGAGTAAAGTAAGAATAAGCATTATAATGCACTGCAAGGAAAGAAAGCGAACAGTTAATAACATATTCTGCAATATATTTCACCTATCAATCCTTTCCTAGCCTAGAAAAATCAATGTAATAAAAAGGGTACAAACGACTTTATATTGTTATTTCATACTGTATATATACGAACGATGGAGTGAGGTAAGAATAAGCATTATAATACACTGCAAGGAAAGAATGCAAACAGTTAATAACATATTCTGCAATATATTTCACCTATCAATCCTTAAAACCAATTTACAATATGGCGTCATATAGTGGTTTTATTGCAGACACCTCATAAGACAACCCTTTATAGTTAACTAACATCTACGATACACCAGTAAACTCGCAAGATAACAATATCATAAAGAGAATTGTTAATAAGTCTTTAGGTGATCTTACAAAGATAAAAATCGTAAAAAATGTACATGCAATAAAGTTAAAAGAGTCGTGGTAGTGTACTGCACCTGTATCGACGCGGTGCCGGGCATTGGTCTCGTTCGCCGGAAGAAGGTCGTCGTACTCCAGTGTCGTCACATCCTTCGCGTGCACCAGCACGATCACGGTGGTCACCAGCATGAACGCCATCGTCACCACCGATCGATCCACCGTCATTGTGACCGAAAAAGCACGCACGGTTCACCGAGCACGATAAATCCGTCACGGGACAGAGGACGCGTCGTTAGATCACATTTTCGAGGGCGACCGGCGTTTCGTGCGCGAAAGCTCGAAAATCTCGAGCGCTCGAAGCGGGAGGTTCGAATCACGGGGTGGCTTAGTTGCCGGCAGTTCTTGCATATCATTAAAACAAATTCGCGACAGCCTTACAGCAAGAAACCAGAAGCCGAGATGAACCGATGGAGACGATCCTGGACTCGTGGATCAATCCACGCACATTGTTATCCGGTCTTTATGCAGAGAAGTTGCCGAGCTATACTTTCGAGGGCACGTAATTGATGTGCGCGCAGATCGACGCGATTGTCATTAAAATAAATTCACGACAACGTGACAACAGAACACAAGACGCCGTGGTGAACCGATGAAATGATCCTGAGACCGTGTGTCAGTGCGCGCACATTGTTTTGTGGTTTTACAGCGAGGTGCCGGTGTACTATCCTTTCGAGGGCGCGTAATCGATGCGTGCGCAGATTGAAGCGATTGTCATATTCACTGCGCACGCAGGACCGCGCGCATGGAACGAGTCGAACGTTCACGGGTGAGAAACTTGAGGTCGGTGAAACTTTACAAATCCTCTGTCTGTTGTCGTCGTTGTCTCCCACCATCGGCCCTCGTTTCCGGTCCCTTCGAAGGGCTGTCAGTCGGCGGACACGGCACACTCGGCGACTGACACTCGCGCGCACATTACCGAACCCGGTTCGCCGAAGCGATAATCAAAACAATTGGCCGGAGCCACGCGTGCTACCTGTTTTAAAAGAAGTGTGCGCCTGCCGCACAAGTCCATGCCGCACTGCTAGGCAGCGGTCAGGTGTTTCAAGCAGCCGCCAAGCGACGTCAACGCCATCTGTCGAACTATCACTGAAACACCTGTCGCGCCGCGTGCACACCTCTGCCGCGCTTTTCACGCGCACGCTCCTTACGCCATGCACCCTGCCCCACGTGGCCAGCTCGCTTCATTCATGGGCACTGGGGACCAGCAATGTCAGAAAAATTCCCTACCGCAAGGACTATATGACGTTATACAGATCTATATACACTAATGCGGTTTGTGCACACCGTGCGACGGATTATTGTATTTATTCTTTGACGTTATTAACACTTTGCCGTCCGCACGTCTCGTAAAAATTTCTTCGCTTGGCGCCGGCCGTTCTTGAGGTTATCGGATGATTATAAATTTTCAAGTTTTACTAATGTCATCGTTAGCTCTCACGAGTTTTCAATCCTGCCCCCTATTTTTATGAAATTTGGAAAACATACGTAAATAAAAGTAAAATTTGTTTTCTATATTTCTTTATTTACGTTTTCTTTGGTAATTACTTAGTATTTCTCTTTTAAATGATATGCAGCAAAACAATCTTTAAGATGTAAGGCAACTCCGCAAGACTTGAACATTAAATTTGTTGTCCTTCTTTTTTTTGTTTTTGGAACATACATGGCAGTTTCTTCGTTTTCGTTCGTTAGTTTCGGAAATGAGTGTTAGCTGGTGTTGTTTTAGCTGACCGGAAGTAGCGACCTCCGAGTTTTGATCTTTTATCCACGATTCAGACGCTTTCAATAAAAAATCATGAAATCGGAGACTCTTGCGTTCTGTACTGAAATGTTGATATGTCCTGAATGCATTAGATAATGCGCAATTAACGCTATGCCGTCCAGTACACCACTGTGGTGTCGCCGGCCGTTGAGCAATACTTTGTGCGCGACACCACTGTGGTGTCGCCGGACAGCAAAGTGTTAATCAGACATTATCAAAGAGCTTTCGACATCTCCGCGGATTAGTAGTAATTAGTACTGATCGCCGCGACCACGCTTGCCAGACGGACTTGTATTCCACTCAAAATGCTTCCCCTTCTACCGATTCTCTTCTAGCGACTCTCTACTCGATGGGATACGTAACGTCACATTATTCTCACCACCGCACCGCTGCTAAATTAAAGCATGTCATACATGCAACAATTTGACAAAAAAAAATTGTATACGAATGATAATTAGTATTTACGCGTCTATAAATTTCAATATGTAAATATCAATATACAAATTTAAAAAATTGTTTTTCGACCAAAACTGAAGTTCATCTTGGTTTTTTAAATGTTAGAATGTGTTGAACTGGGTCACGAAAAGTTGTTGCTAAATATGTTTATAATACAAAATAATCATTACCGAAGTTGATGGCGGAAGAAGAAGAAGGAGATGAAAGTGGAAGAGCATATATGTAACCATCTTCTTTCGTCTTCGTCCTTAACAAGGTAAAATCGCAGTTACGATCACGTAAGCGCAGCCCTCCACGAAGAAGATGCGGATGCCTTCGTCCATCGGTATTTAATTAAACCCGGCCGGCCGAGAAAAAAGTCGTTGGTACAGGAAGCAATGGGTTTCGAGTAAATGAGCAGCAGACCGTGGTTCAAGCCCCGTTATGGGACAAACTCATTGGCGTAGCCATAATTGAACAACACTTGGCCTTTTCGTGAACCCTTCCAGAAACGAAATCGTAATGACGCCATTGCTGGATGCCAGTCCGGATTCTCACCGGTCTTCTCGGGGACCGCTATGTCCCCTTAAAAATTGCGATCCCGCAAACGATCGTGTGATTTTCAAGGAACAAGAAAATAAATGGCGATCCTTTGATCACAAACGTATTATTACACAACGTGTAATATCAATTACTACCACTCCTTACTGTTAATTACACTACACAAGATGCATTTATTTTACACCAGAGGCTCCCTGTGTAGGATCTGTCAGGACCTCCAGGGATGACATTCTGAGTCCAAAAGTTCTCAAGTTTGGATTCCTGCAATTCGGAGATCTTCAAATCTGAATCTCTGAAGTTTGAGAGTCTCGAAGCTTGGGGACCTGAAGTTTTGCGGTTCCGCAGTTTAAATCCTTGGAGATAGGGGTCTTCTGCATTACTTCTGAAATTTATAGTATCCTGAAAATCGGGACTCCGTAACTGTAGGACCATGATGTTCAAAAATCTTCGAGTCTAGGTCCACAAAGCTTGGAGGTCTTTAACTTTAAGACTCTGAGATTCAAGGGTCATTAAGCCTAAGCGCCTGAAGTTCGGGGACCTCCAGTCTTGGGACACTAAAGGAGGGGATTTAAGGTATGGATACCAAACTTTGATCGTATTCTGATTTCTGTCTTTCCGATCATAGATCCATTGGTTTACTTAATGAATCTAAAAGCTTCACGAATTCCAAGCAGAAATGCTGACTTCCTGTACTGATTTCCTATACTTTATAGCGCAATATTTTTATTTACTATAGCACATTTTAGTAGAATGCAGTTTTATTGTCCATATGGTGTCAGTTTGCGATCAGTATAACGTCTAAACACCGTACTGCGTACCAACGAAATTCTCCTATGCTTCTTCGGTTTTATCGATCCTTTTTTCAAGCCTTGGGGGACATATTCTCACGAAATCCGGTTCTACTGGTTTTGGTGTTAGATTCAAAGGTGGTGTCCAGCTACGGTGACTCAAAAATCAGTACTTCTACTGATTAATAAACCAGGTTACACCGTTTTAGATCAGTTGTGTTTTAAAAAGATGTGGAATAATATCTTTTCAATAATAATTTTCTAAAATCCATGAAGAAATGTCTAAAATCATCATTATTCGAAAAGCTAAGGTTCCTAATCGTAGACTGTTCCAAAAAATGAAAGTAGTACTTCAAAAAAAGTGTTCACTCTTCATCTGTGAACGAAAGTGGAATAAACTCAATTTCTATCTCTCTATTCGGTTCTTATCGTGGTATCTAACAAAAATTAGTCGTTGATCGGTCGTTGGAATCTCTGAGGCTCTGTCTCTCTTCCTCATTTTCCCTTGAAGCGTGCGAATAAATGAAGGAATATTAGCGGCGCTCACATTACAGATTGTCACGGTCGCCGAAAGGGTGAAATTTATTACTTCAAATTGGTTACAAAATGCGCCATAATTTTCATTTAATTTATGACCGTACCGGCGAGTGTTGACGATGGCGGCTTGCGAATACGTCTCCTTCATACAATATTATATGTACGAAGGCAATACGCGAGGCCGGTGCATTTAAATATTCATATGCAATGCATCACGTTTGCCTATATGGTCATTCTACGCACGAAATATAAACGTAATGTATACATATACGGTACATTTTTAAAATTGCTCTAAAGTGCTCTAAAAATTACATGTTTTGTAAAAGCACTGAAAAAATGTTTTGCTGATTTTAAAAATATACTTAATGTTCTTGAAAAGAATATGGAATCGTTTATTTACTATCCAACTACTACTACTAACCACTACTCCTATACTGTCCATAATATATCATTTATTCATAATGTCCTAACATACAATATTTTTATAAACTTCTCCATTCTTTTTTCTGTTGCAAATTTGGACTATTTACTATTTAATTTTATTCTACAAGGACTTTTATACAGCACGAACATATCTTGTAACTGAGTAATTCGGTAATTTGTAAACGCCTCATCGACTCGTATAATGAAATTGAATAACTATAAAATTGTTGTGGTATTTAAAGGTTTCACCCTATATGTGGATGTTACATGTAACAAACATTTTCTCCCTCCCAGCAGGTTGTTACTTTCTCTCCGCGCGCCCCTTTCCTGCAGGTTTAATTAAAAATCGAGCTTGTCGGAGTATCGGAGGGAAGAATAAATTTACCGCGTACGAACGATTAATTAACATCCTATTCGCCGACATTCTTGTTGTACAACACGGGAGTTCGCGTAAGGTTTGCTTCCACGAAAAAAAAGAGCAAAATAATTTTATAAGTGGGACAATTTGTTCGTACCATGGCAGCTCGTATGAAATACAAAGAATGGCAAGAATAGTGCGCGAAATACGCTTAATACATTTTTATTTAAACCAAAGAGCTTGACCATATGTCTTCGCGAAAATTTCCATTATTCATGTACATGAAAAACGTCCTCAAGATATACGACTCCGTATTTCATGAAATATAATGTCCCCTGTTTCTTTCATCGTTGATCGAGGTTTAAGGAATCGACATTTCAATTTTTCAATTTTTTATCATTTAAATCGGTATTGATAAAAAGACAAATTGCTTCCAATAAATATATTTTCAAAATTACAGCAAAAGCTTCAACTATGGGCAGAATAAAACTATTTATACGTTGTATAAGGTTTATAAATATCTACAATAAAATACATTCTTTTTCTGGAATTTCAATATTATAGCTATATGTTTATTATGGAATCAGGAAAAAAAATATGTATATATAACATGTGACACAATTATTCGTTTTAAATATTTGTAATTTGCTGATACTCTAGTGGTAGATTTCTAACTAATAGAAAAGTAGAAAAAATCAACATCTCTCGAATCACATGATGTAAATATACACTTAATATATTTGGCTTGCATTAAGAGCGTAATCAAAAACGACGTGGTCAGGGAGATTCTCAATATCCGCAGACAAGATATAAACGGAGGAGAAATCGTTCGAACGACGCACGTTCCTCTTGACTTGAAGAGAAACGCATTTTCCTCTATGAGAGCGACGATGATGATGGCGTACAACAAATGCGATTAAATCTCAGAAAGCGATGAATTTTTGCCGATTGTACAGACAATAATGCTTACTTAGATCTATTTGGGCAGTTGTTTAACAATTTCGTTTATTAATGGTGCTGTACCTGGACTCAATCTTCGATCAGAAAATACTGGGTCAAATTGAACATGCCATGCCATCCAAGAGTTGAATGATGTAAGTTATCCCGAGGAAGTAAGGAATCTTGTTTTCTACGTTATTGTTAATTATTGTTAATCTATGTCACTGGTACAGTGTGTTTAAGGGTCCTCCAATTTTGTCTAGTCGTCCTACAAGTGACATTCGTCTTCAAATATCCATCACAGCATCTTTTCTTGCATTTAGAACGCACCCATCTTCGTATATTTTTATCTTAACGCACACGTCATACGTCATACTTCATAAGTACATTCATCATCGTACTTCTTATCATCGTGCACTCAGCGCATACATCGTCGTCTTCGTCCTATTCTGCGATGATAATCAATGGTCCCCCCTTCCTTTCTTCCATCACAATATAGACACCTTTGTAGATTGCTAAGAATAAAAGGAACCGAGCGAACGGGACACAAATCCATGTTCATGATATATTAGGATTGATTAGGGGTCCTAATTTAGGACTGGCCAGTCAACACGCATTAACAATCACTGTTATGGAGCTGTACATTTCCTACTTGTCCCACATGTAGGTCTGCGGGGTCCTGATCCCACATATATATAAAATTTTGGATCGTATAGTTATATAAACTTTCAAAATAATAAATTAATATTCAACAACACATAAAAAATAATTAATCTTCCATATACTTAAAGCATATATATAACAATGAATTACAATATGTGGCACTGACAACGAAGGCAATCCTCAGTACATCCATGGTACTGCATGAACTTTAAATCCGGAGATGGTTGAGTTGGTCCTAAGTTCAGAGAATCTTCACTTTCTTCGCTTAGTTCTTCGATACTAAAAGTATCGGTCAAGTCTTGTTTGTGCTTAGATGAATCTTTCGACTTTGATGTTGGGAACAGGGTCATTTCACCTTCACTACAAAATTGAGGCATTAATTATACAATACTTTACAATTACGATGAAGGGATGTAGTTGAACTCTCAAAAAATTCATGTTTGTTGAAATTTTTTTTACCTTTCACTGTCGCTATGCCAATATTCAACAAGAGGAAGATGCTCTTTATTTTTAGTCGGTATGGGAAGTCTTTGTATCGAAATCAAACCAGCAGTACTGCTACCACTGTTACCTCCTCTATCGTATTTTGGTAGCTTTATGTAGTCTGAACTACGCTGAATACGCTTTGCTTGTTCTATCCGTGCTTCTATGGAATACATAAAATATACAATATTCACACAGGATACTAATATTATTATACAGTCATGATATAAGATAATAAATGAACAAGTACCAAGCTTTTTTTGTAGTTGTTTAGTAGTAGAATTGTGCTGAGATGTTTGTGTCTGATTGCTGCTACAGCTACTATCGCTTCCCTAAAAAAGTATTTAATGTTACATTATAGAATGATATACGTTCATTCAATGTTACACCTACCTAACAAACTTAAAAGTGTAAAGTGAAATATGGTAAATTATATATTTACCAAGAAAAGTCTTTCATCTTCTACGCGTCCAGTGTTTTTTGGGTCACTGTCAATTCCGCTATCTTCCATGACAAAATAAAATGTTATACTACATCAAAGATTTATAATCTTACCTCATCTGCAAGGAAACATAACATTTTCTCTGATTAAAAACCAAACATCTTTTCTACATAACCACATACACATGTAAGAATTTCTCATGAAATAACTATAAGAATATACCTTTTTTTATTTAAACATCTAATAGTAATACACAAAATCCGTTTATAATATACACACAGTCATTGTTTGTACACAGGCACTTTAAACATGTAGTTGAAAAATAATGATTTATTTTTGAATGTAACATAATGCACAAATAATATATGTTGAGTTGCACAAAAATATGCTTAGAAACGTACGATTTTTAAATATTTACTCACAAGTATTTGTGTCTGAGTCTGACTTATCAATAAGTACCAAGCATGCTTGCATTATCATGGTATGTTCTGTTATTGATTTTCTTTCATGTATATAACCACAGGGATATTTTAACATTACCAGTTATTTGAATGAAATAGACATAAACTTTTACACAAATATATGTATATTCTGTACACTTTATGCATTATATATAAATACATCCTATGTATTCTATAATTTTGAATAAAAATAAAATATTTTCTAAATTAAGAAATTACATTAAACTTTATATATTTTTTATACCAGTATTAACATTATAGACGTAATAAATTGATATGAAATACGGTATAACATTTCTTGAGGTGTACATGGAATATTATTTGAATAGTACTAAATATGTGTATACTATACATATATATACAATATAACATGTTTCCTAAGCAACTAAAACTTACTCTGCTTGAAAAGCTAGATTAAATGTAGAAGACTTCAGATCGTTTTTCTAATATTTGTTTATTGCAATAAAATAGTGTTTGCTATTTACAGAATATATTCAGCAATTTAGCTTATATAAAACAATAACAAAATTTATACAGTGCTTTATATAGACAAAGATTTTAACGTACTTTGTCATATTTTAAAAATTTTGGTGAATACTTTTCCTATGAATGTTGTAATTAAAATGTAAAATTAATTGGAGTACACAATTATTGTATTATATTTTTATGCAGTTACATAATAAATTGGAAAGCAGAAACAATGCCACAGACAAGGAGATCAATGTCGAAGGTGTCAGAGCGGGACATATCAAGAGTTAGTACTTCATAGTTGAAACATAACATTAAATTGTATGAATATTCTTTATTCAAATTTATTGTATTTACATAGCACATGAGTATGGCACGGAGTCGTGTAGATTTTTCTGGAGCTGGTGATATGGATTGGATGCGTGGAAAAGTTCTTCTGAAGCCTGATGATCAGCTACAATTGACAGAAGAAGTATATGCTTTCTTTCATTGCTAAAAAGACATTAACACTATATATTTTAATTATATGCTTCTTAGAAATATCCATTTGCTTCACATTGTGTATTAAATTTGTAGGAACTACAAGAAGAGATTGCAAGAGTCCTCACTATTCACAATACAAGAGTTCCAGATTCTTTAGTTGAATGGTCGTGGAAATTAAAAGAATTCGTAAAATTGCCTCCTCCTCCACATTTAGTAACACTTTTAAGTGTGCAGGGAACTATTTTACACAAGGATTCCGAAGAAGCAAAAGTGCAATTAGCAGGTGGACTTATTGGTAAGACTCCATAAAAACAAATTTATTTATCATGTTTATAGTCGCCATAATATTTAAATGAAATGATACAGCTCTCGTTTTATAGTGGAAAGTCTTCATGATGTGACTGAAGTGTTACATGATGGTGAAGAGGAAGAAGAAGAAGAAGAAGAAGAGGAAGAAGAAGAAGAAAAGGAAGAAAAGGAAGAAAAGGGGGAAGAAGAAGAAGGTATAATGACCAGTTGCAGTAATATTAAAAAGTTTTATGGATTGCTATACGTATCTACATATTTTTATAAATGTACCAAAAGATGTTGAGCAGGAACAAAAAGAACCTGAGGTTGAAGTTGAAGCAGACGAAGAAGACGCAGAAATTACGAAACCTAAGAAAATTCCGAACCAATTTAATTTTTGTGAAAGGGCTGCTCTGACATACACAAATCCTTTACGAGTAAGATAACACAATGTCACATATTCAATTAAATATTTACCTGATTTTATAATAATTTTATAGGAAATGAGTACACAAACAGTACCACCACCAATAGGAACATTTAATACCCACGTTTTTCAATGGACAATCTTTGACGAGTATCAAGTATGTATATATTTTTATTTTGAATTATTTGACCTAAATGTACATAATAATTTATACACTTTCATTTTAGGAAGACTTCGCGCAACAACAACGTGAAAAAGAAAAAGAAAAGAGACTCCCAATTTTACAACTAAAGAAGGAAGATGTAAAAAAGCAAGGGAGCACACAATCCATGGCAATGTCAGCTCGAATGTTACAAGCAGCGAAAACGTTGGAACGAATGGTGAATCAAAATATTTTCGACGATATAGCACAAGGTGACTATTGTTAACATAATAATAGTGTACTCGATGAAAAATATAGATAAATACTTTCAGATTACAGATATTGGGACGATCCAAGTGACGAATTTAAGGATGGAGAAGGATCATTACTACCTTTATGGAAATTCAGTTATGAAAAAACTAAAAAACATGATGTCACGGATTTATGCTTTAACGGCAGATATTATGATTTATTTGCAGTGTCTTATGGAACAAGTTAATAAAAAATGTTAAATTGTTTATATTTCATGTTTATACATATATTTATATATGCATAATTGCAGTGTCATTTAATAGTCCAATAACAAATGGAGAAGTTTGCTTATTTAGCTTAAAAAATCCATCGTATCCAGAATGGATTTGTCAAATAGAATCTCCAGTGATGTGTTTAGCTTTCAGTGAACTACATCCACATCTTTTAGTCATTGGTAAAAATGTAAAAAATTATGTAACAATATATAACAATAATATATTTATCTCTATTCTTATAATTAAGGTACTATGGATGGTGCTGTTGCTGTTTATAATATCATGTTGCCACCCACAGCTCCACAATATAAGAGTAGCGATGTTGGTCAAAAGCATGAAGGACTAGTGTGGGAGGTTTGTTAAATTTTAAAATAGTGTTAATCATACGAATCAGCAATCTCATCAATAATTTGATGTTTATTTATTGAGGTATGTTGGGCACCAGATACAGAAGAAGGCAATTTGGCATTCTACAGTGTCAGTATCGATGGGAAAATAAATTACTGGATATTAAATCAAAATGATCTTGGATTGACAACTGTGATGACACTTTTCCTAGATCGACCTCCAATACCTGGACCAGATGGTACTATGATCACCCTTAAAGGTAATAAATCTGAATGCATAATATTTAGAGATGTGCGGGACTCGAAAATGTCGGGTCGTGAATTTTATACAGGATTGGGACGGATTCTAGAAAATTCAGGGGAATGAAATTTTCGAGTACCCGAGTCTTTTCGACCCGTTCCGCCATTAGGTTCTCACGCACCTCTAATAATATTGAATTCGTTTTGCATATTAAAAAATAAGGTTTTTACTATTTTAGGATGTGGAACATGTTTAGCATTTCATCCTGCAGATGAAAATGTATTTTTAGTAGGAACAGAAGAAGGAACAATTTACAAATGTAACACAGCATATAGTAGTGTTTATATGAAAACATATAATGAAGCACACAATATGCCAGTGTACCGAATAGTATTCAATAAATTTAATTCTAGCATTTTTGCAAGTTGTTCGGGTGACTGGAGAATAAAAATATGGGAGGATAATAGAATGTAAGAGTCGTGCAATCAGTAATATATAGAAACAGCTAATATTACCACAATGGTTACCTATTTAATTCTTTATAGGGAACCTTTGTTTATGTTTGATCTTGGTGTCCCAATTGGAGATATTGAATGGGCACCATACAGTTCTACAGTATTGGCTTGTATTTCTAATGATGGGAAAGTCACGGTGTTTGATTTAAATGTGAACAAATATAGGCCAATATGTAGTCAAGCAGTTGTTAGTAAAAAGAAGAATAAATTAACTCGACTATCGTTTAACAAACAACTGCCATTCATTATTGTTGGTGATGATAAGTAAGTATTAAACAAACATGTGAGAGACTCATTTCGCTAATTTTATCTCTACATTTTGTGCAGAGGTACAGTCACTACGTTAAAACTCTCGCCAAATCTTAGAATAAAAGTGAAACCAACGAAGAGGCAATTGCATTTAACGAACAGAGACTTAGAAATTATGAAATTAGAAAAGCTACTAAGCTTCGTGCGTGAACCGTCTGTATTAATACCGCCGGAGGATGTACGGGTGTAGTAACATAAAAAATTATAATTTTATCAAGTAAAGAAACCTTATTCCTTATAGAAACGTGTTTGCATTTCATCCGTAATATAAATTGTGTGTAAATACGATAAGGAATCAATGTTATAAAAGATACCTTTTTACAGAATACTTGACTATTTAATTATAAGCTGGTTCATGTATCTACATTGAGATGTAGCAGAAAAGTATGTGACATTTTGTTTTATAAACAGTAACATTTTATTAGTATTTGCTATAACAGAAAATACATATTAATATTGTAGGGAGTAATAGATTCTTACATTGTGCGTGTTTAAAAATAAACGTTATTAAAAATCCTACAATATCTATGTCTTTATAAATGAATTGGCACTAAATTTAGAATACATTAAAAATATTACTATGACTTACAAATATAATGTTGGTATACTGACTGGCTACAACATGTGTGTCCTAGACTAGAAGCAAATATTAACGATTATGAAACTACTTCAATATACTGTTCTATAAATAGCATTATTTATTAAATTTTTTGCAATTCCGTACACATAACAGCACTGATTTTCTTTGCAATAAAAGATCATTCGTAAATTGCCTTCAAGAATAATGGAGTCATTTCACAAAATTGGTTTACACGAATTGTACACATGTAAAATATTTTGTATATTGCAAAAGCAGAAAAAAGGAAACTTCAAAAGCGAAATAATAACAGTAGGCTTAATTATTTACTGGTATATCAAGTAACATAGTAAGCACTGGTTATCACAGTGTCTTTTGCCTTCTTTTAACTTTTAAAATAAATATTACTTAAGTAATCTACAATAGTTTATAATAAAATCTTAAATATTAAAGTATTTGATATACAGTTTAGATATGTCTTTAAATCAAATGTTTTGTAAACATATGTATAGAAAGAAGATTACATATCACAGTAACAGTAGTCAATGAGATTCATAATCCATATAAATACTTTCAAAATATATAACAAAATAATACTGATGAAATTGTAAAGAATAATTTGTACTACAGGATTAACCAAATGGTGCAAAATGATACAAAAAGCAAAGAAAAATTATTCAGATGTAAATTGCTTCAAATCTTTGGCACATCAATTCATTTTATGGAGTTAAACAAAAACCCATCATTATTATCATTAGACTTAACAACACTCAAAAATTCAATTTCAAAATAATCTAAAATTTGTTTTAGGAACTTGTAAACATACATATATACGACAATTTATTAATAATAAATTAGAAAATAAATTAGTTTTCGTATCAGAATGAATAATGATGTTAAAGTAATTATAAATGAAATTAAATGCCTTCATAATTTTTTATGAATCTAAGAAAATATGTAAGATCTACATTTTGTAAAACGTTTCTTTTATCCTTATACTGATGAATTATCGAAATTAGCAACCCTTCTTATTTTACGACATCATTTATTAACTTTCATAAATCGTCGGAAAATAATATATCTCAAGTGGAAATTCTACGATGCAGGACCTAATATAGATTCTTATTAGAAGATATTAGTTCCAATATTTAAGATGGTAATAAAAATGTAAAATCTGATTAAGTATAGAAATAGTTATTAAATACATAATTTAAATTATACCTTGACACAGAAATATTTTCTGTTTCTAACTGAATGTACGTTTTCCTAGAAAGTTAATTTATATAAGTATAAAGTCTAAAAAGAAATTTTTCCAGGAAGTTCTGGATTTTCTATCACACCTTTAAAATACTTCAATTCTAAAAAATCCCTAATATTGTTCGGACATGGCACTTGCCTACCAGCAAATTCAATACTTGACATTGGATGAAGAAATTGTTCTGGGAAATTTCTTTGGTTTAAGAACCATGCAGTCTTGATCATAGAACCATTTTTCGAATAAAATGGAAGAATGTTCACGTTCAAATGATTGATTTTTGAATATTGCACTTTAAAAAACTCCCCTTCTGTTGCTTTTTCCCAGACAAAACCGTCATTATCAACAGTGAGTTTACTCATGGCCTTGATTAACCATGGCGATCGTTCAAGATCATCGCGATTTACACCTATTTGTACTTCATGATCCCATGGCAAGATATCGCCATTTTTCATAGCACCAAGTAAAGATCCTCCCTCTAACCAAAATCTGACACCAACTTCTTCTAATTTATCAATCACGTGGTGAGCAACTTTTCTTAATCCTGAGAGGCAACAAGGTGGTGTATATCGTTTTTGATAAAGATACGATGGTACACCATTTATAATTGATCCAAAACATCTACTGCTTTCCCGTGAACAACCGTACCATTCTATAGTATCCGACTCTCTTACAACTTTTTTAATTCCCAACTTTTCAAACATTATTCGCTCTCGATTTAGATGTAATTGCTGTAACTTCCATTGTGACTGCTGATTTCTGTATAATATCTTTCCTTCGTTGAGCTGATAATTTGAGAGTATATGAACCTAGTGGCAAGTAATGATCCAATGAAATATACATATACATATACCTACATATTAGTATTAGAGGTATTGGAGAACCTGCAAACTTTCAGGCAGGGTTGGGTTTCCTTGACTCGATCAACAATTTTAGGGATTACTCCCAAAAATATTCGAGAACCCAACTCGTTTCGACCTAATACCTTCCCAACCAGTTCTGACCGTCGAGCATCCAAAATTTTCAGGTTCTCGCATAACTCTCATTATTATACACTTGAAAATTAAGAATTTAAATGATTGTACATTTTCAAAGTGTGTTAAAATTCTTTGATAACAGTAAGTATGAAGAAAATAAATGTAATTTCAAAGCAATAAAACAGTACACTAAGTTACTGCAGTGATCCAATAATCTTTCCATTAATATTACATAAATAACAAAATACAATATAAATATATAAAATATTTGAGAGTAAAATTAAACAGAAATTACAAACCTTTGAACTTATAGCAGTTGTCTGAATATATAATGCATCCGTGAATGGTAACAGGAAAGGATCAGTTAATTTCCTTAGTAATCTTGTCTCGATAATAGTAGCATGTTTTCCAGTTACACTATCGCAAACATTCCCATCAATTCGTGAAAACTTGAGGCTCCATTCTCTTACTTTTAAATCTATACTAATGCAATTCAAAGTTGCTTTACCTATTGGTACAATTACTATACCTAGTTTCGCAGCGTGTGATACAGTCTCCTATAACAAAGTGAGGTTGCTCAAATGTTAATCAACCTAATTAAAATTATGATTCTTAACAACAAAGACACAAACATCGTTACCTGCATGACTTGTTTATTAGTAAGTCGGCTTGCATCAGGTAAAAATAATGCGTACTTCGTACGCACATAGAAAAGTGGATTTCTTTCATCATAAGATGTATTGAAATCCGGTTGTAAATTTATTAGTTTCACATTCTGCATACTGTCATTGGCAAAATCCAATTCTAGTGGAGGGTATGGTAATTCGTTAGATACTATTAAAATTGGAATAGTAGGAAAAAACTCTAAAACAGACTCCACTGTTGAAGCTACATCATTCTCGAAGTTTTCAAACTGTCGTATAACCACGGTAACAAGACGTGCTAAACGGCGATTAAGTTTTTGCGGAGGATCAGTTGTCACCACGTTAGGTGTCAACAATCTCAATGTGTTTTGCGCTGCGAATAACCTCCATATTCTGTGCCATATAATTATATTACCTAATAGTGCAAGCACTAACAGTGTTTTGACAAATTTAAGACGCATCGTTATCGTGTGTTCTGTAATATCATCGTATAACTAATTTTCTATCACTTAATATTCATATCACAACACTTTCTACTAAAAAACTATCGTTTTCAATATTACTTCACGACAAGATACTTCGTGAACTTCCATTTATTTTTCCCAAGTAATGCCAACATCAGAGAGGGAATTTCCTTTCTGCCAACATCTTTCTTCGTCGTTTACCAACCTCAGAGAGGAAATGAGGGTCAAATCGGAGAGGTTTAGGCAGAGAGAGCTCTCCAACGCCATCTTTATGTAATCATAGGGTAAAGAATAAACCAACCATCGGAGAGGTTTTGTCGTGCCCGGTACAGTGCTGCCCCCTAGTCTAAATCTAGCCTGGATCAGATCCTACTTCATTGTTGGCTTGCATCAGAACCTACACTTTAATTGTTTTATATAAAATCGGTAACTAATAATAAATTAAATATGATATTAATTACAATGACAAGTATTTTAATACTTTCCGATTTTTTAGTTGCAAACTATAATTGTAAAAAATGAAAAACCCGAGAATGTTCGAAAAAGTAATGAGCTATTGTCATCAACACTATCTCCAATCTTTTTCGTAATTTTAGCTACAGCTATTATTCATTGAAAAAAATAAAAACCAATTTTTTCGACGAAAACCAATATACGCAGCATTATATCCAAATATTGCGAATGTATAATACTTCCATCAGCGCGGATGGATGCAGATGTAACATCACGTATTATTCACTCGTGTCATCTACTTTTTTACAGGACTTCGAATCCCCCGGTAAAAAAGCGAATATGATAGCGAAGTTGGTATCCAACAAGGACGAACTTATGCACATTCACGAAGAGAAAGAAAGACAGACACAGAGCTGCTGAATAATGTGCATACTCGACAGAAAATTTATTAGTAACGCACTTGTAAGGAATTGTTTAAAAATATACAATAGACCTTCAGCTACTTTCACATATAGTTTTTCGGCACATTTTATTTCTGATTAAACAGTTATAAACAATTACTCTAAGTCTTGTTCTAAAATAAACTCAAATAATTGAACACATCTCCGGTAAAAAATTATCTTCCAACTTTAGAGATTTAATTTATGCACTTTTGTGATCGGAGGATCTAGAATGATGTCTCAGCTACATTTCCGCTGCAGTTTTATGTAGGTCCGACGCTTAGTTAATTAGTTATTTACGATTTCCAGACAGGTGAAACAACGATTTGTGTGTTTACTGTTTACCCTTGACAAATACTCGGACTCTCCTTATCTTACACATTGCGGGCATAGAAAATGGAAATTACCTCCTCAAAAATTGTTAACAAATAGTTAATCGGGGAATTTTTATAAATATTAGCTCTCGAAGAATATAGAATGGACCTTCGGCAACATTCATGTATAGTTTTCAGTTCGATTCTGGAAGAGGTTAATTAGTTATAAATAATTTTTGTAAGTCTTGTCTTATTGAAACTGTGCATATTAGTGAGAATTGAATATCTTTTACACTCCAAATGTTCGTACATAAAAGTTACTCTGTATCTCGTGTACTATTAGCCATTTTTACTACAAAAATTAGGTGGTGAGATAAACAATTATATAATCGTTGTAATTGTTAAACAAGTAATTCATTAATTACATTTTTTCGATATAATTATGCTTAGTAATATTCATGTATCATAAATTATTCTGTATCCCGAGTTCTATTACCTACGTTTTCTAAAATATTAGATGGCAAGATGGTCAAGAATTGTTGCAAATATTAATTAGCTAGACATAATATATTTATCAGTGAATTGTGTTCGATAAATTAATGCACACGAATATTCATATGTTAAAAGTTATTCAATATCTCGAGTTCCATTATATATTTTGACTAAAAAATTAGATGGTCAGATAGTCGAGGGAGTGCTTATCGACATAATTAGCAAAAGGAATTGTTATAAACAGTAAACAGCAAGAGATAGTAACTTTATTAATTAAATTTGCTTGATATAATATTGTTTGGTAATATTCATGTGTTAAAAATTACTCTGTATCTCGAGTACTATTAGCAATTTTTACTTAAAAATAAGATGGTAGATGGTCAAGAGGATGCTTGTCGACATCGTTGGCAAGAGGAATTGTTATAAACATTAGACAGCCAGAAATAATACATTTATCAATAATTATTATCACGGTGATCGAGATCTATCAAAATTAGTTGGGGTGGGGAGCGTTACGCTTCGCTGCGCGCTGCGCATCACTGCTTACCTAAGCCCGCGGAGCGCGCTCAGTCAGTCAGTCGGGCCGGGGGCTCCGGCAGGAGCGGACGAGCTCCGGGACCAGGAGAGTCTTCGGCTACCTTGAGGTTGACCAGGGGTCCTCAAGAGAAACCCTGGCCTCTCCTGCCTACCTTGGGGATGACCATGGGTCCTCCAGCAATGGTCTGCCCTTGCCTACCCCGAGGTTGACCAGTGGACATGCAGTGGTCATCCAGAGCTACCCCTGCTTCCCTTCAGCTGGCGTAGGGTTGACCATGAGCCCTCCAGCATTAGTCTGCCCTTGCCTACCCCGAGGTTGACCAGTGGACATCCAGTGGTCATCCAGTGGTCATCCAGTGGCCATCCAGTGGTCAACCAGTGGTCATCCAGTGGTCAACCAGTGGTCAACCAGTGGTCAACCAGTGGTCAACCAGTGGTCAACCAGTGGTCATCCAGTGGTCATCCAGTGGCCATCCAGTGGTCAACCAGTGGTCATCCAGTGGTCAACCAGTGGTCAACCAGTGGTCAACCAGTGGTCATCCAGTGGTCATCCAGTGGTCATCCAGTGGTCATCCAGTGGTCAACCAGTGGTCAACCAGTGGTCAACCAGTGGTCAACCAGTGGTCATCCAGTGGTCAACCAGTGGTCAACCAGTGGTCAACCAGTGGTCATCCAGTGGTCATCCAGTGGTCAACCAGTGGTCACCCAGTGGTCAACCAGTGGTCAACCAGTGGTCAACCAGTGGTCAACCAGTGGTCAACCAGTGGTCAACCAGTGGTCAACCAGTGGTCAACCAGTGGTCAACCAGTGGTCAACCAGTGGTCAACCAGTGGTCAACCAGTGGTCAACCAGTGGTCAACCAGTGGTCAACCAGTGGTCAACCAGTGGTCAACCAGTGGTCAACCAGTGGTCAACCAGTGGTCATCCAGTGGTCAACCAGTGGTCAACCAGTGGTCAACCAGTGGTCAACCAGTGGTCATCCAGTGGTCATCCAGTGGTCAACCAGTGGTCAACCAGTGGTCAACCAGTGGTCAACCAGTGGTCAACCAGTGGTCAACCAGTGGTCAAGCAGTGGTCAACCAGTGGTCAAGCAGTGGTCAACCAGTGGTCAACCAGTGGTCAACCAGAGCCACCCCTGCTTACCTTCAGCTGGCGTAGGGTTGACCATGGGCCGTCCAGCAATGGTCTACCCTTGCCTACCCCGAGTTCGTCTCCCGAGTGGTCGTCCATTGGTCATCCAGAGCTACCCCTGCTTACCTTCAGCTGGCGTAGGGTTGACCATGGGCCCTCCAGCATTGGTCTGCCCTTGCCTACACCGAGGTTGACCAGTGGTCATCCAGTGGTCATCCAGTGGTCAACCAGTGGTCATCCAGTGGTCATCCAGTGGTCATCCAGTGGTCATCCAGTGGTCATCCAGTGGTCATCCAGTGGTCAAGCAGTGGTCATCCAGTGGTCAAGCAGTGGTCTAGCAGTGGTCAAGCAGTGGTCAAGCAGTGGTCAAGCAGTGGTCAAGCAGTGGTCAACCATTGGTCAAGCAGTGGTCAACCATTGGTCAAGCAGTGGTCAACCATTGGTCAAGCAGTGGTCAAGCAGTGGTCAAGCAGTGGTCAAGCAGTGGTCAAGCAGTGGTCAAGCAGTGGTCAAGCAGTGGTCAAGCAGTGGTCAAGCAGTGGTCAAGCAGTGGTCAAGCAGTGGTCAAGCAGTGGTCAAGCAGTGGTCAAGCAGTGGTCAAGCAGTGGTCAAGCAGTGGTCAAGCAGTGGTCAAGCAGTGGTCAAGCAGTGGTCAAGCAGTGGTCAAGCAGTGGTCAAGCAGTGGTCAAGCAGTGGTCAAGCAGTGGTCAAGCAGTGGTCAAGCAGTGGTCAACCATTGGTCAAGCAGTGGTCAACCATTGGTCAAGCAGTGGTCAAGCAGTGGTCAAGCAGTGGTCAAGCAGTGGTCAAGCAGTGGTCAAGCAGTGGTCAAGCAGTGGTCAAGCAGTGGTCAAGCAGTGGTCAAGCAGTGGTCAAGCAGTGGTCAAGCAGTGGTCAAGCAGTGGTCAAGCAGTGGTCAAGCAGTGGTCAAGCAGTGGTCAAGCAGTGGTCAAGCAGTGGTCAAGCAGTGGTCAAGCAGTGGTCAACCATTGGTCAAGCAGTGGTCAAGCAGTGGTCAAGCAGTGGTCAAGCAGTGGTCAAGCAGTGGTCAAGCAGTGGTCAAGCAGTGGTCAAGCAGTGGTCAAGCAGTGGTCAAGCAGTGGTCAACCATTGGTCAAGCAGTGGTCAACCATTGGTCAAGCAGTGGTCAAGCAGTGGTCAAGCAGTGGTCAAGCAGTGGTCAAGCAGTGGTCAAGCAGTGGTCAAGCAGTGGTCAAGCAGTGGTCAAGCAGTGGTCAAGCAGTGGTCAAGCAGTGGTCAAGCAGTGGTCAAGCAGTGGTCAAGCAGTGGTCAAGCAGTGGTCAAGCAGTGGTCAAGCAGTGGTCAAGCAGTGGTCAAGCAGTGGTCAAGCAGTGGTCAAGCAGTGGTCAACCATTGGTCAAGCAGTGGTCAAGCAGTGGTCAAGCAGTGGTCAAGCAGTGGTCAAGCAGTGGTCAAGCAGTGGTCAAGCAGTGGTCAAGCAGTGGTCAAGCAGTGGTCAAGCAGTGGTCAAGCAGTGGTCAAGCAGTGGTCAAGCAGTGGTCAAGCAGTGGTCAAGCAGTGGTCAACCATTGGTCAAGCAGTGGTCAAGCAGTGGTCAAGCAGTGGTCAAGCAGTGGTCAAGCAGTGGTCAAGCAGTGGTCAAGCAGTGGTCAAGCAGTGGTCAAGCAGTGGTCAAGCAGTGGTCAAGCAGTGGTCAAGCAGTGGTCAAGCAGTGGTCAAGCAGTGGTCAAGCAGTGGTCAAGCAGTGGTCAAGCAGTGGTCAACCATTGGTCAAGCAGTGGTCAAGCAGTGGTCAAGCAGTGGTCAAGCAGTGGTCAAGCAGTGGTCAAGCAGTGGTCAAGCAGTGGTCAAGCAGTGGTCAAGCAGTGGTCAAGCAGTGGTCAAGCAGTGGTCAAGCAGTGGTCAAGCAGTGGTCAAGCAGTGGTCAAGCAGTGGTCAACCATTGGTCAAGCAGTGGTCAAGCAGTGGTCAAGCAGTGGTCAACCATTGGTCAACCATTGGTCAAGCAGTGGTCAAGTAGTGGTCAACCAGTGGTCAACCAGTGGACATCCAGTCGACATCCAGTCGACATACAGTGGTCAAGCAGTGGTCAAGCAGTGGTCAAGCAGTGGTCAAGCAGTGGTCAAGCAGTGGTCAAGCATTGGTCAAGCAGTGGTCAACCATTGGTCAACCATTGGTCAAGCAGTGGTCAAGTAGTGGTCAACCAGTGGTCAACCAGTGGACATCCAGTCGACATCCAGTCGACATACAGTGGTCATCCAGTGGTCATCCAGAGCTACCCTAGCCCATCGCTGCTTACCTTCAGCTGGCGTAGAGTTGACCATGGGTCCTCCACCAATGGCCTGCAATTGTTTATCATGGCCTACCTTTAGCTAGCTTAGGGTAGTCCAAGGGTTATTTAAAACTTCCTTGGCCTACCTTAAGCTAGCTTCCTAGAAGGAAGACTTCGTTCTGACTCCCTTTCGGGTCTCTTGTGCAGCAACCTCCTCGGGGTGAGACCTGGGCAATCGATATTATCCACAATTCGCAAAATGCTATAACTTATAAATTATAATATCTTGCATGTAGTGGATAATATCGAGCTAATAGCTGCACATTTAGAATTTGCGTAAATATGTATTTCATAGTAGAATGTAAGGCTTTTAATACTTTCTTCCTTTTCCTATGTCCCAGCTTCAACAATTATTTTCAATTAATAATCCAAATACAAAATTTTCGTTTCAGAATACATCTACCTCTTGCTCTTGTGAGCGAGTGTTACTAATACAATAGAAAATTTGTATTACTTTATACATATTGATTAAAAAAATGTGTATAAAACAAATTAATTTTACTACAATTCGTATTTTTGTAATACATTCTTCATAAATATTATTTTCACCGTTCAAATACACGCGCCGTATGCATTGGTAGCCTCCAAAACATAGTAAGAATAAAGTATACGGAATATTCAGTTCTTGCTAATACGGCTAAATTCGTGAACTATCGGTAATATTGAGCGCGACACCGAAATGGTACAGGGGCCACTGTGGCCCCCCGAGGCCTAGACAGAAAAGCCCATAAGATGCAATGTCTGTAGTAGTCTTAAGTCTGTGTGCAATGTCTGTCGTAGAGCATTTTCTACGGAGTCGGTAATTTAGTTAATTTTTCAAGTCTGTGTCTGCACTGAATCTCTGCTATTGAAAAGAAGAAAACACTCTTATCGGCTGAAAGAATGATTGAATCCGTTGCCAGATGGCGACTCAATATAGTCGCTGTTTAGCAGGAAGACGTTAGTTCAAATAACTAATTATCACTAATTATCACCAACTACGAATATAAGCTTGGTTCTCCTTAGGAATAATTTAATCTTCAACTCCGTTAACCTTTTTAACCATTCTATCTTTACTTGTAGATTACTTTGTGAAAGTTATAATTATTTTCTAGAAGTTCTGTTAGAATCCTAGAAATAGTAACAATTATAGCAGTAATAATAATTTTTACAGACATCCAAATCCGTAATGAACGGAAGTTATGTGTAAAATTAATTACTAAAATTTGGTATTATTATTTTTTTTATTATTATTATTATTGTTATTAGTAGTAGTAGTAGTAGTAGTATTAGTATTATTATTATTGGTATTATTATTATAAGTTTCGATTGTTAATGATAAAAGGTGTTTAGTTGATGAAATTATTTCTCATATTCGTGTGTTTACGGTTAAACTTTTTCTAGTGAAGTTATTATGGTTTTAAAAATGGCGAAATAGGTAATAACCATATAAACTTGGTTTCCTTTAAATATTAACCGTAATTAAATCACGAATAGGTACACAGACACTTTACAGTATAAATTGCAGTAGGTCAAAATTTCAAAGTCGGAGGTTACCATGGATACCAGCTTATCCCATATAGAACCTTGAATCTCGTATCCTTGTACGGGCGACCGTTTTTCTTTCTCCCTTCGATTCTCGTCACACTGCAACTCCCTTGCCCCAATAACCTAGTTATCAGTATGATTGCGAATCGAGATTTCCATTTCACGTTTCATCGGTGCGTTTTCATAAAGTTAAAAATGATTCGTCGTTGTAGCTCAATGGGCTATCTATTCCATTTTTATGCAATTCTATTTACTAAATACACGGATCAGCTTGACAAATTCATAGAATTTCCTTTCCCCGTGCGAAAAGTTGTTCGATCGAAACTTAGTCGATGAAACTGCATAGACGCTTGTTCGTCCGCTATGAAAATGTTCATCGATCGTTCGTTTGAATGCTGTTTATGTTACTCGAATACCTCTTTACTTGCGTTTACGTGAAAATGCTTCGCGTGGTTATTAATGCGTAGAATACGTTCATTAAAAGTTTGTTACCTTGTTACTGTGGAGAAGGCTGCCACTCTGTACACGTGAAACGAGTTTCGCTGCCTGGAGAGTTACACACGTGGACTTACGCAAATACGTCCGAACACGTTTACACAGACACTGATCACTATCTGTGCCTCCGAGCTTCGTCACTTCGGAGGGTAGGCGGTCAGTTTGGTTGAATTAGTTACTATCCTACCGGAAAGTAGTTCTTTTCGAGTTCGCACTTCTATTAACTATTAGTGACTTTCTCAATGATAATAAACTTCGTTGCAATATCAATGGCGACTAGGCTTATCGTACGACGGCTCTTTTATTACAATTGTACATATACTACATCCAAATTACTAAGCTCAATTTTAAATTAGTGGAACAACGGTGAATTAAAATTCGTAAAAGCCTGATTTTGGTAAGGAAACGGTTAAACATTGCATGATTACTTTATTAACGTCTACATTTTCTATGAATATACAAATTACTAGGGGTGGGCAGGTACCCGAGCCTCGGGTCGAGTCGGGATTCCGAAAGTTAATAAACCTCGGGTACCCGCGATTTCGGGTGTAAATAAAATTATATTTATATAAGTATAACGCTGTTTTATGATTTTTCAGTACAATCTTTTATTTTCAATGGCAGGTTCAGAATGATTTTTCTATTTTTAGTGTAATTGGTTATTAAGGTTCACGAGGAAAAAAATATTTTAGAATACATTATGTGAAAGAATGTACGTAAACGACGCTTCTGTTTCTGGTAAACACTGTTCTTACAAGACAAAGACTCTTCTTCCGCACACTGTTCGTATAAGAGCACTGTTTCGTAAACAGTGTTTACTATAAATCGGAATACTATTACAACCGATGATTGGACGTCTTAATATGCACAGAGTCACAGAGTTATTTATTGCTGATTTGACCGCAGACTTGCCCCAACTTTAACTTCGAGTACCCGAATATTGCAAACTTGCGGGACCCCGACCCGACCCGGCCCGATCCCATACAGATTTCCCGACCCGATCCCATACAAATTTTCCGACTCGATCCCGTATAAATTTCCCAACCCGATCCCGTACAAATTTCCCGACCCGATCCCGTACAAATTTCCTGACCCGACTCGAACCCGAAATTTCGAATACTCGCACACCCCTACAAATTACTATAGACACATTCGAGTCGTATATATCCGTTCGCTCAGTTATCGTGCGATTATTCGACAAAGATCTACAGAGCAGAACATCGATTTCTAGGATTCACTAACTGCACACTGTATATCCGATTGACAAGTGTGCTGTGTTTGATGACAAGTTTTTAATTAAGCGTAGGCGGAATCCTAACAGTTCTGCAAAGGAATGGGTACAAACGCGATCGGTACACATAAGGGTACAGCGTGCACACGGCTGCGTTAAAACACGAACAGACGGAACCTGTATGGCGAACACGATTATATGCCTATGACAGACAATTAGACGCTACGCACCGACACGGGTAATATCGATTTGCATATCTCTACGCGTGCACGTTTACATGCCGATGTGGGAACCGGGTACGTTCATGGTTCTCCCAGAGTCCCGGAGCACAGTTGAAACATGGCTCTGTAGTGAAAAGGACGACCTGTTTCAGTAGCTGGACAAAAAAGTCATTTATTTTTATTCAAGTTCAAAAACGAGCACAGGTGTAAAAACAATCAATGTTATTTCTGAGACCAATGCTAATTCGCATGTAGCTGTTACAAATAAAACTATGACAATGCTGTCTGTATGGACCCTTTGCTGTCGAATCTCAACTCTAAAGAGATACTAAAGAGTATTATACAGTATTTCATCGATAATTGTCCACAACACGAGTCTGCGGAGGGACAATTATGCGCGAGGGATATCATTGTTTGAGGTTTGCCGAACGTAGAGAAGGATAGCCGAGCTCGAGTGGCCTCGGTCACCGAGAAATGTAAACATACCTAATCCGAATTTCCAACTTCTTTATTAGTTGGAAATTCGGATTAGTATGGTCTCACCGATATACCTGAGCAGCATGGTGTCATATTTCTCGGCGACCGAGGCCTCTCGAGCTTCACGGCCCCTCAAGGGGGTACACCCCACACTAGTGGGGATATCTCAGGGACAATTATGTCGGAGACATTTGGGACAATTACCGGTGAAATACTGTACTGTACTATAAAGCAAGTTTTACGTAAATATGCTTAAAATACACTTTGGCAATTGCGGATGAAATTTTGAGTGGCTAGGAGGTTTATCGATCCTCGTTTCTAGTGCCACCAGTACTAGATCTATTGCGTAAGGTTCAAGTGTAAGTGAAAAATAAATCTGTTCTCAAAAACACTTGCTATTGGACAAACGATTGAACCAGAACGCCGGAACGTTCGGTTTTCTAATTCGAGAAACAGTCCCCTTTGATCCAGGACTTCCTTCAAGCAATGTTAAGCCGCATGCACTATTGCTCATCGAACGGCGAGCAGGATGCGAGGAGTGTTTACAACGGATACGGTAAATACATACGCGTTGTTGTAAACGACTTAACGCACCGTGATCGATTCTGGATTAGCGACGGGGGTCTATTTCTGTACGCTGCGCCGTACGCGTCAGTTTCGCAGCTTTTCGCGTGAATGTCTTTGCTATCGGTGTGCACGACGGGTGTCGTCGCTGCGAGGTCAGTGGAACGCCGACAATATAAATCGAGCGCTCGTAAAAACGTGACTTACGGCACTTTCACGAGCGTCCGAAGTTAGCAGCGTGCTTGCAGCATTCTCCGTTATCCCCTCTCGTTGGTCGATTGCCGCTCTATCCGATGTTTTCTGTCCTTCTCTTTCTCCTCGATTACAAGTTCTCGTAATAAGGGTTGTAAAGAAAATTTCGACCATTTCAAGTTCAAATTTTGAACTGTATCGCCTACAATTATCTGCATGCTTATCAAAAACTGTCGTTTCTTATTTATCCGTTTCGGAGACTTGCTTGCATTCCTGAAATCCTGTTTACTAGCTCGCGGTTTATGCCGATATAAATATTTATCAACATACATAAAACGCAGATATAAAAATGGCAGCTGCGGAAAGTCTTGAGTGGGGGGATGGAAAAGTATTAGAGGTGTGAGATAATCCAAGTCTCTATCTTGAAACCTATAAGTGAAGATTTGGCCTTTTTTACAAAGTTGTTCCATGCCTTGCTCTTTTCTTCCGTCGTCGACGTTGAACTTTTCTTTTTACTTCATCTTCTCCTCTAATCCTCCTATCATAGGCCCATGCTAAAATTACGATTTTTGTGGGAACATCAACCCTAAAAATATTAGAATTCGGTAAAGAACATTGTGGAAATCAAGATAACAAAGTTTTTTTTACCAGTTACCCTTTCTTTCGTGAAACATAGTTAACCCTCCGAATCCGGGTCTATTTTGATCCAGAGTATCGACATCGTTATTCAATTTCTCTGTTGCTGGCAAATTAATGACATCAACAGCTGCTGCATTAGGATCAATAGAAAAATTAACGTGTCTGCAAGAATTGCATTCAAGAATCTGTTTTAAAAAATTGATAAATAAAGTAGTGAATGGTCCTAAACATATAATTGCACAAAAGATCCTTTCGTAGTTCTCGTATATTTTCGTCTACATTTTCAATGGACTTGTCGTGTTTTTATCAAATTGTTTTCATCAAATTTCAATGAAAGTCGAAATAAAAAATGGTCTGAGTTAGGTCTACATTTTCAATCGACTTGTCGTGTTTTTATCAAATTGTTTTCATCAAATTTCAATGAAAGTCGAAATAAAAAATGGTCTGAGTTAGGTCTACATTTTCAATCGACTTGTCGTGTTTTTATCAAATTGTTTTCATCAAATTTCAATGAAAGTCGAAATAAAAATGGTATGACATATAAACGGGTGAATTTTCACCCGAGGGGTGTGCAAGATAAAACTGGATTATCGAATGTAGAGATAGCTATGACGAACTATATTATGTGTCGTCTTGAAAGTTGTACGGCGTTACCATCGACTTTGACAAACAGTTTCCCCGGTCCTTTCTACCTCTTTACCGAAGTGTTTCCTCTCTCAAAGGGAGACGTATCTCGTCATCGACGCAATGCATGCCATCCTACTAACACACCGGCTAGCAGCGCACAAGGAAGGTCAGTCTATTAATAGAGCAACATGGGATCATCGGGCTCTCGACCATCGAGAGCTCTATCGTTGTCTTACATAATGGAATATTGCGTTGGTTCATTTAAGACACAGCTACCCGGATTACCGGGGAATCCTTGCCAATGTCCACGGCGAATGAGCAGGGACCATTCTCTGACCCTGCACTTACAGTCAACGACGCAGATACAAAACTATATGTAATTTTAGAAACCATACAGAAACCTCACTATGTAGTGATGTTATAGACAACATTGATGGAAGTAGTAGGCATTTTAGTCCCCTTTTCCTAACAGAATTAAGTGGCATCTAAGTGCGCATAGTTTCTGTCTTTGTCTCGTCGATCTTGTTCTTTGACTTATTCTCATGTTGCCCAGTTTGACATCTATTTTTGCTTCATCTTTCTTTCTATTCTGTCTCCTATTTAACCTCTTTTGCCCTTATAGGTACTTTTTCTTTCTATTGTTCGTTACCCCTTTCTTTCATCTACCCTCTATGAAGTTCTTGTTCCAACTCTTTCACCTATTTGTTTAGAATTTCTCCCACTATCGCACCAACGTGGATATAATAGAGTCTTCCTTCATACAGCACAAATTTTTGTTTGAAACATACTTCGTTATATTTTGGGACCCATTCTCTAGTATAAGAATTTGGAAACAGCGCTGCATTAAATACATATCTTCGAGGGATGTGCGGGTACCCGAAATTTTGGGTACCGAGCCTCGGGTCGAGTCGGACAATGATCGGGTCGGGTCGGGTCGGACAATAATCGGGTCGGGTCGGGTCGGACAATAATCGGGTCGGGTCGGGTCGGGATCCCGAAAGTTTATAAACTTCGGCTACCCGCGATTTCAGGTACCCGAAATGGTAGTCGGGTCGATGTCCAGAAAGTTTGCAATATCAGGGTACTCGAAGTTAAAGTTGTATTTATATAAGCATAACGCAGTTTTATGATTTTTCAGTTCAATCTTTTATTTTCAATGGCAGGTTCAGAATGATTTTTGTATTTTTAGTGTAGTCGGTTATCAAACTTTGCGAGGAAAAAAATGTTTTAGAATACATTATGTGAAAGAATGTACGTAAAGGACGTTTTTGTTTCTAGTAAACACTGTTCTTACAAGACAAAGACTCCTCGTCCGCACACTGTTTGTATAAAAGCACTGTTTCGTAAACAGCGTTTACTACAAATCGAAATATTATTACAACCGATGATTGGACGTATTAATAGGCACAGAGTCACAGAGTTATTTATTGCTGATTTGACCGCAGACTTGCCCCAACTTTAACTTCGAGAACCCGAATATTGCAAACTTTCGGGACCCCGAGCCGACCCGACCCGACTACCATTTCGGGTACTCGAAATCGCGGGTACCCGAAGTTTATAAACTATCGGGATTCCGACCCGATCCCGCACAAATTTGCCGACCCGATCCCGTACAAATTTCCCGACCCGATCTCGAACAAATTTCCCAACCCGATCCCGTAACTCTTCCTGACCCGACCCGAACCCGAAATTTCGAGTACTCGCACACCCCTAACGTCTTCGTATGTAGTTGAATACATTCCTGTTCTCAGAGAATTTATAAGCGCTTTTACTTTTATCCGGCTAAAAGCAGCAAATAATCCCATTCGACAAAGTTAGAGCAGTGATCAGAATTTTCGGATTATCGCGTTTCCTTGTCAGCTTTTCCCCAAATTTCACGACCACGACTTCCATCGATTCATACTTCCATCGTTCTGTTACTCGAAGGACAAACACACAGCGAGCTCAGGCTCGGTTGATGATACGTATTTGTCATCGGTCACGTGAACGGACCCCACGCACACGTTCGTCGTTCTCATTCAGTTCGTGTGTCCTTCGAGAGCGAAACGCAACACCACAGAAGGAGGAAGTTAGTGCAAGGACTGGAAGGGGGCGACGGGGGCGTAGCAGTGGGAACAAGAAGGGAAATTGTGTAATTTATTCAGCCGAGCAAGGGGCCAGCGCAGTTCGGTGTGCACGCGTAGGTGAATCGGATGATGTAAGAGAAGGGTGGCGCCAACGTTTATACCGTGAATAAAACTTCGCGTGCTTTCGAAAATTGCGGCAACCGGCGAAAGAACAGAACCGAACAGAATCGCCGCGCGCCGGCTCGCAATCCCGACGCTTTACGGTGCACACGAGAGGGAATCGTCAGATTGAGGCTTTTCAATTTTTACGTGGCCCGTACATTTTCCGATCCACTTACAGAATTGAATCACTCTGAATTATTCCCATGTATCGGATCCTTGATTATTCCAGGCCCGAAAAGGTTATCTTCGTTTACTCCATCTTGCTGTCACGTTTCGGGGATCGATCGCTGGCGAATGTAGGTCGGAAAACCTCTAACATCGCTTATAACCACAGTTTTGTACATTATTCAATGAGAATAAATTCCTCGTAGTTGTCGATTCTATCGAAAACTAATCAGCCTGTCCTAAAAGCGTCAATATCAAAGCATCGGGCAGACTGTAATATATCGATGCTTGATCGAACCTTTTCTAATTTTGGAATGTCTGGTAAGAACAGAGGTTGATTTTCTGGACACCTTGTGCAGATATTCTTAACAACCACAGTAGCAATTACGTTCAAGAATTTAACATTAGATCGAACACTTCCCAGGAGGTACATCGATATCCAGTTCCACTTTCTATCCCCGGATGACTCGGTCAAATCAACGTTCAATATAAGGCAACGATCGCGTAATCGGCGATACTTTCGAACTATATTTAGATGTTGATCCTTTAAACAAGGATAGTCTCGGGAACATATCGGCGCGGGAGAAAATCGATCCTTCATAAAAGAAGCGTAAAGCTTCCTCGTCCCAGGGTTTATCCATCATAGTCTGGCCGATACACGAGAGATTGTCGTGGTTGTTAATCTACGATAGTTCGATCGATTCATTGTTATCGACGCGTCGTCGTCTCGGTGCAAACGATATCCGCTTAAGAATCGAGTTACGAGACCGCAAAGTAGCGAGACGAGTACCACTTCTGATACCAAGTACTCGGGATCCCTGTGTGTGGATCCGTGCGCACGAGCGTGCGTGTGTGCGTGTGTGCCTCGTTCCTTCTTTTTCCGCTTTGCTCTTTCTCCCGACGTAGCGAGCAGTCGATCGGTCGGTCGGTCGGTCACTGAACCGCCCGCGCCGCCTTGTAACTCCGTGCCATTCCATCCCATCCTGCGCCGCGATCGAGCGGGTACCGTTAGAATCTTGTCCCAGTCTACCTGGAAACTAATTCGTCGACTACGGCCGAACCGACTGCTCGTCGTCGGGATCGTTCCTAACGACTCCGAACCCATCGAATCCCCGAGCCAGACCAGACGATGAGCTTTAGACATCTATGCCAGTACACACTGGACAACCTTGAAACTATGGCAACGAAAGTAGCCGTTCCACGAGCTGCGTTTCCGACATACACGGTGTAGCAAAATCATCCTGCGATCGGCACCAGATTTCTTCCCACAGATTTTTTCTTGTCGCAATTTTTACGCTTTCGAACGCTTCCGTTAGAATATCGATAGCAGAAAAACTAATATCATTTTGTAACAAACTCTGATAGGTTTTGTCAACTACCGATCACTGAATTCAAATAGTGAAAGTGAATTGTTAGGTCCGATTTTTAACAGTAATGTTAAACGAACATAACTTTTTTCTAAGTAAGGTTTGTTGATCAAAATAGGCATCATTATAATCGACCTGTTCTGTCAACGAATCACAAGTTTCTTGATTGTATTATATTTTCATCTCATTTTTGAGTTTTTTATAGCATCGACGAATAGTGCGTTCAATTACCATCACATATTGACCAGAAATCACATAATGCTATCGTCAAAATGTTTACTTCTGCACTAGTATAAGACATTGAAATATCTCGAGAACTATGCGTCGGATCGAAGGGGGACCTCCAATGATACCAAACTCGACCCCCCACCGCCACCCCCTGGGGTTGTGGGTGAGGGAAGATAAAAAACTTAAATGGGAACCCCCATTTTTTATTGCAGATTTGGATTTCCAGAAAAAAGTACGGTAATTATAAAGAAAAAATAAAAGTAGACGTATTTGAAAACAAGCACATCAAAGGGAACAGAAAAATAGTACGTTCACGTCGTTGTTCCTGGGTAACGCTAAAAGTAGTTCTTGATATATTGATAAACAAACCAATGAATTTTTCCAACTGCTTTCGATCGCAGTGACATCTGTGAAAGAAATTACACCAATAATATCAAATCAATGGAGAACCAAGCTTTGCTATAAAAAAAGGATTTTCCATTGAAGATTTTTAAGTAATTCCCTCTCCCACCTCCAGGAGGTGGGGGTTGGAGGTCATTTATGGTGTTATTGAATAGCGTTTTCAAAAATATCAAATACGTCTACTTTTATTTTTCGATCTGATGTGTATTTCTCGCGATATCCCCAATTTTCAACGCTTGTTTACCCATTTTTATTTTTGTCGATTACAGCGCCATCTGTGAACCAAAATGCAAAAACTCGTAGGTCAAATTGGGGTACTTTTTCCTGAAGAATCCAAATCTACAATAAAAATGGGGGTTCCCATTTAAGTTTTTTATCTTCCCCCACCCGCAACCCCAAGGGGTGGTGGTGGGGGGACGAGTTTGGTATCATTGGATTGTTTTTATCCGACGTATAGTTCTCGAGATATTTCAATGTCTTCGGATAAATCGTCCACCCTATATAACAATCACATTGATTAAGATTGAAATCAATTATGTTAAAAGTTCTTTATGCTCTAAAACAGTATATAATAAACCTGTAAACTACAATAGTATTTCTAAGTTAACAGGCTTCATTACATTTGCATTCTAAAGTAAGACATTTCACGTGCACCAACCTAATACATAAAATCTTTTTGCACGGTTCGTAACAAAATGGCCTGGCGAACTATCTCGAAAGAAATATGTACTACAGTACTTCGATAACAAATTCGCTTCGCGATTCTGGAATTAAATTTTCGTTGTAGCCGTTACGTTCGTAATTATACGTTGGAAGTTTTGCGTAAACTTTCTTGCTCGCATCTCGCTCTTCCTTTCTCTCTGCTTCCCTCCCCATTTTTGTTTCCCCTGGTCAACTTCTTATTAACTGACCTGGTTAGTTCGGCCTCGCTTGCGGCAAATACAAAGTTTGCGGAGTACAACGAGGAAATCTCTCGAAAATTCTAATCTAACGAAACCTGTGGATCCGCGCGGTGACATTTTATTCCGTGATCTGGGATTTTTTCCCACGCGAAAATCCAATTTTGGTTTAATAACAGAACCCTGAGCGTCGTCTATCGTCGTCGAATTAGAATTCTGATTCGAGTTACGTTTCATTCAGTGGGAACGATCGAGAGGTTCTCGCGTCGATCAACAGATTCAACGCGCGCTCCCGCACGCACACATGCGCCGCATTTTATGCGTCGCGCGTAAAACTTGGCACAATGGCGCAACGGAAATCGTTGCAGACACGAGATACGTGTGCGTGCCAGAAAACCGTAACCTTTAAGCGTTGTTGCTAATTGGCGGGAAAACGTTGATGTTTCCTCACCTCTTTCCAATTAAGTGTACCTTGCTCACACACTAGCTCCACAAACCCAAATTACTCCAACGATCCTACAGGGCATTTTAACGAAGCGTTAGCACTACGTTGCACAACACATTCGTTTGATATTCCAATAAATCACCCGATGTGAACATTCGATTCAATTTGCCATCTTTTCAGCGCTTGACTGGTACAGTGTTTACTCAGTTTACAAACTATCATACTAGCAATCTTTTTGTAATTCTGTTTAAATTTTCTCAGATACCTTCAAGTATGCAATTTAACCCTTTGGCTAATGTTGGTGCCTAAAAACGCTTTTAAAATTTGGTTTCGCGCCTGTAGGCGCATAACTTGCTTCGGCCTTCTGAAACGATAGGAGCCTATAGGCGTTCATTTGACAATGAGAAATGCACGCTGACGTAAAATTTCGCCGTTCTCAGCTGCGATTGAATCCCTGCCTTATTAACGTCTACCGTGGCGAAAGGGTTAAGATTAAATAATCAAAATGTTCTCAAAAAGTGAAAGAAACTTGATACAGTATTTCATCGATAATTGTCCACAACACGGGTCTGCGGAGGGACAATTATTCGCGAGGGATATCATTGTTTGAGGTTTGCCGAACGTAGAGAAGGACAGCCGAGCTCGAGAGGCCTTGGTCACCGAGAAACGGAAACATACCTAATCCGAATTTCCAAATTCTTTATTAATCATTATTTTTTTATGGGACTTCGATGACCATATTTGTGGCATTTTTCTAATAAAAATCATACCAAATATGATATAATTCCGGTGATATTTACTTGTGTAATCGACGATTAAAGTTTACTCTGTTTGTCTGTCACCAAAACTTACTCCATCGTCAATTAAAAAAATTGATATGTATGTATAATCAGAAAAATTTTGATCAGAGAAATATTACAAATATGATGGTAAAAGTCTCCTAAAAGATTAATTAAGAATGAGAAAGTGTCGACATTGCATTACTGTTGCCTCACCGATGTTATGTACCTGACCTATACATAATGACCATACACCTGTATATGATCCGAATTATATCGTGTTTGGTATCATTTTAATCAGAACAATGCCACAAATCTATTAGAAAAAGGCTGATGAAAATATAAGTAATAATAAAAAAGTTATTCCTTGGTAATACACTGTGAGAACGAGCGAGCCTTTGAACTGTCCCGCCGACTGCGACTCTCCGCGTCTCTTTCTTTCCCATACGCTATCCTTCCTCGCGCCCGAAACTTTAATCGTCTATTACTCAAGAAAATATCATCGGTATTGTATCATATTTGGTATCATTTTTATTAGAAAAATGCCACAAATATGTTCATCGAAGTCCCATAAAAAAATAATGAATAATAAAGAAGTTGGAAATTCGGATTAGTGTGGTCTCACCGATATACCCGAGCCGCATGGTGTCATATTTCTCGGCGACCGATGCCTCTCGAGCTTCACGGCCCCTCAAGGGGGTACACCCCGCACTAGTGGGGATATCTCAGGGACAATTATGTCGGAGACATTTGGGACAATTACCGATGAAATACTGTATTTGCAATTATCGTGCAATACAGCAGCGAAAGTTAGTGTGCAGAAATTTTGTTGGGGTCATGACAGACCCCAGTATACCAGATAAAGATTAAAATGGACCTCAACTTTTTTTATTCTTCCATAGAGCTAGCACGATGCAAACTAAACTCGCAAACTATACACGGGCGGCGAGAATGCAAACAGCGGACCTAGAAAGATTTTATTTGTCGAAGATCCCCTGCGCCAACGTGCCAAATTATGTTACAAGCCTATTGTTCTATGGATTTCGTTGCGAAGATTGTGAAAAGGCGCTCGAGAAACGAGGAGGAACAGTGCAAACGCAAAACAAACGCGTGAAGAGCGTCGCAACTGTGTCGAGCCCACGTAAAAACTTTCGAAGTGGTAGGATAAAATCTAAAATTCCCCGCGCGCAATTCCCGCAAAGCGATACGAAGCTTGTGGAAGTCCGCAGGGTTGCTTAGACGGGACACCATGTATAACGGAGAAACTACGGTTCGAGAGTGGAAGTCATCATCAATCAGATAGGAAGGAATAATTGATCGTGAAGCAATCGATACCGTAAATTGATACAGGCCGATCGTCGGGTGCTATCGCGAGCCCGAGGAGGGATGAAAAATGAAAAAGATGGTTAAAGGGGATGTGGGGAGGAAAACACGATGGTAGGGGATGGACATCGGTGGTGGTAGTGGTGGTGGCAGTGGTGGTGGCGACGGCGATACTGATGGCGGTAGTGTGGGCGTCGGCAGAGCAAGGGGTGGAAAATGGGCTACGGAGGGTTGCACGAGGCAAGTAGGAAGAGGGGTATGGACGCGGTCACCATGGCAACCATGGCTGGGTTTCAGGGCCCCGGCCGATGGTTTGGGTAATGTTCCGCGCCTTGGAATGGATTTCTCTCGCTTCGCTACCAAATGGGGTTAGTCAGTGCTAAGCAGACGCCTGTTCTCTCTTTTCCCTCTTTCCGTGCTCGTCCTTATTCCTTCCTCCTCCACCGGTCTATCCTCATCCCGTCGCCCCGCGCCGTAAATAAATCACGCGATACAGAACACATAAATATCTGTGCTAGTTTTGATAATGCAAACGCAGTTTGAGACCGACGTCACGGTGTCCCGAAACGGGAATGCTATCAACATAAGTTGCTCTTCTGCAGATCTTTTTCCGAGATACTAGAGTTTTTGCTTAACAGGAAATCCTACAAATTACGCGTACTATTTTATTTCGTTGACCCCTTGACGGGACAAATGTCTCTTTTTAAAAAAAGCTAATAAAAAGAATGATACAAGATTAAAAGGTGAATTTGATAAATTGTCCGATATAGATTTTTTTCGCTTTATGCTTGGAAGGGTTGAATTTTCACTGAAGAATACTTAGGTCTCGCTGATCAAAGCATTTTTCCTAAATTGCGTTGTTTTGTACGTTTGTAGCGTCCAAAAAAGTTCGAAGTTAATAACAAGTAGACCTTGGTGTTAAAAATAAAAATGTACTGTCGCATAAGCTCGTCCAGTACCGTTATTAAATGATTTAATGGCACGATGTAGCACCCCGTTGAAAAATGAGTATTTTATTTTCACTTCAAACTCCGGATAACCGAGATTCGATTAATCAACGTTTCACTGTGGTTCAATTAAATTTGTAAAACATAATTTGCATGCAAATTGATTTTATTACGATGCGATCTTGTTAAAAACTTACGGACGTCCAGAGAAGAATCAAAAACGTGTACAGTACGGCGACGAAAGCCGATCACGTGTAGAAATCCATAATTTATCGCAACAGCGAATACCAAAGTGTTCCTATCTCGAATTTCTGGTGAAAGATGGTGCGTTTGAGGCTCGCGCCGATAACCATTGACTTCGCCGCGATAAGGTCAAGATTGCCATACGTTGAAACTTGTTGATTAATTCCCAACGCGACATCGTAAAGATCCTTTTGATAGGTCGACGCACATGGGCTCTATCCGGAGTCCCTCAACGATCCCGCGCACCGAGGGAAAACTATATAGATGCAGATATATGGCAGTCTGTTTATTTTCCGGAGAGCCGCAGCGATCGACGCGTTTCACGCCGTGTCGTTTCTGTTCAATTCGTTCCGGAGCAAATATACACACTTTCCTGTGATTACTTTAATGGGGCTTTGTCTTCGAAGTGTCGAGTGACAGCGGCTACATTGCAATCATTTTTTACGGTGTGATTCTCAGTGACAATGGCATGTTGATCTTATCTCGCCGACGCTTGTCGTCACGTGGCCCAAACTAGTGCGCAACTTGTCACCGAGAACATATATAAGAACAAACACGAGCCAATAAAGTACAGTTCAAACAATTTATGGGGAAGGAAGATTATAACTTCGTTAATTGACTACTTAACACCTTAACGACGGGCGATTAAATGCTACGTCAACGCCTTGATTACGGGTCCGTATCGCCAATTACTTTCACCTATTACCAATTTGACACAGTACTCTGCCACACGTAATAGAAAGCCATACGCATTTTGACGCGGTACGCGTCATCCGTCGTTACGGTGTCAATAATCATTGCAATGAGGATCTTCATGTCACGTGACAGTAAATGAATTGCATTACTTTGCTTCCACAATGAAGAGTCGTTTGGCCGATGGCATCAAAATGACCTGTAAAGCTGTTAATTTGCATAAAATTCCGCATGCGCGAGTTTCGGCAGCACCGAAGCTACGTCCGAAGTTTGTGGAATACTATTGGGGCGAAAGTAGTGGGTTTGTTATTATATATTTCGTTTAAAGTTATATTAGTACCCTTCCCTTCCTTATTCCCAAGATGACGAAGAAGAGTAAGTTATATTATATTGTAGATAGATACATAAATATTATATATTTATATATTATATATTCTATGTACGTATGTATATATTACATTTTAATATATATATATATATATATATATATATATATATATATATATACGTACACATGTTGTACATTCATTTGTCAAAATCAAATCATAATAAATTTTGCGAAATTAGCGGGGCGACCAAGGTACCCGATTTTCGTGCTTGACTGAGGCTAAAATCGCCGCGCATGCGCGTGAAAAGATCCAACATTCCCATCATTGCGTTCGTTGCGTACGCTGATGTCTCGTGTCTTCGTTGCCCCATTGTACCGCGTTTGCTGGAAGGGGACAGAGGGCGCTACGGTGTGGACGGTTTTGCCTCAATTGAGGCAAAATTGCCCATCCCTGGTATAGATCATGGATTTAATAGCCCGCAATATGGCATAGGCCTTTGATATTGTAAAGACGATTACTAATTGATTAGAATACAATTTGAGTTGTGAATCATGGTGCTGTTTTATTTCGTTGAGAACGTTTAGAAAGTGGGAAATATTTGATCTTGAATTCTGAAGTTGGTAAAACGGTTATGGTTTGAGGCAAGGTTCTTTAAGCCTGCGTCCGCTTCCGGGGTTGCATAAATCGGCTGTGAAAGCCCCGAGGAATTTTTGCTGGCGACAGGTATTCGGTTCGCGACACAGTTTCGCCTAGTCCATCGGCTCGCTTTATTGGATAATTACTCGCGAGTAATAACAATAAGACGCCTAAGTATGGGTCATTGAGGCGGTTTCTCGGAGCGCGGGTCGTATTGTTAATTCCACGCGGCGGATTGCGGCAGCACGTTGCGCTGGCATAACGAAATCAGCCAGCGGTGCGGTGCGGTGTGGCTGATATACCGGTCTAGTCATGTACCTGATGGGCTTTCCGCTAACGAGAGTTAATTGCAGCATAAATATGCCCGTTATGAACGGGCGAAGTGATTACGATAAGCTGGAGAATTGTAACAGCGTGCCGCAACGAAGGAAACGCTCGTAAAATCATGTGGGCAAATAATGAAAACCGATACGCGTCGCGTCGCGTCCTGTCCCGTCGTCGTTGCGCACCGAAAATCTATAAACCGGCAAAACGATTTATTTGTTTCCTATCGAGTAACCGCGATCGTTACTTTATCACGCCCTGCCATTCGACACGCGCGTGCAGGCACACATGTCAACGGACCACATACATATATCACGTCATTTTTGCTCCGAATTTTCTTCGACGAAGTAATCGACAGAAAATACGAGCAAATCCTTTCAGGATTCAATTATCTTCGAGATTCAATGGATACAAAAAGAAACTGTTTAAACTTTTGACCTATTTCGAAGAATTGAAATCTTCATGAATTTATAAAAAATGGAATCGGATCGTTAGAAAGGTTCGCGCACAGTTTAATTTTACGACAAGCGTTAACTACTTCTCATGTTTTATTAATCAAATACTCAGAGAATGTTCGCTAACGATTCTAACATTAAATTATTGGTGACCACGTAAATGAATTTTATCGTTCGTTTATGAGGATTGATCGATAGTTCCTAAGTGTAAAAGTTTAGTAATCTTCCACCGCTTTCGTGGAGGTTCGGAAATTGTTATTCACCATTCATAACATTTTATACGAGCCTGAATTCATTAGACATTGGCTATCAGTGCATTGATAAGTACACGTGAAAGAAATACTTGCTCACTTTGCCAGGCATTTGACCTGAATACCTACGGCCTGTTTTCAGCTCACCCTCTCTCTTTCTATCGCCAAGAGTCGCCTTTACTTTCCTTGTCCGTCGATCTCTGTCTCTTTCTACCTCTTTTCTCTTCTCCGTTCTCGCACCGTCGCTCTGTCTTTTCTCTCCACTCTTTCGCGTACCTTTTTCCTTTAACAGTCGTGCACACGGGAAGCTTCTGGCCACTTTACATAAATAACACGGCTCATTTGTTTGCCACGTGAAATGTTAACCATAAAACTACGCCGGTACCTCGGCAAAACGATCGGTTTCGATCTACGCCGGCGCATTCGTAATTTCATCAGATTGTATTCGGTCTGCTCTAAAATAAGTACGGTTTTAAACCACCAACCATTAATGGCGAATCTCGGCTTGGAATAAATGTTGCCAATAGAAATGGGTACACTGTTTCCGGGGCAAACGTAATTTTCGCAGACATTTTTAGCTATTTGATCGAGTGATACCTGTTTTAGTGATGTCGTTAATCCTCCGTGGGCAAGCATGGTTTTTGCACCTTCCGTGGACAACCTGGCTCGTTTACGTCCATGATTAAGTTTTGTACTGCTTCAGGCTTTCATAAAATCTACAAATATTCTGAAATACGCAAGGAAGTTCATATTTTAATATACAGGATGTCCCATTTAAGTTGAGATTGTAAATAATCTCGAAGACATATGATTTAAAAATAACAAACTGACACATGTTCTTTAGTGTTTCGAGTGGGGAGTCAAATGGCGCTACTAGTTCTCTAATTCATGGACGTTTTCAAGGTTATTTCAAGGTCATATTTTTTATTTCGGAATCATATTCTACGTAAAAAAATGCACAACTTTTGTTTAAAATATCTTTTTGTAAGTTGAATATTTCTTAAGATATTTAGCTGATTTTTCATGTTTATGTCAAGGATAATTTTGTTTTTCTATTAAAATGACAACGTTACTCTCTTCTGGAAGATTTTTTATTTCATTTAAGAACATCATAATAAATGCTCGTAATTTTTACCCTCAACTTCGAGAAACTTGGTAATTAGTTTAATAAAATACTCATGAACACATAATAAAGTTCTTACAAACTTATAAAAAAATGTTTCAGTTTGTTATCTCAACTTAAATGGGACACCCTGTATAATCGTTGGGCCGTCAAATGTTTAAAGCATTAATGGGAAAAGGTTGCTGAAGCACTGAAAATGAAACAAATTGAAGAGATCAATAAAACGAACTTCGCGCCTTAAAATAGCATATAACACAAACATGTGTATTAGCGTTGTAAAATGCAAGAAGGTTGAAAGAGTACTCAATATCGTACATCTTCAGATCTTAATTTCATTAAATAAATAACGTTCATTTTATAGTATTTTCGAGTTTGCTGGATCGACAATCAAAATGTTAAACGACATTTTATTCTGAAATAGGCGACGCAGTTTAAAATAACCGCAGCTACTTTTGCTCGGAAACGATCGTTTTCTCTAGGTACAGTTGGATTTTCTATAGAAGCGACTTCTGTTCGGCTTCGTTCAGGAAACGAAACGGAAAGCAAAGAATCAAGAGGCTCGCGGAGGAGTAGAGGTCTCGCGAAACAGCTCGAGTGTCTTGTTGTCAGGCGTCTTACTGGCCGCGGCACGCGGTTTCACTTTCACGTATCGTAACAGCAGCCGATGAGTCGTAAGTACCACGGCCAAGTAAACGCGACCGATCGTCTCGTCGTCGGAGCGAATAGCCTTTCGTGCTTTCATCCACGGCTCAAATATAATGTTGACGCTCGCGCACACGTGACGGCTATCGAGACATAATAGGGAGCGCGGCGGAGAAACGTTTTCTTCTATCGAGAAACTTCTCACAATGCACGGGCGGTCGGGCGGCCCGAGTTTGTCAAGAAAACAGTCAAAGTCTCGACTCCTTTCAACTTTCGATATTCAAGCGGCGTTCGCGGCGGCTGAGACCTTGACCATTTTTCATCCAGGACGACCGAGCTAGAATGAGAGAGGGAGGCAGAGAGAGAGAGAAGGGAGGGAAAACATATTCGAGGCTTGTATTTTTCTTACGGTTCCGCGGGAGACTTGGTTCTCTAAAAGATTGCCCCTGAAATTGCATTCGTAGCTCAGACGCCATTTTCTTGCCCCGATTCAATTCCATTCCCGCGTTGGACGCACGGAAAACACGCGGACCCCGTTCGTGAGAGCGCCGGATGTACGGTTGCATTTCTTTTCGCGGAAACGGAACCGATCGAGGTAGCGGGAACCGCCGTGGAAAGCGGAAAAGTGGCACGTGGAATCGCGAGCACAAGCTCCCGGAAACGGCGGTGGAAACACGCCGGGATAATCCATATCCCCTGTTTCGATAAAGTCACGGCCGTGCCGGCTGGTTCAAGGCCACGTGTTCTCCTACGGCCTCCACTGCTCCTTGGATTGCAGTCGCGATCAGAGTGTCGCGTTTAGACGTGACTTGACCTGCCTTGACCAAGCAGCGATCGCTTTCCGCTTTCCCCTGCCATTTCAGCAGACACTGGTTCTACAGGGAATATCTGAATGAAAAACCACCATCTTCACTAACTCTAAACATGTTTCACCACTTCCTAGATAAATAGCAGTTTGCTCTTCGTCTGCACAACTCTAGTTTTACCGATGCCATCTGCATTCTGGGTCGTTTGAGACTATGCAATTTTTCATAGACTTTTATATTGTGAAACATTCCAACAATATTCTGGAGTTGTCTTTTATCTTTCTAGAATATCGTCCAATTATTTTTCAAATTCCAATTAATTACTACAGTAAGCCTGTGAGACCGTCCCAAGACTGCAGATCTGCAAAATAAAAAACATATGCATCGATTTCAACAAACAGAAGTGAAATAAAAATTGATTTCAACTCCTGCTCATTTTAATCAGTTGACAATATTGCCATGATATTCTTAAATTCTTCTCACGTTTTCACTGTTTTAAGTTTCAATTGCTAGTTTTTGTAATAAATGAAGTCTACTTATTACCTCCTCATGCTATATTATACTATTAAATTTGTAAAATTATTTATATGTTTCCAAATATTGCTAAGATTAATTTAATTTTTTCGAGCAATCTGAGAAACGTTCAGAAGAATTAAAAAAATTACATATAGATTTGTGATTAATCGGGAAGATGCCGCAACGGTGAAGTGGCATGTGGTATGGCTTGTTACTAGGAGCAGTGTTGGGATGCGGTGCATCCTTTCTCGCGCATGCGCGGCCAAAACAGTTGCGTATCTATATCATGATGACGAGGTAGTGGAGCCGTAAGACAGTTATATTGGCGGGAAAGTATCGAAACAATCTATTCCGGACAAAAAGACTTCAGGACGTGTCCTACGAGTTACAAAATGTACACAAATACACATGTTATACATTCATTTTTCAGAATCAAATCATACCAATTTTTTAAAATTCTGCTGGGTGCTCAAGGTACCCCATTTTATCGAGAATCTTACTTTACTGAGTCCAAAATCGCCGCGCATGCACGAGAAAGGATGCACTGCATCCCAACACTGACTAGGAGGTTCCCTGATTGAATCCCGGTTAACGCGTAAAGTTGTAATTAATCGGTAAATAAACTCTGGGATTTGGATATCCTTTCGAATTTGTACGCTACTGGGTACGAGAAAAATTCCATGACAGTTTCGAGTTAATAATTTATAACATTCTAAGGTCGTTAGCTGATCAGATAATAAATGTTAAATATATGTGATTACGCGACACTGAAAATAAAACGCGGCGTGAATAATAGATCTCCTCGTTCAATTATTCAGCGGTACGTTGCGAGGAAGGCGAGCACATGTTTCTACTATTTCACGGTCAAGGTGTTAAGATAATGTAGGGTCTTTGCAAATAGTTAGCTGCCCTGCGTGCAACTTAACCTCTGCACTGTGTACAACAGCAGACTTTATGCAAACGTCGCGAACATAGCAGGTGTTCTAATTTTTGCAAGGGGAGTGTGTACCGTTCTTAAGCCAAGCTATATAATTAAGCAGGAACGTGTGACGCGTTCAGAGGGGCAGATAAGCGTGTGCGTTTACGTCAGACCTCTTGCTTAGTATGCTGACCTATCCCTGGTTAGACTTCGAGGCAATTTTGTGGTTTATCGCATGATTTTTTTTTATTATTTCTCTTTTGGCAGATTTTAACGATTTTTATCAAAGCACTCTCCGTCTTCAAACTTGTCAATATCTCGAGTCATAAAATCGCGTTGCTAAATTTATTGAACACAGACTTGTCCGACGGTTCGTTCAAACCTGTCCTTAATTATTTTTGAGTACAAGTTTCTTGATTTAATTTTAGCTACGTTCGCGAAGCACACAATGTTGCTTCGAGAAACTAATTTTCCGAAAATTCTGCGGTATTGTTAAAGTTGTGACTTTGTGAAACGCTTACAGTAGTTTGATCTACTTTTACAGCGAATCATGACGCGAGACACGGTAGACGGAAGAATAGTCAAGCGAAGGAAACAAATCGGAATACACCGTTACGAAAGTTATTACAGTTACAGGTATACTATTTAGTACGGTTGACTGTCGCAACCGTGGCCATCCACAGAGGACTCAAACTGGCATTCAGCCATTATTCAGGCATTATTCAATGTATCGTTCCATACGCATAATTTATATTGCCAATGTTGTCCATTTACGCGCTTTTAGCAGGTTTCCAAAAGATCGCAGTCGTTTTCTGCGAGATTCGACGAGAAACATACAGAAAGTTACAAACTAGGAACGCCATAAAATTTTAGAAATCATTAAATTACCATTTGCAATGAAACTCAAAGACTAGAGAATAAGATTCCAAATCTAAGGTCTTGGACCCATGCATTGCCATGATTACGTCTCAATCTCTTTCAGATCGAACAAATCACAATGAAGTTCGGTCAACACTGCAGTCAACGTGTTAACCCATTGACTGCCAACTACGAGATATCTCGTAGTAAGCGTCTGTACCAAAACTGCCAGCTACGAGATATCTCGTAGTGGGTGCTGCAAACTACGAGATACATCGTACGTGGCACCCAGCATAGAAGTCTTATTTTGTGACGCCAGTTACGAGTTATCTCGTACTGTTTTTTTTCAATAAAAATACTGTAAATGTTATTGCAATATTATATCAGTAACTTAATATTATTATATTTTGTAAAACTTCATGTTTCCTTTAAAATAAAACCGTGGCGCCCAGGGCAAGACGCGCTAAATTTGCGTGGCAGTCAATTTGTTAACATATTTTCTATCTGCGATTATTCCATAATTTTTGGAAGTCTATGGCCCAAGGCTGTGAATTTTTTAATGGATCCTTCAATAGCGACAGAAACTTCAATCATAAAGGCTGTCGTTCACATAACGGCACCGAACCAACGTCAACGTATCCATTCCTATCAAAAGGAGGAAAAGTAGGGGAAAAAGAGGAGTATCGGTGCTGTGACGTTGCCGATAGGTGAACGCATTCACATTTGAACTACATACTCTCAATAACGTAATCTAGTAATGTCGTTTAGGATTATTGTGTAACAGAGGATTTTTGACTTTTCATTTGGCACAGCACAATTATTGAAAAGACTATTAACCCTTTGCGATCGGTGCCGCCACAGTGGCGGCATTTTCAAATTGTCGTAGAAGTCGGCGTCGCCACCTTGGCGGCATGATCTTATTCATGATCGTCTGAATTTGTAAAAAATTGCAATTGCATTTGAAAAATTACAAAAATTTCTGCTTTGTATGTATTATATGTACTATTAAACACAATAGATTAGCTTCAACAAGTTTTTTTAATATCCATGTATTTGCTTTAGCTCACTTATCGTTAGGGAAAAATAACTCCGGAAAGCTAAATTTGCTCCGACTATCTGGTATTCCCATCAGAGAAATTTGCCGATAACAAAGGGTTAATAATCTTCCGGTAGATAAAGAAATTGAACACCATTTTGTAATGTCCGAATAAGAGTAACGAAATGAGGAATACACGTTTCATATGTCATCGCACTGCTATCTTCAATTGTAGTCATTAATCTGACCGTGACACGGTAAAAATCGTTACAAATCCAACCGACGGAACCGAAAGAGTTCGAAATTTCAGTGTCTACGAAATAACGGAGAGTGTAACAGGAAGGAAAACGCAGAGCACGATTGGCCCGACCGCGTTGACGCAAAGTTCGAAGGCTAAATAAATACGCGTGGTCTCGTGGGTCTATGAGAATGCCGGCGATCCGATGGCTTGGCAACAACGCGCTCGGTGCAACGGTGCACCCGCTAGCCACGGGAGGCAACGTTGCAGTCGTCCGATGCACGGCCAGCGTGTACACGCGGATCGTTGCCGCGTGCGTGTGCGTGAACGCGAACGCAAACGCAAACGCGGCCCGCAGCCGCCGCCGCGCCGTCGAGAGATCGAAAGAGCGACCGACCGAGCTGAACGACTGACGGACGGAACGTTTCTGAACGCATCGACGACGAGAGCGTTCTCGCGTGTGTTGCCTTGCGCTTATGGGGCACGCGCCCTCTCGCGAATCAAGTGCACTCTCAAGGCTGCCTTCAGAAATTTCCTCTGTCCTCGTTTGAAAAACTCCCAGAGACACGTGTTTCCGCGCGAATCGGTCCGTACGGGAATAGTTTTCAGTGCGTACACACCGACCAAAGCTCCCGGCACTCTAAAGGCCGGGTTATACACATCCGTCCGATATCGGACGCGTTTTTAGGGTGTTTATACATTTCCCTCCGAACTTTGACGTAACTTGTGATGCGTTCGAGATGTTGTAAAGGAGAGCTACCGATAGTTTAGCTAAAGGAGTTGTGGAGCCCATATGGCCTCCCAGACTCGAAGAAAAAGAATCGTTGAGAAGTCGGACGCCGATTTCCTATTGCGAACACTACCATTTATACCTGGGTAACAATATTCGGTCTGATCCGAACTTCGGACATGTATAATCCGACCTTAATACTCTCCATCGTGCTTTTACAGTACGCGCAACAAACTTGTTCTCTCGATCCATGTTCGCAACAGCGAGATCGTACGCCATCGTGCAGGGATTGCACAGATTCCCGAATAAACAGTCTTGAAGTCGTAGCGGTGAATGATTTTCAGCTAATTATGACTACCATCGCACGATCCCGCTCAAATGCGAGTCGTTACCTGAACCCGGCGCAATTGGAACAACTCGGCGGACGTAAGAAACCGCTCGTCTAAGCAGCTCCGCGCTTCTTGCGAGGATACGAGCAACGTTTCATACGCCGCACGAAATATCTGTGCTGAAGCCACTGACAAGGTATATAGGTAACGTATGTCTGCGCGGGTCGGTTTTATTCGAGACCTACTCGAGATTCAATTGGAGGAAACGAGGGAAGCTCACGGAAAGCAAAACAGTGTATTCGACCGGGCGAGGGACTTTCGAAACGCTTTGGGCACTTTCGTGCATTGCGAAAGATTCAAACGGAGGCCGGAGAAGAATGATTTGGGTCGTGACCCAGATTTGCCATTCTGTTTCGCGCTCTTTCTCGCTCTTTCCCGACGTTTTTGCACCGTCTTCGTTCCCGCATCGTGCTCGCTCGTTCTCTCGCCGCGCATTGCTACATCGCCGAACGCCGTAATTGGCCCCGGTTGATCGGCCGTCTCTCGCACAGGGATTGCCGGCGATTTAACAGCGTCGCGAAGTCGAACGCAAACTGTCGAAACGCTCCAACGGATGCATCATGCATCGTACACGGAACCGGCGCGGCGCAATTAATTTTGTGTAGTAGTAAACGGGGCCAAAGATCCTATTAGCGCGACGCTGTAGAGTTCGATGGAAGGTGGTTCGCCCCTTATAGTTCATCGGTCCGTACCGTTTGTCATGCAACAGTGGAACGTTGCTACAATCACACAGACCCTTGACATCGAATTAGGACCACTCAACGGTATCTACGTTTTTCTTGATGAAACTTCAGTGGCGAAGTTGTTGCCGCATTCTTCGTGTCTTCATTACGCGTTCTTGTTTTTAAACCAGGTGTTCAAATGATAATACTAGATTGAAAACTCTTGGAATGGGATTCGAGTAGTTACTGGAGTCGCTGCAACCTAATTGTTTGGGAGTGTATCAAATAAGTTTCACAATTTCATATGTACATTACAATTTTTCTTGTGTCACAGTTGGAGAAAACTGTATAAAAAAATGAACACCAGGAATGAACATTGGAAATAGAGATATATCAAGCTATTATGTCTTATATAATTATATTTATAAATACAACAGACAATTTTATACGTATAAAGTTTTCCATGTCCCTCGAACTTGTTTTCCATATTGGCAAATTTAAGAGACAACGGCTTGAAAAATAATTTTGTTATAATAAAATAGTTGGTTTGCTCTACCACATGTTCTATACTTTGGATATTTATTTACATAATATTTATTCCTTTAAAAAAATATTTCAAACGAGAAACATTTTAAACGAGGATCGGTGTAAGTTACTTCGATACCCGTCAGACGAAAAGAGTGAACTAGGCACATCAAGAGCTCAAGCAAACGAGGTGGAGAAGTAAGCGATGCGATGGAAATGTTGCGAATGACTACGCTAACATTTATCCGGGGGTAAAAACCGTTGCGCTAATCCGGGTTTCCCTTTAACTTTAAATCAACGAATCATTACTACTCGAAAAGCTCCGGGGCTCCTTCCAACTTCTGATTAGTGAAATACGTATATAGGTATGATCAGTACATTCTACTAATTGGAAAGTCTGGCGGTTTCCTGCAGCTATGATAGGTTAGACAAGTTCACAAGTTAATTCAGCCATAACTTTGGTATCGTGCTACGCAAATATTGGCAACGGAAAAATTGCAATAACGCGATAAGTAAGAGCAACCAATGCAAATTTACTACGAAGAACGGAATTGTGCCTACAACAAAACGGATTTCAATTCGAACATTTGATGCGACTTTTTTACGAAATCGTTTGGGTTCATTTAGTCAAGGTTTCTGAATTGAATGTAATTTCGAGTCTTAATAATAAACACAAGTTATTATCACCCATTCAAGCAGATTGTCATGTTTTGTTGAAATTTTCATCTCTTCGCCTTCGAGGTCATCCCAAGGTCATGGTATACTAGGACGTTGAATTCGTCTTGACACGGGCTATAATACTGTTAAGTCAAAAATACAAAGTTCCATTTAAAAAAATTAAGGTGACCTTGACAATACTATAAAAAAAAAATTTTTCGAACTTTTTTTATTACAATATATAGCCAATCGAAAACTGATCAACTTTTGTTGAAAATATTTTTCGTCAGATTATCGAAAGCACTTAAAAATCGTGAAAACTGTTACGTGGGACACCCTGTATATGCGTTTTCAGATTCTCCAATGGTTTGTCTTAAAATAAATGGATAACACGTTATAAATGATTAAATTTCTCTTCAGACATTTTATAATAGATGTTTTAAGAGTAACATACTAATTGGATGAAAACTTGGAGTAACGTATGTAGGCTTCGTCGGATGACTTGAGTGGGTTAAAAGGAATGGATATAAGCAAGAACCGATTCTCCTGAATCGGTTACTCAAAAGCTACAGATTCGTGGTACGTATTATGATCGTAGTTGCAACAAACGACAAGACCCGAATCACGAAAGTAAAATTGTGTTTGCATCGTTTTTCATTGCACTTGCTCCATCATCGGTTAGGGGCAAAGAATGTCTTCTTCGGAAGAAATGAGTCACATTTAAACGGTGCTACAACGGACAAGAGTGTCTTGTTCTCGCTTCCGGAAATCCTCACGCGAAATTGACGCTTTGGAAGGACGCCAGTTCATCCGTGCGTGTCCGGAGCGAGTCATCTCCTCAGAATCGACAGCGACGTCTTCCGCGGGATCGAAGATGAGGCGGATGACGGCTGTTCCGAGTGATTAATGTCGTGCAGTCTCTCGAATCAGTTACCGTGTTTACCGGCGCGATGTCTACAACTTGTTGGACATCGCCGCGAGTCGTGACTAGATACGTACGAAACTTACTCAACACCTTTGGTAAGTCGACAAGGTTTCGCGGGACTGTATTATGCAGTCGGTCGCGGCTGTGCCTCGCCTCTGATGCCGGCTGAAAAAGTCGCACACGCGCGCAACCTGCAATTTGCCGATCCGCGCGCGATTATCGCGCGGAAACAAAACGGGATTGTACGGTATCATAATGACCGTGTGTGACTTTAACTTTGAATAATGCAAGGACACCTATCTATAGTTGTATGCACAAGGATGCACTCGCGTACTCCTTTTATTATTACATTCTCGTGGACGAGCTGACATATTTTATAGAATAGCAGTTCTAATTATAACTTCATGAATGAAAATGACCGACGAAGATAATTATTTATGCAAGCGCGCTTGTACAATGTGCTCTGTAGTTTACAGGAAACCTGCAGAAAATTTATTCATGTTAACATTCGAAGAATGTTTCTTTCTAGTCGAGAGTCTTAATACTACCGTCAAAATTACAGATTTCAGGATTTTTTCTTTCACAATCTTGAAATTATAGACATATTTCTTATAGAGTGTTACTAGTTAATTCCAACCAACTCAATATCCCATAAGACCTAACAGGAAATTTCGCGCTTTTCGTGATCAGAAAATATTGTTTGTTCTTCCAACGAAACGAACATGCTTGACTTTTATTTCGGCGTTTCGAAAAACAGACCTTCGACGGTATTGCACCAAGAGTCAATGCTACATATCTTCTGGAGAGTTTCCAGGGGCAACCAGGAGCCACAGCAAAGTAATGATCTCTTTTTTTGGAAACATTCCAATGTTTCTCGATTCGATAGTTCTTACATTTTCCAGAACCTGCGATATTTTACGTACAGAGGAACTTCGGCTTGTATTGTTTCATAATATAGACTCGGGTTCTTGTAATGATACCCTCTTCGGGTGTTACCTAAAATATAGCCAACACCCCTCAAATTTACTACTCGAAGTTTCTATCTTACAATTAGACTGCGGGTTTTTATAGAAAATAAAAATTGTCTTGACTGCAAGAGACAGGAGCTACACAAATATATTCTTAATAATTTTAATGTGCTGAAAATGACGCAACCCTATCTTTAAATTCTTTAAATGTAGGTATTGTCTTTTATCTGATCTATTCACTTATATCATGAATGCGTCAAATCCACAGTTTACTCACGATGTAACAATTCTATAAACATTTTTGCACCGAAACGTACATTTCACTCCACTTTATCATCAAAGTACAATATTCGCAGAGATGAACGTTGTTTTCGTTAATACATTCGCAATTATTTTCATTCGTTTTTCTTCAAACAATCCGTGTTAATTCATAATTCATGTTTGACTTGAACATGGAAAATTCATGCTGATAAAAATAAGTAAAATTGCGTTCATTGGATCTGCGATTCTCGGTGTCACTGTTTTAATTGCGTATCGGATATTGGATCACTTGTGTGCAGGTAATTCGATAGCCTATATTTTTAAGCGCGTATATTAGCACATTCTTTTAAGGGAGGAACGTACAACTTCCTTTCCCGGTTCTACATTTAAATTAATTAACGTAATCCGATACGTTATGGCGGCCGTGTAGAAGCACCACGTTCCCGTGCACAAGTGATCGCGCAAAATTGCACCGGTTCACGTGTGGGTAGGTCGCGTTATATTTATAATTTAATTTGCACACGTGTATACTTGTTCGGCCAGCGATATGTAGTCATATTCGCTCGGCTTTTGTCGGCCCCGTTAGTCACTTTTCTTCTCCTCTTCGCTGTTACGTATTGTATCTCATAACAGAGCCGTGTAATAACCTATCTCCACCTTCTATCGTTCATCGTATCATTCCGACGCAAACGGGACGCGAAGAGAGAAAGAGAGAGGGGATGTAGAACAAGAGAGGAGAGGTGGCGAGAGGCACGAGTGTACAACCGGTGCGCCATTAGTATTTGTGGCTAAACCTCCTTACCTATTCTCCCGACAACAGTTTCCTCAGCAAGCGTCAAACAACACGATAGCTTTTCGCTGCTAATCTCTCGACTGAGAACAATGCTACGCCAATTATCGAATAGAGCTTACCGATGTACTCGAAATCCGAGCCCGTCGAAAATCGTTACAATGAACCGAGTCGAGTATTCGACCATTGAAGTCGACCGAAAAGAAAGCAACCTAGCAGGCTCACTGAATATTCGAATAATCGGATAGTTTTATACAAAATGAATTACATCGTGTTCCGATTTTCAGCATTTATTACGAGAAAGCCTGCAAGCGTTTACGTGCATTGAAACATTGAAACTGGTGTACAATTTGTGCACCACGTACACAAAATAATGGACATTCTATAGGTAACGCGAATTTCATTCCATGTTTTCGGAAAGTGGAACGCGAAAACATAATCATAACCGTTCGTTTTCTATATTGTGCTACATGTTGTAGATACATTCGAACATATAGGGTGTATTGTTTAGTAATCTTGAATTGCCAGATATTCCATCGCGAAACTTATTATAATTTTCTTCCGAATAGAGCCAAAGGACAAATTATTTTATTGCACCGAGCACCTGGTCTCACTCTGACCTTCACGTAGTTCCAATCAGGACCAATCATGCAGTCCGATGTTGGCTGCACATAGGCACATCGGAAAACCCTGATTTTCGTTCTTGTCGAGCGTTAAATGAATAAAAAGCAGATTGAAGAAACAAATATTCTGCCAATGGTGAGTGATTGAAAACATGCATTGTTTTCCTGCATTCAACTTCCAAAATTCAAAGAAAATTCAATATTAATTTAATTTTTCAGTTAATTTATATGAATTGACAAATTTGTTTATTCAACGAAAAACTATGGATAGTTTTAAAAACTACATTTTAGTAGTTTTAGATAGACGTAGAAAACTTTTTAGATTTTACGCTTCGAATTTTGGAGTTTGGTCCAGTGGATCGGAGCACCGTTCGATGTAGCGATCGAATCGCGCGGCGATGGGAGCTTCATTCGCTCCGCAATTAATTACCGAGCGTGGGGCACACGATCGACAACGTCTCGGGAACCGAAAGCAACACCCAATTACCGTATCCTGTTCAGGATCGGCGGATACGATACTTTCTTCGTCGATTTTTTGAATCCGTCGTTCCCGCGTTATGGTTTCCCGGGTCCCGGTACAATTCTCGCGCGCGTAGCAGCAGCATTATCGTGGCGCACGCGGTCGCTCACGAATTCGGAGTAACGAGTAAATTCCGATAAGTTACCGGTGTGTCGGAAACTTTGGAGGGACGCGGTGAGGAAGAGGACGGGCGAAGCGAGGGGGGGGACCAGAGAGAGAAAGAGAGAGAGTGATATGGGGGGTGAAGGGGGTGGTGTGGAGCGGCGAAGCACGACGGCTTGTTTCAGAGGGGAAAGAGCGGGTACGCGAGACTGCTAGGGCGGGTGGACTATCGAGAAGCGCGGGGCGGGGAAGGTGAGCCGTGTGTTCGTGAGAGGGAAGAGCAAGAGGCAAGAGAGGGTGGCGGCTGCGAAGCATTGGCTTTGCGAGGGCGTGCGGGATGGTGCGGAGGAGGAGGTGCCTGACGGAGCGCGGTGGGGTAGGGAGGGAAGGAGCGCGCTATCGGCGAGCGCCTCGGTTCGGCCGAGTCGGTCGAGTCGGCCGACGTCGGCCTCGATCAGCCGCTCGGCGCTCAGTTCGAGTCGGACCTCCGTCGTAGTCGGATCGTGTCATACTGCCACGCTGTCTCTCTCTTTCTCTTTCTCTCTTTTTCTCCTTCTCTCTTTCTCTAATTCCCTCCCGCGGGCAGCACGCGCGCGCGAGCGAGCAGCGCGTCTCACGGTGTGTATATGTGTGTTCCCTGTTCTACGTCTGTGTCCCCCCCTAACCCCCGCGACGACAACGAGTTCCGCCCAGTGAGAAAAGAGTCTAGTCGAGCCGAGCTTTCCTGCAAACAAGACGCGTCCTCGACACGGCAGTTGTTTGTTTTCTGGTCTCGCGGTGTCGTGGTTGACACAAACAGCGAAGCCGAACGAGGAAAGGGTCCCGTGGCGACGCGCGTCGCGAGGAGAGGAAGAGAGACAACGAGGAGAGCCCGCGTGTACATTACCGTCGTGTGCAGCCACTTGGTTGTCGTTGTGTTCGTCACCCGGCGACGTTTGTCGTCGACGTGGTCGTCATCGTTGTTGCTGGTCCCAAAGTGTTTCCAGTCGACGAAAGGAGAGAAGTAGGTTAGCACACCGGCGCGGCGGCGGCTTTCGCGTCCGCGGTAAAACGTCTATCCTCGGTACACCGCTTCTCTACGCCTTTTACCGGGCCAGTCCCGCGCGAGTGTACACCGTCCTGATCTCCGGTGATGTTCAACCAACGCGCACTTCTTTTACGTAACGAAAGCGCGTTAGAACGCGCGCGTGCGCTCTATATAGAGTCCGTCTCGGTTTTTGTCCTTCTCGTTTCTCGGTTGCGATTTCGAGCGAGAATCTTCGATCATCGTTAGTACATTGTGTTCCTCGTGTACGTTCGTGTTCCATCGGACCGACCGATCGGTCGTTTTCGTCTGGTTAGCCCAGTGTTTCTTGCAAAGGTTCTAGGTGTCGCGGGATCGCGCTCTTTAACAAACCGCTCTTCGATAATCCCCCACCTCCCGCATAGTGCGTTTCGATTTTCCCGCTGTCTCTCCCTCTCCACACGCCGGTTAGTTACTCCGATATAATCGAGACCGTTCGATTTCTTTCGATTCTCTCGAAGCGTAGCCGTTGACGGAACGGGGCGCGCGTCGACTGTCCCGCGTACGCGTCAGTTCCTGCCGAGTATCCGTCGGGTGCGGTTGCGAGAGTAACGTTCGTGCTTTTCAGTAAAAGGAGTATTCCTCGTCCCGGATACAATAGCCTAGACGATTTCTGTACACACGCGTAGAGAGACGTTGGAAACCTGGCGCTATTCAATCAACGGATTCGTCCGCCGCATCGAGTACTCTTCATTGATGCAGCCTCGTATTGTTTGTGGTGCTTCTCTCTTCGTGAAAGGTGTGCTTCGTTTAAACCTGCAAGGTGGTGCGACTGTTTCTCTCTATGTGCGTGATTTGAATCAGTGATTCGAGAGAAACGGCCGATATTGTTCGGCGATCGGTATAATAAATAAAAAAAAAGAAGAGAAAAAGTAAGAAAGTAATGTAAAAAGAAAATGAAAGTGAGAGTTTTATTGTAAGTGTGCAGTACTACGTTTGTCGTTCACTGTGGATTATTGGATATACTTTACGCTCTCGTCCCAGCGACCTGCCGACGGAGCGCAACACATCGCCGTCGCACGATTTATGTAAGTAACAGAATTACTTGCATATTATCATAATGCTAAACCTACCACGATCGAATCACCAATTTTCTATTTCACGATTATTGAAATTATAAATACGCATTTGTAAGAAATTACCGAAATCGCTTCCTTATTTAAGCTCATATTATGATGAAAACCGTACAATGTTCAATTAAATTCAATGTTCTTACTTCCCCAATGCGTTTTTTATTTTATATGTTTTGTACTTGGTAAGTTTAGCGTTGAACGTTCCTTTCGAGATTGCGATCGATACCGATACTACGGTCTGTGTCGTGAGCAATGGTTGAAAACATTTATTATATCCGCTTCGGTTATTGAAACAGTTATAGAGAACCGAAATCGTTTTATAAATCTTTGTTGGTAACATTTTCGTACAATACATAGTTTAGAAGTTATTCAAACTTGCTTAGGAGACCCTGTATATCGGTTCTCACTGACTGACGTAACCCAGAAAAGAAAAGTAACAGTTACAGAATCGTAACCGATCGATGTAAGTCAGAAACGATATATATATATATATATATATATATATATATATATATACCTTATAACAGTTATGAGACCTTTTTGATTCTCCATAACTGTTTCAGGTGGAATCGATATACGTATAATAGGTTGAAAAAGTTATTTTCGGAACCTTTTAAATTCCTGATCGTGAGTGATATCTGGTCTACGGTGGAGGGTCTATCGTTTCCGATGGTTTCCGGGAAACTCTGATCCGTGTTTACTGTTTTCGTGAAAATGGGTTTTCCTTGAGTCGTTGTTTACCTTTTTGTATCGAATCTCGAGAATCGACGAAAGACGAGGCTAACGAGCGTGTAGCCACGAATGAAAAGAACCTTCGAGCGGTTGCGTCATCGACAAAGTCGTACGTCGCGGACAGGTTCGTATTTCGAGCGCAATATTCGTTACCAACCTTCGAACATCGTCGCCTCCGGTGACACGATCGAAACGACTCTCGATATGTACTATCGTTTTCGTTACATTGTGCCGGGTAGATTGGAGAAGTTTTGTCTCTTTTGATCGGTACATAACCATGTTTGGAGATTTCCATAAACCCTAGCGTCCTGTCACATTCTCTACGAGAATCGGATGGAGAAATCGGAAACGGTGACTGTTGAATATGTGTGCTGGAATTTTGGCGTGGATATTGATGGCGTAGGTAGCCGTAAACACGTTCAGCGCCCACTCCACAATCATAAAAATTACACAAAATCAAAGCAATATATTTAATAAAACAAAAACTACGAAGTTTAGTTTTGTGATATTAATTACTGTTTTTAACCTCTTCTATTCCTCAGATCGTAAGGAAATTTTGTACACTCAATCTACCAACGTAAAAATTAATTTTCACTTATGTATGAATAATTCCGTCACCCAGATATGACATGGCGCTGAACGTGTTAAAGGTGATTATCAAAGTGGTGTAAGTCAAAATTCCAAATTGGTAAGCTATCTATTTATTAAATCAGACGCAAAAGTCTAAACATCTCGATAAAGCAAGACACGACTTGCTTCACTTTCATAATCCCCGGCACATGTAGTGTATATAAACAGCTCCAAAAAGTTCAAACTAGAGTGCGGATTTTTATGCAAAATAAAAATGTTCCGCTTTGATTACAAGAAACAGGTGTTCGGTAAAACATCATTTCATCTTTTAAAAATTTCAATTATTTGGAAATGGTAGAATAGTTGCTTTAAATAGTTTGAATGTTTTTAGTTTGTATATAGCCTACAGATCTTTGTTACAAATGCATAAAATCCGCGGGTCTAGTTATAACACTTCTTTTTAATTCTTGATGCAGTAAAGTTTCTAAAACACGAGAAACAATTTTTTATTCTATCGAATACTATTAATTAGTATTCAAGGAATATTTATGGCCATTTTTCTTGTCTGAAAAAGTGTGTAAAAACAACTGCTATACCAATGCTTCATGGAGTTATTTTTATAATATCATAACCTTTCTTTATAATCCACTGATGAACTGTAAAAAACATGAAGCGATAGAATGTTCCGATCAACTTAATATCTTGATACCGTGGAACGTTTAAAAATCGTTTTTAACCGTTCCACGGGATATCGATGCCCTGGGAATAATGATTAGGTTAGGGGCCAGTTTCGGGTAGTAGGGAAATTGAATTGGCTTCGTTACTGCTCTTGGCAGCAATCATGGCAGTCGAATATAATACGCAACCACTATAAACTCCGTTCTGATGACTGTAATCTCGCGGGTCCGACGGGACTGTATTTGTAAACAAATTTTTTCGGCAATTTCGGATACGAAATATTTTTTCACGTCACGCTGACTTCATTTATTTTCGCTTGTTCCGGATGAAGTTGGTTCGGTCAACCTTTTATTGAAACTCGTATCGTAACGTTACACGTGAAGTGTCATTTTATACGGCATTTTATTCGCGACAGCTTGTTACCGTTTTAACGGATCATTTGTAAAAAGAAAAGTTACATACGGTTCCCATAGGATTGAAAGAAACGATAATTATTTAAAGAATAGAAATACATCTGCCAAAATTAGTAGAGTACAGATGACACGCGGCTGAATGTCGTAATCGATGGAGTACAGTGGCGTGCAAAAGTATCCGGACACCCTTTAAAAACGAATAACTTTGTCAAAATTAGTTCAAACGGCTTGAGTTTTTTTTGAGATGTTAAAAGGTTTAGTTTACTCGGTAGCGTGTAAATAATTATTTATACAAATTGCTAATGGTCGAAATTGTGAAGAAAAAAGTAAGTCATGATTTTTAACTTTTTTATCAGTGCCTGTGATGAAAAATTTAAAATATACCTTTTGTAGATCTTTATAGGTTATACAGGGTGTCCCATATAAATTGGAACACCTAAATATCTGTCGTATTTACAGTCCTATCAGAAAACTTCAGAGGACAAAGTGACACTATTTCAGGGGGCAAATATAAAGGTAAAGAAAAAAATTTCTTATGTCGTGTTTTTTTAATGAAATTTCAAGGTCACCGATGTTTTTTTTTAAAAGAATAGTATATTTTTTTACGACAGCATGATAGACAATAAAAAACTGAATTTAGTGGATACCACCTTTTTGACCTTGAAATGACCTTGAGCAAGAATAATCATGTTGGAGCGGATAAAATGTAGAAGTTTAAAACTAACGTATTTTAGCAAAGATTACGCGTTGTTTACGGCGGGTTGATCTTTACATATCATAATAAATGTTCGAAATGTTGACCATCCTCATTTATGCAATATTGCAATATTGCGTTAAATGATCTGTAGGCATTGTCGATTTCCTGAGACGTAATTGAAGCACATGCTGCAGTAATCCTTTGCCGCATATCCTCTGGCCTTTCACGTTTCGAATAATGCAGAAGGAACAACGTACTTATTCTAACCGATTAACGTTCTGTTAACGATCTCAATGATACATACTCTAAGATAATCATACGCTGTTTACTATGAAAAATATTTCAAACATTTATTGTGGTTTGTAAAGGTCAACCCGACGTAAACAACGCGTAATCTTTGCTGAAACACGTAAGTTTTAAACTTCTACATTTTATCCGCTCCAACATGATTATTCTTGCTCAAGGTCATTTCAAGGTCAAAAAGATGGTATCCACTAAATTCAGTTTTTTATTGTCTATCATGCTATCGTAAAAAAATATACTATTCCATTTAAAAAAACATCGGTGACCTTGAAATTTCATTAAAAAACACGACATAAACAATTTTTTTCTTTATCATTATATTTACCCCTTGCAATAGTGTCACTTTGTCCTCTGAAGTTTTCTGATAGGACTGTCAATACGACAGATATTTCGGTGTTCTCATTTATGTGGGACACTGTATATATGCGCAAAGTTTCATCGAAATCGGTTAATGTTGTTATAAGCTACGAACATTGCAAGATGGGAGCTTAAAGGTAAAAGTCGCAGATTTTCGATCTTTCCAGGGAATTTTGTCCTTATAGAATCACCTTTAAATGTTTGTAACACATATCGACGTTAACCGATTTCGATGAAACTTTGTACATTTACATAACTTACTTAGAGCTATAAAACGTGTCTTTTAAATTTTTGTTGCAGGCACAGATTAAAAAGTTAAAAATCGTGACCTTTACTATTTTCGTCGCAATTCCGACCAATAGCAATTTGTAGAAAAAATTATTTACACGCTACCCAGTAAACTAATGCGTCTAACATCTCAAAAAAACAAGCCGATTTAACTAATTCTGAAAAAGTTATTCCTTTTTAAAGAGTGTCCGGATACTTTTGCACGCCACTGTATATTCATTGTTATGCTCTATGCAGGACAGCTCCGGTTATGGTACAATAAGATCGGCATTTTATACACTAAATTTAAAATACGATCTCTGCGAATCCATTCTCTTTCGCACGATGTACAATGTACGAATGAATATCGCGTAATCCGATTCACAACTGTTTGAGAGACTACACATATTTACAGTTCATACAAACGCCGGAAGATTAATCAACAAAACCATCGAGGAAGTTTATCAAATTAATTGTGTTTCTGCCGTATCATCGCTGAGATGAACACAAATTATTAAAATAATTTGTACAGCATGTAGCTTCGGTGTTTCACTCCAAAATGTGAAATTTTTATTGGATTACAATTAAAATTTAGAATATTTGAGATAGAAGTCTTTGGTAGATTATTTTAATTTAAAAGATTAGTTTCAGCGAACGAGAGTTCGCGGAACATTGATATTCTAGTGGAGACGTCGTAGAATTAAAAAAAAATGGGGGAAACGTTTCCCGCGCGACGACCTAGTAACAACCATTGTAGTTCCACTTTCATTCGGTTGGCTGGAAATTGTTCCCAGAGTTTCTAATCGGTTAAGTCCGACGCTGTAGGAGTGGTTTTAATCATTTCGCGTGTAATACGAGTTCGAGAAACGTCAATCGCCGTTCGACGATCTATTTAAGATTCCTCGAACGTAAATGTTATCTTATCGGGGAAAAGAATGTTCCCAGGGAACGAAACTCGCTACTAAAAGTCGCGTCGCAGCAGTCGTCGTCGCCGCGTCTCGATCTCTTTTATTCTCCCATTGTTTACGTTCTGTATCGCGCCATTGCCGGAGAGTTATTACGAACAAGTGCAATGTCATCGGTGTCGAAATCGCGCGGCGCGCGCATGTCGGCCAATTAAGTCTGCGTTCGGCGAAATATCTCGTGAAACACGCACTTCGCATCGAATTAAAAAACCGATCCGAAACCCGACCGAATCAATTTTTATCACCGTGGAACGGAACAGTAACAAAGTTCGTTTCAGTTATGCTATTGATACTTTGAACTCCAAATATTTCACTGTCGGGTAAACAATATTTGCTTGCTCCATTCGAGATGAATAAAAAAAGAATATTCCAGTTTCATCGGCGTCCATTTCATTTTCTAGCGATGTTTCATATTACAGGCGGCCCTCGACTTTCGCACATTCTACTTTCGCACAATTCGCTATTTCGCACATTTTTGAAGATTTATTTACTATCATGGAAGAATGTGATCCCAATGGAGAACGTATATCTCAAGTACGTAGGGCAATTGAGAAAGATACAGCATGTTATAGAAATCTTTATCAAGAAAAGAAAAAAATGGGTGGTATTCAACTAACTCTTGACAACTTTAGAAAGGAAACACCCGAAAGCACTTAACACGCCTCTTTAACTTCATTATGTATACATATTGATAGATAAATACTTTATTTGCTTGCAACCATAGATATAGTCACTAACATTTTGTACAATTGTCTTCCAATGTTCTACATTGGATTGGATTGCTTTTACCCATAACTGTGTTTTTCTTCAACAAAATGAAGCTCAATTAATGCATAAACTCAAATTTGCTGAAATTGTGACGTGCGCCGTTTTTCCTTGCAACCACAGATATAATATAAATGTATGTAGAGAAACTTCTGTGATTTATTCGAACTGACTAATCTTTATGCCCACGCTTGGGCCCTTCTGTCCTTGGGAAAAACCTCCCCATAAACCTTAAGCACTGAAACCTAGATGCAATGGTATCGTTGAATTCTAACAGACAGGAACAAATAATTAGTTTTTATTTCATGTAAAATCATGATGAAGTAGAAAGTCGTACTTTCCTTTTTAATTCAATAGATACGTACATTTTTGCGGGCGTCACGCGATACCAACTGGAAATGTTTACAGTAGCATAACATCTCTACGAGCCACCGTTTTGATATGACATAGAGGAAAAAGTCACGCGAAAACCCCTAGCCACGAAACGCGTTAAGTAATACAATCGAACCACGCGTACGGGTTAAATTAATTTTCATCAGTCTGCTTACAAGCGGAGAAACGTTGTTTGCATAATAAACGATCGCACGAGCCTCGTAATATTCTTCGACACAGGGGGATTGTGATAAAATAGAGAAGAGAGGGAACGCATGAAAAATACAAGGTAGTCCGACGAATGGAGTCGTACTCGCGTGGATGTTTGACGAGCCTGCATGGAAATGAGATTAAATTGAAAGGTCCCCTAGATACGAGACGAAATTCCAGAAAGTGTAATTAAATATGAAGGGAACTTTTAATACGTAACCGTTTCACCTACACAGAGGCAATCTCTCGCGAATCCGTTCGAGTTCTTCTCCTCCCATCTCCCCTCTCTCTTTCTCTCTCTGTCAGGGGGGGGGGGACGTTTTCGAGTAATCGGACAAAAATTTTAACGACGCGTTCGAACAGCTGCAATTACGCGGCGCCAGGCCTCCTTTTTAATTGTATTTTAATGATGCTTGCGCACGCTTTAATTGACAACTATTGAATGTCGAGTTTATCGAACCGGCGGGTATAAAAAGCGCCGGTGCGGTGGACAAGTCACGGTCCGAAAGAAAATGCTCTTTATCATCCCGATAATTGTCGTTAAAGTGTGCACGTTTACGCGAGAATCCGCGTCTCTTGGCAGAAGTTTATAAAACCAATTTCATTTATTTGCTCGAGAAATTTAATAAACTTGATTAACGGTGTTTCGCGGTTCTCCTCAGTTTTTCTGTTCGACTCGTTCTACCATTTTTTATTTACTGCCGATTCTCTCCTGCACACGGTTTAAGCGATCGTTGCGTAAGATATAAAATTGTCCAAAAATAATTTCAATCAATCGGCAAACGGTTATCGACACGGGGATGAAAATGAAACTTCAATTAACGAAACACATTGTTTCGTGCGGGGCTAGAGTATCGCGCGCTAATTATTCGTATCAAATTTACCAGTCTATTATATAATAAATTTTATGATTTCGGCTCAAGGTTCGATCACATTTAGATTGCGCCGAAATCATAAAATTTATTATACAGGGTGTCCCACATAAATGGAAACACCTAAATATCTGTCGTATTTACAGTCCTATCAGAAAACTTCAGAGGACAAAGTGACACTATTGCAAGGGGCAAATATAATGGTAAAGAAAAACATTTTTTATGTCGTGTTTTTTAATGAAATTTCAAGGTCACCGATGTTTTTTTCAATGGAATAGTATATTTTTTTTACGATAGCATGATAGACAATAAAAAACTGAATTTAGTGGATACCACGTTTTTGACCTTGAAATGACCTTGAGCAAGAATAATCATGTTGGAGCAGATAAAATGTGGAAGTTTAAAATTTACGGGTTTCAGCAAAGATTACGCATTGTTTACGGCGGGTTTACCTTTACATATCATAATAAATGTTCGAAATGTTGACCATCCTCATTTATGCAATATTACAATCTTGCATTAAATGATCTGTAGGCATTGTCGATTCCCTGAGACGTAATTGAACGTCGAACGAATTTATACAAGGAACTCTTACTGGTATAAAGTATGCTGCATTTTTACGCCAGGATTTGTCGGGCCTTTTAGAAGAAATTACGTTATTCGATCGGGAGCGTATGTGGTTTCAACATGATGGTTGTCCAGCGCATTATTCTAAAGTTGCTAGAACGGTGCTAAATACGAAATATCCTGGACGCTGGATTGGGCGACGAGGAACAATTCCATGGCCAGCCCGTTCTCCGGATCTGACACCATTGGACTTTTATCGATGGGGCAAGATAAAATGTATTGTGTACAAAGATAAACCTACAACGCCAGAGGATATGCATCAAAGGATTACTGCAGCATGTGCTTCAATTACGTCTCTGGAAATCGACAATGCCTACAGATCATTTAATGCAAGATTGCAATATTGCATAAATGAGGATGGTCAACATTTCGAACATTTATTATGATATGTAAAGGGCAACCCGCCGTAATCAAAGCGCAATCTATGCTGAAACACGTAAGTTTTAAACTTCCACATTTTATCCGCTCCAACATGATTATTCTTGCTCAAGGTCATTTCAAGGTCAAAAAGGTGGTATCCACCTTTAAATTCAATTTTTTATTGTCTATCATGCTATCGTAAAAATAATATACTATTCCATTTAAAAAAACATCGGTAACCTTGAAATTTCATTAAAAAGCACGACATAAACAATTTTTTTCTTTATCATTATATTTACCCCTTGCAATAGTGTCACTTTGTCCTCTGAAGTTTTCTGATAGGACTGTAAATACGACAGATATTTCGGTGTTCTCATTTATGTGGGACACTCTGTATACTTCATTTTCGATCGAGAGGAATTTCACCGTTACCAGTCTATTGTTCGATACAAAGCATCATAGAAAATATTCACCTCGTTCGTGCTAATTGTTCGTGCATCGATGTTCGAAAAGTTCGCCGCTTAGCAGGGGATCGTTGTCTATCGCGTTTCAATTGAATTTCTAGAATTCTTTTTATTGCGGCTGCTCATTTGTCAATTTACGGTCGGAGTTCTTCCAGCGATACCATCTAGTGTACTTCCCGATGGTCTTATGATGAAGCGAAACGCAGTCACGGGTTTCTTTTATGGCAAATTGCCGCGTTTTAATGCGATATCGTCGATGCGTCGTCGTCATAACCGCCCTGAGTGGCTGCACTTTGCACCGATGGAAGCTGGAACTTTGAATAATTATTCGCAAAGCGTAACCGTTTGCAAGCAAATTAATTGTGGGATGTCCGGGTAACCTCGTTACTTGTTCACCGCTTTCTCTGCCTTCTTCTTCCACCTCCGGTCTCTGCTACAATCCGCTTTGCTCCGCTCCGCTACGCATCCGCGTCAAGAGAATACACGCGCGTGCGGACGGATCGAGCACAGGACCGGCCATAAAACGACGCCCTATTACACGGTCCCGGCAAAATTATCGAATTATTAACTACACCGTTTCTTCGTAGCGGTGCTGGTGCTTTCGACGCTTATTACTTTAGGGTGAATCGAATGGCCTAATTTTGGCCCTTCGTTGCTTCGTCCCTGCAGAATGGTGTGCAATTTATTGCTCGAAATATTGGTTCGTTTCGCCTGCTGCTCTTTTTCACTTTAACGCTTCCGTGCGACCCGTGACTTAGGATCCAATCATTTATTCCCTCCAAAACACGATTTTCCTGGAAACGAGCCGTTCCATCTATACAATCTTTTGCGGAAAAATTCCAGAATATAGTTTGCAAAACATTAACGCAAATATAATGCCAGGGCAAATGTCAAGAAACGTATAAATATCAGTACAGTGGAACACTCCATTCATTCGAATCTTTCGGGAGACATGACAGTACGGATAACTGTATCGGTCGGATAACAAGAATCGGTGTAATTTCATTCGAACGAAATGAAGTATATTGATAAATCTTATGATTTCGGCGCAATAGGATCGAACCTTGCTCCGAAATCATAAGATTTATTAGGATAACAAGAATCTTGTAACTTTCTTTTCCGTTACCATTTCTTCGTTCGTATAATAGGAGTTGATGGTCATATAATTGGATGTACTCACATATTTGATACACGAATGTTATGAGTTCGGATAAGCGGTATATGCCGCGATTAGTCTGTTCGCATAATAGGAGCTCGGCTACGAATTTGATAAAAATTAGGCATTCTGACCGCGTTGGTTCGCATAAATTGTAAGGCAGTGGTGGGGCTCCTCAAACGCTTGCTTCTCCCACCAACCTCTCTTTCATGCAGCGCGCACGTTCGTTGCGTACGCTAATGTCTCGTGTCTTTGTTGCCCCATTATACCGCCCTTGCTGGAAGGGGACAGAGGGCGCTACGGTGTGGACGGTTTTGCCTCAATTGAGGCAAAATTGCCCATCCCTGTTGTAAGGTAAGGTCGGGATTGAGGCGCAAACGAAATCGGAAGATTTTGATAAGAATCAATAACTTTATTATTCACACGTTAAATACGTCTTTTCCCGACATCGGACCCGACGAGACTGCTCTTTTTGACATTCGCCTTTCGTTGGCAAGGAATTGTTTTTCAATAACACGAATATAAGAATAATATATGTCGGGTGACATAACATGAACAATATATATAAATTATATAAATTATATATACGGTGGTGCGGACTGTCGAATTACAGCTTACAAAATGGAGCCCCACTGTAATCTATTTATCTTTGCATAAGTGGATATACTAATTCCTTTTCCTCTCGTTTATGCAAAGAAGCTTGCTCAGCTTCTTCGATTAATTCACGACGTCCTCGAATGAAGTTTTTAAACAGTTGTCGAGGTTTATAAATTATCTGTTTATTACTTTTTGTTCGAGAAGAATAACATGCAAAATTGCATATTATGTAATTGATCTCTGCGACGGGAGTCTCGAAACGATTTGATTAAAGAGATGATCGTGGAAAAGTGTCGCGTCCACGATCACGGACGGTTAGGTAATTCCGAATATAATTGAAGATAGGATTCACTCGCGGCGTTCGATTGCACGAGTTATGGCAACGATTCGTTCGGCGCTTATCTTTCTCGCACACGAGTGACGTTCACCTTGTATGTTTATCTAGCCTGCTCGGCGATCAACGTTCTCACAACGAAAATGGTACTACCGCGTTTGCGAGTATGGGTTTCTTTTGATGTTTCTTAACCCCTTGGCTTATGATTTATTTTACGGTTTTAGTAATTAGAATTTCTTTGTAGTTCACAATTTCTTAGAAAAAGGAGAAAATGTAAATCTATTGCATGTCTATATCTTCTCCAATGGCTTTACATTAACAACAACAAAATAGAATTATATTTCGGTTTAAAGGAAATTAATAACATACATCTTTATTAGACTCTGTTCAGAATCTTCATCACGTCTCTCAGACGACATTGTAAGCGAAGGGGTTAATCGAACACAATTAACACGTTGACTGCCAGGCGCATTTTCCATGGTTTGCCCAAGGCGCCAACGTGAATTTTTCATTGTGCGATGCATATTATGTTGGCATATTATTTGCAACAAATAAAGTGAGTTATAAAATCATGCTTGAAGCATTTTTCGTGCATTCATTTCTTCAAATACCATTATAGTAACAATGGTATTATTGAAAAATTTATCAATATCCATATTTACTCTAATTATTTAGTTTTATTATTTGCTGCGTCACCGATCACCGGTGGCCCCCACGGCGCTGTAGCCAAGTCGAGTGCCGGTCACCGGTAACCCCCATGGCAGTCAACGTGTTAATGCTCCAATTACCGTACAAAACGATTTCTAACATTGTTAACCTACTTAATCTGGAACCGTTTCTGGTCGACGTTAACCTCACTATTCGATGCTAATGCACCACTAGACGCATCCGGTTTAGATGCTTTATTTATTCGATAATGATTCACTTAACCCGCCTGTCCTGTATTTTTGCTTTATTTCTTGCCGTCTTTAACTTTGTGGATCTCTTAACGTCCGTGTTAATCAAGCATCAGCTCGATAGCACTAATTTTTAATCCTTTCCACTCGAATGGTGACTCTGAGGCACCTTGCCATTATACAAAACAGTTTTTATATTATTAAATTCGTTTGTATTCTATAAATTGCTAAATGTTGCCTGAGAAAGATTCAGTGTTACGTGCACGACATGAAAAAGGCTATATTAATGAAAATGTTCTAGGTGGAAAGAAATGTCTTGACTTTGGAAGTAAAATTACTTCGAGTGCAAAGGGTTAATTTAACGCTCGCCATGCGGAGTACAAAATGTGACTAGTGTACGTTGTTTTATAAAAATGACAGGAATGTATTTGAATTTCTCACAATTGTTATGAGAATATATACCTGATTGAAGAATTCCATTTAATTATTTTTAATGACAGCATGTTTGTAATTTCAATAATTTGAAAACATGAAATGTGAAACCGGTCATTTGACCTGAACTCGGGAAAACAGTTTTAAATATTAACCGTTTGAGACCCAAGCTATCGCGCTGCTTGGGTCTTTTCGTAATCATTTAACACTAGGTTTACGGAGCACTAAAATTGATTATTTTACATTGCTTTATAAAAATAATAAAATTGTATTTACTTAGATCTTCAGCGATTTTTATTGTAATATGTACACAAAAAAATAAATCTATTTAATAATTCCTCACGAATGCCTCCTTACAATCTTAATAATCGTAAATTAAAAATTTTGGAATCCGTCATTTCGACGGGCCCCGTAAATCTAGTGTTAAAGAAAGCGTGGTTGCGCTGTTTGGGATTCTCCGACAGTGTTTTTTCAATAGTCCCTGGGGCTCAAACGGTTAACTCTTTGCGGACGCGTGTCTGCAGACAGTCGCCCAAGTAAAATTGCTACTCCGTGACTAAAAATCACTTTTTAAAAAGTTATTACGCTCAAACAACACCAAACAAATTTTACCAAATACAACACTTGCTCCTTCATTTAATTCTTATGCGTAGCTTTCAGTAAACCATTTCATTTCCCAAGGAAAATTGTATATTCGAATCGTCGATAAGTACGCTAAACATAATTCCTGTTCGCAAAGGGTTAATACCATCAAATTTCTAAAGCTCAACGTTCTATTAAATAGCGTAGTTGTTAGTCTATTCATATGTTAACGTTGATCTGTGATAGTTCGCTTTAAAAATCGAGAAATCACGTATGAATCCTTGACCTATCTGTAACAGTTTTGCAAGTTCATTTTACTAAGAATATCAATGATCCACACTGAAGGATGATCCGCCGGCAGCGGTAGCATAACTCGTTCGTGCATAATGTAGTATTTTGTGTGAATATACGTATATCGGAGGCAGGTTCTTGGAAAATGATTTGGTTAGGCGGTAATTTATCGATTTGTTTTAACGTGACCGGCAATTGGCTGCAATTTACGTGGCCTGTAATTTGACACGTCGCGTACGCTGCTCGAAGATATTTGGCGGGAAAATACTCTCGAGCGCATAGAATTCTGGGAACAGGGTTTTTCGAGGAGTAGGAGGAGGAGAAGAAGTTCGACTGAGATGTTGGGAACAAGGTTTCTAGGAATGCAGGCGTCGGAGTGGCTGAGTGGCCGCTCGAGAGTATGCTTGTGTGCGAGTGAGGGGTTGAGAGTTCTTCAGGATGGCCAGTGCGTGGTGAGAAATGTGCAGTCGGGGCAGACCATGTGAAAAGAATACGGAAAGCCGTTAATCTACGTGACCCGATCCTTCTCTATTATTATTCACCTCTGGCAACCACCGGTTAAATTCCTTGGTCACGTATTAATCAAAGGAAACGGCTACTTAAATTACGACCTAAATTCTAAAAACTTCGAACCCTTTAAAATCACTAATTTTTCTTACTAACGAACATTTTCGTGCAGGTACATTTATATCTTTACGACCATACCAGACACGAAGATTGAAGCGAATGGATCTGTTTCAGCAGCCCATCGATGCTTCGAAAATTGTTTTAATCCATCATTCGACTGGGGATCCTTATGCAAATATCTATTCTTACTCTCTCATTTTCGAAGCCTGGGATTAACTAGAAATTCGCAATTACTCGTGATTGATCGTTGAATCAAATCCTGTCGGTTAATTAAAGCTTCCTATTTTAATCCGCGTTACATTAAATACATGGGTACCCGGGTATTTTAATTTCACGTGTATTCGTGTGTTTGTATTACATGTGTATTTTAGTAGACGTTTAAGATAAAGTTGACGTATTGAGCGTGAATTTATTCTTGCTGCGCTTGCGTCTACCTTCTAACATCAACAGACGTTCAAGTACATCAGAGCCGTCTACACCGTAGTAGCATCCTCTGCCCCCTTCCAGCAAGTTTGGTACAAGACACGAGACATCAGCGTACGCAATGAACGTGCGTGCTGCATGAAAGAGAGGTTGGTGGGAGAAGCAGGCGTTTGAGGGGCTCCACCACTGCCCTACCGTATGACTATCATGGGGAGCGAGACGCGCGGGCGGGTAGAATGGGGTAATGCTTGAAAATCGCCTCTGATAGAGCAACTTCTGTCCATGCCTGACATACGCTAGCAATTTACCTTTACCAAAATCAGAATAATATCATATAGGACCTCATTGGATTTGTCTCGGTGTTTGCTGTTACTTATTGAAGAAAAGGGTTTTAGGAGCCCAACCGTGCCCATTCCTGAAGTACATGTTCAAAATCGTAGACTCCAAGAAGGAATCTCCCTGAGTGCGTATTGTCGTTCGAGAGTTTGTTTTGGAAAAGTGAAACTCGCTCGCGCGACGGTCTTTGGGTCCAAAGTAGAATCCTCGTGATTATCTCGATGAGAGCCACCAGAACAAAGTAGCGACGTTGTATTTACTTAAATTCGGACATAAGACGACGTGGTCGTTTACGCTGGTCGCCGTCGTAAAGTCAAACGTCGCAACTAGTTCCCAATGGTTATCTCGACTCGGGTTGATCCGTGAAGGGTCATCGAGCGAAGGACACGATGCTCTCGACAAATGGGTTCATGGATTCTTAAGTAGAACGGTGGATCCACGTAAGAACGATGGGGACGGTAAACGCGTTAACCCAGTGCCTCGTTCAACGACCGAAACACAGGTCCCTTTTATAGTAATACGAAAACTTTCCTCTTTCGCCCGAGTTCTGCGGCGGCCGTGCGGAAGGCGCCAGAGGTCGTCAACTTTCCTTTTTCACTCGCAAATTTTCCAAGAATCCCAGCGTGGTTTGTGCACTCCGAGCGTTGCGGCACCGTACGTACCGCCGAGAAATAAGTACGAGAATGAAGATATACGTTCCGGCGTGTGCTTACACACATTCGAAAAAGGATCCTCCGGTCGCGTGTTCAGCATTGCTTCGCCTAAGCCGACGAGATTTATGCGGTAAGCTTCGAGGCGACTTCGTCATAAGGAGAAGCGTCTTCCTCCCCTGCTCACCTCGAAATCGATATAGGCCCTTACGATGGGCCCGCTCGTATCCCCGGCTCCCTTTCGAGGGTTTTATCTTCGGTGTAATAAATAGGCCTAACGCCACAGTTTCCTCCCTTTTACGATCATCCATCTTCTACTGGGTGTCCCATCCAACATCCTGAACGTTTCTCCTGTTCCCGATGATGAAGAAAAAACGTTGCTGTAACGCAACATCTGGTTCGATGCTTCTCGAGATTTCAAGATCAACAATTGTTTATGTCGAATATGGCAAATATAGCACGCTTATCTCGCAGAATTTATTCAGGATATTGTGGGATTAGAATCGGGTGAAAATAAGAAACTCCGGATATAATAAAAAGAGAATCAAAAAAGAAGTTTATGTATTTAAAAATAATTTCGTGTGGTTCTTTATACATTCATACTTCGACTGCCTCCTCATTCTCGCACGCATCCACACCGCGGTCGTCCGCTTCATTTGTTTCTTCGCTCTCCGTTTTTCTCTCGCTCATGCTTTCTCACTCACGCTCTCCGTCTTTCTCTCGCTCATGGTCTCTCACTCACGCTCTCTCGCTCGTAGAATTCTGTAGCATTCACGCATATACATGCATACACGCACTCATTCGTTCATCAAATCCTACAATATCATTTGGTAAAGTTCACAAATTATCGAACGCAGAAGTTGATGCACGTTCATTGGAGCATTTGTTATAATAAATTTTCTTAATCTCTGTTTTGGAAGTATTTATAATCGAGGTTACGCGAAGGTAATGCTACAGATTGTTGAATTCGTGTTTATCTCGACTAAGTAATAAAAAGAAAAGGAACGGTGACCTTGAAATCTTGAAGGTTACGACCTTGAAGAAAAATGTCCTGTATCCGTGACGCAATCATATCTGCTCTTCTCCTTCAACGAAAAGAGTGTCTCGCAACGGGCATCGTCTTTCAAACGATAAAATGATCCGCGTCTGCGAGATGATCTAGCTAACGACCAATTACAGGAAAAGAATTCCGCAATTTCTTCCGGGAGAATCGCCGCAGTTGAAATGTGTTGCATCGTAGGGATCAATTCGAACGAAGAATCGCGGCGATTTCTTTGGCGGATCTCGAGTGGAGTTCTGCACGGCTGATAACGATCTGGAAATAATTGGAATAATGAGATTGAAAGTAGCCGAGTCGAACGGTAACAGGTTTAAAGGTCAAACAAGCGATCACATAGTGCGTGGGGAAACGGATGGAGGGAGAGATGGTAATACACGTAATTTTCCGTCATCTCGACGTAGAAGGAGGGGATGTCCGTGCCGTGGCATTTTCTGGAAATGCGAAAAGACGGCTTTCACGATAAAAATTCAGTCCGATAGAAAACGCCATTAACGTTCGTCGTTCCAGGGAGTCGGTGCTCTCTTTTCTCTCTTTTTCTTCTTCTTCCTCCTCTTCTTCTTTGTTCGAGTTTACGGGGATACTCGCGTCGGCAAGCGAGGAACCGTTCCATTGTGCGATCGTGTACGTATAATAAAAGGTTACAAAGGTCAGCGAACATTCGAGAAGCTCGGCCCTGCCCCCCTTTGTGAATGAAAACGGCAAGCAGGGAAATTTTCCAGACACCAGAAAAATGTCCTCACGATCTGTGAGCAGGTGTCGAGAATGAGACCCGAACCAACCCCTCTTCCACCCTTCTCAAACCAACGCACCGGGACGCGTCCTGTATCGCTTGGCAAGTGCATTTTCTATGGAACGAATGCAATGGAATGTTCTTCGACGTTCCCGTTGCACGATAATATCAAAAGTGTGAATCTCAAAAGTATGTAATTCGATTGTTTTGTAAATATTCGGAATAAGCTACATTGTCATCTCAATTTCTATCAATTCTATCTAAAGTTTAGGTTATTATTAAACTGTGGATCTGTATGCAGTCTCTCTTTCATGAATTATTTTATAAATACCTGATGGAAATAAACGTGTACTGCATCGACAAGAGTATTCTTGTACATAAAATAATGGGGCAATTAATTTTTATTAATATTCTCGTCTTCTTGCGTTTCACAAAATTGCACGTTCCATAATTTCATAAAGATCCGCAGTCTCGCTATTACATAAAGCATTAAGGGGCAATATAATTTTAATCAATTTCACACTTGAGATTGAACTTCCCTCTCTCCTTCATTTTTATAGACGAGTGTAAATGCAGTCACAGATTAAATGTTACAAGTAACTTAGCGTGGTGGTGGATCGGTGTAATTGCAATATGTTAATGCAATAGTTGCTTAACTCCATGCTTAACAAGTATATTTCAGGTTAGCTAAAAGTAAGACGTTGCACATTTTTAAGATCGAAAATTTATTTCCTTGTTTTCTGCTCGGATCGATAGAAATTGAAATGATAACGTTAGTAATCTATTCACGTCTAATTAACACTAGATTTACGGGGCCCGTCAAAATGACGGATTCAACCATTTTTAATTTACGATTATTAAGAGTGTAAGGAGGCATTCGTGAAGAATTATTAGATAGATTTATTTTTTTCTGTACATATTACATTAAAAATCGCTGAGGATCTAAGTAAATACAATTTTATTATTTTTATAAAGCAATGTAAAATAATTAATTTTAGTGCTCCGTAAACCTAGTGTTAACGCAGACTCTGAGATGCACTAAGTCCCACTACTCTGTTCATAACAAATGCATTTCACGATTGAGTGTAACTTCGAAGACGGCTGCATACGGAAGTAGTATTTCATAGCGCTTTATGTTATCCATTTGCAGTTTGTTTATCAGTTATATCAATCTAAATCCGTGAGATCGACGCAATTCCTTACATCAATTTTAAAAATCTCGTTTCACCGAACCATGCACTTCGGTCGTGCGGTCTTAAGCACACACAATTGTTTTTTCTGTCTATATATTTTATTATTTTTCGCAACTTTCGTGTAGGATAATTTTCATACTCGCAATGAGTTCTTAGAAAAGAATCTTTTAATTTAAATGACGTCCTTGTGCGAATAATTTTTTAAAAATCGCCATAGAAGTTTTCACTTCAGTCGTGCACAGCTGTTTGTTTCTCGGCTCCCCCGAGTTTACTCGAATGAACGGTTCACCTCGGAGCGTGACGGAGCCGAGTTTCGCCGAGCGTGACCTGACACGTGACGGATCAGACTCATTCATTGGCAATCAAAAATTCTGTGGGCGTGCGGCCAAAGAAGATTTCACTTCAAAAAATCAGAAGTCAATGCAATTTTTTCCGTAAAATTTTTGCGTTCTAAAACCATCGTCAACTTTGAACTTTAACCCGAGGGACTTTCATCCTACCTATGACTAATATTGTTTATATCGTCGAAGGACGCGATGCGTGAATCATAGTTCTCGAAGCATTCGATTATGCGCAAATCGAGAAAGGAATCTCACGAGAAAGGTGTTCGCGAGTCCTTGCGGGTATCGGAAGTTTAATCGAAGCACCGGCCGATACTCGAACAATATACGTGTATCCGTGTGTCGAGGAGGAGAGTCGGACGATAGGAGGGGTTCTTCTTTCTTGTATCCACTAGCCTTGAGTAACTGTCGGAGCTCTCGAAGGATACCCGATCGGTCCGGCGTAAATAAATCCGGCTAATCCGCCCCGAGCCAGTGCAGACTGTTTCAATCGCCGACTTCCATCGTCCAGGTACCGAAAAAGTGCGTCCCATCGTGCAGGTACCGGGTCATCCTCCCGAACCTTGAAACTCCAAAGTGACCTGTATCGATATGAATATGAAGAACATCTCTGCTCACTTCTTATTCTACCCAAATTGCTCGTAACCTTCTATTTTCAAATCAGTTCCTTTGTACATTCGTTGGTGGAACTAAGATTTTGTTTATGACTCTATTAGATTACAAAAATACTAGAGGTGTGCGGGTACCCGAAATTTCGACTCGGGTTGAGTCGGACAATGATCGGGTCAGATCGGATCGGATCGGATCGGGATCTTGAAAGTTTATAAACTTCGGGTACCCGAAATGATAGTCGGGTCGGGGTCCCGAAAGATTGCAATATTCGGGTACTCGAAGTTAAAGTTGTATTTATACAAGGTGTCCCGAATTTAAATGGCAAAACTTCAGGAGCGTGTAGGTTCAGAAAGATTTTTGTATTTTTAGTGTAATCGGTTACCAAACTTCGCGAGGATAAAAATATTTTAGAATACATTATGTGAAAGAGTGTACGTAAAGGACGTTTCTGTTTCTAGTAAACACTGTTCTTACAAGACAAGAACTCTTCGTCCGCACACTGTTCGTATAAGAGCACTGTTTCCTAAACAGTGTTTACTACAAATCGAAATATTATTACAACCGATGATTGGACGTCTTAATATGCACAGAGTCACAGAGTTATTTATTGCTGATTTGACCGCAGCCTTTCCCCAACTTTAACTTCGAGTACTCGAATATTGCAAACTTTCGGGACCCTGACCCGACCCGACCCGACTACCATTTCGGGTACCCGATATTTATAAACTTTCGGGATCCCGACCCGACCCGAACCCGAAATTTCGAGTACTCGCACAACCCTAAAAAATACATATTCAAGCTCAATTTTATCAGTTTTAAGATTCATCACATAGGGAAGAGTATAAAGTACAGTATTTCATCGATAATTGTCCACAACACGGGTCTGCGGAGGGACAATTATGCGCGAGGGATATCATTGTTTGAGGTTTGCCGAACGCAGATAAGGACAGCAATGTAAACATACCTAATCCGAATTTCTAACTTCTTTATTAATCATTATTTTTTTATGGGACTTCGATGACCATATTTGTGGCATTTTTCTGATAAAAATGATACCAAATATGATATAATTCCGATGATATTTACTTGTGTAATCGATAATTAAAGTTTTGGTTGCGAGGAAGGATAGCGTATGGGAAAGAAAGAGACGCGGAAAGTCCCAGTCGGCTTTTTGGTATCATTTTTATTACAAAAATGCCACAAATATGGTCATCGGAATCCCATAAAAAAAATAATGAATAATAAAGAAGTTGGAAGTTCGGATTAGTATGGTCTCACCGATATACCCAAACCGCATGGTGTCATATTTCTCGGCGACCGAGGCCTCTCGAGCTTCACGGCCCCTCAAGGGGGTACACCCCGCACTAGTGGGGATATCTCAGGGACAATTATGTCGGAGACATTTGGGACAGTTAGCGATGAAATACTGTACTTCGTTAATGGACCACATACATATCCAAGCTGAATCTTGGCAGTTTAATGGTTCATCACATAGGGAAGAGAGCAGAGTACCTCGTTAATAGATCAGAGCATAGAACTGGAATAAAATCTTGTGCTCGGACTAAAATTACGAAACTATCAATGATCCGTGATTGAAACCTCAGACAAACAACCAGTAAAGTATTATCGCAGTAACTCGCCAGGGAACTAGGAACAGGGCGCCTTGGCTGACGAGAGGACAAAGGGCGTAGAAGCGTCGAGATTTGAAAATACAGTCGGCCGCTCGTTTTTTACAGCCTTTATGGGATAGTAGGCGGATTATCATAATGGTAGACAGTTCCGCGAAACTTCTTTTGATCGTACTCACGAGAGACGAAGGCTCTCCATTGTTGAGCGTGGAGCAGATTTATGATGCGATCCACTTTGCCCTCGCTTCTCGCTTCCGGTTATTACGCGAAAGTCGGGCAAGAAAAGCCCAACTAGGATACGCGCCGGTAGTTGGCCAGAGGTAGTGTGATGGCCGGGGTGTGGGTGGGCTTCTTAAAAGAAGGAACTGCAGTGAACAGATCTAATCGGGGAAGATTCGTTTCGTGTTCGTCGTGCCTTTACGCTTCCCTCCCGAACGATCGAGGGAAGGAAAATCGAGGGGTGAATCCCTGCGAATCAACGAGCTTTCTCCGACGATATTCGTCGGTTTAATCGTGTGATATCCTTTGACGGTGATAAATACAGCTACTCGGAGCTCGTTCGCGTTCTTCAAAAGCGTTCGACGGAACTCGTTCCCTCCTTTATCGTAGCCATTCGTAAAATGTAATGTCCTTGCACCAAATTATATTAATGACTTGACCAGATAGTTTATATCAAACGCTGGGTTAATAAAAAGAAGAAAAACGAAGGTTGTAAAAAGAACATAACATTGTAAGGAATACGTAAGATGAAAAATTGAAGGTTGGAAAATTTGAGGTAAAGCATTTATTATTAACCCCTTGCCGTACTTTAACGAGTCAGACTCGTGATGTAGATTTTAAACAAAGTCTAACAAATATGAAGTGTGCACCTTCCTATTTAGACGAAATAAAATTTTATTCTTTTGTCATCAATATTTAAACATTAAAGGAAATGTAGCCATACAAAAAATATAAATTTTCTTATCTCTTTTGTGACATTTTTGGGGATAAAGACGTTCTAATCACTCTAACCGCAAGGAAAATAGTACGGCAAGGGGTTAACAGTGAAGCGACTCGAATCGCTGAATTGAGAAGACTCGGAACGTGAAATCCCGGTACATCGCTATTTCCACTTTCAACGGATTCTTCGTTCTTGAAGTATTCCAATTATTCCTCGCTATAGAAAGTATTCCAAAATTAAGGATTCCATTCCCATTCTGGCCTTCGGAAGTTTTTATTGCGGAACTTCCAAGATCTTCGCGGGGAACGGACGGTGCCATTTTAGTCTCGGGGATCGCGTGTCGGTTCACCTTTTGTACTTGTTGCGATCGAACTAGGAGGATTTCTGGATAAAAATAGGTTAAATCCTGACGATCGAGATTAGCCTACCAGCACGGAAATTCGACGGGAAGAAGAACGGACGGGGATTTATGTCCAGGAAATGACCAATTGAACGTGCTCACAGTAAACATATTGTTCGATGAATTTTGCTGGCCTCCTCGCCGGTCGAAACATCTGTTACACAGAGTGCTTTGGAACGACTAGCGACACTCGCCGAAGAAGTATCGTTCGTTTTTGCGATTGAATAGCCAAGGACGGTTTCCAGTGCACGGTATAGGCCAGAGGAAAAAGCGAAGTATGCGCGGCTCGCGATGTATGGTTATTTCGGAGGCACAGCTTATTCTAGGCAATGTATTTCCATCGTTTAATCTTTATTCGAATTGTTTGCATTGAATACCGTGGGCAGTGTGCTCCTACCACATCGGTTCGTATTAACAGAATTCGTATCCTGATATTTATAAACCATTCCAGCCGGCAGAAATAATCCAGAAATAACGTTCGACCGTTAACTTAATTGCAATCCATCGTGTCAATCCATTAACCGTTTCTCTCTGCCGTTCTATTTCCGTTTCGCTTTCGACCTACCGTTCTCTCGCTCTGTTCGGTTTCTTTCTCTTTTCCTCTCTTGCTCCTGTTCCCTTTCTTTCTCTCTCTACCTCGGCGTTACCACGCAGAACGTTCTCCATGCAAATTCGCTGAAACACCGTAACAGACGTTCCACCGGTGAATCGTTTCTCCCGAAGCAAACGCTACCAGGATATAAGCTAGCGCGTCTCGCTATCAGTTTCGAAGGATAGAGCATATAATGGTGAAATAAAATGAACACGAGCGAATAGAACGCCGCCAGAAATGGAGACATCGAACTACCAGATTTATCGCCGTGACGGGGACGCGTACACGCGTCCTCCTTTATATGCGCGCCTACATATAACATGTGTCGAATGGATAGCGATGGGATCAAACGTCTCGTAAGTCTTGTAGAGATCTTAACCACTAGCGCTGGGGCACCGATATCACAAATGCGTGTTATCTCGACGCGCGTGACACGTTTTTTCCAGCGCAAGTGGTTAACCGTTCGAATTCTCGAGAGTCAAAACACATAAAAAATAATGAATAATAAAGAAGTTGGAAATTCGGATTAGCGTGGTCTCACCGATATACCCGAGCCGTATGGTGTCATATTTCTCGGCGACCGAGGCCTCTCGAGCTTCACGGCCCCTCAAGGGGGTCCCGCACTAGTGGGGATATCTCAGGGACAATTATGTGCGAGACATTTGGGACAATTACCGATGAAATACTGTACTCTATAATTCTCGCCTCACATCACAATTTTTTCACAGACTTTTCCATGTTCCTGTTCTCAGCTCGACCGACGAATTCATCGATGACTGTTATTTAGGAAGAGTGGATATTAAATAACAGTGGATTATTACGAATGTGGAAACAGTATAGAGTTTATTGAAACGTGTTGATAGTGCGCAGGATGTTGTACGTCTAACAAAAAAAGAATTTGGACGCATGTCATTGTACGACAGTGTTGTACAGATGTCGCTTGTTGCGCATCACGTGGTTATCGATTTTGATCATTCCTACTTTCCCGATATATAGAACTTATTGTTGCATATACAGTCACTCCCATTAATATTCGTACACTCTTAAAAAGACGTAACTGGTTTAATATTGGACCATACGACTTGGACTTTTGTGAGACGTTACAATAATTAGTTTACTACATGACGTGAAAACGAAATTATAAAACAATTGCAATTGGTCGGTATTGCAGAGAAAATACTAAAAGTTGTGTATTACAATTTTTTTATGTGGCTTATGTTGAAAATTTAAAACATCCATTTTGTAGATCTGTATCAATTGTATACATTTTCAAATCTTCATCCAATTTGGATTACGTGGAAAACAGCGACAGACATCGAATGACGTAAGAATCCTTCGATTTATTACAGTTTTAGGCCGAAAACTGTGAAAAGCTGCAATTTTTACAATCTTCAAACAGTTGTAGCTCATTGCAACGTTTGCCGATATTGGTGAAATATTCAGAGTGTATACAGTTGACACAGATCTACAAAACGTATTTGTTGAATTTTCAATATTGACACACATAAAACAGTTATAAATAACAACTTTTAGTATTTTCTTTGTAATTCCGACCAATTATAATTTTTTCAAAATTTCGTTTTTTCAACGTGTAGTAAACTAATTGTTCTAACTTCTCAAAAAAAAAAATCCAAGTCACATGATCCAATATTAAAAACGTGATCGTCTTTTAGAGTGTACGAATATTAATAGGAGTGACTGTATCTAACAATGACCGCGAATCGTTCGAATATTTCTATGCACGGTACAATTCGAAAGACGAACGTAGACTTTTGCGACCGGCTGTACATTTAAAACACTTGCTTACCTTGATAATAGTCTCTATACGAACCGAGCTCGACGACAACTAAAAAGGCAGCCTTTTAAAAGAACCGACGCGCAAGCGAGATGGTTCGCTTTAGATTGCATTGTAGCAATTTCCCGAAGTGTGTTTCTCGGTGTTCCGTGTGTACACGGTGTTCCGGATCGTACGTGCTAAAAAAGTGCTTGGCTCGAGACCATTCTCGACCTCTCACGCACTTGCGAGCAGGGAGAAAGGGTCGTTACGGAAGGGACACCGTGTATGTCCCTCGTATTCCCCTCGGGACAGCAGGATGTTGGGTCGGTGGATGTTTGACGTTGAACAATGCTTGCTCAGCCGCGCTATCCGCGTTGTGATATATTCCTGGCCTATCGTCGGAGGTGCGAGCGAGAGAGGGAGAGGAGGGGAGGGAGAAAGAAGGAGAGAGAGAAAAAATGTCCGTGAAAAATCGTTCCGTGAGCGTTCCGCCTCACGCGACGAGCAACAGAGACGTCGACGCGACGAGAAACGAGGTCTCGCCCGTGTACCGTTGACGCCAACCACCCCCGCAACCCCTCGAATATACATATTTACCGAGAACCGAGCCGTTTATCGAACGAATTGAAAAGAGTTTGCCTAAAGGATCGCCGGCCAGAACGATTAGATAGCAACTTGAAATTGATAGTCCCCGTTCGGCTTTTCACGGCCAGAAACTGGAGTGCCGGCCCTTTGGTTGTTTCCAACCCATGTTTGACGAGCTTTTCCGCTACAGCGTCATCACAGAAACATGTTTCATTGATTACAGTGGCTGCTCAATCATTTAGACTGCTCCAGTGCTAGCATGATCATGGCCCTCTGGAGCACTGTTCCAACTCCTCCAAATTCAGCTGCAACGTAATTACGTCTACAGTGGCGCGCAAAACTTGTTCGAATGCCCTTTAACGCTAACCGCATCGAGCACAAAATATGACTGGTTTCTCTTTGTTTTATAAAAAATTACTGCACTGTATATATTTAGATTTCCCTTAATTTTTATATCAACATTTTCGTAATCTGAATAATTATAAAACAAAAAGTGTAGAACCGGTCGTTGTACGGTTATTGTTAAAACTAAAATCTTTTTTGGTATTAAAAGCATTGATTTACTAAATGACGCGTAGAAAGGATTTCGAAAAAATTTCAATTGGTAGGAATTACATGGGAAAATAGGAAAGTTACTTCTTAGACCTTTCTTACTTGAGTCTGTAAAGGCAATTTGAAATATGGGTTTTGAAGATCTATGTTAATTATACACATGCTGGTAGTTTCATGTAACCACGTCTAATTCAGAGAAAAAGTATGTAATGGCTATTCTATCGCTATCTTTTGCAAAACTAGTGTTCCGCTCGATAACTGTCCACGTTTGGGGCTGTAGGCGGGGCCTCGCAGCTGAAGAGTACCTTAATATGCTACTGTAATAAAAGCTACCGTAGTTTTATTATTTTATGATTGTCAGGCCTTTCTCTCTCCGATAAAGCATTCGGTCGGGGAGTTTTATTGTATTTTTATTGCGCTGTTTTTGTCACGGAATGTAGACAGGTAATAATGAATACGATGATGACTGGTAGTGCAGGTTAAATGATCGAACTAAATTGGTGTTTAAAAAAAAAAGGATCAGATAAGGATCCGATATTAATTTTTGAGGATGCCGACTCTGCGGTCAACGTGCTAAAGATGAAGTCCTTGCGGTTGTTTTCGTTGGAACTTTTTGGTTGGACACGATGGAAACCGTGATAGAATGCCGCAGAACCTTTTGCGGCAGATACAGTGACGAAGCTTTTTCAACCCTCGGCTCGAGGCGGAGTCGAAATGATTCACTGTGTCCTTTTCGGTGTTATGTCCGTTGGGTTATAAAAATCGTCTGGCTGAAGACGTTGTTCAAGAAGGTCCGTCGAGATTACCAAACGGTCGACTCATTTTTCCAAATTGAATCTCCGTTGTACTCGCTCGCCAGAACCGTGTACGAACAGAAAAGTCATTGAGAATTGTTTGCAGCGTTACGCCACACCGGTCGAACAGCGAATTCTTTTCTACCAATTCGCGTTTCTTATGTGTAATCGAGCAATTACATTTAGTACCGTCGAAATGTCGTTATTATTCGGCTGCTGGTTGGAAAGCGAAGGTCGATGGGAGTTTAATGACCATAGAAGCATTGTGTTTGGTTCATCGTCGTAAACGCGGAAGTTCGTGCGCGCCCATTCTTCAATCTTCCGGCGAACTTTCTGCAAGAAAGTTAAATAGCCAATAAATAATCGGATGAGAATTTAAATTTGCTGTTTTGTAATGAGTTAACGCCAGTCTTGCATATTTTTCTGTATAGGTCCCACTTTCTCGTCCCGGGAATTGTTTGAATTTACCAAGTCGTTTGCAATTTGAGCGATGTAATATCTGTGGTTGCTAGGAAAAACGCCGTATGTCACACAAAACCCGTATTTCAAATTGCTTTTACAGGCTCAAATAAAAAAGTTCTAAATGATAACTATCCTATTTTCCCATGTAATTCCTACCAATTGCAATTTTTTCAAAATTCTATCTACGCGTCATTTAGTAAATCAATGCTTTTAATATCTTAAAAATGTCCGGTCAGAAAAGTTATACCATTTTAACACTAACCGTACAACGACCAAAAACTTTTTGTTTTATAATTATTGAGATTACGAAGATGTTATTAAAATTGCGGGAAATCTAAATATAATTTAAAAAAATTTGAGGTTATGCATTAATTGAGCTTTATAGTGTAGGATTTACGTATTGACCAGAAAAAAGGTTATGAAAACAAATTCGAAAGGCTTAAAACAATAATGCAATTTATCCGATATCTTATGTCAAAGCATTAGTGATCAATACTTTAAACGGCAATATCTCGAAAGTGAAAGTACATATGTGACATGCGGCGTTCTTCCTGACAACCACAGATATTTCACAAGAATTAATACTATTAGTTGGATAATCGGTCGGAACGTTTTTTAGCGTTGAAAGAATTAAAAAGCAATAAGATAAGAGTATTAAACTTCGTACACGAGGAATTAAATAATGTTTATGGGGTTAAGAAAATGTTTGGTTTCCATTTTTATCTTTTATCACGACATATTCGAATAACCCGAATTTTATTAGGATTTTTATAATGCAAAGAGGTTAACCCTTTGCACTCGGATCTATTTTAACTCGAAAGCTAAACTTTTCTTTCAACGTAGAATATTTTCATTCTGTATGATTTTTTCATTTTATCGATATGAAACTGATGAAATTTGCTCATACAGTACTTAACTAAGTTTAAATAAATTTAATAATGTAACACATATTTTGAATAATAACATAGCAACTTTTAATGGCGACGGAGAGTCGCCATTCGAGTGCTAAGGGTTAACCTTCCGCCGGAAACATGGTTGTTCTACTAACGCGTCCGGCATTACGTCTCTTTTATTCCCGTGCCTAAATGTTTATTATTCGAATCTGTAAAACAGAGTTTGATAAAATTTCGACATACTTACCGAAGTCTCTAATTTAATGAATAATTGTAATTGAAACGAACTGTGTAAGCAATTGTACAATAAAAATCCAAAGGAAGAAATTAAATGGAAATATTCGCCTGGCCTTAAACAACCCATAATGCCGGCGGAGGATTAAAGCAATGGCTACTATGATCTCAACTTGAGCCTTCCAGCTTCGAAGAGATTTGCGTCAGATAAAATTTGTTGGTAGTGTATCGAGCGATTAAGAATTATTCGCGAGAGAGGTAATGGATGTTGCAGCTCGTATTGCTCTTTGTAACAAACCGCATTATGATTCGCAGAATTTTTAACGAGCGTAATTCCATTAAGCTTCCCCGAAAAGGAGAAAAAAATGTACAAGTACTCGCCGGGATAGGATAAAAGAGAGGCCATTGATATTTCCGGCGGTATAATCCTGCTTGTCGGACGATTCCGTGAGTGGTAGGGAAGGGTCGGTGCGGTCTGGGCAGGGACAAACCATCGCAATAAAGGATTCGTCGACCCTGGAAAACCTTCCCAACGGAGCGAGACGCGAGTCTCGGAAAGGAAACGAACAGAGGAAGAGGAAGAGAAAGAGCGAGAGAGAGAGAGGGAGAGAGACAAACGAAAAAAAATAAAAATGTTGAGCACCTCGCGACTGACACTCGCCACGGAAAATAATTCTCGTGGAAACTAATTTCAATTTATGATTCCGTTATCAGAGACAGTAGCGCGCGAGCGTACAACTGCGACCCGGTTGGTTTTACTTCGTTTCACCTAATTAGAGAACCCGTTTCTCGGTGTATCCTCCGCATATTGTATTCTTCAAGTACATTCGGACGAGCTGCGTGCGCGATCCACCGTGTAGCGGTTCATTTCTTTCACAGAAAAAAATGGTGCCGCGTGATCGTATGATCCTTTTCACAACGCGTTTAATCTCCTCGTTTACCGAACAAATTTCGCCGGAAGTTTTCAACGCTCTAATATTCTTAACCACGACCGCTCGAGAGTGGCACGATGTTTCATACTGTGTGTAAACTCTGGGCTACTCAACGCCGTTTCTTCCGTAATTGCTGGCCCGGGGTTCCACGCAGTGCTGGGATAGGGTCCATCTTTTAAAAAATTGGTATGATTTGATTCTGAAAAATGAATGTATAACATGTGTATTTGCGTATATTTTGTAACTCGTAGGACACGTCCTGAAGTCTTTTTGTCCGGAATAGATTGTTTCGATACTTACCCGCCAATATAACTGTCTTAGGGCTCGACTACCTCGTCAGTAATCAAAGTCCACTACCTCCACTACCTCCAGTAAGTTCTCGATTAAATAAGTCAACTGTCGTAATCTGAATTAAATATGTCGTCATGTGAGAATATGTTTGACCGTGATGTTAAAAAATCATATTGCGTGATTTAAGGAATATTAGTGTTTCGGAATTTTTATTCTGTTTCACTCTCGACTTTATTTGCGATCGTTACAAATAGAACACGTCGAATATATTGGGAAAAAGTAGTATCTTCGTCCACCTTGATTGTTTTCGTTGGTATTCACGCTTGATCTACCGATAGCCTGTTAATAGGCTTTTCAATAATCGTGCTTTACCAATGGAAGCTTAAAAATCTTTTACACAATCATCCCAAATCAAATTATTCGATTACGTCAGGCATGTCCAGAAGTAGCTCACTTGGAGGCAAATTCGAGGGAGACGCCTACTACTCCCGCCCGCGCGTCTCGCATTCCCGTGACGGTCGTAGTCCTTCGAGCACCTCAGACCCGTGCCTATCGTGGGTCCGAGAGTCGCCCCAACGCGCCACACGCGGTCAGCGATGGTATATGGTCTCAGTTTTCTCACGCATGCGCGACGATTTTAGCGTCAGTAAAGTACAAAGTTGGACTAAAATGGGGTACCTTGGTCACCCCGCATAGTTTCACAATTTTTTTTTCGATTTTCAAATATGAATTGACAAGTAGCTCCTTCTCCAATACTAGTTGCCATTATGAAATCGAATATATTAACATTAACTTACCAAAATTTCGAAGTACGGTCGTCTCGTCGTGTCGTCTTGCACTCTTCTGTCCGGTTTCCCGCCAATAACAGTTCTCCCCTACTTTCCCCACAAACATAAGACATACGGCACGTTCCTGCATTTAGTCGCGTATGCGCGAAAAAACCGAGACTATATACCATCACTGCATGCGGTACATATTGCAAGCGGTAGGCACGTGTCTGAGGAGCTCGGAGGACTACGGCCGCCACGGGGAGCGAGACGCTCGGGTGGGAGAAGTAGGCGTCTCCCTCAAATTTGCCTCCAAGTGAACTACTTCTGGACACGCCTGGATGACGTCGTTGAGGCTGAGTTTCTTTCGGTTTACGATTGAAATTACTGTTGTTGTGAAATCATCTATTGAAACATAGCAAGCCATAGGCCATAGACTTTCAGAAATTATGGTATAATCTCTGGTAGATAGTGTGTCAAAAAATATTTAAAATTAGTCAATTGAGAAGATAGCTGACCGACTCGAGTAAAGCTACACACGTTCCGGTAAGTCTGTCAGTTACGACTAGCTGCGGATGTTAATGCGATTTTCAATGTTTGTAACAAATTTTAACAAAGTGGAATCAAATAAAATCTTATTTGCGGTAGTAGAAGACTTTGCAGATCTGAAATAAATGAAAATCGTACTAAATTCTGTTGAATTTTATATTCAAGCATATTTTGAAAATTTTCGGAAGTTATAAGTGCATAAAGATCCGCACCCTGTACGGTTACTTTGGTCTGTACAGGAAGTCGGAACAAATAGAAAAAATCATTCGATATGGTTGAGCCGGAATGGCCTGTACAGACAAACCAGGAGCGTGCGTAGCAACGCTTATCAGTTATCTCGTTTCATTCTACGTTTAACCTACTTTTTTGAAGCTATTAATAAGCTTAATAACGCTAAGACGTCGACTCTCGATGCAATATTCAATGAAACTGTAAAAAAACTGACAGATTTGCCGGAGTTGCACTACAGGCATTCGTTAGACACGCATGGGCGTGTGTGAACAGAACAGTCATGATTGACAGACTAACTGGGACGCGTGTAGCCGACTTTAGACAAGCTCCGTTCGGATCTCGCGATCGATCCGGCCAAAGAAAGCAACAAACAACCGACCTCGAGCCGAGGATCGATTAAAATTTCAACGGAGTTCAACGAATGTCAAGAACTCTCGACTCAATTTAATGAAAATCGAGCGAAATCGGAGGATATCGATCAACCTATCCGCAACTCTCCGCGTTGCGGCGTTCTCTCTCTCTCTCCCTCGGTGAATTTCGCAGAAAAACTTTCCCCTCTAGCCTGTCACGGGGAAAATCGATCGATAATACATGACCATACGCCGCGGCGATTCGGAACGGTGGCGAAAGTCTGGGAAAGACTCGACGAGACTTAACGAGTAGAGGGTAAAGAGGAGGTGGAGCGAGGCTTGCTCCTTGTGCGATTGATCGATTGCGTCCCGCGAGAAGTGACCGACGAATAGAATTCGGGAAAGAAAGCGCGTCCCAGGGGTGGCCGAAGGGGGCATAAAAGCGAACCCGACCGCTCTCGGATGGGAGAAAGCACAGAGATTTGTTTATACGGCAGTGATACTACGGCAATTTATCACCGCGATTACGGAGAGCAAGAGGAACGGGTGAAAAGGGATAAGAGCACAACCATGGCGAGGGATCTGGAGGGGAAGAGAGGATAATCGCGGATCCTTTGGTAAATAAGGTTATTCCTCCGCCGAGTCGGCACCCATTCCATTCTGCTCCGCCGCTATCTCGACCCATCTTGCGGGGCTCCATGCTCTCCCGCTCGCTCTATCTTTCTCTCCCCCCCCTCTCCCTCTTCCCCTCTCTCTCCCTTTCCCTTCTCGTTTTCTCGTCCATATTCACACTCGGCCACGAGCGGGAGCGATTTGTTGGAATTAAGCGGTATTTCAGCGGCCCGCGAACACTCGTGACTTCCCGACACGGAGTCTTTCTTAAATTCTAATAATCGCTCGGTCCATTTGCCAGACGAGAAGTTTTAAGGCGAGTCGCCCCGTAGCGTCTTTATTAACCCTTAAGCAGGCGGGTGAAATTTTTTATCGGTAGTGGTCGGTTGGTCGGAGCTATTTCAACTAAAAAATCAAACATTTCTTCTAACCTAGAATATTTCCATTGTACATATTTTTTTTCATTATATGTGTACGAAACTGATACAGTACCTCATACAATATTTAAATGTTTAGTAATTTATTACATATAAAGAAATTTAATCATTTAACAATATTCTGAATAATGGTGTAACAATTTGTAGCGGTGCCTCAGACTCGCCATTCGAGTGCTAAAGGTTAAAACACCCCACACAAATTAACATTTCTAGACGTAACAGATGAGAAGTATGTATTAGTATATCTTAGTATTAATAATACATATGTAAAACAGACAGATAAATGTATAGATGTGTCTTCAGAAGGTTTTAAATTTGAAGTCGTACAAGAAATAAAAGAGCAATGGGGGTGTTCATAACACCCCACCCGACTACTTAACGGTTAAGAAAATCCGATCCGGATCAATGTTATTAAACTTCGGAAGAAAATAATCGCAAATTTTCATTTGCTCTCGACGGACTTTACCAATCGTCGTTGTATCTCTCTCTGATTTTCTGCTTCCGCGTCGAACGAATATATTCCCGTTCAACCGAAACGTTTTGTAGAGAATTTTCAAACGTTGCGTGACCGACTTATTTTGTTGGTTAAATGTCTAGTTTAATTACTTTAGAACTAAAATTTCGATGCATAGTTTGAAATCGATAACAATATTCTTGTTCAGTTCTTTATTACGCCACTTTAACACTAAACCTACCAACTACAAAACATATGAAAGTGAAACGCTTTATACAAGTGAGAAGATTGAATTTATTTAAACTTTGTACCGCTTTCATTACAATATGTGCTTAAATAAAGAAGTCAATCTAGTCATTTCCTATGAAAGCGTTTCTATAATTTCAGTAAATGCGAAATAGAAAACCGGTCATTTGACCGTGGTAGGTTTAGTGTTAAAAATGAGTTCCAGGTTGAGTATAATTTTAGTAGTTGTCGTCACGAATTCCCAGCGACACATTTACTCTTTAACATTGTAGAAATTTAAAAATCAATTTCTTCTCTAATGTATTCACTGTACGAAATTTGGTGGGGTTGTGCAAAGTGGAAGGAGGTTGGAAGAGTGCTCGGTATTATACATTTTAACTTTTCAATTTGTATTTCATTGAATGAATTACCGTGATTTTATAGAACTTTTGAGGTTGCTGGGTTGGCATTAAAATTGTTATCTGAAATGGTGACACATATGGGACACGAGAGTGTCGGTGCTTCGAATGAAATGCGGCCAATGTCCGTGGAGCTGTTCGAAATAATTTATGTTATATAAATTGTTAGGAAATACGTATGGTACGGTGTGGAGGTAATAGGAATCAATTACCAGAGTACGAACAGAGCGGAAACACAACGGTCAATCGATAAAACAAAGATCGTGTCCCATGTTCTTTGAAATTTTGTTACCGCGTATCCCGGAGCGGTGCGACCGTAGCGACTATGGGAAAAAAGCTGTGCTCCTGCCGGCGCTGGTATTCCAATGGAAGCTTTTGGTACTTTTATTGCCCCCTTTTCGACAAACAAACAACAGCTTCAGAAATATCTTTTTAAACTTCATTGTACTCGAAATTCAAGTTGTTCGGTCGTTTCAACGTCCGATCGACGAGTCGTTGTTGCACCGGCACCGGATAAAAGCGCCTGTGTACACTCCGGGGCGTATCGTTTCGGTTTTTCTGTCCGTCCAGGCCCGTGAGGCTCGAGCCTCGTCCTGGCCAGTCCTCGGCAGTTTGTTTTCCGGTTTAACGAGCAGTCCTTGCCACACGATCGGGTCCTTTGACTCACCGTTTTTTCCCTGCTTTTCACTGTCTCTCCACCCCCGTTCGCTTGGTCCCCTCTCTCGTTCCCTTTGCCCGTCACTCCGCTCTTCCATCGATCCTTTCGTCCCTTCCCATTCCCATGCAATTGCCTTAACGAACTGTTATTCGCTCTATTAGCGTGTTTTCGATTATTCCAGTTCAATCGTTCGCTGCTCGCGAGAATCGCGCGCTCAACGATCGATCGATTCATGTTGCAGTCGCGGGACCTCGGTTCGTTTACAAAATTCTTCCGCGTCTTGCCTCGTTTCAAAAATATTTGATTTTTTCCCGACGAAATCATACGGGCGACGATAAAGGTTTTTGGCTTTATTACATCAGAAATCTAGAAGTAACTGGTGACGCTGTGAAAGATTGAATTTTTTGACCGATTTCAACATTTCAGAATTCAGACGTGTTTCATCTGATTTAGGATATTATCGTTACTGTAGGCAATTACCCGTTTCAGAAAGATGTAATAGTTAGATGAGCGCCGTTGTTGGAGATGGAGTAGGGATGAGCGTTACCGGAACCCGCGACGATTGCGTCAGTGGCTCCGAATCAATCAGCAAAGAAAGACACGTTATAATTTGTATTCATTACTTATGTATTCTCCTAAATGTTAAATATATATAAGACAATAATCTTATTTTCTTTTTATTATTATTGTTGAGGATTTTCAAAGAGTGAAACTCAATTCTGTTGCTTTGTAATAAGAGAATTTAATTTTTATTTTCTTAGATTACAATCGTATGTACAATATTTACAACCTTACCTGTAATAAGAGAAACGACAATTAAAGTTTTCTCCCCCTATCTATCTTTTACTTATAATATTATTTTATAATATTATTATAATATTATTTTCGGTCGTTCGGTGATACCGATGCGGTCCTCCAGTACAAATCTCGAAAGATGTGGACTATTCGTACTCGACTTAACGAGGTTGGAACGATGAGTTGAAAGGTGTTGTACGAACGATAGATTTGGATTGAGTTGTTTGCTGCGTTTTATTTGGCACAGGTTCTGCCGGAAGGAGTTTTAGTATGTTGCCCTACGTTCTGACCGAGTTGACACGGTTTTCGCTGCTTCTATGCTGTCTCACGAACCCACCCTTCGTGTTGGGTTTTTCCTAATTCTAGGGCCTCTCCAATATATAGAGATACAGGGTGTCCCACGTAACAGTGTTCACGATTTTTGAAGTACTTGCGATAATCTGACAAAAAATATTTTCAACAAGATCAGTTTTCGATTGGCTATATATTGCAATAAAAAAAGTTCGAAAAACTTTTCTTTTTAGTATTGTCAAGGTCACCTTCATTTTTTTAAATAGCACTTTTAATTTTGGTTTAACAGTATTATAGCCCGTATCAAAACGAATTCAACGACCTAGTATACCATGACCTTGGGATGACCTTGAAGGCGAAGAAATGAAAATTTCAACAATACATGACAATCTGCTTGAATGGGTGATAATAATTTGTGTTTATTATTAAGACTCGAAATTACATTCAATTCGGAAACCTTGACTAAATGAACGCAAACGATTTCGTAAAAAAGTCACATCAAATGTTCGAATTGAAATCCGTTTTGTTGTAGGCATAATTCCGTTCTTCGTAGTAAATTTGCATTGGTTGCTCTTACGATACTGTTGTAGTGAAGTTCTTCGCATGCTGCTAATGCAAATTTACTATGAAGAACAGAATTGTGCCTACAACAAACATTTGATGTGACTTTTTTATGAAATCGTTTGCGTTCATTTAGTCAAGGATTCTGAATTGAATGTAATTTCCAGTCTGAATAATAAACATAAGTTATTATCACCCATTCAAGCAGATTGTCATGTTTTGTTGAAATTTTCATTTTTTCGCCATCAAGGTCATCCCAAGGTCATGGTATACTAGGTCGTTGAATTCGTTTTGACACGGGCTATAATACTGTTAAACCAAAATTAAAAGTGCTATTTAAAAAAATGAAGGTGACCTTGACAATACTATAAAAAGAAAAGTTTTTCGAACTTTTTTTATTGCAATATATAGCCAATCGAAAACTGATCTTGTTGAAAATATTTTTTGTCAGGTTATCGCAAGTACTCAAAATATCGTGGAAACTGTTACGTGGGACACCCTGTATATTATATGTAATTTATTCGAAACGAATTTCATATTTAATTCTAGTTTTACAAATGAAAGAAATCACACACTTGCAACCAACAAATAAATGATCAGCGTCACTGTACGAAACATATATATATATATATATATATATATATATATATATATATATATATTGTCTATGTTCCGAATAATGGTGTATATAGTATTTGATAAACATACTTCTGTAATTTTCAAACATCATTACTTCCTATAATGAGCATTCAATGTAGCTAGATTTTTCATTTAACTATTTATTGTTTCAATGCAAAATTTGTCAATTTATGACAAAATGACAAAATGTCTTTGATCACCCCGTATATTACAGATTAATTACACAACTATTTTTGCGGAGACCTAATATGCACCTAATGAAACTCGAATCGAAGTTTCGCAAGGTAACAAGTTCCTTAGCCGACCTGTGCTCGATGAGCCATCAGGCGCGCATAATTCGAATCCCCGAATATTCTCCGCTCCCTCGAATGATACTAATTAGTCTCGTCGAAGTTCCACCGTTGCCGTTTATCCGCGGCGCAAGTCGGAAACGGAGTCGAATATTATCGGCCCTGAATTCGCGTCGTTAACGTTCCGCGGGTTTCTCCGAGGGGAAACAGAAACGGCGCGCGGCCATTAGGCGAAGAAGAGCTGATAACTCGGTTATCAGCGATTCGTATCGCCCTCGCACGATAATTATATCGGCCATTGTCTGCTCGTCCCGATTCACCGAGCGAGAGAAAACGATCATGCGATGCTCAGAGGTCGACTTTCCGCTCGGTTATTTGAATGTTTCGGCGAAGGTTACTCAACTATTATCTAACATTATCGTCCTACCGCCGCGCCGGTTAATAAGATATTGCCTGAAATCGTGTTGTCGCGCGATAATGGGATCAACGTACCGGCGATCGATCGCGCATACGCTCCGCGAAAGCGACACTCGTTGACGAGCGGTTCTCTCTCGGGCGTAGCGATGCAAAACAGTTTGCGAAAACTTGGAAACCTTTGTTCACCGTCCGACAGGCTTGTTTTCAGAATTTAAATGCTCGGCGAAAAATGGCGGAAGCACGGCTGCCGACCATTGAACGGGATACAGTTGCGATTACTTTTTGGAAAAACGGTTGGGCAGGTTGCGCGATTATTTCGATACGTAAAAAATCCATGAATTATCATCGTCACGGTAAAATGCGAATTTATCAATGCAATTATTAGGGGCACCAATAAGTAATGTCTGAGGTAGTATAAAAGATGTGATGAAATAATCCTACACTCTTTTTAACACTTTGCCGTCTGGCGACACCACAGTGGTGTCGCGCACAAATTATTGCTCAACGGCCGGCGACACCACAGTGGTGTACTGGACGGCATAGTGTTAATTGCGCATTATTTAATATTTACTATTTATTATTAATATTTAATATTTACATATGTATATCTTCTAAATTTCATGAAAATAGGGGGCAGGATTGAAAACTCACGAGAGGTAACGATGACATTAGTAAAACTTGAAAATTTATAATCACCCGATAACCTCAAGAACGGCCGGCGCCAAGCGAAGAAATATTTACGAGACGTGCGGACGGCAAAGTATTAATATAGGGCAGCGTCGTAGGCGTGGGCAAGACAACTGGCCACCGCTGACTTTTTGGGCGCTATTTGTTTTTCCTATTTTTTTTCCCCACAAAACAAGACAGTATGTCTCTACCGAGCTCGCGCCAAATTCGAGAAAAACCTGGTACATTACGTTACAAAAATTCAAGGCGACGACGAAACAACGACACAGCCACTGGATGTAGTTTCTTGAAATATTTATTTAAAATTTTATTTTGTTTAACATTTAGTATAGATTAACACGTTGACCACCCAGTGAATTTTGAACGTTTCATTCAAGTCTTGCTCATTGCATTCGTATAAACAATCAAAGTTATCAACAATTATTATTAGTTACTTGATAATGAAATTTGCACTTTACATTATAATTTAGTTCACCTTCGTACGAATAAATTGATATTCTATTAATGTTATGACAATCATTTTTAAGCAAGTCAATGAGTGACCACCACAGCAGTCAACGTGTTAATTAATTACAGATTAATTTCACAATAAGCACAGTAATAACCAAACGTTCATAAATTTATGTAGTCCACGAATGAGGTGGCAATGTTTAATAATCGACAATCTGTGAAAAACGACATTACTTATGGGTATCTCTAATAATTTCACTTGTGCACGTATAATGCAAACGTATCTCGGTTATATGAACTTCAAACTCCGCAACTTTCTTAACATGTTTGAAAACTTTCCCGAACATCTCCTGAATCTCCTTAATATATTAAAATGACCAACCGAGACGGAGATGCGGCTAACAAACCAGAAACCAAATTTTTCACAGCATGCTGTCTCTTTAGAAATTCATTTCTGTCCCTGCTACATGTTTTATGTATTGCTGCGTCACTTTTCTGGTTTGTCGCGTCGATCGCCGCGGAACCGGGACGCTGAAAGCACGTGCTAGTCGAAACGTGTAGTAATAAATTCTCGGTCCCAGCTCGAATGTTAATAAGTCGTCGCTAGAAAACACTTCTTATCTATATTCTGAAAAAAACGGCGCAATCTATCTCCAACTGGTATCGAGCATACAAACTTGTATCTAATAAACACAATTCTTCAGGAACACAGCTTGCTCCATCCTTGCTTCAAGGATAAAGTCATTCGACGATTAAGGCCGCGTCGGGTACGAAGGGGCACGGTGTTATGCTCGTTGCCAATGAGTTTCTCCGATTTCGTAAGCGTTACGATACGATCGGAGAAGTATAAAACTTCCGAAGTTTCCATAGCAGACATATCACAGATCGTGTGATAATTAACATTTTAGGCACGGCTGAATTTTGCGCGGGGCTGTTTCTCTGTATGGCGGAGTTCAACGAGAATTACTTGTAAACGATATAACCTACAATGTGTGACGGACAATGCTGTTCTCTACGCGTTTACATTGGAATGAAGTTTTTAATGATTAAATTATAATTTTAATTGGGTACGATATATTTCACAGGCGTATCGGAAGACGATCATTTAATTTAAACTATAGTGGCGCGTCGTTCAGAAAGATGACATCCGTGAAAACCACTATAGTGGTGCGTCGTGCCTAAGAGGTTAAAACCAGAGCCAGAGGCAGGCAGAAATTGTCAGAAGAAATCGAACAAAATTTTAGATCCGTTGATTTGCAAGCGTTGGCGAGCGGGACAAAACTGTGGCTCCGGTAAAAAGTCCCCGTTCGGTCGCAATTATCCCGCGAGGCTGAGTGACCGGCCATGCACAAACAATTAAACGATTTACTCGATTAACCGCTTAACCGTGTCTGGGAAAAGATAAACGATTTAGCAGCGAACGGGCTAGGACGTCGACGGCCTAGGATCGCCTAGGATCACCGCAGAGAGAAATGAATGGACGGGAGAGAGGGACTGTGTTTCAATTTCCGCTTTCGCTTTTAATTTCACTACCCGGTTTTCCGGCTGGCTCTCGCCGGCTGCCTGGCTGCGTACCTCCGCCCCCGCATCTTCCATCCTCTCGCAGACGCAGCCTGGAATCTGTCTCCTCTCGTTCTCTCTCTCGTTTTCTCTCTTTATTTGTCTCGCGTTTCGAGGGAATCGTAACCGCTTCTTTTCGTCTTTTCCATCCTCGGGTTTTCTCGTATCTCGTCTTCGTCCCGTGCGACGACTCCCCGCAATAATGGCGGCAGGAGCAGCCCGAGCTGGCGGATTCGTTGTTGGTTCCTAAACGCATACGTTCTCTCCTCTCTCCGACTCCGCTCTCCTCCGTCGGTCGGCTCGTCCACCGAGACAGACGCGCTGCTTTCTTTTCACCCTTCATATCCGCCCGTTGCTCTCTTTGTCAAGAAGCTTCGTTTCTTGTTCTACCGGACTCGCCGCGGAAGTCTTTTACTTACGTTCTCGGGAATATTCTGTTCGAGAGTGATTTTAGCGAAATGTGGTTGAAATTGGAGTGGAATCCTCGGGGTTTCTTTCTACCCTCCCCACACTGTCGTTTCCCCCACTGTGTTATTTCTTTGATACACGTTTGGCTTCGTGTTTGCGACTGCTTTTTTATTAGCATCACCGCGGAGGCCAACGTTTAGAGTGCGACGTTAAAACTTGAACATCAATTATTCCCTTCTGAGTGCGATGGACCTTTAACCTTATGCGGACGGAAATTATGTTTAGCGTACTTATCGACGGTTCGAATGTACAATTTTCCTTGGGAAATGAAATGGTGTACTGAAAGCTACGCATAAGAATTAAATGAAGGAGCAAGTGTTTGGTAAAAATGTGTTTGGTGTTTTTTGAGAGTAATAATTTCTTAAAAAGTGATTTTTAGTTATGTAGTAACTTTATTGATCCCCTAAGGGTTACAATTCTTAACATTTTATCCTTCTTTTCCCGTTTTACTTCCTCATTCCGCTCCTACAACTAGTCTTATATCTATCTTATAATTCTATATTAACTTCTAAACTTATACTACATATATATAGAGAGAAATAACCTATTTACAAAAGAAATTCGCTATGTACACTATTCACATTACATAAAATTACGCTATAATTCTTCCTCCTTATACCCTAATAATTCCCCCCTACCCTATCCTTGGACACCCTCTTCCGGTCGCTTGTCGTCCATCCTAACTCTTTCACTTCATACCCTCTCTCCATTCTTCCACCTTTCCCATCCACACCTCCCTTCCCCCCTTATCATCCAACATCTCCCATACCCTTTCTTGCCATCCTCTTTCTTCATCTACTCTCATGCATACTTCCCAAAGTGATTTTTAGTTACGGAGTAGCAATTTTACTTGGGCGACTGTCTGCAGACACGCGTCCTCAAAGAGTTAAGTATATGCCGTTTGTACTTCTATTTGAAACTTAACCCTCTGGGACGACGGATTGCCAGTTTGCTTCTGTATGCTCGATGTTACATGATGTTACAGAGTGCCGGATCGTTTCTATACTAGATATTGTTCTAACATCGGTAGCACATATTTTATAAATCCTCAAAGTATTTTCTTGTCTTAGTAAAAGTAATTGTCAGATTCGCATATCACACATTTTCTGCATTTCCCTGAATGATTGACCTTAAATGACCTTGAGTCATAGGTAATTGAACCGATCTTAAAACGCACTATTTGAGGGTGGTTAAAATAGCATATCGTTCCATTTAACCAGTTAAGTGTGTTTGACGACTATATCCGTCGTGGAGAATTTGATATTTAAACTGTAATTTTGGCGAAAACTAAATTATATTCGTAAATTTTAATATGTTTAAAATGTGTAGTGGTCAAGACGAAATGAAACAAGCAAATAAAAATTATAAATAATTTGAGTCGGATTCATAACGTCATCGCTTGATTATCACGACACACACTGGTGCGCGCTTTGCAAAAAGATCGCCACAGTTAACTGGTTAAAAAAAGGAAAGTTGACCTTCACCTTACCTTGGAGTGTCTACCGGGAAAAATAAAATGTCCTCCTCGGTACTGAACAACTTTCATCGGAAATATTTTTGCGTATAATCAATATTTTTGGAGATATTCGTCTGTACCGCTCTATAATTTCCACTTTGTACAGTGGTAAGAATGGTCCGCCGTCGGAGGGTTGACAGGAATAAGAGAAAGAAATTCGTCTTCCCTTATTCGAAAGTGCATTTACGAAGATTTGCATGAAAATCTGCAGTTTACCGACAATAGCGAATAAGGATCCGATGAATAAAGTACGAGACCTTGTTGTAGAAAGAACCGACGGGCGGCGAACAGTTTCTCAATTCGTTATTTCGTAAACTTATTTATACATATTTTTGATTGGCAGGCGTGTCGGAATAGGAAGGGCGGATGGGAAATCGATTTCACGGCGTGATAAAGTTCTTTTCCCAGGTACCTGGTTGCTTCCTTTATTCCACGCTCTCCTTTCCGACGATTTGAGCGCGCCAATGTAAATGCAAATACGGCTCCTCTGTAGCCCGTCGTCCCGTCGTCATCGTCTCCGTTGGTCCTCTTTAAATTCCTCCGTGCTGAAGGACCGTCTGCCTTTTCTTCCAGCTTCGTGCCTCCCTTTGGGAATTATTACCGCGGCTGACACGTCGCTGACTGGGAACGAAGGTAACGCGTTCATCGCGCCAATAATTTCATCCCCTGTCACGTCTCCGTTTTCCGTACTGTATCCTTTCGCTTCGTCGTGCGACGATTGTTGGCACAGCCAACGAATTCCTTGTATAATTCTTCCTCCAGCAAAAATCAACTGAAAATTCCCTGTTAAATATCCTCTTGTCTATCTTCCAAAACAAATACTGGACATATCGAGAATGGTGAACAGTCAAAAACTAAATGACGAACCACTTTGCTAGGTTCGGATAAAATTGAAGTATCAGTTCCGGAAAAATTGGATTTGAAAGTGTTCCGTCGCTATTTAGTCAAATACGGGTATACTTCGCAATTTTTTAAGTTGGATTTTCTCGAAAATGAGTATATTCTAATATTTACTAGCCAGCATTTTTTTTTGTAAATAATAAATATTAGAAAAAAATGATAGAGAAAAAAGTAGTACTGTTTTTTATACGAAACAAATTGACATATGCATTTTCGTTGTATTTACATTATTTTGACAGAAACGAAGGTGACCTCCAATTTTTTAAATGGAATATTACATACTTTTTTATGTCGTATAAAAGTGTGTGTCAAGACGAATTCATCCATCTACTACACAATGACCTTCAAGATCATGCAAGGTCAGAAATGGAAGAAATGGAAGAAACAATTTGAATATTGCGTACCAATGTGTTTACCAGTATTCTTTATTAATGAGGCTAAAACAAATGTTCAAAATGGCTTCCTTGCGCATGAATACACACTTCGGCTCTGTTAATTACGTTTTTGATAGCTTCTTCTAATGTGGTCCGAGTTATTAATCCACATACTTTTGTTATTTTGTTTTTCAAGTCGTTTATATAGCTGGGCGGTGTCTCGCAAACTAGTTCATTAATAGTACCCCATAAATAAAAGTCCAGAGGTGATAGATTTGGAGATCTTGCAGGCCACTTGACAGGTCCGTATGTTACAATCCATCGGTTTTGAAACATGTCCTTAAGATAATTTCTTACAATTCTACTGTTATATGGTGGGGCCCCATCTTATTGGAAGTACATACCTTGCATAATGGATAGTGGCAGATCTTCCCAATGATCTCTAAATTGCGTATATAAAAACTCTAAATTTGTTACGCAAAAAACATTGGTAGGCAATATTCAAATTGTTTCTTCCATTTCTGACCTTGCATGACCCTGAAGGTCATTGTGTAGTAAAAAGGACGAATTCGTCTTGACACACGCTTTCGTACGACATAACAAAGTACACAGCATACCATTTAAAAAATTGGAGGTCACTTTCGTTTGTATCAAAGTAATGTAAATACAACAAAAATGCATATGTCAATTGGTCGCGTGTAAAAAACAGTACTACTTTTCCCTCTATCATTTTTTCTAATATTTACTATTTACAAAAAAAATGCTGGCTAGTAATAGCTTGAACACCCTGTATATATGAGTATACGCATAGAGCAACATTCTTGCGTTTATACCTCCCGTATCCCATACACCCAAGTGCTCTTGGATTCGAGTACTCCGTCCTCGGTGAAAAATTTTACTCGTACGCATAAAATAATTCTTCATAGAATATTCCGCAGTAGTCAAACATTTTTCCAAATCATCATCGGAATCGTATTTTTTTCTACACCGTCTGGTAAATCCTGGTAGCTGTCGCTTACTCGTTTCACTTGCATCGATCGATATTTCCCCGACGGACGCATGTCGCATCGATAAATAAAGCTCCGCTGTAAAATGTAATCCGAGTCACGACACCATTCCAAAAGAAATAAATAGATATCACTCGACGAGAGAGAATGAGTGGGGGAGGGAGAGAAACAGAGAGGGACAAAACGACCGATCGAACGAAAAAACGAGGGAAAGATCGCACGGAAAATCCACAATGCGCGGCGAGACGAAACCGATTGCAGAGATAGAATTCGGAGACGAGCACGGAATTTACGGAATGTTTTTACCAAACTGCGTGCGTATTCTTTAGTGTTTTAACATAATCGCGTCACCGCTATTAATGCGGAAATAACCGTTACACGATGGATTATTGACCCGCTGTCACAATATTTTTTGTCGGTTTAATAATACATTATCGATTAAAAATGTTCTCGCCGCCTGACCGCCAGCCACCGCGTTATCATTTTTATTGCTTCGTCGATTATTCATAAACTTCGATCTATTTCAACGATTCCAGACATAACATGCATTTCAGAAATAGGCACTTCCCTCGCGCGGAACCAAGGTACAGTAATTCCTCGATCTAAGTCCTTTTTCGGTTCCCTGCCGGGACTTAGACCGCGAAGGGACACTATTCTTTTGTGACCGCGTCGACCGCGCCGAACGTAGAAAAGGACAGCATGCAAACACGAACCGCGCGGCCGAAGGCGCAACAAAAAATAGCGTATGGGTGAGACACTACTAGTGCAATAATAAAACTTCTTTATTTTTTATTATTTTTTTATGGAACTTTCACGAACATATTCGTGGCGTTTTTCTAATAAAAATAATACCAAATATGATATAATTCCGATGATATTTACTTGTGTAATAAACGATGAAAGTTTTGGACGTAAAGAAGGACAGCGTATAGGAAAGAAAGAGACGACAAGAGTCGCGGCCACCGGCACAATTCTAAGGCCCGCGTGTCCGCACAATGCAATGCCAATAAAAAACTTCCATCGTTCATTACACAAGTAAATATCATCGGAATTATATCATATTTGGTATCATTTTTATTAGAAAAATGCCATGAATATGTTGATGAAAGTTCCATGAAAAAATAATAAATAATAAAGAAGTTTTGTAATTGGATTAGTGTTATTCACACCGATATACCGACCCAGGATCAGATTACGCGGCATGTTTACACTGCTCGGCGACCGAGGCAGCATGAGCTCCGCAGTGGAAGGAGTAACCAAGGGACATAGATCGGACGTTCCGTTGGACTTAGATCGTGGAATTACTGTATTTCATTTTAGAACTCAGAAACATTTAGATTATTTAGAGTATTGACAAAATTCCATTCGTTCGGTAAGGTGTGTGGTATATTCGGATCAACATCCGACTATTTTGATAGTCGAAAATTCGGATCAAATCCAATCAGATTAAAGATAGGTCGAGAAAATATCTTTTCTTAGTAGACCGCGAGTATTTGTGCAAAATAAAATGCTTCTGCTTGAATTGCGAGAAGAGAGAATCAAATAGTAAGTTCGTACTTTCTTTAATAATTTTCGATTAATAACTGTCGATTGATAATAACATATTGGCATTCTACTATTTCTGCAATCTTCTATTGTCTGCAGTCTATTTGCCGTATATCTTCACCTAGAGTAATCTCTGCAATGGAAGAACTTCCTTGGAAAACGGTAGTTCATAAATAACATTAAATGAGGAATTCTGGTCCATCGTGTACGATTGTACGTGGACCGCAATTGAGAGAGAAATGGCGAATTCACGATCGATAGGAGCAGTCGTCCAGTTTTAATAGACATGAAATTATCAATGAATCGAAACAACCTCGGGGATCGTTGAACGACAAGCGAACGCGGGATCGTACACGCGAGAAGGTACGAGCGATTATCATAACAGCGGGGTTCCTTCGATCGCCCATTACCGTGGACGTAGCTTTTGAAACCCTGCATTCATCGGAGTCCACAAACTATCCGCAAACTGCATACAAATGGGAACGTGTTCCTTTGCCGTTGGCTCAGAAGTCACAGTTTCAAAGGAAAACTCGAGAACCAGCTACTCGAGCCGCTTCTTTCACGAAACTTGCCTGTACTTTCTGCCATCGTGATCCTCTTACCCTACGATCGCGATGGCCTAACTATTAAACAGTACATTCTGATGGTGAACTACTTGCAATCGATTTACCAGCGGAATTTCTACAAACAGCAACAAATTCTTATCATCCTCATTCTCGACTGCATAAATTATTTGAAATTGTCTGAGTATTGAGCGTCTTTGATTCTATCCATTATCAATGATTATCTCATAATCGAAACACCAGTTAACACATCGTGGGGATGTTACGATTTAACAAGTTAAACGCGGAGCAATTTTGTCTCGCTTTCCATTTCACTTGAAATACATGCAGACCTGTTTACCAAATTTCTGTTTTCTTCTGTTTCAGTCAAATCTATCAACCCTTTGCACTCGAAGCAATTTTAATTCCAATATCAAGATATTTCTTTCAACCTCGAACATTTTTATTCTATGTATCTTTTTTACATTGTGCACTTGAAATTAAACTTATTTTTTCATACAATACTTGAATTTCTAGCAATTTGTAATGTAGAAACGAATTTAATAATATAAAAACTGTTTTGAATAATGGTATGGCTATTTTTACTGGTGACTCAGAGTCACCATTCGAGTGCAAAGAGTTAACCCCTTGACGTACAAAGACGTTTCAGACACTTCATATATTTCTTATGGCATTGTGCACATTGAACATTTAACAGTAAATATTACCAGCAAAATGTCTGTTATCATCCCAGAAGCATATTAATTTTGAATTTATATGAAAATCATTATTAAGCTTACACGAATGATAAGCTAAACAATAAATGCTAGCTCTGATCGCATCGAATTCCATTTAATTCGTATGTCAAGGGGTTAATACAGTGTGAACATTTTTTAATATTATATGAATCGTAGATTATAATATTCTTTTGTAAATTCAATACCATCAGTCCTCAGGTACTGACGTAGCGAGTAACGTGTTAAAGACTTTTAACGTGTTGAAAATTTTATTCAATTATCCAGTCAGTTTGAAAGGTCATAGCCTTACCTTACGTTCATAGAATTACCTGCACAATGTTTCGACTACGAAAGCAGTCACGTTATATTTCATATGAACGGTTTCGTTCAAATTCCGTAGGGAGTAGCTTGTAGCAATTATTCAGTAGAATAACTCCGCTAATATTTCACGAACAAATTATCTATAAAATGTTTATACCGAGAAAGCAATTGCATTCGATCACGTGTTAATCATTTCGTCCGAATTCACCCGAGAACGGTGGCTCCCACACGCATTCCAACAAGAGTCCGGCAATTATTCAGGGAAACGGCTCGGGCAATCTTTCGCTATCATTGAATCATCCTGGGCCGAGCGTGGCAGTCTAAAGGATTCCTGGGGAAAGGATGGAGAGAGAGGACGGGACAGAGAAAACGCGTAGGAACGTGGACACGGGTACGATTCAAGGTGGAACTCGGACGGGAGCGAAACCCGTTCCATCGAATACCGAAGAGTAGGCTGTGCCCGAGAGAGAGAGAGAGACCGAGAGAGAGAGAAAGAGAAAGAAAGATAGAAGGGGGACCAGGACGGAGGATTGAGAACCGCGTGCCAAGAGTGACGATGTAAACGTCATATATCTAGAGGGAAGGCAAGGATATTTCGATCTCGATGGGTGGGCCGGCTTGTCCCAGCGGTGTATCCACGCGGTCCTCCATGAATTCCTGCGTATCGGCCTCTGCACCGTCCGCTGAATCGGGAAAGACGCAGGGTTGCATCCTTTGGCGTACCAGGAGCGATGCAACCTCGTCGAGGATCGATGTGTTTTCTCGTCCCCTCGATCACAGCGAAAGCAACCCGTGGAGGATCTAAGGGTTGCAACGTAGATGAACCCGGAGCGATGAAACGCGACGAGATTCAAAGGTTTCGTCGTCTTTCCGATCCGAGGGCAAGCAAGTCCTTCTCTCTGTCTTTCTCTAAGAGGCTGTGCGCGACGCCAGAGAATCGAGGATCTGACGTCGTTTTCTCGATCGAAATGGGGTGCGCGATACCGAGGATCAAAGACTCTCTTCGTCGTTTTGGCTCGGAAAAATGGGACGCAAGGAGAACCGAAGGATTAGGTCGTTTATTTTGGATGAGAAAGGGTGCAAGTCGTTGATGGTTTTGCGTCGTCCCTGGGACTCGAGGTTGGGTAACATGTGGAGGAGGATTGTCCCGTTTCTCGGATCGAAAAGGATCGAAGGATTGCAGCAATTTAGATACCTGGGAGATGTAGCGCGAGAGGAGCGGAGAGATTGTATCGGCTTTTTCGGGTGCGGAATGTTGCAGGTCGTGGAAGATTGAAGAGTTGCATCGTCTCTATGAGGATCGCGTATGGAAGATCAAATGGGGATCGAAGAGTGTGCTTGCTTGAGCTTGATCGAAGAAAATGGAAAGACCGGAGGATCGGAAGATTACACGACTTCGGGAGGAAGGAAGGATGTGAGTTGCCGAAGATCGAAGGTTCACGGAATGTTTTCGAGATCGCAGAAGATGTAACGCGCGGTAGATCGAGGGGTGTGAACGGATCGCGGAGGAGCGGGGTTAGAACGCGTCAGAAATCGAAAGAACACACCGCGGCGTTCAATTTCAACCTCCTTGAAAAGAGGTTTGCGCCGGCGATCGATTCTAGAGCGTCGCGAGGCTCCGGGAGCCGGACAGGCCGTAAACGTGGAATTCGCGGCGTTGAAAACTCATCGAGTAGCGTGGTGGCAAGCAGCAGCGAGAACGTAAATTACCAGGCCGAGGAAAAGTCGTTTCAATTTTCGCGGTTTCGAGGTAATGAAATTTACCGGCGGCTTGATTCCGTTGACGAGCGCGAATCGAGTTTGCCGCGTAAGTGGGACGAGTAACGGCGTAACGGTGTCTCGCGACGATCACCGCCGCGGCCGATCCGTGCCGCGCCGTGCCGCGCGCGAGCACTTCCATCGAAGCCTGTTTTCCTGGGATTTCGACGATTCCGAGTGGCCCGTTTTTGTCGCGCGGCTCTCTCCGCTTCCGGGACTCGAGGACAAGACCGAGCTGAAACCAGTGATGGTATATGGTCTCGGTTTTTTCGCGCATGCGCGACGAAATGCAGTAACGTATATACATCTTATGTTTGTAGGGAAAGTAGGGGAGAACTGTTATTGGCGGGAAACCGGACAAAAAAGTGCAAGATATATTTATATATTATATGTACATACACATAAAATTTTAATATAACATACGCACGTTAAACATTCATATTTGAAAATCGAAAAAAAAATTTGCGAAACTATGCGGGGTACCAAGGTACCCCATTTTAGCCCAACTTTGTACTTTACTGACGCTAAAATCGTCGCGCATGCGCGAGAAAACCGAGACCATATACCATCAGTGGCTGAAACGTGTGGACGCTGCTCGCCTTACGGAAAAACGATGTCACTCGTTGCATCAGCGATTTTGAATTCTATAATTTCGAATACAAATTCAAAATCAGCATTCCCAGTAACTCATATATATATATATCAATTTTCAAAAAAATCCATTCAGTTTTGATTTTTCGGTCCGCCATATTGAATCGACCAAAATGACCAACCGCCAATTGAATTTGATCATTTTGATTAAAAATTTGAAATCCACGTCCAAAACAACCTAGAGGTACCAATTTTCTAAAAATTTACTGCAGAATTCACTGAGTTATCGAATTTTGTCTATTTTATCCGGATTTTGCCCACTGTGCGGCGGCGGTACGTACCTTCATACCTGAAGGAAGACGGCATGTTATAAAAGAGTCGCAAAAGGGAATCAGGTATTTCCCGATATTTCTAGGGTGTGGAGTTTTCGACAAGGTACAGCAACTCTTGTTTTACCTTGACAAGGTTCATTCAAATCAAGGGACACTATTACAATTTTCTGAATTTGACATTTTTTCCATAGTAATAATATTGTTTAGTGTGTATGTGCATGTGTGGGCGAGTGGAAAAAACGACAGAATAGTGGAAAGACGGAAATCTTCCGATCTATCATCAGCGACCAGTAGACTGCGGATCTTTATGAAAATTCTCATTTTCATACATTATTTAATAAATTCCAGAATCAGAAGAATATTTTTTTCGTTCACTAAAGAATTCCTCATAATTAAAATAAAATGAAAATGCTATTAGTTCTTGCTAATGTGTACGTTTCCTTGCATTTCACACATCTGCGCATACGTTTTTAAGAACGGCGTATAGCCGAAGATACATTGCTGAATTTTCTGAGTGCATTCGGTCACCGTGAAAGATGCAACTGGCCTGAATTTAAAGAGGTGGCGTTTACGGCATCTCATACGGGACATTTTTATTATTTCCGTGACCGTTTCCGAAGATCCGCCACTTTTCTGAAATGCGGGTGCAAGGCAGGAATTTTCAAGGGACGGGTTGATATATATATTTTTTTATTGCACGATGACGTATCGTCCTGGTTTTACGTGACCGGGATTCGCCGCACAGTCTGCGAGGACCGTGTGTTTACGACGAGTAACGTGACACGCGTTTAACGAGTTCCACGGACGGAGCATCGCGGGAACGAGTTTCAAATTGTCCTCGATAAGAGAACGACGTTGTGTAATTCGTAATTAAAATACAGCGAACTGCATGTCGACTGGAGGGTACGGTCACTTTGTAGCCTCGCGAATTTACGTACGAGCACGCGTTCTCGTTTCGATCTCGATTAGTGTTCCATAAACATGCGGGTAAATCATTTTTACTAACTGCTCGCGAGAGTAATATCCACCGGATAACTTTGATTAAAAACTTAGTCCCTATGAATCTGTGAGAGGTGCTAGATAAATCTAGCACGGAACATCGTCTGAAAGCGGATAACTGCTCCTAAACTGTTAAACCATAACGCCCCAATGGCCTCGACGGTCGTTAAAGCGTTAACGAGATTAGAATTCTACGCACAATCTTCTTCTAACATCAGATCTACGAAAATTCGAACTAAATAAAATATTGGAAATGAAATAAATCCACAACAGTGTTTCCACGTATTCTGTATTTAACGTATAATTTATAATGTAATAAAACTGCGAATATAGTTCGACTGTATAACCGTATGTGAAAAGACTACTACTTTGCAAGATGCGCTCAGACGACGGTCCTAACTTTACGCCCTCACCTTGGCCCTTCTGTCTGTGGGAAAAACCTCCCCTTAAGCCTACGCGCTTATACTAGGACGCATGGTATCGTTGTATTCCAACATAAAAATATATTTAACACTAAACCTACCAAGCATGGAAACTATCAGGCAACAATAAATTTACTGAGATTGCCCGTCATTTTCAATACAACAGAAGCTTGGACAAGGAAATTGATCCCATTATTTTCCATAAATGAATTTGCATAATTTCAATAACTGTAAAATATAAAACTGGTCGTTTGATCGCGATAGGCTGTGTTGTTAAATCGAATTAAATATTCGCACGATTTGATTTTCTAACACCAGTTGGACATAGTATTATTCATTACGAAAGTGTAGATATAAAGCAGTTTATCGTCGATACGTTCGCAAGATTCGAGGAGAACATTTTTTCCGGAACGAAGCGCCCATGACAGAATTTTATAACATCGTTCCGAATATTTTATATACATATAGTATCGACCATATCCATCGAAGTACATATCGTGTGATCGATAGCTCATCGCGCACCTTACCGTGCCTCGTAAAACACGCGCAAACGCACGTACAACCCTCGTGTATCCTCGTGCGTAAAATACAAAGTCGGGCTGCATCGGTGTATTTCTCTCGTTTTTACATTCTCTTGTGTTCCTCGTGTTTTTCCGCCGTTTTTCCACTTGAAACGAACTCGAGACTGAAACTTTGATTGAGGGACGTTTGGGTATTTCGGCGTACATGAATTTATACCGCAAATGGACGAACGTGCAACTCGAAATGTCGGACCTCGGTGCCTACCGCTACATCCATGCAGGTCGTGTTCCTTTCGTAATTATCTGCGTAGTGCGGTTTGTCGGGCAGGTTTTACTCATTTGTTAACCAACTAACCAGAGTAAGAGAAAGTGTACATAGTTTTTCACGTACGTTGCACGCTGTAGTGCCGAAGGAATTTAATCTGCGCGCGTGAAAACATTTAGTTTGTCGTTTAACCAGTTTTTTAAATTAAGCTATTGGAAGTTTGGCGGCTGTTGAAAATATTGGAAATGGGTGGTTAACCCCTCCCCGTACTTTAGCGAGTCAGACTCGCGATGAAGATTTTGGCCCAAACACGAATACAACAAGCCGAGCTCGCGGACTGATTTTTTGATCGTTACGATCGTGACTGAATGTTAGTTCCTATCAGTACCTTATGACAGTTAGTCACAATTCTTATCGTTGCTGTTAGGAAGCAGTTCAATTATTGAAATTTAAGAAACCCCTTAAAAATGCAAGATACAAAAATGTTAAATGAAGGCAGTGATAACGAATCCTCTGATAGTGACGCGTTTGTGCCAGTCGTAAAGCGTATAAGTCGTATGATTATAGAGGAGAGTAGTGAAGAGGAAAGTACGACACAAAAATCATGGATTTGGCAAAAAGTAAAAAACACACCAATAGTTTGTAGTTCGTATTGCGACTGTTTACAAGCATCAGTCTGGTCTGTTTAGCGCGCGTCGATGCCTACCGCTTGGGCCCAAGTTTCGTCGAGCTAAATGGCACGGGAAGGGGTTAAATAAACTGGAAACTTGATTACTGATATAAAACGCTAGTTTATTCTTATTGAGCTCGGAAGGACGTCGTATCGCAAAGAAAGCTAGACTCGAAGTGAGACTAAACGAAAAGTTAACGTGGAAAAATCCGTTGTTCACTTGAAAGAAAGGACCAGGACAGCGTTCCGTCTCTTACCCAGGCAGTTAGCTATACGAAACACTAACAGGCCCATGGGTCCGCTGACATCTGGTTTATTTCCTCAGTCAGTGATTCTCACACGCAGCTAAATTCATTTTTGCTTCCTGGATGAATCGTTGTTACTAACAATCCAGCAGAAAATGTGTGAGAGAAAGAAAAGGAAGCGGTCTTGGGTCCGCTAGAGGACTCCTCGGTAAGGTTATCTAGCGGGCCCTGCTTAAGACACAGGGATATCGTAAGGACAGCTTAGGACGGTATACAGGGTGAGTCACCTAACGTTTGCACCTCAAATATCTTTGTTGTTTCTAAAGATACGTAAAATATGGTATGGACAAAGTTGAATGGGGCTGACATGATGCCAAAAAAAATTTTGTTTCTACTTCATTTTGAAATGGAACCACCCTTTTTTAAACACCTACAATGATAGTACCTTTCATTACGAATTCAGTGAATATAATTACTCAAGGTCATTCAAGGTTGCGGACAGAGATAACGTATAAGTTCGATACATGCCTGTAAACGGGCTTTGAAGGAACGTTGAACTCTGTCCGTGACCTTGAATAACCTTGAGTAATTGTAGTCACTGAATTCGTTATGAAAGGGACTATCATTGTACGTGTTTAAAAAAGAGTGGCTCCACTTAAAAAATGAAAGTGACTTTGAAAATCTCTAAAAAAAAAGATGACATAAAAACAAAAATTTTCTTGGTATCGTGTGAGTCCCACTGAACCATTCAACTTTGTCCTTCAGACATTTGACGTATCTTTAAAAACAACAAAGATATTTGAGGTAGCAATTATGATAGTCCCGTTCATTACGAATTCAGTGACTATAATTACTCAAGGTCATTCAAGGTCACGGACAGAGTTCAACATTCCTTCAAAGCCCGTTTACAGGCATGTATCGATGTTAAATCTTATACGTTATCTCTGTCCGCGACCTTGAATGACCTTGAGTAATTATAGTCACTCAATTCGTAATGAAGCAACTGTCATTGTAGGTGTTCAAAAAAGGATGGTTCCGTTTAAAAAAGTCAAGGTGACCTTGATATCTCTAAAAAAATGACATAAAAACAAAATTCTTTTTTGGCATCGTGTCGGCCCCATTGTACCATTCAACTTTGCCCTTACCATATTTTACGTATCATTAGAAACAACAAAGATATTTGAGGTGCAAACGTTAGGTGACTCACCCTGTATATAGGAATCAGCGACGGATCAGGTATTAGTGGGAAAGGCGTTGTCTTGTCCGTCTGTCCATCTGGTGATGATCATAGGCGGTAGCCTCTACAGATGTATAGGAGAACGAATACTACCGCGTCTTGAGCGACAAAAGGTTCGGAACGATGTGGTTCTATGTACATATTAGACTGTGATACGAAATTATTTGGACGCCTTACAAAAGCATTTGGCATGTCAGTAGTTCGCAAGCAGCGGAACAGAATTAACCTAACGCTCGAAAAGTGCGAAAATCGGGGTTTTCCGACAAGTGTCTGTGTAGACGACATCAAACCGCATATGTTTGAGCTAAGATCGCAAGACTGGATCAATGTCAATGCTATTATAGAATCCTTAGACCGAGGAGTCTCGAAATTGGATCGTTGAGATTGAAGCGTCCTAAGCTTTGATCCTTGGCTCCCTGTTGTCCTGTGATAATGAATTAGAGAATCGTCTTGGTTAGAGCTGCAAATTTGACCCTCAGACTCAGATAGTTGAACGTATCAGAGTTACTTGTTATAGAATATTGTCGTAGCGATTCTTAAATTACAATCGGAAACGCGAAATAATGGTGTTAAATTACCATGACATATTGAAGCACATGCTCGAGTAAGGGAATTGTCGAGTCAGTATAAAGGACGCGGGTTCCTGCTATCCTCATTTTTCAGACGTCACGGTCACACTATCCGCTCCAGAATCTCCTTCGCCTTATATTTGCTCCTTGTACGAACGGTTTCCAGATGCAGCGAGGAAAATAGTCTCCGAAATCCCGTTTTTCCTCTGGCAAGCGCTCCGCGCGAGAGTTTCTTTCGTTGCTCGTAAATCAACGACGTAAATAGCACGCTCGAGGTCGCATGCACATCGGTTCTCGTGACTCGCGGCCATCGGGAAAATCGCCTTAATTAGAAAAACGCGGCGGCGATCGACGCGTGCGCCAGCACATGCGAGTTTGCGCTTCGGAAATGGGGAAAACGCTTCCGCTCTGTTTACGCGTTATATTCGATCGCGGCCGGCCGGCCGCCGCGCCGGTCCAGGCTAGTTCTTCGCGTAATTAACGCGAACGGAATCTCCGCTCGGCCGAACCAACTTGCTTGATTAATGCACTTTAGAACCTTTACCCCACCGCCCCTCGTCGCCTTCCCTCCCTATCCCGCTCCGGAATTCGCGTCGATACGAATTTGCGGAACAATCGTGCAAAACGTGCGCTACATCCGGGGAATTAAGCGCTCTTGTTTCGAAAACTAATTCGGAGTTTCGGCCCGTGCATAACTTCCCACCTGAATGTGTCGGATCATTTTGTGCGTCGAGGTTTTGTCCCGCCCCAGTTAATTTTATTTAATCAATGGATGTATGCACGCGCACGCCCCACGGACTTCCGGTTTATCGAATGCCGCGCTTTTTTCATTCCGATGAACCGATTAATTGGCCGTTACCACACTGCAGATTTTGCTGGTTTGCGCGAGGCATTTTCAGAAAGTAAACTCTGTTGATAAATATTGTTGCTTGTTATGATACAGCGTTTTACGCGGTTGAACTTTTTAAGCAAATCGACCGAAATGGAATCTGTTATCAATTGTTCAAATTATAAATATACTTTCTTGGGAATTGATTGAATAAATTTACCGAATGACATAAAGTCGAAAAAATTTCAATGTTGTTTTTGATCTTTGTTTTACGAGACGCTTTAATGCTTGATCACTGAATGAAAGTAAAATTTCTCTCATTTCATATCTATAGGCAATTTGAAGTTACTTTCTCTCTTGTATCCCACACGAGGTTTTGTTTTGTTTTGAGTTCAATAGAAAACATAGTGAATGAATAGATCACTGTTCAACAGAAAACATAGTGAGCGAATAGATCACTGTTCAATCGTCTCCTTTGCTTGTAAGTTCTATCTTTCGATAGGTTCACAGTCCAGCGATTAAAATAGTGTCAACTAGTATACATTAGCAGCAAAATAATTTTCTATGTATCGCATCTTCACTTGTCAATGGTTATGAATGAGTAGTTTGCAATTATAAAATGCGAGTTCATCAAAAAGCCGTTGCGACACGAGTTCTTGCGAGTTCGATCGTCGATCGTTATGCTGATGTTGCATTTTTACATTTTTCGAGTTGACGAACGATGTTCTTCGTTCGAACAGGGGAACTGAAAACCGTCTAGTGAACATTGTTGAAATGAAAGCAAGAATGTGTCGCACCTTTGTGCGTTAATGATTATGAATTTGTTTGCAATTATAAAAGGCGAGTCCGGTAGAAAGTCGTTGCGAAACGAGATCTCCGACACGCGAGTTCGAACGCCAATCGTTCTGCAGACAATGCATTTTTGTATTTCTCGAGTTGACGATATCGAAGTGGGCTAGTGAACATTGTGGAAAAAGAGTGAAGAATGTATCAGATTTTTTAGTACAAATTATTATCAATTAGCAATCATGCATGAGCCATCTAATGCTGCGTAAAAAAGTATTACACGAAGTCGTGTTAAGAATCACGTAGACTGAGCATATGAAATATTTCCTAGTAGAAGATTATTAATTTGAGAATATCTCAGTACTTATTAATTCTAAACCTTAATTATTTTAGTGCAGCAGAAATTAATCTCAAATGAGAATTAAAATGCTTATTAAAAAGTAGACAAGATCTTTAAGCGGCGAGTTCAAGCGTCAATCGTCATAACGATGCATTTCAGCATTTCTCGGGTTGTGACGCCCGAGCGAAGAGCAAGGTCGAAGAGAGCTAGTGAACATTGTTGAGATAGGATCAAAAATGTATCACATTTTCCATAATAATGATTACGAATTAACAATCCGATAGAAAAATGTAAGACGTCGCGTAGCCAGCAAGGATAGAACGCGTGCAACCGGGGCGCGGCCCGAGGAACGGACCCTCAGCGCAGGACGAGCGACGGGTACCTGCACGTCGACCCCCCACCTCCTCTCGTCAACCCCTGGTCCTGGGACTCTTGGCAACAAGGGATGACTCCGGGCAGTCATTCTGTGATATACTCCCGCATCCGTCGGAGCATTCAGACTTTACCACCGAGCATAGCCTTGTTTAGCGTTCGCGCTCGAATAGTATTAAGTACGCGCCTTGCAAGGAAAATAGAGTCTTACAAAAAGTCGCCGTAAAACGAGATATCTCGAAAAGGCGAGTTCGGCCATTGACCGTCCTGCAAACGATGCATTTTAGCATTTCTCGCGTTGTGATGCTCGAGCGAAGAGTAAGATCAAAGAGAGCTAGTGAACATTTTTGAGATAGGATCAAAATGTATCACAACTTCCAAACTAATGATTGCGAATTAACAGTCCCACAGAAAAAGTCGCCGCGAAACTAGATATCTCGAATAGGCGAGTTCGGGTTGACCGTTCTGCAAACGATGCATTTTAGCATTTCTCGCGTTGCGATGCTCGAGCGAAGAGCAAGATCGAAGAGAGTAAGTGAACATTGTTGAGATAGGATCAAGAACGTATCACATCTTCCAAACTAATGATTACGAATTAACAATCCCATAGAAAAAGTCGCCGCGAAACTAGATATCTCGAATAGGCGAGTTCGGCCGTTGACCGTTCTGCAAACGATGCATTTTAGCATTTCTCGCGTTGTGATGCTCTAGCGAAAAGTAAGATCGAAGAGAGCTAGTGAACATTGTTCAGATAGGATCAAGAATATATCACATCTTCCAAACTAATGATTGCGAATTAACAGCCCCACAGAAAATGTCGCCTCGAAACGAGATCTCGAAAAGGCGAGTTAGGCCGTTGACCGTCCTGCAAACGATGCATTTTAGCATTTCTCGAGTTATGATGCTCGAGCGAAAAGTAAGATCGAAGAGAGCTAGTGAACATTGTTCAGATAGGATCAAGAACATATCACATCTTCCAAACTAATGATTGCGAATTAACAGTCCCACAGAAAAAGTCGCCACGAAACGAGATATCTCGAAATGGCGAGTTCGGCCGTTGACCGTCCTGCAAACGATGCATTTTAGCATTTCTCGCGTTGTGATGCTCTAGCGAAAAGTAAGATCGAAGAGAGCTAGTGAACATTGTTCAGATAGGATCAAGAACGTATCACATCTTCCAAACTAATGATTGCGAATTAACAGTCCCACAGAAAAAGTCGCCACGAAACGAGATATCTCGAAAAGGCGAGTTCGGCCATTGACCGTTCTGCAAACGATGCATTTTAGCATTTCTCGAGTTATGATGCTCGAGCGAAGAGCAGGTCGACTCGAAGGGGAGGGGCTAGTCAACATTGTTGAAACGGGAGTCAAAAGAGAAAGTCGATGGCCGTGCACGCTCGTCGGCCAGACGTTCGCGGGTATAAACGCATTTATAATTGTATGCGGCGCGCCGCACCGCTGTATGCATTAGCGCATGCCAACTAAACTCGAAGCAACTGGAGCCCCGGTGACAAGTGCCCTCGTGGCCGGCGCAACTGCGACGCGGGGGACCAGTTATTACTGTCATAGACACGCGCGCCCCGCCCTTCCTGCCCCCATCCACCCCCGCGTTCTGCTTCCCATGCTTCCCATTCCGCTTAAGCTCCTCGTCGGAGTACTGCATCAACGGGGTGTTCGCCGCCATCCTTCGTTCCACGAACAAACATTTTATCCGAATGATCGGTACATTCGATGAACCGGATGGTACCCGCGCAAACCGTTCCGCAGTCGCCGACTACCGACATAAATAAGTTTCCAAGATTGCAGATTAGGTCGCCGAGGTTAGGCGCCGTCCGACAAGGGAGATTTATCCGATCCAAGCACGATCTTGATCAAATGTTTGCGTCAGTGGGTTACTCGATGCGTAGTTTTCTTTGTTGGCGTTCGTAGATGTTGGACTTTATTAACCGTTTGAGTCCCAAGCAGCGCGATCGCGCTGTTGAGAAAACCCAGCAGATTTCGAGCATTGTGGACAACTGACGGTGCGTTAGCGATTGTCGAAATCGCGCGCTCAGATGTACTGACGCAAGTACATCACACAGCTCCTTTTAATGTAAATAGTACATTTTACAATAGGTAGAATAATACTATAATAATGCAATAATACATTACAAAATAAAATAAAACAAGCGCTATCGCGCTGCTTGGGTCTTTTCGTAGTCATTTAAAGAAAGCGCGGTTGCGCTGTTTGGGATTCTTCGACCCTGGGACTCAAACGGTTAAAAATATGTAGTTGGAATTCTACAATACCGCGTGTACAATGTTTAAAAGATGCGTGTAGTTGAGAACATTTGTAGCTTTATGACTACAGCACAAAAGAATGGTTTTGACTTTATACTGTGATAACGTGCTATATTTTTATTTTTTTTATTCAGAAAATCTGATAAGAGATTTATTACAATATTAGATACAAACAAAACCAAAGTGTACAGAGAAAGTAACCTCTACAAACTAAAAGCTAAGGTACATCACTATTTTTTTGCTTTTTTTTGTTTTTCCTTAAACTGAAGGTTCCTTAGTGACTAACTTCGGTCCTCGCATTCTCTGTCGTCAAGGGTCGCTTATACCTAAGGACCGTAAACCGTCCCTTAAACCTATACTCATACAAATGGCAATCGTTGCACATCACAGTAGATATCACGGGGGAAAGAGCCCTGAAATTTGGGGACTAGATAGTTTTTCATTTTAGTTCACATCATAACCACAAGCATACTAATGAAAAATCCTTTTGATTTTTTCATTTTAGATAAGCAGAATGATCTGAATCCTGTCAGCCAGTAGAACACTTATTTTTAAGGGAACCTTGTTCAACGGCATATAATTCAGTCAGTTTTAATTATTTTCACTTGAAAAAAAATTGGAAACACATATAAAACATAAAAGAAAAGAAATTTGTATTCTTTTTGTAAAACGAAATTCCTAAAAAGACCAAAATAGAAAGATGAAATTATAGTTCCCTTAACCGCTTGAGTCCCAGGGGGTATTGAAAAAACACTGTCGAAGAATCCCAAACAGCGCAACCGCGCTTTCTCTAAATGACTACGAAAAGACCCAAGCAGCGCGATAGCGCTTGTTTTATTATATTTTGTAATGTATTATTGCATTATTATAGTATTATACTACCCATTATAAAACGTACTATTTACATTAAAAGGAGCTGTGTGATGTGCTTGCGTCAGTAAATCTGAGCGCGCGACTTCGACAATCGGTAACGCACCGTCAGTTGTCCACAATGCTCGAAATGTGCTGGGTTTTCTCGATATAAAATCTCAACAGTGCGATCGCGCTGCTTGGGACTCAAACGGTTAAGTTAGGAATTATCTCGAAAAAGTGTGGAAAACGGTTTTATAACAGGTGCTTAGTAATGGAGGGAAATTGTTTGAAAGCCCAGCTGATTTTGTTGCTTACAACGTATGCTAGTTCCAGAAACGATGAAGCCGAAGAGACGTTTCATTGTAAATTCCTAAGAAGCTGTAAAAGGGCTCGATCACTCTGAACAGGCCGAACAGAATTCAGCTTTCGTCGTGTGGGACTTGAAAAGGGAAAGCGGTAGATACTTAAGGGTGCCATAAATTAGCCCTTGGTACCGCGTCGGGGTAAAAAGGTCCGTTTTATGCCGTAGATATTGTTCATTCACTTCGTTGCACGCTTGTGGTCCACACGTGGTTCTAATGAACTCATAATCGTAAGTGTGATGTTTTTCGACATTTTTTACACTTTTATATTTTCATCACCATCACAGATGTAATCTCTTCGGTCGAGAAAACTAAACGAAGAGGTAACAGTGTTCGGATAATAGAATAGTTACTTAGCTACAGTGCTACAGTAAATCGAGAGTAAGTTGCACAATAAATCGTACTGTATATGAATCGTTTTATACTGAACTGTTTACAGAATTCCGATATTACCACTAAACCTACCACGGTCAAATGACCGGTTTTTCATTTCATTATTATTAAAATTATGAAAACGCTTTTATAGGAAATGAGTAAATTATCTTCTTTATTTCAACACATATTGTAATGAAACCCGCACAAAGTTTAAGTAAATCCAATCTTCTCACTTTTATAAGTCGTTTCACTTTTATATGTTTTTTATGCTTGGTAGGTTTAGTGTTAAAGGTTTGAAAAATCGATGTTCTACTGTAAACACAGTGTACGCCGAATTGTAGAGTTCGGTACAGTGATTACATTACGCCTACATAAATTTTTAACACTTTATTTACCGGAAGCCTTTTAATAGGATTTTGAAAAAATTGTATAGTAAATAAAAAAATTGTAATAATACCAAAAGAAATTATTAGGCTACGTTACCGGAGGCAACTTGTTGGTTTGCGATTGAAGTTGCTGTTGCTATTGAAGAATCAATTAACGAATTGACCGGTTTTGTGTGTCTTATTTTATTACTATTTAAATTATAAAGATGCTTCCATTAGAAATTATGAAATCAATTTCTTCATGGAAGAACTCCGCATGTCACATACTTTCACATTCGAGAAATTGCCGTTTAAAATTTTGATCACTAATACTTTGACATAGGACCGGTTAAATTCCATTACTTTCTTGAGCTTTTCGAATTTTTCTGATACATACGTAAATCCTATACTATAAAGCTCAATTAATGTATAAACTGAAATTTTTTGAAATTGTGACATGCGCCGTTTTTCCTTGCAACCACAGATACTGTTGTAGAAATTGCTTGATGTCTAAATAAATTCAGTCTTGTAATTTTCATGAGACAACGTACATCGCTCACTTTTTTGCTCGATACGATTAAACCCTTTGCACTCAAAGCTATTTCAATTAAAAAACCAAACATTTCTTCTAACCTAGAATATTTCCATTGTACATAATTATTTTCATTATATGCGTACGAAACTGGTATAGTACCTCATACAATAATTAAATGTTTAGTAATTCATTACATATAAACAAATTTAATCATGTAAACAATATTCTGAATAATGGTCTAGCAATTTTTAATGGCGCTTCAGAGTCGCCATTCGAGTGCTGAGGGTAAAAATTATGAAATAATCGTCGGTAGATAGTGTGTTAAGAACTATTTTGTACAGCTCATGATCCGAGGTATTGAGTGGATGTACGGGTCGACGAACACGGGAGCATCGGTCGGAGTTTGTTTTGACAGTGCGGATGAGTAATGTGGTGAAAGTTGCACGGAGAAATAGTCTTAGTCACGACGATGAGTTTTCGGAGTTATCGCGGTAGACGATCCAAGATTGATCTATGTATTAGCAGCGTTTTTTCTGTCGGTATATTCCTACTTGCAATGAGAATATCGATGAGAGGATGGATAAACGAAACAACATGGATAGCCAACGAATTGGAAAAACATATACGAAGGGAGAGGTGTGCAGCGACCGGTGCGGTTAAGGTTTTAAGGTAGCTCGCTCGTAGGATGAGAGTACAGTGTCCTTGAAGGCAGGACGTGAAAGGAGCCGAGCTTTGAAACGCGCATCGAGAGCTAACGGTAAAGTTACGATCCGCCGTGTGAGACAAGAACAATCGGAAACGGCACGGTGTTATGGATTGTCCCACCTGGCAGACACTTCACACGGAAAAACCAACGAGAAAACAATGACACAACCTTCTATTATTCACCTGGAGCACACGTACACGTCCGCGCGCACGCTCCAACGATCCAACGGGTCCGAGAGAAACGAAAGTAACGCGGGAAGTTGGAAATCAGATTGAAAATCTGCTCTAATTCGAGCAAAAGACTCGTTTTTAGGGAAATTTGTTCGGGATCGGGTACCCGAAAAGGTAGTCGGGTCGAGTCGGGTCGGGGTCCCGAATGTTTGCAATATTCGGGTACTCGAAGTTAAAGTTGGGGCAAGTCTGCGGTCAAATCAATAATAAATAACTTTGTGACTCTGCGCATATTAAGACGTCCAATCATCGGATGTAATAATATTACGATTTGTAAATTATTTTTTGATTGCTTTTGTAATTGATTACGAGAGTAATTTTGTGTAATCATAATCGTTAATCATTTAATTGTTACTAGACTAAATCATGGTTACTGGATTACATAGCATCATGAACATCATGAACATGATTTCACGTTGGTTAAAATTAGACTGCGGATGTTTATGCATTTATGAAGAAATTGGTTGGGTGAAATATAAAACAGTAAAAGATTCGGAAGATTTAAGAATATTGCATTGACGTTTTCCTTGTAAGGAATCTATTAAGGGATGAAATGAATTTTTATTTAACTCCTGCTGCACAGAATCGTGGCAAAACATTTTTAGTTTGCGTGAAGATCCGCAGTCTAAGTATAAATCGTTAATCATTAATCAGATTGCTATTTACCAGTGGTGTGCGAGTACTCGAAATTTCGGGTTCGGGTCGGGTCGGGAAATTTGTTCGGGATCGGGTCAAGATCCCGAAAGTTTATAAACTTCGGGTACCCGCGATTTCGGGTCGTGTCGGGATCCCGAAAGTTTATAAACTTCGGGTACCCGCGATTTCAGGTCGTGTCGGGATCCCGAAAGTTTATAAACTTCGGGTACCCGCGATTTCGGGTTGAGTCGGGTCGCGGTCCCGAATGTTTGCAATATTGCAATATTAAAGATCCTTATACTTAGAAATAGATAGATTTGCATTGTGGAAAGATCAGTTGACATCTGTTATAGACCTGATTACAGAGTATGATAGATATTGATGGATTTAAGAAATAGTATAACTTGGTTGATGTTCTTACTAATATTGAGGCATTCGCTTAGTTTGTTAGGGATAGCCAAGCGACGTCTTTGGAAGGAGAAAAGGGGGCAGTGCAGGATGAGGTGTTCAACTAATTTACAGTAATGCTACGAAGAAAGCAATAATTACGACGCAAATCCTTAAATATCACTGTGTATGAAGAAATGAACTTATACCACTTTCAACAACAACGATTCGGATAAAAAGAAAACACATACTGGTCCGAGCGTTTTCCATGGACGCTGTTTCGGGCAATAAAAGTCACTCGGAGGCCGACCTCGAATTTCCATGAGCACGCTGTTAATCCGGAAGAAATACAGCGACACGAAAGAATGTATGTAGGAGCCGTGGGGGCTGATCGGAACAAAGATGAGAGGACAGGAGCGTGGCAGGAGATGAAAGACGGAGGGCCAAGGGTTTCCTCGACCTTTCTCGTGTTTTCTTCTGTTCTTTTTCGATCCCTTGTCTTCTGCACACTCGTCTCGCGGCGGATGCACGCGTGTGTTGTCGTTCGCAGAACTTTGGTCGAGAGCACAATGCTTCTCTCGTTTATGAGAGGGATCCTGAGGTAGGTTTACGACTTCGGGTCGGCCCGAAGATCCGACTCCGTGAGACGAGGGGCGGTCGTATATGGTCGGCTGGTTTCAGACAGGGGGAAAAAGCGATCTTCGAAATTTCCTGGCCGGGATCGTCTCTTCTCGACCGATATTCCAAAAATCCCGAAGCTTAATTGCCTGCGCCAGACAGATTGTTTACCCTGTTTTCTCCGCCCCCCCCCCTATTTTTATCAGCGTCCTCTCAGCAGGAGGTGGAATCGTATTCCCAAAGGGTCCGTGAAGAAACTGATGAAACCCTATATAGATTTTTTGATTTCTGTCTAGGATCCCCACTTAAATGCCCCACGCAATGAAGTTGCTGATGATGTAGCTAAAAGGGCTACCTCTATGTGTTCCCTATTTTTAAAATAACTTTCACTGATCTGTGCGAACTGTTCATGAAGAAAGTGTTGGTGTCGAATCGGTCACCTTGAATTAGGGGACTTGGACAACTCCTTTATTTTGGTTAGATCTAAGCTAGTCTCGGCTATACTTACTAGAGATATCGGTAAGTCGGTGGTCGAGAAAGTCCTGATTTGTTTTTTTTTTTTTTCAAAGGTTTCCCATGAGTGGAAGTTGTCCAGTTCCTGGGGATTTTCTTTTTCCTTATAACCTGGATATCCTGTGTAGTAATTGTTATTAGTAGGTTGCGTGAGAGATAATATTTAACACTAAACCTACCACAGCCGGTCAAATAATCGGTTTCAGATATTTTATCCTACAATTATTAAAGTTATAAAGATGCCTTCATAGGAGTTGACTCAATAGATTTCTTTGTTCAATCACATATTGTATTAAAAATGGCACAAAATTTAAATAAATCAAATATAATTAATTTTAAGAGACAATACAAACTAGTTAATTTTAATGCTCGGTAGGTTTAGTGTTAATGAGGCATGTGTGGGTTTATAGGAAATGCTTCAAAAAACCTATAGGCATGATTGGAGGGTATTTTGGGTTTGGTGATAGGTTGAGGATTGTACCAGTCTTCTAGTTAGTTTAGTGGTAATTTTTAATGCGATATTTTGTACTGAGTCGAGTATGTATGATTTAATAGTTCTTATTTTGGCTAATTTATGAAGTAGGTAGACAGGAGTGTCATAGTTTTTGTTGAGAATAATTCTGAGGAATTTATTTTGGATGACTTGGGCTTTGTTTATATTGGATTTTTCGGCAGTGGTCCAGATTTGATGGCCGCAGAGAATGATGGGTCTTACACATGTTTTATATAGGTTAATTTTAATACTGGTTTTTAGTTTACTGTTTGGGACAATGAGAGTAACTTCTGACTTGGTGGAGTCGCGGAAGATTTTAGGAAAGCTCAGATGTAGGTGTGGCTTGGAAAATCTTTATTAATCAATAGGATCGAAACTTGCGCCGAAATCATAAGATTTATCAATATACTTCATTTCGATCGAAAGAAATTACACCGATGTTCTAGGGTGTGTCGGAAAAAGTGGTGGAGATGGTGAAAAGCTGGAAAGGGAATGGAGAAAGATAGAGGTGGAGTAGGAGTAAAGTACGCAGGGTGACAAAAGGCTATAATTATTAATTGCCGTGACTAAACGCGATACAGGGCCTTCAAAACATGTGGCCATCAGCTGTACTCTGCGCGAATTCTACGATGTTGATGGCATTATGGTCGGTACGTAGCCAGGTAGTTTACATTGACCTCGGTCGCGCGTTTAACCCTGCGCACGGAGGGTTTTGCGACGGAACAGGAAGTTCTTTTCACAGCGCCTCTATGATAATAAAAAAATCAAGGGTTATATAAAAGTAAAAGCTATTTTCTTCATTTTTACGACAGTCGTTCTCCTTGCTTTAAACTTAAACGTGAGAAACTATCTCGCCAGTTTATTGTTACGAGTGAATAGAAGCAGAGCTGATCATTATCATTTAGCTGGTTCCCTTGCTCGTATCGGTATTATCAATAATCCTAGGTGTAATTGTAATTACGAATGTGAAACCTTTAACCACGTACTTTGGCAGTGTAATAATTTATACGACACCCAAAGATCTATATTATTACACAATCTCTTTAAGTTAACATTTCAGCTGCCTCTGGACGTTTCTGCATTTTTAATTGGTCCCAAAGTTAAAGCCTATTTACATGTCTTTTTTAAATAATTTTAATTTGCTCGTATAAAATTGTATATCTTCAATTCTGTTTGGTTCTGCTATGTGTAAATCTGTTATGTTTATTCTTAACGTTGTAATAAATCTCTCATGAGATTTTCTCAATGAAAAAAAATACCCCACTGTGCGTTGGCTCGGGATCGATCGCTCGACCGTGAGGAAGGATTTCAGAAGTTTGCCTTTCGAGGAAAAATAATCGCGTCGAACGATCGCATCCGTGGTGTTACCCGTCTCTCCGGTCCCCTTTCTCTCTTTTTCAAAAAGTGTAACTCCGAGCAGTGGAAGTTGGGATTTAGAGTTTCGTCGTTGCCCCGGAGGGTGAACGCAACGAATCGAAAGTAAAACTCTCCGCCAACTAGTCTGCTCTCTTACTCTTTCACTCTCTTTCTCCACCTCGTTCTCTGTATCTCCCTCCATCTCTCTTTCACACTCTGTCTCGGGCCGAGTACAAGTGGTTCGCACCACTGGATTCTCTCCTTACATTCGCTCGGAGAGACAGTTTCCTCGTTACGACGATTTCCTCATCGGTCGGTGATCGAGGCCTGGATCGTCGCGTACCATGAAGAATCCTTGTCGTGTGTTCGTCTGATTGCTCCGATGGGTTACGTAACCGATGCGTAATTTTCTGCTGGCTGCTGTGTCGAGTTCCGCTACATCGTGCGGCGTTATCGTTCAATCGTACCTCGACGAAGACTTGTGGGTGTCGATTGAAAGTTTGAAAAATATTACAATTTGAAACACTTGTGGGCACGAGTACGATTTCCGTGGCTCCTCGTTTTGATCCGCCCCCTCCATGACCTAACCCCAACTCATTCTATTCACATCAGTGGTGGGCACGGATGGAGCCCCTCAAACGCCTGCTTCTCCCACCAAACTCTCTTTCATGCAGCGCGCACGTTCGTTGCGTAAGCTGATGTCTCGTGTCTTCGTTGCTCCATTGTACCGCGCTTGCTGGAGGGGGACAGAGGGCGCTACAGTGTGGACGGTTTTACCTCAATTGAGGCAAAATTGCCCATCTCTGATTCACATGATTTCTCCATTACTAGTTCAAATTGTGGATGACAGCTACAATGCAAAGATTATGCGAATAAAATTTCATTTTCTACAAAAAAGGTCTCTTGATATTTTGCCATATTTCGCATAGTTACCAAGATATTTGCAAATTTATAAAACACAGGAAATCTACTTTACCGGCTAAACCAGGCCAATTTGACACCATGTTATGTATACATTATTTTCTTGAAATAACCCCAAGAACAAAAATATAACCTCAAAACGAGGGGCCACGGAAATCGTACTCTCCCCCACTTGTGGATAAGACGTTATACATTGACGGAAATTTTCGTAACGAAGGCCAGAAAATTTTATCGTTAAATAACATTTTCTTTTATTGGGTTGTTCAGAAAGTAATTTCGTTTTTCGTGTAGAGATGGTATTGCTTCCATTTATTATTACTTAACATTATTCTAAGTCGCAAAATCATTGTATATTTTCAGAACTGACATTTCGGACGTCATTTCGTGCCTTATAGAGCTTTATAATCTTTCAAGCATTTCTTTTGTCATCGCATCAAATATGCAAAATCAAAGTGAGCATATCCGTCACATTTTGCTTTTTTGTTACGGGTATGGTAAAAACGCAATGCAAGCAGGGAAAAAGATGTATGCTGTTTACAGAGAGGGTGTACCGTCGTATTACCATTTATTTCGTTCTTTTCAACACTTTTTAAGCGGTGTAACTATCATTTTAAATGAAGGCGTCGAAAGTAATACAACTCAATTATTTGCTAATAAAAAACAGGAATTCTAAGAACATGGGATCTCCAAGTTACTAGAAAGATGGCACGAGATCATAGAACAAAATTTCCATTACATCACCGAATAAATAAATAAATAAATAGTGAAACATCTTCTTCATTTTCCCTTGGAAAAACGAAATTACTTTCCGAACAACCCAATAGAAAATGTGATGGGCCTAGCAATTCACTGTACAGTTAAAAGTAAACTAGAAATATTTGTCTACATTCTGAATGTGGACGGCAACGAGACCGAAGAACTTCTGTCGTCGAATCAAGTATAGTTCTCTTAGCACTTTCATCGCCGTGTCACCCATATCTGGGTGACGGAATTATTTATACATAATTGAAAATTAATTTTTACGTTGGTAAATTGAGTGTACAAAATTTTCTTACGATCTGAGGAATAGAAGAGGTTCGAAACAGTAATTAATATCACAAAACTAAACTCCTTAGTTTTTGTTTAGTTAAATATATTGCTTTGATTTTGTGTAATTTTTATGATTGTGGAGTGGGGGATGAACGTGTCGAAAATCTTATTCACTGAACAGTTCAAAATTTAGAGTCACAAAAAATTCGAATGTTTGAAAATTTGAATATTCGAGAATGCTGAAGAAGATATGAAACTTATCGGATCTTGCAAACCTCGTTTGAAAAGTTTTCGAGGGAAGGAGTAGGGACGTGGTAAACGAATTAGAAATTAAAAAATGGAGAAAGTTGGGATATTTGAGAATTTGTAGTTTGAAGACACGAAAGTTATTGGGTTTCGTAAACTTCACGCCGGAAACTTTCGCATAGTGCAGAAGAGTGCGTCGCGGTAAACGAATTAGAAGTATGAGAAGTTAATGTGTTTCCCGGGTTCAGCCAGTTGTATATCCGCCACCTTTCTGTACTATATTCTTAGGGAAAGGAATATATCGTCCTTCGGGGACGCATCTGTTGCGGGGTCATAAATTTCCACCCCTGTTTTCGCAGCACCACCTTTCATTCCCTCTCGCACGCGTTCTCTTCCCTCGATCCGAGGCAGGGCGACTGTTCGTACGCGACTCGTAAATCATTCTGATCACAATTTTTCTAATTTGATCTCTCTCTCTCGCCCCCCTCACCGCTACGGTCGGCCGGTCGGATTATCGGTCCACGTCACAATCCGACGACCGCATAAATGTTACTAGACCGCCGGCAAATTGCTTCGGACCTTCGGAGGTCGACGGGTTCTCTCTCGGAACCCGAACGCGCGCGCCTGCACTTGGTACATAATAGTAGTTATCGTCCCGAGGAGAAACATTGAATTTGTAATGTGCCCGGGATGAAATAAGAAATTCAATTTCGATTTTAATCGGAGATAAAGTATCGGACGGAGATTCCTCTGGAAACAACGAGAGACACTGACAGATACGCGAAGATAATTTCAGCTTTGGTCTCTTTCTCTCCCGCTCCTCGGGATCCAGCCGGCTACGTCGGAAATGATGTCTATTCTCAGACCCGTAACGAGATTCGCGTCGTTATAACCGAATGTTTTATTTATAACCGATGATCCCGCAGCCTGCATTCGTAATCCGATGCACTTAAACGATCAATGATATTCGCGTTCGAATCAGCTCCGCGAACAACGATCCTGCGGGTAACTTCCGTTGCAATCGAGACCCCGCAAAAATTAGTTAAACATTTAAAACCGTCTCTTAACTCCCATGTCGTCCACGTTACTTTGAAACATCGATAGCTGGCGCTTGATTACTTCGCTTATTTACATTGGATCATACTCGTTTCCAGTACTCGGCCGATCCGTTTGTCATCGAGTAACAGGAAATGACGTACCAACGTGTTAACCCCCGACATCCTCTCCATTTTTTATACGGTCAGAAAATTCAATATGCGCATTATTTAGCCGTGCACTTGCCCGACTTCAAGGTTCTAATATACGGTATTTAATGGAAATTTATACGCTTTACGTGCACAAGCTCGGCGCAGTCTCGTGGCGACAGGTAGCCGCTCTCTCTCGCAGGCATCTCTGGCAGAAATAATAACAGGACAACCGCAGTAAATTCTAACGGAAGCCCGAGCTCCCTGTTCACCCAGTTCATCGAGGTAATCGGTATCCATTCGACGGCGGCGCTCGTAAACTGAGTCTTCAAGGAAGTGAGTTTACATAAACATCAGCCGTTTAATAGCACCGCGTAACCAGTAGCAAGTTGATAACGCGACAGCGGGTTTGTCCCGTTCGTCAAACGTGTCGTGGGCAGACCGTTCTTGGAAAGGGTGAGATTTTATCGACGCAGGGTGGACAAGAGAAAGAGAGGCGGGGGAAGGAATTAATGATAATCGACGGAGACAGCGGGAGAGAGAAAGAGAGTGCCGGTATCCTTCGAAGGTCTGGTTCAGGGCTGGCCTTCTGGAAGGATACAACGGTGTGCCAGCGGCGATGGCGATGGGCGATGGTAATATCGATTTAGCAAAGGTTCTTCTTCGCCTCCTCTGCCTCCTTACCTCTTGTATATACTTACGTGCTCCGTAACCGAGATAAACTTCCACCGTACTTCTCCAATCTCCTCCGACTCCCACTCATGGTTCCCCTTGCTTCCCCCCACTCCCTCACCATCCCTCCCCTCCTTGCTCCGGTACTCCCTCGTTTTATCTGGTTATTTATTTCTCGTTGCTCGGTTCTTTACCCGTTACGCGTTCCCAGCTTTTTTCGCGAGCTTGGGTCGATTTTAATGTTCGCCATTCGTAAAGAGCATGAACCAGCAGACCGGAGGGTGAACAATAATTAGGGTCTGTCGAGACCATTTTCGGTTCATTAAAAAGTCATGAACGGTCCTCTCTCCACCTGACTCTTCCCCTCTCTCTCTCTCTTTTCTCACTTTCTCGTCCTTTTTTTCTCACCGCGTCGGGGCATTTCCCCTCCCCCACCGAGGAAGATGTTCCACGCGATTAGCGTACCCGGCGATGCTCTCTCGGCCGCTGCGCACGCAAATCGATACATTGTTTATCGTGTCGTACGCGGCTGCAGCACTCGGGTGCTACGTGTTGCTCGATTGTTGATCGAATCTGTGCTAACGTTTGCCCTGCCCGGACTACGGGTAACACGCTTGGCCGACAGCGTCGACTTCTCCGCAGCTTTGGTGCTTCTTATCTCTTCGTGGAATTGCTCGACGAAACAATTAGAACAGCTTCATTACACTGTGCAGTAGATACTCGTTCGTTACATTGAAAACGGAACCGGAAGTTCAGACGGGACCTCCGAGGCTTTTGCGATGAACGAGGTATCCAGTTAATCGCATAAGATTTCCCACCTATAACTCCCCCACTATTCCATCGAAACTGCGATTAACGTGTACATACAACAATAGAAAGAAACAGTCGCGACTCGCAATACCTCCACGAAATTACCATTTCCTCGAATCAACCTATTTTAATGTAACTTTGGAAAAAGGTAGTTATTAGAAAATTATTTGACACATATTTTTTATCGGCAATCGTTCACATTGAAAGGGTGGAACAGCTCTCAAAGTTGAGCGTGAGAAATCTATTTTGTGGAATGTCCCGGAAATTATTAGTGTAATTTTTTGCGATTTTCTCCAAAACGAAGCAAAAACGAGCAAATCTCTAAAAGACTTTTTGTCTTAGTTTTTCGGTCCCCTACGCGCTCCTGAAATTTTGCCATTTAAATTCGGGACACCTTCTATACAAACAGAGGAAGATTCAGGTAGTAGCGGGAAAGCTGTTGTCGTACTGTCCCTCTGTTGGCGAGTATAGGAAGTAGCCGCCACAATATGGATGAGAAAGTACCCTAGTAGCATTTATGGTTGGTATTTCGTTGGGCCTACGTTGCAGTATTCGTTGGCCAACCGTTAGAAAGGCCCTTTTTTTTTTCGTTGGGCCAATGATCGCGGCCAACGTAGGGCCAACGATCATACCCAACGTGGAGTCTACGTCGCTATAATACGTTTGTTCTGATCTTCTCTTTTACGGTTGTTTTCACAGAATATAATAAATAATACTTAAAAAATGTATCTCCACGGTAAAAATTGGAACAAAGAAAAAAAATTTCGTACCCTCGTCGGACTTGAACCTGGATCCTCTGCGTAGTAAGTTGATACGCTACCGCCGTAACTATAGACATTTCGTGGTTGCATATGCTATGATTTGGGTTACTAGATACGTAGACAAATGTAAATTATAATACATAAAGGTTTTCGTTACGGTATACGAGCACTAAGACCTCCGCATACTGTCGTTCTAAAAGCGAATGCAACACCCGCACCTTCCCCTTGTCAAATGGAGAAACTTAAAGAAATAAATAAACTCCAAGGCTGCACACAATAAAACTTTGGTGCATCAACTATCGCGCAAAAATAACAAATTGTGAGTATATTTAGAAATATGAAAAAAAAAATGAATTTGGAATACAACATGTTTTTGGTTGCAGCAACATTACATTTCTGGTGTCTGTTAGACGACATATTTTAATGTTGGCAGATTTTCGTTGGGCCAATGTAGTATCAACGTCGTAAATTTCACGTTATTTAACCGACCATAATATCTGTAGGCCCAACGTTGGATATTCGTTGGCAAATTGACATTTTTCGTCGTCGGCCCCACGTTGGGGATCTGTAGGCAAAACCACTAACCATATCCCAACTAACTCCCAACCGTTGGCCACCGTTGGCCAACCATAAATGCTACTAGGGTAATATCTTGTTTGCGAACGTACAAGTAAATCAATCTACCATACAATTAATTTCAAAGTTCGATAGAATTCTATAAAAGAATGTACACAAGTACCGAAACGATCGAATGAAACGATTTACGAACACGGAAGAACAGTTCCCCGAGGCAGCCGGATAACATACAGCGGTAGAAAATTGCAAGGGCCCCGATCGTTCGGCTCCTAATAAAGGTTTGTCCGAGGGTGTTAATAGAATTATCCAGTGAAATCTTCTCGGAGGAATCGGTCCCGATCCGGCGTTCCCTCTTCATTTCATTAGTTCGGTTAAAACGGCTCCCGCGGAAATTCATCGATCGCCATCGGGCCGGATTCGAGAGTTTAGGTTTAGAGGATCAGGAGCGGCTCGATCGATTTTCGTTAGGTTCGAGCCGCGGCGAACTCTCCCGCTCGAGGATAACGAGAAGTTACTGCTCGGGTGTCGCTGTGGAAATAGCGGGCTGCCGTTTCGGCGTCGTTTTATCCCGTGTCGGAGTCGGTAAAATCCGCAGAAGCCTTCTGCAGCGTTGCTTTGAAATATCAGCGCCGTTTCGGCGCACCGTTTCGTTTCATAACTCAAACCTCGCCTTCTCCCGGGTCCCGGCTGCGCGCTGTATTTCTTGCGAGTATGTATCGCGGGATTATTGATACGTTTCCCAGCGAGGCCGCGTGTCGACGATCGTACCGAGAAATCGACGCACTTTTTCGCCCGGCGCACGGTGGTCTGTTTGCTAATAACTCAGTGGGGAAAAAATTCAAAATCATGACCCATCGAAAATGAACGAAACTTTGTTATATCACAAACTACCCGGTCAGATATATCGGAATAATATTTTTTTTTTCCTCCATGTTTATTTGCAATCGTTCTTTTTTGCGAAGATCATAAACAAATGTGGTGTATGTACTATTTGCTTGGTTAGAGCAGCACGGTATGTACCTTTATATGAATCTCATAAAAATAGCGATGTTTTGGTCCATTTGCATTATTTACGAATTATAGCTGCAAGTGTTTGCAAGTTCACATGCAGGGTGTGTAAATAAGTATGTTGAATAATAGGTTTACTATTGATTGTACAAAAGAACCCTTTGAAATGCAATTTATTCCGTTCGGGATGGCCGATCTGGTGAATGTATTTTTATTTTCGAGTACCTTATACTTTCGAAGATATCAAGGTGACCTTAATTGTTTTGACAGACATCGCATACGTTTTTTTTTTTTATACAGTACTGCTGCTGAAAAGTCGAATTCAACGACCTATAATATGATGACCTTCGGTTGACCTTGAGATACAAAATATTTTTCATCCTAAATAAAATATTTCTAAAAAAGTGTTCCCTCTTAACAGTTTATATTCGTTTCCCACAGTTCAAAAACACCGAGTCAGACTCGCGATGAAGATTTCGAATGGAGTTTAATAAATATGTATGAAATCATTTTCCTTTAAATTGAAAAACAATTTATACTTTATTGTTGGCAATAGATACAAAGTTTCTTCTTCTAAAAAATGACGAACAACAAAGTTTTGCTCATTGCTGCCGTAAAATAAATTATAGTGCAAGCAGTGATGGTGTATGGTCACGGTTTTCTCGCGCATGCGCGACGATTTTAGCGTCAGTAAAGTACAAAGTTGGTCTAAAATGGGGTACCTTGGTCACCCCGCATAGTTTCGCAAATTTCTTTCGATTTTCAAATATGAATTGACAAGTAGCTCCTTCTCCAATACTAGTTGCCATTATGAAATCGAATATATTAACGTTAACTTAACAAAATTTCGAAGTACGGTCGTCTCGTCGTGTCGTCTTGCGCTCTTCTGTCCGGTTTCCCGCCAATAACAGTTTTTCCCTACTTTCCCCACAAACATAAGACGTACGGTACATTTCTGCATTTAGTCGCGCATACGCGAAAAAACCGAGACCATATACCATCACTGAGTGCAAGGAGTTAAAACATTCTTACAAGCTGAGAGGTGAAAGTTTCGAGGTTAGTCAAATAATGTCGGTGGTGTTTTTCGAATAATAAATATTTCCACCTAACTGCTGATTTCTGTCTCGGTGAACGTGGATCGCCGTGATTTCGCGAACTTTCCTGCCCGGCTACGAACGATACGTCGAGAGTTATGCTTCTTGCTTCGAGGCTCTTACGTCCCCTCGCTAAACAGGTTCTCATTAAATGATTGATGACCGGAGCCGATCTTTGAAAGTCGATTACCCGTAGATTATATCGTTATTAATGCGAGTGTCTTTATCGCGGATCGATGTGTACTACTTTACTTCATCCTTCGTTTTTCTTTCTCGTCGAAACCTCACGATATTCAACCGGTACAATTACGAAAGGTAGCTTTAGAATGCACGCGTTCAAAATCGAACGTGAAACTTATTTTGTGCAAATAATGATATACCATGTTCTTTGTATGTACATTTTCATTCGGAAGATAAACTAAACTGAGCGGAAATGCCTTCAAGCATTATCTTATACCTAAGACGACGGACCTTTCTCGCACTTTTACAATTGATGGTGCTTAACACCATTCTCAGCTTTATTATTGTTCGGGATTAATTCAAATATTGTTCGGGATTAATTCAAATATAAATCGTGGATTAAGTATAATGCGAAATACGAACATATGTCTCACGAGTTGTTTGTAGTTGAACTCGTGTTCGACCTTGGCAACAAAAACCGTGCGCATTGTTTCGCACCTGTTCGACTGCGAGCGCACAGTTTTTATACGCGATGTTTGTACAGTCGACCGCTCCCAAGGATCGTCACGCACTCCCTCTCTTCAATAATGCTCATTAGATTAGCCAATCATGGCATTGTCGAAAATTTCGGAGGAGCGCGACAATCCCTGGCAACGGCCACTTCGATTCAAGTCTCTCCAGGAAGCAGTCGATTTTCTCTCGCGATCTCTCATATCTAGATCGGCGACTGCTTCCCCTCAACTCATTTCAAGTTCTGTTTAAGTATATTTAATTCGCTTCATTTCTGTTCTTTTCGTTTACTACTTTTGTTTCATTTGTACATATAGTTTCACAAAGTTCTATTAAATCTCTAGTCAAATCACCTCAATACAGTCCACTCTCTTTATATTCATTCGCGTTTCACATTCACCTCCACCTTCCATCTTCCGGCTGCAGGCACAGCGCTGTGCGATTCCGGCGACCCTCTGGAGCTCTCGCCAAATCTCGAGCGGAGTCCCCAACATTTTGCTTAATTCACGATTTATATTTGAATTAATCCCGAACAATATTTGAATTAATCCCGAACAATTATCAATGTTTTAAAACATATTTTTGATATTCTTGTAGATTCATAAGTCTTTCTATAGTTGTTAAAGTAACAGCTATTTGTTCAATTGAATCATGAGAAATTGAGTAATTAAATGACGATTTTAACCCTTAGCACTCGAATGGCGACTCTGAGGCGCCACTTAAAAATGCTATAGCATTATTCAAAATGTTGTTTACAATACTAAATTTGTTCATATTTAATAAATTACTAAACATTCACGTATTGTACGAGGTATTATATGCAGTTTCATATGCGGAACATGAAAAAAATCGTGAGGAATGGCAATATATTCTAGGTTGAAAGATATATTTAGTTTTTTAATTAAAATCACTCTGAGTGCAAAGGGTTAATACTCTGGGTCAAAATAGACTCGGGCACCGTCGTCGAAGGATTAATCAGTTTCGCTCGTCCATTCGTAGTGTTTGTTCCACAAATTTTCTACATCCAAAACTTGTAATTGAAAATTGTCAAAAATTGTAATCCCAATGTGACGAAATGCTTTCGCGAATCCAAAGGAGTTCGATCCCGAGAAGAATTTCCTAGATTTTCGGGACTGCGAAAGTTTCGGTACTCTGACACCGAAGTCTTGTTCAATGAGAGGAGGAGATCGTTGAATAACGATGCAAAAGACGTTTCTCAGACTGGAGCGCATACTCGTCGAAAGCCGAATCGCGTGGAGTCATCGAGCGCGGTACTATAAGGATAAAACATGTTGCGAGGGTGAACGATAAACTTGTTCTGTCGGTGCATCGACGCAGCGACTCGTACAACAATTTACTTAGGATAGCGACAGGAATAGAGACAGGAAGGAGTAGATCCCGAGGGAGAGGCAGGAGTAAATGGGAAAGAGAAAATTACGTCTGGTGGCGGGCGAACTCTGGAGAGAAACGGAGAATAAAGGGAGAGAGAGAGAGAGAGAAGGAGAGAGAAGGAGGAGAGAAACGAGGAAGACTGTGCCGTCTTTACTTCCTCCCGTTCCCCCTCTATTGTCCCCTTCGCAACTCACTCTTCGGCAAAATCGTACTAGTAATGAGGAAGCAAGTCCTCGTCTCGGGAATTAGAACCTTACCATCTCTCTCTCTTTCTCTCTCTCTCTCTCTCTCTCTCTCTCTCTCTCTCTCTCTCTCTCTCCTGTTATAGCCGTGCAAACGATAACGTTTCGTTGCTTTTCAAACTGTGCTCTTTTTAGCTGCAATTCTTTATGCTGATGCATTCCATCGGGTTAATTTCATTCACGATTCAATAGCGAGACTTCCGATTACACATACGTTATCGATTTTTCCCTTGGTATTAACACCAACCATACCGAGTACAAAATGTGACTGTTATACTTTCTTTTATAAAAATTCCAAGACTATTTAGATTTCTCTGTTTTAATGAAAAAATTTATTTAATAATTCCTAATGGAAGCATCTTTGTAATTTCAATAATTATAGAATAACAAATGTGAGACCGGTCGCAGTGGTACAAAATCGATGTAAATGGAAAAAATAAATTTAACACGAAGAGGACATTAAAAGACGCATAGAACACAACCGAGGGGCAGTGAATTTCTTCAACCGCAGTCTTTTCAGTATGTGCATAAATGATTGAAAACAATATTGATTATACACTTCGTGGCTGCTTCTTATTCGCAACCGGAAACTCGTTAACCTTAGACCTATATTCTCTGAAATTAAATCGATTTTATGTGAACGTCCCACCTCGTTAGTCGCGGGTCGAATAATTAATTTCGCTGGCTGGAATCGCGTGAAATGCACTAAAACTTAAATAGCGACGGGTCAACGATAAGGATAGTTGGGTAAGGAGGTGCTCTTGGCAGTAGCTGCAAGCACACCAAACTAAACGGAACAGAAATACGTTTTTCGACGATTCATGAAACGATCTTCGTGTTTTCATCACCGATTCGCTCATTGTCGCGTTTAACCTTAGACCTGTAAACCCTATCTGAGCGCGCGCAACGGCGCGAGCGAAGTTTCAACACTTTAACGATGTTATAACTGTTGTGTTTTATCGCAGCCACGCGTTCCTAAACTGTTCCCGTAACAAATTTAATGCCTCTGTTCAGTTCACCCTCTGCTCGTTGCGAACGGGAAACTCGCCCGATCAAGACTAATACTATCGCGATTTTATTTCTCACGATAAAATAATCCGCTTCGATATAACAAGTGAAAATAAACTAATTTTTGCGTATACAGCTTTTCACATTTACCACTTCCTTGTAGAAACCTGGCAACCATTACTCATTCCCTAGATGTAGATCAATTAATTATCACGTGTCTATTAGTCCAGATTTGTTTAAATCTGCCGCCTGTAAAGCGGAACTGAACTATTCTCCACTTCAACGGCAATAATAGACATTTTTTTACAAACTCTATTTTTTACATAATCGAGAAATCTCAATAATCAAGTGAAAGTCGGTATCATTCGATTTTTCATAAAATAAAGTGCCCATCGTAGATCAATTTAAATGAATCAAATTGGTTTTAAGAACCCATCCATTTGAATTAAGTATACGCTGCAACATTTTTACGCCATCTTTATACGTTTGCAGCGTATGTAAATCTTGGAAACTCGTAAAACACAAAATGAGATTCGAAATTTGAATAAAGTTGCGCAGTAAAACTTTACAGAAGCGCGTCTCGCGAATTTAAATCGTTCGTTCGAAATCTGTCCTGCGTGGAATCTTCGCGAGAAAACGGTAGTGCTCGGTTCTTCGAGTAGCATTGTTATCGTCGCACGAATACTATCATTCCTGACGTCATCGTTACTTCGTGAACGCTGTTGCGATCCATCGACGACGAGCGTTACAAAGAAACGAACAGTGCCACTTGTATGGTCCGCACGATAGCCGGTTGTGTATCGAAGTCTCGCGCTATCACCGTGTTTCCAGCACGGAACGCGATAATCCGTTGATAAAACGGCGTACGATTACACGGCGACGGATGCGCATTGTCGATTTCGAGCAGTGATGGTATATTACATCTTTTTTTCGCGCATGCGCGACGATTTTAGCGCCAGTAAAGCTCAAAGTTGTGCTAAAATGGGATACGTTGGTCACACCGCATATTTTCGCAAAATTTTTGTTTTCGATTTTCACAAATGAATGTTTAACACTAATTATACGAGCTTTTTTATATACCTATCTCTACGAGCACCCGTCAAATTGACGGGTAAACGAAAATACGCATTTTCTTTAAAAAATCGATTTATTCAAATTAAATCTGAATTGAGCAATATTAGGCTTCACGTTTAAATAAATAATTAATAAGTAAAAAGTCTTTTTGTTTTAAAACTATCACGGAAATGGTAACAATAATATTAACGGTATAGGGCAGTTTCAGAAGTAGCTCACTTGGAGGCAAATTCGAGGGAGACGCCTACTTCTCCCGCCCGCGCGTCTCGCTCCCCGTGGCGGCCGTAGTCTTCCGAGCTCCTCAGACCCGTGCCTACCGCTTGCGGTATGTACTGCGTGTGGCGCGTTCGGGCCAGCGATGGTATATTGTCTCGGTTTTTTTGCGCATGCGCGACTAAATGCAGGAACGTATGTACGTCTTATGATTGTGGGGAAAGTAGGGGACAACTGTTATTGGCAGGAAACCGGACAGAAGAGTGCAAGATATATTTATATATTATATGTGCATACACATAAAATTTTAATATCACTTACGCATGTTAAACATTCATATCTGAAAATCGAAAAAAAAATTTGCGAAACTATGCGGGGTGACCAAGGTACCCCATTTTAGCTCAACTTTGTGCTTTACTTAAGCTAAAATCGTCGCGCATGCGCGAGAAAACCGATACCATACACCATCACTGGTTGGGGCGACCCTCGGACCCACGGTAGGCACGGGTCTGAGGAGCTCAAAGGACGAAGTAGGCGTCTCCCTTGAATTTGCCTCCAAGTGAGCTACTTCTGGACATGCCTGGTATAGGGTATCCTTCTAACTCTCCACTTTCAATATACTCAGAACTTGCACTGTCAGCTTCGCTTTGGTCTAATTCATACTGATCTTCTTCGGAGGTATCCTCAGAACAATCTTCAGAGATGTTGACAATTTTTTCCAATATTTTATTATATCTCCTGGATTGACTCATGATTGCTAGAAAAGGGGGATTGGTCAAAATAAAAAAATACTGTGCCCAAATTCAATTACCCTATTGTAAATACTTACAATAAGCGGAGACTGTCTACAATAACTGAAACTTTTGCGCATTGTCTTTGAAAAACGTTCCTACCATGTCACTGTAGCAATCATGCTGAAGATCGCTCTTGCTTTAGAGGTCTCATCGGCAATAGGCATAAGCGATTTCGTTGAAGACCCAAATAAACACTCAGGCCATACAATCCGCTTTAGTTTACATTATCGAGGCGCGAATGATATAACGAATTGGAGGAGGAGAAAATAAAGACTTTACTTTTATTCTTATATTTATTATTTCATGAATTATTTGACAAAGGAAGCAAACATATAAGGATTGTTTATGAAATAATTTAGCCCGTCAATTTGACGGGTTTCGTAGAGATAGGTATACTACATAGAAATTTCAAAGATTAGAAAGCTTTAGGAAAAAATAATTGTGTGTATAAATTCTTTCGATAAAGTGATTAATTTACGATGCAAAATGGTTCAAATTAATGCTATGGTTTTTGGGTTATTTCATTTTAAAATTTGAAATCCGCCAAACTGACGGGTCCCGTAAACCTAGTGTTAATATCTATATGTTATATTAAAATTTAATGTGTATGTACATATAATATATAAATATATTATAATTGTGTATATATGTACCACATACTCACTCTTTTCCTTTATTTTAGGGTTAGGGAAAGGTACTAAAATAACTTTATAAACAAAATATATAATAAACAAATAAAATATTTTATTTGGCTTCGGAGCACGGTCTTCTTGCACACTTCCGTCCGGTTTCCCGCCAACAACAGTTCCCCCTACTTTCCCCACAAACACACGACTTACGTACGTTCCTGGATTTGAACGCGCATGCGCGAAAAAAAGATGCAATATACCATCACCGATTCCGAGTAGGCGAACCAAAGTCGGGGGTTCGACGCACAGAAACTCCCGCGGGAGAGCCCGATTTTTTGGCAGCTGTGAAATAATAAAAATAGTTTCGCCGTGGTAATGGAATCTCCGCCTGTTGGCAACGGGATCGAACGTATTAATAGCCGCTGTATTTTTGGCCGGCGAAAAATACGAGCCGCGCGACTCTTGGTTTTTGTTTGAAAATTCGCCGTAGTTAGATCGGACAAATCGAATCGCCGCGTATTTGTTGGCGTTCCTCGACCGAGAAATTTACCGTCGACCCACTCTTCCGACCGACGCGTGAATGTCGGCGATTCTTCACGCGACTGCGAGCGGAAACGCGTCCAACACCATTGTTTCGAAATTATCGAGGCAAAAATTCTTCTCTGAATTTCTGTAGCGGAAATTCTCGAGAAATTTGTTGACAATCTTATGCGCAATTAATAGAAAGCGGATTTTATACGTTTATGACAAAAATTTGTAGGTGAAAATGAAAATAATAAAAACGTTAGTAAAATTTAAACGAAACTGTTATATCACGTATTTTTTACCTATTAAACATATTAAGAAAGAAAATCAATATCTATTTCACAACAGTTTGTTGCAATTTAGGTAGAAAATTTTTGTTTTACATACAAATTCGCTGTCTAATAATTAAATTCGAGTTAATATCGTTCTGGACGGATATTTCGATTGTTAGACTTTAATTCCACACTATCTACTGTACTCGGTATCTCTTATTTTATATATTATTTATTTACATTAAATATATAGTACATTAAATATACATAAAGTATGCTAAATTAGTACATAAATATAATGATTTAATCTCCGATATTGTCCATTTGTCTGCTTCATTAAAATATAGTTCGAGGAGAAGTGACGACATAAATTGTTTTCTTTTTTCGTCGCGCGTATTTCAGCAGGACCGGAAAAGTTGGTTGGCTGCGTTTGAATAAATTGCGAGGGCAATTCGTGACCATTTGGAGAGATCGCGCGGCACGGAACTCCGCGGAAAGTATGCAGCAGCGCTCGGTCGTTCCAGGTTTTGCTAACTCATTCGCGGCCGTGATAACTTCTGACCGTCCATTCTTTCCCCGGCATCGTATCTAGGCGTGCTGGAGCGCGCGTCCATGAATAAGAACCTGCACGCGCTATTTACGAGCCGTTGGGTAATTAGTTTCAAGGTTACGCTAGTCATGCATACAGAAACTCGATCGAGATCGGAGCGGCTTTATCGCCGAAGCACTCGAATCAGCTGTGCGGCCTACTATGTCAGAGATAAAGATGTCGAACCGGAATAACGTAGTCGCGACGAGCCTCTATTATTTATTTATTCCATCGAAATACCGAGGGACAAAGACGACGATACGATCGATCTAACGAAGCGAATCGATTTGCGTGTCTGCTGCGTTTAATTAGAGGAGAAAGGAATTCCGTGTTTGCGTGTGACCCGCGTTGATGGCCGGTCTTAAATATCAACGTCGGTAAGATTCGGTTCACGTCGGCTTAAAGAAAAGAATATTATTTACGTTGATTACGCACGGTTCGAATTCTTCGCAATTTTAATTGCAGAAACATCGACTATAGTATCTCGTCGTACGGAGCAGCGATACACACGACATAATTTCATTTGCATTTGGCGCCAGCTGAAAATGTGTTAGAGAGAAGGAAAACGAGCGTTTTGTTCTGGAAACGCTAGAGGACTCGGCAGTAAGACTATCTAGTGAGTTCTGCCTTGTTAGATACAGGGATATCGTAAAGATCTTAGACCATATATACAGTGGCCCACAAAAGTGTTCGTACGCCCTTTAAATTAGAATAACTTTCTTAAAATTTGACCAAATCACTTGATTTTTTTTGAGCAATTAGAAGCATTGATTTACTTTTATAATGTGCAAAAAAGATTTTGAAGAAATTGAAATTAATAGGAATACATGAAAAAATAAAAATGGCACTTTCTAAAACTTTATTATTTCAGCCCGTAATGAAAATTCAAAATATGCGGTTTGCAGATCTATGTTATTTTCATATATGCTGAAAATTTCATCGAAATCAGTTAACAAACACATGACCTGGTGATAATCGCTGTTTTTCACGATTTTTGGACAGTTTCTGCTTAAAATCCATTGTTTCTTACAACTTTCGATGTGCGTCGTTTTTTTCTGCGTCAACCGATTTCGATGAAATTTTCAGCATATGTATAACTAACATAGATCTACAAAAGGCATATTTTGAATTTTCATTATGGGCTAAAATAAAGAAGTTTTAAAAAGTGTCATTTTTATTTCTTCATGTAATTCCTACTAATTGCAATATTTTCAAAATCTTTTTTGCACGTGATTTACTAAATCAATGCTTCTAATTGCTCAAAAAAAGTCAAGTGGTTTGGTCAAATTTTAAGAAAGTTATTCTGATTTAAAGGGCGTACGAACACTTTTGTGGGCCACTGTGCTTATAGACACGGCTTCAGACGACACTTGTGGGCAAAGTGCTATAGTCTGTTGAGAAATCACAGTACCGCGAAGGCGAAGTGTTAGAAGGGAAAGGGGCATCGTCGTCGTCGTAACTGTAATATACATACATGTATTTCATTTCATTACTCGTTCATTTTTACTTTGCTCTTATTATTTTAAATATGGCTAACTCATTTTGTTGATTATAATTTGGAAAAAGTTAAATATCAATGTAGAAGTTGATAATATGAAATCTGTATTTATTTCCTCACAGCTTACGTTATTTAAAAAAAGAATAGTATAAGAACAGTATACATGCACATGTTAAATACAATCAGAGTTAGGCATTATTTAGATAAAAAATTATTTAAATAACGATTCGAATAAAAGATACTTTATCTTTATTCGTTATTCGAAAGTTCGAATAAAAAAAGTATCTTTATTCGACGGATAAATTCTCGTCTCATACGCTATCCACCATTTTGAATTATCTCGAACCGTGACTTGTGGGTACCAGATACTCTTATATCTCGGAACACTGCATTCCATGCACACACTATACCTATGCCGGGTCTATAAGTATATATGGTCTAAGGTAAGGATGGTATATATTGTATATGAATCGGTGACGAATCAGGTACTAGCGGGAAATACATTGTCTGCCTGTCCATCTGGTGACAAGCGTAGGAGGTAACCGTTACATGCACAAAACAAGAAATTGTTTTGCTTCGAGGCAGCAATTTCTCAACCACATTCCTCGACTCGGTTTTTCATCAAATTCGAAGGACATCGCCTGTTCTCTAAAACAAACATTCCGGGTTCAACAAACCTGATGCTACACCCGGGAACAGCTCCTTAGCTGTGTACATGTAGAACGGTTTTTCTGATCTAATGTCAGCCTTGTCTACACAAACGCGCGTCCCAATATTTGTCTGCTCGGAGTGCTCCGTATCTCCGCCCATTCATTTCAGCACTATGTTCAACACGTTTCTTCAGACAATGCCGTTCGCGTACAAAGACCTTCGTCGGCTGTTTATTATTGTTCCTCCGAAGAGGCTGATAAGCTATTGTATCACGGATTACAAACGGCTCGCTGGGGTATAATTTAAAGTCGATTAACTTCGTGAAGCTTCGTTTTTTCGTTGAGACGCGTAATCCGAGTTTAACATTAACCATTAGCGGACGGGAATTATTTCGGTAATTATTTAGAAAGAGGTACTCCTTTCCGATTTTGATAAAATTTAAATATGTATGTTATGCACCTACCAGGGCTGTGCGGAAACCCAAAATTTCGTCCGTAAAGGATGTTAGGATAACATTGTGTGTTAACCCTCGTGGTACTAGGTCCAGTCTGATCCGAGTTTAAAATGTTACCACGTGAAAAATGTATACATACTGCTCGAAATTAAACAGTTAATAATTTGTGTATTAGAAAATTTGGTGTTTGAAACAGTGTCCTAGCGTATACACATAGTCAGTTGCAAAAATCTTCACTTTATTTGATCAAAAATCTGGAAGAAAATTTTACAGGAGACAATGAAACTTTTTGGAGCTAGCGCGAAGGTTACAGAGTGGTAATCACTAGGGGTGTGCGGGTACCCGAAATTTTGGGTACACGAGACTCGGCTCGAGTCGGTCAATGATCGGATCGGGTCGGGATCCCGAAAGTTTATAAACTTTGGGTACCCGAAATGGTTGTCGGGTCGGGTCGGGGTCCCGAATGTTTGCAATATTCGGGTACTCGAAGTTAATGTTGTATTTACATAAGCATAATGCTGCTTTATGATTTTTCAGTCCAATCTTTTATTTTCAATGGCAGGTTCAGAATGATTGTTGTATTTTTAGTGTAATCGGTTATCAAACTTCGCGAGGAAAAAAATATTTTAGAATACATTATGTGAAAGAATATAAAGGACGTTTCTGTTTCTGGTAAACACTGTTCTTACAAGACAAGGACTCTTCCTCCGCACACTGTTCGTGTATGAGAGCACTGTTTCGTAAACAGTGTTTACTACAAATCGAAATATTATTACAACCGATGATCGGACGTCTTAATGTGCACAGAGTCACAGAGTTATTTATTGTTGATTTGACCGCAGACTTGGCCCAACTTTAACTTCGAGTACCCAAATATTGCAAGCTTTTGATACCCCCACCCGACCCGACCCGGCTACCTTTTCGGGTACTCGAAATCGCGGGTACCCGAAGTTTATAAACTTTCGGGATCCCGACCCGATCCCAAACAAATTTCCTGACCCGACCCGAACCCGAAATTTCGAGTACTCGCACACCTAGTAAGGATCCTTTGCGCGGGTAATTGAAGATTAACCCTTAGCACTCGAGTGGCGACTCTGAGGCGCCACTAAAAATTGCTGTACCATAATCCAAAATATTGTTTACACTATTAAATTTATTTGTATTTAGTACATTACTAAACATTTAAGTGTTGCATGAGGTATTATATCATTTTCATATCCATAAAGTGAAAAAAGTCATATAAAATGAAAATATTCTTGGTCGCAAGAAATGTTTGGTTTTGGAGCTAAAGTAGCACCGAGTGCAAAGGGTTAAATATGCGGTTTTGCACTATGAATAAAAATGTGTAATCGGATATTCGAGTAACATTAATATTTTCGAATCTCTTTTACCTTCGCTTTCCACGGGTTCACTTATAAAACACTAGACCGGCCATCTCTCACCAGGCTTCCCTTCGAAAATAAATCATTCTAGAATACAATCTACATATTGAATTCGTCCCTTCCATTCACGATTCCACAATAGACGAAGAATTGTACTCGAGAACCATTGACAACATGCCAGAACGGTGAAATATACCTCTGTATCGAATTAATATAAATTCGTCGAACTAGATGTCGAATAAAGGATACAATGAAGCAACAAAACCATCGAACAAATCAGACAATACCACCAAAAACTGCTATACCGGGTTTCCGCGGGATCTTTTCATAAATCACGGCCACCAATGCCGAATTCCCTGCACCGGAGCTGAACGATGCACCGCGTTGCGGATAAAGATACCGAACGATCGTCTGGACACGCATTCGAGATCCTTCAATGGCGCGTTAGGCTCCCAACACCCTTGCACGTTCTCTCTCTCTCTCTCTCTCTCTCTCTCTCTCTCTCTCTCTCTCTCTCTCTCTCTCTCTCTCTCTCTCTCTCTCCCTCTCTCCTCTCTCCGCTCCCGACCTCCGTCACGGAGAGTCGTTATTGGATTCCAGTTTCCCGACAAATTAACAAGCGTGCTCGCCCATGGTGTACATAAAGTCCGTTTCGCCGGGCTTTATCGTAAGCGCACGGTAATTACACGAGAGGCCGGCTCGTAGCCTGTCGAGGTTTGCACGCTGGTTCGTGACGGTGTTGGATAACCAATCCCTGTCAACCGTGAATCATAAAAACATCCAGCGATAAGTGATCTTGTCCCAAAATCACATTACTCATTGTCGCACTGATTTTCGGTCAACCCAACTTTCTTTTCAACCGTTTCCTAGATCCGTTCACCGAAGAACATGGCTGGTAGTCATTGTTTAACGCTATTTCTTTTTTATTAAAGAAAATCTCATACGAGATTTATTTCAACATTACAAAGAATACAATACACTGATTACAAACAAGAGCCAATTTTTAAACAAAATAGGAGACTGAAGACACATAAGTATTATAACGATAACATGAATACAAATATTGGACACAGAATAGACCATACACTTAAACACTGAGACCGCAACTTTTAAAAAATGATAACATGTAATAACAAGCCCTTATATTGGGTTTGGCTATTAACCCCTTGCACTATAATAACGAGTCAGACTCGTGATAAGAATTTCGAACAACATCTACTAAACATGTAAATTATTAATTTCCTTTGAAGCGAAATAAAATTTTATTTTGTTGCTGTCGATATATAGCCATTGGGGAATATACAAGCATATAATAAATTTCGATTTTCTTTTTGTTCTAAGAAATGATGGACGACAATCAAGTTCTAATCACTGTAACCGTAAAATAAATCATAGTGCAAGGGGTTAACAAAGAATCCACTGGAAGCTGAAAGTTGAAATTACGGATCTTACGGATCTTTTCAAAAAATTCAAGTCTTTCCACATTATACAAATTACATTGCCATAAGACATGGTTCAGAGATTCATCACCATCTCTGCAGCTGCATTCTGGATCATCAATGAAACCAATCCGAGCCAAGGAAGCAGCCAGGTGATAGTGATCAGCTCTACACCTGTTGATAGTAACAACCGGCGAACGGGACAAGTTTGAATGAGAGAACCAAGGAAGTCGGTTATCACTAAAAAATTGCTGGAAATAGGTTTAGCCCTTAAAAAGACCATCGGTTTTTTAGAGGAGAGGGTATTATTAAACATGTTTTTGCAGAATGACTCGAAGCGATCGGTGAAAGGAATGCTTTAACCCTATTTCTGGGGCCGCCGGACAAAGTGACGCGAGTCGTTTTAAACCCTTTCGTCGATGAGTACAAGTTTCTACGATGACCTACTATAGTCCGCTTTCGCGGACACGCAATTGTGGGTCCTTCGCAACTCCTGTACAATTTTGTTGTGGACTAAATTCAATTACTGCATTGTAAGATAATTGAAAGTTTCTTCAACTTCTTTGGCACTTTTAGATTTTTCACACTCATATAGTATTTTAGCAAATTTTTGTGGAATTTTTGCAGAGATCGTAATGCATCATTTCCTACTATAGAAAATAGGGTATCAATGTACTTCGAGACATTCCTTTCAGAAAATTGTGTCACACCTTTTACTTTTTTAACCTAAATAAGTATATTTTTGGAAAGTTTGTTGTTTGTATGCCATTCAGTGTACAATTATCTAGAGATCGAAAACAATTTTGACAACGGCGAGAAAAGTTTCGCACATAAATTGTGCGAAAAGTTCAGAGTCAGTTAACTGTATTTGGCAGAAACTTATTTCCTATATGTCCCTTCGTAGTAAAGTTAAAGTGAAAGCTGTAAACACTTTTGAAATAACTTGACAGATAGAAGATGCTTCACAGAATCTCTCTTCTCGAGATAACACCATAAGTAGATCGAAGTCGATAGCCCGGAATAGTCACTTTAAATTTGAAACCCTCAATGTCCAGGAAGTTGAGAATTGTACAACATCAACTCCATACAGTTCGGTTGTGCCAACTTGTCACACATCTCGGATTTTCACTTCTGTCACACGATCTCTGCCAGCTTAACTTCAATCAGTTAATTTTACCTTTAGAAATGTCTCATTAGCCTTCATAAACTTTCTCTCCGTTTAAAGTCACATTTTCTCGCGTTACATTTTCTCATGGCTATGAACATGTATCAAAGATACACGTGTAACGGGTATTAAGTAATTAAAACTGCGCACGCGTTCTTAATATAGTTCCCTATTCCACTGGCGTCAAATTAAAGAATCTCTGTTTCAATTAAAAATCTCTATTTCGCGCGTATGTAACGCGGGGGGAATGCAGACCTTTAATTATACGAATAACCGTGCTCTAAAAATTAATAACGCACACCTGGAATAAAAATCTCTTGATATCCGTTGAACCTTTTTGCAGAACCTTTGTTCCGTATCATTTTATTCTTGTTCTTTCTCTGGTGTTGTCATTAATTCGTTCGTCACACGCGTTTCTCAACTTTTTCTTTCGACTTATAAACTTTGGGTACCCTTTAAAACTTCTGAAGATAATTTTCATTTGCAAAGAGTCATAGCTGAGAAATAATCAATTATTTTGTGATTACTTTTGTAATTGATTACGAGAGTAATCGTGTGTAATCATAATCGTTAATCATTTAATTGTTACTAGAATAAATCATGATTACTGGATTACTTAGCATCATGAACATCATGCACATGATTTCACGTTAGTTATAATTAGACTGCGGACGTTTATGCATTTATGAAGAAATTGGTTGGGTGAAATATAAAACAGTGAAAGATTAAGAAAATTTAAGAATATTGTATTGATGCTTTTATTGTAAGGAATCTATTAAGGGGTCAAATGAATTTTTATTTAACACCTGCTGCACAGAATCGTAGCTAAACATTTTTATTTTGCATGAAGATCCGCAGTCTAATTATAAATCGTTAATCATTAATCAGATTAGTATTTACTAGGGGTGTGCGGGTACTCGAAATTTTGGGTTCGGGTCGGGTCGGGAAATTCGTTCGGGATCGGGTCAGGATCTCGAAAGTTTATAAACTTCGGATACCCGCGATTTCGGGTACCCGAAAAGGTAGTCGGGTCGAGTCGGGTCGGGGTCCCGAAAGTTTGCAATATTCGGGTACTCGAAGTTAAAGTTGGGACAAGTCTGCGGTCATATCAGCAATAAATAACTCTGTGACTCTGTGCATATTAACACTAGATTTACGGGGCCCGTCAAAATGACGGATTCAAAAATTTTCAATTTACGATTATTAAGATTGTAAGGAGGCATTCCTGAGGAATTATTAAGTAGATTTATTTTTTTTTGTCATATTACAATAAAAATCGCTGAAGATCTAAGTAAATACAATTTTATTATATTTATAAAGCAGTGTAAAATAATCAATTTTAGTGCTCCGTAAACCTAGTGTTAAGACGTTCGATCATCGGTTGTAATAATATTTCGATTTGTAGTAAACACTGTTTACGAAACAGTGCTCTTATACGAACAGTGTGCGGACGAAGAGTCCTTGTCTTGTAAGAACAGTGTTTACCAGAAATAGAAACGTCCTTTACGTACACTATTTCCCATAATGTATACTAAAATATTTTTTTCCTCGCGAAGTTTGATAACCGATTACATTAAAAACACAAAAATCATTCTGAACCTGTCATTGAAAATAAAAGATTGAACTGAAAAATCACAAAACAGCATTATGCTTATATAAATATAAGACAATAATCTTATTTTCTTTTTATTATTATTGAGGATTTTCAAAAAGTGAAACTCAATTTTGTTGCTCTGTAATAAGAGGATTTAAGTTTTATTTTCTTAGATTACAATCGTATGTACAATATTTACAACCTTACCTATAATACGAGAAACGAAAATTAAAGTTTTCTCACTTTGTCTATCTTTTACCTATCGTAATTATTTTGCAAAAATTTATCACACGTGTTCCTTACATAACCCTCGCTTTCTTTTTCTATCGACCGCAATCTATCGTCACGAGATGCCAACTAGATCACTCGCATATGAAGCGCGGCCTATTCAAATAAGTATACTTTCTTTACATAAATACAACTTTAACTTCGAGTACCCGAATATTGCAAACTTTCGGGACCCCGACCCGATCCGACCCGACTACCATTTCAGGTACCCGAAATCGCGGGTACCCGTAGTTTATAAACTTTCGGTATCCCGACCTGACTCGACCCGAGGCTCGGGTACCCGAAATTTCGGGTACCAACACACCCCTACTATTTACCCAACTTTGGTTAGAAGCTGTGTTAAATAATCCTGTAGGTTATGAAATAAGCTAAAGCCGAAGGTCCGTAGTACATGAAATAAAAAACAGAATATAGAGTTTATTCAAGTGTGAATACAGGAGGAGCTTCTCGCTCAGGCGCTTCAGTTCAACTAACTGTGTTCGAAGTCTGTCCTCGGAAAATTGCCGTCATTACTGATGGTCATAAAGCAGTGGGAGAACCCAGGTAAAAGGGATAGCGGTAGAGGAGACTTTTCTTTCGTATTTACATAGATTCTAAATGTATACTTTAACGCTCCCACTCATTTAGAATTGTCGCTCCCACTACAGCGGTAGAGGCTTTTCATTCATACGCGCACGCTTTAGAGAACAACAGCGAAAAAGAAACTTAGATAACTTCTAAATATCTAGTTTAACAGTCTGTTTGCCTGAAAATTCTTTCGTCGACGCACTCGTGTAAGCGGCTCGTTATTATTATTACGTGACTAGCGTCGCCTTGCCCTACACCCACGAACCAAAGTCGCAACCAGTCGGTCGAGGGCAGAAAACGTAACTGCGAGCTTTCCTCGGTGACAAACGATCTACGTTTCCAAGAACACGGGGTATAATTTCCGATTACGCCAACTCGTTGGTATCGTCGCGGACCGTGAAATCGTGTATCCGTTGGCCGCGCAAGGCTGAAACAATAAAGTCCTCCGATACAAATCACCGGTGAATTTCATCCGGACATCCAACACCGGTCATTGTTGGGTACACTCAGTGTATGTATCTACGCGAAGTTATTTTGCAGCGTGTGCGCGCGGCGTTGAGCTCGCGCGAAGTAACGCTCGCGAGGTTCGCGGAACCCGCGTGGGCCGCGAAGGACGACGACGCGGCGGGAGCAACGACTTCGTTCGTTATCGGCTTCATAGAAAAGGTTCGCGGACCTCCGAGACCGCTCGTTTCTCACCGCGGCGTCCATTTTCGGTATTGCGAGCCGCTATCTGATACCTCGAGAGGAACTGGTTACCACGCTGCAACACGAAACTCGATTTTTCGGTCGACCGGTCGATAGAACCGCTCGCGTTGCCACTGGTCTCGTCGCGTCGCAGAACAATGCAAATTGTGCGTACAATATACCGATAAGCGCTTCACCCTCCGATTTCATCCAAATCGATCGTATGTACTTCTAATCTGCAGTGTTCAAACAATTCAAAGAAAATTGGATGGTACGTTTGGGGAAAGTGAAAACATCTACAGGGTGTCTCATATAAATGGGAACACCTAAATATCTGTCGTATTTACAGTGCTATCAGAAAACTTCAGAGGACAAAGTGACACTATTGCAGGGGGCAAATATAATGGTAAAGAAAAAAATTTTTTATGTCGTGTTTTTTAATGAAATTTCAAGGTCACCGATGTTATTTTTTAAATGGAATAGCATATTTTTTTTACGATAGCATGATAGACAATAAAAAACTGAATTTAGTGGATTCCACCTTTTTGACCTTGAAATGACCTTGAGCAAGAATAATAATGTTGGAGCGGATAAAATGTGGAAGTTTGAAACTTACGCGTTTCAGCAAAGATTACGCGTTGTTTATGGCGGGTTGACCTTTACATATCATAATAAATGTTCGATATGTTGACCGTCCTCATTTATGCAATATTGCAGTCTTGCATTAAATGATCTGTAGGCATTGTCGATTTCCTGAGACGTAATTGAAGCACATACTGCAGTAATCCTTTCCCGCACATCCTCTAGCGTTGTGGGTTTATCTTTGTACACAATACATTTTATCTTGCCTCATAGATAAAAGTCCAATGGTGTCAGATCCGGAGAATTGTTCCTCGTCGCCCAATCCAGCATCCAGGATATTTCGTATTTAGCACCGTTCTAGCAACTTCAAAATAATGCGCTGGACAACCATCATGTTGAAACCATATGCGCTCCCGATCGAATAACGTAATTTCTTCTAAAAGGCCCGACAAATCCTGTCGTAAAAATGCAGCATACTTTATACCAGTAAGAGTTCCTTATATAAAGTACGAGCATATTTTACTGCATAAAATTCCGCACCATACGTTAACGGTCCACGGTCTTTGCTTTTATACTCCTCTTAACCATCGTAGATTCTCAGCTGACCAGAAGTGCATATTGTGCAAATTTACTTGCCCATGATTGGTAAATATTTCAAACATTTATTGTGGTTTGTAAAGGTGAACCCGACGTAAACAACGCGTAATCATTGCTGAACACGTAATTTTAAACTTCCACATTTTATCCGCTCAAACATGATTATTCTTGCTCAAGGTCATTTCAAGGTCAAAAAGGTGGTATCCACTAAATTCAGTTTTTTATTGTTTATCGTGCTATCGTAAAAAATATACTACTGTTCCATTTAAAAAAAACATCGGTGACCTTGAAATTTCATTAAAAAACACGACATACAAATTTTTTTTCTTTACCATTATATTTGCCCCCTGCAATAGTGTCACTTTGTCGTCTGAAGTTTTCTGATAGGACTGTAAATACGACAGATATTTAGGTGTTCTCATTTATGTGGGACACCCTGTATAATGAACCGAGTTATTCAGGAATCATTGTTACAGTAATTTATCCGCAGTACAATTTTATCTCGGAAATTACTTTTCCAAGATATTTCTCTTAGATAAGTACTGCGAATTATCTTTCGTATTTTTAAAGAGGGAAATACAGAATAATTTTATGCCTCGTATCGCATACGAACAAATTTATTGACCGTTGTACGTTGTATCTCTATCATACAAAGAAACCCATGGTACCCTGTAAAAAGCGAAAAAAAATCTGATCAGTCCATTATTGTAATATTTCTCAACAACATAAACTTATCTAGCAATTTTAAAAAAGAATCGTGTTCTCTCAAGCTGAAGTACTTCTCTCGCCTAATGTCGACTGACAGCTACGTATCCGGCAATAATCCGCGTGATCTATCGAAAAGCGTAAATCACGAATCGAATTATCGCACGATCGCCGCTCTACCGTTTTAATTCAATTGTCGGGGATTAATTCACCGGGAATAATCGTGACTCGCTGGCCAGTTTCGTAGCACGCTAGGTCGAAGCTGGGATTTACGAGGTCCCGGAGTGGATTTAAAAGAAAATCCGCGGAGCGATCGCGCACGCAACGGCCACCGTAAACGTTTCCCGGTCGAATGGAAAGCCTTTATCGGCGTTGCACGGCTCGAGATTTCTGGCGTCGATAAGAACCCTGTGATATTTGCAGCGAGAGAGCGATCGGTAGCAAGGTGGCGGAGCGTGGACCCGTCGCGAGAACACGGCGACAAGTGAAACGGCCGAAATTCCTCTTGATCGAGGTTTCAGAGGCCAGGCGGACAGACTGGAGAGGACGAAAGCTTTCGAGAGCACGGCTCTCTCGGCGCTCGTTGCTTTGTCGCCAGTCTTTTGTGTACCTCCGCCTGCTCAATCTACCTGGGCAACGGGTCGCCAATTGTATCGGAGCGCACAATGGCGGAAAAATGAACGCGCCCTGTACATGGAGTTTAATTTTCTCGCAGAGGTTAACCGTGCACGCTGCCGCCAACGTGCTCGAATTCACCCGTTCTGCTGTTTTATGAACAATTTTCTGCCGCCTATGGCGAATTTGACACGCGTTAGTTTGCGTGCTTTTTCTTTCGTTTAACGAAATAACCGAGCTGCATAAAGGAGTGATACGGTTTTGGAATTATACAGGAGAGTTTTCTTTTTTAAACGAATTTAATAGAACAGCGATGTAACGTAAAATCAATACGTAAAACGACAGACGTGTTTACAATTGCGGAACCGTGACAATAACTGACTAGAAATCGAGAACATACATTACATAGCATACATCATATTGAGACTGTGGGTTTTTATGGAAAATGCATTTATTGACAGATATAAATAGCGATGATGATTTTGAATACTGGGAACTTGAATGATAAAAATATACAATTCTGTAATACAATCAAGAAATTTGAAATTCGTTGATTAAAATGGTGTTCATTTTTGTCAATAAATCTATTTAGACAAAAGTTGCGTTTATTCAACCCTTCATCTCCCGGAAGCCAATTAATAGTGTGGCGGCTACCTCTTACGCTCGTCACCTGATGGACAGGCAGACAAGACAACGCCTTTCCCGCTAGTACCTGATCTGTCACCGATTCCTATATATGTATACCGTCCTAAGCTGTCCTTACGATATCTTTGTGTCTAAGGCAGGGCCAGCTGGATAGCCTTACCGACGAGTCCTCCAGCGGCCCAGGACGAAACACTTCCTTTCCTTTCCCTCCTCTAACATTTTTCAACAGCCGCCAAAATAGTATTTTCAATAATTGTACTGTACCAAATGAAAGCTTAAAAATCTTTATGTACACAATAATATCAAATGAAATTATTAGATTACCTTATTAAGGATGAGGTGTAAGCAGTAATGCCAGATCGGTTAGATTGAGTGGAATACAGTTCACCACTTCTCTGATGACCACAGTAATATGTGATACGTTGCGCGGCACGTCACGTGACCAGTCTACGGTCTTAGTGGGGCACGTTGGAGTGTACTCAGGTAGTGGAATGGGATAGTGGAAGGGGAAAAGGAGGAAAGGAAAAAACAACCAGTTCTGTTTGTTTCTGGCATCACTGGTTGTAGCCAGTGATGTCAGATCGGTTAAATTGAGAGGAATACAGTTCACTACCTCTCTGATGACCAGAGTAATATGTGATACGTTGCGCGGCACGTCACGTGACCAGTCTACGGTCTTAGTGGGGCACGTTGGAGTGTACTCAGTTAGTGGAATGGGATAGTTGAAGGGGAAAAGGAGGAGAGGAAAAAACAGCCAGTTCTGGTTGTTTCTGGCATCACTGACACGGTGTCCCGCATACAGTGGACAACCGATTGGGATGAAATTCTTCGTGATAATGCGAGCTGGAAAGGAAGAATATAATGTACTCCAATTTTCTGCAGATTTATAGAATGCTGTTGGTAACCATTGATGTTTCTCCTCCTGGCATTGTATCGAACGATTCGTCGCCTACAAAATATATCAGATTTGATAGAATATTAATGCGAGTATTAATGCAGTGATGCCAGATCGGTTAAATCGAGGGAAATACAGTTTACCACCTCTCTAATAACCAGAGTAATATGTGATACGTTGCGCGGCACGTCACGTGACCAGTCTACGGTCTTAGTGGGGGACGTTGGAATGTCCTCAGGTAGTGGAATGGGATAGTGGAAGGGGAAATGGAGAAGAGGAAAAAACAACCAGTTCTGGTTGTTTCTGACATCACTGGTTGTAAGTTCCTGTTGCTGTTAATGGATTTATGAAAAATCCCCAGTCATGGTCTATGGACTTCCTAAAATTGTGGATAATCATTGACAGTAGATAGTGTGTTAACGTTGATGTTCAAAATCGGTCATTTCGTACGCAACAAGCTAATAATTCAGTCAAGGTTGCATATTTCGAGGATTGGTGTATGGCCAGCGCCATTGGACGAGAAACACTGGGTACAGAATCTCGGACATCGGTCCTCGGAATCGGAACAATACGATTGAACACGGTAAACGTGTTATCGAGCCGGAGAATCGAGTCTCTCGTCTATTCGGTCGTGAACAAGATATACGGCGCGGGTGTACCTGCTATTCGTGTACCTGGAAGTCTGGGAGAGAGTGGCGGCGTGGCGTCTCGAGGATGAAGACGGCGCGGCGGGACGAAGGTGCGAGGCGGGACGAAGACAGAAAGAGAAACAGAGGGCGGGAACGAATACGGAGAGGGGAACCACCTGTAACCGCTTATCCGCCGGTACTTATCTCCCGGTGTTTACAGATCGAGGATAAGATTACATGTTCGAGATAACGCGTCGAGAAACGAATGCATCAACGGAGTATCGTTTCTGACCGCACGCGGATCCGACGTTGCCCGTCCCGCTTCGCCTGGTTTCTTGGAAACTCCTTCAACAGGGAGAATTTTCCCACTCAGTGTTCGCACCGTTGCACAGTGGTCTATTTCAGGGGTAGCCAACTTCTGTATACAAATCATGATCAGCTTAGATTATTCCGTTCTTAGCTGTTAGATCGGAAGTCTTTTAATCTAAAATAACATGGTTCGAGGAGAGTTTTAAGATAATTGCACCAAATTTTTCGTCAACCATTTTTTTCCAGAGTTGTCAATGTCATTCTCAGTATTTTATAGGTAAACCTACAATCTTTTTACACCCATCTTTTAAATGCAATGTAAAGTACTCATTTTTAGTGCTCTGTGAATGCAGTGTTGAAATCTTGGTCTTCAAATTTTGACGTCTGGCGCAGTGTCGCCAGATCAACGCAAAACCAGTGTTGGGATATGGTGCAAGATTTCACGCGCATGCGCGGAGATTTCAGCCTCAGTAAAGTGAAATTCTCGATAAAAGTTAGTATGATTTGATTCTGAAAAATGAATGTATAACATGTGTATTTGTGTATATTTTGTAACTCGTAGGACACGTCCTGAAGTCTTTTTGTCCGGAACAGATTGTTCTTGAATAAAATTCCTATAAAATTAAAACAACAATAAATAAATTTTAAATTTAAGTTTATCCTAACGTGAAATATCAATTTAATAAACAAGTTCCTCTAATAAGAATATAAAGCCACCATAATATTTAATTTTAATGATTTACATTTAATTATTAATTTAAAATTTCAATTTAATAATAGGGTATCTAATCCTAGCTTAAAATTATTAATTTTTTTATATTTCACCAAAAAAAACAGTAATATTAATTAATTTACTTAAACTTTTAATAATTGTATTAATTAACTTATAGCCCAAACCTGGGTTATATATATATATTAACCCAGCCCAAAACTGGGTTGATTTTCCTCTCCTCATCTTCGGCCTTCCACTATCCCATTCCACTCCTGCGCACACTCCAACGTCCCCTACTAAGACCGTAGACTGGTCACGTAACGTGCCGCGCAACGTGTTACATATTACTCTGGTCATCAAAGAGGTGGTAAATTGTATTCCCCTCGATTTCAGCGATCTGGCGACACTGGCCTGGCGGCGTGTTTTCTAGCGAAGTTTGTTTTGTTTCCTTTCGCAACAACGTTTCGTACGGGTTCTCCAAAGTAAGAGAGTCTGTTTTGTTGTCACAGTTTACATTTAACACTCAACCTTTAAACACTAAAGCTCGATAGCCTTAAAAGCAACTGGCATATGTTGCCTTACAAAAATGGCAAAATTCGGATTGTTGTAATTTTAATAATTATGAAATAAGAAATCTGGGACCAGTTGTTTCGATCGGTGTTGATCGATTTAGTGTTAAAGATAGCTGAAATCACCGATCACCGCACAATGATAAAAAAGTGCAACATTTAAGAAAATAGAAGAGACTTCGAATCCTTTTGCACTCGTCATTACCCACGCGATAATAAATATCTGCATGACTATGCATTCCTTTATGTATCGTCGGCTTGCGTAAAACTTTGTTTCCACGTGGTCATAAATATCGACAATATTCAAGGTGGACAAAGTAGTTGCATTCCTTTAACGATTTTTCAGTCGACGGTATTCTGTTTGTCGAGCACCGTGCCGTTCGCGAACGAAGAATTCGCATGAAAACTCGAGACAAAGCGTGCGCGCGGATCATCATAATAGACGTCTTCGGAGATAAAGCGCGGTTTAATTGAGTCTGTAGAAAGGCATTGAATTCACCGCACGGAGCGGAACAAACAAATATAATTGATTTACTGCTGGAAGTAAATACGGGAGCGGTTCTCGATAAGATAATCCCCGGACCGTCGCGTCGCTCGTATTTTACGGGAAGTTTGTGCGTTGGTTTCACCAGTTCGCATAAATTGATCTACTTCATACTCCGGAATAACTGCGCAGATTTTTTTATTCGATTGCTATCCTGCGATAAGTTTACTGGAAATCTTTTCAGGAATTTTTCCTCGATTTTTGTTCAATCTTGCTAGACTTGCCAGAGATACTAACATTTTCTTCAGAATTTCTAAGAATGGTCACAGTAGGACACTGATCGTATAATTCATATAGTATTAAAAAATGTTCACACTGTATTAACACTAAACCTACCACGGTCAAATGACCGGTTTTAAATTTTTCAATTATTGGAATTATAAAAATTCGTTTATGAAGAATAATGCAATGAACTTCTTTGTCCAAGCATCTATTATATTGGAAATTACGGACAATCTGAATAAATCTACTGACGGCATTTTTAGAAGGTAACATTCGCTAATAGTTTTAATGTTTGGTAGGTTTAGTGTTAATAAATTTTACTGATGCAGATTAAATAGAAATAGAGTAAGCAAAGGGTCTAGCAGGGTAAGCATAGGAAAACGGCCCCAGCACAGATTTTAGTGTTTAAACTTTCGAAATGAGGCTGTTTGCTTGAAGAACCACTGTGAGTAATTTCAGACACCTACCCCCTTCCGTAAGGGTGATATGGGGATAACAACCCTAAACTTTATATTTTTTTTCTCAAAAACTACTTGAGATATTCTAATGCTTTAAAGTGCAAATTGTACGTACCTTTAAGTTCTATTAAATATACTTTTTCCAAAAGTGTAGCTCAATCATGGACGGTACAAATATAGGAATTAATTTTTTGTGGGTGGTTTTTGTAAACAACCCCTCGAGTGACACCTCTGAAAAAAATCAGGAGCAAAGCTTCATTGTTGGGCTATAAGTTGCATAAATTACATGGGGGTCGGATTGGGGCAACAGACTTAAAAAACAATAAAACACTAGTTAAAACTAGTTAAAACTAGTGTTTTATTGTTTTTTAGTTAAAACTAGGGTTTTAATTTTTTTTTAGTTAAAACTAGTGTTTTATTGTTTTTTAAGTTTTTTTCAGAGGTGTCACTCGAGGGGTTGTGTACAAAAACGACCCCCAAACAATTAATTCCTTTATTTCTACCGTCCATGATTGAGCTACAATTTTGGAAAAAATATCTCAAGTAGTTTTTGAAAAAAAAAATATAAAGTTCAGGGTTGTTATCCCCATATCACCCTTACGGAAGGGGGTAGGGGTCTGAAATTACTCACAGTAGTTCTTCAAGCAAACAGCCTCATTTCGAAAGTTTAAACACTAAAATCGGTGCTGGGGCCGTTTTCCTATGCTTATTCTGCTAGACCCTTTTTTCCTTATGCACAGGCGTATTTTCGTATTTAAACTTAAATATAAAGGGAAATGGAAAGCGAGACAAAATTGCTCCGCGTTTAACCCTCTGTCCACCGTAAAAAAAACTTTCAATATGCGATAGAAAATTTATACCACAAAACGTAGTAAATATAAAAAAAAACTTTTAAATTTAAATAATAAAAAATAAGAAAAGTAACAAAGTCATGCAACGACAAGATCCCAAGAATTTTAAAAGTTTAAGTAACCGCAGTATCTACATACAGTCGGGTCCAATGGATCCGCTTGGTAGACAGAGGGTTAACGTGTTAAGCAAAGAGAACTAGGGCCCTCTGATTAGGTATTGTTCGAAGTACACTTTGCCGCAAAGAAATGATAGCTGAAACAAGCGGGATCCACTGTATCAGTGAACTTACGTTCCGATGCGTTAAACTGAACGGCCTTGCGTTTTACCGTGCGGTAAAAGACGCAGAGGTTTTACAGTGTCGCATGTAAAGAAAGACGAGCGAAGCAAACGGCTGGTGGATCGAGGTCTCGAAGCATAAAAGCCGGTTCGCGCAGGCGACCATCGAATTTATTATTCCTCGAGCGTCAAAGACAGTTGGTCGCAGATCGCCTGGGGCACGTGGAAAATAACAATATTTTCGTTGGTATAAACGGTGTGCCGTTCGGGCCTAATCTTAGAAAATCGTTCACCGACGAACAGCCTGCGAGGACACGCGCGGAGCTCGCGAGACGCGGCGCGGCGGTATTTCAAAAAGAGCAACATTCGGACGGCATTACGCGGTGCATCGAGGATTTAACCGCGCGCGCTGCATCGAACTGCATCGCCACGGCATGGCACGGTTCCTCCCTTCTCGCCCCGCCGTCGCGGTCGCTCCGCACGAATGCATGCGTCGAAACAACCGGCGCGCTAGCGGCCCGACCACGCTCGAAACAGCCTCTAGTAGACGCGCTGCACCGAGGACAGACCGTGGTAGTAGTGAACGCGCTACTTTAGGGTCAACGCATTGCCAAGGTGGCGGCCATGTGGCACGTTCTGGCGCATGGCAGAGCGCTTGCGTGCACACTCGACCCGGCTTATCCTCGATTGGCCGCCTCTGTGCACACAACAACGCACCAGCGTGCTGCGGTTCTGCACTCACCGCTATTATTAAGCCCGTTCCGGGGGACCGGCTACCCTCAAATCCAAGAAAAGTGCGCTTCTTCATTCAGTAATCGGTCTCCACTACAATCACGAATCCCGCGACTCCAGACCTTCATGCGAATTCACGTTTTCCAATGCCTTACAGCTGTCCCGCTCCGGTACCCAACAACTACATTCTGTGCAAAAAATGTTCTGCATCAAAATCTGGTGTAAAAATCTGCTTAGTCTAGATTTTTAAAATTTTCAAATTCTTGTATCAAACAAGTGCAAGTGGAATATACAATATAATATGTGGGAACTTCAACAAGTAAAATTTCAATAATAAATGGACTTACTCGGCTTTTGCAGCAATGTTTTCAATTGCAGAATATAAGCTTTATTAAAAATTTTCTATGATATTCAATATTGTTGTACTTTATGTTTCATGGTTCAGGGTCATCTCAAGGTTGAAGTATATAGGTCGTTGAAATCGTCTTAACACTTTGCCGTCCGCACGTCTCGTAAAAATTTCTTCGCTTGGCGCCGGCCGTTCTTGAGGTTATCGGGTGATTATAAATTTTCAAGTTTTACTAATGTCATCGTTAGCTCTCATGAGAGCAGCAGACACTTTCAATAAAAAAATCATGAAATCGGAGACTCTTGCGTTCTGTATTGAAACGTTGATATGTCCTGAATGCATTAAATAATGCGCAATTAACACTATGCCGTCCAGTACACCACTGTGGTGTCGCCGGCCGTTGAGCAATGCTTTGTGCGCGACACCACTGTGGTGTCGCCGGACGGCAAAGTGTTAACATCGGCTTTTATAATATGAAGTCAAAAATATGTGTTCCTATTTGTAAAACCCAAGATGACTTAAATTTCGTTATGAAAACAAACTGTTTTCGAAATTTACTTTACTAATATCTAATTTACACTCCCTACCCTGCAACTCTTGTTTTAAACTTTTTTTGTCTTGAGGTTGTTTCGACTTGAGGTCATTTTGAATAGAGAATCTGGATCGTTCCAAATAAAAACTCGGACATTCAAGTAGTATGTGTTACGCTGTGGGGGGCTTTGTTTGGTTATAAGGAAGTCATTGGTATATCTTAACACTAGGTTTACGGAGCACTAAAATTGATTATTTTACATTGCTTTATAAAAATAATAAAATTGTATTTACTTAGATCTTCAGCAATTTTTATTGTAATATGTACACAAAAAAATAAATCTACTTAATAATTCCTCACGAATGCCTCCTTACACTCTTGATAATGGTAAATTAAAAATTTTTGAATCCGTCATTTTGACGGGCCCCGTAAATCTAGTGTTAAGTATCCTGTTCGAATGCTAGTGATTGAGTTTGAGGATGTGTCAAGAGTGAAATCATGAATTCGTGGAATACAGTAAATCCTCTATAAACGCATAAGCCTCGGGGGGATAGTTATGCGTTTATCTGTGACGGGTAGCTATTTTTTGAGCTTCTAAGACCGAGCCGAACGTAGAGAAGAACAGCGCGTGTAAAGCGAGACCACGCGCGGGCCTTTGAACTGGACCGGCGACTGCGACACTCCGCGTCTCTTTCTTTCCCATACGCTATCCTTCCTTGCGCCCGAAACGTTCATCGTTATTTAAACCACTAAATACTACAACAGTATTTGCACAGTTGAAATCATATCGTGTTTGGTCTTTTTTTAATCAGAAAAATGCCACGAATATATCGATGAAAGTTTCATAAAAAAATAACTAATAATAAAAAAAATTAAATATTGGTGTTACATTGTCATGACACACGGGCCTTTGGATTGTGCCAACGACTGCGACTCTCCGCGTCGCATTAGTAGTGGTTCACACCGATATAACCGAGTCGAGATCGGATTACTAAAGTGGAGGGGAAATATTTTCTGCGTTTATCTGCTACAGCTTTTATGCGTTTATAGAGGATTTACTGTATTTTGGCTGAAAAACAGGGAGCCAGGTATCTATGTATAACGAAATGACGATGGTACATAACAACCGATTAAGTAACATGACGATATTACTTATTTATTTATTTTGTTATTTAACGTCGCTTCAACTGCCAAGGTCATTAGCGACGGGGGTGGAACAATGAGATTTGGTACTGTAATCTGCGAGTGTACGATGGGGGTGTGTGTGCATGGACGTGTGCGTGAAGGACCTACAGTTTATAAAGGTGGGCTCCGAAACATCTTGGGCAACGTAGTATAATATTACATAGAAGAATTTCCAGAGGTGACGGCGGTGAGTTCGAGTGTTACACACTTTTTTTCTTTTTATTGCGTTCTCTATCCTGTGACCCGCAATGAAGGAGCAACGAATCTTTCCCGTATCTCAGCCGTATTTTTGAAGGAGACCTCTTCGACGCAAGATTCCTGTCCACGCGTTGTTCGTAGAAGCGACTTTCTAAAATAGTTGGCGAATAAATACGCGTGCCAAATCGAGTATTGTGCCCGGTTGCTCGTGTGCTGTTATCTAAGCCCATGAGAATGAAAGTCGAGAGTGGCGCGGGTCGGTTTACTCTTGGCTGCATTCTTGAGCGTATTCCCGGGGAAAGGGGACGTTTCGGAACTTTTGGTCCCCTCTTGCTGATTTATTGACGGCGTTTAACACCCGGCTGTCCTTTCTTGCGCGCTAGTTAACGAGTCGCCGTTTTTAACTCCGTTTCTGGAGCAAACAGCCATTAGCACCTGACAATGAAACCGACGGGCCATTTCCTCACGGTTCGTCACAGATCTAACAAATTTACTTCCTCTGAAGTGCTGACCAGTTTGCTACGGTTGAGACATAACGTCCCACAAAGGCTACAATAATTCATTTGTTTAACCGTAGCAAACACAAACTACCAATTTGACTGAATGGAAGCACAAATTTTCAAATGGGTATATTCTAGAGGTTTGGGTACCCGAAAGTTTGCAAGTTTGAAATAGAAAGTTTGCAATATTCGGGTACTCGAAGTTAAAGTTGTATTTATATAAGCATAATGCTGTTTTCTGATTTTTTAGTTCAATCTTTTATTTTCAATGGCAGGTTCAGAATGATTTTTGTATTTTTAGTGTAATCGGTTGTCAAATTTCGCGGGGAAAAAGATATTTTGTTTCTGTTTCTAGTAAACACTGTTCTTACAAGCAAGGACTCTTCGTCCGCACACTGTTCGCGTATAAGAGTACTGTTTCGTAAGCAGTGTTTACTACAAATCGAAATATTATTACTACCGATGATTGGACGTCTTAACACTAGGTTTACGGAGCACTAAAATTGATTATTTTACATTGCTTTATAAAAATAATAAAATTGTATTTACTTAGATCTTCAGCGATTTTTATTGTAATATGTACACAAACAAATAAATCTATTTAGTAATTCTTCACGGATGCCTCCTTACACTCTTAATAATCGTAAATTAAAAAATTTTGAATCCGTCATTTTGACGAGCCCCGTAAATCTAGTGTTAATATGCACAGAGTCACAGAGTTATTTATTGTTGATTTGATCGCAGACTTGCCCCAACTTTAACTTCGAGTACCCGAATATTGCAAATTTTTGATACCCCGACCCGACTACCTTTTCGAGTACCCGAAATCGCGGGTTCCCGAAGTTTATAAACTTTCGGGATCCCGACCCGATGCCGAACCCGAAATTTCGAGTACTCGCACACCCCTAGTATACTCTCTTGAAGGAAATTTACCATTATCTCCAGCACTAACGATGACGACTATTACTCAATTAAATGGATAATACTACCAACATGAATGAAAACTTTTCTTCAAGGTTTCTGAACCTGTCATCATTTTTGTCTTATTAGTCGAATAACAACCTTATGCACAAGGGTTAATCCATAACGGAAGAACGTTAAACGTATATAACAACGTATAAAAAATAAGGTTCTCTGTAGCAAACATGGGCCGTTTATTGCTCGAACATCAATCGTGAAATTGAAAATTGTGTTATGGGTTTTCTCGTTTCCCGACTGTTGGAATACAACGATACCATGCGTCCTAGTATAAGTGAGAGAAGGGCCCAGTCAAGGGCGTAAAGTTAGGACCGTCGTCAGTCCCGTCATATCAGCTAGCCTGAGCGCATCTTGCAAAGTAGTCTTTTCACATACAGTTATACAGTCGAACTATATTCGCAGTTTGATCACATTATAAATTATACATTAAATACAGAATACGTGGAAACACTGTTGTGGATTTATTTCATTTCCAACACCGACACCTGAGAACATGCGGTCGATGCAAAATCACGGGGAACAATTATCGTTTCTACGGTTGTTTCATTAAACAGGATTGAAGGGCTCGGCACCGAGACAGTTCCCTCATTAACGATGTGACATGGACGTTTTGCAGCCGGCGTTCCGCTGCGGCAACTCGTGAAAAGATCAGATTGAATTCGTTTAAACGGAGAATCGCGTGCAAAAAGATTATTTTTCTCGGTCCCGTTTCTTTTATTGTGTGCCGCGAATAAATTCCGGCAGAAACAACGCTACGCTGCGTTCGCATCGAGCTGCGAGAAATCTCGTTCGAGATATCCGACCGTTCGTCGGTTAAATTAAATAGAAAGCTTTTTCTTCTCGCCCACACCCTGGACCTGAAAGCGTATTATTTAACAGGAAGGCATATTGACGTAAACGCGGTTATAGTGTTTCTAGGGATTTATGAATGAATACGATTTTATTGGCGGGAAAAACGGACACAATTTACTTCGTTTAGTAATTGCAATTGTCAGGTGCGAAAACGTATCTTTCAGTCATAATCTCATTCATTTTCAATGTAGGGAGATAGAGTCTCTTACAGTTCGAATACGAATGTTTAATCATTTTATACCAGCGACGAAGGCTTCCATAATCTTCTATTGGAGAAAGTATCCAGACTGTTTCCATAGTCTGACGTACCGTCTTCCCCTACTTTGCTTCTACCGCGCACGCGCTACACACAAGCGTATTTCTACTCTACACGGACAGAGTAGAGGTACGCTTGCGTGCAGCGCGTGCGCGGTAAAGTAGGGGAACACGATACGTTAGAGTGGTGGTAGTATTTTCGCCCAGCGCCCATGGAAGTTCCCATAACTGGCTCGAAGTGAAGGTTTTATGTCAAAGCGTTTGATTCTTTTGCTTAACACTAAACCTACCGAGCATTAAAATTGACTAGTTCGTATTGTCTATTAAAATTAATTATATTTGATTTATTTAAATATTGTGTCATTTTTAATACAACCTGTGATTGAATAAAGAAATCTATTGAGTCAACTCCTATGAAGGCATCTTTATAACTTCAATAATTGTAGAATAAAATATCTGAAACCGGTCATTTGACCGGCTGTGGTAGGTTTAGTGTTAACGCTAGATATATCGTCAAAACGACGGATTCTAATATTTTTAATTTATGATTATTGAAATACAAAGTGTTAATTGATTACGACTAGACAATAGATTTTGTCAGATGGCAATAATACTTATCTTGAATACATGAGATGTCGATCGAACCACTGTTAAATTTTTTCGTTTTATATGCATTATGTTAATTCACTGGACAGGTCATCCTAATCTCATTCAAAAAGTGTCATTGCTCGAGCGAATCGACGGATATAATTTCTTGACGCAATCATAATCAAGCGCCGCGCTGCTCTAATAAAAGATGTCGCAACAATGCTCCATAGACGTGAACAGCGTTCGACCGGTGCACCGACGTGTTGTCGAGCGGAAAGAAACAGAGGTAAAATCCGGATTTGCGTACCGTTACGCGGAATCGTTCTGACAATAGGGTCGTGCGAAAGCGGCCGCCGCAAGTCGAATTGTTATCTGTAAACTAGTACGTACCCTCTGTCGTAACGGAGTGTACCCACGGCGCACGTGGTTCCGACGTTCATTCTACGCGCATGAAAGCGATTTAAAGTGGTCATTTAGTTTTATCTCGTGATCGCTGCTTCGCGATACGGATTTCTCCATACAAGGCCTTCCTATGAATCGGGGGCGTATCTTTCAGCGTTCCCTCGTCCCATCTAACTTTTTCTGCCTTCAGACGGCTACCTCTCCAACAGAACGGAGCAATCTACTGTATCTATAATTCGTTAACCGTAAATTGAGACAATTTTCAAACATCTTCAGAAACATTTAAAAAGACCTCAGGGTTCTTCATTTTTGGGAAAACGCTGTTATTTTTACCTGTTCAATATTTGCAATATTCAAGCAATGTTTGCCTGTTCGTTTGAACACTACATCTCGAGAACTTAATCGTCTTTAACTGTCCGACAGCGAAACCTAGGTCTATTTGACTCAGAATATTAAAATCGACATTTAATTACAGTAACATTTATATGAACCTGTCGGGGGCAAGTTGGTGTACATAATCGGGTGGTTCATATACTGATAGGAGTCCACCTGTCTCCCATTACTGACTATGACTTGTCGTTCATTTAATAGGAATTCCCGTTCATATTAGACGATCTTTCTGAGCCAGAGCTCATTTAACCAGGCATTGATAAAATTTAGTTCATCTAGCCCAGTGTACTTTATTTTATGGCGATTAAATTAAGTAGTCACCCGTTATTAGGTTGTTCGGAAAGTAATTTCGTTTTTCGTGTAGAGATGGTATTGCTTCCATTTATTATTAATTAACATTATTCTACGTCGCAAAATCATTGTATATTTTCAGAACTGACATTTCGGACGACATTTCGTGCCTTATAGATCTTTATAATCTTTATAATCAAATATGCAAAATCAAAGTGAGCATATCCGTCACATTTTGCTTTTTTGTTACGGGTATGGTAAAAACGCAATGCAAGCAGAGAAAAAGATGTATGCTGCTTATAGAGAGGGTGTACCGTCGTATTACCATTATATATATATATATATATATATATATATATATAATTTATAATTTATTTCGTTCTTTTCAACACTTTTTAAGCGGTGTAACTATCATTTTAAATGAAGGCGTCAAAAGTAATACAACTCAATTATTTGCTAATAAAAAACAGGAATTCTACGAACATGGGATCTCCAAGTTACTAGAAAGGTGGCACAAGATCATAGAACAAAATTGCCACTACATCACCGAATAAATAAATAACTAGTGAAACATCGTCTTCATTTTCCCTTGGAAAAACGAAATTATTTTCCGAACAACCCAATACATTAGAAAAAAACAGAGGAGATCAAACGTGTGTACAAGAAATATCTTGAAAAATATGTTTTTATGAGTTGATAAATAAAGCAGTGAATAGTCATAAACATAATCAATTGTATACTTGTAGGAACGCTCCGCTGTCCGAGAGTTAACCCTTTGCACTCGGAGCTATTTCAACTAAAAAACCAAACATTTATTGTAACCTAAAATATTTCCATTGTGCATGAGTTTTTTTCATTATATGCGTACGAAACTGATATAGTACCTCATACAATATTTAAATGTTTAGTAATTTATTACATATGAACAAATTTAATCATGTAAACAATATTCTGAATAATGGCTTAGCAATTTGTAGCGGCGCCTCAGAGTCGCCATTCGGGTGCTAAAGGTTAACCCTTTGCACTCGGAGCTATTTCAACTAAAAAACTAAACATGTCTTCTAACCTAGAATATTTCCATTGTACATAATTTTTTTCATTATATGCGTACAAAAAATGATATAGTACCTCAAAAAATATTCAAATGTTTAGTAATTTATTACAATTGAACAAATTTAATCATGCGAACAATATTCTGAATAGTGGTGTAGCAATTAGTAGCGGCGCCTCAGATTCGCCATTCGAGTATTAAGGGTTAAAATCGAATGTAACATTATTTGATATTATTGTGTTTCGTGGAACTTTTGCTTAATTCCTCGTTATTCGATTATCGACTGTGTTAACTTGCATCATTTTTGCATTAAACGGCTCGTTCATCTGTACAAAATTCATTTTCTGCACCAGTCTAAGGTATTTGCAGCGCCTTTTGCCAGCTGTACAATGGGAATGCCACCGGATCGTCCAACGCTCGTCATTATCCGTCATCACAGTCGCCGTTGTAGCATGCGACGCACTTGGCATTGTTCTCATTCCATTTTTTCCACGTCGGCTGGATCGGCGTGCAGCTTTTCGTCCTTCGACTCCATTTCCGCGTCTCTAATCAACGATTTACCGAAGCGGAACGCGATGTACCGTCGCTTAATCACCCGACGATTTCGCTCTCGTCGCTTTCTTCCTCCGTGCGGAGCCTCGTTGCTCGTTTCGACGCTCCGCCCTTCTCTCTTTCTCTCTCTCTATCTCCCTCTTTGCCTCTCGACGGTTTTTCCGTCTCGCCCCCGCAACCCCTTCAAAGTTTTCTCTTCAGCGCAAGGACTCGACTAACTGGATGTTGGCTCCTTAGCCCTCGCTTCTGACGCGGAACTTCCATTTAATTAACCGGCAACTCGCGTCGCGATACTTCACTATCGTCTGCCGCCCGGTTATTCTCGTTCATCGTGACTTCGTCGCCGACGGGATAGTTCGACGAGAGCGCGCGCGCTCCTTTTTCCACCGTCTCCGGGAATTAACATAGTTTCCACGCTTAAATGCGTTCCCGCGACTGTCGTCAAAATGGATCCGCGCAATTGAAACGCTCCCACGAACTACGCGCGTGTTCGACGGCCAACGACGGAAACACGCGCTTATACTGAACACGACCGTAGGTTTCGACAACGTTTAACACTAAACCTACCGAGCATTAAAAGTATGCGGCGCATATTGCCTTACAAAAATTACAGGATTAAAATTATTTAGACTTTCTGTGGTTCTTATTTTAATATGCGATCTACTAAAGATATTTATTCAACCATTTCTCATAAAAGTATCTTCAAAATATCAATAATTGTAAAATAAAAAATCTCTCCCTGGTCTTTTTGACCGGTGGTGGTAGCTTTAGTGTTGAGGCAACCACTAACATTTCCGTTGGTGTTTTCATGTAGTTCCAAGTCCAAGTGAAAGGTAATATTTTAGTAATCGTTCCAGTGTGGCTCCGCGGATCCTGTATGTTAGCGTCAACGTGTTTTAAGCCAGGTCGGGGGTTGGTATCGAGGCGACTCTTAGGCCTGGAAGGATTTATGGCAGGATCTTGGCCTGCGTGAGGCCTTAACCGTTTGAGTCCCAGGGGGTATTGAAAAAGCACTGTCGAAGAAATCCCAAACAGCGCAACTGCGCTTTCTCTAAATCAGTGGAGGGCACGGGTGGAGCCCCTCAAACGCCTGCTTCTCCCACCAACCTCTCTTTCATGCAGCGTATGCTGATGTGTTTCACAAGGATAGGTCTTCGAAGGATGTGGCCACGGAGTGGGGAAGGTGGTTATGCCTTCTGGTAAGAGCACGTATACAGGGTGTGTCCAAAGAAACAGAACACCTAAACATCTCTGTTACTTTTCATTGTACTAAAAAACTTCTTAGGACAAAGTTACACTGTTTGAAGGCCCACATGTAACAGTGTAAGGGACAAAAATTCTCAAGGTCATTTTTTAATGAGATTTCAAGGTCATCGATGTTTTTTTTAAATGGAATGATATATCTCCGTTAAGGTAATGCTGTAGCTGACAAAATAACGAATTCATTCATGTAACACAATATGACCTACAAACGACCTTCAACCGAGAAAAATGGAATAAATAAAATTCAACGTGTAAGATTCATTTGCTTTATTTCTGTTACGCAAAATGTCATAAATGTCTTCCTGTCAACACCGAATCCGTTATTATGTTGTGTATTGCGATACATTTGAATGTAAGCAGCTCAAGGAATATTGAACATTTTGCGTAACAGACATAAAGCAAATGAATCATACACGTTGAATTTTATTTATAACATTTTTCTGGGTTGAAAGTCATTTGTAGGTCATATTTTGTTACATGGATGAATTCGTTATTTTGTCAGCTACAATATTACGTTAACGAACATGTATCATTCCATTTAAAAAAACATCGATGACCTTGAAATCTCATAAGAAAATGACCTTGAGAATATTTTCCCTTACACCGTTACATGTGGCTCTTCAAACAGTGTAACTTTGGCCTAAGAAGTTCTTTAGTACAACGAAAAGTAACGGAGATATTTAGGTGTTCTGTTTCTTCGGATTCACCCTGTATATTAGGTGCTGTTTACTGTTTTACTATTTAAATTAATATTTGAAACGTACTTTCAAAGTCAACGAAAAAATATAACCACCTTCTACACAACCTCTTCCCACTTTTTTTAGTAAAGATATTATACCGTCACTATAAAATTTCTGCGGTTTTTCATTAAAATACTTTTCAATCCGCGGCACGAATTTATGGGACAACCTAATAATATAAGTTGTATGAAATTGTGGGCTGGTTTGTTTTTGAGCCCGCACGTATAAAAGTTGTACGTTCAACGTTTCCACGTGTCGTGGAATAAATGAATTCCACTAGTTAACAAAAACTGATTTATTGGAACACTTGCTTGGAGAGCAGAAAATACATGTGTTGTCGCTTCAACGTCCAAGCACAGAGAGAGCGTACGATGCCTTCCGCAGCACCGCTGCTCAAAAAACATTTGAAAATCGCGGCGGAGGAGACCGACCACGAACGACGGCGTCCGACGCAACAGCCGATTCGCATGCCACAAGCGAAGGTTGTACACCATTGTACATAAGTGTATAACTGTAACAAGCTGTATGCGAATAACTGTAAAGTGAATGTAGAGAGACTGCTGTGATGCGCTCGAGTTGACTAAGCTTTACGGTCTGACGACGGTCCTCATTTTATGTCACCGCCTGGGCCTTTCTGTCCTTGGGAAAAACCTGCCCTTAAGCCTCAGCAGTTAAACCTAATCGCAACAGTATCATTGAATTCCACCAAAAATCAATGGAAAATCATCGAAAGAAACAGAATTAGATATAGACACCCCTCAGTTCGCATAATACGTCCATCGTCATTCTAAATGCTATTAAAATTGTTGAAACGATGCAAATGTTATTAAGCCACAAATTACCATTATAAAACGTAATTGCATTCTTCACTTTCTCTACCGATAAAATAAATTTGAAATGTTCCAGGCTATTAGCTTTCTCCTTCGCCGTAGAGAAAATTATTTTACCGCCCTAGCGAACGGTTTAAAAATCAAATGATTAAAGGGTAAAGGCAGGAGTACTATCGCCACGAGTGCTCCAGAGAAAGAATAGTCTCGTGTAAGGCGAAGCCGCGCGGGGATTCGTTGTAAATTCGTTCATAAACGCTTAATCCCCCAAAGTGGTATCTACAGCTCGGCGCGTAACAGAGATTTGTTCGCGCGCCGCCTTTTTTCTCGCGACAACAATACCGCGGGCAACGCGTAACCGCTCGCGAAGTGTGTTTCTGTGTTGCAGCCGTTGCACATGGTGGAATCGAGCCCGCGGATAAATTTACCGCGACCCCACGTTGTCGAGCACCGATGCTTTCGTTTTGTTTCTCCAGCTCCGCGCTTATTTCGTTTCGGAATCCCCGCCGCGCGACAAGCGTTCCGCGATATAAGCTCGGCTCGCATCGCGCAGGCACCGTTTTTCGAAGGTTCCCGATCGACCGTGGCTCTCGAAAGTTAACTTTTAATCCATTAAGCGCGATTCCGTTCCGAGGATCGTCACTAAATTATGCCACCGGGAAATATCGAACAGTCTCGGGGCGAGGTCAGGGTAACTCGAGATGGAAACTCGACGACCAACGACTGAAATCTTTTCCGGAGTTTCTTCTCGATTCGGGTTACGGTTCAATGACATTGCTCGGAGAGTTGATTATGAGTAATTATAGTCGGAATTAGAAAGTACAGCTGTTGGACCGAACGCCGAGATCCTTGCCACTATCTCCGCAAATTGTTCGACGGTGATGCAAATGGGTACTTTTAGCGACCGACGGAAGTTGCGAGCTCGAGCTAAGCTGTTTGAGCCGTGTAAACAGATCGAGGAGCGACGGATGATTTGTAGGAAACCTTTAATTGGTCGGATATGGGTAACTGCTGTCTTACTCCGAGTCAAACAAGCGGGAGAAAGTGGATTCAAATCAGCCAATACATATTCATTTATTCAGCGAGGACTATACTAGGATTGCTAAACCTACTTTCCAGGGTCTTGCGATTGAGCTCCTGGACTATTCTTGAATCTACCTAGTATGTATCGGGTTTTGAATCCTTGAGTCTTACTCTAGACGATATGTTGGAACACCTAAATGAGTACTCGTTTACTCGAGAATAGTTATGTCAGGATCGAATTTTCGGGATTTTGTACTTCAATCCCAGGACCTTTTTTTTCTTTTTTTTTTCACGGAGGAGAGGACTTTATGCACACTCGCCCTATGTTGGGTGGCCGGGTAGTGTGGGACTTACCCTATTTAACGGGAATATCCGCTAAACCCCTTCTTCCCGCGCGAAAGCCCTTCCCTCGCCTATTTTGTGCCTAAAGCTGCTCAAAATGACCGGGACCTACTTTGCGCAATACATCGGTCACTCTTTGAGGCTTCTAGAGCCACTCTAAAGCAACTCGTGTTCTTGCCTTTTTCTACTTTAATTCCAAGAGCTAGAAAGTGTCAGATTCAACGTCAAACTGCGGAGGATTTCCCAAAGCTCTACATTATCAGAATTAATGGTGTGGCGGCTACTTCCTATGCTCGTCAACAGAGGGACATTACAACAACACCTTTCCCGCTACTACCTGAATCTTCTTCTGTTTGTACATGTACGTACCGTCCTAAACTGTCCTTGCGACATCCCGTGGGCCTTAGGACGAAACGCTTCCTTCTCCTTTTTCCTCCTCTCACACTCTTCTCAGCCGCCATAATGGTATTGGGATCTGACATTTTGAGTGGCGCCGTCTGCTGCCGAAAAGTAGAAATACTCTAAGCTTGTATAAACTTATAGTGTTAAAACAGGTGTTAATTAAAAATAACGTTATGGAAGCTCCAATTTTTCCACCGCGTAGCAAAAAAAAATTTGGTTACTGTACAGTGAAAGATTGTGATAGTAGAGCGAGCAAAAATTTGTTGCACCGTTTCCACACTTTGAAATGAAGTATGTGAAGTGAACTATTTGAAATTTATAAGACCTTCGTTTTTAAAGTGTAAGAAACAATTTAGCAAGGAACAGTCTATTTTAACAGCTAAAATAGCTAAAGCTAGAGTGAATATTGAAAGACCTAACCAGCGTATAAAGACTTTGAAAATTCTTGGTTCGGTGATGCCTGTGGCATTGGTGCCTCTAATAGAAGATATTTGTACAATTATTTGTGGAGCAATTAATATGTCCTCACCAATTCTAAGTGATTCGAAATTTATGAAATTATAATTGTACATTTAGAAGGTATATTAAAAAACAAATTTTTAGTGTAAAATGAATTATTTGACAAAACATACTTTATTGATTTTTATACATGTATTTATTTCATATATTTAATAAATATATCTTTTCGAAGTAACATTAAACTCGTCAATATTTATTATGTCTGTACTCTCGTCATTTGTTATTATTTCTTAAGTCTAGTTACTCTCATCACATATTTTTTCCAATAAACAAATTTTATGTAACATATTCGTATAATAAATATTTTTTAATTTAGTCAACATCGAAGAAATAAAACTGTCATTTCTTGTAACTTTTAAAGCTAAATATTTTTTATCAAACTTAGAATATATAACAAAATATGTTAGTTCTAAATTTAATATTGCCATCCTCAGCTGGATTTGTCCATAATACCGATACTTTTCCCTCAACACAAAGTTTTCTCCTTCCTTTCAAACATTTTATGTAAAAACAAAAAAAACGATATCGATACAATGTTAAGACCAAGCTCTTCGTCGCCATATTGGATAGCTATATATATTTTCCACGCCCAAATGTCAGATCCCAATACGCATATTCTGTGATATTTCTGTGATATTAATTTATTTTGTGAAAATGGCTACACAAATAATAATGAATAGTCACCGCAGCACTCGTAAATATTCGTACGTCGGATTGAATTCCACAAAGTTACGAGAGATATTTATTCTATTGATTAAACGTGTGGCACGATATTTGATCGGGATGTTCATAAAACGATTAAAAATCTTTCATCGTCGATACACGCCGAGTTTCGTTCCCGTGAGCGCGAGACAAATATCGAAATCCGTTTGATTTGGTCGACGCGGGTCGGCGCAGAGTATATTAACGATTCCTCACGGTCGGATGGCGAAATAACGAGGAAACCGGTGTGCAACGGTGCCGTTGAAGCCCGCAACGGGACGCAACGTTCTCTTCTGTTCTTCTCTTTTCTTTCTCCCTTTCGCTCGAAATCTGTCACCTTCTTCGTCCCGGTTCCCTCTATCTCCTCTTGAATTGTTAACGTCACGTCTTTCGCGTTTCCCCAATCCGTTCGGAATCTTGATTTATCTTTCGTCGTTGCCGGCGCATCATCGTTTCGTCGACTTGTCTTGGATCTTGTCTTGGAAATCTGCCTCCACTTCGCCGCGAGTTTACGCTCCACTCGCTTTCTGCTTTACGAACGATCCCGCGTAGACGATCGAGTCTTTGTCCATCAAGAACCGCACAATGAAATTGAACAATCGGCCATTGCCACAGACTTATGCCGCTGGTAACAATATAAACAGCTGGTCTTTGACAGCGAAACTCGGGGAACGTTTGAATACAATGTAAATAATCGCTGTTATCTACAATATCGTCGCGGTGCACCTGAGCTACTTTCGATTACCCGTTTGTGTCGATTCATTCTCTGCGGATACAATGTTGAATCGAGAAATGCGAGACAGAAACTTTATTCTGTTACCGAACACATAATTCTCAGTTCTAATTCAAAGCAACCAGCAAAATCATGTGCTTTTGATAAAGAATTCGGGTATAATAATGTTGGATGACTGTAACAGGCTGTTTCATCGTTCAAGATGAGACAACAGGACTTACGCACTCGCGTTACTCACCCTGGACGAGACTATGAGACATCTTCAGGGTAGTCATCCATGCCTCTTCATAATTTTTGGCCGTTCGTACCTACTGTACACAGGGTGACCGGTTTCAATCTGTAAATGCAAATTACTCGTACCTTATGTATTATACTTCTGTATTATAGAAGACAATTAATTTTCTCTTGACTTTGAGTGACCTTGAATGACCTTCATAATAGGTCATTGTATTCGTCTTAAAATACTCTATCAAAATGTAAGTAAAGAAACATACTGTTCCATTACAAAAAAATTGACCTTCATATCTCCTTGACGCCTCCACCTATTAAAAAACTAGTAGGATCGGATTAAGAGTTCTTCGATACCAAATAAGTATGGTCTGAGAGGCATTTTCTTGTATCTCCAAGAACATCAGGTGTCCTGTTTGAAATGCCTCACCCTGTATAAGAAAATAGTTCTGATAAGAATTGAATGGTTTTGAGGGGACCACAATCTGATGTAAATGACTTTTCTGTAGATGGACGCATAGAGGTCACACGAAGGTGAACTAGCAGACGTAGATCAATTTTCTTGATAACAAACTTTCTGGCAATGATGCCGCAAAGTGCATAGCGCTTAATTTGCAGACGTTTTTAACGTTTTTGGTGACAGCGGCGCTTCTTTCGAGCGCGAGCAAAAATAAAATTACGTAACAAGGATGCACATAAAAATCGGCGGACGTCGCCGGTACACGTACTCTCGTAAGTGTCCGAATATCGCCTTGACAAGGAGGCCTCCTTGAGGCATTTTCTTATATTTCCAAAAACAAGCGAATTATTCAGGTGTCCTGTTTTAAATGCCTCACCGTGTATATGAAAATAGTACAGATAAAAAATTGAATGGTTTCGAGGGGACCACAATCTGATGTGATTGATTTTTCTGTAGATGGACGCGCAGAGGTCACACGAAGGTGAACTAGCAGAAGTAAATCAATTTTCTTGATAACAAACATTCTAGCAATGATGCCGCAAAGTGCATAGTGTTCAATTTGCAGACGATGTGAACGTTTTTGGTGACAGCGGCGCTTCTTTCGAGCGCGAGCTAAAATAGAATTACATAACAAGGATGCACATAAAAATCGGTGGACGTCGCCGGGACACGTAGACTCGTCAGTGTCCGAGAATCGCCTTGACAAGGAGGTCTCCTTGAGGCATTTTCTTATATTTCCAAAAACAAGCGAATTATTCAGGTGTTCTGTTTTAAATACCTCACCGTGTATATGAAAATAGTACAGATAAAAAATTGAATGGTTTCGAGGGGACCACAATCTGATGTGAATGATTTTTCTGTAGATGGACGCACAGAGGTCACACGAAGGTGAACTAGCAGACGCAGATCAATTTTCTTGATAACAAACATTCTAGCAATGATGCCGCAAAGTGCATAGCGTTCAATTTGCAGACGATGTGAACGTTTTTGGTGACAGCGGCGCTTCTTCCGAGCGCGAGCTAAAATAGAATTACATAACAAGGATGCACATAAAAATCGGTGGACGTCGCCGGGACACGTAGACCCGTCAGTGTCCGAGAATCGACTGGGAATGGCGCGCTAATGGGCTACGTCGGTAATGTTCTCTCTTACGCAATCCACTTCTTCCTCGTTTTTCTGCGGCGGCCAGTTTCCTCGTGCTGCTTCGTCTCCGCTGAGCTGGTCGGCCTAGCGAGCAGGAACGGCTGGCTACGTTCAAACAGTGGATAAATATAGACCGATCGCGGACTGCCTCACGAACGACGTCGACGACGACGATGGTGGCGAACAGACTCCCTGGCTGCGCGCATACCGTAATTACACGACAATTAGAAAGCAAGGACATGCTTCGCGCCAACGTCGCCAACGACGAAGGATCGGTGGTAGACGGGCCGAAGTGCGTCTGGGTTTGGTCCGTGTGGCCCCTTGGTACCCCGCTCTTCCTTTACCTCCTACGTACATATCTCCATCGAGTCTCTGTTTAATGAGACTCGCCCGTTAGAATTCAAGGGGAACCATTTACCGGTAAACAGTACCGCTAATGCTATCAAAAGTACACGGACGTCGGCCTTTGCCGAGCACGGTAATGGTCCGTAGTCGTAACTTTGACCACGGTATCGTTAATGCAGTCGAAACGATAATTACATCAATAGATTCCAGCCGCGACCTACATCGTACACACCTCGCGAAGACCTGTTTCCTGTGGTCCCGACACTTTGCGAAAATCATCATTTCACTGATGCCTTTTAAACAGAGTGATCACCGATATACACGGTGCAGTGATGCCAGATCGGTTAAATCGAGGGGAATACAGTTTACCACCTCTTTGATGGCCAGAGTAATATGTTACAACAGTGGTGGGCACGGGTGGAGCCTGCTTCTCCTACCACCCTCTCTTTCATACAGCGCGCACATTCGTTGCGTGCGCTGATGTCTCGTGTCTTTGTTGCCCCATTGTACCGCGCTGGATGGAAGGGGACAGAGAGCGCTACGGTGTGGACGGTTTTGCCTCAATTGAGGCAAAATTGCCCACCACTGTGTTACACGTTGCGCGGCGCGTCACGTGACCAATCTAAGGTCTTACTGGGGGACGTTGGTGTGCGATCAGGTAGTGGAATGGGACAGTGGAAGGGGAAAAGGAGGAGAGGAAAAAACAACCAGTTCTGGTTGTTTCTGGCATCACTGACACGGTGTCCCGCATACAGTGGACAACCGATTAGGATGAAATGTGAGCTGGAAAGGAACAATACAATGTACTCCAACTTTCTGTAGATTTATAAAATGCTGTTGGTAACCATTGATGTTTCTCCTCCTGGCCTTGTATCGAACGATTCGTCGCCTACAAAATATGCCAGATTTGATAGAATATTAATGCGAGTATTATTGCAGTGATGCCAGATCGGTTAAACCGAGGGGAATACAGTTTACCACCCCTCTGATGACCAGAGTAATATGTGACAAGTTACGCGGCACGTCACGTGACCAGTCTACGGTCTTAGTGGGGGACGTTGGAGTGTACTCAGGTAGTGGAAGGGGAAAAGGAGGAGAGGAGAAAACAACCAGTTCTGGTTGTTTCTGGCATCACTGACGCGGTGTCCCGCATACAGTGGACAATAGATTAGGATGAAATTCTCTGCGGAAATGTGAGCTGGAAAGAAAGAATACAATGTACTCCAACTTTTTGCAGATTTATAAAATGTTGTTAACCATTGATGTTTCTTCTTCTGGCATTGTATCGAACGATTCGTCGCCTACAAAATTTGCCAGATCAGAGATTTGACACTCTCACGGCCCGACATCATACAGTTGTGTCTATTGAGGCTTTCGGGTGTAAGCGGTGTCCTAAAGGAAGAGATTTCCCAATGTTTCGCCAGCATTGCAGCTAGCTTCATCATGGGGTCAGAAGACACTGATACTGAAGTGTGTCGCAATACGTTCCACTTATATAGTGTGTTCACTCATTGTTCCGATTCGGTGAGCACCAATCAAAGTTGACTTTTTTAATTGGGCGGCCGAACATTCTGACCCCCTGATGAAGCTTGCTGCAATGTTGACGAAACATTGGGAAATCTCTTCCTTTAGGACACGGCGTACACCCGAAAGCCTCAACAGACACAACTGTAAAATTTGCCAGATTTGATAGAATCAGAGTCGCCAGATCAACCCAAAACTGGGTTGATTTTCCTCTTCTCCTTTTCCCCTTCCACTATCCCACTCTACTCCTGCGCACACTCTAACGTCCCCACTAAGACCGTAGACCACTGATGGTATATGGTCTCGGTTTTCTCGCGTATGCGCGACGATTTTAGCGCCAGTAAAGTACAAAGTTGGGCTAAAATGGGGTACCTTAGTCACCCCGCATAGTTTCGCAAATTTTTTTTCGATTTTCAAATATGAATTGACAAGTAGCTCCTTCTCCAATACTAGTTGCTATTATGAAATCGAATATATTAACATTAACTTACCAAAACTTCGAAGTCGGTCGTCTCGTCGTGCGTCTTGCACTCTTCTGTCCGGTTTCCCACCAATAACAGTTCTCCCCTACTTTCCCCACAAACATAAGACGTACGGTACGTTCCTGCATTTAGTCGCGCATGCGCGAAAAAACCGAGACCATATACCATCACTGCCGGAGACTGGTCACGTGACGTGCCGCGCAACGTGTTACATATTACTCTGGTCATCAGAGAGGTGGTAAATTGTATTCTCCTCGATTTCAGCGATCTGGCGACACTGGATAGAATTAAATGCGAGTCGCTATATTAATCTTTCGATACAGCAAAATCGTTTATCTCAACTTTTGTCCAGCCAGATTGTCAATCCGTCGCACCGGTGCGTCGTTCTGCCAGAGAATTCCATACAAGCACCGTTTCCACCGTCACGACCACTTTCTCCTTGAAATTTATCGACTGTCGCGACCAACCCGGTCCCATACGCAGCGTCTCGCGAGTCCCGAACTGGTTTTTGGCATAATCGCGCTGGCGCGTTTCGTTCCAGCTCACGGGATACTTTAGAATAAGTAGCGGCGGAAGCTGGGCCCCTCGTCGTTAGCCTTGTTCCGTGGACCTTTCGGTTTAATAGACTCGTGGTCGTTGGATCCCCGCGATTTTTATCGACGTATCGCCACCCAGTCTTGTTTATCGCCGTTGTGATGAGAACGGTTACTGCTTTGCAAATCTCTTTCAACGAGAGCAGCTCGATCGTTCGTAGTTGCATAGGAAATCGATTCGAATTTACCAGTTGGTTGCAAATCTCTTCTCGACCTGTAAAACGGGATATTGCTGTACGAAGTTGCAATTATTGCGATATAGACGCATGGTTTTCGACGCTGGAGTCGTGCCAAGAAAAACAATTTGGGTAGTATTCGCGGATTTCAAAACAGAGCCTTGAGGACTGCAGCAGATGCCTCATGGTATATTTAGGTGGCAATTTTCTATATATCAAAGTTCGTAAGAGAACGAATCAAAGTTGCAACGGGAGGAAACATCTAAGGCCCGCTACACACATCCGTTTTTCTAACGTGCGGCAACCGTGCGACAACGGAATTGCGGTACAGTTGAAAGGCGTCGACTTGCGTTTGTTTAACGTGCGGCGACTGCGATTTTCACTGCGTTTGCTACTCTACGCTTCTTTTGGGACACCTCCATCTTCAATAGTAGTAGAAAACGCAGTGAAAATCGCAGTCGCCGCACGTTAAACAAACACAAGTGGACGCCTTTCAGCTGAACCGCAATTCCGTTGCCGCACGGTTGCCGCACGTTATAAAAACGGATGTGTGTAGCGGGCCTTAGATGTTTCCTCCATATATATACTATTGTTGCAAACAAAGAAGACGGTATTGGATGCATCCTTTTATCGATTCGAAATTTACACGAGGCAGATTTGCTACATCCTTTGCTGATTTAAGACAAAAACCTGAAAAATTCTTTAATTATTTTCGAATGAGTGTTCACTCATTTGATGAGCTGTTAGGTAGAAAGAATCGCATCACAAGATACATGGATGAGACGTGCTATAACTCCCGTAGAAATGTTAGCTGTAACTCTAAGGCAAGTAAATAGAATCGAGGTATAACACGTAGTATAAGAATATAAGGGGGTGGAGGAAGTGCCGGAGTACCTGAGAAAGAGATGGAAAGAGGAGGAGTGGGAGTAGGGTGGCGAGATATAAATTAGGAAATATTGGGAAAGTAGGAGATAGTAGGAGATATTGGTAATATTTGTGAAATTTTGTAATTTCATCAATAAAAAGCTGAATGTCTAAAAATGTATCACCGTTTATGTCGTTCATTGTGCGGCAGAATAACGGACGTGCACATCAACTGATATGCGATAATGTAATGACGATCGTATATGCCAGTGGTGGGCACGGTTGGGGCTCCTCAAACGCTTGCTTCTCCCACCATGTCTCGTGTCTTTGTTGCCCCATTGTACCGCGCTTGCAGTAAGGGAACAGAGGGCGCTACGGTGTGGACGGTTTTGCCTCGATTGAGGCAAAATTGCCCATCTCTGGTATATGCGATTGCGGCGACCGTGCGTTCCTTTGGGGAACTGCGGCAAATATTGAACGCAAGATGGACGTGCGACGCCAGAATTACGATTCAGACAAATGTGCAGCGTCTTCATTGAATTCATAGTACTTCAGACCGCAATTGCGGTACCGCACGGTCGCCGCACGTTAAAACAACGGATGTGTGTAGCGGGCCTAAATGAGTTGGCTAAAAATATGACACAAACTTCAGACATTAACCTCGGAGCATACGAATTAAAGTAGATGTGACCAAAAGAACTATTAATTTTTAAATTCATTATTTGGGTAAGCGTAACAATAAATTCCCGTACGAATTCGAAGCATAAATGTTCCTGGATGATAGTATCTTCCTAGGATAGACGTCTTTATACGTCAATAGTGACTTTACCCGTTATGACTTGTACACGCAAATGTGATATCAATAAATAGGAAAAGAGCACACAGGTCTCTGATGAAGTTGTTAAAATAGGTCTCCTGTTACTATCGAATGTGTGGCTCTTGTGACAAGCGATACGTCGAGATAGTTGATATCCAGCTGCTTAAATATCGGACAGCGTGTATTTGTTCTTGCGATTCTTGGGCAGATACGGTTTTAATATTTCATAATTATTGATTGACTTCTGTGTTGAATAATTCTAGAGTTATAGAGGCTTGTTATTCGTAGATACGCTCCCACGTCCGTTGAATGTTAATGAGTTTATTTTATTCATTATATTAGCGAAATGGCAACTGCACCAACTATTACATTTACCATTTTATCATGCGTCCTTCTCTCTATTATAATAGAATTGTAAATTTAATGATTCACCAATCGTATAAAATTATATCGCGATCTAATGGGCTACGTTTAATTCACATAAATTCTCATAGACTTTAAAGGATCAACAATTATAAAAATAACCGGAGTTTTATACGGACGCACATCATGTTAAACAACAAGAAAATTTATATTGTAAAGTGATAAAGTAACGAACGCTTATTTTGTCCAGCGTTGTTTTTGAAACCGGACGAAACGTTCCAGTCTCGATAAAAATAAGCAGAGAGAAAGGGAGAGAGAGAGAGAGAGAGGGAGGGGGAGGGAGAGATAGAGTTGTATAAATATTTGTACGATAAACGATCGTACGTTCACGGTGTAACTATTTTGTATCGGCATAAATTTCCGTGGATTGCGTTCGCTGAAAAAGAACAGCGAGCCCGGTGAATTCAGCAAATCCAGCGAATCTTACGCACTGTCATCAAGTTCGTTGTATTATCGCATCGTCGTATTCGCGTTTCGCTCTCGACAAGTTTAGCGGCACGTTACGGTGTCCCAAAGTGACAAAATTACAATCGATCTCGTTCCGTCGCAGTCACACTAGTTACGCTCACTCGCGAAATAAATATCTCGAATTGAATATGCCCCTGAGTCGTGCTCGGTGCTTGGTTAATTGCGTTCGCATCGATATCATATAATATTGATGAGCGCGGGTGATTACCAAGAGCGGAATTACCGGGCAAAACATGTTTCGTGCGTTCCGCGGCCAATTTACCGGTGAAAATCAACGACAGCGACATTTTCATGCGACACTTAAAAATAACTATATCGCTCCGCCTGTGAAAAATACGTCGGATTAATCGGTTTTTAAAAGTCCTGACGGAGCAACGAATATCCAAAGCACATATACAGCCCGTCACAGTGATATCGAGACACTTTTAGAAAGACAAAAACATTCTTATCATTGGACGAAACGATTTTAATTTATGCGTGATGTTAGAAGCATTTTCCTAGGCGACATAAAAATTATTTTTGAAATTATTACAGCAGGTCAGAATCGTGGAGGAATCGTTAACGGAATCGTTAAATTTGCTATTTTTACAATTACCAACAAAAATTTGTTCAAGTCACCAAGGAAAATAATTCTTCCGACATCTCGAAAAAATTAGTGGTTTGATCCAATCGTATCAAAGTTCTCAACTTTTTAACACGTTGATCCCCTCACTCGACAATCATAAAAAAATACACAAAATCAAAGCAATTTATTTAACAAAACAAAAGCTGAGAAGTTTAGTTTTGTGTTATTAATTACTGTTTCAAACCTCTGCTATTCCTCGGATCGTAACGAAATTTTGTACGCTCAATTTAACAACCAGAAAATTAATTTTCAATTTTGTATAACTAATTCCGTCACCCAGATGTAGGTGACATGGCGATCAAAGTCTTAAAAGTGTTCCAATATTACTGTGACAGACTGTGCATCGGAGAACCGTACATTGAACGATTTGCGAGCACTGTGGAACAATATTACGGCAGCCGTTTCGATCGATGGACGTCGATGTTGAATTCCTCGATTGTTGGATTAAACTGAGGCGTTAATTGGCGGATTCTTTTCATTGCAGTTTCTAAATCTCAGTTGTTCGTTTCATTAAATAAAGGTAATGATGAGAACAACAGCGCGATGGTCTTGAATAAAGAAATCCTCTACAATTGGATTCCTCGCTGTATAAAATCCGTCGACTAATTACGAGCAAGCAGTCCGTATTAAAAAACAGACGATAGGAGATAATAACCAACTACGCGAACCGCAGAGATAAAGACTAAGCAATGGTCACGGCGGCGTTTTTATGTTTTGTGTGCATGGAATTCGCTTGAAAAAGTGTACACTGTTCAGTGAATAACATGCCGGGCGTATCCGGGCGTTCAAATATTTACCGATATCTCGCTGCTTCGTCGCTTTTTTCGTATCCCACAACATTTTCACGAAAAGCGATTAGAGATGCTGACATACTGCAACCGCTACAAAGGGTTGGTTAGCGCGTGTCGGGGTTTTGCAAACAGAACGAGAGGGAGAGAAATGGAGAGGACTAGAGAGAGAGAGAGTGAATAGGAGAGAGAAAACGAGAGAGTTTTCACAGATGTCCCGAGTCAGCCAGCAGCGAAGGGAAATAATCGGTTGAGCGGAATCTCTGGCAGAAATTGCTAAAAGCGGCGAGAAGAGAGTCGTCGGTCCGCGTTTCTCTCTCTGTTTCCCTTTCTCTCGCTCCTTCTCTTTCGACGAAGCGGCGAGATAGCGATCCTTCCGCGGTACCCTAATTAAATTGAATCACGAAATACCTCGGGGCAGGAAATACCCAATGAAGACGTACATTAACAAATTAAAGCGCCTTCTCGTTCGAGAGATCCTTGGACACTTGCCAGTCTTCGCTTTAAACGCTGCGAAAACCGTCTCGACGGATCGCTGTTCGACTCGATGGAATGTCGCAGCTCGACGTGGCCGTCCAATGCTGTCACGGTTCTCGAAAACACCATAAACTGCACGACTTTGCTACATAACTATGTCGACCTAATTGCCGAAATAATTCTCGCTGTTCCGGTCGTGCAGTCGCAGGCCGCGATCAACGAGAATCATTTCGGTTTTGTGTAGGTACGATGTCGGTCAACGAATCGCGTTGTTACTAGAGCGGAACACATGAAAAATCGATCGAGTTACGTGGATGTTGCTCCGTCATGTTTTACGCGACGTATTTACATATTGATCGCGCGCCGCTCGAATTGTCATATGTTAATCGGATCCAGTAGCGGCTCGATTAATTGTTGCACAGCGCACTTGATTCCACGTATCGATTGCCCGTGCTCGACACGGGATACTTCGTGTGTACATGTGTACCTCGCTAACCCGCAATCAATTTTCCGTCACTTCGTCTTGCGAATTATCGTACTATGACAACTAGACTTGTACGATTTTGTAGGATCTTAGGAAAAATGAGGAATTCCGCGCCGGGAATCGAACCCGGGGACCTTCGTGGTTGTAGCTGATCAGCTCTTACACATACCTACGGAACCCTCCTACTTTTCCTAATCTCCATACAGTATTTGGTCGGGGGGGGGGGGGGGGGGGGGGTTCCTGATCCGACACTCAGCAATCTTGTTCCGGCATTCGCCCTCGAATGTCCGTCGCAGCGCCATCGTCTTTTTGGCCTCAGCGCCGTCAACACGACTCGTCATGAACTTCGTCACTTTTTGGGAACACCATCCTACTGTCCTCTTTAGCAGTTTTCTCTGGATGTGCCCCTTACTTCACTTCGTCGTCCTTTCGCTCACGTGCGACCCGTCTTCGCAACGCTTGCTGACTGCGTTCGTCGTCTGTCACCATGCGGGAATCGGTGTTCCCCCCATCCCGGACGAGCCCCCAAAAATGTAGGATCAAAGACGATAAATATGAAAATGTATATAATTTAACATAACAAATCACAACTAATACAATTGTAGGATCTCAGGAAAAAGGAAGGCACCGCGCCGGGAATCGGACCCGGGCCCTCGTGTTGGTAGCCGATCGACTAACGCGCTCACCCACGGAACCCTCTCCCCTTCTTCCTAATTTCCTACGGTATTTGTGGTCTGGGGGGTCCTAATCCCACACAATCAATTAAACTATTTACGTCTCAATCTCCGTCTGAGATTTACAATTTACGTCTCGAATCATTCACGTCGTATTTCTATCTATTCTGAAAACCGCAATCAATAACAAATCACAACTAGTACAATCAATTAAACTATTTACGTCTCAATCTCCGTCTGAGATTTACAATTTACGTCTCGAATCATTCACGTCGTATTCCTATCTATTCTGAAAACCGCAATCAATAACATTGTTTTAACAGATCGTCGCGTCGTTACCGTTACTATCGTCGTAGTAATCGGCGGAATTCGGTACAGTATCACCCTACACTCCCTACACAACTCGTCATCAACTTCGTCACTTTTTGAGAACACCATCCTACTGCCCTCTTTAGCAGTTTTCCCTGGATGTACCCCTTACTTCGCTTCGTCGTCCTTTCGCTCACGCGCGACCGTCTTCGCAACGCTTGCTCACTGCGTTTCGTCGTCTGTCACCATGCGGGCATCGGTGTTCCCCCCATCCCGGACGAGCCCCCAAATGTAGGATCTTAGGAAAAATGAGGAATTCCGCGCCGGGAATCAAACCCGGGACCCTCGCGGTTGTAGCTGATCAGCTCTTACACATACCCACGGAACCCTCCTACTTTTCCTAATCTCCATACAGTATTTAGTCTCGGGTGTTCTGATCCCACAATTTTATACTCTTTATATGTAGCATTGCTTCGTGAATTAAGACAGAACGCGAGCATAGAAATCGGTAGTCGCGATTCCGACATTCCATAATGGGGTGGGGATGGCAGAGCTTGTAAGGAGGTTAGCAGACTTATTGTAAGCTGACATGTTACGTCCATAAAATTTTAATTTGCAAATATCTCGAAAATCACTGAGTAGTTGCCCTTATAATGGGGTATATTCGTAATCAGGGGGACGAGATCTATAACTCTGTAAAGTCTCAATTAAATGACGCGAAGGTTTTGCATTCTCCTTGCCAGCGACTTTAATAAAATACAGTAAATAAAAAAATTAATTTTGATTCTGACTCTGAGAAAAAAATGTTCACAATTTTTATTAATTTTCTGAAGAGGCTTGATACAGAAATTAATTCTAATTTCATTGTTGCGTTCACTGCTAAGATTCTGCGCTAGATTCCTACAGTCTTCGATGAACGTATTTAGAAGCACAGCATCTGGATCGCATTGGTGCAGCAGCGCGGTGAAATTGCCGCGTTTTTAGCACGCTTTCTACAAATTCCGTTCTCTCTCTCTCTCTCTCTCTCTCTCTCTCTCTCTCTCCACTTTGGCGAACGAAGTCGTCTCCGGTTAAATTTGGTCCGACGTTACCTCTGTTTCTGCGTCGCGCGAACTCTGATTCTGACCCGTTTCCAACGGGATGTTATCCTGCCTGCTCGGGGTTATGCCCAGCACGCGTATCGATCGGTTTCGTCCCACCGTTACCGTCTCGTCCAGTGATATCCCCGATATCGGAGATCCCGGTGAAATTTGAACAAATTATGCGAGCGATCTTTCGCCGTTCAATGAGCGAGACCGAACGCGCCGTTCGATTCTCTCTGCCGCAAAGTCTGCATTTTCTTTATGTGTCGCATCTTCTCGAGATTGGACGCGCTCTGATCGTCCACAGAATCAAAATCCACTGAAACTATTAGCGGATGTCATTCAGCTGTAATAGCACACTATTTGAAAGCAGCGTACAGTATCGGAACAACTAGTTAGACCATTTCGATGCATTGAAATGCTTTCTGTTTAAAAAAAACAATAAAATAAAAATAAATAATAAGATCAATTAAATTTTATATACAGGGTGTCCCACGTAACAGTGTTCACGAATTTTTAAGTACTTGCGATAATCTGACAAAAAATATTTTCAACAAAAGCTGATCAGTTTTCGATTGGCCATATATTGCAATAAAAAAGTTCGAAAAAAATTTTTTTTATAGTATTGTCAAGGTCACCTTCATTTTTTGAAATGACACTTTGTATTTTTGACTTAACAGTATTATAGCCCGTGTCAAGACGAATTAAACGATCTAGTATACCATGACCTTGGGATGACCTTGAAGGGGAAGAAATGAAAATTTCAACAAAACATGACAATCTGCTTGAATGGGTGATAATAACTTGTGTTTATTATTAAGACTCGAAATTACATTCAATTCAGAAACTTTGGCTGAATGAACGCAAACGATTTCGTAAAAAAGTCACATCAAATGTTCGAATTGAAATCCATTTTGTTGTAAACTGATCAACTTTTGTTGAAAATGTTTTTTGTCAGATTATCGCAGGTACTTAAAGAATCGTGAAAACTGTCACGTGGGACACCCTGTATTTTCATATGGACCATTTATTTTGAAAGTGGTGTAAGTCCATTTTTGGAGAAAATTGAGAAATCTCAAAATAAACAAACAATTTAGAGTGAACTTTTTATACATAAAAAATTCTCGGAAGAAGAAAAACGGACTTACACCACTTTCAAAGTAAGCGGACCAATATATGTAATTAACCTCACTGTACTACAACAGTTAGTCAGAATCGTGATGGAGATTTCGAGGAAAATCTTCTAAATCCGTACGTTATTCATTTTCTTTAAACCAAAATAAAATTCTATTTAGTTGTTAATTTACAGTCATTGAAAAATATCTACGCACACGATACCTACACATTTTCTTATTCTTCTAGGAAATTGTGTACGACAAAGAAGATCTGTATCGTAGAGTAAGGGTTTAAAATGAATTTTTGAACATGCACTCCAAAAGTTGAGGTGTAGCTATAAATCTTTATGAAAGTTTTACTTTTCATGGTTCATTTTTATAAATATCAGAATGAGGCACAACCTAGAAAATTCCTTAGAGTACATACATATGTTATTAATGTCTGTAACTGTACTTGTTTGCTTGTATTTTAAAAATATGCACATGCTATAAACGCATAAAGGTTCACAGTGTATTTGTCGAATTCCAGTTAACAGGTCGATCACCAAAAACAATATCCACGCGAATTACCATAAAGTTGCATACTTCGTAACGGAATAGAAGGCGCACGAGCTCCCCATGAATTTTTGACGAAATTATTTGCCATTCATTAGAATCATTGGTATGCCATCAGATGTATCCACGCGAGAAATAACGGGAATCGATCGTTACGAGCCATTCGTCGAACGTTGCATGCAACACGTCCAGGTGCGGTAATCGATTGTATCACACGTAACATTGCGTCCATGTGGATGTAACCGTCTTTGTGTTACTCAATTGGGTCCGACAAGAGACATGTAACGAGGGAGGCTTCGTTCCTATTCCCACAATCATTTTACAATTCATTGATGGGTCATGCGTCATGCCGATAGATCGTTCTTTACGTGTTATGCGCAATCAGGCGTAACTCGTTCGTGTACATCGCTTGGTTATCAGTGTGTTCCGATGACTACGTTTTAATACTCTTCTGCGCATCTGTCTTCTCTTCTGCGAAGAAACTTTCGCTTCCTTTTCCCATTGTTGGCCCGATAATAATTGCTTAATAAAGTTTGAAAAATATAGAAAGAAAACTTTTAGCAGAAAAGTAAACAATGCGCGATACTTGCTTTCATAGAATTCTTTACGAGCGCACAAATGCCAAAATTTATTCATATATTTTTTTAGACTTTTTATTGTGAGCGTATGGATGTGTGTGTAAGACTCTATTTTCCTCGCAAAGACGCGTGCTTAACACTAGATTTACAGGGCCCGTCAAAATGACGGATTCAAAAATTTTTAATTTACGATTATTAAGAGTGTAAGGAGGTATTCGTGAGGAATTATTAAATAGATATATTTTTTTGTATACATATTACAATAAAAATCGCTGAAGATCTAAGTAAATACAATTTCATTATTTTTACGAAGCAATGTAAAATAATCAATTTTAGTGCTCCGTGAACCTATTGTTAATATTATTCGCGCGCGAACGCTAAACAAGACTATGGTCGATAGCAGAGTTCGAATGTTCCGATGGGTGCGGGAGTATTCAACAGAATGCCTGTCCGGAGTCATCCCTTGTTCCTCGGAGTCAAGAGTCCCAGGGCCAGGGGTTGGCGAAGGGGGAGGGGGGGGGGGGTCGACGTGCAGGTAGCCGTCGCTCGTCCCGCGCTGAGGGTCCGTTCCTCAGGCTGCGTCGACGTTGCACGCGTTCTACCCTTACTGGCTACGCGACGTCTTACATGTGAGAGTGTGGACGGTGTGGGTGTGTGTGTGGACCGCGTGTAACGTTCGAATATCTGCACCTCGCCACACGATCGAGCGTCGATGCTCTTCTGTTTAAGAAAAGAATGTGGTTTGCCAACCAGTGTCGCCAGATCGCTGAAATCGAGGGGAATACAATTTACCACCTCTCTGATGACCAGAGTAATATGTAACACGTTGCGCGGCACGTCACGTGACCAGTCTACGGTCTCAGTGGGGGACATTGGAGTGTGCTCATGTAGTGGAATGGGATAGTGGAAAGGGAAAAGGAGGAGAGGAAGATTGGCGACATTGATGCCAACGTTTGAAATCAGTCGGTTGTCTTTGGAACGCGGAACGAATAAAGGTTGGGTTATACATGTCCGAAGTTCGGATCAGACCGAATATTGTTACCCAGGTTTAAATGAGAGTGTTCGCAATCGGAAATCGGCGTCCGACTTCTGAACGATTCTTTTTCTTCGAATCTGGGAGGCCATATTATCTCCTGCAGGTGACGGCTCCTTGTTGTGCGTGGCACAAAAAAGGTTTCTAAGGGCTCCACAACTCCTTTAGGTAAACTATCGGTAGCTCTCCTTTACAACATCTCGAACGCATCACAAGTTACCTCAAAGTTCGGACGGAAATGTATAAACACCCTAAAAACGCGTCCAATATCGGACGGATGTGTATAACCCGACCTTAAAAGCTCAATCACCGATCTCCCCGCTCTTTTGCCCATATTCCCGCATACCATCCTCACATTATAGAAACCTGTCTATCGCTGTAAACTTTCACAATTGATTGATTAGCACGATATGCATTTATAATGCCTTAAAAACTTTTAGGACACAAGACAACGTGTACTTGAACGAAGACAAATAGCATCTTCATTTTATTTTGACCATAAGAAATCTTCTAGCCAATGAAACAATTTTCCGTTGCCCAACTTTATAAAATAAGTAATAAAAACGAGAATTTGCATAAAGATTCACGATCTACTGATTACAAACGACACGAGCGTAGCTCATCGTCTCCGTGTGACTTCACTTCATGGTGATGATAGCCGAGAGGAAGGGTGATCGTCGAGCATCTATCGAGGCGTGCTAAACTTTTCCGCTTCGGCGCCTCAATTTCTTTCATATCTCGTTTCGTTTTATGGAACACTACTATATTTCGGTCTATCGATTCCTATCGACAATCCAGCAGCCACGGGACTGGAATCGTTTTTCAGTTATCGATCGGTATCCGTCGATGTTTCCGGAGAATACGAAGCGAGCCCGAACGGACGCCTGGGAAACGCAAATCACGAGACGGCCGGGGCCGCGAATACGTCGACGATGGGATAAACGGACATCGTCGGCGGAACGAAATGAATCAATAAACCACGGCATCGCGATCGCCGGGGCCGACGAGCGTTTACGCGCGTCGTGGCTTGGCTCGGCTGTGCTCGGTTCAGCTCAGCTCAGCTCGGCTCTCTCTCACTCTGACTCTCACTCTCACTTTATCTCTCTCTTTCTCACTCTCTCTCTCTCTCGATTCAGCGTCCCGTCACTTTATCGTTTATTTTCCCTCGCGGAAAAACTCTAGGAAAATACACTCGGTCCTAAAACCCTCCGGCGACCGACGCGCGTTGCTTTTCAGCCGATCCACTTTTTACGATATCCATTCGTTCTTTTCCACCCCGAAACGACGTCCTCCTATGCCCTCTTTGCTTTCACTGGCATCAGCAAGATGCCTGCTCTTCGAAGCTCACTGTTTCCAGATAAAATTTCTACATTACAAAGTGCTGGTGCAATCAGGATTTTTTAGTTATTTCTTTGGAAAGTAATTGTTTCAGCTGTTGGTCATCTTAAGCGTTATTATCATACGTATACTATTTTTGCGACATCCTCCTACATCCTCTTCAAAGGGGACTGCTGTCCGAAGCCCACTGTTTCGAAAATGAATTTGTACACTACAAAGTGCTGGTGCAATCAGGATTTTTTAGTTATTTCTTTGGAAAGTAATTGTTTCAGCTGTTGGTGATCTTAAGCGTTATTATTATATGTATACTATTTTTGCGACATCCTCCTACATCCTCTTCGCTTACACTGACAAAGATGACTGCTGTCTGAAGCCCACTGTTTCGAAAATGGATTTGTACACTACAAAGTGCTGGTGCAATCAGGATTTTTTGTTATTTCATGGGAAAGTAATTGTTTTAGCTGTTGGCCATCTTAAGCGTTATTATTGTTCGTATACTATTTTTGCTGTCTGAACGTCACTGTAGCGAAAATGAATTTGTACACTACGAAACGCTGTTACAAACAAATGATGATACATATTTTTTTTGCAAGACGCACTCCGCACCCGTGCCAACGTTTGATGTCAACATTTAATTTCAACGTCTGCAACACGCTGCAACGAAATATTTCAATGCAAAGACGGGAGAGAAAATCTTGCACTCATGTCAGTGTGCAGCAAGTTGTCATCGATTAGTGGATTATGCGATGATTGCATTTTCCACACACACACACACACGAATATTCAATCTACTATACAGAGGGTCCTGCAAAATGTCTGATAAGTTTTAGTTACTTCATTCTAGGGTAATTGTTCCAATAGTCGGCCCTCTTAAGCGTTATTGTTATTCATTCGCTATTTTTTAAATGTTTTATTTGGGAACGTGAAGCTACATATTGGAAGTGACGAACAGGATAACCATTGTGCTTATTGAAATGTTAGTATAACAGTTTTTTAGCAGATATGTTAAATGCTAATGTTTTTAGATTATATACGCATATAATCACATTATATACACATTATGGTTAGAAACTACACAAGGGTCAAGCAAATCATTCTTTGGGCAGGCTGACTATTCGGTAGGGGCTGAAATGAAGCACATTTATCCTACACAGTAAACTATTTATTTTTTATAAATTGCATCGACGCTATATCTTCCTGTATACATAAATATATTACGGGAAGACCGACTGAGGGCGTTATCCAAACAGCCCCTGAGTTTTTAGCGCCCATTATTCACAACCAAGGGGTGAAAGCTGCCCCTAAGGAGGGATTGCTAACCATATTTGGTAGTTTATCTTGGCGGCTGTTAATCTTGGAGAAAAATTACGAATCAAATAGATTGAAATTAACCCCAATTTGAATAGCTATTTTCATCCCGTAGATGACCATGGAAGTTGCTAACAAAATATTTCTTTCTTGTTCGAATGGGAGGGTGTTGAGTAAAGCCTCTTGTACGAATCTCTTCCGATCCACTGAAAAATAAACTTGTTTATTTATTTGTAGTTTATTTTAATGTGGTCGCAATAAGAGCGAGGTCATTAGCGACCACATGGTTTACAGATTACAATTTGTTAAAGTACAATTAGCATGTATATTAATTTGCAACTGTTTAAAGTTAATATTGGCACTTGGATGGAAGAAAATAAAATGTTCGGCGGCCCAATTAAAAAAGTCAACTTTGATTGGTGATTAACGAACCGGAACAATGAGTGAACCCACTATCAACCCAGTATCAGTGTGTCTTCTGACCCCTTGATGAAGCTAGCTGCAATTGTGGCGAAACGTTGGGAAATCTCTTCCTTTAGGACACGGCTTACACCCGAAAGCCTCAACAGACACAACTGTATGATGCCGGGCCGTGAAAATCTCAAATCTCTGAAAATAAACTTGTTTTCTCGTTACGCGCTCAAAACGGTTTTTGTTGCTGTTTCAAAGGTTCGTCTGTTTGGAGAATGTGTTACTACCACGGCTGCAAGGTTGGCCATTAGCGTTCCGATAGATTTGCTAGTTACTTACGATTTTACGATTCGACCCACCGTCGAGTTACGTAGCCTTGCGTAATCCGTTCGGCATCGGCATCGATTCAAGGTCGGTGACGCGTTGCGAATGCAAATAAAAGCTGTGCGATCAGTCGAATACGAGTATCCTGTAGTCCTCTGTAGTATCTCTGTAATCGCAAGATCCGCGGTATGGATCGTTGGTGTACACACGAGACTGCGGAACGTGGCCTGTTCGTATTTGCAGGTATCTACACGTGGGAAACGGAAGTTCAGAGTTCGCCTGTGTTCGTCCGGTAAATGTCAGAGGTTGATTCGCTACGGAACTTCGCCGATATTTGTGCAATTCTGTCGATTGTCTGTACGGTCTCTAAACTCGCTTAAACTGGGTTGGAATTTCGCAAAGATAAACTCTTCACGCAATTTTGGTACGTAGCTCTACGGATCTGGAACTATAAGCTTGGACAGTCTGGGACTATACAGAAATAAATATGATAGCCATTTGGTCATCCGGTAGGATTTTTAGGTGAACTTTATTCTTGAGGACACATGCTGGTACAGAAGGTACACGATTAGTATACGTGATTAGTAGACTGCGGATAAATTATATGTTGTATTACGCGTTTATCGCAAAAATGGATTGATTAGATGAATAAAAGGGCATTGGAACAATTAACAGTGTTGCTGTATCATTTCCAATTTACTGAAATTATTAAAAGAGAAAATGCATTTTCATTGAACTTCTGTTCCTTGCAAAGAACCTGGACAATTTCTATTCTCCGCAAAGGTCCGCAGTCTATTGATGAGGAACAAAGTCTCAAACCAGGTTTCAACCCATTGGCTTACATTTTTGTTTGTTTTTGATGTTGTATGCTCCGGAGCTATTCTTCCCCCACTTTGAGACTTCATCGTAATAATGTATAGTAGTGGGAAGCACTCACCAACTCTATGGCTGTACGTGGTAGTGGGATGAGGTTCGATGGTGGGGACCTTGCAGTTCTCGGAGGGGAGTACGTTGGAACCTCCTGTTGTAAGACATTAAAAACATTTTTCTCGAAGAAGTAGATTAGAATAAAACGGACCTAAATAAAATGAACCTAATGTTTCCAAGATGATAACATTCACCCACAAAAAGTGTACAACAATTGTGACGGAAGTCTGCATACGATGATCAGATGTCCGAGGAAGTTTACGACTGTTCCACGATCATAACACAATCAATATTAAAATCTATGGACATTACCATAGCCGAGGACAGTTCGCCTTCTTAAGGCCTAGTTATACGTTCCGTGCTTTCTTTTTTACATAGGATTGGGTCTAGCAATAACCACGGCTGTGGCCCGTGTCTAGATCACTGATATCGAGGGGGATGCGCGGCACGTCACGTGACCAGTCTACGGTCTTAGTGGGGGACGTTGGAGTGTGCTCAGGTAGTGGAACGGGATAGTGGAAGGGGAAAAGGAGGACCAGTTCTGGTTGTTTCTGGCATAACTGATACGGTGTCTCGCATACAGTGGACAACCGATTGGGAAGAAATTCTCTGCGGAAATGTGAGCTGGAAAGAAACAATACAATGTACCCCAACTTTCTGCAGATTTATAAAATGCTCCTCTAACATTTTCCAACAGCCGCCAAAGTAGTATTTTCAATAATTATGCTGTACCAAATGAAAGCTTAAAAATCTTCATGTACACAATAATATCAAACGAAATTATTAGATTACCTTATTAAGGATGAATTGTAAGTAGTGATGCCAGATCGGTTAAATTGAGGGGAATACAGTTTACCACCTCTCTAATGACCAGAGTAATATGTGATACGTTGCGCGACACGTCACGTGACTAGTCTACGGTCTTAGTGGGGGACGTTGGAGTGCGCTCAGGTAGTGGAAGGGGAAAAGTTGAAGAGGAAAATCAACTCAGTTTTTGTTCGATCTGACAACACTGGTTGTAAGCAGTGATGCCAGATGGCTAAAATCGAGGGAAATACAATATACCACCACTCTGATGACCAGAGTAATATGTGACACGTTACGCGGCACGTCATGTGACCAGTCTACGGTCTTAGTGGGGGACGTTGGGGTGTGCTCAGGAGTGGAATGGGATAGTGGAAGGGGAAAAGGAGGAGAGGAAAATCAACCCAGTTTTTGGTCGATCTGGCAACACTGGTCTAGACCCAATCCTATGTAAACAAAAAGCACGGCACGGTACGTATAACTAGGCCAGTGGTGGGCACGGGTGGAGCCCCTCGAACGCCTGGTTCTCCCACCAACCTCTCTTTCATGCAGCGCGCATGTTCGTTGCGTACGCTGATGTCTCGTGTCTTCGTTGCCCCATTGTACCGCGTTTGCTGGAAGGGGATAGAGGGCGCTACGTTGTGGACGGTTTTGCCTCAATTGAGACAAAATTGCCCATCCCTGAAGTAGGCCTTCATTCGTGCAGTCACAAGCGATTCAAAGTCAACGATCGAACATCTTGGGTCCCATGTCTTCTTGCTGTTCACCGGAGTAACCGGTTGCGCCCCATCAAACTTACATCTCTAAAGCAAACTCCGACAGACGTAGAGGTCTCCGTCGTGACCCATTTTGCTTAAAATTTCCGCGGTCGTTCCTTCGGGGCGGATGGCGAAGACACCGGAGATCAGGAGAGAGCCATTAAAGGGCGCTTTGAAAGTGTCCTCGTCGTCAAAGACGATGACGCCGGTAAGGGAAGAAGATTCGCGACGGAATCGTTCTCGGACGCGTTTTACAGCTTTCGCCGGCTCGCCCGTAGCTTCGTAAGGCGTTCTCGTGGGCGGAAAAGAAGCAGCGGCGAGCCCGTAAACTTCTACTCTGGCTGGCACTCCGGTGACCTTTTCGAGTGCGCTGCAGTTTTCAGCTTTGCTACGGATTTTATCTCTGCTCGTTGCTAATCTCCTCTGTCGCGACGACGACGCTGGAACACGATGCTTCTTGTTTCAACAATTACTAGCCACCCACACAATACTGGATACAATCATCGTCTGACGCAATGTATTGTCATGGAACGTCAAGATTCAATTCCGACATCCAAAATGAAATTGGACCCGGAACTGCAGACTACTAATTGCGAGTGCTATCGGGTTGTAACATAAATTCGTTCGGTTGCAATGCTGCAAATACAAGGTATCGCTGATCTGGTGGTACAAACTGAAAGAAGAGGTCAGTCTACGTGAAAAAATTAGTCGAAAAGATAGCATAATGTTTTTTTGTTTAACGTTTACGGAGCACTAAAACAAAAATGTATGTGTCCATTCAAAGTTTTAGCCACCATTTTATACTCCATACCCAAAGAAACAAATTGGTTGAATAATTTCTCGTGGATGCATCTTTACATTCTCAATAATCGTGAATTAAAAATATTAGTATCCGCCATTTTGACGGGTCCCGTAAACCTAGCGATGAGGTTTCATTTCCGGGAAAGTCGTGTTTGAAAATTCAGCGAATACGCGTGCTATTAGAAAATTGTAATAGAAACGGGGCGATTGTTGCAATAGTCAGTTACTTTGAACGTCGTTATTATCAATATATTATTTTCCAAATTTTTTATATGTGGACATGAAGGTATACATTGGAAGTGAGGAATAGGCTGACCATTGCGCTCACACAAATCTATAGTTTGTTAGTAGTTACCTCTAAATTTTAAGCAATTTAGACTGTCTACAGGGTAAGGCTCGAAATAAGGCACGTTTACCCTATGTTCTAATTTAAACTAATTAGTTTCGATTCCTTGTGAATGTATATATCTGTGATCGCAAAGAAGCCACTTGTAGTCAAGAAATATACGATGCAGTCAGCGAACATACATTCATACGAACATCTTTATTTTCGTAATGAATCAAAAGAAATACTGAACACAACCAAACGTGTCTATGCCACGACTCGATAAGAAGAATAAATAGTGTACAATTAGTATTAATATCAGAACACATGTATGCAGTATTAGCGAACTCGGCGATGCAGGTCACGTCGCATTATTCTTCACGCGGACGTATGTAGGAGGTACGTACTCCGAAAAATAGTTTCACTGTTCCAGCCGCTGGAACACTAATATCAATTTGCTGCGAGCATGTAGAGGAAATTAGTTGTTCCACTAACTTTACGAATATTAGAATCATAGAAATTGTTTAGACTCAGATTACACAAATTACAAACTTAATGCGTTCAAAGGATACTCATTAAGATTAATGACAGTATTAAAATAAATATATACAAAAACTTGGAGCAATATGATTTATGAACACAAATCAATGTGACAGAAGCGTCCAAAGATAAGATTAGAAGAAATCTAGTCCATACATCGCACGGTGCTCATTTCAGAGAGATTAAATGCACATATAGAATGTAAGTGAGCAGTTGTGATATACTGTTAATGATATTAGAGGAGGGTTAAAATTTAATAATGTTGGATTAGGATTCCAAACACATGAAGGGGGTTAGGCAAAGTCGGAGGGTTTGAACCCCATTCGAATAAGTCCCTTTATTTCCTTTGGTCCTACGACAAAAAAGGGACGTGCGACTGTCATGGAATAAATTGCAGGCCTGCGTTAAATAAATAAAACAGAGAGAAAGGTTTTCACGATTTCAGAAATTGATGGGGTAACACTGAGTCGATTAAGGGGGCAAAATACGTTGATTAAGCGGGAATTACTATGTTTCAAGATCCTGATTACAGACAAGACAACGTTTCCTCGCGTCGCCGTGCTCCGAATCGATAATCCTGTCGATGACGGAAACGGTACTACGATCTACCTGTGTACCTTCTTTTCGTCGGGAGTTTTCCATCGACGTCAGCCTGCATACGCAGTTGCCGGTCGCCGGAAACACTCGATGTAACGCCTGGATTATTCCGCTAAGTGTGTACACAGGGGACTACGCGGTTAATTGGCTTTGGTTCGCGAGGAAACGTACGTGGTAAATGGCATTGCTAACACGTAGCTCGAATGCGTTCGATGAAATGTTGAGGAAATATTGTTCGAACTATCAAATTAAAAGATTACCGTGCCTTGCAGTAGAAAATCGGCAATGCATTCAGGCTGAACCAAATTGTGTCTGACATCTGGGAATTATCATACTAACGATAGAAGCGTACGTATTAGGTCACCAAACTTGAGTACACCTGACCCTTCTATGACACGGTACAGTCTTTCATCGATAATCGTTGCCACCACGGGTCCGGCCGGCGACAATTAACGTTCAGATAATACTATTCTTTGACTTGTGCCGAACGTAGAAAAGGACAGCGAAGCTCGAGAGGCCTCGGTCACCGAGAAGTGTAACATAATACGGGTAGAGTATGTCGGTGTGAGACCGCAATCCAATGACAAAACTTATTTATTTTTTATTATTTTTTTATGGAACTTTCACCAACATATTCGTGGCATTTTTTCTAATGAAAATGATACCTAATAAGATACAATTCCGATGGTATTTACTTAAGTAATAATTTCCCATAATTGAGCTTCACGGCCCCTCGCGGGATATACCTCGCGGAAGGAGGGATTGTTTTGCGACAATTATCGTTCAGAATTTCACGACAATTACCGATGAAATAACGGTATTTTTTTACATGATTTTAAAGTTACGCGGTTCTGATTAACACGATTTATTCAGAGTTGCACACTTTTCTTTTTTGTAAAACAATTTATTCATAATTACACGATTTTCTTTACATCATCTGCAAGTTTCATTGAATCAGAATTGCACTTGGCAGATAAGTTGGAAAACAACATTTCATTGAAAAGCATCCGAAAGTTGAACGAGCTACAAATTTCCAAATGTATTTGGGAACTTGTATGGCTCGTTATAAGAAATTATTAAAACAACAAGTAAAACAGGCGTTATCACAATTGATACAAAGCACAGGAGATGCTTCGGACGATGAAAGTGATCTTTCTCCATTAAGAAAACGAGTTTGTCGTAATTGCGTAGTAGAAAGTGACGATGAATAACGTCTTTGCGAAACGACAACTTGTAGCTTTTTCAAAATATTGTTTGCACGTCATTTAGTAAATCAATGCTTTTAATTGCTCCAAAAAGTGGTCATATGGTCTAATTTGAAAAAAGTTGTTCTGATTTGGAGGGCGTTCGAATATTTTTATGAACCACTGTATATACTATTATACAGCGTGTCCCAGCTATCTTGACCACCTTGAATATCTCGCTTTGTGTTAGTAATAGAAAAAAAGGGGCAAAGAAGGGACAATATAATGATTCGGAAAAAAAGTTAATAAAAGTAAATTTTTTCAAGGTCATTTTTTTTAGATATCAATGCCATCATTTTTTTTTAAATGGAACTATATATTTTTCATCGCGATGTAATAGTAGGGGTGAAGACCTCGTCAATGACATATTATAGAATGACCTTCGTGTGACCTTGGGTATGAAAAATCCAAAAAGCATTACAGGCATTACCAGTGATTAATTTACTACACTAATTGGTTTGATTGAACTACTTGTATTTCAATAAATGTTCGAAATGATGGCCATTGTTTTCAATATCTTGTTGTATACCAGAGAATCATTTATTTTCCGTATACAACAATGTATTGAAAAGAATGGTCATCATTTCAAACATTTATTGAAATACAAGTAGTTCAATCAAACCAATTAGTGTAGTAAATTAATCACTGATAATACCTGTAATGCTTTTTGGATTTTTCATACCCAAGGTCACACGAAGGTCATTGTATAATATGTCATTGAGGAGGACTTCACCCCTACTATTACATCGCGATAAAAAAATATATAGTCCCATCAAAAAAAATTGATGACCTTGATATCTAGAAAAAAAATTACCTTAAAAAAAGTTTTTTCCGAATCATGCGAGATATTCAAGGTGGTCAAGTTAGCTGGGACACTCTATATAAGATACGTAAAATATGTAAAAAGCAGGCAGGTAAAAATACGAAATGAATAATGAACGCGTGTGCGCACAAAGAAATGTAACAACGAAATAATTGACGTTAGCGAGTCGTGAGCGCTGGAAGGGGAAGTGAGGAAGAAGAAGAAGAAGATGACGGGACGTTAAGTGGATATTGAAGAGCAAGCCGGTATCTTGAAAACACTTTGGAGAAATGGAGATTGCCGAGCGGACAGTCGCGGATAGTCGCGGGAACGACGATAGCGTTCGACGAGGCATGTTCGTTGCGATACCAAGGATCGATAATAGCCAGCAGCGTGCGGCACATGCACGTAGTCGCGGATGCACCGGGTCTTCGCGTGTATGTGTCGCCGTATGCATGCTTGTGTATTGGATCGCGTATGTGCCGCTACGTAGGCAGACAACCGAGAACAGCAGAGCGAAAGAGAGGCGGAGAGACAGAGAGAAAGAGAAAAGAGGGACGGAGATAGCAAGACAGAGGGAGGGAGCCGGTACAAAGTGTACGAGGCTCGTTGCATCGGTTTTACACTCTTCCTTTATTTCCCTCCCTGTTTTTATAGTTCGCGACTCGTTTCTTCGTTTCCTGGGTGTTTCGCGACATGATCCGCCGCATGTTCCGCGGGATATTCAGGCCGTTGAAAGTTAATCGTCACACGGCGTGACGCGCCGCGCCGTGCCGGCAACTATTCGAAATGCTATACGCGCTGGGATTAATGCACCATCCCGCACCGTACTCGCTTTTAATATCGAGAACGGTAATTAGGCTGGCGGCTCAGCGGCGGCAGCGGGCGCGCGCGTTCTCGAAAGAGCGTCCAGTAACGAGATCGGCCGATTTTAATGACTTTCCACCGATCCCGACACCCGAGATCCGTTTCATCGATAGCGATGCCGCTGTTTAATGCACCCAATTTGCGAGGAAATGCACTTTTACTTTCCCGATCGATCCTCCGCGCTGATTACTGCCTGCGTATCTCCGGCTCCGGTTCGGGCATTGTTCGTAAACTTCAGTGTTCCGATCGAACGATCATATTTATACTGCAAATAACAACGAAAGCGCATAGATCCCTCGCCCCTCCCCCCTTCCCGGTTAGAACGTGTTCGCGATAGTAGCGGTGCTCCGTTCACCTGGATGAGAACTATTATCGATGCACGAGCACGAGACTCGGTCAGAAAGTGAGAACAGATTGCGCATGCGGCTGTGCAGGTAACCTCAAGTGCACCTTGGTCATGCGAGGTCGTCTGTTTTGCGTCTAGTGAAACACATGTGCGAATAGCATAGTTCTTATTGATCTACGCGTTGAGCTAATTAAGTTATTTCTGATTCTGAAGAGGTTGACTTGAAGAACACTTATGAAACCGTTTAGACCTCGTATCGTTAACTATTTTCCACGTATTTGTGGGATTAGAATCGGGTGAAATAAGAAACTTCTGATATAATAAAAAGAAAACCAAAAGATGTATATTTTAAAAATAGAGTTTCGTGTGGTTCTTTATCCGTTGATAATTCGACTAAAGGTCGGGTTATACATGTCCGAAGTTCGGATCAGACCGAATATTGTTACCCAGGTTTAAATGAGAGTGTTCGCAATCGGAAATCGGCGTCCGACTTCTCAACGATTCTTTTTCTTCGAGTTTGGGAGGCCATATGGGCTCCACAACTCCTTTACCTAAACTATCGGTAGCTCTCCTTTACAACATCTCGAACGCATCACAAGTTACGTCAAAGTTCGGACGGAAATGTATAAACACCCTAAAAACGCGTCCGATATCGGACGGATGTGTATAACCCGACCTTAACGCTCCTCATTCTCGCACGCATCCACACCGCGGTCGTCCGTTTCATTTGTTTCTTGACGCTTTCCGTCTTTCTCTCGCTCATGCTCTCTCACTCACGCTGTTTCGCTCGTAGGATTCTCTAGCATTCACGCATGTACACGCATACACGTACTCATTCGACCATCAAATCCTACATATTATGCAACTAAACATGTATAAAAAATCCTACACTTACAGATGCATTCTCCCTGTTCGAACTTTCTAGCCAATCTTCGCAATGCTCCACACATAGATAAAATTATGCCGCTCATTAACACCTTGCATTATAATATCAGACATTCGAAATCTTCGTCACGAGTCTGATATTGTAATGCAAGGTGTTAATGAGCGGCTTAATTTTATCTATGTGTGGAGCATTACGAAGATTGGCTAGAAAGTTATAATACGTTATAATAAGGAATAAGTTATGGTAATTATTTACATTAGGGGCTTCCTCACCGATTTTATAAGTCACCTCTGGAAATTCTTCTATATGATATTATACTGCGTTGCCCAAGGTGGTTCGGAGACCACCTTTTTAAGCTGTAGGTCCTCGTCGCTAATAACCTTGGCAGTTGATGCGACGTTAAAAACAATAAAATAAGTTATATAAGCAATAATATGTTCTACTAAATATCATTAATTTCCTTTAAAGCGAAATAAAATTCTATATTGTTGCCGTTATTGTTTAGTCACTGGGGAATATACGTAGGATAAAAATACACTTCCTTCCTCTTCCAAAAATTTATGAACCACAAAGTACTTCTAAACACTGCCGTAAAATAAATCTCAGTGCAAGCGGTTGATTAGCTAATATCTCCAGGAACGCTTTATAGTTTCCACGCAGGAGGTAGTTTAAATCGATTCAGTACACCGGCGCACCATCCTCGTGCGTGAAAGCAGAAATCCTTGCGCTTAATAATAATATAAAAATCGGTCCATCGTGATCCCACGCGAAGCTCGATCTCCTTGTCGGGAATAACAGAATTTTTGGCTGCGGGCTCGTAATCGCATATTTAAATTTGCCATCTCGGACGGTTTCGCATTAGCGGGTCGCGGGACGGCTGGCCCGGGCAGTTCCGTTCAGTTTACCGAAATGGATGTTAATTTTCGCCATAAACCCCGAGTAACGATCTGTAATTTCAGGTGGTGCAGCCAGTGTGCCGCAATTCGACGTCGGTCCGCGCGTGCACTGTCTCTCCCTGTTCTTTTTCTCTCTCTCTCTTTCTGTCTACGACGTGTTTCAGCCTCTTCCTCTTCGTCTGTCCCCCCTCCCCTTCACGTCCCCGCGTTCTCTCTCGCAGCGCGTGCTCGTCCCTATTCATCTCGATTATTATACTCGGCGCGCGGCCGACGAACCGGGATTTCATAAAAGCCCCGGCGCGCACCGAACGCCGCGCGCCAGCTGAACCGCTTTCATTATTTCCTTCGCTCCTCCCTCTTTTTTACCCCGAGCACCGCGTTTCGTTGTTAATTGCCCGGAGCAACAGGTTCGTCTAGGAGACACGCGGTCACTACGTCCGTTCGTCGATTCTCGATCGATCTCGACCGGAATCAACGCGGACCTGGTTAGAAAGAAGAAATTAAAAATCTACATGATTAACACTAAACCTACCGATCATAAAAACTAACTAACATGTGTTTCTTTATAAGATTGGCAAGATTCAGTTTACCTAGACTTTCTGCTATTTTTATTATAGAGTGTGTTTGACTCAAGAAATTTGTCCAATCATCTCCTACGAAAGAGCCTTTCTAATTACAACAATTTTAACCCTTTGCACTCGGAGCTATTTCAACTATAAAACCAAACATTTCTTCTAACCTAGAATATTTCCATTGTACATAATTTTTTTCATTATATGCGTACAAAAAATGATATAGTACCTCAAAAAATATTCAAATGTTTAGTAATTTATTACATTTGAACAAATTTAATCATGCGAACAATATTCTGAATAGTGGTGTAGCAATTAGTAGCGGCGCCTCAGATTCGCCATTCGAGTATTAAGGGTTAAAATCGAATGTAACATTATTTGATATTATTGTGTTTCGTGGAACTTTTGCTTAATTCCTCGTTATTCGATTATCGACTGTGTTGACTTGCATCATTTTTGCATTAAACGGCTCGTTTATCTGTACAAAATTCATTTTCTGCACCAGTCTAAGGTATTTGCAGCGCCTTTTGCCAGCTGTACAATGGGAATGCCACCGGATCGTCCAACGCTCGTCATTATCCGTCATCACATTTCTTCTAACCTAAAATATTTCCATCGTACATAAGTTTTTTTCATTATACACGTTCGAAACTGATATAGTACCTCATACAATATTTAATGTTTAATAATTTATTACATATGAACAAATTTAATCATGTAAACAATATTCTGAATAATGGTGAGCAATTTGTAGTGGCGCCTCAGAGTCGCCATTCGAGTGCTAAGGGTTAAAATAAATAATATGAGGCCGGTCAATTTGACCGGCACTGGTAGGTTTAGTGTTAATGCAGGTTTCCATTTCACGACTGCACGCGAATTTGAACTATTTTAATTAGAAGCCTCCATTCCATGTGCACGTAGTTCACGGCACGTTTACTACACGTGTACTTAATACGCGTATACACGAAGTACAGATGGTTAAATACACGGGTATCCCTGTACTAAAAATTATCCAAATTTCAGTGCGTGTACACCTTCTATACATGTGTGCCGTTGTGTACGCGCGAAATAGAGACATATACTTTGCACGTTTTCGCTTCAAAGTACATGAGCAGCTAGCTCGTAAAAATAGTCGGCCGGTTGATAAAGATCTGAATAGACAGCTCCGTCGTAATTAGACTGCGGAGCAGTGTGCATTTATTAGGATCTGACATTTTGAGTGGCGCCGTCTGCTGTCGAAACGTAGAAATACTCTAAGCTTGGCTTGGCTTGGCTTATAGCAGCTTACAGTGTTAACAGGTGTTAATTACAGTATATACTTACAATGTTAGAACAGGTGTAAATTAAAATTAACGTTATGGAAGCTCCAATTTTTCCACCGCGTGGCAAAAAAAATTTTGATTACTATGCAGTGGAAGATTGTGATAGTAGAGCGAGCCAAAATTTGTTTCTCCGTTTCCACACTTTGAAATGAAGTATGTGAAGTGAACTGCTTGAAATTTATAAGACCTCCATTTCTAAATTATAAGAAACAATTTAGCGAAGAACAGTCTATTTTAACAGCTAAAATAGCTAAAGCTAGAGTGCATATTGAAAGATCTAACCAGGTTATAAAGACTTTCAAAATTCTTGGTTCAGTGATGCCTGTGGCATTGGTGCCTCTAATAGAATATATTTGTACAATTATTTGTGGAGTAATTAATATGTCCTCACCAATTCTAAGCTATTAAGCGATTAGAAGGTAAATTTAGAAGGTATATTGAAAAACAAATTTTTTTTGCAAAATGAATTATTTCATAAAACACTTTAAAAAGCCACTCTGGTTCAACAAACTTTCTTTCTGCAGGATTTGTACTTACAAGTTTCACCCATACTTACAAACATTTCAAGTAAAAAGAAAAAAGAAGATATCAATACAATGTTAAGACCAAGCACTTCGTCGCCATATTGCATAGCTATATAGATTGTCCACGCCCCCATGTCAGATCCGAATATCACGTGGAAGTTTACAAAAATTAATGATACTTTTATTCAATCCTCGCTGCAAGCTAGACTGCGAAAAATCTTTTTCATTATTTAATACCAGCACGATCCTCGGCAATAGTTAACACTAAACCTACCACGGTCAAACGACCGGCTATCCATTTCACAATTATTGAAATTATGAGAACGCTTTTATTGGAAATTATTCAACTGACTTAAGACAAAGTAAAGATTAAGACAAAGTAAATTAAATGTTGCCACTTCTATAGGGCATTTCAGTTTTATATGTTTTGTGCTTGGTAGGTTTAGTGTTAAACAAAAAATCCTGGGATAAAACTTCATCAATTTTTGTTTAACACTTTGAAATAACAGACTGTGGTTTGCTCATAATTTCACTAGGACTACCGGGTTACAAATGCGATTGATGTATATGTATTACCTCGTAAAAATTAAGGAAATAATTCATAAAGTATCGAATTTACTTCGAGCGAGGCGCGCAAAACGTCGATATCGTTTCGTTGAGAAATCGATATCAAGATCGCGACCGATAATTATTTCGATTTCAATTCTCCGCGCGGGACAGAGTTTTCACCAGGATTTTCGGAGCCGTACCTCAACGAGGTGTTTATCTCTCTTCACTGAGAAATGGTATTTATCTCTCTTCTCTTCGCTGAGAAATCGATATCAAGATCGCGACCGATAATTATTTCGATTTCAATTCTCCGCGCGGGACAGAGTTTTCACCAGGATTTTCGGGGCCGTACCTCAACGTGGTGTTTATCTCTCTTCATGGTTCGATTGGGATCAGCGAAACGTGCGTGCTCGATCGACCGGCTGCTGGAAAAGCACGGATAACGAAGTCGGTAACTGGGAGTCGATTGCGAAAGCCTGGGTAACGAGTGCGTGGTTGCGTCGACGAGACCCTCGCGATGACTTGTCGCTTCGCGCCGGTTTCTTCTGGCGTGATCGAGACCTCGATAGTGCCCACTATCGTGTTCTTGCGCACTTCCAACAAGAAAACGCGATTTCCATCCCCGCAATCGATTATTTCGCGTGCAATTAATTCTGTAAGTAGGCTGGGATTAATTAAGAGGTATCTGGGTCATTTATGCAGATCGCTGCGCTTCGAGAACAGCATTTCCCCTTTACCGTAGTGCCTTAGTGACCTGCGCGTAGCATGCCTACCCCCACCATCTGGTATCGCAGCCAATAGCGACGAGGATTGAATAGCTTCCGCTACCTCCGAGTGTCCCATGTCTCCTGAACCTCGTAACGTTATGGAAGAAATGCTATATTCAGCATTAAAAACGATTGATTAGAAATAAATAAACCTATCCGTGTATAATTTTTTTCAGAATTATTTGCATGAAATACACGTACTTCCACTTGTTAACAAATTGATTACAAAAACAGTTTGCCAGTATTTTATAACTGGGAGAACAAAACCAGGACGAAAAAATTTGCCGGACAAAAAATGAATTTGTTTCTTCGGTGATCGATTCTGTTGCGTTTTGTCTACCCGCTTGTCCGTTCCGCCTGTACCAATTAATTCCTCGGCCGTGTATAACTCTGTGTAGCTCTCTTGTTAAATTACACGCAGCTCGATCCAAATCGCATTAAAGATTTATCCCGTTATCGGTACCACCCTTGTGCACGGGTCTTCTCTCCTTCTCTCGCTCTCTTGCTCTTCCTCTGTTCGTCTCCGCGTTATTCGAACCGATCTCCCAGAGATAGAAACTCGTCGAACCCGATAATCAGTTCGACGGAGACTATTCCAAGTTTCGTCGATCACAAGCACGAGCTTACCTCGCCGCGTTACCTGTTACTGTTTCGCTCGAAAACTCGCCAACTCCGTCGTCTCGACGGAACGGAACAACGAAAGTTTTTCCTCCGGCTCGTCGAACTCCACAGGAATCAATTTATACGTTAACGAATAGAAAATTTGATTTGTTTTCTTTGCGTCCGCGATGGACGCGGAAAGCGTTTAAACACCCGCCTCCTTGATTACGAGCTTATGCTACGAAATAAATGAACGCGAGAAGCACAAGATTTCACGAAACGAAAACGCCAACTGTTATAATTAGTGTTGGAGGTTTCACTATCCTTTTCTTATAGAATTTAGGAAGTAGTATTGTTCTCCTTATCTGTATTAACACGTTTGGCGCCCAGCGTGATTCGGTTGATTTTCTCGCGGAGCCCAAATCCGACTGTCGGAGCGCCAGAACGTAAACAAGCGATAAGTAGGAATAGCAACTATGTAACTCGAGTAGGTTTTATTATATTGTTGCGGCTTTTATTACTTCGCGTCTACAATACAAACTTTATCTACAATACAACTCTTATAACTTTATATCAATATAACGGGTTTCAGAATATGTCTTTTCTGCTCGGCTGTCGATTCTGTCTCTCTCTTCTGTTCAACGATCAACAGTTCGTTGACAAACCCTATCTTCAATTATTCCTTAGGGGTTGTTCATCCACTAATCCTTGTAATTCCTGTTGCAGATGAGAGGTCGAAACCTGTTCCATTCTGGAATATTACTGTGTTACCAGTCGTTAGCAACAGTGCTACAACGAAACAGCGTTAAATGAGGTAAGTGTCCTGCCGCGCATCGAATCTTATCAGTAGACTACGGATTTTATGCATTTATTTATATGTTATTCATTAGAATTATTAAGAGAAGAAATAAGTAACTATTCAGCTCCTGCTCCTTACAATCGATGCAAAAGATTTTTATTTTGCATAAAGATCCGCAATCTACTTTTCAACATTATAATACTTTCTCTCTGCTGACGTTACTCTCGCAATCACTTATCTGAAAGACTGACGCGTCGTTGCAGAACGTCACATCATCCGCTTACTTGAACACGCAGTTTACAATATCGTACCTGTTGCTCAAATGAAAGTGGAGAAAGTGCGCCAACTCAATACCAGTTGGTGCTCTTGGAACAGAAAGCAATGATCCAAAATTTTGTACATAGCATGCAATGGAACCGAAACTCGAACTTCCCGCAGAGGGTAATGTGGGATCAGAACCCCCCAGACCAAATACTGTATGAAGATTAGGAAAAGTTGGAGGGTTTAGCGTCACAGATTTAGTTGAGACTTTACAGAGTTATAGATCTCGTTCCCCTGATTACGAATATACCCCATTATAGAGGCAACTACTCAGTAATTTTCGAGATATTTGCAAATTAAAGTTTTATGGACGTAACATGTCAGCTTACAATAAGTCTGCTAACCTCCTTACAAGCTCTGCCATCCTGAACCCACTATAGAATGTTGGAATCACGACTACCGATTTATATAAAGAGTATAAAATTGTGGGATCAGGACCCCCCAGACCAAATACTGTATGAAGATTTGGAAAAGTAGGAGGGTTTAGCGTCACAGATTTAGTTGAGACTTTACAGAGTTATAGATCTCGTTCCCCTGATTACGAACATACCCCATTATAGAGGCAACTACTCAGTAATTTTCGAGATATTTGCAAATTAAAGTTTTATGGACGTAACATGTCAGCTTACAATAAGTCTGCTAACCTCCTTACAAGCTCTGCCATCCTGAACCCATTATAGAATGTTGGAATCACGACTACCGATTTATATAAAGAGTATAAAATTGTGGGATCAGGACCCCCCAGACCAAATACTGTATGGAGATTAGGAAAAGTAGGAGGGTTCCGTGGGTATGTGTAAGAGCTGATCAGCTACAACCGCGAGGGTCCCGGCGCGGAATTCCTCATTTTTCCTAAGATCCTACATTTGGGGGCTCGTCCGGGATGGGGGGGACACAGATGCCCGCATGGTGACGGACGACGAACGCAGTGAGCAAGCGTTGCGAAGACGGGTCGCACGTGAGCGAAAGGAGGACGAAGTGAAGTAAGGGGCACATCCAGGGAAAACTGCTAGAGAGGGCAGTAGGATGGTGTTCCCGAAAAGTGACGAAGTTGACAATTTGTGTTGATGGCGCTGAGGTCAAAAAAGACGATGGCGCTGCGACGGACATTCGGGGGCGAATGCCGGAGCAGGATGGCCGAGTGTTCGATCAGGACCCCCCAGACCAAATAGTGTATGGAGATATTAGGAAAAGTAGGAGGGTTCCGTGCGTATGTGTGAGAGCTGATCAGCTACAACCGCGAGGGTCCCGGGTTCGATTCCCGGCGCGGAATTCCTCATTTTTCCTAAGATCCTACAGTAACAAATGTAACAATATTTCTCAAACATACCGTTCCATCCCTATAAGCGCGTTTCGCCGATTTCGTCGTAATCGAATCGGCAGCCCCGCCGTATCATGGCTCTAGCCAACAGGGTAGTCTTGCATCAGTCTTTCGTTCTGAAATAAGGCAATAGTCAACGAAACCATAGCAGTATCGTGTCCGCTGTGCTCCATAATCGCGTTACCGGTCCCCAGCGATACGATAATAGAGACGGAACACCCGCTAAGTTCAACATGCACCGTCAAGGATACGAGCAACGTAACAGCGATAATCGTTCTCTCCCTACAAACAGGAAAATTAGTCCTCCCGACGAAAATGTCCCACACATGGCAGCCTTTCGAACTATATCAAGACAAACGGGGGATCGATTCTGACCTGTACGACGAGCTGGTCACGATTACTTTATTTCAACTTATTTCATTCTATTTCAACTAGGCGCTGTTAACTTTTCACTTCGACAGCGATCCAAAATATCGGATATTGGTTATACGAATCTGCGATATCGAGGATGCGATAGTAGGTTAAACAGCATAGCTGGATAAAATGGTCACGAATGCACCGAAACCAAATTTTAAGTATTTTAAAAATGCTTTATGCAACAATCCTGTGGCGTACGTGTCGACGGGGGAAAGATTCGTTTAAGAAACTTTCCCTTTTTCCAGAAAGTGTGCACCGCGTGCGGCCGAACTCGAGTGCGGGAAATAAAACTGACGATTGCCAGAGCTTCGGTCGCCACGGCAACATTTCCTGAAACGGCTTTCCCACGATGCCTTTGAAACGCGTAGAGTTTTTTCTAGCCTCGTTGTCGTCGAGACGATTTTCGACGCGTCCACGAAAATAGGCAGAAACTCTCCGAATGCCGTACCGTTCGTATCGGTCTTCGTCTTTGTAACGTTCCATCGAGCTCGACAGTTTTCTTTACGCGTTCTTATTAGGGCTGTTACTTTTCCGAAGCTTCGAAGGATTCGAAGGAACGAAGGGACTTCGAAGGTGATAAGAATCGAAGTTTTCAAACTTCGAAGCTACCAACCTTCGAAACTTCGATTCTCATCACCTTCGAAGCTACGAACCTTCGAAACTTCGATTCTCATCACCTTCGAAGTTTCTGAAATCGAAGCTTCGAAACTTCGAAGGATTCGAAGGAGCGAAGGGAACTTCGAAGGTGATATGAATCGAAGTTTTGAAGCTTCGAACCTTCGAAACTTCGGAGCTTCGAAACTTCAATTCTCATCACCTTCGAAGTTTCTGAAATCGAAGCTTCGAAGCTTCGAAATCTTCGACCTTCGAAGGAAAGTAACAGCCCTAGTTCTTATTACGCCTAATTAAGAGTTTTCTTTGTTCCTTTTATTGTTTGTTATTGTTAGTACTGGTTGATGTTATTGTTTTTTTTTGTTTCACGTATTAAAGTTTATCATACGTTATACGTGAGTGTTAATTACTTTTATCCGGACAACACTATTCCCAAAATCCTTTCGACTATTTATCGAACGAGTTTGCATAGAAAATTCCACGGGCGAATAATTGGTACGGTTGCTCGGCAAAGATAAATTATATCAAATTCAATACAGCATGATCAACAGAATGTAGCGCAAAGCGCGTGAGAAGAGGAGGATCGCTTACAGCCGGTTTGGTAGTTTTCGGTCGGTTGGAAATGGACCCACGCGAGATTAAAGCGAGTTGAACCGGAGATCGCGTTCGAAACAGCGGCGGACAGGAAGAATCCGGAATAATGAAGGTGTTCCGCGTGACATTGCCCGCGATCATCGAGCTCTCGAATAATCGAGGAAATTAAATCGTAATTAACGGGGCCGGTGCTCCGAAAATCGTCCGACTGGATTTTCGTGACGCAATCGGCAATGATAGGAAATCGATTGCCTCAATTTGTCCGATTGAAACTATCCCGAGACTATGCTCGGAATTCCTATTAACCTTTCTCCGGTCTCCGTTCCATCCCCCTCTCGTAGCGGCGCGCCGCCACCCTGCGCTCGCCCATTGGTCGCGGCCGTTTCCACGGGTTCGTTGTATCCCCGTGTCCATCCCCACCGACGGAACCAGTTCGGGGTCTAGGCGGCGCGATATTTCATTTGGAATGCCGAGAGGGGAGAATCCTTAGGCCGATCCTTTAGGGTCCTCCCGCGTCTCTTCGTTACTTGCATTTATACACGTCGCTTTTACTTCTGCCCTCGGTCTCTTCTTCTTCTTGCTTCTTCTGCTGGTGTGCTGGTGCTGGTGCTGCTTTTTCCGCTGCCGGCCCTCATCCACCACTCAGCATCCCCTTCTTCCTCTTCGACCCCACGGAATGCCGGCGATTTTTTAAACAGCAACGCGCCCCACCACCTCGAGCATGATATTTCCTTCCGGGTGGAATTAGGCTTACCGGGTTGATTTATGCGCCACGCCTTCGGCCAAGATGATATCGCGATTAAACGCGAACACACCGGATTGAGAAATCGTTTCTTCGTGGGTGTTAACGTGATCTCCGGGCGAAACTAGTCGGCCGTTGAAGCAATCATTTTTCATCTCGGGTTACCGGCTCCAACGGAAGTTAGCCCGGCGATTTTAATCGAAAGTGGACGCCGATTCGAACGGCCGGTTTAATACGGTCCTGCTATCTTTGTTAAGCAGTCCGCGGGTTCCAATAAACGGTGCTGTTTCGAGTAATTCCCAATTAACACTTAGCCGACCGATCGGGTAGATCTACCATTTTGACTTGAGTAACGCTTCTTTCTCTATAGAGCTTCTTATTTCTATGGAGTCGTCTCACATGTTTCGAGAGATATCATACACTGAAAGAATATTAAAGTATATTACTGCTTTTTTGTTCCATATTTGAGTTATGTTATTTATCCTTAGTCATCTTTACTGTTCTTAATTTTCTGACTCTATTACCTATACTTTTTGAATAACCATTAAAAAATAATTATTATAAACTTTTAATTTCGAATTTTGTATAAGCAATGTGTGAAATCGTTGAACGAAATTGTTACCGTAAGATATAATTGATCGCATAAATAATTTTCGTACGTTTTTGATTTCAAATAGCGAATTTCAGTCCGTGCTACTTCAGAAAAATGCACGGTGGTCAGCGCAGTTTGGCTTTCCCGAGCGCGGTGGAAACTGTACAAGTCTCTGTGGCGCGTGCGGTCGACTAAGTGTTAACACTAAATCTACCAAGCACAAAACATATAAAAGTAAAACACCATAAAGAAGTGTGAAGATTGAATTTATTTAAACTTTGTACCGTTTCCATTAGAATATGTGCTTAATTGAAAATGTAAATTCAGTCATTTCCTATGAAATCGTTTTTCTAATTTCAATAATTGTAAAATAGAAAACCGGTCATATTGACCGTGGTAGGTTTAGTGTTAAACGACGTTTATTCAATTCAACATTAACCCTTAGCGGACGGGAATTATTTTTGGCATACTTTTTGATGGGTTGAATATATTTTCCTTGCGAAAAAGAAATTGTGTACTGAAGAGTTAAGTATATGGATTAAATGAAAGAAAACCTGTTATGTTCAGTACAAAAAAATTTGTTTGATACTTTTTGAGAGCAGTAATTTCTTTAAAAATTATTCGCAGTCGTAGAACGGTTAAAAAGCTTGGGCGATTGTCAGCAGACACGCGTCCGCAAAGGGTTAATCTGTCACACGGAATTCCACTACATATTTTTCTGTTCGCTTTTATTGCAGTATACGCAGACCACGATTGAGCCCCAGATTTGATAAGAAAAAGAGCAAGAATCCACTATCAGGTTGCAGCGAGGTTGTTCCTTGAGTTGAACGCTACTAAATTGCCAGAGAATTAATAATTTCGTGGGATTGGTTTAGCATGTCCAACAAGATTGAGAACCTGGTTACAATGTTGCCGACCATTTATAACGATGGACGTCAACGGTCTAACGTATTAATCGTCGAATGGCTCGGCTAGAAATCAGTTCGGATCGATCTTGGCGTGATATTTCAGCTGGAAGACAGTCTCGCTAGCCCCTCGAAGGCGTTCGCATTTATTACGAGCTTTATTCCGTCGAGCTTCCAGTGATCGGCTATAGAACCGGCGCAAACACAGCCAGCTAGCCCGCCTCGCTTTCATTCACGGCCCGGAAATCAATTATTCATGCAGGATTCCCTTCTCCGTATTCTCGACGGCCGCTTCTTCTTCCACGGCCGCGTTTCTCCATGGCACGATTGGATTCGAATCGCTGGGAAGCTGCGCGAAAAAATCAAAATACGACACAAGAGAAAGGTAGAAGCTACACGAGGGAGAATCGGTAATTAATATTCGATGAAAGGCCGCCGCCGCCGCCGTCGCTGTCCTCGCGCGTTCCCGAAACCCCAATTTACGATTCTCGCGATTATTTCCTCTGGAATGCATTCTTTCCTCGTAATTTGTACCGGCGAAAGGAAATTAGCTACGAACGTCAAGATGTAAATAATACTCTTAAAATTGATGGCTGGTGAGCTCGAGATCCGGGAAATGTACAGTATGCACCGAGAATGCTGATTATCTACCAGAGTGTCGGAAAACTTTCTAGGCTTTTCGAAGTTGCTGTTCTGCATCTTCTATTTTTACCACTTTTCTTTTATCGATGAAGGTTTGATTCGTCGTGTTATTCTGTTATCACCATCTGCTTCAAGTTGTAGCCCGTCTCTACCTTTCATTTATTTTTCTCAAAATTACATTAGAACTGCCAAGACGATCAAAATGATCTGCTACAAATGTTGCATGTGTTGTGTTCTTTTATTGTCTTAAGTACACTGAATTGTTTAATCACTGTATGCAATCACTACATGTATAGTACCTTGAAATACTGTCTCGGTCATCACCATCTGTTTCAAGTTGTAGCCTGTCTCTACTTTACATTTATTTTTCCCGAAATTACATTAGAACTGCCAAGACGATCAAAATGATCTGCTGCAAATGTTGCATGTGTTGTGTTCTTTTACTGTGTTAAGTACACTAAACTGCTTAACCACTGTATTCAATCACTGAATGTATTGTACTTTGAAATACTGTCTCGGTTATCACCATCTGTTTCAAGTTGTAGTCTGTCTCTACTTTTCATTCATTTTTGTGAAAATTAGAACTGCCGAGACGATCAAAATGATCTGCTACAAATGTTGCATGTGTTGTGTTCTTTTATTGTCTTAAGTACACTGAACTGTTTAACCACTGTATGCAATCACTACATGTATAGTACTTTGAAATACTGTCTCGGTCATCACCATCTGTTTCAAGTTGTAGTCTGTCTCTACTTTTCATTTATTTTTCTGAAAATTAGAACTGTCAAGACGATCAAAATCATCTGCTGCAAATGTTGCATGTGTTGTGTTCTTGTATCGTGTTAAGTACACTTAACTGCTTAACCACTGTATTCAATCACTACATGTATTGTACTTTGAAATACTGTCTCGGGCATCACCATCTGTTTCAAGATGTAGCCCGTCTCTACCTTTCATTTATTTTTCTCAAAATTATATTAAAACTGCCAAGACGATCAAAATGATCTGCTATAAATGTTGCATGTGTTGTGTTCTTGTATTGTGTGAGGTACACTTAACTGCTTAACCACTGTATTCAATCACTACATGTATTGCACTTTGTAATACTGACTCGGAGTCGCGTATATGAGTGACTTGTGCGGCTTCCGGAATATGTCTCGCGTTTTGTCGAATGGTCACGGTACATAGTGTAAGCTATTCCAGTGGCAGTACAGTATACAAGCACGAATTCTAATATTGCAATTTAATAACGAATATAACAGTATGCAATATTATATCGTAGATGCGCCTTTGTAGGAATTTCGTGAGCACGTTCATTTATTACGACACGTATTGAAACGAAAGTCACGTTTTGATAATTACGAATCTTGCGGAACATTTATTTAACGATTGTAGAAAGTGGAAACTGCTCACTTCGATATATTATAAAAGAACATTTAATAAATATTTCAAGATTGTCAGCAAAACCATTTTAATACGAAATGTATTATTGATACGAAATGTCCATTTCATACGAATTTCGACTGACGAAGTGCTCAGGTCCGACATAAAATGAATCACTTTTCAATAAATGAAATTAGCACCCAGAAAACATCTACACCAGCACTTTCTTCGCTGTCTTCTTTGATCGTTTCGCGTGTCGGAGTTTTGCGCGAATAGACAAAGGTTGCTCTCGCGAAAAGAGATGTAATCAGTAGTCGCCATTCGGTGGGGAAACGTCGCAGCAGCCCGAAACGTTTTCCCTGAATTGCACCGGGGGTGAGCAACGTTGCCTGCTGGAACATTCTTAGTATTCATTAACGACGTGAGGGTTTCTCCGAGGGTCCAGGGTCCGCTTTGTTCGCCCGGAGGGTTTCGGACACAGAAGAGCGGCGTTTGTACGTCAGAATAACGAATGACTTTGCTCGGTAATCCGTTCGGGCTCGTCCCTGCCAGTCGATGACAAGGCAATGCCAGAAAGACTCGACAAGGGATAGAGAGGCGAGAGAGAGAGAGAGAGAGAGAGAGAGAGAGAGAGAGAGAAGAGATGCCAGAAGAAGAGAGAGCTCTCACGGGTCATTGGTTTTCGCAAGAGTATTGGACTAACGCGCGGATTATTGTTGCGCACGTGTCGTTTCACGGACAAATTGCCTTCTAACGAATCTACTCGACTCGGCTGAACATGAGCGATCGAAGCTTTCGCCATTTGTCGTCGCCTTTCGGCTCTGATCCGACGAGAATTCGCGACCGATACGAATTGATGTTATTGTGTGTACATAGAATGGTTGCGAGTCGCCTTATACGTCTACAGCGGATCTTTATGTTAAATTAAAATTTTCTAGCTAAATTGCAACAAACTTGGGTGTAATAGAGATTGATTTTCTTTCTTAACATGTTTCTAAATTCTTATAATGCTTTTACCGTGTTCTTTAATTTCACCTATTCATTCCTGTCGTAAAATCTGCTGTTTACTTACAAGAATCAGTGAAAATCTAGTGGAAAATGTCGTCGATGTCGTCCCCGGAGGGTTAACACTTTCATCGCCATGTCACCCATTTTTTGGGTGACGGAATTATTTATACAGAATTGAAAATTAATTTTTACGTTGGTAGATTGAGTGTACAAAATTTCTTTACGATCTGAGGAATAGAAGAGGTTAAAAACAGTAATTAATATCACAAAACTAAACTTCTTAGTTTTTGTTTTATTAAATATATTGCTTCGATTTTGTGTAATTTTTATGACTGTAGAGTGGGCGATGAACGTGTTAAACATTCTCAAAAAAACCTCAGAAATATAACAGTACATTTGTAGTGCGTCACGTGACGTTCGGCGTGCGCGCGCGCTGCTCCGGTTTCTATCATTTCGTGGACAATCGCGCTCGTTTTCGGGTCCAGTCGACGAATCAATTAACCCGAATTCAACTGGTGTAACGATTCCGCAACGATGGCCGGAGATTTATCGCGTCCTCGGGCGAGCTGCAATTTTTCATTATTGATACATTGCCCGGGCAGCGCCGCGACAGAGTACAGGATGTTCCCTCCTCGGACAGGCCGCGCGCCCGTAGGATAGATTTCGGGATCGTGCACCCGTGTTGCTCCTTTTTCCCTGCGAACTCACAGCCCCGGGCATTAATCACGAAAGTTTTCAAGGTTGCGCCCGGATTTCTGGCAGTCGAACCCCCGGCGGCCAGAGGAATCCGTAAAACCTTCCACGGCTTCTAAAGACTGTTCTTTTCGCAGCTTCTCTGCATCGGCTCGGCTCTTGTCCCTTTGTATCCCATAGATATTACAATCTTTTTGTCATACAGGGTGTCCCAGTTAACTTGACCACCTTGAATATCTCGCTTAGTGTTAGTAATAGAAAATAACGTTATAGGACAATATTAACCTAACCGAAGCGGGAATATAATGATTCGGAAAAAACTTTTTTCAAGGTCATTTTTTTCTAGATATCAAGGTCATCCATTTTTTTTTTTAATGGAACTATATATTTTTTTATCGCGATGTAATAGTAGGGGTGAAGACCTCTTCAATGACATATTATAGAATGACCTTCGTGTGACCTTGGGTATGAAAAATCCAAAAAGCATTAGAGGTATTATCAGTGATTAATTTACTACACTAATTGGTTTGATTGAACTACTTGTATTTCAATAAATGTTCGAAATGATGACCTGGGCTGTCTGTAAACTTAAGTGGACACCTAAACTAATAGCTGCTTTCAAAATGGACTAAATAACGAGCTATTTTTTATTGATTTGCTAGAAGGGTTAGTTTACTAGGTAAAGTGTAAGATAGATTGATTAAAAATTACTATTGATCAAAATTGCGAAGAAAAAAATATAAAAAATATGCTTTATAAATATATTTACATGAATTTATTATTCTGTAACAATTGTTTCAGTATTTTCTAAATATTGAGTATTCAAATTCATAATTTTGAATATTGAACAACTATATCCAGCAATCGGCACCGAATTGCAAATCATGCTTCGAAAAACATTGTGTTCTAGCACATGTAAATTCTTTCTCTGGTATTATCGTTAGCTTTCACGTGTTCACTGTTTATTCTGATCGCTGTTGTGTATTGAGTGTATTGTGTAACGGCCGAACAATAAATAGCTAGCGATGCTCGAACTAGTGTTTGGTATTAGATTGTACGCTAAATCATCGCATTTGCGGTTATGTGAAAATCTTAGTTGATATTATTCGAATCGGTCAAAGTTACCGATAAATTGCTCGGAAGTGATTGTGCGTGGTCGGTACTATTATATAATCGAATGAATAATATTGTGGGTACTGTTAATGGAGTATTCTTCAACATTCCTTAATTTCCCAACGTTCTCGAAAGTTTGAGAAGTCCCACAATATTAAATGTAAAACAGTAATTACGAAGAAAGTGTAATTATAATAGCCCCTGAAGTTAAACTATTCAACTAAAACTCCTCCAAATGCACCCTATAAAACTGTCTGAATAATTGCTCTTCACTCTCCAACTCTCAAACTCCGACTGCGCTCTTCGATCGCTTCTAGTTCATTCATACCGGTGTACACGCCCACACACAGACACTCAGCCGCATAACGAGCCTCCGCTCGTCAGTAAAAGGTTCATGCAGCTTTCGGTAGTTTTTACTTATACGTAAACTTATACTTATATGCTTTTAATTACTACGGAACTTCCCTGAATATGATATTCGACGAACCATCGACGAGCACTGTGTAGGTAAGAATAATGCGGTAAGCAGGATGAATAATGTTCTACAATTTCTACGGATCAATCTACAAGCAGAGAGATCGAACAGAGATGTATTATATTTTCCAGGGGTGTGCGGGTACCCGAAATTTTGGGTACCCGAGCCTCGTGTCGATTCGGACAATGATCGGGTAGGGTCGGGTCGGGATCCCGAAAGTTTATAAACTTCGGGTACCCGCGATTTCGGGTGTTTGCTGTTTTATGATTTTTCAGTTCAATCTTTTATTTTCAATGGCAGGTTCAGAATGAGTTTTTTATTTTTAGTGTAATTGGTTATTAACCCTTTGCGGACGCGTGTCTGTTAACAGTCGCCCAAACAATTTTACCGTTCTGCGACTGTGAATAATTTTTAAAGCAGTTACTACTCCCGAAAAATATGAAACAAATTTTTACTGAACACAACACGTTTCCCTTCATTTAATTCGTACACCAAACTCCTCAGACCCATCAGAAAGTATGGTAAAAATAATCCCCGTCCACTAGGGGTTAAACTTCGCGAGTAAAAAAATGTTTTAGAATACATTATGTAAAAGAATGTACGTAAAGGACGTTTCTGTTTCTGGCTTCGTCCGCACACTGTTCGTATAAGAGCACTGTTTCGTAAGCAGTGTTTACTAAAAATCGAAATATTATTACCACCGATGATCGGACGTTTTAATATGCACAGAGTCACAGAGTTATTTATTGCTGATTTGACCGCAGACTTGCCCCACTTTAACTTCGAGTACCCGAATATAGTAAACTTTCGGGACCCCGACCCGACACGACACGACTACCATTTCGGGTACCCGAAGTTTATAAACTTTCGGGATCCCGACCCGACTCGAACCCGAAATTTCGAATACTCGCACACCCCTAATATTTTCTTTTATACTTGTATTGTTCTGTTTTCATTCACCGAATGAAAAATGAAGAACGGGCATGAAATCGTCCGGCGATAGCATAAAATTTCAATGGATTGTAATAATATGCCAAAGTGACGTCTGGCTCCGGCGCGGGACGGAAAACATGCGAAAACAACACATTTATCGAGCGATAAATACGTGTCCTCCATACCTGACCACCTGGTAATTTATAGTCGCTTATGCGAGGTCGAAATTAATTATCGACTCCCTTCCCAGTTCGAACTTACCAATTCATTTCGTGTGCGCGCGCGTAACTAATTTAAAGCCGCGATTGTTAATGGTCCACCGAAACACAATGTAATATTAATAACACTGATTCGAACCGCGTTGCCAGTGCGTCGCGTGCGCGCAGGTGTGGTCAATAATTCGAACACAAAATTCACGAATTTTACCAAGACGATCAATTGGGGTCTACACAAAGTTACCATTAAAAATGTATTTAAAAAAAAATTCAATGACAACTGCAATGAAGCTGAACATTGTCATCCGTACAACTACATAAACCGTCTACCGTCCGAGCGCTAAAGAAGCAATTACTGCAATGAACTTTGCAGTCCCGGTCTCGCGAACTAAATTAATTTGACGTTGCAGCACTTTCCCCCCAGTTCCACGCTAAGCTTGCAGAACATTTTCGTCGAATCGCAATACAGCCACCCAACAGTCCCGATTCTTCCGACTCCGCGCATCGTAGTTAACCCCTTGCCATACCATTTTCTTTACGGCTATAATAATTATGTAGGGAGTGTAGGGATGATACTGTACCAAATTACCGTACCGAATACCGCCGATTACTAGGATAATAGTAACGGTAACGACGCGACGATCTGTTAAAAACAATATTATTGATTGCGGTTTTCAGAACAGATAAAAAAGTACGACGTGAATGTTTCGAGACGAAAATTGTAAACCTCAGACGGAGATTAAGACATGAAAAAGTTGTGAAAAAGTTTAATTTATTGTACTAGTTGTGATTTTTGTGTTAAATTATATACATTCTTATATTTATCGTCTTTGATCCTACAATTATATCGTCTTCATCCCCAAAAATGTTACAGAGGAGGAAAGAAAATTTAGTTTTTTGCATGACTACATTTACTTCAATGTCTTAATATTGATTACACAAAAGTAAAATTTTATTTCGTCTGAAAAGAAAGGTGTAACTTTCATCTTTGTTAGACTTTAATTAAAATCTTCATCACGGTCCTGACTCGTCAAAATACGACAAGGGGTTAACCCGCCTCGGCGTTAACCGGATAAAGATACAAAAGGCTGAAAGTTGATCGAGCGTTCGATACCCGAGTCGGATCGATTTTCCCGCGTATTCGAGGAAGGCTTTCGCGCGTCTCGTCGTCGCGCCGCTCGGGCTTCTAGAGGCCGATGGACGGACTTTCTCGGGATCTTTTATCACGGCGTTTACACCGGAAAGGCCTCTCGGGGAAGGGCTTCTCGGAAGGTTGAATCTCGTACATGTGTTTCGGCCTCGTCGTATTCTCCGCTCGAACGAGCCTCTGGCTCACGCCGCCTCCTCCGTCTTCTCCACCAGGTACACTCTGCGCTCTCTCTCTCTCTCTCTCTCTCTCGTATGCTGCTCGCTCCGGATAGTGGTATCCTTCCAATTACCGGATGCAAATATTGCCGGGGACGTTGCCTGAAAAGGCTCCCCGTCCGCGCACTCGAAGGCTTTTCTCCGGCTCGTTCTATCCTCCCGGCGATTACGCGGCAATTAACCGATTCGCTCGATTTCGCGATCCATCGCCGTCCGGGGCTCGTTCGCTCGGTCTACTCGGTTGCTCGCTCGATCAGGGTCATTAGTCCGCGCGATTTATTCTTAGCGCGGCGTCATCGCGGCTCGAATTCTTGGCACGGCCGGCCGAGATGATAAAACTTTCGATCCGCTTTCGGCGCTGATAAATCTGTTATATCGGTTCTGGGAGGGAGAGAGAGAGAGAGAGAGAAAGAAAAAGATCGGTTCTCCCCGGACGACCCGTCCCGTCGCCTCGGGGATTTTCGACTCGGTCTCTCTACCCGCTCCCGCGACCCGTGCCAGTGTTTCGTAATGGGTTTCGGCGGCTTTCAGCGTTCCCGATTCAAATAATTCTGTGTATTCTTGCCGCACGGAAAGGTCGCAGCGCGGCAAGGCAAGGCCGTTTTGGTGCCGATCAACGGGACTTTTGTTCCTCTCCGCGGATAGAGAACCATTGTGCCCGAGCCGAGTTTTGTTCCCGACAGGTTTTTTTAATTACGAACGCATTGAAAAATCACGTTTCAGACCACCGTTTCGTCGATGTTCCAAACCACGCTGAATTCATTGCGTTTCCTGTTTGCGTGAGCGATGTGTTCAATAAAATATTGTGATCACAAAGACTGGCAGAGCGTTCTGGGATATTTCGCTCCCGGAACTTCTGCCGACATTATTTAATTCGTGTACTAACGTGTTGATGTGCACGCAAATTGAGCAGGTTGGTTGTAATGTTTATCGTACATGCAGATCATGATTACATCTTGAACGTTCTGAGTAAATTAAACTGGAATTACTGACTTATAAATGCTGCCGGGTATGTTCACTGTTGGTACTATGTATTTGTATTGGTGTATGAAATTGTGTGTGATATAAACAGACTAATAAAGAAAAGGGTAGGATTTTGCGTTTTTAAAAAACTTCCTTTTAGTTTGTATTACTTTCTCCAATAATATACATGACATTATAAAATCACAAAAGTAACCACCGAATCGTCGAGCTATTTTCTGTCACAGAACATAATAATGTCGTCTCATAGAACAAGTAGAAATTAATTTTTAAAAGCCCAGTACATGAAGACTTTTTGGAATAAATTAACAACGTAAGGTACAATTTTGTTTCTATTGGTTGTAGTATTTTTACAGTTTGATACATAATAAAATATGCAAAAAGAAGTTATCGTTGGAACAATGAGCCGTCTAAAAGCGAATCTCTTTAACACGTTTCCACCGGACGCTGCATATATGCGTTTCTAGACTCTTCAAACTCGAGTTTTAAAACAAATGATTCAATTTATCTTCAGATCTGTTATGTGGGATGTTTAGCCATTGTAATGTCACGCCTGTTCAGTGCTTAACGCTTAGCACTCGAATGGCGACTCTGAGGCGCCGCTACAAATGGTTACACCATTATTCAGAATATTGTTTACATGATTAAATTTGTTGAAATGTAATAAATTACTAAATATGATTTGCTGTTTCTAAATATGATCGAACCTTGCGCCGAAATCATAAAGTTTATTATATAAATTACTAAACATTTAAACATTGTATGAGGTACTATATCAGTTTCGTACGCATATAATGAAAAAAATTATGTACAATGGAAATATTCTAGGTTAGAAGAAATGTTTAATTTTTTAGTTGAAGTAGCTCCGAGTGCAAAGGGTTAATAGTGCCAGCTCACTTCTACCCAGTATCCACATTTCCAATTTTGCCAATGCGTGCTTTTAGTCTTAAGAAATCTTTATACAAGTTATATAGGGTGTTCCAGAAATAGTGAAAATCCTTGAAATGGCCGGTTCTTCAGGTTATTTAAAGTAACTTTTGCCTTTGCAAAAATGGCCGCCTCGAGTTTGTTTACGAGTTATTAACGGAAAGCATGGACCAATCAGAGTGTGGCTACAGCAGACAGATTTTGGTTCGGCCAACAGCAACGCCGCGCTCAGGGGAACCTGTCGCCGAGTCGGAATCCGTTCGCTATAGCCGCGCTTTGATTGGTACGTGTTTTTCGTTAATAACTCCTTAACAAATTCGTGGTTCAGACGGATCAAAAACAAATGAGGGCACAGGTTATGCAGTTTACTCCACAGAATTCCACGTTAAAGTCAAACTCCCCAACAATACTTCCGTATATATCGCCGAATTAACAGCCATTTACCAAGCCTTCAAAATAGCCCACGACAAAGGTCACAAAAAAACGTTAATACTCACTGACTCTCAAAGTGTAATAGCAACCTTAGAAAACTATCAATCAAATAACGAAACAGCAATCCAAATATACGAAATTCACCAAAAGATCCTAGAGAAAGGAAATAAAATCAAAATTATATAAATAGCGGCTAATTTCCACACTATAATCACTGAAGATAAATTACATTTAGAAGACCTGATAAGGGAAACCAAAAATAGACTGAAACTCCAATGGGAAGAGGAACGGAATCAAACGGCTACTAACCATATTAAAAATATCACTAACAAGTTTTTTTGTACCACAAAAATCGATCCCTGGCACATCGAGAAAAGAACAAGTGCACATCTCAAGAATTAAAATGGAACACTCGAGAATTACACACTTCCGCATAATCTCCAAAAACCCACTCCCCAAATGTGAGGAGTGCGATGATATAATAATTATAAAACACCTAATTCTTCAATGTAAGAAATATAATATGATCCGTAATAAATATCAACTCGAAACTACATTCAAGGACAATATAAAAGAGGGAAAAATACAGGATTTACTCGAGTTTGTTAACACTAGGTTTACGGAGCATTAAAAGTGATATTTTACATAACTATCTAAAAATAACAAGAATAAGTCTATCGAAGTTTTCAGCCATTTTTTAAAGAATATATACCCAAAGAAATAAATTTGTTAACTAATTTCTCATTGACATAAAATCTCAACAGCGCGGTCGCGCTGCTTGGGACTCAAACGGTTAAAATAACGTAATTACGCGTATCGTTAAGAATTCGTTTAGCACCGGTGGCATAGACGACGCCAACGTGTTAAGGCGTGTCTTCGAAGAACGATTTGTCGATTTTTCCCAGGTTCGCGGTCTATCGAGCAAATTTCGTAACGCTGTATCGCGAACAAAGAGCGCGATATTATCGCGCAGCGACGTGGGATCGCGGAGGAGCGCATAAAGATTTCCACAAACCAAGGTCTCCGACGCGGCGTCGGTGTTTGGAAAGTTTTCGATCCGGCGAATTTACTCGGCAGCGTCGAGTAAATGTTAGCCTGTGGTGTGCTGTAACCGTTACGAACTACCGGTTTCTCGCGTAATAACGCGGAACGAAGGTTTAACGTTATCGCGAATCGATCCTAAACAGCAACGGCGGCGCGTCGATCGGCGTCTCCGGTACGTGCCGTGTGCGGTTCTCTTATCGCGATGTCAAGTCCCGCGCGTAAGACGCGAAACCTTATTCGGATCGTAAAACTACTAACGATTCCGAGGACGGGGAACGATCCGCGTGCCCGTGAAAAATCGGCGAATAAAATTTTAATACTCGCTCCGCTGTCGGCGGGGTTCTCCTTATTCGCGAGTGAGCGAAAAAGAAAGAAAGAAAGAGAGACAGAGAGAAAGTATGCGAGTCTTTCATCCGGCGCCCGGCGGCGTGCACGGAATTCATATTGTGCCCGTTATTTTCGCGATACTCGTGTTCCCGGTAATGCTAACATTAGTTGAGACACGTATCAAAAGCGTTCTGTGTATCACGGTCGGCGAATCACCGTAGGAATCGTGCCGGGAAATCGTTGGAACGCGGCCAATCCACCGCGTCGGCCCTTTCAGAAGCGAATCCGTCGCGTGCTACGGAAATCGATAGACACTCCGTTCTTCCCGGGCCAAACATTGATTTCGTCTCATTCGTGTAATTTGCTTCGCCACGGGTAAACGCGCTGCTCCATGCCGCGCGTACGCGACGCGAGATACGCCTCATCGAACGCTTCCTCGATCTCCTCTCCTCCCTATGCAAAATTCTCTTCCTCTTTATGCTCGATCGTTCGCCTGTGCATCTAGAACAGAAACGAATATTGCATTCCCTTTCTATAGACACCGCCCCGCTCGGCCCTCCTGGCACGATTCTAGAGAATCGCTGGATGCGATTACGACCTATAGCCGTTGTTCTAAGTTACATAGTTATTTTAGAGAATAAACTGTCTGTCTAATATGTGGTAAAAATGCGTTCTATTTTTATAGCCGCTGGACGAAATGAAATATTTTGGAATGCGCTTATTGGAAATTCCTCGGATTACTGGCGTGCGAAAAATTCTCGGCCGTGACAGTTTATTAAAAATAGTAACGATGGTAACAAATGCTCGTTGGACTTCGACGAAAATCTATAATGAGAGTCGGTCTTATATTAGAAGAGTCAGTCTTATATTAACACTTAACCGACCGCACGCGCCACAGAGACCTGTACAGTTTCCACCGCGCTCGGGAAAGCCAAACTGCCGCTGTCCACCGCGCATTTTTCTGAAGTAGCACGGACTGAAATTCGCTATTTGAAATCAAAAACGTTCGAAAATTATTTATGTGATCATTTATATCTTACGGTAACAATTTCGTTCAACGATTTCACATATTGCTTATACAAAATTCGAAATTAAAAGTTTATAATAATTATTTTTTAATGGTTATTCAAAAAGTGTAGGTAATAGAGTCAGAAAATTAAGAACAGTAAAGATGACTAAGGAGCTTGGAAATGGGTAGATCTACCCGATCGGTCGGCTAAGTGTTAAGTGTCCCCTAAAAATGCACCGACAGCGAAGAATTGAAAAAAGAAATCCTTTTATTATTTCAAAAAGGTTCTAAATAGGTCAGTACAACTACCTATGGGGATACATAATCGAATTATCTTGTAGCCACTTCTAAAATATTAGATCGTCACATAAAGACGTTCGGTTATGCTCGCTGTCTCTTCTTATTCATTAACCCCTTGACGTACAAAGACGTTTCAGACACGTCATATATTTCTTATGGCATTGTGCACATTGAAGTAAAATATTACACAATATTAACAGTAAATATTACCAGCAACATGTTTGTTATCATCCCAGGAGCATATTAATTTTGAATTTATATGAAAATCGTTATTAAGCTTACACGAATGATAAGTTAAATAATAAATGCTAGCTCTGATCGCATCGAATTTCATTTAATTCGTATGTCAAGGGGTTAATAAATTATAGAACTACATTCGATCAATTGTATAATTCCTGATTGCAAATGGTTCCTTTTCCATCGCAGTTTTGAACATTTACATACAATGTGTGATAAATAAATCCTAAAAATTAGAACATATTTACATTTGCAACGGAGCTAATTTATATTACTATCTAAGGGTACGTGTCCATCTGAGAGTTTCTGTCGATAGTTGCTCTCGAGAGTACTCTCAATTTATGTGTCCATTTGAGAGTACTTCAGAAATTTTTTACTCTCGGAGATTGACATGACAGTCAACTCTCGGAAAGTCCTCTCGGGTATATGGCCATCTGAATTTCGTGCGTGTAGCTTTCAGATGAATCTTTATAGTTATTAGAATACTCGTGAACAGAATGGATGTGCTAAAGTTTGCTGCAATTGTTGCAATGTATTTAATAAGGGAAAAAGAAATATTCCAAAAAGAGAAAGTGCTGGATTAAACCATGGATAATGCGACGCAATAAACTAGGTGCATTTTCTACACTTATAGAAGAATTGCATATAGAAGATGCACGACAGTTTAGAAGTAAAATTATACAATTTCAATTCAATTTCGAATCACAGTTAAATGTTTGTGCTAATTCATTAAAAATATTATTTTTCTTATCACGATTCTTGTATTCCATAAAAATTCATTATTTTCGTACAACGTGATTAATTGTTACACTTCTATGTCAGACCGCTGTTTCCCGCTCATTATTGTATATATAAATATGTATACAATATAATATACATACGGTGGCTCACGAAAGTATTCGAACGCACTTTAAATTAGAATAACTTTTATAAAAATGGACCAAATATTTGAATTTTTCTTTAGCAACTACAAGCATTGATTTACTAAGTGGGATGCAAAAAAAAATGTTGAAAAAATTACAGTTGGTACGAATTACGTGAAAATATAAAAATGGCACTTTTTAAAACTTTTTTATTTCAGTTCGCAATGAAAATTTAAAATATGCGTTTTATAGATTTATGTTAGTTATGCATATGCCGAAAATTTCATCGAAATCGGTTGACGCAGAAAACAACGACACGCATCAAAAGACGTAAGAATCTGTGGATTTTAAGCAAAATCTGACCAAAAGTCGTGAAAAACTGCGATTTTTATCAGTTTGAACCGCTTCTAGCTCGTGTATATATTAATCGATTTCGATGAAATTTTTAACATGTGTATTACTAACATAGGTCTACAAGACCTATTTTAAACCTATTTTAAACTTTCATTACGGGCTGGAATAAAAAAGATTTAAAAAGTGCCATTGTTATTGTTTTATGTAATGCCTACTGCAATTTTTTCAAAATCTTTTTTACACGTCATTTAATAAATCAATGCTTCTAATTACGAAAGAAAATGTCAAGTTGAGTTGTGCAATTTTAAACAAATTATTCAGATTTAAAGAGCGTTCGAATACTTTCGTGAGCCACTGTATATGTGAAAACTATCTCGACAACGCTCAGCAATACGAATGGCGTTCGTATAGCTGACAGTTGCTCGCCGAAGGAAAAATTTAACGTGTCCATTAGCGTTTTTCATCTTTCTGTTCGCTCTCCGAGAGTTTTCCGTGGAGCTCTCCGATAGCCCTCTCAATACCGTGTACACTGCCAAATTTGACTCTCGAGAGTAACTCGCGAGTTTAAACTCTCAGATGGACACGTACCTTAATAGAAGAGAGGGAGTACGTTTGGACCGTAAAGGGTTAATGGATCTGAAAAGCTCTCGGTAGCTTTCGGAATTCCGTTTCGCACCTGGCGTGGAGGATCAAGCATTCTTGTTCGTTATCTTCGTCTAAACATCGTGGAAGCTTGTACCCGGAGACCGGTGTCCCGATAAATCCGCGTCCCCACCGGTAGAGCGTGTCGCACACCTATAGAGAGGGGGGGGGGGCAGAGTACTGTTACGACGAGATTCCATCGCGGCGGAGTTCGTCGACGCGAGCGAGCGTAATTTCACGGTGAAAAGTCGCTGGACAGGCGGAGGAACGGTGGAGAAGTTCGACCAGTCGGCTAGCTGGCCAGCCAAGCTCTCGTAGAAGGGGAAACGGAACTCGGCAAATGTCGGTCGTAACGACAAATCATAGAGCCGAGCCGGTGCTTATCCTCGGACTGGTCAGCCAGCGGGTCTGTGGCACACAGCCGCCGGCGTAAACGCGGTTCTTCGCACTCGTGGGTGGCACCCAGATCACACAGAGAAAGAGAGACTCTAACACCTAACTCGTGGCTGATCCGTGTCGCTGATCTCACCACGAACCGCGTGACTTAGTCAAAGCTTTGCAACATCTTAATAAGTCCCACGCTCGACATAATTTCATGTCATGCGGAATACATTAGCTAATTAAGTATTACCAGCTTGAAGCTGGCGATTCTACGTGTAACATCGAATTAAAAGTATGTATACGATTATGGCGGTGTTTAAGGTATGAAAAAATGGAAAAGGAGAAGGAAGCATTTCGTCCTAGGCCCGCTAGAGGACTCGTCAGTAAGGCTTTCTAGCGGACCCGTGCTTTAAACGCGGGATGTCGTAAGGATTTTTTTTTTTATGTTGTTCGGTGAGTTTGCAGTCGTACCTAGCAGTGATGGTATATAGTCTCGGTTTTTTCGCGCATGCGCGACTAAATGCAGGAACGTGCCGTATGTCTTATGTTTGTGGGGAAAGTAGGGGAGAACTGTTATTGGTGGGAAACCGGACAGAAGAGTGCAAGACGACACGACGAGACGACCGTACATCGAAATTTTGGTAAGTTAATGTTAATATATTCGATTTCATAATGGCAACTAGTATTGGAGAAGGAGCTACTTGTCAATTTATATTTGAAAATCGAAAAAAAATTTGCGAAACTATGCGGGGTGACCAAAGTACCCCATTTTAGCCCAACTTTGTACTTTACTGACGCTAAAATCGTCGCGCATGCGTGAGAAAACCGAGACCATATACCATCACTGGTACCTAGGGGCAGAGAAAAGCTCCTTTACCGACTACAAATGATTTAGTAATTATTAGTAGTATTACCAGCTTCAGGCATGTGGGAATAAGATGAGTTTGAGACATGGGAAAATTTGCAAAAACCAAAAGACATGAACAAAAACGCGGGATGTCGTAAGGACAATTTAGGACGGTATATATACAAACAGAGGAAGATTCAGGTAGTAGCGAGAAAGGTGGTGCGGTAGTGTCCCTTCTGTTGACGAGCACAGGAAGTAGCCGCCACATTACCCCCTTGCCAGTTGTCAACGACACCTGGACAAATTTCGCTCTAATTACGCTGATCTCCGCCGGAATCCAAGAAGGTCGCTGGAATATGTGCTGCCAGTGTGCCCGCCAGTGATGCTGCCGAATCAAAAAAGTTGAGTAGCTCCCTAAGCCGCTTGTAGGACTCATACAGTCGCACAAACAATGGAAGAATGTCGCAAAAATGTAGATGCGAAAACGTCGCACAAATTTAGGTGCGAAAACGTTAAACCATATAATGCTGCGAAAATGACGTCAGAAGCGCATAGTAGGGAGAAGTCCTCGCTGTTGGTCGGGCAGTAGTTGAGGCAAGGCTAGAGTAGTCACCTTCCAGTCCTCCCGACGTTGTCCGTGGTTTGTTGATGTTGTTGTCTTCTCCTGCTCAGAAGGTAGCGTTGTTGTTCGTACGTCGGGGTCACCAATTATGGCGGCGATTTGGCGGTGAAAAGATGGAAAAAGGAGAAGGAAGCGACTCGTCACAGTAAGGCTATCTAGCGGACCCGTGCCTTAGACGTGGGATGTCGTATGGGCAATTTAGGAGGGTATATACACAAACAGAGGAAGATTCAGGTAGTAGCGGGAAAGGTGTTGTCGTACTGTCCCTCTGTTGACGAGTACAGGAAGTAGCCGCCACACGATTTTGAAAATTTACCTCACCCATTTAATAATCGCTCGAGTACAACGTCGGTTTTCTCCACTGATGCTCGATCAGAGCCGGCACAATGGATCGCAACAATTTTAATTATTAATCAACCAGTTCTGCAATATGCAACTTTCACTGACATTCATTAGTCCCACCGAGAGTCCATCTTCTTCTAATGCGGCCAGTTCGTCACGGAGATGGTTTTCAAGGATAAGATCGTGTATTCCACGGAGAATCGTTATCGCGGCTCGTTTCACCGCCTGGAGGATTTCAAGATTTGTTCAGCTCCGCCGGCGGATGGGTTATCAGGGTTAGGAAAAATTCCGAGGTGCGCCTAGCACGCAAGCAAATTGCTCGAAAATTTGGCGAGGAGGAGAAAAGTTGGAAGAATGTTGATGATTAACTGGCCGATGCTCAGAGTGTGGGAGCATCCGCGTTCAGTGGCTGGAGAACGGGAAGGCGAAGAGAATCAGCCGACCATTCCAGGCATACTTTACGTCCGGCTTGATTTGCGACGAGCCCACGATATTAATAGCTGATTCGAGGCGGGAATTGGAGCGAGCATTGCTAGCCTGCCGGTTGGATCGCGCTTGGCCGTGTACTCTAGCACGCTGTCCTCCCCAGTTGGTTTGCTCCCTGCCAGCTCGTGTCATTCCTTTACTTGTTTACGTCGCCCTTTTCCACGCCGGGCACGCCGCTCTTCATTGTTTAGCGATGCCATCTGCAAATCGCTCATTTGCACCTGCGCTGCAAACCCCTGCTCTCCTCCAGAACACTGTTCATGTAGTCGACTCGACAATTCTACGATACACCATCAGTTTTTCTAGGTTCATGTTGTTCATCGAATCGTTCTTTATTCGAACTACCTTCGTTAGCTCCTCGAACTTGATACGGAACTCTATAGTTTGTTCATCTGACAAGGACATGGGGTCTCAGATTTTCTCGAAACTTTGCATATTGGTAGATTTCGTTCTCCTGTTTATGAAAATGTAGCATTTTAGGCGTCGATACTCAACAACTTTTGAGATACGTTAAGATTGATGATGTTAGTGTTTCTTTCATATTATGTTCCTTTTCAATAAAATTTTTATATTTTGTTTCTTATAGATATTATGAATGTATTTTTCATGTACAAAATACAATTAATTAAAATAGATAAACTAAACAGAAAAAAAAGGAAAAAAAGGAAAAAGGGATTTGAACACTGGCCTTCCCGGTAATGAATCTAGTACGTTACCATCACGGAGTTTGACACTTGACAAAAACTTCAACCAAAACTGTACTTAACGGCTTAACGGGTATAATGAAATTGAAATTGTAAATATCTCAAAAATTATTGAGTATCGATGCCTATAATGCTATATTTTCACGAACAGGAGAACGAAATCTACCAGTATGCAAAGTTTCGACAAAATCTAAGACCCGATGACCGCGTCTTCTCCTTGTGAGTCTGTTAGATTCCGTAGCCAAACCTTGATAATGTACTACGGCAGTGGTGGGCACGGGTGGAGCCCCTTAAATGCCAGCTTCACCCACCAACCTCTCTTTCATGCAGCGCGCACGTTCGTTGCGTACGCTTGTCTCGTGTCTTCGTTGCTCCATTGTTTCGCGCTTGCTGGAAGGGGACAGAGGGCGCTACAGTGTGGACGGTTTTGCCTCAATTGAGGCAAAATTGCTCCTTCAGTTATATGTGTGGGATTAGGACCCCCCAGATCCTACATATGACTCATTGCTGTTGAAATCTTGATTTCAGTTGTTCAGGCAATAGCTGCAATACGTTTCACTGCTGTACAAACTTCATGTTAGTTAAAGTGATGAACAAGTTGAAAGTATTGCAGTGTTCGATCTGTAAACTGTCTAATGTAGAACTCCATTTATATAAACCTGTCGGAAGACAAATCGGTTCACCTAATCGGGCGGTTCATATAATAGGAGTCCACCTATCTCTGACTACTGAGTATAGTTACCCTTTCATTTAATAGGAGTATGCTTTAATATAAGAGGATTTCACTGAGTTAGAATTCGGCTAGCCGCGGACTGCTCAAATTTAGTTCATCTAAATGGAGTTCAACTGTTTCCATAGATTGAAAGTTTTAGCTCTGAAATCTGAACTTCGGTGGATATAAATGTACATCAACGGATGCAAAGCTATTAAAACAATATCATCCTTATCTCCTCATTGCGCAAAACTTCTCAACACCAATTTTAATAAATTTATTGTAACAAAAGATCAACTCTCCAGAACAATATTCTGGAACTCTGTTCGAGATCTAGAAACGTCTTCCAACAGGCGAGTATCATTTCCCGGCGCCAATAATTTTTCCGCCCGTTTAATTGAAACACTGCGGGAGTTGTGTTCGAACTTGTTAGCTGGTTCGAACTGCTCGTTATTTTCTTGAAAGTGTAGCACACGTCACCCGGATCCTTCAGGTGCACGCACACCCGGTTGCATCGGTTCGCATTTATTCAGCGGTTGGCTACTTCGCCCCTTCGTTACGTCGCTCTCCAGCCCCTTCTAGTTGCATCGCATTGCACTTCATTGCTCTGCACTAACCAGTGTTACCGGCACGCTTGGTCCTTCTCCCTTTCCGTTAACGACCACCGTGTCGCCCCCTCAAAAGCGCCGTTTCTCACCCTTCGAGGTTGCATTCGAAGTGAAATCGAGCACGCCTTTCGCCACGCCCGAGCTTCGAAACGTCCTTACCGTATTCCCCGCGCTCCAACCTCGCTTCCTTTTTATTCTGTTAACGACTCTGACTCCGGACGGCTTCGTTATTCCACCCCTTCGTGATCTCGTACTAGCGACGCGCGAATAAGAAATTGATTTCCCCGAAGTTCCATGCAAGAATGAAGTTTAAGTAATAAGATAAACGCGTTTTAGCGTGCGACCCGAGTATCGCTCGGTTCCCGCTGGATCTCGGATCCCCTGCGCATACGATTCTTCAGCACTTACGAAAATGAACGGGCGAAATTGTGCCGGTACGCGAGCAACGTTAACGCGATGATTCCGTAATATCTGCAGGAGCAGGTAGGAGAAGGACGAGGAGGAAGAGATTCAGCTCTCCCAACACAGTCGCCGGTGGTTTCCGTTCGGAGCGGCGAAATTACCGGGGAACAACGTAGACACGGGTAAACTGCATCTGCGGTTTTACGGAATTGCTCGTGGATCATTCGTGCAATGAAAAGTTCCAGCTGTAATCCCGTGCGAATCCTAATGCTTATTTGCGACAAATTGAGCGGCCACCGTGCATTTCCGCGCGCGGTTTTAACAGCGACGACGCATGATGGGTAGAGACGACTTGAGGGCGATCAGAAACCAATTTTCGAAACAGCATAACTTTTTTAAAATTACACGAAGGGACTTGGGCGTTCTTGACAAGTTAGAGGGATTAGTTTATTAGAGGGATTAGCTAGCATTTTTTTTTGTAAGTAGAAAATATTAGAAAAAAATTATAGAGGAATAAGTAATACTGTTCTTTATACGCAACAAATTGACATATGCATTTTTGTTGTATTTACATTATTTTGGTAGAAACGATGGTGACGTCCAATTTTTTAAATGGAATGCTATATATTTTTTATATCGTATGAAAGCCTTTGTCAAGACGAATTCATCCATCTACTAGACGATGACCTTCAAGGTCATGCAAGGTCAGAAATGGAAGAAATGGAAGAAACAATTTGAATATTGCGTACCAATGTGTTTACAAGTATTCTTTATTAATGAGGCTACAACAAATGTTCAAAATGGCTTCCTTGCGCATGAATACACATTTCGGCTCTGTTAATTACGTTTTTGGTATCTTCTTTTAATGTGGTCCGAGTTATTAGTCCGCATGCTTGTGTTATTTTGTTTTTCAAGTCGTTTATATCGCTGTGCGGCATTTTAGGATGTTATGGGTTGAGCCAACTGAAATACCACAAGCGGAAGCTACTTTTCGAATTTTCTTCAAAATGCAACAGGACTTCTAACTTTTTATCTTCTGAAATAAGAAATTTCCCGTTGTGACAATTATTTTCTACGGACCCTGTTTCCTCAAAACGCTTTACAAGCAAAACAAACTGATTTTCATTTAGTTGCACTCTTTCCGGATATTCTTCTAAGTATTTCAATTTACTTTGTCTTTTATCTCTGTTGCACTGATATTAAATGTGTACCATATCCCTCTTCTCGTCTACCGAATAACGATACATTGCTATACGATATTACTGATCGGTTTAGGGAGTAGTACTGAAATTGTCTCGTTAAAAATTCACTAATTTATACAAAGCAAACGCAAAGTTACAGTTTTTTGATCACCGTCAAGTCTCACTGTGCGTCGGCGAAAGAGAGAGAGAGAGAGTGTGTGTGTGAGAGAGAGAGAGAGAGAGAGAGAGAGAGAGAGAGAAGATGTACAGAGACCAAGGGAGGGGGAGAGCTAGAGAAAACAGTGTACAAAGATGACGTTAACGATTTCTAAACGAGTAACAAGTTCTCTCGGCGTTCGAGTGGGAATTTCGCTCGGTGGGGATCGCTGGAATTGAAGCGAACGCGGTATATCCGCGTCGAAATGTAGTCGGTAACGCTCTTATCGGCCCGACGACTTCGTAATCGTCGAGTCGAGGAGTTCAAGGTCTTGGAAGAGGATTGCCAAGTGGTCGTACGTACCACTTCCCGACGCCAGGATCGTAGCTTCCGGCGGAAATGACGTTAAGCCGAGGGCTGCTGGTCGACATTGGAAATCGATCGTTGCGCTGACGGCTAAACCCTAGACAAGACTCGACGCGACTCGATCGTCCAATTCCTCGGCGAACGACGACATCCGGACGCTTAGACACCGCTCTCTGTTACATTGTTTCTCGGATTGACGCCTCCCGCCTCCATTTTACGCGTGATCGACGACCCCGTGATATTCTTTGATGCGATCCGGACTCGGAACTTCGCTCGCGGTAATGCTCACGGGTCGATCGTTCACCAAACTACAACACGATTCCGAATCCATTCGCTCGCTGATCGGGAAAACGGATTGCCCCGTTATTTGTCCACGAACAGATTTACTGATCAGCTTCGCCCGAACTTCGTCCTTCTCTCAAGCATTCTGTACTATATTCTATCCTAATATCAACAGTGCCAATTTCTAACACATTTTAGAGTTTTGTAGCTGCATGCTTTTCTCGTACGATACATTAATAGACTGCGGATTTTTACGAAAAATAAAAATTGTCCGCATTCTTTTATTAATCGTTTAACACTCGGTTTACGGGACTTGTCAAAATGACGGGTTCTAATATATTTAATTTGCGTTTGTTGAAATTTTAAAGTTGCAACCGTGAGGAATTATTCAATCAATTTGTTTCTTTGGGTGTATATATTTAGTAAAATATAGTGGGTAAAACTTTGGATAGACACATTTTTATTATTATTGTAAAGTAATGTGAAACAGTCACCTATGGTGTTCCGCATACCACGGTATTTTGAAATTCTTTAAATGTTTTCATGGTGCAAGAAGGTAACAAAAGTAATTGCTGTGGTAAATTTTATTCACTAATATTTTTGATTTTATGAATTAATCGTATTTATACATTAAAAAATCTTAAAGAGAGTATGAGGATTTTTCCACGTCTGAGATAACTTTGTTCATTCGCTATCGTCAATTAACAACTTTCACTGTTACATTTTATCAAATATTCTGTTCTCTTGTAAAATATGAAAAAGATACTTTCACAGACCTTCTAGATAGTGCAAGGAAGGTTAAACACATCATTCGACGGAACTCGATCTGAAATCGCCAGTCTCTCGGATTTGTTAGCAAAAGTTCCGTGTAAAACCGACCCATAGAACGCGAGCCGGCATCAATCATCGAAAAAAGGAAAGAACAGTAGAACTCGTAACACGTGTTGTTGCGTAACAAAGTAATTTCACAGTAGGCTCTGGGAGAGGCGGCCAGGCTCGTAGTCACCGGCGTTCCCACCCAATTAGTCTTCCGTCGGATTAATCCGGTTCGATCGCGTCTCCTCGGAACTCGCGCGCGGTGCTTGCGTGAAATTGACTCACGATGACGAGGGACGGTTTCCAGATCGGAATATCGCGTCGTCTCCGTGGACTGGAATCAATAGGGTATTCTGTGATCCTATTCTGTCCGGGACAGGGCGCTGGTACTGTGTCCCTGTGTGGATGACGGGAGGAGGATCCTTCGTGTGCGTTGTCTCGCGTATGTGTGTGTAGTGTGTACACGGCAAGCATCGCGTCGGTGTCGTCGACTCGAGTTATCGGCCGACGATAATGGAGGCACATTATCTCTTGTTACTTTACCACGGTTGTTATTCGCCCTCGTGTATGTGGGTCACTCATTGTTCCTCGTCCCCGCGTTTCCACCTTGTCCATTCCGCCGATGTTCCCTCGCATCCGAGCTCTCCGACCCCCTAGGCTGTGTGCGCCCCACAACACACGCAGTTCGCGTCTACTTTCTACATTCCCCCGTGTTCCTTTCCTCTGTCCGTCTCTTTCTCGATCGCGTCTATCGCGCTATCGGCCAAGTTTCGTGGCCCGTTTAGATGCGGTTTAGCTTAGGTATATATTTAGCTGCATTTGTGGAGCGGATGCTGTCGTTGGCCCGAGTCCAGCGCCGGTCGCGAGGATTGCACAGAACGGCTGTAGAGACCGGCCCTCTCTCCGCACCTTTCTTCGTTCCACCTTCCGTTTCCCTTTGTCACGTACCTCGCGGCACACAGGCTCCCGTGCCCCATAGCTTCGACGTTCCCGTAACTCTTGTCGCCCTACGATCCTCCACCCTACCTGGTTCCACGCGCGTTCCGCGTCTATTGTACACCGTCTCTCTACCCACACGACGATGAAACTTAAGTGGTAACGGACGGAGATAATGCTTTTATCCGCTGTGCACGTGTCCGCCTTTTCCGCCCGTGCCTCGGACACCCGAGGATTTTCGTCACGGAGTCTGCGCCACGATGATGGACAACGTAGACTGTCGCTATCGCTGCCACGGCATACGAGAAACCCCGATCGGTCAACGTTTCTTTGCCTTAGCGGTTTATCTGCTGCGCGATTTCGACCTGGTCGGGTGTTGTTCGAGGTGCTGCTAACTGGATTACAGTGGATCATGTTTTACGGTAGAACTTCTTTCATTGCAAGGGATGCTCCGTACATATTGTGGGATTGGAAAGTTTGGCAAAGAACAAGCTTCGACGTAACGTTTTTATTTAACAAAACTTATAACTAAACTAATCGGATAATCTAATGCTCTTCGCCAGTGGTGGGCACGGATGGAGCCCAGGAGGCAGTGATGCCAGAATCGTAGAACCGAGGAACTTGCCCCTCCGGTAGATCCTCCGGCTGGACCCCCCACTCTGACGTACCGTCGTCGCCTTACGTTGTTTCTTACTGCGCAAGCGCTACACACAAGCGTACCTCGACGCCGTCGAGTCGAATAGGCAGCTCACACGGACAGACTAGAGGTACGCTTGTGTGTAGCGCGTGCGCAGTAAGAAACAACGTAAGGCGACGACGGTACGTCAGAGTGGGGGGTCCAGCCGGAGGATCCACCGGAGGGGCAAGTTCCTCGGTTCCACGATTCTGGCATCACTGCCAGGAGGTATAAGCTGGAATGGGAATATTTCAAGCACTATAATTCTGGCCCGAGACGGAGGTGGCGTTGTTGTTCCCTATCACGTGATGGGGGCGCATGCGCATTGATGCGCACATACGGAACGAAGTGAAGCCACGCCAAGCCAAGCTCATGCCGGTACCAATATTGTTCACAAGATTTTTCATTATATTTTAAGTATGTATATAAAATATGTAAACGAAAATAGGTTTATAATAAACATTTAATTTTATTTGAAGCTGTAGAAATTTCTACCCTTTTCATTTGAAACATTAATTGTACGCGTGTACATTAAAGCACATATAGCTAAGGTAGATAGAGTTGTGTGAGTCACGCGAGTATCTATGTATAAGTGAGTAGCGTTTATATCTATATATACTGTCATTAGTTCCGGCCCGAGACACAGAGAGCGCTGCAATAATGTACAAATTTTTAACACGCCAGCTTACACCCCCTGGTGGAGCCCCTCAAACACCTGCTTCTCCCACCAACCTCTCTTTCATGCAGCGCGCACGTTCGTTGCGTACGCTAATGTCTCGTGTCTTTGTTGCCCCATTTGTACCGCGCTTGCTGGAAGGGGACAGAGGGCGCTACGGTGTGGACGGTTTTGCCTCAATTGAGGCAAAATTGCCCATCCCTGCTCTACGCGGTACGACTTTATCTCGCACGGTATATACAGTGGCGTGCAAAAGTATCCGGGCGCCCTTTAAATACGAATAACCTTTTCAAAGTTAGTTCAAACGGCTTGAGTTTTTTTTGAGATATTAGAGGGATTAGTTTACTCGGTAGCGTGTAAATAATTATTTATACAAATTGCTAATGGTCGAAATTTTGAAGGAAAAAGTAAGTCATGATTTTCAACTTTTTTATCAGTGCCTGTAATGAAAATTTAAAATATACCTTTTGTAGATCTCCATAGGTTATATACATGCGCAAAATTTCATCGAAGTCGGTTAATGTTGTTATAAGCTACGAATATTGCAAGATGGGAGCTTATGGGTGAAAGTCGCAGATTTTCGGTCTTTCCAGGAAATTTTGTCCTTATGTAATCACCTTTAAATGTTTGTAACTCGTAACGACGTTAACCGATTTCGATGACACTTTCTACATGTACATAACTTACTTAGACCTGTAAAACGCATCTTTTAAATTTTTGTTACAGTCAAGTACGAAAATCGGGTACCTTGGTCGCCCCGCTAATTTCACAAAATTTATTATGATTTGATTTTGTTCAGTTCACCGAATTGACACCTTTCTGTAGCTCCTTTTCCAATATTAGCAGTCATTATTTAATTAAATATTAACTTACCTGAAATTCTCGCAGCCCGCTCTTCTTTCGCGCTTCGTGTCGTAACGGTCGTAACGGACTCCGCTAGACGTTCCTGCTAATAATGGTCCCCCACTACTTTCGCCCCAATAGTACCCCACAAACTTCGGACGTAGCTTCGGTGCTGCCGAAACTCGCGCACGCGCGTGAAAAGCGCCAGTATTCCCATCACTGATTATGGTAGCTATCGCGTGATTGGTTACCTCTTTCATTGCACAACCTCGATTTTTGCAGGCTTTTTTAGTCCAGATGCGTGTAATTAGCGAGGTTCTTTTTTTATTATAGAAAATCTCAAAAGAGATTTATTTCAACAATATACAGTATTCATTGTAAGAAACAAGGGGCATTTTTACAGAACAAGAATAAACGAGCTAGCTTCGAACGTATCAGCTGTGTCATGATTCTGTTTTACAGTAGGTTATACAATTCGCGATCCCTCATCTTTTCACGTTTTCACTGAAATATATGTACACACTTTGAACTGTAGAACCGTTTGTCGAGAATCTACAGTATAAAATCTTGTCACCGCAGGCTATAAGTGCACTCGACGTAAAAACGACATCAATGATCGTCGCTTAGCAGGACTGTAGAGATTTACGTCCCCACATTTGGCAACCAGACATTTTCCTTCACCGGAGAAATTGCTATGCTTAAAACAACTGACAGTTTCTAGACTTTTAGCTCGTAAATCGTCGTGCAACTGCGACTTTCACTTTCTCACTTTGGTGGCAAGCATTTTCTCACGTCTTAATATTCGCATTCTACAAATCTCTTAATCAGCTTTTCCATGGACAGCCAGTTCTTCCAGTACCGTATCGCAAACGAGGAATGCGAGATTGTGTCAAGTGGCTTACACGCGTGGTCCGAGTGTAGCTGCTTGCTTGAGGTGACGTTGAAAAAGGAGGAACATGAATATCGGTAATATCCACTTACATCATACTTGAATATGTAGACAGCTACCTTTGAGTATGACCGAGTCCATAAATATTACCAAGAGTCTTAAATAAAAATGCGATTGAGCGATGAACGGAAAGAGGACAAACTCTTGTAGAATCTTAGGAAAAAGGAGTGCGCTCCGGCCACATCGGGAATCGAACCCCGGTCTCACGATTTCTAGCTGATCAGTTCCTGCACACACCCACGGAACCCTCTGACTTTTCCCAATCTGCATACGGCATTTGGTCTGGGGGTCCTGATCCAGCAATCTTATCTATCGGATCTGAAGATAAATATTCGTTTAACACTGGGTTTACGGAGCACTAAAAGTGTCAAATTGTACATTACAAGAATTATTTAATAAATTTATTCCTTGGGTATTGTAAGGAAAAGCCGTAAGAAAAACGATTTATTTAATATATTGTCTTTAATATCGTTTCGTTAATATTGTTTCTGCCACACGTCGATTGTGAACATTGGTTATCCGTGTGCCGAAATATATTAAATAAATCGTTTTTCTTACGGCTTTTCCTTACAGCATATATCACAAAAATTTGACTAGACACCATTCCTCACGGATGTATCTTTACAATCTCAATGATCTTGAATGAAAAATATTAGAACGCGTCATTCGGACGCCTTCCATAAACCTAGGGTTAATTTAGATGGAAAGTGCAGCAAAATTGATACACTTGCAGCACTATCTTTCACTTACAATTAGAATGCATGCGACTAGGTGAAAGGGTATATGTCTCGAAGCTTCTTCCAAACTTGAATCGATAAATCCTCGAGCTCGAGCAGACGCTGCAAGGATTGCATCCCCATCAGCGTCTTCGACTTCCGTGCGCCGGTGATCGTCGCATATCCGAGGTCAATCAACATGGCTGCGCGTGCCAAATCATGGTCCCCGTTTGTTCGCGTTCAGCGTTTCAAACGGAATCAAAGCGGAGAGATCAAAGTTAGGGGATTCAGCCGCGCGAGATCGGTCATTTGAACACGGGGAACGCGACGAGTCGCATTCATGCACCCGTATGGCTCCGTAACCAGCTGGAATTGGACTCGCAGGCTCGACTATACTCGTTCCATTAGCGATTGCAGTTTTATTAATTCGCCTGTAATCCCCGTGCAGGCGGTGCGGCGGCGACACGTTCGCTTTGCCGATAACACCGGGTACTGTGAGTTTATCTCCCTATCTCGGTGCATCGATACCACCGTCCCCGGCCGACGAGCATCTTATCGGCATTGGGAACTGGTTCTGCGACGCCTGGGTCCTCGATCCTCTGTCAGACGGTTTCCAAGATACAGAAATCGGCGTGCAATCGTGCAGCAATGGCCGCGTTTCGTAATCGGCTGGCATACATCATGAGCCCGCTGGAGAAGCAGCGTCGTCATCGTTTGCTTATAACGTATCAGAAAGGGTACTTCGAGTTAAAATTCTTATACAGTAAGTCCGCGATCTAAGTCTAACGGAACATCGCGATCTATGTCCCTTCGTCTACTCCTTCCACTGCGGGGTATCCCCGGAGGGGCCAAGAAGCTCGAGCTGCCTCGGTCGCCGAGCAGTGTAAACATGCCGCGTAATTTGATCCTGGGTCGGTGTGAATCACTAATAATCCAATTACAAAACTTATTTATTTTTCATTATTTTTTTACGGAACTTTCACCAACTTATTTATGGCATTTTTCTGATTAAAATGACACTAAACACTAAATAATTTCAACTGTATTTAGTGCTTTAATTTACGATATTTCCTTTTCTACGTTCGGCGCGATCGACGCGGCCACACAAGAATAGTTTCCCGTCTCGATCTAAGTCCCGGCATACATCATGAGCCCGCTGGAGAAGCAGCGTCGTCATCGTTTGCTTATAACGTATCAGAAAGGGTACTTCGAGTTAAAATTCTTATACAGTAAGTCCGCGATCTAAGTCCAACGGAACATTGCGATCTATGTCCCCTCGTCTACTCCTTCCACTGCGGGGTATCCCCGGAGGGGCCACGAAGCTCGAGCTGCCTCGGTCGCCGAGCAGTGTAAACATGCCGCGTAATTTGATCCTGGGTCGGTGTGAATCACTAATAATCCAATTACAAAACTTATTTATTTTTCATTATTTTTTTACGGAACTTTCACCAACTTATTTATGGCATTTTTCTGATTAAAATGACACTAAACACTAAATAATTTCAACTGTATTTAGTGCTTTAATTTACGATATTTCCTTTTCTACGTTCGGCGTGATCGCCGCGGCCACACAAGAATAGTTTCCCGTCTCGATCTAAGTCCCGGCATACATCATGAGCCCGCTGGAGAAGCAGCGTCGTCATCGTTTGCTTATAACGTATCAGAAAGGGTACTTCGAGTTAAAATTCTTATACAGTATGTCCGCGATCTAAGTCCAACGGAACATTGCGATCTATGTCCCCTCGTCTACTCCTTCCACTGCGGGGTATCCCCGGAGGGGCCACGAAGCTCGAGCTGCCTCGGTCGCCGAGCAGTGTAAACATGCCGCGTAATTTGATCCTGGGTCGGGTATATCGGTGTGAATCACTACTAACCCAATTACAAAACTTATTTATTTTTCATTATTTTTTTACGAAACTTTCACCAACTTATTTATGACATTTTTCTGATTAAAATAACACTAAACACTAAATAATTTCAACTGTATTTAGTGGTTTAATTTACGATATGCACTGTGACTTTCGAACGTAGACGAGGATAGCGGTTCGTGTTTACATGCTGTCCTTTTCTACGTCCGGCGCGGTCGACGCGGCAACAAAAGAATAGTTTCCCGTCTCGATCTAAGTCCCGGCAGAGAACCGAAGAAGAACTTAGATCGCGGACTTACTGTATCATTAAAGAGATAATCTATATTTTCGGTAAAGACTATCTTGATCTTCTCTTTTCACGAATCCCTAAATTTACATTAGCAATTAGAAGTACCCCCTAGGACTTTTGCAGACAATTTTTTTAGACGCGTCCTATGAAAGGAAGAATTACCCAGAGATCCAAATCAAGAGAAGGGAACAAACCTATTGTTCTCACAACGTAAGGGAATACCACCTCATCCACGTAAATTGCGTAAACCCGACGCAACGCTTAGAGACGAGCCACAAAAGCTTGAAATCTAATTTTGTCCCCGAACCTGCTTCGCCGACGCGGTCTTCAAGTCGCTCGCAGCTTCGGCGTCCCATTCTTCTCGTTTTTATTTTTTCCGAGCTTCATCGAGGGTTTCGAGGGGGAGTAATGGAGGAAGAGAGACGGCCGAGCAGGAGGGAAAAAGGGAATGAGCTGCGACGAAAGAGAGGAGAGAGAGCTGCGTTTCTGGTTGACCATGAGTATAGTCGGCCATAATCTGCAGGTAGATCCAGCGCGAGAGAACGTCTTTGCCATCATCCTCTCTCACTCCCAGGTTTCTCTCTCTCTCCCGGTTCTCTCCTCTATCTGTTCGGATCGCCTTGCCCGTACTTTGTACCATCTTCTCGGACTCCCAGTCCTTCTCCGTTTGGCTGACGAAGCAACGCAGTCGGTGTTGCCGTAGCACGCGGGCCACCGCCGCTCGATATAGCGGCACGAAAAAAGGATCAGATTAGAATCCTCCGGAGAGAACATAAATCTACGCTTGGCAATCCCAGCGACGTTCGTCGGTGGCGTCGTTTTCGTCGTGCTCGCCCGCCGAGTCGGACCGGGCCGGGCCGGGATCGGGCTGAGACGACTTCCCAGCATCGCCCACGTATCGTGCACCAACCAGCGAAATTACGTCACTGCCCGATTCGTTATCGACTCGCCGCTGCGCCGCGCCGGTTCGTTATATTGTGCCGAACCAGAGTCGTTAGAGGATGATCGCGAAACCGTTGCAACGCGATGCACCGCGATGTCGCGCCGATAAGCTAGCGCGTGTCCGACGATGCTCCAAATGCACCCGGAACCTCGATTAAGAAACACAGCGACTAACGAACCCGCCTGATTGGCCGTGGCTAATAAATCATTTGGGAACGATTATGGGTTTCATCGTACCATAGAGATTTCAGCGCGCAATTCTGCGGCTCTTTGGATGATAGCAGCCTTAAAAGCGAAACTTACACATTTGTTCTCGAAAAGTTTGACTTTTCTTCGTCGAGTCTAATTGTTTAATTGTTTGTATATCACGATTAAGTGTCTAAACTTAAGGGGCGGTTTTTCCAGGGACTGTCGTCAGTAGGGAAAAAGCAGTTAGCCAGGGCGTTGCAGTACAGAATTCTTATATTTATAAGGGTACACGTAAAATCTCACATAAAGTTAGGCAGTTATACAAGTTGTCCCAGCTAATTTGACCACCTTGAATATCTTGCTTAGAATTAGTACTAGAAAAAAACGTTATAGAACAATATTATCCTAACCGAAGGGGCAATATAGTGATTCGGAAAAAACTTTTTTCAAGGTCATTTTTTTCCAGATATCAAGGGCATCCATTTTTTTTTAATAGAACTATATATGTTTTTTATCGCGATGTAATAGTAGGGGTGAAGATCTCTTCAATGACATATTATACAATGACCTTCGTGTGACCTTGGGTATGAAAAGTCCAAAAAGCATTACAGGTATTATCATTGATTAATTTACTACACTAATTGGTTTGATTGAACTACTTTTATTTGAATAAATGCTCGAATTGATGACCATTGTTTTCAATACATTGTTGTATACGGAAAATAAATGGAAGATATGATGTACAGTAAAATCTCTTTCCCTGTCCAACAGCCATCGTTTTATACAATTTATTTATGTCTGCGTCTACCGCGCAATGATGAATAATTTAAATTTATAAACGCTAATAAGCTTTTGAGTTATACCCAATTATTCATACCCAAGGTCACACGAAGGTCATTCTATAATATGTCATTGAAGAGGTCTTCACCCCTACTATTACATCGCAATAAAAAAATATGTAGTTTTATTAAAAAGAAATTGATGACCTTGATATCTAGAAAAAAATGACCTTGAAAAAAGTTTTTTCCGAATCATTATATTGCCCCTTCGGTTAGGTTAACCCTTTGCACTCGGAACTATTTCAACTAAAAAACCAAACATTTTTTCTAACCTAGAATATTTTCATTCTACACAATTTTTTTCATTATATGCGTACAAAAAATGATATAGTACCTCAAAAAATATTCAAATGTTTAGTAATTTATTACATTTGAACAAATTTAATCATGCGAACAATATTCTGAATAATGGTGTAGCAATTTATAGTGACGCCTTATAGTCGCCATTCGAGTGCTAAGGGTTAATATTGTCCTATAACGTTTTTTTTCGGACACCCTGAGTCTGGGACACCCTGTATACAGTTTTATTCATTATTAGATGGACATTAAAAACGGGATACCAGGAAAGACTGTATCGTCACCAAGAACAGCGCCTTCATTATACGAATAAAGTATAAAGGCATTTCCAACACTATTGTCTAACGCTAGATTATGATTCCACGGGGTGAAAAGTATCGAATGTGTTTGAAAACCACTTTGAAAGCTTGTAGAGTGCACGCGCACTTGATCTTCGATTCGATGCGTTTCGGAGTAGATTAGCTTTCTTCGTGTTCGTAAATCTTTTTCGATGTTTATGAACGCATCAGACGGTGTTTCAATGCTTCTCTAAGCAAGCACGTGTAGAGTTTAGATAAAGTTTACAGTCAGCCGAATTGAAGCACGATCAAGTACACGTGTAGAGTTTCGATAAAGTTTACAGTTAGCCAAATTGAGGCACGATCAAGTGCACGTGTACTCTATAAACAAAGTCGATTTTCTCTGAATCTCGGACTCGCATCGATAAATTTCTGTTAAAACTTCTCTACTATTTGAAATTTTTTTCTAAACGATTGCTATTCATCTTGCAAATCGTTACATCATTACTATTTTATCCATGATACCATCGAGCATACATATATTCCTATTTGATAAAAAGATCTTTGAGAGAACCCACTTCAGTTAAAGATTAAGAAATCAGTTTAACTCTCCGTCAACACTATGGCTTTTTACTAATACACATTTGTTATTGTTCCAGGCTGTAAACAAATCTGAAAAGATTCTGAGACACTTGTTGAAGATTCTAATTAAATGTATGAACCTTTGGACTGGCACAAAACAATCCGCAATACTGCCGGTTAAATAACTTTGTTGAAAAGACAGCTAGAATACAGGGACATTTTGCGGACTAAAATTTAGGATCGAAGTTCTCGGAGCAACAAATAATCGATGTAAGCAATAACGAGGTGAAAAGAAAAACTACACGGCAAAACGATTTTCTTACGGCTTTCGTGGCCGAGATAGGATTCAGCAATGAACGCAGGGAGCCGCGAGCAGTCAAAACAGGCCCGATTAAAAATACAGCACGGTACGCGCATGAAAAGCGTAAACTCGGCGGGCGCTCGTTAAAAACGCGAGTTTACGTTCCTGTGTATCGCCTCGGCTCGACCCACGATTATCGAAGCGACGCTATAAATAATCCAGCCCGCGATTACAAAGGTTAGCGGGCGCGTAGAGCTCTGGAGTGCACTCGATCCGCGACCGTCGCCATGTACAGATCTATTTCGTCGGGAACAATATTCCCCGGAGAGCTGTTCCACCGTGCAGACTCGCGCAACTTTGATGAAACAACTCTGATCTCGCCGGATAAAATTTTTAATTCTTTCTTCAATTTATTTGCTTTCGATTTGCTTTGATTTTCCAAAGATAACTGGAGAGACGCCTCTTCGAAATAATTTTTTGTCTGCGATTCCGTATTCGTTGTTCTCGTCTGATTTTTTCGGAAATTCTAATTCAGAATGGTTGTTCGCATCTCTCACGATTCTACCATATAATTCTTTTTCTTAAAGTTTGTGTAATGTTCGTCTTTCGAATTAACATTTATGAAACAGTTTGTTAGGATTAGATCACTTATAATTGTGGTTTCTTTCGATCGAATTTTGAATTATGTTAACGAAAATGCTATCGGCGCAAAGGTTCGATCTTCTTGAAATTTTACAGCAAATTTGCAATTTTATTAATCACCCAACGTTTCGATTCATTAATAAAATTACAAATTTGTTGTAAAACTTCAAGAGGATCGAACCTTTACGCCGATAGTATTTTCGTTAACATTAGATCACTTATGACGTGAAAATATAATCCGAACTACTATTGCATAAACAGTGATCGCGATGCAAATTAAGTCTCCAGTTATAAAACGAATCATCTATAACACCGGAACTAATTACATAGCGCTCATTGTATTCCGCGTCAGCGATTCGCTATTCTGTAAATTCGATACCACATTCTGTTTGCTGAAGATAGCAGAATGCTCTCCACTCCGAAATGCTGATTATGTTTCTTTTAATTCTGTGCTATTGCTCTTAAATTTTGTTTATATTTTACACATCGTTTATATTTTTATCAGTATCTGGTAAAAAAGTGTTAGCAAGTCATCGTCCAAAATAGAGCGTATGTTAGAATTACCTTTTAGGAATTCGTTTAATTCATAAATTGCTGGAAGTGCCGTCCACGTTGTTGTAGACATAATTGTGCCCCTCGTATTAAATTCCTTCGAACCTCTTGTAATGTGCAATTATTATGTTGCTTTAAGTGTTCAAACGCTATCACAATTTTTTGTTGTAATTGTTCGATGCTCGTTATGTCGTCACGATAAACAATCGATTTCACCTGACCCCACAAATAAAAATCAAAGGCAGTGGAATCCGTTGAGCCGCGAGTAAACCGAGTGCACGCGCACTAGACAAATTTTCAAACTCATTTTCCTCGAAAACAAAGCCTTGTACCAAAAAATTTTATTCTGTGGCGGCTACTTCCTACGCTCGTCAACAGAGGGACATTACGACAACACCTTTCCCGCTACTACCTGAATCGTCCTCTGTTTGTATATATGTATACCGTCCTAAACTGTCCTTACGACATCCCGCGTCTAAAGCACGGGTCCGCTAGATAGCCTTACCGACGAGTCCTCTAGCGGGCCTAGGACGAAACGTTTCCTTCTCCTTTTTCCTCCTCTCACACACTTTACAGCCGCCAAAATTGGTGACCCCGACAAACGAACAACAACACGCAACCTTCTGAGCAGAGGAGACGACAACATCAACAAACCACGGACAACATCAGGAGGACTGGAAGGTAACTACTCTGTCACTGCCTTGCCTGAAGTACTGCTCGACCAACAGCGAGGACTTCTCCCTACTATGCGCTTCTGACGTCATCTTCGCAGCATTATATGGTTTAACGTTTCCGCACCTAAATTTGTGCGACGTTTTCGTATCTACATTTGTGCGACGTTCATCCATTGTTTGCGCGACTATATGAGTCCTACAAGCGGCTTAGGGAGCTACTCAACTTCGTCGATTCGGTAGCATCACTGGTGGGCACACTGACAGCACACATTCCAGCGACCTCCTTGGATTCCGGCGGAGATCAGCGTAATTAGAGGGAAAATTTGGTCAGATATCGTTGACCACTGGCAAGGGGGTAATGTGGCGGCTACTTCCTACGCTCGTCAATAGAGGGACATTACGACAACACCTTTCCCGCTACTACCTGAATCGTCCTCTGTTTGTATATATGTATACCGTCCTAAACTGTCCTTACGACATCCCGCGTCTAAGGCACGGGTCCGCTAGATAGCCTTACCGACGAGTCCTCTAGCGGGCCTAGGACGAAACGTTTCCTTCTCCTTTTTCCTCCTCTCACACACTTTACAGCCGCCATAATTCTATATTTTCGACTCAGTTTTTGATGTAGAATCACCCCCTGTTCGGTTGTACCACCAGTTACGGGACACCCTGTATATTTCTTCTACCGTGTTCAGACATAATTATTTTCACATAACCTCTCAACAACAGTTCAGGGTGACAGACCAAACGATTGCTTTTGACACTCGAATACTTGAGCTAGGTTACGCTAAATTCGGATTTGTTAGTGGTCAGTTTAAAACTATGGGCGATCTGTTTTCATGAAAGACGCGATCGGAAGCAGGGTTATACGTTGGTACGCAGCCGGCGAAGTGTCGGTTGCGAAACGAGCGCGGTTGCGACGATGAAACAGCGGCGTGTCAGCATATGATATACCGGTCGGGCGGCTGGCTGGGCTGTCGGCCGGGATGTCAAGGCCGCATACATTTACATGGAAATACACACGGTGTACGAGCCGATCGCGCGACTTCGTGCTCGCTCGAACCTCTCTTGTCCGCAAACTTGACGATCCCTGTAAAACGGATCCAAATACAATTCACAGGCAGAAAGGTGACCCCGACACAAGAACGCTTTGTTATTGGTTGAAATATTCATGTCAGCGAATCGCTAGCTGTCGCTTGGCCTGTATGGATTTTGCTCGATGCGGAACATTCTCCATGGCGTTTCGTCGCGATAAAGTCTGTTCAGTATTGCCAGCCTGAGGAAATTGCGGGGCGGGGGGGGGGGGGGGGGGAGATATAGTGATCCTCTCTCTTTGTCATTACGGGATTAGTCACGTGGCATTGCCGACACATGCAGCGACAGAGTAGAAACGCGTCACGTGACCTGGCTGTGGCGGAAGCTTAGACCATATACATTATAGACCTGGTATAGCTATAGGATATGCATGGAACGCGCATGGAGTCTAAATAATGGAGAAAAACTGCCCACAACTGACGTCACAAGATAATTCAATATGGTGGATAGTGTACCAGACGCAGCACATGTTATGTACAATATTTTATTCAATATTTACTGGTATATTCCTCTTTTTTTTAAATAAAGTAAGCTATAAGGAAATAGATACAGATTTCATGTTATCAACATTTACATTAACATTAAACTTTTTCCAAATTATAATTGCCAAAATGAGTTATCGCTATTTAAAATAATAAGGTTAAAGTAAAAATGAACAAATAATAATACAGTATACTATCTCTAATGCTTTAGCTTCTTGGTACTGCAACTTTTCAACAGACTATAGCACTTTGCCCACAACTGTCATCCCGTAGATGATTTAACCCTTTCCGGGCGAATGTCGGCAGATTGGCGACATCAGGATTGTACATTTAATTCATTGAATTGCAAATGTATAGTTTAATTATGTACATCAAGAAAGACCAGTCCATGTTGCCCATTTTCGAAAATGTTTCGGATAATTTTCTTAATATATTTGAAAATCCTCGTCCGTAAAGGGTTAATCCTGGCTTTAAGGCAGTTATCTAAAGCCGGATCTATAAGTATATATGGTCTAAGGGCGGAAGCGCAGGGATGCTCGCTGCCGGAAAATGGGGGAATGGCGTCGTAGCAGGGGAAGGGTAAAGTGGCAGACATGTCTTAATCTGGTGACACTGAGTCTGTTTGCGATCGTTTTCGCAGACATCCGAGATACACCATGAGGTCTGAACAGCTCTTTATTCCAACACTATAACTGTGGACCACGATTTCTCAAACTTTTTTGGGAACTAGCCCCTTTCCAAAGTTTCTCGTATCCAGCAACTCCTTCGAGACAACTATGTTCGAGACTGATGAACTATAAAGTTGTTCGTTCAATTGAAGTTACTTGGACCTACACACTAAGACTTTAATGCTAGATGGAGAAGTCTTTACAACCTATTCTTTAACAAAACTTTGCTGACACTCCTCGAGAATAATTGAATGATATCTTCTTTGCTTTCTGGTTGCTTGTACTCTATTGTATCTGGTTTAATCGTGAAAATATCTTTGAATCTATATGGAGTTTTTTTGCAGTAACAAGTATCAATAATCTCTTCCGAGTTAAAGTACAAAATTTGAGCAATATTTGACAACAGCCGAGTTAAATAAATAGGGTGTAAACAAAATAAAGAAGCATCGAAATAATGTTCGGTGTGTAATGCCTACGTCGAGACCAAAAGCATCGATTTTGATTAAATTCCGTCGCAACGCAGTACTCAAGATGAACCAGAGTCCAAAACTGCGAGTTCAGTCCCTTCATGGTGAACTCGAATGGCTTTGAAACGGTCGCAGGTGCACAGAAGTGTATTTCAAAGTTCATACGTACACCAACGGCGAAAACAGTTGTTCACCCAAACGCAATTACACCGGGATTATGACTTTTAGTTTGTCGGGGCAATACTGCGGCTCACTGTTTTGACTGTCGACGTTCCAGTTTCAAAAACCGCACAACTTTCCCTGCAGATTTCAAACTACAAGCGTAAAAGAAACATAAATCTCTGCGAGTGTAAACCGGAGCTAAATGTGTTCGCTGTTACTAGCAAATATTTGTCCACTAACAGACGATCTGCAGTTTCCAAGAGAAATAACTTGTGATTTTAGTTTAACACTTTTCGCAAAATAAGTTCCGAAAGGAACAATTCTTCTACCGCATGTTTCTGAATTTTCGTCGTACGTAGAATTCTTTTCTGTTCCATCGTTCTAGTCGTTATAAGTCACTTTATATTAAACCGCTTTAACATGATGGCTCTTCCAAGTATCGCTAGCTTCAGCTCATAAGAAAATTAAATATCGACAGTCGGGAACATTGGCGACCCGAATTGCTGTACTTCATCACAATATCGTTCGAACTATTCCACAAATGTTTCCATCTGCCATAGGTATGCCGCCTAATGTATTAATCTTCGATTGTTCGCGTATATATTTCGATACTTCGACGAACAAAAATAATCCTGGCCGAGTGTTTTCCATTAATCGGTTCCACGAGTGTAGTCGAACCTTTATAATTCGAGAACCTCTATTCCACCACAATGTTGTTCATCTCCTTCTATTCTGCGTCGAAAACTTCCGCAAATCCGAATATAAATTAGAATTATTTATCTCTCGTTTAACTACGCTATTTCTCTGTATCTCGAACTTGCGAATACTCGACTTTTGCAAGTCGAAGTTAGTACCACTATTAATCAATGGTTTATCGCCGCTGTCCTGAAATGATACCTAGCGCATACTAATAATAGTCCAGATACATAATAGGCAACTGCAATTTATGTCCACTAACATTAAACTTGAAATTTGTGCTATCAAATTCTATGTATCTAACTCTACTATCTTCATTTGCTTACAAACTGTTGGTTATAATGTCGAAAGTTGGTCACCGAAAAAATCCCTTAACACTAGGTTTACGGGGCACTAAAATTGATTATTTAACATTGCTTTATAAAAATAATAAAATTGTATTTATTTAGATCTTCAGCGATTTTTATTGTAATATGTACACAAAAAAATAAATCTATTAATAATTCCTCACGAATGCCTTCTTACGTTCTTAATAATCGTAAATTAAACATTTTTGAATCCGTCATTTTGACGGGCCCCGTAAATCTAGTGTTAAAGGGATCGCATGATGTCACGTGCCGAGAATTGCTCCGCCAACGTATCCAATAGCGGGGGTACCTAGTGGCAGTGATGGGAACTCCGTGGGCGCTGGGAGAAAATACTACCACCACTCTGACGTACCTGTCTTCCCCTACTTTCCTTCCACCGCGCACGCGCTACACACAAGCGTACCTCTACTCTGTCCATATAGAATTGTATACCTGAGAATCATTTATTTTCTGTATACAACAATGTATTGAAAACAATGGTCATCATTTCAAATACAAGTAGTTCAATCAAACCAATTAGTGTAGTAAATTAATCATTGATAATACCTGTAATGCTTTTTGGATTTTTCATACCCAAGGTCACACGAAGGTCATTCTATAATATGTCATTGAAGAGGTCTTCACCCCTACTATTACATCGCTATAAAAAAATATGTAGTTTTATTAAAAAAAAATTGATGACCTTGATATCTAGAAAAGAATGACCTTAAAAAAAGTTTTTTCCGAATCATTATATTGCCCCTTCGGTTAGGATAATATTGTCCTATAACGTTTTTTTCTATTACTGACACTAAGCGAGATATTCAAGGTGGTCAAGTTAGCTGGGACACACTGTATACTATTGGGTTGACATTATGTATATTATCGCGAATTTTGTGTAAGTCATCGACATACATCGTAATATTACACATTGTAACACTAATTTTAACACTAAATTATTTAACACTAAACCTACCAAGCATAAAACATATAAAAGTAAAATGCCCTATAGAAGTGAAAAAATTGAATTTACTTTATCTTGTTACGGTTTGCATTGTAATCTGTGTTTAAATGAAGAAGACAGTTAATTGTGGAATAGAGAACCGGTCATTTGACCGTGGTAGGTTTAGTGTTAAGTGCAGTTTCTATGAGATACAAAAGCAACGATCCTGCTCTCGAATTCTGAAGCACAACAAGTTGTCTAAAAAAGAACCTGCAACTCTTGCAACGACTGCAATTAAATATTAGGTCGTTCCATAAGTTCGTGCCGTTTACTGTTTTACTATTTCAATTAAAATTTGAGACGTACTTTCAAAGTCAACGAAAAAATATAACCACCTTCTCTACAACATCTTTCCACTTTTTTGGTAAAGATATTATACCGTCACTATAAAATTTTTGTGGTTTTTCATTAAAATACTTTTCAATCCGCGGCACGAACTTATGGGACAACCTAATACAATGTGTGATATTTCCGTGCGTTGTAGCAGATTCACTTGGGAAAGCAGAAGAATCATTCGAAATATTCTCTCCGGGGGTTCACTCAGCTAACCGGAGGAACGGAGAAGCCATGATCGCGAGTTATTAACCGAACGCAAATTTCGTTCGCGTGTAACACTGCGCGTTGCGAGAAAAGAGGAGAATTCCCGGAACTAATTTTCAGGCGCGTGATGTTCACGCGGCTCCAGCTTCCATAGCCGAGACACGGGAGTGACTTAAATCCAGCAGATTGGTTTCACTTGCTTCGTCGAGTCTGGCAACGATCCAGCAGCCAGGAGAATTTACTGGTGTACGTATGTGCGCGATGCCACGGGATGCCTTCGTGCCCGAGTTTCGGTTGCACGCGGTGCCGTGACCGAAACGGGCCACTGGCTTCACCATCAAAACACTGGATAACCCTTAGGAGCTTGTCACTCATTCGCGAAAGCGTTTGCATATTGTGTACATCGTGCCAGTTCATAATTCAGAGTCAATCTTCAACAATGACAGTCAGTCAAAAAAGTTTCCGTACACACTTTAAAATGAAATAACTTTTTTAAAATTAGTTCTGCCGACTTTAGATTCTTTCAGATCTTAGAATTACTCTTTCTTTTCTCAAGTCGCGATCCAAGCAAAACCAGTCAACTTCTGTTCCAAAACCATTTCATTTCATTCACATACGTTAAATCATCTCAGTACTCTTCATATCTCATCATTTATTGTACAATTCATTACATTTCATATATATTAGTTCTGTGACATTTTCGTTGTTGTTTTTTGTGAACGCGTGTATATACATTGACCTTCGAACGATCTCGTTTGAAATAAATCGTTTCTTGTTACAAAGGTGCGTGCTTCATTTTCTACCGCGCTCCTAAACACATACAAACATTAACACTAGGTTTACGAGACCCGTCAAAATGACGGGTTGTAATATTTTTAATTTACGATTATCGAGATTGAAAAGACGCATCCATGAGGAATTATTTAATGCATTTATTTTTTTGGAGTATATATTATAAAAAGAATGTCGAAAAATTTAGATAGACACATTTTTGTTATTTTTACACAATAATGTAAGGTAAAGGCAGCAGTAGTTGACCAGCTAAAAGAAGTTTTCCACGCGAACAATAGTAACCACTTGCTCTGTCATCAAATAGCGAGAGTCGATACCTGAAGACACTCTTTAAGTCTTCTAAATTATGTAACAAGACCACTTTTTAAAAAAAGTTTAGTTACACAAATTTAAAAAAACATATTTAAAAATTCAGTAATTGCTTCAGAAGTTGACCACTCTTAAAAATGAAAAACCTAGTAATTGACCTTCTGTTCGTTAGTAGTTGACCACTTATACTAGAAAGAATGTTAAAGCAATAATGTTAGAAATTATTTCAGTATCACTTAGTTTCAACAATTACCAGCACAAATTACAATTAAAGGATAAAATAAGAAATAAAACAAATCAATGCTATAACAAATTCAATTTCGGAACAGAGTAGACGTTGCGAGTCAATATTTGACCGTGGAAGCAATCAATAGTTGACCATGTGGTCATCCTCTAAAACACAGTATGCTACAAAATTTAGAATTATGTTTTGTACTCCTAACAATCTTAGATGTAAAATGGATACATTATAAATCGTAAACAAATTTAAATGAGTCACGTTAGTAATTGACGTTGATTTATCGGGGGGAGGGGGGGGGGGGGGTCAACTTCTGAAAATTGTTCAAATAACAGTATTCAGAATTTGACCACTCAATAAACTATTATTTTGAGGTTAGAATAACAGAAACGATGCATTTATCACTTATAAAACGCTGTGAGAATTGAAAAAGTAAATAATTCAGTCGCGAAAAGTTCACAACATATGGATTGTTTACCTGAACCGTACAGCTGTTCTTAACAGAAACGTTAAGGAAATAGAAATATATCGGTATATTACTTACCTTAATGAATTTAGACGTCCGTTGTTACTATGCATATTTCACTTCGCATGTAATTGTTTTAAAATTTAACCAACAGATATTGTGTCATCCGAGGTTCGCTTTCATCAAAAGTGCAGAACTTATAATAACCATATTTTTTATGTTTTTCTAAAAACTGGTCAACTACTGGTACATGGTCAACTACTGGTGCTTTTACCTTAGTCACTTTCAGTGCTCCGTAAACCTAGTGTTAAAAAGGAAAGAAAAATTGTCATAGAATTTGTTGTCGTCAATAGACAGTGAGTGAAAGATAGAGTAAATAACAAGAAAGTGACTAAAAATGAAATGGTATTGACAGTAATCTACCAAATCAGTAACCTTAAATTCTTTTAATAAAAACTTTAATAAACCCCGTTACTCGACGAAGCATCGAAATCGCGCGATTGTGTATTATCAACGGCATTTCAACGTACAGTGTGCATGCCACGGAAATGTGGAATGATGCAATAAATATTTCCACCAGTGTATATTTCATTAGATATGTAAGGCTATCTCAGCCTGGCATCGTACGGTTATCACCGTTCAGGCTTTCTGACGCAAGACGTATCCTTTTACAAAAATTTTACCAACGTTTTGCTAGCATTAAAATTAGCTTCATCACGGGTCGAGAGACACGCCGATACTAGTGGTGGGTCATATCGTGTTTCACCATTAAAGAGTACCCAGCTCATGTTTCGGTTCGATGATCACCAATCGGAGGATTTTCGTTGCGCGCCTAAACAAAAAAAAAACGCGCATCCATAAAAACTGCACAAGGTTATCCATTCAATAGCAGAGAACCATCTACGGTCCAAGATGGTCAAAAATTCTAGCCATTTTAACCCTTTGCACTCGAAGCTATTTCAACTAAAAAATCAAACATTTCTTCTAACCTAGAATATTTCCATTGTAGATAATTTTCTTTCATTATATGCCTACGAAACTGATATAGTACCTCATACAATATTTAAATGTTTAGTAATTTATTACATATAAACAAATTTAATCGTGTGAACAATATTCTGAATAATGGTGTAACAATTTGTAGCGGCTCCTCAGAGTCGCCATTCGAGTGCTAAGGGTTAATAATCCGCTTCATTCACAAATAATCCTAGAAAAGTGTACACTCTTTGAGAGAGAACCACTGATCGCGTTAATGAATTTCTCATCTAATTGGCCTGATCATCAAACGCTACGAGGATTAAACAAAGTCGATACGACTCAGGAAATTTGCTGCATGATCGTATCATCGCGTTAATTTTAATTAGTTAAAATGTAGAACACTGAGAACTGGCAGCTGTAAAGAACAATGGACACGATTCCGCCGAGAGCTATTGTCGAGCGTTGTAGCGAGAATGTGACTATAACAAATTTAACAAAAGACGTCTCGGCAAGGCGATATTGTGTAATGTATGCATTATAGATAAGGTGTTCTTAAGCTGCACCGACTGTGTACGAACGGGTTAAATTAATGTTAAAAAGGTTAAACTCGGACGCGCTTTATGACCCTCCTAAAAGTGAGATATTAAAACGGTAGAGCTCTATCCAGGAACCTCTTAGAAGGTCCTTTACGCAGGAACAGAATTAATTGGTCTCTCAAGGCCACTGGGCTATCCCTCCCCACAACATTACTCGGCTCCCCCTTCTACATTTATCCGACTCGCATAAATCGAGGGGCCATTGTACATTGAATATTCACGGTGTCCCTTGATTAGTCATACAAGGCGGGAAGGGGTCGACGCGCAAAAATAATTCATTTTATACGGAGGAACTTTCACCCTTCAGAAAATCGAATTTGCAATTTTTGATTCTTGATCATTTGTTATTCCCGACGAACGCCATTCGGTCATTAACACTAGGTTTACGGAGCACTAAAATTGATTATTTTACATTGCTTTATAAAAATAATAAAATTGTATTTACATCGATCTTCAGCGATTTTTATTGTAATATGTGCACAAAAAAATAAATCTATTTAATAATTCCTCACGAATGCCTCCTTACACTCTTAATAATCGCAAAATTAAAAATGTTTGAATCCGTCATTTTTACGGGCCCTGTAAATCTAGTGTTAAATGAAGGCGACACTATAATAATGATAACTAGACTGCGGATTTTATGCATCCATGGAACAAATGTGTAGATAAGATTTAAAACGGTGATGAGATTACAAACATTTAAAGATGTCAGTACATTATTTCCAATTCTAGACAATTATTAAAAGAAGCAAGATATTTTATTTGACTCCCGTCTCTCACAATCAACGCAGCAATTTCTTTCCCATGAAAATTCACAGACTCGTAATAACTAAAAACATGTTTATCGATTGCTGGCAACGGCTCTAAAATTACACAACATTTCGCAGCTCCGTAGCCGGGCGAGTTTATCCAGCATCATTAAAAGAAAGTACATAAAAGGATAACGATCTATCAAGCTCGCATCGTTAAATTATAGACGACGCTGTATCGCTGTCTCGAGCAGCGTAGTTTACTACCGGATACCATGGCATCCAGAATACATCGGTTTCCGCAAAAATACCAGGCAAAAGTTTGCCATTTTCTATGACCCCGGCAACATACGCGAGTTTACAACTTCGCGGCAGCGTGTGTCGCAGCAGCGTCGCAACGTCGCGATTCATGCCGCACGGAAAATATTCCGCGCTGCCGCAGACGTTTCCCAACGAGCCTCGTTGGCCAATAACACGACGAATAATAAAAGTAACAGAGTGACTATCCCCGGCGCTTTACAGTGTCGCGGTCTCCTACTTAATATCGTTAATGAACTCTGTTACAGCGACCCCGCGGCCGCCCACAATGCCGCTCTACATCACCCCTGACCTTTTTCGTCCCCGTGCGCCGACCCACCCCCGTACACCGACCGATAATAACCCGGGTAAAAGCAACCGCGGTAAAAAGATTACATCTCCGTCAGCCTTTTTTGTCGAGCCTGCTCTCTCCACTCCTATCCTACGGTGATTACGGTCAAATAGACCGAACGACAGATTCGGCCGGAGTGGATCCTGGTCGCATCGTTATCGGCTAATTCAATAATCCGGTCGTGAATCGACGACTCCAATCGAGAATCGATTAAGACCGCTACCCTTTTTTTCGAGACACTTCCCCTCTAATAGCTGCGACAATTTTGATGCATTGCTTCTTTCAAAATGTCCGACACGGACATCCTGTTTTTAACACTAGGTTTATGTGCGTTTCTTATATACCTATCTCTACGAGCACTAGTGAAATTGACGGGTAAACGAAAATACGCATTTTCTTTAAAAAATCGATTTATTCAAATTAAGTCTGAATTAAACAATATTAGGCTTCACGTTTGAATAAATAATTAATAAGTAAAAAGTCTCTTTTTTTAAACTATCACGGAAATGGTAACAATAATATTAACGGTATAGGGTATCCTTCTAACTCTCCACTTTCAATATATTTATTTATTTATTTATTGCTTTAAACCAAGTGGTTTATATAGCAAGTACAGTATTATTACATTTGGCTTACATTAAATAGGTTTACATTGTTTCTAAATTCTAACGGAACATTGTTTAAGGAAATTATAAATTATTTTCAGTCCTTTTATATCAGGTTTACATAAGAAGGAACTAATGCAAAGAGGGAAACAGTACTTGCTTTTGAGGAGCTTTGTTTCCAATGTATTCCGTTCATTTTCATAATCTGGGCATTGCCATATAACATGATTTTGGTCTTGGAGTTCTGCACCGCATTGGCGAGCACTGTTAGCATAATAATATAATAATATAATAATATAATAATATAATAATATAATAATATAATAATATAATAATATAATAATATAATAATATAATAATATAATAATATAATAATATAATAATATAATAATATAATAATATAATAATATAATAATATAATAATATAATAATATAATAATATAATAATATAATAATATAATAATATAATAATATAATAATATAATAATATAATAATATAATAATATAATAATATAATAATATAATAATATAATAATATAATAATATAATAATATAATAATATAATAATATAATAATATAATAATATAATAATATAATAATATAATAATATAATAATATAATAATATAATAATATAATAATATAATAATATAATAATATAATAATATAATAATATAATAATATAATAATATAATAATATAATAATATAATAATATAATAATATAATAATATAATAATATAATAATATAATAATATAATAATATAATAATATAATAATATAATAATATAATAATATAATAATATAATAATATAATAATATAATAATATAATAATAATTCAATAACTTTAAAAGACATCGTCCTGTGAGAATAATAAACGATTATAATATATTAAATAATCTCTGCTGAACTAATCGTATTAAGAATTTAATATAATATTCAACGCTCGATCGTTGCTAAGGATAAAAATTCACCAGTTTCCTACTTGTAGCTCATGCAAATAACTGTCTATAAAAATGTAATGTAAAATTTCTTTACGATTGTGTTCCTAAGACGTATTTCTTTGAATCAACAAATTTTATTTACAATACCAAATTAGAAATTTGTAAAACAGAAGGGGGTGAAATCTTATCCTAGGATCTTTTGCGCTATTGTTTTCGCACTGTTTCCGAAGCGCGAGCGAGGAATGGCAAGTGTCCTCAGATGATTACGTAACCGTTCGATAGCTCCTTTATCGCGATTCTAGGCGGCGGCGGCGGCGGCGACAGAAAGGTCAAAGGTGCGTGCGACGTCGCGTCGCGTTGCGTCGCGTCGCGTTGCGTCGCGAACGAGGAACCGAAGCCGAGGCAGACGTCACGTTGAAAAAGCACATGCTCGCCGTCACGGGTAATGAAACGTTAGCTCACCTTCACCGCTAAATACGCCACGAGCGTGTGCATCTCGATGCAATCTCGCGCATCCTTCGCGGAGGAAGACCTTGACACACTGACGGACACCGAGAGCCGCGCGAGAACCAGATGGATTCAGGTCGGTCGCGCGTTGACAATGATCGTCGTTAACAGAGAAACGCGATTGCCCACGATTGTCTCTGTACTTGTTCGGACCAATTATTCCCGAAGCAGGCTTGTTCGGCCGCCTCTCGTTTTGTCACGGATCAAACTCGACCTTGAGCCGATGCCGCGTTACGACCAAGCTAGATACATTTCGATTCGTTCGACCAGCAACGATGCTAAACAGCTAACTCATCGACTATGCCATTGGCGGCGGCGTAAATACAATGGGTCCAAAAACGTCCGTCATTCGAGCTTCTTTCGAACTGTGCGCGGCTCGCGATGTGTTCTTGGATTTTTCAGATTCAGACAAAGGAGCAGTACGTTCATCTTTATCTTCGAACGCTGTAATCTTTTTAAATATAAATAACCTCCTATGAAATATATGAACCGGTTTCAGATTTTTTATTTTACGGTTATTGAGGTTATAAATCTATTCAATAGATTTCGTTATTCAAGCATATGTTGTAATAAACATCACACGAAGGCTAAATAAATTCAATCTTGTTATTTTTACAAGACAATACATAAGGTAAAGGCACCAGTAGTTGACCAGTTTTTAGAAAAACATAAAAAATAAGGTTATTACAAGTTGTGCACTTTTGATGAAAATAAACCTCGAATGCCACACTATCTGTTGGTTAAATTTGAAAACAATTACATGCGAAGTGAAATATGCATAGTAACAACGGACGTCTAAATTCATGAAGTAATATGCCGATACATTTCTATTTCCTTAACGTTTCTGTTAAGGACAGCTGTACGGTTCAGGTAAAAAATCCATACGTTGTGAACTTCTCGCGACTGAATTATTTACTTTTTACATTCTCACAGCGTTTTATAAGTGATAAATGCATCGTTTTTGTTATTTTAACCTCAAAAACAATAGTTTATTGGGGGGTCAAATTCTGAATATTGTTATTTGAACAATTTTCAGAAATTGACCCATCAATAAATCAACGTCAATTACTGACGTGACTCATTTAAATTTGTTTACGATTTACAATGTGTCCATTTTACATCTAAGATTGTTAGGAGTACAAAACATAATTCTAAATTTTGTAGCATACTGTGTTTTAGAGGATGACCACATGGTCAACTATTGATTGCATCCACGGTCAAATATTGACTCGCAACGTCTAACTCTGTTCCGAAATTGAATTTGTTATAGAATTGATTTGTTTTATTTCTTATTTTATCCTTTAATTGTAATTTGTGCTGGTAATTGTTGAAACTAAGTGATACTGAAATAATTTCTAACATTATTGCTTTAACATTCTTTCTAGTATAAGTGGTCAACTACTAACGAACAGAAGGTCAATTACTAGGTTTTTCATTTTTAAGAGTGGTCAACTTCTGAAGCAATTACTGAATTTTTAAATATGTTTTTTTAAATTTGTGTAACTAAACTTTTTTTAAAAAGTGGTCTTGTTACATAATTTAGAAGACTTAAAGAGTGTCTTCAGGTATCGACTCTCGCTATTTGATGACAGAGCAAGTGGTTACTATTGTTCGCGTGGAAAACTTCTTTTAACTGGTCAACTACTGGTGCCTTTACCTTACTAGCCTATTTTAATGCTTGGTAGGTTTAATGTTAACCCTTTGTACTAGAATGGTGACTGTGAGTCACCAGTGAAAAGTGCCATACCATTATTCAAAATAGCTTTCATATTATTCAATTCGTCTCTATTTCTATAAATTGGTAAAAATTCAACTGTTGTATGAGAAAACAGGTTTAACTTCAGCTTCAAAATGTAAAAAAGACGCGTTAAATAAAAATGTTCTAGGTTGAAAGAAATATCTTGATTTTGGAATTAAAATTGCTTCGAGCGCAAAGGGTTAATGTAATTCATAAATGAAATCTTTCTGAATACAACAGACTGTATGAACATGCAACTTCTTACTAATTACCAAATAAAACCTTACGCCTGGATACACACAAACGCGACAACGAAACAATTAACATCGCGATAACGTCAACGGATACGGAGTTACCACGAGCTCTCTCGAATTAATGAACGCCGTAAAACCAAAAGAACAATCGGTTTAATTTATTACCGTGTAATACAGTCACGATGCTTTCCTCTTTCACAATACAGGAATTCGACAAGTTTTCTTTCTACCAAGATTATAAATAACAGTTCCAGACTATCGCCATAAGGAGCCGCAGGAACGGCCTGCGTACCGTTTTAATCGAAAGCATAATCAACTGTTCCGCTCACGGACGATTTTTATCGGGTTATTCGCCCGCGGTCCTCGACCTCGGCGAATTGTCACGAGAAACGTGGCGCGTTGAAAATAACGGCAATCCGACGCACGGAAGCCTGGCCACGTTCCTCCGGATCGCTCCATCAGCTTCTCGTATGGCCGCGGATATACCGAGGTCTCGTCGAGCTCCTTTTATCGTTCCCGAAGAACGGCCGACACAAACACGCCTCGACAACCCACTTCGCCCACCGCACACAATTGTACCCGTACCGTGAAATAAATTCCAAGTCTTCTAAACGCGGCTCTGCCTCTCCGCAAACGCTGAAATCCACTTCTACTCGCGCCACTGCATTATTATAAAGAAACTAGTGTGAGAATTAATAAAAATATATTAAATATAAATTGTGATCCTACCTTAACACTAGGTTTACGGAACCCGGTCAATTGACGGGTTCTGATATTTTTAATTTTTTAATTTTGAATTTGAGGAATTAGCCATTAAATTTATTTCTTTGGGTACATACTGTAAAAGAAATAGCTAAAAATTTGAATAGACACGTTAGTTTTACAAAATGCGAAATAGTCACTTTTAGTGCTGCCGTAAACTCATTGTTAAAGAAAACTTCAGTAACGACAAAATACGCAAGGTACATGGTTTCATCAAAGAAACAACGTTCAATGAATTAATAATCACTGTTCAATATCGCCGATAACCTTGCTGTTGAGGCGGCGTAAAAGTGTTGATTAAAAAACTAATTAATAAAAGAAAATACAAATACCAACACAATTTTATTGAACCCTCAAGTGCTCTGAGATTTTTCTAAAAGGAAAAGCATTACGCTGTCGAGACGAATATGACCAGCGTTACCAGATCGAGGGATTTCTGGGACAAATGCTATAGTCTGAAGCTGAGTGACGTCACGAAGGTATAGCGTAGTCTAACCCGAATAGCGACGCGACGCACAGTGGTCCACTCGCCCGATCTAGCTGTTCATTAACACTAGATTTACGGGGCCCGTCAAAATGACGGATTCAAAAATGTTTAATTTACGATTATTAAGAGTGTAATTAGGCATTCGTGAGAAATTATTAAATGGATTTATTTTTTTGTGTACATGTTACAATAAAATTCGCTGAAGATCTAAGTAAATACAATTTTATTATTTTTATAAAGCAATGTAAAATAATCAATTTTAGTGCTCCGTAAACCTAGTGTTAATATTGTTGCGCGGGCGGCCACGTAACTTAGCCATACTCAATAAATAAACCGTTATAAAAAGGCAAACAATCTCTTTATTCATTACAAACATTGGAGACTGATAACACACTAATCCAGAACATCATTGAAGAAAACGTAATTCTTAGCAGTGCCGGTAAAGAAATTTTATATTGTTGGATTCCATCTCGCACAGGTATCAGGGGCAACGAAGAAGCAGATGCTGCATCAAAAGAAGCAAGCACCAACACATCCGAATCGCGTACCATACCTGTATTCCACAAAGATCTCCAAAAACATCTCGCACAAGTCTTAATAACACAATGAAATCAAGACTGGGAAAATTCTAGATCTACTACCTTCCGATGTACAGTATTTCATCGATAATTGTCCACAACACGGGTCTGCGAAGGGACAATTATGCGCGAGGGATATCATTGTTTGAGGTTTGCCGAAGAGAAGGACAGCCGAGCTCGAGAGGCCTCGGTCACCGAGAAATGTAAACATACCTAATCCGAATTTCCAAATTCTTTATTAATCATTATTTTTTTGTGGGACTTCGATGACCATATTTGTGACATTTTTCTAATAAAAATGATACCAAATATGATATAATTCCGATGATATTTACTTGTGTAATCGACGATTAATGTTTACTCTGTTTGTCTGTTACCAAAACTTACTCCATCGTCAATTAAAAAAATAGATATGTATGTATAATCAGAAAAATTTTGATCAGAGAAATATTACAAATATGATGGTAAAAGTCTCCTAAAAGATTAATTCAAAATGAAAAAGTGTTGTCATTGCATTACTGTTGCCTCGTATCATTTTAATCAGAACAATGTCACAAATCTATTAGAAAAAGTCTCATAAAAAAATAAGTAATAAAAAAGTTATTCCTTGGTAATACATTGTGAGTACGCGCGAGCCTTTGAACTGTGCCGCCGACTGCGACTCACCGCGTCTCTTTCTTTCCCATACGCTATCCTTCCTCGCGCCCGAAACTTTAATCGTCTATTACACAAGTAAATATCATCGGAATTATATCATATTTGGTATCATTTTTATTAGAAAAATGCCACAAATATGGCCATCGAAGTCCCATAAAAAATAATGAATAATAAAGAAGTTGGAAATTCGGATTAGTGTGGTCTCACCGATATACCCGAGCCGCATGGTGTCATATTTCTCGGCGACCGAGGCCTTTCGAGCTCCACGACTCCTCAAGGGGGTACACCCCGCACTAGTGGGGATATCTCAGGGACAATTATGTCGGAGACATTTGGGACAATTACCGATGAAATACTGTATGTTGTGAAGCTCGTGAAGTTTGTTCTCGTTTTGTACTCGATTGGTGTCCTCATATCGCAATGTAAAGACGTCGTCGTTTTGTACATTATTTGAATGTTGTCGTTGTTATATTAAATTCATTTAACAATTTTGCTTTATGATCCCGAGACCGTGTCACTATCGAAGCTTTTGATTTCAGAAAGAGCAGGTTCTTGTTTTAATACATTGCTCATATTTCGAATGAATGAAAACATTTTAATTTACGGTGAGAACGGCAGAAAAATAAAGTTTCGCCACTTGTAAACAGGTGGAGGAATAGGACAACTGTTGCAATGGAAACGTGAAAAAAAAGATAGATATCTTTGAATTGGGCATTCATTTTTCATTCATTGAAAACATGCCTCGTTTGGTAATTAAATTGGCGTTGGTCCGCTCGTTTCGAAAGGGAATTTATGACGCCGGCGAGTTAATGATTCTTTTCGATCGATATTGTTTTTTGTGAATGGAATGATACTACCGTCGGATATTACGATACTTGAATCTCGTGTATAGTATAGAATACGCGGTGAGTTTTGCGGGATGTATTGTGAACTTCATTCGTCACGAGATAAATGTACTTACAACGAGCTCGTAATAGAACGCTACTTGAATTCATGCAGATCGTTGCGGACCGATCAGCGATTTTATAAATACAAATATTTCGATCGGGACTGGAGCCCGCGAGAATGAAAATTAATCGCATCACGCTGGTGTACAATCGGGAAATGCGCAACATGAAAATGCCGGCGGAAGCTCGCACGGAAAAGCTCGGCTATCAAATATACGGGAATGAAATTTTCCCGTCCAATCGAATCTAATTCGCGCCAGAATTCAGCTGGCTCGTTCAATTAGACATCCTATAATTATATACACGTCAATTTTTAAAATAGATTATTTTACCAGTACCTTCGGAACTGATGAAATATTCTCGGAGCGAATCCCTATAATTGAACGTCCGAAGTATTTCCGTCGAAATTCTTTTTGCGCTCACCTCTGAAATTGAATCTTGTCACACTTTAATACTTCCTCTTTACATCCTGCAACTTCGAACTAATAGTTAATCACGCAAATTCTATAAAACTGACTGTTCAAGGCGCACGATGTTCTTCGGTTTACAGAAAGTTAAGTATCTCCGCGAAGCTAACAACTAGACAGCGGATTTTATGCATTTACGGCAAAAATAATTCGAAAGAGTATAAAGATTGATAAGCGTATCTATTAGGGATGTGCGAGTACTCGAAATTTCGGGTTCGGGTCGGGTCGGGAAATTTGTTCGGGATCGGGTCTGGACCCCGACGTTTAGAAACTTCGGTACCCGCGACTTCCGGTACCCGAAATGGTAGTCGGGTCGGGTCGGGTCAGGGTCCCGAAAGTTTGCAATATTCGGGTACCCGAAATGGTAGTCGGGTCGGGTCGGGGCGCGAAAGTTTGCAATATTCGGGTACTCGAAGTTAACCCTTACCACTCTGAGGCGCGACTACAAATTGCTTCACCATTGTTCAGAATATTGTTTACACGATTAAATTTGTTTATATGTAATAATTACTATATCAGTTTCGTACGCATATAATGAAAAAAATTATGTACAATGGAAATATTCTAGATTAGAAGAAATGTTTGGTTTTTTAGTTGAAATAGTTCCGAGTGCAAAGGGTTAAAGTTGGGGCAAGTCTGCGGTCAAATCAGCAATAAGTAACTCTGTGACTCTGTGCATATTACGACGTCCAATCATCGGTTGTAATAATATTTTGATTTGTAGTAAACACTGTTTACGAAACAGTGCTCTTATACGAACAGTGTGCGGACGAAGAGTCCTTGTCTTGTAAGAACAGTGTTTACTAGAAACAGAAACGTCCTTTACGTACAATCTTTCACATAATGTATTCTAAAATATTTTTTTCCTCGCGAAATTTCATAACCGATTACACTAAAAATACAAAAATCATTCTGAACCTGCCATTGAAAATAAAAGATTGAACTAAAAAATCAGAAAACAGCATTATACTCATATAAATACAACTTTAACTTCGAGTATCCGAATATAGCAAACTTTCGGGTTTCCGACCCGACCCGACCCGACTACCATTTCGGGTACCCGAAATCGCGGGTACCCAAAGTTTAGAAACTTTTGGGATCACGACCCGACCCGACCCGAACATTGTCCGACTCGACCCAAGGCTCGGGTACCCGAAATTTTAGGTTTCCGAATTTAGTAGAAGAAAGAAATATCTGTGGTATTTTTTTTTGTTTTTTTTTTAAATTATGATTTTGTGTCGCATCAACTGCATGGTTATTAGCGACATCGTGGTGTGTGTATTACATTATCTGATTGATCAATTTGGTTTCTCTGATGAACTGATAGATCCTGTACTTTTTCCTCTTTGGTGTTGTCCTTAACCCCTTTCCGTACTATTTTCCTTGCGGTTAGAGTGATTAGAACGTCTTTATCCCCAAAAATGTCGCAAAAGAGATCAGAAAATTTATATTTTTTGTATGGCTACATTTCCTTTAATGTTTAAATATTGATGACAATATTTGTCAATGTTTAAATATTGACGACTTCATATTTGTTAGACTTTGTTTAAAATCTACATCACGAGTCTGACTCGTTAAAGTACGGCAAGGGGTTAAGTGAGGATTCTAGTTGGTATTTGTTGCGGAGCAGGTCGTATTTCTTGCATTGCAGAATTAGATGTTCTATTGTTGTTATCGCCTCGCGCTCCTCACAGTTGGGGGTGGGCCTTTAGAGATTATGTAGGAGTGGGTTATTCTTGAGTGGCCAATTTTAATTCTTGAGATGGCCACTTGCTCTCTTCTGGAAGCATCAGGGATAGGTTTATTTTTTTCGAAGAACTCGTTAGCGATAGTTTTCATATGGTTTGAAGCCTTTCGCTGCCATTCCTCTTCCCATTGGTGATTCAGTCTCCTTTTAATTACCCTTAACAAGTCATCGAAATGTAATTTGTCTTGTCTGTGGTACTCCGTTTCCTTGCACGTAGACAATGTTTATTTCGCATAAGGTTCCGGCTGCCTACCGACAACATAACCGCGATCTACAATTCAATCTGAGTTGCCTCGCGTTTGAATTGAAAAAGCGAGGACGCTGATAGCGTCTATCGCCATCGGGAAGTACACGAGATACGAGTTTAATTCATTCATAGTCGACGAACTCGACGGAAGAAAGGAAAAATGCGTATCCGAGGTCAGACGAGCGGGCACGAGAAATAAAACTAGAGAGGCGAACAGCAACGGAAGAGAGAACTGGCTGCGGAACAACAGTTAAAGCGCAGCTGGAAACATTTCGGAACAATTTCAATTGAACGGGGGACGAGTCCGCTCGGTTTGCCGCGCGGAAGTCGGTCCGGGCCGGGCTCGGGCCGAGAGAAGCAGCATTTCTTCGCTGTACGTGCGCGATACGCGTAGTTAGAAAAACTTCTTGCCCGTCGTTTCCCGTGGGTAATTTTCTGCGGTAAATTAGCCCAGCGGAGCGAGCCACCGCGATTTCTCGCTTTCGTTCCCGTCGCCGGCGTTCCCTTTTCCGTCCTCGATCCTCCGACGGCCTTCCGGAACTTCTCGCCAAAGACAACATCGCGCGAGAAACCCGCCCACCTCCTCGGCTTCCTGGACCCAGGAATTTTTCCGTCCCGTGGAGCAGCGGCACGCGTGCGTCTGTAATCGATGCTGAAACTTAAATCAGTTCGCCGAGTTCCGCGACGCAAATCGACCGGCGACACGGCGGATGAAGTATTAATGTTCTTTCTCAGATATATGGGCTAGAGGTCGCCGGAGGGGATGCTGATGGGATGGGGCTGCGCTCGCCAGGTTATTGGATTTCGATACTCGCCGGCGTATTATTCCCCCGGCCTGCGAATTTGTCGGCTGCTTTGGAAAATTTCCGTGCCGACTACAGCGCGAAAGTTTTTCTTGCCTTGCTATCATTTTACGGTACCGAGGACGTTACGATCGATTTTCGATGACGCGACGGAGGTGTCGCGTTGCCAGAAAAGACAGGAAATGGACGCAGTATTAGCCAAGCTTCTCTAGCAGTTTCATTGTGCTTGAACGCGTTTCTAACACGTAAATATTTACGTCGTGTAAAGAAGATCGTACGTGGAAACTACTATCTAGAGGCTATTCTATTATTGATTGATAGTATAGTGAAATAGTTTATGATAATATACCGGTCTAATCAAAACTTGCTGTAAGTATCCCGGGTGATACGCAGGATACAGTCCGCCACTCGTCATCTAGTACCGTTGTAACGTACTTTATATGCAATTAATTAGTTGGTTATATCCATAGGCTATACGTTTTGCACAGCAATATTTCACCTTATTTTTAACTTGTAGTACGCGACTGTTAGTGTATACGTATTTGAGTGATACGCGAAAAATAAATCTGCACGGAACGTGTTAACCCTTTGCACTCCATTGACACCGCTGTCTTAATCTGCTGTCTATAAATATTTTTATGTGCACTGGAATAAGGCGAACTAATGAACCGGAGTTAAGAGATTCACAAGCATCTTAAATTTTCTCGTAATATTTATTTTTGGCCCGATCATCTACTACGGGTTATGCCCGTCATATTTATATTTGGCCCTATCATCGTATTACGGGCTATGCCCGTAATATTCACTTTTGGCCCGATCATCTACTGCGGGTTATGCCCGTAATATTTGCGTTTGGTCCGATCATCTACTACGGGCTATGCCCGTAGTTGTAGGTTAAGGGGTTAATGCAGTGATGCCAGATCGGTTAAATCGAGGGGAATACAGTTTACCACCTCTCTGATGACCAGAGTAATATGTAACACGTTGCGCGGCACGTCACGTGACCAGTCTACGGTCTTAGTGGGGGACGTTGGAGTGGGAATGGGATAGTGGAAGGGGAAAAGGAGGAGAGGAAAATCAACCCAGTTTTGGGTTGATCTGGCGACACTGGTGCCAAGAGTTAACATTGTAACGAATCCTGTGGTGTCACGTCAATTTTAGTGATTAGTAGCTCAAGTTGGCGTTATTTTGTTTCCTCGTTTGTTTGTACAGTAGCGCCATTAAAAAATATATCAGTAATTGTTAGTATTTGTTCGGCGTCGACCGACGGTCGGAAACGCCTGAGACCGGGACCGCTTAGAATTGAACGCACGAGGACGAGGGAAGATAAGGGAGAGAGAATTTACACCGTTTGGCGGGACACTGAACTTTTATTTTTTTTCGTACTCGCTACAACTCGCGAGAATCGCTCGCAGAGGCGAGAACGAGCGAGAATCGGCACGTAGCACGGGTTGCTAGCATGCGCGAGAGAGAACGCGCGAACGATACGTTCGCGAGCCGTCGGAAACGATACGGAAATCTTGCGCGTGCAAATTTCTGCCGTCGGATCGTGAGTTCGGAAATCTTGAGCGACGCGAAACGCGTGCCGCCGCGAGACGGAAATCTTCGACGCGAACGACGGAGATCTTGGCGCGGGGCAGATTGCACGTAACGCGGCGCGGAAAACCGAGAGTCCGAAGCGTCGAAAATGTCGCGTGAACGCGAAATTCTCAGAGCGAGAGAGACTGAGACTCGACTCGGAGCGAGAAGAGAGCGAAGGTATATAAATGTGCGAAAGAGAACTGTAAGAGTAACTGGAGCGATTTTGAACGATTAAGAGAGACGCGTGAAGAGCGGTTAAGAGGCGTGAAGCGCGTGAAAAGAGCGAGAAGGCAGCGCAGGTGCCTTAAATAACAAAGACCGTCGAAACTAGAGCACCGTGATTGGTGCTCGCGAATCGGATGATCCTTGTTTTCGGAGATTTGAAGGATTCAAGCGGTGGAATTCGCCCAATGAGCGCGTGAACTGTGGCTACACGGCGTCGAGCAACGGCGACAAAAGGCATTGACGCGTATCGAAATACATAGCAAAAACCGTCTGACGATTCGGTTGCCATAAGAATAATAGAAGCCAAATTCCACAGCTTGAATCCTGAACAGTATTAAAACTTCGATCTTCGGAGCACGAACTCGTGAACTTTCTAAAAGGATCACGATTCGTCGAGAATTCTCCCGCATATTGAAATCGGACCTCATCCGAACGTTTGACGAAGCCTGACGGCCTTTATTCCGTAGAACTCCGTTTTAACAGTCGGCATGGAGCTACCCTCGACATTCTGCGCTGTTAGTTTGCGCACTGTAACTTGTTGTGCCTCGACGTTGCAGCACGCTTTCGTCCATTGGGATCTGTCTGCATCCTACGCTTCGGTTCCCCAACCTCGTTTCGCCGTATCGGGAAACTTCGAGCAATGCTTCCCAGTTGAGCATCGTTAGCAGCAATTAGACAAACGCCGGGGCACTTAATAATGAGACAACGAACGGCGATCGTTTCAGCTGATGCGATTCTGGAGTATTAAAGGTCGGCGGGTATCATTTTTCGGTCCACGGATGTTTATATTTTAGTCGAGGACGAAACCGATTTAGTGTCTGATACCGAAACCTCGAATCGCGATCTCCTTGCTATACATGTATGCGCTCGTTGTTCTACTATTCAGTATTTTTAGATTCGAACTTCTCGTAATTTTATTTCAAGATATGGCGACCCAAATTTATACAGAAATATAAAATTAAGATACCCAATTTCAATTCAGATCGCAAAGAGGCTGTTGCATATGAAATGTCCGATTTTAGAATTCAAATGTGATTAAGCGTTTTCAACCAGGAATACTATTACAATCTTCAAGTTTAATGTATATCTTTTCAGGGTATAAAGATGATCTTTAAGGTTCTATCTTCAGATTTTATTAACATGTTTTATGATGTTATTTTTAAATCAAGTTTATTTCAATGTAAATCAATATGGTTGCCGTGCATTTTTTTTATACGAGTGAAAAGACATTGACGACAGTTATATGTTTGTTCAAAATGTGATAATAAATCAACACAATATTCGATGGTGGTAAAAAAAAAAACTAAAAAACTGAGGATGAGAATTTTGAAAATAAAGGACGCGAGTGACCAAAAAATTCAAGCTCTACGGTTACGCAATCAAGAAATTTGAAGTTTATTGGCAGAATATGTCGATTAAAATGGTGCTTGCTTTGATCAATAAATTGATTCGGAAAAAATTGTGCCCGTTAAACGTTACGGTTAACAATCGGTATTTTCATACACAGCAACCTAATATTTCAGTTGATAAACCTTTGAAGCTCTGTGCGATCTGTCACGCGTCATGTTAGAGACAGTATGGTTGATATAGATTGCGTATCGATCGTTCCATTGAAAAATTCCAACCACTTTTCCACCGTGTCAGGAACGCCCAGGCAACCCGAACACGCATAATTAGCCAGCGATTGGTCCTCGTATCGGGTTATATTATTCATCGCTTAAGTAACCCACGCGGTCGATCGTTCAAAAACGCGCATACAATGTGTCACCCGCTTGTAAAGGCCATATACATTCAATTGTCGAGTGCATCGACGAGACATTCGATTCTCTCGGGGCGACGATTCACGCCTCGTTCTCGAGACGTATCAAATGAACCGTGCGAACATCGAGAAGAGAGCAACGCCCAAAGATCAAATCGCGGATGTTGCAGAGGAAAAGCACGCGTTGTATGTGCGGCGCGCGATCGAAACTAGCAATCACTCGGGAACGTTCAACGATTCGGAAGCGGAACGAAGAGCAGAGTTTCCTCTGCTCGAATGTTGATGATTCATTAAAACCCGGGAGCACGGTTCGAAACAGGGCGGGCGCGCACACAACGTTTTCGATTCACCGCGGTAACGGGATATCAATGTTATCGTTGTATCAAAGGGGCCTCTCTCTCTCTTATCCGTGTGTCCCAGGAAAAGGCTGCGATCGTGAATGATTTAGCTCGCATAAATACCGGCCGAAATACCTGTTAGCGGCAGCGTGTAATTACAGTTGCGGAGTGCGGTCGTATTGGCACACGGGTTAGCCGAGGTGTGCGGTGAACGCAAACCGGTGCGAGCCTCGTCCTCCCGGCGAGAGTCGTCGAGCCCGCTTCTCGCATGTACGTGTGCACGAACACCTGGACATAGGTATATCCGGTAACCAGCGACCAGTGGGAATCTCCATATGCTGGAATCCGTCAACGCGCTTCCCAGGCGTTGCCGCCACCGACGCTTCTTCGTTGAAGGAGCCCTGATAGATTAGATCATTATCAGCCCGGAATGCAAACGACACGCGTGTCATTCCGAATCCCTCAACACCTGGTGATTCATTGGTTATTCCACGAGCGCTAACGGGCCCGTGCTCCGCTCATTTAGGGGAACGCCCGCCGAGAAATTTACTATATTTCGCTAATTTATAGCTGCGATCAATTTATACTGGGTGGGGCACTATAAACAGGTCACCCGAATAACTCGCTTGCTTTTGAAGATAGAAGGAAATGCATCAGATCAAACTCACTTGATATCGAGGCGCTCGTAATCTGATGTCATTAATTTTTTAATAGGTGGAGATGTCAAGGAGATACGAAGGGTCGACTCTGTTTTTTTAAATGGAAGGTATGGTTTTTGTTATTTACATTCTGGTAGTGTGTTTCAAGACGAACACAATAACCTATTGTGGAGATCATTCAAGGTCACGCAAGGTCAACTGCAATAGAAAATAAGGTGTCTCGAAGCACTCTTCGAACACTACGACGATTTACATGTAACATATTATTTACGTATTCACTGCTACTTCAAGTGTGTTAGACACCAACGGTCATTACCAATATTCGTCGCCTGGGACACCCCGCGTCACCCTAACAGCGGAGCGTGTTTAGATCCCGCGAAACGAGCTCCCGTGTGTGGAAGTGGTGGGGGTACCCGGCGATTCGGGGAACATCCCAATACCGAGAAATTCAAGCACTCTGTTGCGTTGTAACCTCCTCTACGAGTACACGCGAATATTATTATACAGTGCGACCAAGCGAATTTTCGAAATCAACCGGTATCGTCTCCCCTGCGAGAAACCAGCCGCGTTCGAACGATTTCTCCCCTGCGGGAACAATTCGGGACGCGTTTTTTAAGTACCACGCGAACATTCAAATTGTGTGAAAGTGCCAATAAAGACAGTTTTGTTAAACCAAACCAAGAAACCCTGTTGGACATAAAGTTTGTGAATTGACCGTGCTCCTTGCACCTGATTCCCGAACGTTCCCTTAAAATCTATTCCGCATTCGATCCTGCGTATTTCCTTCGCGGTCTCGCAACAAAAAGATAAGGGTCGGTGAAACAAAATGTTCAAAATGACGACCGTGAACACGGAGACATAATCTAAAACGTTGCAATACTGACGATACCGCCTGACAAATTTCAGTTGTATCTATTACAGAGCAAGCTCTTTTTATACGTTCTTGCATAGCAACTGTGGTTGTTGGTTTCTCGCGGTACACTTGTTCCTACAATTTTCCCCACAAATAAAAATCTAGTGGTGTCAGGTCTGAGGACTGTGCTGACCATTTATTACTTCCTGATCGACCAATCCAACGACCTTCAAATGTCCTGTTCAGTAATTCTGTAACATTTTGTGCTGAATGAGCAGGACATCCGTCGTGTTGGAACCACATGGACTGTCGCATGTCCAGTGAAATGTTCTCCAACAATTCTGGCAAAACCGCTTTTAAGATTCTCTCGTATTTATGATTATTTAGCGTACCATCAACGAAATATGGACCAATTTCAAGTTCAAGATCGTCATTTTGAACACTTGAAGTAGCAGTGAATACGTAAATAACATGTTACACGTAAATCGTCGTAGTGTTCGAACTTGTCGTATTGTTGCACTATATTTTCTATTGCAGTTGACCTTGAGTGACCTTGAATGACCTCCAGAATAGGTCATTGTATTCGTCTTGAAACACACTATCAGAATGTAAATAAAAGAAACCTTACCGTTCCATTTAAAAAAACAGAGTTGACCTTCATATCTCCTTGACGCATCCACCTATAAAATTATGACATCAGATTACGAGAGCCTCGATATCAAGTAAGTTTGGTCTGATGCATTTTCTTCTATCTTCAAAAGCAAGCCAGTTATTCAGGTGACCTGTTTATAGTGCCCCACCCTATAGACTTCTTTGTGCTAGGAGGTGACGAGTTGGTTAGCGAAAAACATTGTTTTCATTTTACATAGTGGGATCATCAACACTAAACCTACCAACCACAAAACATGTAAAAGTGAAACGTCTTGTAGAAGAGAGAAGATTGGATCTACTCAAACTGAATTCAATAGGAAACCGGTTATTTCTCCGTGGTAGGTTTAATGTTAAAATGTTTTCGTTCTGAATATCAATGCTGGTGAGACGTTCGTAGCGATTGTTTCTTGGTGGCAGGAGAAATTGAGATGTCTCAGAGCAGGCTTGTCCAGAAGTAGCTCACTTGGAGGCAAATTCGAGGGAGACGCCTACTTCTCCCAACCGCGCGTCTCGCTCCTCGTAGCGGCCGTAGTCCTCCGAGCTCCTCAGGCCCGTTCCTGCCGATTGCAATATGTTCCGCGTGTGGCGCGTTGGGACGACTGTCGTACCCACGGTAGGCACAGGTCTGAGGAGCTCGGAGGACGACGGTCGCCACGGGGAGCGAGACACACGGGCGGGAGAAGCAGGCGTCTCCCTCGAATTTACCTCCAAGTGAGCTATTGAGTTGTGCGGAAAGTAATTTCGTTTTTCGTGTAGAGATGGTATTGCTTCCATTTATTATTACTTAACATTATTCTAAGTCGCAAAATCATTGTATATTTTCAGAACTGACATTTCGGACGTCATTTCGTGCCTTATAGAACTTTATAATCTTTCAAGCGTTTCTTTTGTCATCGCACCAAATATGCAAAATCAAAGTGAGCATATCCGTCACATTTTGCTTTTTTGTTACGGGTATGGTAAAAACGCAATGCAAGCAGGGAAAAAGATGTATTCTGTTTACAGAGAGGGTGTACCGTCGTATTACCATTTATTGTGTTCTTTTCAACACTTTTTAAGCGGTGTAACTATCATTTTAAATAAAGGCCTCAAAAGTACTACAATTCAATTATTTGCTAATAAAAAACAGAAATTCTGGGATCTCCAAGTTACTAGAAAGATTTCACAAGATCATAGAACAAAATTGCCACTACATCACCGAATAAATGAATAAATAGTGAAACATCGTCTTCATTTGCCCTTGGAAAAACGAAATTACTTTCCGAACAACCCAATATTTCTGCCCATTGCTGTCTTAGATCTCGGGAGATTTCAAAAACTTCACCATTTGTTTCATCTCACATTTGACGCTTTTCTTTTGTCTTCGACGACAGAGAATTGCTGTAGACTTCAAAGAGTGATGGGAGTGTTAGACAAAGTAGTTTTTTAAATTTTATATTTTCGCAAAGGTATACATAAGCTAGTAGGCCAGAAAATTGATCACACCAGATTAAGCGCATGTAGGGGGAGTGCCTATAGAGACGAGTTACAAATTACAGCAGTTATAGCGTTCAAAATAGAAGTGTAGCTTGTACTAAATCACGTAAGAGTGCTTTAAATTCTCTAGAAACGGTGTATCGCTGAACAAACAGAAGTATATCTCTGTCGTGCATAAATGCAGCCTGAACTGCTTGCGCGGGGAAGAATGTGGAACTTTCCTGGTCGACTCTGTTGAACAAGGGCTATCTTTGGAGTTGGCGGGTCAAGATTTCGTATCGAGTTGGATCCGGTTAAGCCGGCTAAATATTTCACCGTTGTGCGATAGATCTTGCAGAGGGTGGTCTGCGAATGTTCGCGGGTTAGAGGGCGCAGTGCGAGCGGGCAGAAAAGCGGCGCGCGCCGAGATCTTCCGGTGGGCAATTTTCCTGCGGGTTAGCATTATCAGCGAGGTAATTACCCGTTCGCTACCGTTACCGGATCCTCGTCGAGCCGCAACCTCGACGAGCCAGGGAATCGCGGTTGGCAAAAATTACTGGTCAATTAGCGGCTCTCCCTTCTCTTTCTTTTCTCTTCCTCCGTTTTGCCTCGAATTGCGTACGAAAGGATATCCAGAGTTGTCTACGCGGGCTACACCGAACCCGATTACGGGGAAAAAACAGCTCTAGAACTCGTTGCATTCTCGTCTCCCTATCCTCTCGCTCTCTTTCCCCTCCTTGATCTACTCGCCCGAGCCGGTTCATTAAAATTAATCAATGGTAATTTTACGCGTTTGGTTAACGAGCGTCTATTTAATGGTTTCTTGTCCCGCCGCCGCGCCGCGAACGATGGATTTTGATCGGACAGATCGAATCAACGGCGAATGATATGTAGTCCACCGCGAATGGGACAGCACCTCGAAAACTCGAGCGACAAGAAAGATAACGATATTTTATCCGTGAAAGATATGTTCGTATCAGAAATCCGAGCTTTTCTCAGCCAGATACAAGTAGAGATTGCTGCTATCTATCTGCCATATTTTAATCTGACTTTTATGTGCACGAAGGTAATCAAAAGTGCGGTATTGTACAAAAACATTTTAATTGCCTCGAACGATAGCAATTATTCAGGCTATGCCGCAGGAATTTTTAGGATACGTTACTTGCGAGCATTTCCAACCGATAGAATCGTTAATACGTTTAGAAAGGTTAGCTCTTGGTTTGATTTTGAGAGTATTTCACTGTCTACTAATTCTTCGAAAGATTAACCCTTTGCACTCGGAGCTATATCAACTAAAAAACCAAATATTTCTTATAACCTAGAATATTTCCATTGTACATCATTTGTTTCATTATATGCGTACGAAACTGTTATAGTACCTCATAGAATATTTAAATGTTTAGTAATTTATTACATGTAAATAAATTTAATCATGTAAACAATATTCTGAATAATAGTGTAGTAATTTGTAGTGGCGCCTCAGAGTCGTCATTCGAGTGCTAAGGGTTAATATCACTCCACTGAAGTTCTGTTACATTCAATCTCTGTTATACAACTCTCGGAACAAATATACCGATTTTGTTAGCAGATTGTCCAACTTGGCTAACCGATTTACTATCTGATGTAGATCCTGCGCAGAGCTGGGCATTATTTCAGATACAATATTTTAAAACTTATTTGAAATATTATTTGAAATAAAAAGTTATTTCACAAAAATGTTTCACAATTTGAAATAAATTATGTTATATTTTGTCCAACAAAATAATTTTAAAAATATATTATAATTGAAAATATGGTTCGAGTTCTTTTAAATATTTATTGCTACTCATCAATAATTTATTTTCCAAACTAAACATAAATAAGGCGAAATTTCAACTTACAATTAGTATCATACATTTCTCTTAATTATTTCAAATAAGTTTATTTCAAATGACTACGTCGAAATAAATTATAATAAAGTTGTTATTTAAAATACATGTACTCAAATAAATTCCTCTCAAATTGTTATTTCATAGAATTTATTTGAGATAATGTTATTTTCAATGATTAACTTATCTTTATTTGAAATAAAATTTGCCCAGCTTTGATCCTGCGTATAATAAGCAAAACTGAACTAAACTGTTAAAAATGTTCGAGAATATCACGGTTAACTTCTTCAGCGAGTATTCGAGATAAGAATTAAAAAGATCCAAATTAAAGGTACGACCATTAGCGCGCAGGATTTTATAAATATTTCCAAAATGTCACCGAGATATAAAACAAATATGTTACAGTATTTCACAAACTAAAAATCCCGTTGGTGAAACAGATTCTTTAATCTGTTTCACGATTCCTCGTGCCGGTAAATGGAAAATGCTCGGTCGTCGCGGCGACGAATGACATAAAACAATAACCGCTCCTTCTCCGTCAACATTTTCTTTCTCCGGAGTCATCGCAACTGAATCGTGAGTTCGCGGAGACAACGTGTGCGAGCGAGCCGAGCCGAGCGGAGCAGAGCAGAGCAGAGCAGAGCAGAGTAGAGCAGGAACGAGTCTTTGCGCGGCGCGGCGGCGCAAAGTGGCGAGGAGAAAGCGACCTACTTCGCGGGCCGAGTAATTATAAGCCTTGAACCGAGTAAACGAGTCGTTGAGGCGAGTAGCGGCGTCGCGGCGGCGCGAGCAACAACGTCGACGCCGACGCCGCGACGCGATGCGCGTTCGATGCGACGTCGTTTCAGGAGGGATGTACACAAACCGACGCAAATAAATGAATCTTTAGGAATTTATTGTAACCAATGGGTTCAGCCAATCGTGTTGAACTTTTACAGCTATTTTACCACACTATCGATGTAACTAGACAAATTTTTTTGTCCAAAGGAATTGTAAAGTTTGGAGAATAGAAAAAGCCCGAAAGGTTTGGAAGCAAACGAAAAAGAAGTTATTTAATATAACTTTACGGAATAGCAACATACAAGGTGTACAGTTCTATCGTTTCGACGCGCTCAATGACTCGTACAAAATCGTGACCGGCTGTCGTAGCCGATTACGACCGACTGGGACTCAGTCGCTTTCAAACACATCGACCAGCATACGCGCCTCTAACGTTCATCGCAGACATACCAACATTGAACATATACGCACCAAGATGATAGGGAATAACCTCAAATTTTAACCGTATTCAACAGGAATAGTGCATACAAGAATCATAATAACTTATGTACAAGCCTATGTTATCTCGGGTGTGATTTTGGATTGAGGATTGTTGGAACAAGGCGTTTTCTATTCTCAGGAAAGAGATTAGAAAATTCTGATCGAAATACACGCAGAGGAAATTCTCAGTACGTAAATATACTATCAATTTATGCAAACGGAAATCGATTTTTTCGAGCCGCTACATTCGATAATCTCGGGTGCTCGTCAACAGGCATCGAGCGCTGTCCCAAGCGTCACCGTTTTGTTTTCGCACTTCCGCCCTCAGCTGTTGGCGCGCGATACAATTTTGTGTGGATCAGCCGTGTCGCTGTTGCGCCGCGCTCGACGCGGAAGCTCGTTCCGTTTCATAAACGCCGTAATAACACGCCCGATGTCGGAGGATGTCGGAAACGTTCCTAAATTATAGCTAGACACGGAATAGGAGCAGGGAGGACTCCATGAAATGGGAATTATGTGAGTCACGGGACTGTGGCTGCACCCACGTAAGAGTTGACAAACTATTGGGAACGCAGGAATCGCTGCGGTCGTCTTGCACGAAGTACGTACATACGTACATACATTCGAATACGTACTAACCACCCGAGGTACAGTACAACACCGTCTTCCTGGTGCTTTGACACCTTGACTGGCGGCGACCTGAAAAATTCCACATATGGTATAATCTCGGTTATCTGAACTCATGGGAATACAAGCCCGTTCGGATAACCGACAGGTACATATAATAAGGGCTCGATAACTACTCCTTCACGGTTTTATGTCGAGGCAGACTAGTCATTCATTTTTCTGTCCATTAATCCTCATTACTAGACTGCGGATTTTATGCATTTATGATAAAAATTAGTAGATCAAATGCATACCAGTGAAAATATTGAAATCATTTAAAAATACTATTCCAGGATTTCCATTCCAATACAATTATTAAGAAAAGAAATTAATGTATACGTAGTTACTGTATCTTGCAATTAATTTCGACAATTTTTATTTTGTATAAAAATTAGTAGATCAAATGCATACCAGTGAAAATATTGAAATCATTTAAAAATACTATTCCAGGATTTCCATTCCAATAGAATTATTAAGAAAAGATTAATGTCTACGTAGTTATACTGTATCTTGCAATTAATTTCGACAATTTTGATTTTGTATAAAAATTAGTAGATCAAATGAATACCAGTGAAAATATTGAAATCATTTAAAAATACTATTTCATGATTTCCATTCCAATACAATTAGTACGAAAAGAAATTAATGTCTACATAGTTACTGTATCTTGCAATTAATTTCGACAATTTTTATTTTGTATAAAAATCTACAGCCTACTTATTACTAGACTGTGGATTTTATGCATTTATAATAAAAATTAGTATATCAAATGCATACCAGTGAAAATATTTAAATCATTTAAAAATACTATTGCAGGATTTCCATTCGATACAATTATTAAGAAAAGAAATTAATGCATACGTAGTTACTGTATCTTGCAATTAATTTCGACAATTTTTATTTTGCATAAAAATCCACTGGCTTCTTATTACAAAACTGTGGTTTTATGCATTTATGGTAAAAATGAATAGATCAAATGGGAAATAGTAGAAGCATTAAGACAAATTTTAGATACTGTCCCATTGTATTCAACTCAATAAAATCATTTAGAAAAGAAATAAATGTCTCCGAAGCTTCTATACCTTGAAATTAATACAGATAATTTTTATTGTGCATATAAATCCGCAGTCTACTTATTACATTCATCAATAATGCCATAATTACATGGCACATGTCTTAATCACTTTAAAACTAGAACGACCGAAGTTTCTTCTAACTCTTTCTCTTAAATTGTAGAAACGTTTTCACGAGAAACTTTTTAATATAATTCTTTAATAAAATTTTTAATAAAAATGGTTTGTAACAATTATATGAAAGAGAAACCCTATTAAAATATCACTTTTAATTGAATGATCTTAATAAGCTGAAAATAATATATCAACGTTCTTAGATTCTTTGAATTTCTTCATTGTTTTAAATTGCACCAACTCGTCGTTTTTGCCATAAATGCATAAAATCTACACTCTAATCGTTACTATAAAGCGATTACTATACACCAGTCGCATTTAGTACAAATTTACTTGGTAGTTTATGCGTTAAATGAGTTAGTAAAATTGTGTATAGAAATACAATTTCGAATTTGCTAGATTAAATACATTAGTACGAAACTTTTAAATCTAGACAAACAGTTGCGTTCCTCATTTCTGAGAGACTCGGTACCCAAGCTGTTAAACGTCTAGTGTAATTATCAAACACGATCTCCGGTTATGTGGAAATGGTGAGCTGTTTCATCTCGGATTCAATAAATCCCCATACAGTAATTTATGCACCGAGATACCTCGAGCTTTGCATTTCGATCTACGCGTCTCACGTGGATAGAAATTCGAGATATCAACTTAGCATCAAGGTTATCTAGAATTACACAAGCTTTGTTACATGATGCAATGTTCGGTCAGATTTTCGAGGCTTTTAAACAGTTCTAAGGAAATTAGTGGTTTCTCCGGGATTCTAAGGGTATCGGGAGACTTTGTCAGCCCGTAGACTTCACGGTGTCAGGAGTCCCAAAGAGTGGTGTAGGTTCGCCCGGTTTTACAACCTTGAAACCCGAAACCCACAGGTCTACCAGATCTCCGGGATCTCTAGGACTGGCGAGACCATCCATGCACCTGGAACCTTTGCGACCTTCCGAAACCACGATCTGGGACACACAAAGACTCTCACTACCTCTGGCATCCTCTAAATCCCCTAAAACGACCGACGATGCTGCAAACCTTGAAATCCACAAAGGCGCGTCTCGTACGTGGTATTATTAACTATGCTATTTGAAAATATTAACCCGTATATTTAACATGAAAATCTTTACCAAAAAGAACGTAAGTAATTGAAATAAATTTTACGTAAGAAATTAGATGGCTATTTAGCATAATCAGTCCAATCTTCAACGTAAGGATCATTAATTTTGGAACGACCACGTTCAACGAGGCTCAGTTACTAAATTCAAATCTCCATCTCAGAGTTTCACAAACCTTCACTAATACATATGTTCTATCCTAGCTGGCATCTTCGCCAAACACAGGATGTACATTTTCCTTTGCTTATGCTGAAATTCGTGTAATATGCAGTGCTGCAAGTGCACCTTGTTAACCGTCATTTTCACCATGTTACTCCTGCCAACAGGCTCTCTCTTGCCCTTTCATGTAGCTTGGTGTAGATTAAGCACCGTAGATCAAAGTGTACGCAGAGGAATATTAATCACAAACATATCAGTGATATTATCTTCTGCTATTATAAGGTCACTTTCACTCAAAAAAGATATAAAATACATTTTTCTAGAAATAAAAAGTAAGACATCTAAAAGACTTTTTCAACGCTAGAAATCAAAACTAGAACGATTTATTAAACGACTGTTAAAGTACCTTTGTTATGCAGCCCTTGTTGGTCGTTTCAGTGCACGCAAGTTGCACATGTTTCGTCAGAAGACCATGGAAACCAAGGAGCGCGTTGTAGTTTGAAACGCATGGAACAAAGATCCAGAGCACAGATTGCTTTTACTTGATCTAACACGTACTGTAGATCAGTGGTGGGCACGGGTGGAGCCCCTCAAACGCCTGATTCTCCCACTGAGAGATTATTTGGAGGTATGGATCGGTATTTTAAATGAATGCGAGATTAAACACACACACAAACAAGAGTTTATTAGATAATTATATAAATGCTTAACGCGTATACGTGCACATCCGACCAGCGTCCAGAGCGAAAAGTGCGCTTAGACCACATTCATCTCATACATACCAACACAGAAGGGCACTCTCATCGATAAGGGTATCATGAACACGTATAGATGAGTATACTACTCTAACACCCACCAACCTCTCTTTCATGTAGCGCGCACATTCGTTGCGTACGCTGATGTCTCGTGTCTTCGTTGCCCCATTGTACCGCGCTCGATGGAAGGGGACAGAGGGCGCTACGGTGTGGACGGTTTTGCCTCAATTGAGGCAAAATTGCCCATCACTGCTGTAGATCATTTCAATAGGATAGAGATCTGAGAGACAATTCGACTGCCGAATATAGACTAGCTAAATTAAATTCCAGTTTATCAAAACTGTGCTGAGTATACTTCAGCATCCATTGCTACCTGCAATCACTTAGCTACCTCTTCCCAAACAAAAATGTTGCTCTTACCTTTTCCGTACTTAGAAGACGGTTTGATGTTTCGAGTAGACCCAATAAAATTAAATGTCAAGTCGACGGGATTTCGAAGGATTAATGTCAGCTGGATGACGCCAATCGAATGATGTTCCTCCGACGAGGACAAGATAGGAAAGGCGCGCACGCGTGTCATTATGCTCGTGCTCGTAGGGCAACGCGGCCCGCAGAGCCGAATTACAAGTTAACCGACTATAAAACCGAGCTCGCCGGCTATGAAGTATCAGCGCATGCTCAACGATGCGTCCTTCCACGGTTGTTTAACCGTGGAAAGGTCGACGCTCGGACGTACATATTACTGACCTGTAAGAGTTTGTCGCAGTTGTGTCAGGTCCGGGGCCTAGGGCTCGTTGCACGGAACACCTTGCTAAACCGGAAACGAATGTTTTCCCCTGGTAGCGTACCCGGTAGCTTCGCGCGCGTCTGTTCTTACTTTAATGCGTCTGAGCTTACGCAAGTTCTTATCCTGTGTACCTAACCTAACTGCGCGAATACACGCAATAATTTATGCTCGAACGTGCACGCGCGTCGGTGTAAATTACATCACGTCCCCGCGAGAAAAGCGGCAGGATTAGCTTCGTGCTTCGCTCTTAATCAGAGTCGGAGTGCATTTTGAGCGGTGGAATTGAATTGTATTAAATTATATTCCGTGGCCGGATGCTACGGTACGTGTACCGTATCGCCTGTGGATCTGCGGATGCAACGTGCTCGGCAGTCCTGCTTGATAAACAATCGCCGATAGGCCGTCTCGATCTCTAAATTCGTCGAACTTCGAACCAGAAACCTAATAATAGGTCTTTGGCGGCGGCTGAAAATGTATGTGAGTGAAGGAAAAGGGAACGGAGCGTTTCGTCCTAGGCCAGCTAGACTCGTTAGATACAGGAATATCGTGAGGACTAATAAGAATGTATACAGGGTGGGGCACTATAAACAGGTCACCTGAATAACTCGCTTGGGTTTGAAGATAGAAGAAAATGCTTCAGACCAAACTTACTTGATATCGGGGCGCTCGTAATCTGATGTCATTAATTTTTTTATTAATTAGGAATTAATTAGTACTCGGTAATAAAGACAATATATAATGTTACAACAGCCACAAGTTATGTACAAGAAAGAAATGCACTACTTCAGGCGTACGCGAAGACTGCGGCGTCTTTTGGAGCCACAATGATGGTGCATCAAACAATTGCCGGGCGATGCAGTTGCTTATATTGTATACACTTATATAGTAAGTATATCATTGGATCTCCAGCAACCTTCATTACTCCATTCTCTCTACCACCTGATCTAAGACATCCTGCATGAGCGCACCCTTGAAAGCTAGTTCCGATGAAGGAGACCGGTGACGCGTCGGAGGATCTCGGTTCGTCGGACAACGGTCCATAAATATTGGCGTAACGATGAAGACCATTGGAATCGAAATATCCTCATCAGTGGATGGCCGCCGAGCTCTCCATCGGATGTCAGGCGTTCGGAGTAGCCCGCGACCGATATCGTATCGCCTAAACCGAGCTAAAGGTGACGCGCGTGTGTCTGCCTGCGGGGTACCTAACTATCCCCGTTGGCGTTCACCGGCGGCGCCTCCCCCTTCCCATTCCGGCCACGATTCGAGCATAGGGAGTCGAGCGGTGGCGCGTGGGGCTGCGGGGGCGTAGAGGGGTCGGGAAGGGGATGGATGAACCCTCCCGATCAATGCAGCAGCCCTGACGCTCGACGATCCCGACGGGGGATCCGCTATCCCACCACCGTGCCGTGGAGAGACAAAGACCCTGGCCACGGCGGGAAACCAGAGGGGAACCAGAAGGGGACCGTGGGGGGATCGGTGGGGGGGGGGGGGCAGAGGGGGACCGGGACGGCTCGCCGGAACCGGCGAAAGGGAAACAAAGAGAGAAACACTCGCGTTAACACGTGCATGCACACGCGTTTACGAGGTGATGCGCGATGCGTGAGTGCATCGTCTGCATATTGCCAGGCTCTCCCTCTTTCTGTCCCTCTCTCGCTCTCTCGCTGTGTCTACGTGCCAGAGCCAACCCCTCGCGAAATCATGGCACGTTGTGTTCCCTCTGTATTGATGCTCCGGGGAACTACCAAGGAGAAACGATCGGTCCGGCGAAATTTGTTTATTTATTAGCGTACTGCCCCCTCGGGCACGATGGACGGTCTGGAAAAATGTTTTTTTTTTACTGTGGCTTCACTTCTCACGGTGCATCGCGAAGGGCCGTTCAATGGAATTCTGTTTAACCCTTAACACGTTGAACACAATGGTGGTCACCGATAACCGGCACCATACTATTGGTTAAAAATGATTATTGTAAAATGAATGGCATTGAATACCAGTTAATCACTGTCGAAATTAACACATTAGCTACCGGTAATTATTTTATAATCTTTCAAATTCTATGGTGCATAACTGAAGACTTTTTAATGGGTCCTTCAACAGCAATTTCACTTGTGAGCCAACAAGTCACCCCTTGTAACGTCATCTAATAATTTCGGTTGGAATTGTAATGTAAAAGAAGACTTCTCAGTTTCCTTTTGGTACAGCACAATTATTGAATATCCTATTAACCAGTTAAGTGTGTTTGACGACTATATCCGTCATGGAGATGTGGCAGAATTTTGTGTCATGACGACTATACCCGTTATGCGTAAAATTTTGTTACAATTTGATATTTAAATTCTAATTTTGGCGAAAACTCAATTATATTCGACTATGTAAATATTACTAATAAAATTGTTCATTTTCTAAAATAAAGTCGTCTTTTTAACCCAATATTTCAATAGCGCCACTTACTCTGTGTTTGACGACTACACCCGTCATCGCTTGATTATCGCGACACACACTGGTGCGCGCTTTGCAAAAAGATCGCCACAGTTAACTGGTTAATAGGCTTCCGGTAGGTAAAGTTTCGACTAGATTATAATGTGAGGTAAGAACTTTAAATCCAATAACTAACAATTGTTCTTAATTGTATAATTGTATGAACAAAATAAATAAGACTTGTGCGAAGCACACAAAATTCGTGCAGCAATCGCCGTATTAATCGATCGCGCTAAACACCAAGTAATTAATAATGCCTCTCAGAATTTGTTACAGTTATTTTCCTCTAATTGATACCCCATTATCAGTACATCGCAGAGCATCGAACTAGTATCTATCGAGCGGTATCGATTGTCGATTGGGATCCAGTGGGTGCATCGTTCGCTCTGGAAACAGGGGAGGGTAGACAAGAGGGGCGGTGATTGTTAGCGATACAGAGGCTATTAAAGAAGATTGTTCTGAGGAAATAAGGGAGGTGAAATATTCCGTCGATTGGGTTGAAGGAGCCCGGGACAGGATTTGGGTGTTAGGGTCGGAAAGCTGTAACAAAGGCTGAATCGTAAGGGAGCTCGTGATGAAGTGGTTATGGCTGTAGAAATGGTTCTGTAAAGTCTTGCTTGATTCAACTTCCACGAGTTCCGAGCAACAAATCGTGACTGAATTGCTGATGTGCCTAACAACTAAATTAGGTACCTCTCAAACTCATCGGAGAACTTCTCAACGTGAAGGAAACGGTCGTTATACCTTTTTTTTTTGCATGGCACGTGTAAAAGCCGTGAACACGTGTAAAAGTTCCGCAGTCTATTCAGGAACGATTATATTCCCTCGGACTACGTTTCGGCAACAATGGACCTATTTGCACGCGAAACAGTGGCGACAGTGTTCTCCGGTTGGCAGGCCGGTCCTAGGAAATCGATTTACCGCGACGAAATTTTTGGAAAAGCGATTGTAACCAAACACAGCAGCGTGCCTCTCGTTTCATCAATCTCCAATTGAATACGGTTTCCGTCGCGCGGATCAAAAAACTGCAATCGAACGCGACTGTTTGACAACGTGCCCCATTGTTCTCGACGGCCTCGCGGCGCCGCCGATATTCGGCACACGCTGATAACAGGTTGCCGAGCACACCGTGCACGGATCCCGTGCACCGACGATCGAAATTTATAATCCCGGGTCTCCGAGGACGTGGAACCTACGTTACGGAATGTTGAGCAGGTCCAGGACAGTAGGCTACGGTGAGCCTATATCGATCGCGAGCTCCCTAGTTTCCATGGTCTCCGTCTCCATGGGGTTGCTGTACCCACGTACCTCGTTGTCCCGTCCCCGAGCGGAATTACCAGCAGCTTCCGCATAACACGACCGTCCAACCGTTCCGACCTTCGCAGTTGCGAATCTTGGATCGTCGTTTTTGCGACCCTCGATGAAACGGGACGTCTGCCTCAGTATTTGTTTCTTTCAACTCCTCACAGTGCACCTCCAAATATCTTTACACTTCAAAAGCTTCGTTAAATCAATGCTTTTTAAACCCACTTACTATCTTCTTCTATTCTAGATTATAATAATCTAGATCGTTTATAATAATTTTACTGTATCTCTAGGCTTTTTTAAACGTGTACAAATATGTTTACTCGAATCGTAGATAATTTAAAGTGTCCGGGATAAAAAGTTCTTTCAATCTATTATACTGTGGCCTTGAGATGACCTTGGACTGGAAGGCTCATGTTTAATCAACAGAAACAACTGTAATCGTGTAATCCGTTATCTTAAGACACAAGATATTATCGTGCAATTATCAAGAGATTACAGGCTCGTACAATCTGTTATTCCTACAAAAATGTTCGCAGCTGTTTGTCAAGGTCGTTTCAAGGTTACAATCAACTAGATCGATAAACTGGTTTCGATATCGGTTACCACACTCGGCTCGAATAACTTTCGGAATAATATCAAACAGAAGAATCAATTTACATCACGTTATTGTGCTCTATCAATCATTATTTGAGCCGTTCTCAGTTTTCGTACATTTTTAATGGTAGAACACTTGAATTGACGTTTAAATTTTTACATTGTAAAACAAATTTCCTAAGTAATTCAGCTTAATGTCTTTTAATAACAAACATTGGAAGAATTTTTCAATATGAGCATACACTGTTTCATCGATCTTCTCTCTTTTTTAAATTATGGAGCTAATCGATTTGCCAAATGACCGGCTTGTTTACAGTTTCCGTTCAGCTCCATATCGAGTTTCTTTCGACATTGCATATCCGTGGTTCGCACAGTATTATTATATTTTTATTATTATTATTATATTATAAATTTTTACATTATATAGCAAATTTCCGAAATACTTCAGCTTAATGTCATCGAATGACAAACATTGGAAGAATTTTTCTTTCTCTCTTTTTTAAATTATGGATCTAATCGATTTGCCAAATGAGCGGATCGTTTACGGTTTCCGTTCAGCTCCATATCCACTTTCTTTACACATTGCATATCCGTGGTTCGAACAGTATTATTATATTATTATTATTATTATTATTATTATATTGTATTATAAATGTTTACTTTGTACAACAAATTTCCTAAATAATTCAGCTTAATGTCATTGAATGACAAACATTGGAAGAATTTTTCAATATGAGCATACACTGTTTCATCGATTTTCTCTCTTTTTTAAATTGTGGAGCTAACCGATTTGCCAAATGAGCGGCTCGTTTACAGTTTCCGTTCAGCTCCATATCCAGTTTCTTTCGACAATGTATATCCGTGGTTCGAGCAGTATTATTATATTAAAATCAATTCGTTACGAGCAGTCCTCGATTGAATGATCGACACGCGATCACGCTCGCCGACATCACGAAACTAATTACTTGTCCGATGATTCGTGACAGAATCCCGGGTGTTGCCGTAAAAGAGCGTCGGTGAAATTTCGTGGAGGAATCTCTCGGTCCTTGCTGGTGAGGTATAGTCTGAAGCGACTGTTTTCTGCTTGAGGCGCAAACCGAGAATTTCGTGAAAGGCGACGTGAACTTCGCGAAGCCGAAGAATTGGAAGTTTTTCTGGGTCTCCGCTGGGACAGCGACGACACAGGCGAACAATAGATGGAAAAGGAGAAAAAGAGAAACGCTGGCTCCTGGGATGGAAATTTGATGAAAATTGAGGAGGAATGAGAGAGAGAGAGAGAGAGAGAGAGAGAAACAGGTTTTCCAGTGGATTACGTAAACGAGTAATTATCTGTTACGCCGACTTCTTTAATTGTGAAACGCGCGAGCTCTGCATAGATCGCCGGGATCTATGGATTAGATAAGACACTCCCCGACATTTGCCGAGCTCTTGATATCAACACGCTGCTTTAATAAATGCATCGGTAAATCAATATATTCGAAATATCGGCGATACAGTGTAGACAGACATTTTCTCGAAATAAACGTCGTAAATCGTAATATAAGTACATAAATTATAGTGAAACCATTCGAAGTATTACATAAATAGTAAATATTCAAGAATCGATTCGAAGCTGTCTAAATTTAATTTACTGCGATAGCGTGAGTACTAAAATCGATTCCGTGAATATTTATATAAACGTACCAAGAGTTATTTAGCTTTTAGTGGAGTTAGCTTGTTTTGGCAGTAACCCGACTATTAAACACAATAGATAAGCTTCAACATGTTTTTTAATATCTATGTATTTGCTTTAGCTCACTTATCATTAGGGAAAAGTAACTCCGGAAAGCTAAATTTGCTCCGACTATTTGGTACTCCCATCAGAGAAATTTGCCGATCGCAAAGGGTTAATGCACGCGAACTCGACTTATCTTTAAACTCAATTTCTCGAAAATGAAGCCCCGTATGGAAAAACTATATTCCTTATTTTCGACTAGACATTTTATGTGAGGAATCTTGCCGGTTGTACCACGATTTCGCAAACACCCTATATATGTCAAGGTCAGTCACACAATGAGTCTGTCGTAATTACGAAAATAATATATAGACTGTACTACACGGGTAGCAGCTCGTTAAGTTTGTTTCTCTAACGTGGATATTAACGATTTAGAATGAACACGTGGTAACGAAACACGGAAGACATTAATAGGGGAACAGGTCGAAAGCTCGTGCTTTACCGAGTCGAAAGAGAAATTATGGTAACGATCCCGGTGAACAATTTATGCCCACGGTTGTGTTTCGCCAGGACCGACCGAAATACTACGGCCGTTCCAAGTGGAAGCCGCAGAGCGTGATGAATATTTCACGAGACGCGACAAAATCCATGGAGAAATACGTGTATTTTTAAACGGGAGCCGCGCCGCGGAAAAGCTTAATAATAACACTGACGTCGAGTATTGTTTGCCGGCTGTTCTATGAGAGGATCACGGCAATTAAACGCGGAGCGTAGAAAGCCGCTCCGGATCTTTGCCGGCCGCGTTCATCCTTTTCGTTTGACGTCAGTTCCGACCGAGAGAGCTATTGTCGTCGAGGACAGAGGAGCCGCGAGAGCAGCCTCGGAAACCTCGGGAACGGACAAGGAATCGAAGAATTCGAGCGATAAGCCGTGGCGTCACGCGAATTCTCATGCAAATTGCACGAGCTCGTCCGACAACCATACCCCGATCATCGGCGATTTATTAAAATTTATTCTTGTTTGATCTACTCCAAACGATGACGCGGTAGCTCTATGTTCTTCAGAATTGCCCGGTCGTTCTCGGTTTCTAAGAATTGTGATCTTACTGCAGGCACAACTTGTGCGGAAAAATTAGCGGTTCTGTTATTCCATTTTCGTTTGAAGGGTTTCTTTAGTTGACAGAGGATTCGTTCTGAATACAAAGGTTATTAGTTGAATATGAATCGATGTACGGGGTGTACAAAAATTATATGTCACGACTACCACAGCAGGGTTCTATACCTCTGGATCGGTGGACATCAGTTAAAAAAATGGTCGGCAAATTTGTCCTTGACCGTTTTTACAAGATCAACATTTTTTTTTTGTATTGCATCGTATAGTACTCGTCACAAGGAACAAAAGTCTTAAAGACACCATGGGTCTCAAGTCAACCATTCTCTTGAAAAAACGACTTTAAATTTTCATAAACTATTTTATTCCACATGTCTAAAGGGTGTCCCAAGATGCTACAAATGTGGAGAGGGTAATTCTACATGAGAAAATCAGTTTAAAGTATAAAATAATTTTTTTCGTTTAACCCCTCGTTTTCGAGAAATTACAATTTGAATATTCGGCGAACACGCTTGATATTGAATATGAAATGTTTGGCGGGTCTGTTCATTACCTACCCGATCTACTACTTACAAACGCTAGGAACGCGAACTTGACGGAATTTCGAACTCTAATTTCTAGAAAACGAGGCGTCAAATGAAATAAAATTTCGAACTCTAATTTCTAGAAAACGAGGCGTCAAATGAAATAAATTTATTCTATACTTTAGACTTATTTTCTCATGTAGAATCACCCCCTCCGCATTTATGTCATTTTAGAAGATCCTGTAGACATGTGGAATAAAACAATTTACAAAACTTTAAAGTTGTTTTTAAAGAGAACGGTTGACTTGAGACCCATGGTGTCTTTGAGACTTTTGTTCCATGCGACGAGTACTATACGATGCAATAAAAAAATATGTTGACCTTGAAAAAAGGGTAAAGGACAAATTTGCGGATCATTTTTCTAACAGATCTCCACCGATTCAGAGGTATAGAACCCCTGCTGTGGTAGTCGTGACATATAATTTCGATACACTCTGTACAAAATAAAAATTGTCTGCATCTGTCGCAATAAACAAGTGACACTTACGAATTTCATCCTTGCCTTAATAATTTGGGTAGGTCGATAATCTTTGATTCTAATTTTTCTGCTGTTTGAAATCCACAAGTGTGGTTATTAGGTATTACATTATTTTGAGAAAAGTCGGTGTATTTGCTATATCGACTATATCTACCCCTTCCTATACATGCTACAAAGGATTTTTGAAAAGCACAAGCCCTTTCCTATCGAAACAGTCAATAGATAAATAAATAAATAAATCGATACATGTATACACTTGTTCTAGAAAAGTATAAATTATAAATAGACTACGGATTTCTCTGTCAAACAATAATTTTCTAAATCAGTTGCAATGAGTAGAACCTGAATGGAAAGTTTTGCGTTTGTTTAATAAATTTAATAGATTGAAAAAAATAGTATATTCGCATACCTTAATCTTTTGAACCTTCTCACTATTTTAAGTTTCATCTACCCAATTTCGTCATAAACGCGTATAATCCTCAGTCTAATTATACAATGCGATTATACACTACAGAATTAAATTAGTCGGATGAAGTAGATTCTTTTGAACGAAGTTTGCAATAAAAAGAGAAAAACAGCGAGCATTTTGCGAAACAATTTCCTTAAATCGTACTGTATTTTTTCGACGAGTGAAACGATTTTTAACCCGATGTCACAGTTTTAGCGAGCAAGAATTAAGCAGGTCGGTTGTGGGTGTGGTGTAAACTTTCGAAAAACCGAGCGTGCGAAGCGTCGCGCGTCGGCTAGCCGGACACGGTGTTCGTGCAGGACAAAGATGCAACTGCAGTTGTTACGGGCGCGTGCAAGCGCAAGGGCCGTTGAAATAAAAGGGCTCTCGAGCGGCGGCGGCGGCAGCGGCGGTGACGGACAAAAACTGAAACCGACGGAGGCGACGAAACAAAGGGAGGAGGAAAAACGTCCGCTTTGAAATGAAAATTCCATTTCGGCCGGTCTCGCGCGGCGGTTCGCTTCGCGACAACCGTGAAAATAACGTAGGTGCCCGGGAATCTCGTTGGCCCGGTTTTCGGCCCCGCGCGTATCCGACCTGGCCGCTCGGAAACGTTTCGCGTTCTCCGGAAACAAATGTTTGCGCCGACGTTTGACAAAACCGGGGAAACGCTCCGGAAAGAAATTCTGTCGCGCTCGGAATTAAACCGTCCGGCCCGCGGAGCCGGTTTGTCGCCGGGAATTTCATAAACTGGAGTGAAACGTGGTCGTAGAGAGATCAGGTGCTCGCGTGACCCCGGTAATTTTTTTATATCCTACAACGGATCTCAAAGACAACCGGGATAATTCTCTGCGACTGTTAAAGGAACTATGGAACTCCATTTCCTCGTTTATCTTAGCAATGTCCTGTCGAGCGTCTCCTTTTTTAGCCATAAACCTGTCTACCGTATTTCGTTAACGATGTGGTTGTACCACTTGTAATCTTTGTATATTATAATCAAAACCGCAGAATGAGATCGATCTTGTCGCTTTTACAAAGCAATACATGTAAATCACTTTCAGTGCTCGGTATGTTTATGGCTATTGGAATAATACTACTAATAATTAGCTTTATTCGGACTTTTTTTTAAATTTATTTATTTATAAAGGTCGCATCAACAGCGCGGTCATTAGCGACCACAAGAATTATAACATGTGATTACAAAAAATAGATCCTTATACTTAGAAAAAGATAGAAGTGCATTGTGGAAAGATCATTTGGCATCTGTTATAGGCCTGATTACAGAGTATGATAGATATTGATGGATTTTAGAAATAGTATTAATTGGTTAATGTTCTTACTAATATTGAGGCATTCACTTAGTTTGTTAGGGATAGCCAAGCGACGTCTTTGGAAGGAGAAGAGGGGGCAGTGTAGGATAAGGTTTTCAACTGAGAGAGGTATATTAGATCGATTACATATGGGAGGGAGGTCTTTCAAAACTCTATATAAATGGGTTAGGTTAGTATGCCCTATGGCGGCTGTTGTAATTCACGGACTTAAGGACTGTGCATTATGCTGCGGGAGTGAAGCGAAAGACGGAAGGGGTATCAACTTGTCGGCCATCTTAGATGGCAAAAACTGTGGTGCGCTCTATAGGCAGTGTTGGGATATGGTGTAAGATTTCACGCGCATGCGCGGCGATTTCAGCCTCAGTAAAGTAAGGTTCTCGATAAAATGGGGCACCTTCAGCACCCAGTAGAATTTTAAAAAATTGGTATTATTTGATTCTGAAAAATGAGTGTATAACATGTGTATTTGTGTATATTTTGTAACTCGTAGGGCACGTCCTGAAGTCTTTTTGTCCGGAATAGATTGTTTCGAGACATTCCCGCCAATATAACTGTCTCAGGGCTCCACTACCTCTGTCATCATGATATAGATACATTACTGTTTTGACCGCGCATGCGCGTGAAATCTTGCACCGTATCCCAACGCTATCTGTAAGCAACTTTAAATACTAGTTGCGCTAATTTGCAATGCAATCATACGGAAAATAGATACACATAATTTATTTATAAATTTATATTTGAGAAGAATGTGCAATATTTTGTATATATATATATATATATATATATATATATATATATATATATATAAATATACCCAAATACACTTGTTATGCATTCATTTTTCAGAATCAAATCATATCAATGTTCCCGCAACGTTATATAGATGGCAACACTAGTTTTGCCATCCAACATGGCCGCAGTCTACAATCCCTCCCCGCTCGCGGCACGACCCCTCTCACCCATTAACCCACTTTATGCTCAGTCCTTTAAGTCCGTGTTGGAATTATGAAAAGATGGAAAAAGAAGAAGGAAGCGTTTCGTTCTAGACGCGGGATGTCGTAAGGACAGTTTAGGATGGTATATATACAAACAGAGGAAGATTTAGGTAGTAGCGGGAAAGGTGTTGTCGTAATGTCCCTCTGTTGACGAGCATAGGAAGTAGCCGCCACAGCCTTATTGGGATCTGACATTTTGAGTGGCGCCGTCTGCTGCCAAAAAGTAGAAATATTCTAAGCTTGGCTTGGCTTATAGCAGCTTACAGTGTTATGGTAACTCCAATTTATCCACCGCGTAGCAAAAAATATTTTGCTCACTGAACAATGAAAGATTGTGATAGTAGAGCGAGCAAAAATTTGTTGTTCTGTTTCCACACTTCGGAATGAAGTATGTGAAGTGAACTGCTTGAAATTTATAAGACCTCCGTTTCTAAAATGTTTAGCAAAGAACAGTCTATTCTAACAGCTAAAATAACTAAAGCTAGAGTGCATATTTAAAGATCTAACCAGCGTATAAAGACTTTCAAAATTCTTGATTCAGTGATGCTTGTGGCATTGGTGCCTCTAATAGAAGATATTTATACAATTATTTGTAGAGTAATTAATATGTCCTCACCAATTCTAAGCGATCAGAAATTTATGAAATTATAATTGTAAATTTAGAAGGTATATTAAAAAACAAATTTATTTTTGTAAAATGAATTATTTGATAAAACATACTTTAAAAAGCCGCTCTCCTTCAACAAACTTTCTTTCTGCAGGGTTTGTACCCGCCCACTTACAAGTTGCACCCATAATTGCAAACATCTTAAGAAAAAAAAAAAGTAAATGTCCTTACAATGTTAAGACCAAGCACTTCGTCGCCATATTCGATAGCTATATATATTGTCCACGCCCCCATGTCAGATCCCAATACGAAGTCTGGTGAAAACTACCTGATCTCTTCTGTTATCAAGTGGGAGGCAGTCATTATTATTAAGGTCTTGCCTTATCAAGAATAGACTAGAAGGAGAGAAACTGGTCCATCTGGCATTCCAATCCACTTTAATTTCTCTTTTAATTAACTTAATCATATCTCTGTAAGATTTATTCCGGCTTGCTTTTACAATACATCGAACTTAACCTAAATAGTCAACACATTCACCCGTTTCTATCTGTTCAATCGGTTTAATCCCCACACTCCTAACTACGCAGACAGAACAGAAATGTTTTTCTAATGTCGCAGACAAGACATTAGCGATCAAAATTTTAGCAGCTGGAACCAAATACTTAAATATGCGCCCTCGAAGCAGCCGCGATCGCTCCCCTAAGCGCCCTTGAACGAACTCGATCCAAACCCTCGTCACGAACTCTAATAATCTATGGTTCGTCGATTCCGAGGAAAATATCCGTAGTAGCTACCGAGAACGTCTTTCGCTCGATGGAACAGGCGAGTAAAAGAAGGGAAAACTGGAAGGAAAATCATGGAAAACGAAGATCAGGTAATGGGTAACGACATTAATAATCTTTTATTCGGAACAAGGAGACCCGGCCCCGAACGAATCCGGTATTCGCGTCCTTTTCAAGCCGCTCTCGCGGCCGTAATCCTTATTCGAAAGTTACTCCAGGCTTCCAGCTCGGAGTATTCCAGCATCGGGCGGGTAGTCGAGACAGAAGAGGGTTTATATGACGAGGGACGATATTCCCCGGGAAGACTGCGGAGCGCATAGTGGGTGGCGGCTTGAAATTTCCGTGCAAGACCGAACTACGGTTCGCGCTCCGCTGAACCTGATTTACTCCGCTCGACATTCCTGAAGGCGAATGCCGCGCCGAACATCTGAAAACAGCCTGTTCCCGCTATTTATGTTTGGAACGCCTTATTGATACACCACTGCTGTTGCAGACGTTTCGGCTAACGGGCGGAATCCACGTCCATTAGCACGTTGTTCGATTTTACAAAGAGATCCTTATCTTTGAGACAGATGGGAATTTTTTAAAACGGAACCAACGGACGTACGAACCTAACCCAAACTTTGTTGACACATTTATTGATCGATAGAGAATAGTTCAAGAATTTTGTACGCACGCATAAAAATCTTATCTGAGAGTTTTTACATTGCTAAAGATGCATGTGCAGAGCTACAGAATCGTTGCTCTGGTGATCCGATACGGAGGAAAAAGAATGTATTTATTTATAAATAAGAGATAAGGAAAAATGGAAAAAGTTAGCTTATAAGAGACCGAAGACTTCGTTGGTTTTTCAATTTACAAATCTCTTCATAGTATAGACAAAAATGGAACATGTACGTACAATGGTTGCCAAGTTTCAAGCGAATTAGATTATTACAATATTTACGAGATGCGTTCCATTTCAAAGTTTGTAGAATTGCCAATTTCATGAACACCGTTACCATATTTCTAAATTATATTCTTAAAACATGTGGCATGCTGTATACTTTCCGCCAAGATAAAAATTCTAACGACACCGCAAACAGATTTTGTTGGAATCCGACGATATCATTGCGTCTAGGTTTAAGGGGAGGTTTTTCCGAAGGACAGAACGGGCCAGGTAGGGACATAAAATGAGGAGCGTCGTCAGTCCGTAAAGATCAGTCAGCCCGAGCGCATCACAACAGTGTCTCTCATACAGTTATACACATACAGCTTGTTACATACAGTTGTACACTTATATTATATACGGGATACGCGGAACCACAGTGGAACGACTATTAGAATATTACCTTTGTTGTACACAGTAAAGTATATAGGGTGTCCCAGGTAACAGTTTTCACGATTTTTTAAGTACTTGCGATAATCCGACAAAAAATATTTTCAACAAAAGTTGATCAGTTTTCGATTGGCTATATATGGCAATAAAAAAGGTGGGGAGAGTACGATTTCCGTGGCCCCTCGTTTTGAGGTTATATTTGTGTTGTTGGGGTTATTCCAAGAAAAACTGTATATATAACGTGGTGTCAAATTGACCTGGTTTACCCGGTAAAGTAGATTTCCTGTTTTTTTTTTATAAATTTCCAAATATCTCGGTAACTATGCGAAATAATGCAAAATATCACGAGACCTTTTTTGTAGAAAATGAAATTTTATTCGCATAATCTTTGTATTGTCGGTGTCATCCAGAATTTGAACTAGTAATGCAAAAATCGTGTGAATAGAATAAGTTGTGGTTAGGTCGTGGAGGGGGCGGATCAAAACGAGGGGTCACGGAAATCGTACTCGTGCCAAAAAAGTTCGAATAACATTTTTTTTATAGTGTTGTCAAGGTCACCTTCATTTTTTTAAATGGCACTTTGCATTTTTGACTTAACAGTATTATAGCCCGTGTCAAGACGAATTCAACGACCCAGTGTACCATAACCTTGGGATGACCTTGAACGTGAAGAAATGAAAATTTCAACAAAACATGACAATCTACTTGAATGGGTGTCAACTTGTGTTTATTATTAAGACTCGAAATTACATTCAATTCAGAAACCTTGACTAAATGAACGCAAACGATTTCGTAAAAAAAGTCACATCAAATGTTCAAATTGAAATCCGTTTTGTTGTAGGCACCATACTGTACGGATTCGCTGCTTTAAATGTTCCTTATTTTGAATTGGAACAGCATAAACTATTGACTGTAAATGACCCCATAAAAATGTGTTTTCGAGTCTTAATAATAAACAAGTTATTATCACCCATTCAAGCAGATTATCATGTTTTGTTGAAATTTTCGTTTCTTCGCCTTCAAGGTCATCCCAAGGTCATGGTACACTAGGTCGTTGAATTCGTCTTGGTACGGGCTATAATATCTGACAATATAATAATAAAAATATAATAATTGACAATACTGTAAAAAAAATGTTTCTCGAGCTTTTGTTTATTGCAATATATAGCCAATCGAAAACTGATCAACTTTTGTTGAAAATATTTTTTGTCGGATTATCGCAAGTACTTAAAAAATCGTGAAAACTTTTACGTGGGACACCCTGTATATGCTGAACCTTGCGTGCTATTCATTTAAGATATCGTATACACATGGGGAGGAACATTTACAACAGATTTAAAACTTCATACAAATAGTATTTCGACTTTAAAGAAGAGAGCACTTGCTTGGAGACCGGTTGTAGTGCTCGAGGATCAGTGTAGCGTAGTGTTTCGGAGATGGTACGGCCGACTTTCCGCAAGAGCGGCCTCCATTAACGAGGAAAATCGTTCTGGTAATTGTCGAAGAGGAAGGAAAACTTTCTTCTCTCCGCTGTTTCTTCTCTCTCCTCGCTTTCTCTCTCATCCTTCGTCCGCTGTCACCTAGCGGAGGGAAGTTTGGACGAGGCTCCGGCAACAAGTCGGGAAAAGAAGGACACCGTGCGAGGTTCTGGGCTGGCAAGCTCCACGGTATCCGGAGATTCGTATAATTCTCGTACTAACGGGGATCCGCAGTTAACGCGACACGCTTTCAAAAGAGCGAACTTTTTCTCGCTCGAAATATCGCCAGGCTGGAAGACCTAATTACGGAACGAGCGGTCCCGCGAGGGAGGTCGGGGGAGAGTTTGTTTTTCCACCGCGGAACTCGAGGACCGAGTAAACGGGGAAACCTTCCCGTTCGAGGAAAGTTTTTAATGCTTCTGTTCTCCCTCCGCCCCTACCCCCCCTCCCTCTCTTCCCCTATTTCAACTACGCCGGAAATTTTCAATCGACCGCGTAACGTTAATCTGTTGCGACCGTGGCTGGAAATATTTTCAGCGGAGCACGACCCCGAAGTTTGCGATTAACTGCACTCTGCGGTAAATTACTGGGATTGTTGACCAGGTTTTGAGAATATCGCGACACCAGCAAGAATTCCTGTTAATACCGCAAAACAACCGCACAGTGTGGCAGTTCGCGTTCAAAAATAGAAAAATGGATTTCTAAAATTTCATGATTGTTTTCATGGAATAGGTAGTAATTATGGCCCTCCGGTCGCGCGAGGAAAGAATCGGAACCACACCGGATCAGAAATCCCGGAGAGTCCTCCCTATACCAAAACAGTGTAAAAACAACTCTCCGGGGCCCGTCCCGGATACGTGTGCAGAGACCCTAAAGGTCGTTATACACATCCGTCCGATATCGGACGCGTTTTTAGGGTTTTTAGGGTCTCTGCACACCCATCCGGGACGGGCCGGACCGGGATTTAGCTAGTTAGTTTAGATAATTTATTTTAAGGAGCTGTGGAGCCCCTGAAAACATTTTTTTTGTGCCATGCGCAGAGAGAACTGTCAACGCGCGCTCGAAAATGCAAGAATTATGGCCCTTCGGTCGCGTGAGGAAAGAATCGGAACGACACCGGATCAGAAATCTCGGAGACCCCTGCTTATACCAAAGCTATGTTAAAAAAACTCTCCGGGGCCCGTCCCGGATGGGTGTGCAGAGACCCTTATACATTTCCGTCCGAACTTTGAAGTAACTTGAGAAGCGTTCGAGATGTTGTAAAGGAGAGCTACCGATAGTTTACCTAAAGGAGTTGTGGAGTCTATAGGAACCATTTTTTTTTTGCCACGCACATCAAGGAGCCGTCACCCTCTGGAGATATATGGCCTCCCAGACTCGAAGAAAAAGAATCGTTGAGAAGTCGGACGCCGATTTCCGTTTCCGAACACTCTCATTTAAACCTGGGTAACAATATTCGGTCTGATCCGAATTTCGGACATGTATAACCCGATCTTAAAGGTGACCTAACCCAGACCTTTAAGGTCGGGTTATACATGTCCGAAGTTCGGATCAGACCGAATATTATTACCCAGGTTTAAATGAGAATGTTCGGAAACGGAAATCGGCGTCCAACTTCTCAACGATTCTTTTTCTTCGAGTCTGGGAGGCCACATGGGCTCCACAACTCCTTTAGCTAAACTATGAGTAGCTCTCCTTTACAACATCTCGAACGCATCACAAGTTACGTCAAAGTTCTGACGGAAATGTATAAACACCCTAAAAACGCATCCAATATCGGACGGATGTGTATAACCCGACCTTTAGGCGTTGCAGATTCTCGCGTAAGAGACTGTCAATAGTGTGTTCCTTTGCCGCATTAATTTCTAGCAGGTAGTTGGACCATCCTAAATCAAGCTATTAGCTGCCTCGGCACCGGGCACGGTAATGCGATCGCAAATCGGTCAACAAACCACGATTAGGGCTCGAGAATACCAGTATACGGTACTAACAATTACTCTATCGGCGCGACTACATGCCTCGCAGCTGTCCCGGCGCGTCTTTACGATGCCGAGTGAATGGGAGCGATCGATGGAACGATTCCGGTGTCGGTGAGCGCTGGCAACGATCTCGCTCGGATTACTCCCGAGTGAAATTAACTAGCGGATGTAGATCACGTTGTACGTGAAACCGCGCAACATTCATTTGTAGGAAATAAACGCCGGGGATCGGGACGATCGGTGTAACCGAACGTCATCGTTTAAACATGCGGCGTATATTCGACCGCGAATATTCGCGAAATTCGTCTGGATCGAAAGTGTGCATAGCAGATGGAAGAGGACAGATGGGGATACACTGTCGCGTCGACAAATATTTTTCGAGCGGCGGCAGCCCTACCGAGCAACGAGGAGAGAAAGAGAGGAAAAAGAAGAAACCTAGCTAGCGAGACTCAATTTCACGCGCCGAGAGAAAATCGTCGTTCGCGGGCCCGTGTTTGCACGCACATTTCCAGATAAGCCGCGTCGAATATCATTTCGGAAATTGTTGGTCCCGTTTATTCCGCGATATCCACTGTGTATCAATTCGCCCAGAATTTTTTCACTCTTCCGCATGCTTTTACTTGAATGTTATTTAGGCGATCGTGCTGCGCATCCGAACTCGAATGTAAATGAACGTTATTTTTCGTGTAATAGGTGTGGAAAAAGTGACTGTTTGAAAACTGTGTAACACGAAGCGATGCATATTTAACACGTTGACTGCCGTGGGGGTCACCGGTGACCGGCACTTGACTTGGCTGCAGCGCCGTGGGGGCCACCGGTGACCGGCGACACGACCAATAGTACAAATACAAGATTAGAATAAATATCGGTACTGATAAATTTTTCAATAGTACCTTTGTTACTATAATGGTGTTGTGTCGTGTCAGTGCTCAAACAGTAATTTGTGAGCCGCTGAGATACACACCTCAAAGAGAGGTAAATTAAATAAAGAGATAATCGGGTTTCGGATAACTAAGTAACTTTTAATAAACTGAATGTGAAAGACGGTATAAAAGAGACGGTACAATAGCGACAGATAATTCACGACTGATCTTACAACTAACGCGTGAGAAACAAGTAACCTCGTGGGGTTGAAAAATCCCTCCACAAAGTACAAAATAGTGGGGGCCCCAGCCAATTATATAACATTTGGGAGGCTACAAAAGAAGGGCAACGCCCATAGACGAAATACGTCGTAACGAGTGTCGCTAAACAGACGACACTCGGTTTCCTGCAATTTCGCCGGAAACCATAATTTAGGCTTTGGGCCACAGGCCCCCCTTGGCGCTAAGCGTGGGCCTACGCTACGCCAAGTGCCATTGAGAGCGGTACGGCTGAGCTGACTTTCCCATGGTCAACTGATAGTTTCCAAACCGAAATACGAGCCGGCGATAATATGCACGTCTCAACAAATGGTTTGAAGAAATTAATGCCATACAGAACACATAAACATCATTTTATTAACACATGAAAAATATACATACTATCGGTATGTATCCAGGACGGGACGACAAGAGGAGCGTGCTACGAATTTTTGGTATTTGAGTGATATACGCATGTTATACATTCATATTTCAAAATCGAATGAGAAACAATTTTGCGAAATTATGGGGTGACCAAAGTAACCCATTTTAGCCCAACTTCGTACTTTACTGACGGTAAAATCGTCGCACATGCGTGAAAATAAGGTGCAATATCCAACACTGCCTGATTATTGGACGCATTAAATAAGACTAAGTAAACAGAGTAGCTGCTTAGCCACTCGAGCACAACAATTTGAAACAAGCGATAATCGCAAAAATGGCCTACGGCGCCTCGGGAGCAGTGATGCCAGAAATGTCAGCTTTTCGCGCATGCGTACTGCGGCGCGCGCGGAATCCAGTAACGTATACGCACCAAAAAAGAGAAACGTCTAGGAGGCGTGCCGGGACCTAGCACTGCCATAGACGAACTTGAAGATAACGGACGTTATTTTCTATTTACTTGTTTATTTATATAATTAGAAAATATATTTTTGTTATTTGGGATACTGGAAAGGTTTTTGGAAGTATCCTTTTGTCTTGCAGCAAATGTTGGTATTCTTCATAGACTCTGCCAAATAAAATAAAAATTTATATTATGTTATCCTGTGTAATCCGAACGTTTTTAGGTATAGAAAGTATGTGAATGTTGAATGAAAAACATTATTTTTAAAACAGGGCCTTAAAGAACTCTCAAAAATTTGAAATTAGTACACTACTGATGCCACGCGCGAATACGCATGCGCAAAAAGCTGACATTTCTGGCATCACTGCTCGGGGGTCACCGGTGACCCCCACCACGAAAAATGCATTAAACACGATTAGACAACTCAACTTATCTGCTGTCAATAATATTTCAACATAATATGCATTGCATAATAAAAAATTCATGTTGGCGCCATGGGCAAACCACGTAAAATGCGCGCGGCAGTCAACGTGTTAAGGGATTTGTCTTTTTAATTTATGATATACGAAAGCCCGTTTTCTGTCATGCTCAACGAAATATCCAGGTTGAAATCGCGGTCCATTAAGTTCTTGCCAATCTCATAATCCCAGAAGAATCGTCCGAATTTTTGTGCAGAAAGTTTTACCTATAAAAAGATTTAAGTTAGCATTTTGTGGGAGTCCGTGAACGGTTTTCTATGGCGAAATCATCAGAATTCGTAGCGGGTATTCGGAATAGAAGGGTCAGGGGGATTCCGGCGAATTGTTTGCCTATGATAATTACCGGTTTTTACGGTACCCTAGATTTATCGTACCGGAGGTGGAAGCGGAACGAAGGTCAGGCAAAGAGGAAGAGAAAAAACCCGGGGTACAGGGGATTGAGTGTTGGCTGGCTATTAAGCATCCCTCGCCGCCGCACTGGTCCGTGCCGCATATTAACACGGAACTTTTCACTTATGTCGTTCCTTTATCACCTTCTTAATCTCCATAGCAGTGTGAATTAATGATATAAAAGTCAATTCCACTTTCTCCTTGCATTCGCGTAAAAATTTCGATCTTAAAACAGCAAAACTATCGTAAAGTGTATTCCCGATTTTTCCCAACTGATATAATTGCATAAGACAATTTGTTTAAATTTGAAAACACTACTTTTTTTATTTATTTATTTGATTTATTTAATGTTGCTTCAACATCAAAGGTCATTAGCAACACGGTACATTTTCTTACAATATTTTATACATATTTGTATCCTTGATATATTGGGCAAGACCGGCGATATATTCCTTAGAACCTAACAGAATGGGTAAGGATCCAGGCAACTTAGCATTTTTCCTTTCATTCTCATATTTTTTGCATTCTATTATTAAATGATTTATGTTAACTGGTACTTTACATATATCGCAGATCGTGTTTTCTTTCTTGTTTAACAAAAATGAATGGGTTATTTCTGAGTGCCCAATTCTGATTCTAGAAATTGAAGTTTGAATTTGACGATCTACTGTGGACTTGGAAATTTTTGCCACTCAAGATCCGCTCCTTCATTATGATATTTTTGTATGTAATTCCTTTTAATTTTGTGAAATACCTGTTTCCTAAAAATTTCATTTAGGTGATTTTTAAGATCGTTTAGTTACCCAATATTATTATAAAATAATTACAAACTAATATAACAGTTTACTTAATATCGCAAACAACGTATAACAAAAAATTTCTGGTGCATCCTGAATATTGTTTTTTCATAAATCGTGCTGTTAGTACGCTGAAACGGTATTACGACTAGCAATTTCTACAGTAGAAATTAGATCCGCCAGTATCCGGATGAATCATACACACACGATTCATTTCCTCCGCGTTTCCAGTGCTCACCCACACGAATGCCTTGGAGAAAATCTTAACTATGCGGTGACTGTCCATTAGTGATTTTACGCGCACCGTAATATTCCGTCGGTCCGGTCATAACGTTAATTAAATTTTCATCGGCAAACTTCAGGGGATCGCAAACAAAACTGGCAGACGAGCAACCGAAAATTTCCATTTCGAGGTAACCGCACACCACGCCAAACTTCCACGAAGCACAGCATCGATCAAACAAACGTTAATAAAAAGCTGTATCTCGCGAGCAGTATGATTTGTACAATATTGAAGGATGGACGAATACGTTCGTTTGGGAACGTCAAGCAAGAGAATATTCAAACAATAAAATTATAAAATAGTATTTGAACGAATCGAATGTAGTACGAACAACAAACGAATCAAACGAGATTTTTTGCCGGCACACCAGCGACGTTATTCTAGCGAACAACAATTTTTTGTAGCCCTTTATAACACAATTTTTCAAATCCAAACAGCATGTACGTAATGTGAAAATGGTTTGAAAAAAATGTACAAAATGGTAGAAATTAAGAAATTGTAAAATGTTACAGTACATTTTTCTATTCTCCATGTCTCTAAATTTCTAATACTTGAACTAGCCCTTTCAAAATCAACAATAAACTTATTAATAATTAATTTGTGAAAAACACTTGAAATAGAATGTGTAACCACGATCTATCCAGCGCATGCGCCGAACAGACCTACCCACCTCTACCACTCAACGAATATCCAATATGGCGACACTCTAACCTGCCAAAAACGCTTAAAACTGCTCATCTTTACACGCGTATAACTTACAAACCATTAAATTCCTAACAACCATACACACATTTTCGGAATGTCTTCATCGATATCTACAGGATCATATGAAAAAAAGTTCCAAAAAGTTAAGAACACGGAGTTCTCCAAAACGCAGTCGAGCACATAATTCTTTCATTTTCGAGCGGGCGATGACAGTTTTCTTTGTGAATGGCACAACAAATATGTTTTCAGGGGCTCCACTGCTCCTTAAAGTAAACTATCTAAACTATCTAGCTAAATCCCGGCCCGGCCCGTCCCAGATGGGTGTGCAGAGACCCTTAAGCTCGCGCGAGTGTGATTGGCCGCTCGATAAGTGCGTGTCCGGCCTACAAAGTCCCGACTCTCTTGTTTACCGAGAAGGGTTGCCAACTTTTTCTCAGACAATTCCGGTACACCTTTACAAAACAAATAACTTTTGTAAAATTGGATCAAAACGACTTCAGTTGTTTTTTTAAATGTTAGAAGGATTAATTTACTAGGTAGCGTGTTAATAATTTTTTCTAAAAAATCTTATCGGTTGGTATTGCGAAGAAAAAGTTAGTGGCGTTATACAGAACTTGTTTCGAAAAAGATGATAACGACTGAACGCGATTGAAATTCATTTGTGGCGATCAAACTAACTTTGTCTCTTCTCTTCTGTTTTAGGTAAGTTCCTCCAGCCCCACTATTCCTGGATCGATCGTTCGTCTCTATTGTGAATTTCGATGCAGGATGCATTGCTGTTGCCGCACAGGTATTTCGAATATCGCAGCTCTCCAATATGACACAGAGCTATTGTACTAATTGGATCGAAATTCGGCGATACGGCTTCATAGCGTTGCAATTTTCGAATATATTTTTACGTTAACTGTTTGCATCGCACGGCCGGCCGCACAGCCGCTTAGTTAATTTGTGGCCGGAATATGCAATAACTTCGTATTAATCACAGGGAAATGTGTGTCGCTGTGAAATATTACAGACACACGTACATATAGAAGTGCATCTGCCGCAGCTATTTTTTTCCTGAAATTTATCGACTACCGGGAATAACGTTTTTATTATCTGTCGCGCGTTTGAACAGTTATCACGTCGCGGATACAAACTCGTGTAAATATAGAAAAAAGTTTAAAATATTTTATACGTGTCAGAAACAAATTTAAATTGTATGAATACCTGCGGTGCAACGTGTTGACCATTAAATATTTTTCATTATTCTATTCGAAGTATTATTATCTTCTTCACATATTAAGTGGAAAAATTAATTCGGTGCCACTTTAAAACAAATTTAGTGTTTATTTATAAAGTCATATTTTTCGAAATAGTCTCCATTATTTTCGATGACTTTGGTCCATCTTTCAGGCAACTGCTAAATTCGTTGACAAAACAAAGATGGCGATTTTGATGCAATGAATTCGTCAATAATTCGTATCTGTTAAATAATGATACAATGATCGTAATAAATGAAAATCCGAAGGAGCCAGGTCAGGACAGTATGCCGCATGTGAGAGAATTTCACAGCACAAAGAACAAATTACATTCTTTAATGCTTTTGCAATGTGTGGCCGAGCGTTATCTTGTTGCAAGATGACTGTCGTGTTACGTTACCTGTAAACGGTCTTTTCCTTTCGAGTTCATCACCATTTGTTACAGGTTTTATATGTTACTTTGCCTTCACCCAAAGCAGAACAAATCATTTCAGCGGCTTCGGAAACATTTTTCGTTAATTAAATAATTGAGAGTTAAGTTTTTGTTGTGACTAGTTGTCAAATGTTTCATAATTATAACTGTTGGTACATAAACATTATAAAATGGTGGGCGATTATTCACATTCAAACCAGAGTTATAAATAATTTAATATCGAAGCACCGAATTAATTTCTACACTTAATATTTCTTCTGGATCGTCGAGCAGAATGCCTGCAACTCATTCGTTCTCGGTAAGACATTTCTATAGAAAACACTTGTTCACACAAGGCAGACATTTTTAGATAGATACTGAGGCTTAACATCTTCGTTCACGAATCAAAAATGCTGTCAGTCCCAGTTTTGTAGAAGTCTAGACGTCCTGAAGTCCACAGAACAGCTATTTCTGACTTCAACCGACTGCTACAGTGTAAACATTTTTCGAAAATTATTTACCAGCTTAGGAACAAGTTAGCAAGGCCGTTCAGACGGCTCTTGCAGCTGTGAGACTTATAAATACCTTTGATCAGCGATTTTAGATAGCTAAAAGATGAATGTGTAATGACTCCCATAAATATTCGGACACTCTTATGAAGAGGATAACTATTTAACCCTTAGCACTCGAATGGCGACTCTGAGGCGACACTAAAACTTGCTATATATCAATATTCAAAATATTGTTCACATTATTAAATTTGTTCTTATTTAATAAATTAGTAAACATTCATATATTGTACTAGGTATTATATGCAGCTTCATATGCGAAACATGAAAAAAATCATGAGCAATGGAAATATTCTAGGTCGTAAGAAATATTTGGTTTTTTCAATTAAAATAACTCCGAGTGCAAAGGGTTAAATATTAGATCCTACGACTTGGATTTTGTTTTGAGAAATTAGAACAATTAGTTTACTACATGACATGAAACTTTCAATGTATGTGTAATTGACACAGATCTACACAACGTATTTTTTTAAATTTTCAATATAGGCCCACATAAAAAAATTGTGAAATACAACTTTTAGTATTTTCTCTGCAATTCCGACTAATTGTTCTAACTTCTCAAAAAAAAACGCGTCCAAGTCGTAGGGTTCAATATTAAAAGAAGTTATCGTCTATTTAAGAATGTCCGATTATTTATGGGAGCGTATGCAAAGCCGCGCGGCATTGTAACTATTTTTTTTTCCGACGGGAAAAGATCACCGAGACTCGACAGAAATATCGACGGGTAAATCAGAATACTCGGCGGGTCCCGAGCGATCGAAGCGATAGGAGACCCCATAGACAAACGATTCCCCCATCCCCTGTTCGTTATTCATCCCCTATCGGCGCCGTTCCCGATTCATCGGAAACAACAGCCGGCCGGCAAATAGAATTCATAGATTCGGGCTACGCGGACGGTGACGCGCCGGGATGGCTCCTGAATATTTGAAAACGGCCGCGTTACAAGTTTCTTGAAATCGCGATGCACGATGGGCGGGGTGGGGGAGGACCGGCGGGCAATAGGTCCTTAGACCGTTGTCGGCGCGACGCGTTCGCTCGAAGTCGAGTGCGCGGCACGATGCATTATGCAACCGAGCGGAGCAGCCGCCGCCGGCGACGGAGATTCCCAGCTGTGGACTATCTCGTCCACGGGAACCACGGCCATCTCTCGAACCGGGAAATTTCGGGCCGCCTGGCTTCTCGTCTCTTCTGCTGACACCGATAATTTTTTTTTTTTATTTATTATTAGGAGGTTGCATTCATTCCGCTGGGAATAGATGGCTCAGGGTTTTGCTTCAATTCATGCCGTCAGACTTTATTTACAGTAGACCCTCGATGAGTGCAACCTCGTTTATTGCACGAAATCCTCGTTCGTTGCATACTAGCAACTCCCACCACGAGTTGTTAGAAGTTTTGGAACTCGTGGTGGGGGGTATAATGGTTACGTGGGAGAAATATGGAATGGGAAAACAGATCGCGTGATTGGGTTACCTCTTCCTTTGCACAGCCTCGATTCTTGCACGCATTTTCGGTCCCGTTTCGTGTATCAAGGTTCTACTGCATAGAAAGCAGACTCGGATCAGTTATGTTTGAAATGAAAATATAATAAAATGAAAATAAAATGAAAATAAAATGAAAATAATATTGATTCATTAGAAATCAATACTTCAAATATATTATTTCAATATTGAAAGTTTGTTAAAAGAAATAATCTTTAAAATGACACGCAACGAAGAATGTCAGTATAAATGAGCCTCAAGTCTGGTGCAGTGTAGCCAGATCGCTGAAATCGAGGGGAATACAATTTACCACCTCTCTGATGACCAGAGTAATATGTAACACGTTGCGCGGCACGTCACGTGACCAGTCTACGGTCTTAGTGAGGGACGTTGAAGTGTACGCAGGAATGGAATGGGATAGTGGAAGGGGAAAAGGAGGAGAGGATAATCAACCCAGTTCTGGGTTGATCTGGCGACACTAGTCTGGTCACCTGATATAATTTTGGAGAATAATTTCACGATTCACGATCATTACAAAATAGACTAACGTGTTAGTTGAAATAATATTTCAAGTCATTTTACTTCAAAAATAGTTGCAGGCATATTTGAAATTTGATTCCAAATAATGGTAATTCAGAAGTGCCTAGGTCTGATAGAGACTATAAAGAGTGAATCGAATATGAAACACGATAAAGTCTATTTCCGACCTGTGTTTCATCATTATTTTGATATGAAAAAATGCAACTTATCAATTACTTCTAGACACTCATGGCGAATCTGCTCCTTCGGTAAGGACATGAATAAAATAGATGCAACGGTTTGAAGAAGGTGATGACGAAGTTCATGGAAATAAGATAATACATTTGGTGGAGTTTAATGTCAAAAATGAGGACGGCTTAGATTATATATTCTGTGAACTATTGTTCGGTCGGCACACTTGGCACATGCCGACTCGTAATCAGAACTAGTGAATATTACAAGGTCTCATAGAGGGAGTCCCAAAAGGGACTCGTTAGTCGAAAAGAAATTTCCATTGTTAAGAATTTGATCGGATTCCAAGAGAGGTAAACAGTGGATGAATATTTATGGGCGATCTTCCTGCAACGGATTTCGAGCTCGTTCCTGTTTGTTGTAAATGCATCAACTCGTGGAACACGGCAAAATGAACATTTCGCGAACGCGAGCTCGTCATTGTGGAAATTCATATGGAGTTCGCTAGAAGGAAATTGGTCCTCGCGTGCGTCTTCCTTGTTTATGAAGTATCTGAATTTCAGACGAGTTTCATTTCGGGCGAATGCTTTCTATATCCTGGAACGAATTCAATTTGTGGTTAAATTTACGGAATTTTTAAAATCAGCATTCACGAAAATTGAATGAATTTATACAGCAGAATTTCATATATTGTTCAGTATTGTTCAGAGTGGAAACAATGGTTGTTTTTAAAAATTCTGTTTCGGATGTAGTTGGTCTTCGATTGGTCCTTCTCTAACAATTCAAGGAATTGGTTGTCCACGCTTACACGGACGACGACGGTAACTAGGTAAACTTTTAAAACCACTCGAATCGTCCGAGACAGTTAACTACTCTATCCACTCTAAATATTTGAGTTCTTAACTGAGTTTAATTTCTTCCTCCTAAGTGTATTTAAACTGCGTAAAGTGATATACACATCGTCCGTCCGACAGACCTGCCCTAACCGTTTCACATTTGTGTATTCTATTCTCTTTACATTTTAAATCCCGTTTTGGTCCTATACCTTTTAGGCATAATTTCCTGAAACCTCCTCCACGCACACAAAAATCTCTAGAAAAATTGTTATCATAAAAGCAACAGTAAAAAAGATGAAGAGTTATAATATGTGGCATCTAACATCATCTGAACATCTTTGCTAACTCATCCAAAATGACGGTTCCTAGTGATCAGAAAAAGTTTAAAACTAACCATTTTTTATCCTGTATAAATGCTTTTACTACTCCTATCAAAATTATGAAATGAATCAAATTCGTTACAAAAATGACAGTCGACTGAAATCAAAGATACGTCCTCCTCTCGAGTTTTGTAACTTTAAAATGACACAGCAGTCATAGCAACAGATATTCCGAATGTGTAGCATGAAAGGAAACATTGAAGGTTTAAAAAACGTGGTTTCAAATACTCATCTGACAGTAAAATTGTTCAGCAACCATTGAGTTTAATATGTTTCCGATGTACCAAAGACGTAGTTTAGAAAAATCTCTAAACAAGTATGATCTCCTAACAGTAAAGATTAGCAGAAATGCAAGCAAAACTAGAAACCAATTTTTTCTATTCAAAGAGTCCTTTTAGAGGCAATCAATCTCCCGATTCACCCCCTCGCAGCGAAATCGATACGGCCCCGGTTTCGCGGCGACCTCAACGATCGGCCCCGAAGAAACAGCAAATCAGGATCGATCAGGTGTTGCAAAAACGTTGATCGAATCCCGAATCGGAGGATCAGACGGTCCTGGACAATTCCGCGGCGGTGGTTTGCTCGATTCGTACCCGACCCACAGTGGCGAGGGGGAACCGGTAGAAATACGCGGGTCCGAATTATGGCGCGGTGTACGGCCAATTAATCGTCGGATTTTCAGCGACCCGACCCTTGTGCGTGCGTTCGCATGCAAAATCGATATGCCGGGTGCCGCGTTTACGCACTCGGGCTGTGTGCGAGCGTTTCGCGCGTTTCGCCGCCGCCCAAACCCTGTCGAAACCCCATTGTCGTCGACGAGACGACGCTGGCACGACGGCGCCGTATCGATAGTACCGGCACACACCGTCATCGGGACGTTCGTATCTCCGTTTTCCATCGGGTTCCGGGACAAGAGGGAAACGAGACGGAAACGAGACGGTCTCGAGACGATACCTAACCGCCCAGCCTCTGTTGGTACATTCTCTGCTCCCCATATTCTCCGCTCCCCATCTTCTCCGCTCCTCCCCTCCGAATTCTACCTTCGTTGAACATATACCCTCGTCTTCGCGTTTTCTCTCTCTTTCTCTCTCTTTTTCTCTCTCTCTCTCTGTGTGTGTTTCGGTCTTTCTTTATTTTGCCTCCACCCTCCGTCGTCGTTTTTATTTGTCCTAGTCGACGATCTCCTCCTTGTCCCTACGGGAGGCAAAGTTGGTCGGAGGAACGAACGATTACGACGAGAAACGCTGTGTGCTGCGTCGGAATGCTGGGAAAACGGGCCCCATATATCGGGCCGACCCGACCCGTCCCGGCTCGACCCGACCCGTCCCGGCTCGACCCGACTGCGCCGTTGTCGTCGAGTTCCGGCAAATATTTACTGTTACGATAATCGGTGTCCGGCGCCGCCGCGGGTAAACTTAATCGCTTTAGCTAACGGAGCTTGTTTGACGGTCTTTTTGAAATCAATGATCGATCTATTTTATTCCGTTGAACTTGGTTGTTATACAGGGTGCCTCGTAACTAGTGGTACAACCGAGCAGAGGGTGATTCTACATGAAAAACTGAGTCGAAAATGTGGAATAAAATTTTTTGATACAAGGTTTTGTTTTCGAGAAAAATGGGTTTGAAAATTTGTCTAGTGCGCGTGCACTCGGCTTACTTGCGATTACTATTCTAATTCATGGATTTAAAATAATAATCTAAAAACTTCAAACTACGCATTCCGTCGACGAATTCAACACTAAAAGATATCAAAGCCGTTTTCCACTTTGCTATTAGCACATTAACTACCAGTAGATAGTTAATATATTTTGTTAAACTCTACGATTCACAACTGAAGATTCTCTAGCCGGTTTCAGTATCATGATCCAACAATTTTTTTAGGATCATTATTTAGAAGATTATTTATAAGCTTCAACCTGACATAAACCGTTCATTTAGAATCTTATTAGTAACAGGTTTCTGGTAAATAAAATGCTAATGGTTAACGGACAATCGAATAAATGTCAAAGATCATTTCAGAACTGTATTGATGAATCTGATTTCGGCGCAAGGTTCGATCCTATTGAAAATCAGCAAATTTGCAGTTAGATTATTGTCTCAACGTTTCGATCCTTGTGTGGATCATTTTCAAGAGGTTTTAATGCGTTTGCTGTGCAACGGGTACGATAAAAGAAAAACAAAATATTTTTATGAATAAGATATTAGGAGTTACGGCGGAAAGTGGTTAAAACCATGGTGGCAGATACGTAATCGGTATATTCTGATATATTCTAGTATATTCTAGTACATTCTGGTATATTCTAGTATATTCTAGTTTATTCGAGTATATTCTAGTATATTCTAGTATATTCTAGTATATTCTACTATATACTAGTATATTCTAGTATGTTCTGGTATATTCTGGTATATTCTAGAGTATTCTAGTATATTCTACTATATACTAGTATATTCTAGTATCTTCTGGTATATTCTGGTATATTCTGGAGTATTCTAGTATATTCTACTGTATACTAGTATATTCTAGTATCTTCTGGTATATTTTGATATATTCTAGTATATTCTAGTACATTCTGGTATATTCTAGTATATTCTAGTATATTCTAGCATATTCTGGTATATTCTAGTATATTCTAGTATATTCTAGTATATTCTGGTATATTCTAGTATATTATACTATATACTAGTATATTCTACTATATACTAGTATATTCTAGTGTATTCTAGTATATTCTAGTATATTCAAGTATATTCTAGTATATTCTACTATAATGTAGTATATTCTAGTACATAACCGATTACGTATCTGCCACCATGATTTTAACCAATTTCCGCCGTAACTCCTAATATCTTATTCATAAAAATATTTTGTTTTTCTTTTATCGTACCCGTTGCACAGCAAACGCATTAAAACCTCTTGAAAATGATCCACACAAGGATCGAAACGTTGAGACAATAATCTAACTGCAAATTTGCTGATTTTCAATAGGATCGAACCTTGCGCCGAAATCAGATTCATCAATATAACTCATTTCGATCGAAAGAAATTACACTTATATCATTTCAGAAGGTTTCACTACAGTTCTTTACAATGCTCGATGTTTGAAACAGACATTAAATTTTATTCGAGTCCAACGAAACTTCGTAACATGGGTCACCGACGACCACTATCGAGGATAAATAAACTCCGATCACCGGGCGACCACCATGGTCGAAGTTGACGTGTTAAAAAGACGGATAGCATCGCAACAAGAGGAATTGTGTCCGTTTTAAATTCGTTCTTTGTTACTGCAGCCCGCGATTCGATATCAAAATAAAAGCGTACGTTGCCAGTGAAACACGAGACGCTCGGTTGCTTTATGCGAGTACTTCGATCCCGACACGAGGAACGCTTTATCGAACGGTCGTTTCGCGAGCATAAAAATAGCTCCGGCAAGCAGTCCGTGGCCAGGATCGAAGGCATATCGCGACCGATTCATTTACGCAGCCCTCGCAGAAATTCGCATCGCATCCTCGTAATTCCGTTTCTTGCTCAACTTTCTTTCGATCGATCCCTTCTCACCGGCGTTATTTTCACGCTGTTTCGATTAATAACAGCCTCGGAAAGAACGGAACCCGATCTTCACCGACTGCGAGTAATGAAAGTTTCGTCCGCTGACTCGACTGCTCGCCGCGTTCTCTCTCCCTCGATTTCTCTCTTTTATTCATCCTCGTCCTCATCCTCGGGCTCCTTTGTTCCCGAGGCGAGCGCGCGCGCGAGCGGGCGCGTCCGCGATCGGCCGAGGTGAAGAATCTCGGGACGTTCTCGAAACAAAAAGGCGAGAACGAAGAAACGAGCGAACGACCGAAACGAGTCCCGAGCCCCACGCCACGGACTGCTGGACGCTAGGCGAACGCTAGAATAAATTTGCCCAAGGATCTCCGGTATAACGACTCTCCTCCGGTAATTCAATGTGAGAGACCCGGCTCCGCGTCTCGCGGTCAATTCGCCCCTGTAACTCGATCGTGAGAATCGTCGTCCCGTTTCCGGAATCCGATTGTAAAACCTGGATCAGGAAGTTCGACGCTTCGGCGCACTCTCTTCCGCTTTCGCTTCGTTTCTCTACTTAGGCTGGCCATCTAACATGACTACTTCAAATCACTCGTGAATTGTTCATTCTTCCGAATTCTTCCGTCTTGAACGGATGTCGCGTCGTATCAAACAGGACAGTAAAATTATTAACAAATTTGCTATTATTGGCAGTTTCCAGACTGTTGGATACTCCGCTCGAGATTTGGCCGAGAGCTCCGGAATGGTTAATGTGGATTGATTTAGCGACACGTCTATTCGATTTGCTGTCTCGCTTCTATCTGTCTCCCTTCTTCTCGTCAACAGCCGTCTTTTTAAATCCATCGATCGGACGGCTCCTCTGCGATATGTTCAGGGGAAGCAACTTCATATCGTCGTAACAGTATTATTCTACCTATTGTAAAATGTATTATTTACATTAAAAGGAGCTGTGTGATGTACTTGCGTCATTAAATCTGAGCGCGCGACTTCGACAATCGGTAACGCACCGTCAGTTGTTCACAATGCTCGAAATGTGCTGTGTTTTATCGACATAAAATCTCAACAGCGCGATCGCGCTGCTTGGGACTCTTAATAATTAACGGTTAATACCGATTTACCGAGCGACGAGCTACATTTCAATCTTTCATGACGAAGTGAAAGCATTATCCGAAATGTGCTCGCTGACTACCATTCCCAAACTGAGCTAGGTTACAACACCTTTCTTTATTCCCCTATCTGTTCACCGTTATCCGAAATCCCTTATCGACGTTAGTTCGAAGTTCGGTGCTCACGGCGATTAGAGCGACGTGAAACGATTCCCTTCAGCTCCGAACGAGGGCTACGGATCATTGTACCGTCGCGTCGGAGAGTTTTACGACCACGAGTCTCTGGTCCTCGAGACCTTATCCATGGGATCTCCATCCAGGACGAATCCGGATCTAGCGCGGCAGCAGCGGCGAACCCTCAAAATTCTCGCTCCCGCGGGAATCCGGCGCGGCGTTCACCTTATTACCCAGTGCTTAATAACAACGGCATTTTCGCCATTGTGCCGGGCCATTGTTTCCCGCGAAACTGCGGCTTCTATTCGATCGCAGTTGCATAACGAGTCCCGACGATTCACGACTTCTCTCTTCCCCTGCGCCGCGCCGCGCCGTCGGTCGACGCAGTCTCTCGATGGATTGTTGTCCGGGAGACGACCAATTACCGGCGAGTTTCCTCTCATCTGGCTCGATCGATAGCTTTTTGTCTCGGGAATTCGTCGAGTCGCGTTCCACCGGCGCGGCGTGGCGCGAACTGGCGTGGCCGGACGCAGAGCGTCGCGACGCGCCGCATCGCTTCGTTATGCGACCGTGCGCGACTCCAGAAATTTGCGAAATTACGAGCGATCCTTTCGTCATTTCATCCTAGCCGTTCGCGTCCTCTCGTCTCACTAATTTATTTACATTTTAAGGTCGCCAACAACCTCCTCAGAAATATAAGAAAATTCTTGACAAATGAATACGAACGCTAGACTGCACTTCTTCGTTGCTATACTTCAGAGTCTGAATGTTCGTTTTGTAAGTCGATTCAAAGATTCATTGGGTTTATTTTAGAGTGAAATATTGGGGATATTGTCTTACAGGAATTACTAGCGATTAAAACCTACGAACAGCCAGCCACAATGATTGTCATTTGAGTAACGGGTAGCAAAACTCATTTCAAGATAGAACAAAAGGGAAAAGAAAATTTATATTTATTCTATACCTACATTTACTTTAATGCATAACTATTGGTTACAAAAGAATAGCAATTCATTTCGTCTTAAAGAAAAGGAATGCCATTTATATTTGTTGGAAATGAAATAAATCTACAACAGTGTTTCCACGTATTCTGTATTTAATGTATAATTTATAATGTAATAAAACGGCGAATATAGTTCGACTGTATAACAGTATGTGAAAAGACTACTACTTTGCAAGATACGCTCAGGCTAGCTGCTATGACGGGACTGCCGACGGTCCTAACTTTACGCCCACGCCTGGACCTTTCTGTCTCTGGGAAAAAGCTCCCCTTAATCCTACGCACTTATACTAAGACGCATGGTATCGTTGTATTCCAACAATATTTAGTTGATTCTGCCTGAAATCACGGGTCACTTGTTATTATACGGCAAAGAGTTAATAAAGAAAGGGTTAAACTATTGTCCCTGCAAATAAAATACACCTCCTTCATCTTGGATCTTCTAGGTTAATCCCCTATTTTTTAATCTTTCAAAAACTTACAAAATTTCATTAAACTCGACAGTGAATGGTTGTACAATGTTCCTTGTAGATCAGCAGCGAAGCTTCTCGAGCTCGATTCAATTCCACCACGTTGCCAACGAACCCGTCGCGCCGTGAACAAAACTCGTCTTGTTTTCGTATGGAATCATAACCTGGTTGATGGATATTGTCGACAAAAAAGGGTTTAAATTCTTGTCTTCGCAAATAAAAGAACACACCCCTGTTCTTCTAACTTCAACACTTTTTTCCAATCTTATAAATGTCTGCAAAGTTTTATTAAAATCTACAAAGAAGGGTTGCATAATGTTAGATCAGCAGTGAAGCATCTCAAGGTCGGTTCATTTCCGCGGCGTTTCCAACGTACCCTTCCTGCCGTGAACAAAATTCGTCTTCTTTTCATCTGGAATCATAACCTGGTCGATGGATATTGTCGACAAAAAAGGGGTTAAATCTTGTCTTTGCAAGTAAAAGAACAAACCCCTGTTTTTGTAAGTTCAACACTTTTTTCCAACGTTTTAAATATCTGCAAATTTTATTAAAATCGACAAAGAAGGGTTGCATAATGTTAGATCAGAAGTGAAGCATCTCGAGGTCGGTTCATTTCCGCGGCGTTTCCAACGTACCCTTCCTGCCGTGAACAAAATTCGTCTTGTTTTCATCTGAAATCATGGCCGGGCTGACGAGTATTGTCGGTTCGATTCGCGCTTAATGAGACGTACAGTCTACCGTGCCGCCTCTAAACTTAGATCTGGGTCGTCGGTTTTATTGGCGCGATTGAACTTGAACGTGTTCCCGTTTTCGCGACACACGGGGCCACCGGCTAAGCGCGCGCGCGCGCCGAACAACCAGATGCCTCGATCGGAGAGGATTCGATCTTTTTGCGCGTGGCGACGCGTCGCTCGGTCGCGGCACCGAAGCTTATCGCCGCGGAATTATCGGCCGTGGGAGCGGAACCGCTCGATGTTAATCTCCGCTCTCAAGTCACGATAACTTCGAGCTGGAAATCGTTTGAAAGTAACGGCCGAATAATACGGATCGATCCACTCCCTGGAAGTTTCGCTGCCGTACCGAGGCTGGCGAACTTCCGGCTGAAACAATTACGAAAAGATAACTTTCGACACCCCGAGCTTCCGTCGAGCCGTTAACAAATGTGGGATCTGAAAGTGTCCCGGGCTCCTATCGATCGAGCACGGAATGCACTTTCCCAGTTTAATCGGGGCTCGCCCGGCCCCCGGTTCTCGGATACTGTTGCCAATAACAATTTGTTCGTGCCGTTTTTTACCGCTGGTTGATTCGGCTGGCTCGTTGCAGAACGAGATACTAGCGAATTTTTAGGAAATCTAGATTCAGGTGCAAGTTTTTCAATCTTCCCTCTCACATTATGACTCATGAAATTGATTTCAAGCTTCTTCTATAAGATTTCTATACTCTTTAACACTAAACCTACCGACCACTAAAATTGACTAATACCTGTTGTCTCATAAAAATTACGAGATTGAGTTTATTTAAAGTTTGTGTGGTTGTAATTTTAATCTATGATCAAATAAAAATTTTTGCTCTATCATTTCCCATAAATTGATTTTTGACCGGTGCTGGTAGGTTTAGTGTTAAAATACAGGTCACCCTCTTATAACACGGTAGATAGGTTCCTAGAAAATGCCGTGTTGTGTGAAATCATGTTATATGAGACCCAGAGCCAGTACAAAAATGGGAGTTACGTTCCGAAGATCTATTAAAACAAACATTTTTTTAAATTCCACATAAGCAACTTAACTTTTAGGTAGTAGCGGGAAAAGTGTTGTCGTACTGTCCCTCTGTTCACGAGCAAACTGATCGGAATTTCAAATCGTTAGGTATCATCAGTATTGCGACAGTAAACATGTTTATTTACATTCACGCTCTTAATGTAGAGTCTTGGTCAAAACCTACGATCTCAATAGACGTCAGTTCTAGGTAAAACTTTAATTTTCGAAGATCAAGGTCATTTCAAGGTCATGCTATTATACATATCTGAATGTATTTTTCCATCAGTTACACGATGCAATAAAAAAAAATGTAGTTATGTACCAAAAAACATCGATGACCTTGACAACTCCTAAAAAAATGTCCCTCGGAAAAAAATATTCGTGCCAGATATTTGGTCCATCGACACCATGCGCATTACGTAACAAATATTTTTTGCATCACAATAACCTGAAGATATATTTAGGTGTTCTTATTTAAACGGACCACCCTGTATACAAACAGAGGAAGATTCAGGTAGTAGCGGGAAAGGTGTCGTCGCACTGTCCATCTGTTGGCGAGCATAGGAGGTAGCCGCCACATCATGTTAAAGGCACTATGTGTTCATTTTTACTCCCCGTCATTATTTAAAGGTAATTTAGTTTATAAATATGTTAAACAGAAATCATATTATCCAGTGCTGTAGAAGTACAGTGGTGTGCAAAGGTTTTCGCAATTTTCTTATCGTGTTAGAGCGAAACAGTGTTATAGGTTGCAGTGCTATACGAGGGTTCCTGCAATTTATCCTATCGTGTTATAGGATGCCGTGTTGCATGAGGGCTACCTGTACCGTTGATACTTCCATGTCGATGAAATAAATCAATGACAGAGACTTCCATAAGTCCTCCTAACTCCTCGATGCACGGCGTCTCGGATGCATCACGTGTTTCTTATAACTAGACCTGCGGATCTTCATACAGAATAAATATTTTCTAAATCCATTCATAGAAACTCACTAAAATGTATTTTTCCTTTTGATCATTTGAATATGTCGAAAATAGTATAACAATATTCAGGAATTCTTTCACTGTAATCATAGTTTTTCACCAACTCATTTTTGTCTACTTCTAACATTGTATACACTGAAGCAAAGTATTGTTCAATATTAGCAGCAAATAATTAACAACGATACATCTATTACCTATGAAGCTAGTATAAGTGGTATTAATAAGCTCTTTGCTGACGCGTGTCTGCAGACAGTCGCCCAAGTAAAATTGCTACTCCGTGCCTAAAAATTATGTTTTAAAAAATTATTACTCTCAAAGAACGTCAAACAAATTTTTACCAAATACAACACTTGCTCCTTCATTTAATTCTTATGCGTAGCTGTCAGTACACCATTTCATTTCCACCAGGAAAATTGTACATACGAACCGTCAATAATTACGCTAAACATAATTCACGTCCGCAAAGGGTTAAATAGGTGATATCTTCTGTTACATCAAATTTTATATAATGCGTATGGCAAGGGGTTAATGGTCCAATTTCCACTGTATTCACATTTTTGTAAACCAATGCGGAAGATCTATATTTGCACAAATATCCGCAGTGTGCTCGTTAGCGAAGTCCTGCTGTTCTCCAGTTCAAGGACATTGAGATGACGATGCAGCGAGTATGGGGTCGCTAAGGCACAATTACGAAGAGAGAATAGCACGCTCAAGGATGTCAGCGAATTCGCTAAGAGATTGCGAGGTTCTGCACGTTGAACAACAACGCCTCCATTCTTTTTTCATTATAGATGTTCAATAGAAACCAGCATCCGCGAGGTTCGTACGGATCTCCACGATAAGCAAGAGTTTCCTCCGACGTTTCAATCTCGGCGAGCGAAAAACGCGTTGGTGGTTGTGTATCCGACGGAAACCGTGAACTAACAAACACACACACACCCAAACACACTCGATCTCTCTCTCCCTCTCTCTCTCTTTTTGCTGTGCACCCTTCTCCGCTCTCCGGGAACGCGAACGGGAACGCGAAAATAATCTCATTCGCTATTCACGCTTGCAGCTCGTCCCATTGACTCGCTGACGCGGCTGCTAGCACGTTGATGGAACGAGGTAGGAGAAGGAGGAGACTATAACTGCGCGTACACGCGGAAGAGATCGTTTATTACTTGAAGGTTTTCACTGCGCCAACTGGGAGACGCGCTAATATTGACAAGGAGAACCCGCTCGAAACCGTCCGTCGAACAGTTCGCGTTAAATATACCTTCGATCGTTAAATATCGCTTATTTCGCACTTACGCCTCGGATGTTTGCACTATTTTATACTGGGTGTCTCCAAAGTACCCGTTTCTTTTCAGGAAACAGACTGAAATCCAAATTGCTATGCTAACACAATCCTGTACGGATTTCTGTACAACGCTCACGTATTTATAACTTTCCAATCGGTTCCTGTATTTTTAAAACATATTTGCTTCCGAAACCCTATTCACGATGTAGAATTTTCGCGGCATATGGAGTGAAAAGCACGATTTGTGAAACGAAATCAAAGAACAGTTTGAAAGATGGTTCCACAAAACAGTTGAAACACGTATATTCTATGGTAGAATATATTCACGCTGCTTTTTAAAAAGTATCTTTAATTTTGCGTAATGCTTAAACGTAAATGTTGTTTGCTATAATGGTTTAAACAGCACGGTAAACATTCTAGTGTTAAAAGAGACAGCAACGGTTTCATTTTTGTTGAACGAGTGAAATCAATTTGTCACCATATCCGAGTTTTTCGAAATAATCCCTAGAATTGGAGCTTTCTCTAACAAAAACTCGTGGGAACGCGTAAACCACGATCCGATACACGCGTGTGACATCGTTACACAAAGAAAATGTTTTCGAAAATTGCGTCCATATAATCCATCCATTTTTCGTGAAAGCTTCGTTTTCTGCGATCTTTTTTCACCCATTGCATCCTATCTACGGGGTGAAAGTATGCAGCCAGTGTAACGATTCGGACCGTGGAGATGGTTTTGGGAATTTTCAAAAAATATAAGTTTAGAAATGCTAGTATTTCAAAGAGCATGATAATAACGAACTGCTGAAAAAGAAATCCAATCTTCTGGTTGATAAACGATTTGAAAGGACTGATTTATTTGTCCGTGTCCTACCAGCTGTTGGAAAATGTTTGACAAATCTAAGAGCATGAATATACCGAACAGCCGATAAAAGTTTCAACTTTCCAGTTGATAAACGACCTGAAAGTGAGTCGTTAATTAAAACATTGCTGGTATAGTGCAAAAAGAATCGATTTATTTGTCCGTGTACTACTAGCTGTTGGAAAATGTTTGACAAATGTAAGAACATAAAAATACCGAACAGCCGATAAAAGTTTCAACTTTCCAGTTGATAAACGACCTGAAAGTGAGTCGTTAATTAAAACATTGCTGGTATAGTGCAAAAAGAATCGATTTATTTGTCCGTGTACTACTAGCTATTGGAAAATGTTTGATAAATCTAAGAACATAAAAATACCGAACAGCCGATAAAGTTTGTACTTTCCAGTTGATAAATGACCTGAAAGTGAGTCGTTAATTAAGACATTGCTGGTATAGTCCAAAGGGAATCGATTTATTTGTCCGTGTACTACCAGCTGTGGGAAAACGTTTGACAAATCTAAGAACATGAAAATACCGAATAGTCAATAAAAGTTTCAACTTTCCAGTTGATAAACGACCTGAAAGTCCGTCCTTAACTAAGACATTGCTGGTATAGTGCAAAAAGGATTGACTTATTTGTCTGTGTACTACTAGCTGCTGGAAAATGTTTGACAAATGTAAGAGCATGAAAATACCGAACAGCCGATAAAAGTTTCAACTTTCTAGTTGATAAACGACCTGAAAGTGAGTCGTTAATTAAGACATCGCTGGTATAGTCTAAAAAGGATTGATTTATTTCTCCGTGTACTATCAGCTGGTGAAAAATATTTGACACATGTGTACATAAAAAAGTGAAACATAACTACCGATCATTCGCCATCAACTGTCTGCTCAAATAGAGTAGTATGCACACAAGTTACGCGACACGTCCCGAAATCTGTTTGACAGAAGCCGATTAGCGCGATCGTTATCAACGAAGATTTCACCGATTAGTCAAGGTTACCGATCGGCAGTGTTATCTTATTCGGGAGCTCGCGCGATGTCGATGATGCGATTAGGATAACACGGTCGACGAGTCGGAAGACACTTTTATGTCTGGTGCAAGAGATTTCAATTACGGGACCGGATCAATCACGACAGGTGAAACGTGCACGTGAATGGAATCGAATAGAGCTTGACGAACAATTCACGAGACGGCATCCGAGGGATATTAATCGACGTTGCACGGTCTCCCTTACATCCGTCTCTGTCAGTCTTTCCGGTGGTTCGGTCGCTGCTAGTATGCTAATGGGATTACCAGGAAACCCGTACTCATCCTGAATATCCATACGACTGAACGATTGTTCTCGCTTTATTTTCTATGGGCGTCCAAGGCACGTTCATGCTGACCCAGATGCGTACCATCCTCGACTTCCCCGGTATATTAGATTGTTGCGTATGGAGCGATCGATCCCACTGATTGCTGTATCCACCGCTCGCTATTTCTATAGCGAACCTTGATTATTCCCATATTAACGCGATATCTGACACGCATATTGTTTTCGGTGTGCAGTGAAACTCGCATCCAAAAGATAATTTTATCTTTGATAGACATGCTGCAATAAAACAGTTGTTGATATCATTATTACAAACGAAAAAGTAAGTATTTTTCACACGTTTATCAAATTTTACATGTTTCGTTTTTGATACACATGGTCTGAACGATTTTTTTCACAGAAATGATGATTAGAACTTTCTTGTCACCAACAACTCCTTAGCTTAGAACAGGCATATCCAGAAGTAGCTCACTTCGAGGCAAATTCGAGGGAGACGCCTACTTCTCCCGCCCGCTAAATTTCACCTACTCAGTTTTGTCATAAATACATAAAAACATAAAGTTTATTGATGATCTTTTTTATGTAGAATGCAGCTTTTTATAAGCTGCATCGAGTATCAAGAATCCGAAGTACGAAGTACCAATTGCTGAGCTCTTAACCAATTAACCGTTACATCGAGTATACTCGTAATGAAAAGATGGCATTGTTTTTGTCTAATTAAATAAAAGTTAAGAGACTGCGCGGTGTGGTATGAAAAAAAGCGCGAAAAGAATTAAGCACACAAGTGCGCGTTCTTAAAATGAAGCGAAACAGTTAACAGGTTAACGCAATCTGGTGACACGATTGATAAGCACGAGGTGTCGACTAATCGATAATTAATACCCACCAACGTGGAGCAGTCGTTTGACCGATTATCTCGGGAGCGATTATCTACCACGAGCTGAGATACCAAGATCGACGTGTGTTAGTATCTTGAACCTTGAAGGTCTAGTTACTAATTACTAAGTAGACTATAACATGGACCAGTTATTTTGAAAGTGGTGCAAGTCCATTTTATTCGATTCAAAAATATAAATAAAGTGTACCAAGTTTGTCACTGTTTCTATGAATTTATAAATATTTAAATTGATTACGCAAATGACTTTTATGTGAATTTTACTAAAACAATATATTCTTTCTGGGTCGTCCATGAACTTACACACCACTTTCATAACCAACCGTTAGGCAATTTCATTTACTGACGAATTTTAAATTGATCAAAACGTATAAATATTTTAAAATGTGTGAATTGTTTATAAATGTTTATAAATTGTTTATAAATATTCACTTTAAATTATTAGTTTATTTTGTGATTTATCAAATCTTTTTGCAAACATCGACTTACACCACTTAGAAAATCAACGGTCCATAGAATAGATCTATCACACTCGAGTAGGGTTTCAAAGCACATTTGTCACGCATCGGCCAAGTGAAAGTGATTTTCACTGTCCAGAAAAATGCCAGAAGATCAAACAATAGACTAAGAATAGGTCACACCAACGTCACCCATTCTTTTCTCATTATCAAATCAAGCCAAACGATTTGTGAAGCATGCAACATAGAAATCTCCTTCGAACATATTCTAATGTGACGTCAGAAATACCACATGACGAAAAAACGCATCAAAGAATAACTTAGAACATATTGTTCTAACTTAACATAGGTTAACTTAGAACATTAGCATTCTAGAAGGATATTGGACTATCCCCGCTGCAAGTACACTGCGGTTACTAATAACCTGAGAAGGGACACGAGACCTAAATAATTCATTAAAAAGAAACACTCCAGAAAATCCTAGAGGACGCGTCGAGTTTCTCGACGACGTTTCGCAACGTCCGCGCGAGTGATACGTCAAGGTGGTGGTTCCTGTGGGAAGAAAAATTTGCCCCCGGTTATTCCGTGTCCCTGGGTCGTAAACAAGTAAGTTTACACGGGCACGAACAAATTTATTTAATACTCCTCGCATTCGCTAGTTTTTATCCGACGCAATGCACTCTCATTCGTCCCGCGTGCAATATACACGCGCGCGCCGATCGTAAACTGGTTCTGAAGAACCGGAATGCTCAAAACGAAACTCGGAATGCACAAAACGGAGCGGCACGCTTTTTTTTCCATGCGACGTTGGGCCGGTTATTAATCCCTTAACTTCGGAGGATCTGGTCCCGGAGCCGGGACGTTGAAATTTCAATTTTCTGTCGTTTGCTTTGCGAGTTGTTCGAGGTGATTATCGAGAACAAGCGAGATAAAATCGCAATTTGTACGAATGTTCTCTCGGAGATTACAGGATTCTTTTGAACATTTTCGTTTTGTTCAGGTCCCGAGTAGCTGTGGCTTTGTTGCTCTTGGCTCCAAGATTGCGCCCTGTTGGGTAATCTGTGCTCATGTTTGGTGTAGATATTCTATTTTCACCTTGATTGTCCTCTAAACATATGCGTAGCAGATGGAAAACAAATCGTGAGTGTCGATTACATTTATCCGGACAATACTAATCCCAAATTATCAGAAATCTTTTAGAAATGCTTTGAGGAGGTATAGGTGGAATAATATATGTGATACCGTAGAAATATCCTCAACTCACTTTTATTCAAAAGAAAGGTTCGGTGTGCAAAAAGGAGACTTGTTGTCTCGACAACGACTCGTTACAGAATTCCCTGTAAACCTTTAGAAAACTCTCCAGGGAAAAGTCGAAATGAAGGAGAGGAAAGTGAGAAGAAGGCAATAGAAAAGGATCCCAAAAAAAAAGGGAAAGTTCGCCCGGGCCTGACCGTAGACATTAAACAGGCCCAAGCGAAAATTGGAAAAGTCAGCGGAGAAGGTTAGGCCTGCGTGAATCTGGTCACCAAATGTATATTAGGATCGATCAGGTCCGCGCCAAGCACAGAACAATAGGCAAGGAAATAAAGAGTTTTCCAAAACGACAGCGGCGTAGGGCAACTCTAAGACCGCCACAGCTTCTTCGAATTCACTACCATTATTTTTTATTTTATTTTAAGCATTTTAAACCCTCCTGGGTTTATTTCGCTTTACAGGAATAATATAAGTAAATACAATAATATGTTAGCGTTAACGTGTTTTAAGCCAGATCAAAGGTTTAAATCGAGGCGACTCTTAGGCCTGGAAGGATTTATGGCAGGATCTTGGCCTGCGTGAGGCCTTAACTCTCTGTCTACCGTAAAAAAAACTTTCATTATGCGATAGAAAATTTATACCACAAAATGTAGTAAATAAAAAACAATTTTAGCTTTAAATAATAAAAAATAAGAAAAGTAACAAAGTCATGCAATGACAAGATCCCAAGAATTTTAAAAGTTTAAATAACCGCAGTATCTACATACAGTCGGGTCCAATGGACCCGCTGGGTAGGCAGAGGGTTAAAGAGAGATGCTTGAGACTAAACAGAACCATCGATGGACGATGGCAGGCGATCGCGCTGGGTCCTCCGGCTATCGGCCGTCACGGAGTTGTTTATGAGAAACAGATGGGTGCAAGTTTGGAATGGCATTATGATAGAGAAAGAAAGAAAGAAAGAAAGAAAGAAAGAAAGAAAGAGAGAGAGAGAGAGAGAGAGAGAGAGAGAGAGAGAGAAGTGATAGCGACGAGTGCGTTGCACAAGAATTGGGACTAGGTCCTCAAAGGATCTGGCCACAGCGTGGGGAAGGTGGTTATGCCTTCTGGTAAGAGCACTGTGATTGATCGCTCAGGACTTACCCCAGAACCGTGGGAGGAGAACAGTCGCCCTTTCTTAAAAAAGAATATCTAACAAATATGTAATACAGTACAATACAATAATAATAGAAGTCAATACAGTACACCATTATTTTTCAAGAAATTATTCTTTGCTATTTTTGGGAGATTGCTGCGGTAGCATCGTGCTATTAATCTTACGGCTGATTATTTCGAGACGAACAGAACAATCGGAGATTAAACTTGGTAAACAATGTTTCAAACCGGACGCGGGGGTCTGGGATCGTGGAAGCAGCCGAGTGGTTAAGGGGTTAACTGGCAAGGGGGAACATCCGCGAGCCCCTAGAAGCGCGAAAGTTGCCGCTCCTTCCCGTGTTTTCTATCGATTTTCCCGGCTGGCCGGCGCCCAGACTAACATTTTTGGTTCGAACGATCCGCGGCGAGCCCGGCTTATATTCCAATTAAAAGTTTCCCGAGGCTTGCCGACCGTGGATATCTGGCAAAGCCCAGCGAGCGGTGTTCGTGATTTAAAGCGATGCTTTTTCGCGATCGTTATCGCTCCATTCCGCTTTTACGCCACGTTACGTTGCCACGCGCGAATAAGGACACGTCCGGACCGGCTTGTTTTCAATCGAACCCGTGGGGCCCGCTCGATACACGTTTATTTCGCCCGGGTCGCATTGTTTGATGCTTTGCCCGTTTCATTAAACGCGATATTCGGTATACCAGCGATCCACGCTCGCACAGCGCGGCGGGACGAAACGACTCGACGGCCCGCGGCAATCAAAAATCGATTTTTGTAATATTTTAAAATAGAAAAAAAATGAATATGTTACTTGATAGGGAATTGATTGTATTATAATACTATATAATTAATTCTATTATTGTTTCTTGTATGTATATCGATCGTTTGTCCTTTTTCTATGATTAATTTGACAACAGTGTATATTAATAACTCGTTGGCAACATTTGAATTAGTAAAATGAATAGAATTTGATCGGATTGTAATTCGTTAACGAAATCCTGCACAAATTTATGTTTTAAATGTCTACTAATAATCACAAATTTTGCAGGTTTGAAAAAACTAATTTTATTGACATTGATTAATTTGTTGGGTCAAATTGGACATATTCTGGGAAAAAGACGTATATTTGCTTTGTACGTTTGCCTACAAATCAGGAATATTAAACTTGTTTGTTACAATTGGTACCACCCTTGCAATGACGAATTTTATTCGTGATAACTAGACTGCGACCATTTTGCAATTATGGTAAAAATGAGTAGGAAAAATACAAAATATCTGTTGTGTTATTTTTGGCCGATTAAAATCATTAAGAAAAGGAATCCATTTCTATTTCAAGCTTATTTGTTGCAATCAGGGTAGAACATTTTTATTGCGTATAAAGATTCGCAGGTTAATGACACCTGGTTACCAATTGTCATACGTTGCCATACTTGACTCATTCATATTTTCTGAAACTAGTATAAAACTTTTTTCTTGACAAGTAAATGGTCAGCGTCCATAAAACGTGTGAATTTGCTTCAGAATGTCAAACACTCGAAATTCGTCAAGTGTACATATGTACGTAGACATTAGCGACCGCCTGCATAATGCAGCGAACATACATACAGTCGAATGTACTCTGAACGTAGTTACACGATGTGCTCCCAATGTTTGTGCAGCGTCTTCGTATGTTATGGAGTCCATCGTTCCTTATCATCCGCGTTCAACGGTCCTTGGAATCAACCGATAGAACACCACTTGCACCTTAATTATTCAAAAAGCACCGATACCCGCGATAACATCCAAATCGTAGGTCGATATGTAATAATTGAAACACGGAATACAAGAGAGTGCAATGATGGACATCGATCTACTTCAATGTCCATTATTTGTACATCGAAAATTAAATACAAGCGAGTGTAGTAATAACACCGATCGAATTCAATGACTGCTTAAAACATTAATTAATTAAAATTATTTGCACAGGTTCAAGAAAATTAATTTTTGCCCGAATATATGCGTTGCGCCAAATTTGGTCAGGATCTGTAAAATGCAAGAAATTCAAAGGAGTATATACAGTATTTCATCGTTAATTTTCGTGACATTCTGAACGATAATTGTCGCAAAACAATCCCCCCTTCCGCGGGGTATACCGCGTGAGAAGCGCTGAAGCTCGACAGGCCTCGGTCGCCGAGAAGTGTAACATAATACGGATAGAGTATATCGTTGTGACCACTAATCCAATGGCAAAACTTCTTTATTTTTTATTATTTTTTTATGGAACTTTCACCAACATATTCGTGGCATTTTTCTGATTAAAATAATACCAAACACGATGTAATTCGGATCATACTTACAATAATTTTCCGAAACTTCCATCGTCCATTACTCAAGTAAATACCATCGGAATTATATTTTATTTGGTATCATTTACATTAGAAAAATGCCACGAATATGTTGGTGAAAGTTCCATAAAAAAAGAATAAAAAATAAAGAAGTTTTGTCACTGGGTTAGGTGTTGTTTTCTCACCGACATACTCGACCCGTATTATGTTACACTTCTCGACGACTGAGCCTCTCGAGCTTTGCTATCCCCAAAGAATAGTATTATCTGAACGTTAATTGCCGCCGGCCGGACCCGTGGTGTCGACGATTATCGATTGAATCCTGTATTCGGTATCGTATATTTTAAGTTTTCAAATTTTCTTTCATTAACACTACAACGACCACAGCCGGTCAAATGAACGATTGTAGATTTTTGATTTTGCAATTAATGAAGTTATAAAGATACTTTATTCAATCATATGTATATCGTAATAAAAATCGTAAATCTTGTTGTTTTTAGAAGATTTCCATTTCTATGAACTTGTCGGGACACAAGTTGGTTCGCATAACAAGTAGATCCACATAAGAAGGGTCCACTTGTCTCCCATCAATGGTCATGATTTTTCGTTAGTTTAATTGGAGTTCACGTTCGTATAAGAGGATTTTGCTGGGCTAGAGTTCAGCTGACCAGGCACTGCTAACATTTAGTTCGTGTAAAGTTCATACAAACGGAGTTCCTAGTCAATTTTAATGCTGTGTAGGTTTAGTACTAAAACTTTGTCAAAAAGCTTATTAATCGGCTTTTGAATTGTTGAGCTGTACTAAAAGGAACCTTAAAATTTCTTTTTACATAATAACCCCAAACGAAATAATTAGACTACGTTACTGAGAATGATTTGTTGGTTCAGGACTGAAATTTCTATTGCTGTTGAAGGATTCATTAAAAAATCCTTAACCATTGACCATAGACGTTCGAAAATTATGAAATAATCGCCGATAAATTGCTTCAACTATATGGAATATTTGAAGTTGCTATTTCGGCAGTGTTAATTGGAAAAAAGAGAAACTAGTATGTTGAACGAAATTAATCGAACGGTGGCTAATCCACCAGACTCCCCGGATAACCTTGAACTCGTTCAGCGTCGCTCGGCGTCGGTCTCGAAGGACTGATCGAACGTCACGAATACTTTTTGATCGGGTATCGACGTATACCGGGACGCCCTCGCGTGTCGTCCTATCTTTTCCATTCCAGCGTGGCAAAAAAAAAAAGCGGCGCCGTTCGAAATGAACTCTTTCTGCATCGCCGTGCACACGCAGGCACGCTCCGCGGGCTCGATGCATTGTGCAACACCTGTTGAATCGTTAACCCGTCTAGCTTTAACGAGGAAGCAGGTAAGTCGGTGAATGACACGAATAATACATGGTTCTGAACGCACTAATTGTTAGTTGCTGGTAAACCGCCGCGACGCGACGTTCCGTTTCGGCTCCATTCGACAGTCTCTTGTCTTGTCTTTCTTCTATCAAAGAAATAATAAATGCAAAACTGGTAGACTGTCACTGCTAGAACATATTTTCGTTAGAAAGAAGGGTTGTCGATATCAGAAGAAAATATTGAAATATAAAAATTGGACTTCGAGTGTTTTTGAGGCGAATAGGTGAAATTGAAAACAGTAAAAAGATTGGAAGAGGTTGTAGTTGTGATACGCTATTTTGAATTGCTTAAAATTTTTAAAGTAAAGAATTTTGGTTGGGAAAATTTTTTAAACGAAATATTTTATATTGTTCGAAATATTTTGATGAAATATTTTCTATCCAGAACTTTGGGCTTTGACAATTGCAGTAGAATGGCACGAATGAAAATTTAACGATTTTTAATGGTTCGTGACACGTAGAATATTTCTTTGATAAAACTAGTAGTAGAAATATTTTCATCCGAGCACTGAATTTTTAACAATTTATTTGGACAGCTTTATGGGCCATGGAAAGTAATTAAACTTTTATTTCGACAGATTCTGCACACAAAAACAAGGAATATGTTTTATCAATTTTGATATTAAATTTTCTGGTGGACTAGTTTAAAAGGCAGACTGTTCAAATATTTTCGGAAAATTTATCGTTTCACCACAGTCGATTACGAGCCCTGGAGTGTTTCCCTAAGTTGGGGTAGCAGCATCCCCTATTGATAGATGGTTGGTGTAATAATTTTTTCTGTATTCCCCGCGGAAGCATATCTCTTTTATTTTCCATTCGCTGGGAAAATAATCGCGAGATAAGTGGGAACGAGCTGCAATCACCGTGGCGCTCACTTTATCTATCGTCGGACGTTATCGGACGTCGTTAAGGTTTAACTGGCTTCGCCCACGTAACTCGACGCGCGCGCGCGCCTACAGCCGCGAGTAATTATCGGACAATAAAGCGCAAGGTGAACAGGAATCGCGGCCGCTCGTGACTGTCCCGTTTCCCGCGAGTGTAAACTCGTTCTTCAACACTCTAACGACCACTGACGCCAGAATGGCGTCATGCGAATTTCGTTGGCTTCTGCACGCTGACGGCGCAACTTGTCGATTACTCTCCCGCCATGTTTATTCTCCAATTTCTCTCTCTCAGAATTTAGTACTTTCACTTTCTCAATTTTATCGCTTCACAGACATTTTCTTACATAGCTAAACTTGCTTTTAGTAAATTCTTGTCAGAAATTGCTAGTTCCCAGTGGAAATGACGCCACAGTGGCGTCATGTAATATTTTTGTTGGCTTCTGCACGCTGCCGGCGCAACTTGTCGATTACTCTCTCGCCATGTTTATTCTCCAATTCCTCTCTCCCAGAATTCAGTACTTTCACTTTCTCAATTTTATCGCTTCGCAGACATTTTCTTACATAGCTAAACTTGCTTCTATTAAATTCTTGTCAGAAATTGTAGTTCTCGGTGGAAATGACGCCACAGTGGCGTCATGCGATATTCGTTGGCTTCTGCACGCTGACGGCGCAACTTGTCGATTACTCTCTCGCCATATTTATTCTCCTGTTTCTCTCTTCCAGAATTCAGTACTTTCACTTTCTCAATTTTATCGCTTCACAGACATTTTCTGACATAGCTGAACTCGCTTTTAGTAAATTCTGGATAGAAATTGCTAGCTCCCGGTAGAAATAATGTTATAGTGTCGTCACGCGAACTTCGGTGGCTTCTGCCCGCTGACGCCGTGACTTGTCGATGACTCTCTCACCATGTTTATTCGCCAGTCTCTCTCCCTCTCTCTCTCTCTCTCTCTCTCTCTCTCTCTCTCTCTCTCTCTCTCTCTCTCTCTCTCTCTCTCTCTCTCTCTCTCTCTCTCTCTCTCTCTCTCTCTCTCTCTCTCTCTCTCTCTCTCACACACACACACACACACACACACACACACACACACACACACACAGAATTGTTGAATTCCGGGTTGAGGAATCGAGCAAATTGTGCTAGAGTGCTGGAGTCTCAACTGATGCTGTTAATAGTCTGCTAACAGTGTGTTTTACTGCTCTACTAGCTTTTGTGGAATACAGACACAGTGATCCACGGCTAACCCCATCGCGTCCACCCTAAACTTCTAGTTGCTCGGCCTAGGCAGCCAAAGCACTTCAGCATAATTTTCGAAAAGGTAGGAACACAAATTGTTTCTCTCATGGACCTATGAATATTTGCCTTCTTTACTTGCGACATAGTGAAACATAAAACAAAATGTAGCTCTACAAAATATGTATACCAGGATAAAGAACATAATTAGCTTAAAAAATCTAATTCAATTTGGCTTCTAAACACGATGTTAGGTCAGACCCGTCATATATTTCTCTCTCCTTCGAGAGACTCTTTCATTGTACCATTGTATCTGTTCCTCTTTCCTTATCTACTGAGATAAGGATCTGGTGACATTTAACCGTGTGGATTTCAAAACAATTTTACCCTATACAGGGTATTCACGCTATTACGAGCCAGCGTTTTTACTTTTGTAAATAGTAGATATTAGAAAAAGATGAAAGAGGAAAAAGTAATACTGTTTTTTGCAAGCGATGTAATGGCGTATGTAATTTGTTTATATTTGCACTATTTTCATAGAAATGTTGATGACCTCCAATTTTTGTAACTGGAATGCTATCTATTTTTTCATACCATATGAAAGCGCGTGTCAAGACAAATTCATTCGTATACGTAACATTGACTTTCAAGGTCATACAAGGTCACACATAGAAGAAACATTTTGAACATTTCGTACTAATGCGATTGCAAGTATACTTTATTGACGAGGCTATAGTAAATGTTCAATATAACATTCTTGTGTATGACTGCATATTTCGGCTCTATTAATTACATTCTTGTTAGTTTCTTCTAACGTTGTCCGAAATATTAATGCACATGATTGCGTTAGTTTCCTTTACAAGTCGTTTAAATTTCTGGGAGTTGTGTATCGTGAATGATATCTTTGCCAAATATTACGGACGGAATATTCAAAATTTTCCTGCCATTTCTGACCTTGTATGACCTTTGAAGGTCATTGTGTTGTATACGAATAAATTTGTCTTGACACACGTTTTCATATGATATAAAAAAATATATAGCATTTCATTTAAAAAATTGAAGGTCACCTTCATTTCTAAGAAAATAGCGCAAACACAGGAAAATTACATACGCCATTACGTCACTTACAAAAAGCAGTATTACTTTTTCTTTATTTATTTATTATTTGCAAGAAAAACGCTGGCTAGTAATAGCGTAAACACCCTGTATGTATGAGAACAGTTTCGGATATGATGTGATGAGGAGAATGGTTGACATGGAAGAAAATGAAAAAGGTCAAATGTTTCGACGAGTGACGTTGAAGAAGAAGAGTGTAACTAACTTATTTTATACTTTTTACTGACAAATCGCGATGCGTCGGAGTTTACGTAGATTACTCATATCTGGCTGATGTCTTAACAGAATTCAGTGTACTCTCATTTTCACAATTTGTACGGATCCGAGGTCATTGCATTTTCTTACGAGCTGAAATCGCGTTTAGTAAATTCTTGATAGAGATTGCCAGCTCCCGGTGGAAATGACTCTCGGAAGTCGTTACAGTGTTAACGAGTGGCGCATTGTGCTCGCCGATCGTCTCTGGCAATGGAACCTCGAGCCGAGGAAATTGATTCCGGCTCGCTTCATAATATCCGACGCTTCTCTTCTTTGCAAACGCGACTCTCTCGTCCACGCTGTTTCATCCACCGCACTATGGTCTGGAATCCCGCTTTTTGTGGCCAAAAGTCAATTTTTCAAGATTGAAATATTGACAAAATTTTTATTCCAACAGAATAAGAACCCTTCAAAGCTTCCAAATCCAAATTATTATTCATTCCAGATTATTCTGTGCTGAAATATAACGTTTTGAAGACAAACTCCGTAAAAATATGATTAAATAAAACGTTTAAAATAGTCATCATAGACTATCAAAATACAAGTTTAAATAATAATTTCATACGGGTTAGCAGGTGTATTTTAGGTGTGTAATACATATGTTAGCAAACTTTTATCCATAAATAAATAGTGCCAAGTCTATGCAATGTAAACATTGAGAAAGTTTTTAAAAAAGTGGCACCAATTGGCACGAATAGAACGTTTGCCTTCGTCTGCCCGTTTTAGTTGTTCATCGGTTTTAATAAATAGTTACCGGGAGTTTCGAGTGTTCCGAACGCGTTCGTTGGAATATTTGCGTTCGAGGGACCTTATACATATATTGTGCAATTAAAAATTTAGTTATATGTTTTAGTTATACATTTTAGTTATACATAATTTATGCTTACGTATGTACATATACAGGGTGGACCATATAAATAGGAACACCTAAATATCTTCCATGCTCACGGCCCTATGAAAAAACTTCTAAAAACAAAGTTACACTGTCTTAAGGTACAAATCTAATGGCAAATAAAACAAAAGTTCATCAGTATTTGTATCTCTATAAATATCAATATACAAAAATTAAAAAGAAAATTTTTTATGAAAATGGAAATCGCCTCGATTATTTAAATGTTACTATATATTTCTGACTTCATAATATTATTGCTGGTGTCGACACCAATTAAACAATCTATCGTACTATAACCTTTAACTTTAAAATAACGCTAAAATACTTTTGGCCATAAAAAGCGGGTTTCCAGACCATAGTGCGCCGGCGAGCAACTTAACTTAACGCGTTACTTACTTCCGAGTGATCGATGAGAAGCGTACAACCTCTCCCCGCCTATACATTGATTCCGACGCTGTACTTGTCTTCTTTCCAAACGATCGATGCTCTCTTACCTCCAGCGCGCGAGAAACATTTCAAGTGTGCTTCTCGCTGGATCGAATATGTTTTCCGGATACAAAGCGAAATCGTGTGCCGAATAGTCAGACACGTGGAAGGTATCAACGGACAAAAGTTTTAAGGCCGTAAGATCGAGGATTTATTATCGGTACCGTGGTAATAACAACGCGTGTTGTCGCCCGACGTTGTAGTTTATTTACGAGATGTTATGATCATGTGGCTACAAAGGAAGTCGAAGATAGAAATGAATATTTGGCACCGGTACAACAATTCTGTCGAAGCACAGGTCTCTGACCAGCTCCCGATTTACACGTGTGTATTAGAACCGGGCAAATTCGTTATCTAGACGTGCAATTTCAGATTTACATTTCCGCGAACAGACTGGGACTAATCGGTGTCAAAGAGAATCTTGTTTACCGTGATACAGCTAACAAACTGAAAATAAGATTATTTACTTGGAACTGCGTCGCGAGCTGTATCAGTGACTGCGGATTTTATTTGTGCCTTTATGGTGGAAGTGGCCAGATGAAATCTGAGAAAGTAGATAGATTTAAAGAAAAGTGATTATTAATCATTTACTAGATTATTACGATTATAAAGATTATTCAAATTTGCACAGGGGCAGGGGGCGCGAAGTTCACACACACACACACGATGCGATACTCGTGAAGTGGTAATGGTAATCTCCTCAGCGAATAGCGAGAAGCCTATGAACTCAACTGTGTGCGTCTGACCAATCGGACGGCTTCCTGGCTAATTCCTTTCGCATTCCTGCCGAGTACCACTTCGGCAGTCCCGAATAATACGTTCAAACTCACTTTTCTAGAAAACACAGAGCCTCAAAATACAAGAACCTTGTGCCACCAGATCGACGACACCCTGTATATTCTAAAGAATACTGTGTCACTGTTCGGTCGTTGCTGTAGGAGGGTTGAACATGGATTTTCCGAGTCGCATAGTATTATGGCGGCAGTCTGGCGATGAAAAGATGGAAAAAGGAGAAGGAAGCGTTTCGTCAAGCGGACCCGTGCCTTAGACGCGGGATGTCTTAAGGACAGTTTAGGACGGTATATATACGAACAGAGGAAGATTCAGGTGGTAGCGGGAAAGGTGTTGCGGTAGTGTCCCTCTGTTGACGAGCTTAGGAAGTAGCCGCCACATTACCCCCTTGCCAGTGGTCAACGATATCTGAACAAATTTCTCTCTAATTAACGCTGATCTCCGCCGGAATTCAAGGAGGTCGCTGGAATGTGTGCTGTCAGTGTGCCCGCCAGTGATGCTGCCGAATCGACGAAGTTGAGTAGCTCCTTAAGCCGCCTGTAGGATTCATATAGTCGCAAAAACAACGGAAGAACGCCGCATAAATGTAGATGCAAAAACGTTAAACCATATAATGCTGCGAAGATGACGTCAGAAGCGCATAGTAGGGAGAAGTTCTCGCTGTTGATTGGGCAGTAGTTGAGGCAAGGCAGTGACAGAGTAGTGACCTCCCGACGTTGACCGTGGTTTGTTGATGTTGTCGTCTTCTCCTGCTTAGAAGGTAGCGTAGTAGTTCGTACGTCGAGGTCACCAATTGTGGCGGCGATTTGGCGATGAAAAGATGGAAAAAGGAGAAGGAAGCGTTTCGTCAAGGCCCGCTAGAGGACTCGTCAGTAAGGCTATCTAGCGGACCCGTGCCTTAGACGCGGGATGTCGTAAGGATTTCTTTTTTGATGTTGTTCGGTGAGTTTGCAGTCGTACCTAGCAGTGATGGTATATGGTCTCGGTTTTTTCGCGCATGCGCGACTAAATGCAGGAACGTGCCGTACGTCTTATGTTTGTGGGGAAAGTAGGGGAGAACTGTCATTGGTGGGAAACCGGACAGAAGAGTGCAAGACGACACGACGAGACGACGGTACTTCGAAATTTTGGTAAGTTAATGTTAATATATTCGATTTCATAATGGCAACTAGTATTGGAGAAGGAGCTACTTGTCAATTTATATTTGAAAATCGAAAAAAAATTTGCGAAACTATGCGGGGTGACCAAAGTACCCCATTTTAGCCCAACTTTGTACTTTACTGACGCTAAAATCGTCGCGCATGCGTGAGAAACCCGAGACCATATACCATCACTGGTACCTAGGGGCAGAGAAAAGCTCCTTTACCGACTAGAAATGATTTAGTAATTATTAGTGGTATTATCAGCTTGAGGTATGTGGGAATAAGATGAGTTTGAGGCATGGGAAAATTTGCAAAAACCAAAAGACATGAACAATGCATAGGAATGAGTATCATGCAAGGTTAGTTAATGAGCATGCAGGAGAGTGAGGGGAGTGGAGTGAGAGTGTCAGGACCTGGGGAAGCATCTAGTGGAGGAAAACGCGGGATGTCGTAAGGACAGTTTAGGACGATATATATACAGAGGAAGATGCAGGTAGTAGCGGGAAAGGTGTTGCGGTAGTGTCCCTGTGTTGACGAGCATAGGAAGTAGCCGCCACAGTATTTGTGCTACTATTATGCAGCATTAGGTTGAACAAGCGCTCGTAGTCTACTACCAAGCACATTATCCATGCAACGCAGATTCATCTCCATACGGTGGTGAATTGAAAATACGCTAACGAGCTATCGTAAGCACGAAACAAGTAGGTTGTTCGGCTCGACGGACTGGCGCGCGCACGCGGGCGGGGGTAGAGCCCCGAATAAAATTACAAGGCGAAATTTTACATGGAAACGATCGACTTCACAGCGGCGGCGTGCCGGCAGAGAAATTACAAGGAGCGGGCGGATAAGTAAGATAAACGGGCCGGGAGGGTAGACGACGACGGCAAGAAACCTCGAGCAATTCGTAGGAGCCGGAGAGCTGCGGGTGGCACGAATCAACAGTTTATTCGGGGCTCCGTGACGATCTCGCCACGTCTGATCGTAATGTTTGCTGAAAGTTCACCAGCCGCCCGAGGGTTGTTAGAGGATCGAGTCAAGCAAGTTTCGCGACCGGGAGCGAGAGGGAAAATGAACGATGAGAGTTTCAGCGACGGAACTTCTGCCGCGCTCTCTCCCGGATAATCCACTGCCGGCCGCCGCAAAAATATTCCCTTCTTGCGTTTGTCCCTACCGCCAGACAACTTTCCTCCAACAACACACACATACCGACACACACCTGGTAACGGTTGTCGCGATACGCTTCAGGTCGTTAGCGAGATCTTGTTAGCTTCTAAATGGTCCAACATACATTCGGGATTACACGAGCGGCTTAACCGCGTCTTCTGGACACCCCTGACGTCTTGTCCGGTTACTTCAGGGTTTCTTGAGGCAGTCAATTTCCCTCTTTCATCGCCAGGTATTTGAAAAAATCTTCAACCATCGCAGGAGGATCTCTTGATAATCACGACTAAGATTGTTAAATGTTTGGGCTAATATATATTCAAAATTAGACGAGCTTATCCACGTCTTCTTTTACAACCCTAGCGTCTTGCGTGGTTATTTCAAGGTTTCTTGGAGGAATTGATTCTTTTCTTTCATCATCGAGTCTTGAAGGAACTCTTTAACTGCTACAGGTTCCTTGATAACCACGATCAAGATTATTAGAGGTTTGGGCTAGGTCCAACATATACTCAGGATAATACGAGCGGATGAACGCGTCTTTTGGACACCCCTGACGTCTTGTCCGGTTACTTCAGGGTTTCTTGAGGCAGTCAATTTCTCTCTTTCATCGCCAGCTATTTTTCTACGATTTTTCACTTAAAACCAGGAAAAAAAGATTGTCGCAATAAACCTTCCACTGGCAACAATTGATGAACCTGTATTGGCATGTTGAATGTTGCAAACACAAGTGCATACATTTGTAACATTTGTTAAAGATATTACCAACTGCTTTACGTAAATAAGCTGCGCATGCAGCTATTGCAATATTTCGAGGTGGGACTAAAAATGTCCCACCATGCATTACGGTGCATGAAAATGGTGGGGCACTTTTAATCCCAGCGTGCCCCAAAGAGTTAACGCGTCTTCTGAACACCCCTAGCGTCTTGTCCGGTTCTTTCAAGGTTTCTTGAAGATATTGATCTTTATCGACGAGTCTTGAAGGTATTTCTTAACACATTGACTCCCGAATCCCTCGCAGTGTCACCAGATTAAGTCTTGTCTCTCATTCCCCCTTTCCCGACGGCGAGCATCCCCACCCTCTCGCCGCGGAGCAGTCACGTGACGTGATGCGCGCAACCAATTCGCGTTGCGTCTGCGTCTGCGGCGTGACGAATCCGATAATGACAGAGAGAGGGTAATCGTATTCCCCTCAATTTCCCCTGTTTGGCAACACCGATCACTGATATATATACTATGGATACGGTATTGCCATAAGCCAGCTACACAGCTTTTTGTTCCGAATTGAACGCAGATTTGGATGCCAGCGCCGCTATCGTTCGACCGGTGTACTATACCCCTCGTACTCTTCTTCACTTCCGGGATCCTCTATACTTCGCCATGCGTTTGCGTCCCTCTAGATGGCGCTGCTTTCAATCGAGTTGATTGGACGCCATTGACACGCTACGAAATAAAAAGTGTCGATAACGTCCAATCAACTTGATTGAAAGCAGCGCCATCTAGAGGGATGCAAACGCATGGCGAAGTATAGAGGATCACGGAGGTGAAGAGGAGTACGAGGGGTACAGTACACCGGTCGAACGATAGCGGCGCTGGCATCCAAATCTACGTTCAATTCGGGACATTTTCAGAATCCGAATCCATTATCCATAGTATAGAGACCAATGACACCGATGCCTCGATCTGGTAACGCTACGCTGCTCGTACCATAGATCGAAAACACCCTATACACACAAATCGTAAAAAGCACTATCTTGCGCCGCAAACCCTTCAGCGAAGAAACCGTCAGCTGCGTACAACATACCATCAGTCATCGGGATGACAGACCCTACCGCCGATCCGCGCCGAGTGCAACAAAGAAACGCGGATTCCGACGAAGTCGCGAAACCTTTGACACCGTTGCGGGTTGCATGTCGCTTGTCGTGGCTCGTCAGTCGCGAAACCAAACCCGTATTCAAGCCGGTGGATCCCGTTCCCGGAGCTGTTTGTGTTTCTGCTGGCAGCGTGTCGCAGCCGCCGTGGCCGGTAATTTTTCCGGAGACACGAAGATTCGCGGGGACGATAAAAGGCGAAGCGCTTATGCGAGGCGATGCGATGCCTCGGGATGCGTCGAGCGGAGGACGGGAGGCAGATTCGCCAGAGAAGATAAAATCACACGGCACGCACGAGCCAGCGCCGCCACGCTGCCACGTGAAATCACATTCGTGGAAACGAAAACGAGGCAGGCGCTTGTCACTGCTAGTCTTGTAATTTTCTCGTGGGACGGGCACCGCACCGTCTGCGACATCCTCCGTTTCGCTCGCTCGTCTAACGGAACGCCTCGCTCGCTTGCACGCGGCCGCGATCCGCGCGAGGCATCGCTATTTCCGAGCACGCTACACGGACCCGCGCCGCGTCCGCTCGTTCGAGGAAACTCTATATGACCGAGCGTGTTATTTAGCGACCAGTCGGGGAAACTCGCCGACCGCTGGAATCGAGAATGCGAAGCCGAGGTCGACCCATTGTCCGCCAGCGGAGCAGGGTTGCAAAATACGGTTGTTCGCGGTCCAATTTATCGCGGGACCCTCGCAGTAAACACAACCGTTATTGTTAATAACTTTGCCCGGCGTTTGTTTCGGCCAACGCCGCGCTATGCCGGCGCAACCTGTCCTCCTCGGCCTGCCCTTCGACCCCACGCCGATGATGGACACGATAACCTCTTCGTTTCGCTGCCACCGGCTCTGCGAAGTCATTTGAAGGGGCTGCGTACCTTTGAGGAAATAAAAAGAATCGATTTTTCAAAAATTGTATTTTCTGTTAGAACCTTGTGTAATACTATCTCAAAGTTTCATTTGGAAATTCGTAAAAGTACTGAATTTACGGCTTCGAATGTGGAGTCGCATTCGAACATTCCGCGCGAAATCGGACACTTTTCGGATTACTGTTTCGGATTTTCACCAAATTCGAGTATGTTGTAGTCTTTTGTGACACACGAACGTATGTCTAACGTTTTGCCGAAATTTTAAACATCGTCGTATCCCACTCAACTGCTAATCTTTACTCGTTCACTGAAAAATCGCGAATTGTACGAATTACGAGTGAGATAATCATTACACTGCAGTTCTGTTTTTGCTTTAAAAATTTCCCTTAAAAATTGTTTGATTTGTTTATTTAAATGCACGAAATCCGCAGTCGAATAATTGTCTTACAGACGACACGTTTTATAGAATTCTGTGAACAGTCCCAACGATGCTGATTTCATTCTTCCTGTGTCATGCAGAATTGCATGCCCGAATAATCAGCCATTTTGTCGGGGCAGATTCGGCTGCCCATGACTTCTGGTTTTCTTCCGACGATAAAATTGCCGTTGAATGTGAAAAGATCGGAATCCGTGAACAAAATTAGAGAGAATTGGACAAGACAGCTGCAAGCGGTCGCATAAAGACTTCGTAAAGTGTTTTGAAAAGTGGAGGGAACGGCGGGACAAGTGTGCGTGGTCCCGAGGAGAATGGTTCGATGGGGATTTTGCGGCCGTTGTACCATGTAAGCTACCTTTTTTCCCGTAATATTAACTGGCCGGATACTTTTCGAACATAGCTCGTGTTATCGCCTTTCCGACTCGGTCTTTCGCTGGTTTTGAACAGAGTTGCATCCGAGCCCTCTCAAGCGGTAAATAGTCCCTAACACGGTTCAGGTTGCAAGAGATCTTTGTCGATCTTTTCTTTCGTCGAGGTGCCCTGCTATCGCGTTTAGATCTACAATGCTGTTGGAGCACGGTGTAATTTAATAAAGTCCTGTTGTTACAGCAACCGGTGGGTGCTCGTTGACTCGATTAAATCGTGTTAAGGACGTCTCGCTTGACGACTCGAACAGTTAGGTTGTCAATGAGATCTTCTTTCTTCGGGGTTGTAATTATTCTTTCAAATAAAATAATAAATCAAACCATAGATTATACCAGTTTACTAGCATAAATATTGATCCTACATCTCTCTATATATTTCCGTGTGACGAATCATGAATTAATATTAATCTCTAACCTCAAAATTAACTCTCAGAGATGTCATAGATTTCGAATACCAAGTTTGACTATTTTTTTTTAATTTTTCGTCATAAACTGACATATAACATGGCATGCAACAGCAACTTCGCTATTTTACGTTGATTTCAAAACGATACAAATGGGTTTACTTTCGGCCATTGCGTATATTTATAGAGCGCCAGGAAAAATAATGAAGTAGTAAGTTTTAGTCCCAATACGATGAATTGAGTGCGAAAGATATGGGAAAATGGTATGGAAACTAAGTGTTTGTTTGTAAGATCGCCCTGCCAATGGGTTCGTTCACGGAGGTCTCGATGTTGTGTCCGATGACACCCAATTCATGCTGGGAACTTCGCGTCGTGTCGAGTGTCTCGAGCTATTCCAACTCACCATTTCTAATGTATATCTAAAATCTCACATCCGGTCTGCTTGAGACCGAACAATCTCTTTGAAGAAAAAGGAAGTTAATATTTATTGTATACGTATGTCAAGAAAATTTATAACATACGTGTTCAGACGATTCTGTTCGAAATTTTCATCGCTGACATAATGTTAAAATGCAAGGGTTTAAAATCTTGTTGAACGAGCGAACTATGCTCTACGTGTTAAGACGCAGGCGAGTATGTTTTTTCTTGCAATCGGTAAGTATTGCTAAATAGTATATTAATCACAAACAAAACGAGATAAAAACGTGCTCGTTACACGAGCAACCTCCGAAGAGCTGCGCAAATGAAAACCGGCTGTTCGGCCGGAGATCTCGCGTAGTCTAAAGTCCACAGGTTGCCCCAGACTGCCGAGCGACACTTTAATTAATATTATGATAATTTACGATACGAATTTATCAGGAGAGCAGCGATGCATCGCGAGAAAGGTCATCATTCATTGTGTCTCCGAGCGAATGCAACAAGTCCTCCTTCGCCAGCGCGGTGGTACTTAACCATCCGGCGGCTGTACTCCCTTCGACCGGCCTCCAAAAGTGTGAGAAATAGAGCCGCAGAAACCAGACGATCAAACGTTAGCGAATCACACCGCCCAGAAGATTGAGATCCCATTCAGATTCTATCGCGGCACTCGATGCACCATGATTTCGCAATTTCCCATAATTTCTGATCGACTGCCGTTGCATCCGCCAAACGAGATTGTCCTATTTTAACGCGATATTTTACTCCTGAAGATGTAAATCTGCTTGTTATCTACTTTATGTTTATGAAGTATTAAATGTGACTATTTTACATTACTTTATAAAAATAACAAGACCCTATCTGTCCAAATTTTTAACTATTCTTTTATAATATGTACCCAAAGAAATAAATTTGTCGATTAATTCCTCATGGATGCATCTTTACAATCTTAGTAATTAGCAGATTAAAAATATTAGAATCCATCATTTTTACGGGTCCCAAAAACCTAGTGTTAAAGAATGAAAAATCGAAAACGTGTTGTTAAATTCTCAAAATTTATGAAGAGTTGTAGCGAAATTTGAGTAGCATGTTTTACCAGTTTTATTTTATAGCCCGCAACATATAGAAAGGGGGCCGAACAAAATGATACTAAATCCTTAGAATGGTACTGTTCTATCGATCCGTTGTTCTCTTTAGTAAATAAGGAACTCTTGGTCGTACTTTATTCTTTTCGCAATTGATCGTTTTCAATTTCTCTTTGGTTTCAAAATGTCTGGGTCTTTTTGACATGTGAATAGAATTGTATAGAACAGTTGGATGCTAGGAGGTTTTGTATTTTTCTGGTGAAAGGTCTATAGGTCGAGCTAAAATATTACAGCGCAGACTATAATATCTCCTCGAGAAAGGTACTTACCTGGATCGTCGATGATCGAGATGGATGCGTGATCGCGCGGAGTTATGCGCCCGCTCCTTCGTCTGACTAGGGTATTAAACGAGCGCCGCATCATAATTTGCGTGTATCCGTTCCTCTAATGACACCCACTAGCTGACTCGGCGTTCCTCTCTTCCTGCTTCCGCCAGGAGTTGAATTCCAATCGGGTTAGTCAGGTTCTTCCTTCTTTTCTTTGATAAAACCTGACTATGTATTACCATCTACATTTAATGGAAACTCCGACTTTTCATTTGTTGTTGATAAACTTTCATCCTCGTGTAGAATACATTGTGAAAACCGTAATACTCTGAGCATGATGGAAATCTGTTCGTAGATCGAAGAAATATGCGTTTGATTTCCTTTCTTAAAGATGCGTTCACTAGATCGTGAATTTGCATAAACATCTGCGGAGATGTCGATGACTCATTGGCAGTGATCGGATCGAGTAAGAAATGATCTCATTAAGTCGCTGTTATGTTCTGGAGGCACGTTGCTACGCTTATCATCTTCTAATACAGCTTCCTTCACTCGCATGCCTTAGACAACTATACTAATGTAAGACGTCGCGTAGCCTGCAGGGACGAAACGCATGCAGCGGGACAGTAGCCCGAGGAACGGACCCCTAGCACGAGACGAGCGGCGGCTACCTGCGCTTCGACCAACCCCCCACCCCCTCTTTCTCGCCAACCCCTGGCCATGGGACCCACGACTGCGACGAGCAAGGGATGACTCCGACCAGTCATTCTGTTGAACACTCCCGCACCCATCGAAACTATTGAACTCTCGACTGTAGATCATAGTCTTGTTTAATGCTCGCGTCCGTAATATTATAAGGAGTCTTTGCGAAAATATGGAGTCTTACACTAATTTTAGGAAAAAGTACCTTCGTCTATAATTCTTGCCTCAAACCCAGTGATACCAGTTCGATTAAATCGAGGGGAATACCATTTACCACCTCTCTGATGACCAGAGTAATATGTGACACGTTGCGCGGTCTACGGTCTTAGTGGAGGACTTTGGATTGTGCTCAGGTAGTGGAATGGGATAGTGGTAGGGGAAAAGGAGGAGAGGGAAAAACAACCAGTTCTGGTTGTTTCTGGCATCAATGACACTGTGTTCTGCATACAGTGGACAACCGATTGGGAAGAAATTCTCTACGGAAATGTGAGCGGGAAAGAAAGAATACAATGTACTCCAACTTTCTGCAGATTTATAAAATGTTGTTGTTAACCATTGGTTTCTTCTTCTTGAAATATGCCAGATTTGATAGAATATTAGTGCGAGTATTAATGCACTGATGCCAGATCGGTTAAATCGAGGGGAATACAGTTTACCACCTCTCTGATGACCAGAGAAATATGCGACACGTTGCGCGGCACGTCACGTGACCAGTCTACGGTCTTAGTGGGGGACGTTGGAGTGTGCTCAGGTAGTGGAATGGGATAGTGGAAGGGGAAAAGGAGGAGAGGGAAAAACAACCAGTTCTGGTTGTTTCTGGCATCACTGACACTGTGTTCTGCATGCAGTGGACAACCGATTGGGAAGAAATTCTCTACGGAAATGTGAGCGGGAAAGAAAGAATACAATGTACTCCAACTTTCTGCAGATTTATAAAATGTTGTTGTTAACCATTGGTTTCTTCTTCTTGAAATATGCCAGATTTGATAGAATATTAATGCGAGTATTAATGCACTGATGCCAGATCGGTTAAATCGAGGGGAATACAGTTTACCACCTCTCTGATGACCAGAGAAATATGCGACACGTTGCGCGGCACGACACGTGACTAGTCTACGGTCTTAGTGGAGGACGTTGGAGTGTGCTCAGGTAGTGGAATGGGATAGTGGAAGGGGAAAAGGAGGAGAGGGAAAAACAACCAGTTCTGGTTGTTTCTGGCATCACTGACACTGTGTTCAGCATACAGTGGACAACCGATTGGGAAGAAATTTTCTGCGGAAATGTGAGCTGGAAACAAAGAATACAATGTACTCAAACTTTCTGCAGATTTATAAAATGTTATTGTTAACCATTGATGTTTCTTCTTCTTGCATTCTATCGAAAGATTCGTCGCCTACAAAATATGCCAGATTTGATAGAATATTAATGCGAGTATTAATACAGTGATGCCGGATCGCTTAAATCGGGGGGAATGCAGTTTAGTACCTCTCTGATGACCAGAGAAATATGCGACACGTTGCGCGGCACGTCACGTGACCAGTCTAGGGTCTTAGTGGGGGACGTTGGATTGTGCTCAGGTAGTGGAATGGGATAGTGGAAGGGGTAAAGGAGGAAAGGAAAAAACAACCAGTTCTGGTTGTTTCTGGTATCACTGTTCAAACCAGCTCAAATATAAAGTCACTCTCGAATCGTTTCGTGTAGCGAACATTAGAATATTACTTCGTCTTCACCATACAATGTTCAGCCCTACAAGAGCGGAATGAATTGTTGTAATTTAGTTAACTCTTTGCAGACGCGTGTCTGCAGACAGTCGCCCAAATAAAATTGCTACTCCGTGACTAAAAATCACTTTTTAAAAAATGATTACTCTCAAAAAACAACAAACAAATTTTTACCAAACACAACACTTGCTCCTTCATTTAATTCTTATGCGTATCTTTCAGTACACCATTTCATTTCCCAAGGAAAATTGTACATTCGAACCGTCGATAAGTACGCTAAACATAATTCCCGTCCGTAAAGGGTTAAGCATCACTCCCTTTTCATTGCAAAAGGTTCCTTCGTCTTGAGCTCTTAAATAAACCAAAGCTCAGACTAACGCAAACATAAATTGTCCTGCTAATCGTTCTACAAACGTACATGTTTGATAACGCAATTCCTTCATCTTCATATCTGAACTCGAATCAGCTCGAACCGCAAATCTTCGAACAGTTCCATAAACGGAAGCATTCGCTAAACGTCCCCGGATTAATTGCGACCAGCCTCGACACGCAGTTAAAAAAGCAAAGAAAACCGTCAGCGTGGAGATTCGAACGCTGGTTCGAATCCCGGTGGAAAATTAAACGAAAATCACGTTCTCGGGCTGGTCTGCCCATCAGCTCGTCGATCACTTTCGGGACAATGTGCCAGGCCGTGCTCCAGAAACGCGGTAATCCAATTAAGAGCAACACCGAGGGGCGGTTGAATTAATCGCGGCAGATAAATCGCGCGAAACGTCCGCCCGGTTGAATCGGGTCTCTCCCCTCTTTTGTGCGAGCTTTAACAGCTCCCGTCGGATGTCCCGGGTGTCGCCTTTTCAGAAGCAAACAGCCGGGTGTGTCGAGTCACAAATGGCGGGCGTGCTTTCGCGCGAGGAACGGGTTCGCATTACGCTCGTCGCGATAGTAATTGCCGAAGCGGCTTTGGAAAGGGCAAGCAGACACGCCGCGGATCGAACGAGACGCGAGAAACGCGGGAGACGGAGGAAGGAAGACTGTTCTCAAACGAGAAACACCTCGTTACCAGCTCGGATCCGCCTGACGTCGCTCCGTACCGGCTCGTTTCGCTTGCTCGCACGTTCTCTGTATTTCTCTATCTCTCTCTCTCTTTCTCTCTCGCTCGCTTCTCTCTATTCGTTCATGCGAGAGAGCCCGTGTATGCAACCGAGCGGTGCATGCTCGTCCTCGGACGGTACGTTGCCGCGGATGCATCGCGAAATCCCGGCGGGATCGACGACATTAGAGCTCGGGTCACGACAATGGTCGTGCAGTTCAGGAGCAACGGCGATGATGCGATACACGTGTTCAAGGACGTCGCTTCCGCTGCAATCCGCGCACGCCGGTGCACGCGGTCAAGGCTGCGACCTTGTCAACTTGCACCGCGCACTAGTTTTTCCTTGCACCGGTACGCGCTGGTCCGAACACCGTTCTTTGCCAGAAATGTGATTGTTCTTTAACTCTCATAAGTCCGCAGTCTAGTTGTAAGACAAAGGGTTAGCCCTGATCCGTCCCACGTGACAATTTAATGGATTTGTTACTGATACTCAGTAAATAGCATATGTTACATGTTGTTTTGTTAATAATTGTGAACGACACGGACAATCTTAACGTATATTTATAATGATACTATTCTATCCTGTTTTAATAATTAAACAACAGACTAAATTTGTTTCTCTGTAAATAAAGGTTATGTTTTATTAAATACTTATTAATTTACACTTTTTACAACTATTTACAAACTCACCTGTAAATAAAGAAACGGCAATTAGAGTCTATTGTTCACTCTCTTTATTTACACTAATTTTATATCGCTAACTTATTCTGTTAATTAACTATCTCTATCTTCATTTCATCTTTTATGCACATGTGCTCTCTATATTCTTTTACTCTTTCTCCTCTCTCCATCTCCCTCTATCTATCTCGAATGTAGGAACAGTTCAAAGAGTGCGCTGAACATGCAAAGCATGCTTCTTTACATATTTATTACATCTTATTTTCAAAGCAGGAGTTTATAATATTAATTGTTTGCTTTCAATTCGATACCAAGAAATAAATTAAAACGGAAAATGGAGAGACAGGTTGGGGGTATTAAAGTGTCGAGTCTATAAAGTTTTGAAATTGAAATGTATTAATTACTTCCGGAAATGAAATTATGAAGTTCAAAGTCAATTGACTTATTAAATGAATTCAATAACGTGCACCGTGGTAGTGTTCCAAAATAGGACACTGCGAGCAACATGCAATAGCTTTGTTAATACAAATAACGTTACTATGATAAATTTGTATGTTCGTTCTTCGAACATCAATAAGCACATAACAAAATGTTCTATGTTAATAGGTACGAATAATCGGAATGGTTATAATAATATTTCAGAGGATCTAATAACTAATTAATTGGTCTTCATAATGTTCTGTCTACTTATCTCTCGTTCGTTTCGTTGATTATTACTTTCTGCAGATTCACATATCCACAATGGGCGTATTGTGTCAAATTTAACGACGAATTATTTTTAATTATTTTTCTCTAGTACTATGTACTCGGCTACTTTCAAATTTAACAGTCACCGTAAAGTTTAATTACTATCGTTATTATTCGCGAAATTTTCACCATCTGCTCCGGATAACTATTTCTGACTCGACCTAATTTCTACGTCGACGTTCGGTGCTTTAGAGCGGAGCCGGTTGATTATCGTTCTGCGCATTTTATGCGCTTATGGCATTCACCGACCGTGTAAAGCTTAAAGAAAATTTAGCATAGTTTCGCAAAGTTAATCTTTTACTTCTAAACTCGCTCCTTGAAGACGAAATGAATTTCTGAATGAACATCCGACGTCTCGGACCAGTCTGTAAAAATTCTATGTTACCCAGAGAACAGTTTAATAACTGACTTCACTCAATACAAGAATTAGTTCATTTAATAATGAATTATCTCGCACAGTCCTTTCATAGTACTTCCGTATAAAACAGAAAAACTGAGCTTAAATTTTCTCTTTTAAAATTCAACGCTACGTTCCTTGCACTTGCTCTCACTATAATAACCTACTTCATAAATTATGTAAATCCGATGGCAAAACCTATGGAAATTTCTTCACTTTTGAAAATTCATAATTTATAGCCAAGGACTATTTATGAAATTTTTCTATAGCTGCAGCAATTTCAATCGTAATTCTTTTGATATTACTCAAAAGAAGATTTCCGAACGTCTTTTGAACAGTAGGTTTACGGAGCACTAAATTGACTATTTTATGTCACTTTATAAAAATAATAAGACTGTATCTATCTAATTTTTTAGTGATTTTTTAAATAGTATAAACCCAAAGAAATAAATTTGTTGAATAGCTTCCCACGGAAGCATCGTTGCTATCTCAATAATCGTAAATTAAAAATATTAGAACCCGTTATTTTGACGGGTCCCGTAAACCCAGTGTTAAAATAGTACGATCATTTAGAGTCTATCAATAGACTCCTGGTCGAGTGTTAAAGAAAATAACAACTTTCGAATATTCTGCTCACGAGTGCTAAATTATATGTTCAATTTCAATGAAGGAATTCGGCGCATTTTCCCGGATTAGTGAAAGTTCTTGCACTCGCGATTTTGGCACGCAGTGAATATTCCGACGCGGGGTAGGTGGGTGGATCGTATTATACACGGAGACGTCCCACTTGTTTCTTTTATTTCGTTCGTTAGGAGCGATCCCCCGTTTCGCTTGAGCCTCGATCAAAGGAGGGATCGCTCATGATCGTTCCTTTATGTCCCGTAAATTGCGTGGCAGCACCTGATCCGGATATCGTCTAGCAGGTTTCACGAGGTACTCGCTCGTCAGGAAAAAAACGCTTGCACCGCTTGCTCCATACTTATCAAACTTTCTACGGGCCGTAAACCCGGAACCATCCTATGTCCCTATTTCCTGCGACGGAATTCCCGAAGAATATGTTGGTCGATATTTAAATCACGTATATGTTAACAGACATTGATATTTTCACAGACTTTATTACACACGTCTCGTATCTTACAATCACAACACAAATTTAAAGCGGTATGTATAGTGTTTGCTGGGACCACGAGGTATCATACAAGGATCATTTTGAAATTCTATACAAATTCTCTCAGACATTTTTAACCGTTTGTGTCAAATACGCGCAGAGTAGTTCGAGTAAAAGCAAAAAAATAATGCTAGCTTAAAAATAATTTATGTCGAGTATACTCGTCATGAAATATGGTATTTCTATATACTCGCTCGTCAGGAAAAAAACGCCTGCACGGCGTGCTCCATACTTATCAAACTTTCTACGGGCCGTAAACCCGGAAGCATCCTATGTCCCTATTTCCTGCGACGGAATTCCCGAAGAATATGTTGGTCGATATTTAAATCACGTATATGTTAACAGACATTGATATTTTCACAGACTTTATTACACACGTCTCGTATCTTACAATCACAACACAAATTTAAAGCGGTATGTATAGTGTTTGCTGGGACCACGAGGTATCATACTAGGATCATTTTGAAATTCTATACAAATTCTCTCAGACATTTTTAACCGTTCGTGTCAAATACGCGCAGAGTGGTTCGAGTAAAAGCAAAAAAATAATGCTGGCTTAAATATAATTTATGTCGAGTATACTCGTTATGAAATATGGTATTTTTATTAAATATATATTCTATTAAATAAAATTAAATAAAGTGCGCGGTGTAGTATGGAAAAAGCAGAAAAATAATTAAGCATAAAAGTGCACGTTCTTCAAGTGAAGCAAAACAGTTAAAAACGTAATGGTGAACGAGAAATTTGTTTAGGTCATTTCTTCGACAAGATTTCAAGGTCATCGATATTCTTTTAAACGGAACCGTATATTTGGTTTACGATAGCATGGTAGATAACAAAAAACAAAGTTCGGTGAATACCATCTTTTTGACCTTGACATGACTTTGAGCAAAATTAATCATGGTAAAAACAATCGGAGGTTTCAAGATTTCAAGGTCATCGGTATTTTTTTAAACGGAACCGTATATCTGTTTTACGATAGCATGATAGATAACCTTGACCTTGACATGACCTTGAGCAAAATTAATCATGGTAAAAACAATCAGGCAATCAACCATCAATGATTCGTAAAGCAACAGGTGTCAACCACGACATAAAAATTACATAATTCAGGTTAAAGCACGCAAGTTTCGAACTTTTACGTCTTTCTCGCTCCAACGTGATTATTTTTGCTCAAGATCATGTTAAGGTCAAGAAGATGGTGTCCACCAAATTTAGTTTTTTATTATCTATCATGCTATCGTAACAAAAATATGTTTTTTAATTTTAAAAAAATTCTGATCTTGAAATCTTACTAAAAAAATTTTTTGTTTACCATTACATTTGCCTTTTTAAACAGCGTAACTTCGTCCCGAGCAGTTTCTTCATAGGACCGTAAATATTGAAGATACGTAGGTGTTCCCATTTATATGGCCCATCCTACATAATTTGCGAGTAAATAATCCAAGTGTTCTAAAGAAGTTAAACAAACTTGAGGTTTACAATTATCGCGTAATACAGTAGCGAAAGTTAGAGTAGAGAAATTTCGATCAAGAAGAACACCAGTGTACCAGTTAAGGGTTGACATCGAAAAGTCATAGATCTCCTGCTAAACTATTTTTGTTCATTTATATGGCCCATCCTATATAATTTGCGAGTAAATAATCCAAGTGTTCTAACGAAGTTAAACAAACTTGAGGTTTGCAATTATCGCGCAATACAGTAGCGAAAGATAGAGTAGAGAAATTTGTGTCAAGAAGAACACCAGTGTACCAGTTAAGGGTTGACAACGAAAAGTCATAGATCTCCTGCTAAACTATTTTGTCATAATGTGTATTTAAAACTTTTCAACTAAGAAGAAGTTGTCTACTTTGAACATCCAATTGTCACGTAGTAATTCCGAGTGCTCCAATTGAAGATTCCAGCGTGGTTGATAAAAATTCAGTGTGTCACATTTCTGATCGAACGAGCCTCTTTCGTCACCGCCTCATCGCTTACTGTGAAACAGGTTGATACAGTTTCCACGGTTACATTTATATCCTTAAGGCCACTATTTATGGAAAAACGCGGACGATTCCATTTACGTGAATCACGTGCTTTCGGTGCTTCTAACTCCCCCCTCGGGTACGGCAGCACTTAAATCGTCCTGGAAGCATCCGCCAGCATCCGCCGGCAGACCACCGGGAGAAAACGATCCAACTCTCGGAACGAAACAACGTTTCTTTGCCCGGCGAATTCCCGGGAGAGCTACGCCTCCTCGAAGAATTCGCGAAATTGGCCCTCGTTATCGAATAATATATGCATCATGAATTAATATTCTATACATTCATCGGACAGCACATATTTTATTCGCGGTGTCATCTAATATGTACGCGTTAATTCGAGCAGTGAGAAATTAAATAGGAACTTTATCACAGCTGGAAATTAACGTGTCTCCGACAATGAGCGTTAAGAATTTACGAGGCGCGCTCGATTGGTAATTGATTTCGATCTGCCGCTTTAGTTACTTATCAGAAACGTAATTAATAGTTGCGCAAGAGAGCTGCATAATGACCATCTTAATCCTAACCAGCACGTTTTCATACATCGTTATTTTGTAATGCTTTCGCTAAATCGATTCAAATGAATTGTGGTTTCACGGATGTAAATGTATAGAAACTTTAACCGTGTGGTAGACAAACTTTGCCTGTTTAAAGTTGCACACGTAATAATTTATTTATGTCAGCCTCGTAACAGTGCATTAGAAATAGTTGAGCGCATATTTGTGGGTATATTTTTTTCCCCGGTACGTTAATATTTAATCTGGCCTAGGTGAAAATAAGTATGCAATCAAACTACAATAAAATTTAATATTCTGTGGTTGTAGAAAAATTTTTAAAATTCGTGTGTGCAATTTTTGAAGTGAAACTTCTTTAGGCGCGTTAGGCGCGTTAGGCGCAAAACCTCATCGCGGTAAGAGTGAAAACCTCGACGCGGTCGGAGTAAAAACCGATCTGGCGATGAAACGATGAAACGATTTAGTAAAACCTCAACGCGGTAGGCGTAAAACCGGTCTGGCGATGGAACGATGAAACGATGAAACGAAATTCTCTACCTAGCGCATGCGCTCAAAACCCTCCAACGAATATCCAATATGGCGACGCCATCACCTGTCAAAAGCGCTTAAAATTGCACATATTTACGCGTGTATAACTTTTTGAAGTGAAACGTCTTTAGGCGCGTTAGGCGCAAAACCTCATCGCGGTAGGAGTAAAACCGATCTGGCGATGAAACGATGAAACGATGGAACGAAATTCTATTCTAGTAGCATATACGGTTGAGGGTTCGGCATTGCTTAATAAAGATTATGATAAAATTCCGATGATGCTAAGTGGAGATTTCAACGTGAACTTTGCATCGGAACAATCGGAATTATTAATAGAATTTTTTAGAAATAAATTAAAATTGGAAGTGGTAAATAATCCTAATGAAGCGACAACAAGATCAGGAACAACTCTCGATGCAGTATTTGCAAGACATTTAGACAAAATAGAATCAAGAATATTTATATCATATTTTAGCTATCACAAGCCAATTGTTTCAATAATAGAATCATAGGAAATTAAATGTAATAAAGTGTTAATAAAAATTCGAAAAAAAATTAAAGAAAGAAGTTTCACTTCAGCCATGTGGTCTAAGCGCACACCAATTTGTTTATAACCTTTAATCAGTCTTTTAAAGTCCACGATAATGTTCTCGAAAGTGTCACTTTCACTGTTGGATATAAAATTGAAGAAGCCTTTGTAGAATTATTTTGTGCTCTTCGAAAGTAGCTAGATCAACAACCTCGGAAGTAAAGCAACAGATCACTTTTCGGTACCGCTATCTGGAACTTTATAGCTGACATAGTCTTACAATATTCAGGTCGGGGAGCTTTCGAATCCGCCAGCGTCCATTATTCATCGCTAACGGTTCATTATTCGCAATTTATACTTGTAATAAATATTGATGAATACACGGTTATTATCTGGCGTCTATCGATCCATTCAGCGGCGACCAATTAATTTCTATCAAATTATCGTGGAAAATTATACCGCATCACTGCCACAATTTACAGCAGAAATAACAGAAGCGGAATCCGCCAATAATAGTCAGACAGGGGTCCGGAGAGCTAAGCTGAAAACAAACGCTGGCAGGATAAATTTACTCGATTACCGGGAAGCGAAAGCTGCCGCGCTTTCCGCAAAGATAATCGGGTTTCTACACTCGATCCGACAAAACCAGTCACGTGCAGCAACGGCGTGCGTCCTTTGATAACTATCCGAGAAAAGCAACTGCAACTCTGTTGCACTCGACTGGCTACTACATACATGCATTTGTTTACTTTAGAGTTTTCACTTTGGATCTACCTTCCGAACGATTCACCCGCAATGAAAGGTGTAAAGATTACTTTCATCTAATACGATCATCCAAAGTGTCGACTGCGGATTTTATACATTTATGATAAAAATGGGTACGGCACAATTTAAAGCAGTGATCATATTAAACAGATCTAAGGACATCAGTGTATTAATTTTTATTTGGTTCCTGTGTTTTGCAATCGATGGGAACCTTTTTATATTTTCTTGAGTCGAGTTGTTATTGCGTTGAAATAAACTTAATCTAAAAGTAAAATTAACACTAAACCTACCACGGTCGAAATGACCGGTTTTCTATTTTATAATTAGTTAATTATAAAATATTATAAAATTTAAGCACATATTGTAATGGAAACGGTACAAAGTTTAAAGAAATTCAATATTTTCACTTCTTTAAAGCGTTTTATTTTTTAATGTTTTGTGCTTGGCAGGTTTAGTGTTAAATATCAGTGGGATTGGTAGATTTGGCAAGAACAAGCTTCGACGTAACGTTTTTATTTAACAAAACTTATAACTAAACTAATCGGATCAGCTAATGCTCTACGCCAGGCATGTCCAAAAGTAGCTCACTTGGAGGCAAATTCAAGGGAGATGCGCAAAAAAACCGAGACCATATACCATCACTGGTCTGAGGAGCTTGGAGGACTACGGCCGCCACGGGCAGCGAGACGCGGCGGCGGGAGAAGTAATCGTCTCCCTCGAATTTGCCTCCAAGTGAGCTACTTCTGGACATGCCTGCTCTACGCGGTACGAGTTTATCTCGCACGGTATATACTACTTCTTCGCTCGACTTCGCCGTTCTTAATCTACGCTAGACTTCGCTGTTTTTGACTCTACTGCTCGATTTCACTTTCCTAACACTACTTCCGGAATGCTTCGACTTCGCTGCTTGCACTCCCCACTTGCACCTCACACACTCTCTCTCTCTCTCACTCCTTCCCCCTCTCTTTCTTTCTTGATCACAGCGTTACGCGAAAAAGTAAACAAACACCTGCGAATCCGGCGGTCCTACATATTTTAACACATTAACCCTCTGTCTACCAAGCAGGTCCATTGGCCCCGACTGTATGTAGATACTGCGGTTATTTAAACTTTTAAAATTCTTGGGATCTTGTCGTTGCATGACTTTGTTACTTTTCTTATTTTTTATTATTTAAAGCTAAAAGTCTTTTTTTATATTTACTACGTTTTGTGGTGTAAACTTTCTATCGCATAATGAAAGTTTTTTTTACGGTACACAGAGGGTTAAACGCGCAGCCAATTTTGTCTCCTTTTCCATGTCACTTTTTAACTTTGACACTAGGTTTGCGTAGCATTAAAAGTAATCACTATTTTATATTACTTTATAAAAATAGCAACAAAGTATCTATTCAAATTTCTGGATATTGTTTTTCTATAATACATATCCAAATAATTCCTCAGCTTTGTAACCTTGACTGACTAGACTCGTTGGCCGAAGTGTTGGTTCATCGGAGGACCTCTTTGCCCAGCAAAAATCAAAAAACGAGCTCGCCCTCGTTCCGCGTCAAGCGTTTTCAAAAACTCTACTCTCGTGAGGCCGTGGGCCACCCTTATAGTGGTTGGCCAGCCCCGCAATCCGTGTAGGAAAAGGACTGCTTGGCGAGGGTCGACGAAATACGGGATAACCACGCGCGACGGTGTGTGCGTGTCCCGTTCGAGAGAGGTGCACTGAAGAGAGACGGAGAGAGGAAGAGAGGTCTCGTGTTAGTGGGGTGCTCGGTTGTCCTCGTGTGCGTGCGCGTGTGCGTGTCGACGAGGGGGAGGCGAAGGGAGACGCAAGGGTGAACGCACTCGGTGCACCGCGCGCGACGAGCAAAACGATGAAGAGAGCTGGAGAGAAGCGTGAGAGGGAGCCAGGGAGAAGCCACCGATCCGAAGCGGCGGGAAAGGGAGGGGGAAACAGAGTGAGAGAGAGTGAGAGAGATAGAGATAGAGCATGCACAGAGACAAAACGGAGGGAGAGGGAGAGAGGCAGTCAGAGGGAGAGCCAGCGATCGTGAAAGTGAGGTGCAGCCATCGATCCGGCTGCGCTCGTGCGCCGAAACGGTAAATGGCCGTTCGGCAACTCTCCACCCTCCTCGGCTTTCGACTTCTCGATCCTCTCCGCGTTCCGCCGGTTTCGGGGAAACTTCGTGTTCCCTGTCGCCCGGCCGTTTGATGCGGTAACGCGCCACATGGCCCGCTTTCGCCTTAAACAAGACCCGAGGGACCGTTATTAGTTTTATTCCCGCCTTTCGGCAAACTACTACGGTCCAAATGCGTCGCTACGCTGAGACGCAAATCGTCTTTTGTACTGGTAACTCAAGGATTCCTGGGAATGTCTTCTCAATCCTTCTTCTTCTAGTTATCTAGCCCTCTAATCTATTGCATGATCAATTGAACTCTTTTGTCTTGTTTCGATCAGTGTTTCAGAACGGGTAGGTACTGGGTATCTGAAGGAAGCATTTTCTTGATCCACGTCAATCCTAATACAGTGATCCAACTGTTGGAGACATTTTCATATATTTGTGATTTTTTATTGAAAAACGAAATAATTAGATTACATTACTGATGGTGTAGTTGTTGGTTTACGATTATAATTGCTATTGCTGTTGCAAGATCCATTAAAAAATCCGGATACAGTGCGGTATGACCCACACAAAATTATGAGCTGAGATGCATAACGTCTTTTGTACTTTTAACTCAAGGATTCCTGGGAATGTCTTCTGAATCCTCCTTCTTCCAGTCATCTAGCCCTCTAATCTATTGCACGATCAATTGAACTCTTTTGTCTTGTTGCGATCAGTGTTTTGGAACGGGTAGGTACTGGGTATCTGAAGGAAGCATTTTCTTGATCCACGTCAATCCTAATACAGTGATCGAACTGTTGGACACATTTTCATATATTTGTGATTTTTCATTGAAAAACGAAATAATTAGATTACATTACTGATGGTGTACTTGTTGGTTTACGATTATAATTGCTATTGCTGTTGCAAGATCCATTAAAAAATCTGGATATAGTGGTGTATGAGCCACACAAAATTATGAGCTGAGATTTTAACACTTCATCTACCGGAAGCCTATTAATAAGCTTTTCAATAATTCTGCCGTACCAATAGGAAGCTTAAAAATAATAATAAATAATAACTCGTTGGTTGACGATTGGAGTTACAATTGTCGTCGCAGAATCAATTAAAAAGTCTTCAGCCTTGGACCATAAACTTCAAAAAATTATGAAGTCATCGCCGGTAGATAATGTATTAAGGAGTGGAAAGAAGGGATGAGAAAATCCAAAATGTAAAATTTCCGCGGCGGGTCTTTATTAGCTTTTGAGATATTGTTAAAAGAAAACATTGCTATACCCGGATGCAAAGCGACTTTTGTACCGGGACTCGAGAATTCCTGGGAATTTCTTCCGATCCTGTTCTGCAGCATCCTCTTCTTATCATCTGGTCTTTCAATCGACTGGATATAATAATCGAATCCTTTTGTTCTGTTTGATCAATGTTTCCGAAGTAATGAGAAGAGAGTATCTTCCTAATCTACGATGATACAATAGATAATAAAAATGTTAGAGCCACTTGCATTAATTAACGATTTTATATTGAAACAGTGAATTGCTCCGTGGAAACAAAGCGTCTTTTGTATTGGTGACTCGAAGATTCCTGGGATGTCTTCCGAACCTTTTGCGCAGCATCCTCTTCTAGTCATATAGTCCTCCAATCGATTTCATGATCAATTGAACTCTTTTATCTTGTTTCGATCAATGTTCAGGGACGAATAGATACTGAGTATCTGTAGAATATTTTCCGAATCTACGTTAACCCTTTGCGGATGGGAATTATTTTTAGCGTACATATCGACAGATCGAATGAACAAATTTTCCTTGTGAAATGAAATTGTGCACTGACAGCTTAGTATAAAAATTAAATGAAGAAGCAAATGTTGTGTTTAGTAAAAATTTGTTTCATGTTTCTTGAGAGTAATAAGTTTTTAAAAAAATGATTTGCAGTCACGGATTAGTAATTTTACTTGGGCGATTGTCTGCAGACACGCGACCGCAAAGAGTTAATGCAGTAAGTAATCGAAATGTTAGCCACTTGCACAGATAAACGATTTTCATTGAAACAATCATTTTTTCAGCGAAAACGTTGCTGTACCGATTACAATTAATTGGTTAAACTTGATGTTGGAATCCAAATGGGAGATCAATCTAAATATGTAGTTTATAGTCTGCAACTGGACTGGCAGTAACGGACTTTTGGTTCGACAGTCAAAATTGTAGTTTGACTCCAGGCAATTTTGAGAAAGGAAATCTAACTACGGGAGTTAGCAGATGTAGCAGGCGATTATTAACTGAAAGCGAAAACACAACAGTTAACCAAGCACCGATGTATTTTGATCGTTGTATCGTAAAGCTGGCTTTCGAGAAGAGAAACCTGACGTACAACGCTGGCTATAATAACTGTCTACCCCACTACAATCATTCCGGAGCCCATAACATGTGGATAATAGTAGTGGGGTGAACAGGTACTGCGACTCTCAGGTGTATCTCAGTTTCTTCATTTCTCTTTCGTTTTACGTCCCTTAAAACAATTATAATAGGTTTGTACGCAGAAATCGAAATTCTCTGTTCAAAAGATTGCTTGTTCATTTTCCTCCTTTTGTTGTATGAATGAAAATACTTCGAGAAATACATAGCAGTCAAAGCGACTTGTTTCAGCTTTTTAATACAAATTACAAAAGCGTATTTGTTGAGATTGTATGCTAAATCTATTATAGTATACGAACAAATTCAAATTATAGAATAAATGTTATGCAAAACATTTTATCAGCATTTCATTCCTCGTGATTCGAACATCGACTATTAACTTATCTTGCACTATAATAACGAGTCAGACTCGTGATAAGAATTTCGAACAACATTTATTAAACATGTAAATTATTAATATCCTTTAAAGCGAAATAAAATTTTATTTTGTTGATGTCGATATATAGCTATTGGGGAATATACAAGCATATAATAAATTTAGATTTTCTTTTTGTTCTAAGAAATGTAAAAAGTTCTAATCACTGTAACCGCAAAATAAATCAAAGTGCAAGGGGTTAAGTAATCGATACTAACCAGTGTTAAATGACCCCATTAGATATTCATGTGCGCATTTCTGCATTTTTTAAATTTCCCGGACTAAACAAACGGAGAGAAATTCGATGGCGATTCGACAAAGTAGATGAATCAGGATTATCTTCCTTCCATCTACAGGATCCCGATTTACGCTGTTCCTTCCATATTGATGTCCCGATCGAGGATGATTTACTCGTTGGTTTTTCTTGAATTAATACAGTATTTCATCGGTAATTGTCCCAAATGTCTCCGGCATAATTGTCCCTGAGATATCCCCACTAGTGCGGGGTGTACCCTCTTGAGGGGCCGTGAAGCTCGAGAGGCCGCGGTCGCCGAGAAATATGACACCATGCGGCTCGGGTATATCAGTGAGACCATACTAATCCGAATTTCCAACTTCTTTATTATTCATTATTTTTTTAAGGGACTTCGATGACCATATTTGTGGCATTTTTCTAATAAAAATGATACCAAATATTATATAATTCCGATGATATTTACTTGTGTAATCGACAATTAAAGTTTCGGGCGCGAGGAAGGCCGTCGACTGCGACTCTCCGCGTCTCTTTCTTTCCCATGCGCTATCCTTCCTCGCGCCCGAAACTTTAATTGTCGATTACACAAGTAAATATCATCGGAATTATATTATATTTGATATCATTTTTATTAGAAAAATGCCACAAATATGGTCATCGAAGTCCCATAAAAAAATAATGATTAATAAAGAAGTTGGAAGTTCGGATTATGTATGTTTACATTTCTCGGTTACCGAGGCCTCTCGAGCTCGGCTGTCCTTCTCTACGTTCGGCAAACCTCAAACAATGATATCCCTTGCGCATAATTGTCCCTCCACAGACCCGTGTTGTGGACAATTATCGATGAAATACTGTATTATGTTCAACTGCATGCCTACCGAAAGTAAACCCCGACGCATGCGCTTTCCTCGGTAAATATTTGCCCAATGAAGTGGCAGTTATCGTGCAGCTTCTCGTTACGCTAGTATAGATGGTATGAATAAAGTGAAATATTTACTTTCGGCCGTCGTGGAGACGCGCGCTATTGCTTATCGTGTATCCCGCATTCTATGCGTCGTATCTTAGGCACATTGGAATAGTTTCTCGAATCACTTCTATTTACGATCTGCTACAGAACGACTTCCATCTTCCCCAGAAATTAATTGCACATCTGTTCAACAACCTTGCTGTTGATTAGCACGCCGACAGAATTCAATACAACTGAAAGATAAATCATTAGATTTGCAAATTCGTTCAGTGAATCTAATAAAACGGGATAAGATGATATTGAAGTCTAAGTACTGTTAATAGTGAAAAATGGTGATTATATTATTATACTTATTTTTACCAGAAAAATATATCGTCCTGTCTAAATACAATAAAATGATTACGGATACACAACTGCAGTTAGGAGAATTTAACACTAAACCTACCACGGTCAAATGACCGGTTTTATATTCTTCAATTATTGGAATTATAAAAATACGTTTATGAAAAATAATGGAATAAACTTCCTTGTCCAAGTATCTATTATATTGAAAATTACGGATAATTTGAATAAATCTAGTGTTGCCATTTTTATAAAATTACATTATTTTCGACTTTCAAATTCATCAAAAGAGAAAATACGCTTTCATTTCACTTCAGTTTCGTACAATCGGTTTGGGCTATTTTTATTTCTGATAATGATCCGGCATCAAAACACGAGAATCGTATTTGTTACGAGCTCGTTCGATCAGTCAAAGTGATCCCCCGGAAATTATAAAAATAGCCATCATTTGCGAATGCACAGTCGATCAAACTGTTTCATTTGGAAATGTTGCCGGCATGTTACTCGATGTTATTCAATCGATACTACGAGCTTCTGTTTACGAATGCCCACGATAAACCTCGAATTCATATGCCACGCTCGTTTGCGGGATTAAACCTGTTCGTTATTATTTCGTAAAATGATATGTTACTGAACAAACTATCGTCTACCTAAATGTTCAATAACTCAAATTACATGGTCGATAAACGTGTGCACTCGAAATAATTCCCGTTAATCCGAATCATCCGTGTGTATCGAATAGCGTTGCCATCGAAGGATATGTGGTATCGGGAATATTCGGTGTATACGTATAGTTTTAAGATGTAGACTCTAGGTATACTTTAGGTCCTAAAGTTTAGGATGTTCGCGTGGCGAGGGCCGGAAAAGGCCATAAAAAAGAAAGAGACGCTCCTCGGCGTTAGGTTGCGAACGACGACGGGCCTTTGGAAAATCGAGGATGTTCATGCCCATATTTGGGCATGGTGAAAAGTACGGATAGGACAAACGTGGGGTAAATCGAGTTTTCCTTACGAGAGGGATGAGCTGAGAGAAGTAGTCGTTGGCTAGTTGTCATTGTCCGAGAGTCGTGAAGGAAATAGTAGAAAGTTGAGGGTTGAAGTCGCATTGTCGTATAGTTGCTTAGTCGTATAGTCGCTTAGTCGTATAGTTGCTTAGTCGTATAGTCGCATAGTCGTATAGTCGCATAGTCGTATAGTCGCATAGTCGTATAGTCGCATAGTCGTATAGTCGCATAGTCGTATAGTCACTTAGTCGTATAGTCGCATAGTCGTATAGTCGCATAGTCTTATAGTCGCATAGTCGCATAGTCGTATAGTCGCATAGTCGTATAGTCGTATAGTCGCATAGTCGTATAGTCGCATAGTCTTATAGTCGCATAGTCGTATAGTCGCATAGTCTTATAGTCGCATAGTCGCATAGTCGTATAGTCGCATAGTCGTATAGTCGTATAGTCGCATAGTCGTATAGTCGCATAGTCTTATAGTCGCATAGTCGTATAGTCGCATAGTTGTATAGTCGTATAGTTGTATAGTCGTATACAATAAATCCTCTATAAACGCATAAAAGCTGTAGCAGATAAACGCAGAAAAAATTTCCCCTCCACTTTAGTAATCCGATCTTGGCTTGGGTATTGGGATCTGACATGAGGGTGTGCACAATATATATAGCTATACAATATGGCGACGAAGCGCTTGGTCTTAACATTGTATTGATATCTTCTTTTTGTTTTTACTTAAAATGTTTAAAAGGAAGGAGAAAACATTGTGTTGAGGGAAACGCATCGGTATTATGGACAAATCCAGCTGGGGTTGGCAATGTTAAATTTAGGACTAACATATTTTGTTATATATTCTGATAAAAAATATTTAGAATTAAAAGTTACAAGGAACGACAGCTTTATTTTTCCAATGTTGACTGCATTAAAAAATATTTATTACACAAATATGTTACATAAAATTTGATTATTGGAAAAAATATGTGATGAGAGTAAATAGACTTAAGAATAATACCAAGTGACGAGAGTACAGACGAATTTTTCTTGCTACGGAGTGCAAAAATTTGAGCTTCTATAACATTATTTTTAATAAACGCTTGTTTTAAAACTGTAAGTTTATAGTGTAATTAACACCTGTTAACACTGCAAGCTGCTGTAATCCAGGCCAAGTTAAGCCAAGCTTAGAGTATTTCTACTTTTCGGCAACAGACGGCGCCACTCAAAATGTCAAATCCCAATAGCCTTCATTGCGATACGACGTCCTTCCGAGCTCAGTCAAATAAACTAGAGTTTCTACCAGAATACACTGTTTGCAGTTTATTCAACCACCCATTTCCAATAGCTAATTCGTGTCTAAACGAACCCCATAAAATGGGTTTCTCGTCTTGACTTAAACATGACAAAAACTACAACTTAGAGTCAATTAAAAATGTTTCCAAAATTCAGCCAGCATACCCAAGTAAAATAAGCATCTGACATGTGCAACATGCCCACAAAACAGCAATGGTTCATTTACAAGAAATCGGAGACGATAATAGTTAGGCCCAACCACAATCGCATCGGTTCTAATCCGTGGCAGAGGAAGTGGTCGCGCTAATCCGAGAGCGGGTGCATTCTGCCGCGTAACAATTTGTCGTAGTCTGAGCGTGGTGGCATCGAGGCGTCGGAAACCTGGGAATTTCGAGCGTCGGGGGTCGTCTGCGCGCGGCTCGCAATAAACGGAAGCGTTTTCAGTTGAATGTTTTAACGATGCGGCTCGGCACGACTCTGGGGCCGCTTGTTATTATTCCGGCGTATCTCGCGGACGATAAATCTCCGGGAGTGTAGCGTCGACCCGTATAAAAACGGTTTTCACGTTCGGCCGCTGCGCAAACGTTCCTCAACCGGGACACAAAGGAAGAAGGGAGGAGAGAGCTGGCCCGGTGGCGTCCAGCCTCGCTGGGTAAACGGCTCCTCGCCCGACCGGCCCGTGATTAAAGGGAATGGAATCGAGAAACGGCAACGTAAGTTCCGAGTTCCAAACCGACCATCACCCTCATCCTTCTCTCTTCCCTCTCCCCTCTCTCGTTTCTCTCTCCTGCCCACTCTAGCCAGCTACTAACTCTTTTGATTCCTGGTGCTCGAGTTTCTGCTGGTAATTAAATCCCAAGCTCCATCACTGCCTTGCCTCACCTCGCACGGAACTCACTGAGCTTTGAGCTCGCAAAGTCCGCGAACTATTGAACGCGAACCAATTACCGTAACTAATTAGCCATTCGAGGTCTCGAGCTTTCAAGTTCTCGCTAAACCCCGTTAGTGTTGCCGGGAAGATCGGACTCGCTACGCCGCGCCGAGCCGCGAGCTTGCACACTTTTCATCTCTTTCCGTTGCCAGCTCCCCGACGACGAAAGATACCGCGTTCATCGCCGTCGGAAAAAACCATGAATCGCGGACCCCTAAACTTTGCCGATCCTCGAGACCTTGATCGAGAACTGATGCTCGTTTCTACGATCGAAATACGGAGATTGCGCCGAAAGGGATGCACGCACGAATTATTCCACGAGGACTGCAATTACGCGATTAACTCTCCTGATCTGGCAATGGGGGTCGCGTTCGTTATATTTGTTTGCTTAACACTAAAACTACCACGGTCAAATGACCGGTTTTATATTTTCCAATTATTGAAATTATAAAAATTCGTTTATGGAAAATGATGGAATAAATTTCCTTGTCTAAGCATCTATTCTATTGAAAATTATGGACAATCCCAATAAATTTAGTATTGCCGTTTTTGTAAGGCAACATTCACCAGGTACTTTTAATTCTTGGTAGGTTTAGTGTTAAACTCGCCATAGGGAACGGGAAAATGGTGATTTTGATGGAGTGGTGTTAATTGAGTTGGAAGAGGGTTGTGGTTGTTCCATATCGTTTGCGTTTGCGGTGCAAACTTATTCCACTCTTTATTTTCTATCTGCTAAGTTGAGGAATTTGGTTTTGTTTTAATGTCAAATATCGATAGATTGAAATTGATTGATTCGACGACTTCTTACAATGAACTTGAGACTTGGTTCTTGGAGATTGGTACGTTATTCAATCTTTAAAATATTTGTTTCATGTTTCCGACAACAGAGGAATCGTATTTCATTTAGTAAATACTTTCGCTTACCTGTTCTAATGTTTTAAATAAATATATGATACGATACTTGTTGAGCTAATGCACCATTGTATTTGCCAATAATTGCTCATTTGCGTGCAGATGAAATATGTCTTCCAATTTATTGAAATTCAGGAATTGTATCGGTATACAGGGTGTCCCAGCTAACTTGACTAATCTCGCTTAGTGTTATTAATAGAAAAAAAACGTTATATTACTATATTAACCTAACCGAAGGGGCAATATAATAAAAAACTTTTTTCAAGGTCTTTTTTTTCTAGATACCAAGGTCATAAATTTTTTTTTAATGGAACTATATATTTTTTTATCGCGATGTAATAGTAGGGGTGAAGACCTCTTCAATGACATATTGTACAATGACCTTCGTGTGACCTTGGGTATGAAAAATCCAAAAAGCATTACAGGTTTTATCAGTGATTATATTATTATTATTGTTGTATGCCAGAGAATCATTTATTTCCCGCATACAACAATGTATTGAAATCAATGGTCATCATTTCGAACATTTATTGAAATACGAGTAGTACAATCAAACCAATTAGTGTAGTAAATTAATCACTGATAATAGCTGTAATGCTTTTTGGATTTTTCATACCCGAGGTCACACGAAGGTCATTGTACAATATGTCATTGAAGAGGTGTTCACCCCTACTATTACATCGCGATAAAAAAAAAATATAGTTCCATTAAAAAAAAATTGATGACCTTTATATCTAGAAAAAAATGACCTTGAAAAAAGTTTTTTCCCAATGATTATATTGCACCTTCGGTTAGGTTAATGTTAATATTGTCTTATAACGTTTTTTTCTATTACTAAGCGAGATATTCAAAGTGGTCAAGTTAGCTGGGACACCCTGTATACAATACTAGATAGTGTCGTCTATAGTATTACATGTAGAATGATTTATCTACCGAGTTCCTTTATCTATGGAAATCTCTATCCATAGAATCTACAAAATAAAATCTGTAGAATAGTATCTACGTAGAAATACACTTAACATGTCTTCGTTCAGCGCACCAGAGTTTCGAAAATCTTCAAAGAAAAAGGAAAGTGCCGATACAGTATTTAAGTATACTGAACCCCAATACAAGCGTATTCACGACTCGAAAAATTTCTAATGAAATCGGGAATCAATTTTACAATTCCCAACGCGTCTACGTTCTGAATGCAATAGTTGAATCGAATACGACTAGTTACGATTTCATTTGCGGCACAGGGGGAAAAAGAGAGCAGTGATATATGGATGTTATGCTCCCCAATTCTCAGATAGGTCGTCGATCAAGCGTATCGGTAATTTAGCTCGGCGAGCTTCACTGTTCACCGCTGACCGCGACGCGATCGATACGATCGATTGAATCCGGTAATCGGGCCGCTCGAATAACCAAGCTAATTTCATTTCTTTTTGCTCGTTGCAGGTAAGTTTCATCGGCGTGCACATTGATTCGTTACCGATTTCGCTCGAGGAGGAACATGGTCGTGGGAACCTCGATCACTACTCCGCCAGGCGCTTGATCCTTCAAGGTATCTGTTGGCTCGACTTTAATCAGGTACTGAAAATCTATGATCGGATGGTTAATGGTGCACAACCTGCTCGTGAAATTGTACCTGATATCTGAGCCGCGATCTATACGCAGACATAAGCGTTTGGGGACTTAATTTGTAAAACCTGAAACCGAACATTAATCTTATTAGACCGTTCCACATGTTCTACTATAGGTTAGATAGCTAAACATGTTTTAAGCAAGATTGCACATTGTTTGGAGATTTTTTTTTTTAATATGAATTCTCATATGAGATTTATTACACCGTAACATATATTACAAGTTATTACAAAATTTAGAAACGAGAACATCAACAACAGTATGAATATAAAGAAACACCCTTAGGCACGTAGATTACATATATTTAAAAAAGCTATCATAGATATGCACGCCACAATATTAGGTTCAGTTATTAAGCAACCTACGTCCAACGGCAACTGATATCCTGCTCTAAAGAGCCTGTGGATAAATTTTTTCCTATGTTCGTCATAAAGGTTCCACTGCCATAGAACATGGTTAAGTGTCTCCTGCTCTTGGTTACATTTACATTTGGGGTTAGTAAGGCCATTTATTAATTTTTGTAAAGAAGAATTAGGTGATTAATGGCGTGCAATCTGCCCGTGAAATTGTACCCGATATCTGGGCCGCGATCTTTACGCAGACATAAGCGTTTAGGGACTTAATTTGTAAAACCTGAAACCGAACATTAATCTTATTAGACATTTTCAAATGTTCTACTATAGGTTAGAGAGCTAAACATATTCTAAGTAAGATTGCACATTGTTTGGAGATTAGTAAGGCCATTTATTAATTTTTGTAAAGAAAAATTAGGTGATTAATGGTGCACAATCTGCTCGGGAAATTATGCTCGATATCTGTGCCGCGATCTTTACGCACACATAAGCGATTGGGAATTAATTTGTAAAAAATTCTTTTAAGCAGAATTGCAAATTGTTTATAGATTGATGGTACCATTTCTTAATTTTAGTAAAGAAGAAATAACTGGGTTGTTGTAATTCTTCTTGAAAAGAGTTTGCGACCTTGAAGCGCCTTTGACGCTTCCACTCAAAATAAAAAATGGCACCACGCCACGACCCCGTCGGAACGAAGTAGCTTCTCCCTCAAACATTCTTTTCTACCTCTAAAAATAAAGAAGTCATTAAAGTGGTATTTTGCATCCTCTTGCATAAGATACTTGATTGCCATTCTTCTCCTGCGATTCTTTTTGCAGTCTCACGCTCCTTTCCACTCGATGGATAACGATGACGAATTGAAGTTGTGCAAACAAGTTCAAGAACAAAGATCAAGATTTCGTGCATTGAATTATCAAGATAGGAACCTTGCGTTGAGTAATCTCTGTTACTTCGAGTAGATTCTTGTGTCTGGAACTTTTAAAAGTTCGCAACAATTGTTTATTTTCCCGCGTTTTATCATTCAGCTTCCGGTATCTGTTGGATGTCCATGGAATTTTGCGGGTGTACGAATGTAGTATAATATTCGAAGAATTCAAGAATGTCACCATATTGTTTTAAACATGTTAAAATTATTAATGAGACAAATAAATATTTATTTAGCTCCTGTATTACGCAATTCACGCACAAAAATTTGATTTTGCAGAAAGATCCGCAATCTATTTATAAGTTTGTTGGAGTGGATCTACAGGCTGTCTCACTTTGATTTTTCCTTCAAACTTTGACTGTTTCAATCCTCATACGTTCTTCAAGTGAAGATTTGCTCCCTTTATATCTTGCAAATACTGTAAACTATTTGGTTCGTTCGTGTGGTTGTATTGCAAATTGGTGTACCTCTTTAAAATATTAAAGCGCGTGTACAACAGTTGCTCGGGCGTAAATTCATCCCCTCTGTATTCGTAAATATTTAAAATTATTGGTTGAATGAAAACCCAGCCGTTTTATGTTCCTGAATACTGTAAACTGTTTGATTACTCTCTGATTGTGTTGGAAATTGCTTTATTATTTAAAAATGCTACATCACGAGTAGTGGCATGCTTCACGAGTTTGGACTGCTATAACAATCGCGTATCAATGTCGACTGAAAATTAGCAGGGCCGTACTGTTTATCAGGGTCATTCATAAAGGTTCCCCTTCATTTTTTTATTATTTAGTGTTTTTAAAAAACCAAATAAGTTATTATTATAGCATTTTTATAATGATGAATACGCATTTTTTACAATAGTACATAGATGTATCTTATGTAGAGGAAGATCTTTCGCGTAATTGCCTCTAATGAAGGGACAGTTTATCCCGGTGGCACGAGACACCCTCTATAGCAGCCGGATCGTAGCTAGCCAGAAGAAAAGAAGTAGTTTCGCGAAGAAGCTGCCGGCTGCATAAAGTAGCGTTGGAAACGGAGCAAGGGGGAGGCTTAGGAACGAAGAGAAGAAGGCGGAGGTGAAGAGGCGAAGCCGTAGCAATAAAGTGTGTCAGAACTCGGCGGCGTTCCGCGTTTTCTTCTTTCCTCCCTGCCGCTATAAAGTCGCCCGTACCTCCGGGTACGCCTTTTAGCGTGCGCCGCGCCGAGCATTCAACCGAAAAAAGCTTATTATATCGTTGGATTATGGCCGGCGCAGGACACTGTTGCGCGAAATTGCGACACAGAAAAGGGACCGAGCGTTATCGACAACGTTCCATCGGGGATTTCGAGGAAATCTCAAGGATACTCCTCGCCGGTCGACACTGCGATCAGCTTTTTCGCGAGAGCCACTCGGATGGAAACGTTAAACATTTTTATCTTGCAATCTTTCGCGCGGAAAAAAGTACACTGAGTACCAAATGCGCTCATCGCTAATTGACGAGTCAATATAGATGACGATTCCGAAAGTATGGCACGGAAATTATTCTGTACTCGGTAAGAAGTCGAAAATCATTTTTATCTCGCAATCTTTCACGTGGAAAAAGTACACTGAGTACCAACTGCGCTCGTCGGTAATTGACGAGCCACTGTACTGGACGATTCCGAAATTATGGCACGGAAATTATTCTGTATACTGAAATAAGTCGAAAAACATTTCGCGCGGAAAAAGTACACTGAGTACCAACTGCGCTCGTCGGTAATTGACGAGTCACTGTACTGGACGATTCCGAAATTATGGCACGGAAATTATTCTGTACACTCAAAAAAGTCGAAAAAAATTTTTATCTCGCAATCTTTCCTCGCGGAAAAAAGTACATTGAGTACTAACTGCGCTCATCGGCAATTGACGAGTCAATATAGTGGACGATTCCGAAATTAGAGCACGGAAATTATTCTGTACCCGGAAATAAGGCGAAAAACATTTTTATCTCACAATCTTTCGCGTGGAAAGAGTACATTGAGTACTAACTGCGCTCATCGGCAATTGACGAGTCACTATACTGGACGATTCCGAAATTATGGCACGGAAGTTATTCTATACACTGAAATACGTCGAAAAACATTTTTATCTCACAATCTTTCGCGTGGAAAGAGTACATTGAGTACTAACTGCGCTCATCGGCAATTGACGATTCACTATACTGGACGATTCCGAAATTAGAGCACGGAAATTATTCTGTACACGGAAATAAGTCGAAAAAGAAGAGTAACATTTTTTCTATTGACGCTTCGTTTTCGAGATAACCGATTGGTTAACACTAAACCTACCACAGTCGGTCAACTGACCGGTTTCAGATTTTCGATTTTCAAATTATTGAAGTTATAAAAAGACGATCTCATGGTAATTGATTCAATACATTTCCTTACTAAAGCATATGTTAGAATCAAAATCACACAAAGATTTTTGATTTTCAAATTATTGAAGTTATCATGACGACCTCATGGTAATTGATTCAATAAATTTCCTTACTGAAGCATATGTTAGAATCAAAATCACACAAAGTCTCAACAAATTAAATCTTGTTATGTTTATAAAACAATACATACTAGCCGAATTTTAATGTTCCGCAGGTTTAGTGTTGAGTACAACACCAATTCTACTTATCGTGAACACTAGGAACCTGATGAATTTTTAATCTTATTTCGGAGGCACCCTGTACAATTTGTGCTTGTAAAAAGATAATAATATCAACAGAAATTACAGTATTACCAGTAATTAAGAATCTGTAATTGAACATTTTATGTTTAACATTTTAATTAAATTGTGTCGTATTTTTCTGGTTGTTAATAAATGTATAAAAAAGGATAGAAACACATGATATGCGGTCGGTAGAAATACAGTGGAAAATGAAGTGTTTGTATTTAACGTTCGTTAGATAGATATATAAAAGTGGCAGCGAGCTGGATAGTACATAGTGGAAAATAGCGAGTCCACAGTAAAAAATCAGTCGCAAAAGTGAGATAAAATTGTTTCCCGGCAGCGCTTCGTTTCGAAAAATCGGGTTTGAATTTCTAGCAGGCGCAGATGCTATTCAACCGCGTTCGGTCAACGCGTCTGTTCATTATTTGCCGTTTCTACTTGCTGTAAGCACCCATACGAGCGCAACGACCATAAATGCTCGGCGATCAATTTATCGGGAAATAAAAAGCTTTCATTCGAAAGAATTCCACCCTATATATTCGATAGATTTGTCTCGTGTAATTACAAACACACTTTTATTCGGATTGCACCGATTCGCTGACATTTCGAATACTCGGTCGCCTTTTATTGAGGCAGGATTATCGTATAACAAATACAAAAAGAAGTCATTTTTACGATTAGTTTTAGAAAAATTATTTATTTCATCGGAGTAAAACGTTTTGCCAAACAAGTAGACAACTTCGAACAATATTTTTTTTCGTGGAACAAAAATTTTTTTTGTCTAACTTTTACATTAATTCTGTGACAATTGTTACAATCCTATAAACCTTGTTAGCAAATGGTGTTAACTTAGTTAACAAAAAATGAAGAATTATTTTAAAGTTGTATTATTTACGCTGGTCTTGAACCAGCATTTGAGAAAAAATATACACCATTGCAAGAGTTATGGTTTCTTTTAAGAAAATATAATTTTCTCAATAGGAAAATTAATCTTATATCATAAGAAAAAAAAATATTACAAATTAGAAATTAAGTTGAAATTGTGGTTCAGTAACTCGAGAAATTTGTAACGAATTGAATAAGCCTTGTCCGATATTGATCAGTCGATCAATTGTTAAGTGATTATGTACGCCAGTTTGGAAAACACAGTTTCGAGAAAAATGCGTAATATACAATAAATAGTAAGATGAATTAAACTAAAATAAAAGCACTTGTACTTCAAGACTATCTATCATCGTTTTCTTTGCCGTTACACGACAAGTCTCCTGAAATGAAAATGGTCGAACTTGTTCGAATAGAACGCGTCAGCAAGAATTTTGGCACCGGCAATTGTAGTGGGATGAATGAGATTGCCGTATGTCATCGAGTAAAATAATATTTAACATTAGAAGGATGTACACTGTGGGCTTCCGCACCATTCGCGTCTCTTAATAGCCGATATCTAGCCGATATTGGCCAGTGGCCGCGTCTAAACAACGTTAAGCTGATATTCAACGCGATTAATAGTAATTATCGAAATAATGACAGAGCTGAATATTCATAATGATTGCTGTCGGACTGCAATGTGGCCAGATGAATATACATACGTATTTGGGGCCAAATAATGCTTGATGGGCGGCCGAGTCTCAATGAAGCAGTAGTTATCCAATTTGTATCGCAGGGAAGATCTAGGATCAATGTGTCCGTTTGTGTGTATCCGAATTACATTCGGGCCCGGCCACTCTATAAAATCTGAATTAATATCGTATTTAATATCCAATTAATTGGTATCGGGCGGCGGCGGCGTTTAGTGCACGATTATCCATTGTCCTGCTGTCGAGTTTTCCGGGGAAGCCTTTCCCGGCTTGCGTGCATATCCGGGGTGGCTTTCCCTTCAATTTTAAAACGATATTACTGCCGGAAATTATTTCCAGCGAGAACCGGGAACCGTTCCCTGGAAAACTGAAAGCGTAGCCAGCGAGAGGACGCGCGCGCAGGCTTCTCTCGCAACCTGCTCGGTAATTAGTTTTGGTGGAGGATCGTACATCCTGTCGATGGAGTAAAACCGGGCAATGGGAATCGTTTGAGGGAACATCCAAGTTTTCGGCGTAAAAAAATCCATGGTTTTCCCTTAGCTTTTCCCGGGCCTTCGTAGCTTCCAGAATGTCCATGTCTGGCAAATTATTTTCCGAAATTGGATACACTGTTAGACGAGAAATACAGGGTGGGACACTATAAACAGGTCACCTAAATAACTCGCTTGCTTTTTACGGTTTTAATTATAATCTGTGTTTAAATAAAGAAGTCAGTTGAATCATTTCCTATGAAACCGTGTTTATTATTTAAATAATTGTGAAATAAAGAAACGGTCATTTGACCGTGGTAGGTTTAGTGTTAAGAAACCTGAAAACCGCCGTCAATAACGTTGTTAACAGATTGTCGCGTCGTTACCGTTGCTAACGTCGTAGCATTCGGTGGAATTCCTGCTTGGTAACGGTATGTTCCTAGAGTATTGAAGTCCCTATTTAAATATACAGGGTGGGGCACAATAAACAGGTCACCTGAATAACTCGCTTGCTTTTGAAGACAGAAGAAAATGCATCAGATCAAACTTGATTTCGAGGCGCTCGTAATCTGATGTAATTTTTTTATAAGTGGAGACGTCAAGGAGATACGAAGGTCAACTCCGTTTTTTTAAATGTAACGGTATGGATTTTATTTACATTCTGACAGTGTGTTTCAAGACGAATACAATGACCTATTATGAAGGTTATTCAAGGTCACGCAAGGTCAACTGCAATAGAAAATAAAGTTTCTCAAAGCACCTGTATAATTGCTCTTGTCTCCCGATTTTGTTTCTTTTTATGTTACAGTCTCTGAACATCTGTTGTCTATCATCCGTGTTAGAATCAAGTTAATATTTTTTAAAATACATGTCATATCCAAAATGGCGAACATATTTTTGGCTTCGCCCAACAGCTAATTTCGTAACCAAGTTTTCTAAATTCGTGGTCACGGGACGATAGCGACATTTTTAAGGATTAAGAAAATTCTCAGTTCTATTTTGTCTGACCAATAACAGCTTCATAAAAAGATAATAAAAGCCTGGCAAGTTTTGTCAGTGGATTAATATTGTCTCACCGATACGTTGACGTCGAATGTTTTCTTTACTCGCTATCCAGGAATAGTGTCTGCACAGGGTATTAAATACATTATTATGAACATATTTAACTTTTACTAACCAATTTTAAAGAGAAAGATGTAAGAAAGAACGTATAAGTCTTGAACGAAACTTTTCCCGTCACCCGGAAGAAAAATCGCGGAGCCAATTGAAAAATCGGCATGTCCCGGCGGAAGTCGTGATCGCAGTTAAGAAAAATCGTCGCGGCCGGTTTCCATTCCGGCGTTACCACGGCCGAAACCGAGTTCCTCTTTATTCGAGGCGGCGCGCGTTCGCCGGCAACGATTTTTCCGCCGGTATCCGTTCGTTTCCTCGTTACTCTGCGTTTCATTCTTCTCCTACCCCGGAACCCAGGGGTATATTTCTGCTCGGGAATTTTTCCCGTTTTATTTCTCGTCCCTGCCATTCCGCCGGCCGGCTCCCTCGCCGTTTCATCGCGGCCCTCTCGTTTCCCCGTTCCTCCTTTCAACGGTTTCTTCTTCTCTCGTTCGTTCCTTCGTACTTCTTGTTTCTGTTACCGGAACCTCTTTCCCATTCGCGTGTAAAACGTACGTTTATATAGAGTCGGACGTAGCTTAACCAGGCGTCAGTGTGTAACGTGTATGGTATACGGGCGAGCAACTGGGCGAACCATAAGATCCACTCGGCTGGACCATATTTTTCGCCGGAAATGCGACGGGGTCCCCCATCCCCTAACTGCCGAACCACCCCCGGGCCACATCTTCCGGTATCTCGTAGCTGCTGAAACTCGCCGGCAAATTATTAACGTGTTCCCATCGGAGGCTCTTCTCTCCTTTTTCTCTGTTTATCTTTCTCTCTTGTCTCTCTCTTGTCTCTGGAGTCTTTTTGAATGCGTCCGACTCGGTAGCTCTTCGACTACGTAAAATTCCCGGGGTTGAAAGCGATTTAAAAAGGATGACAAGTTTGCAGCATCCCCCGGAATAGGGTTTAATCTTCCACGAAGTTTCACGGATTAAAGCGTTGGCCGGAGGATCCCGTTTCCTCCCCACCTTTCTTTCAGCTGGGCAAACACCCAACCCCCAAACGTGGAATTCCTGCGTGGCCGCTTCCGAATCGTTTTCTCCAACTTTCTAACGCAATAATCCCGGCCCGAGGAACCATCCGTCGAACAATCTCCACTTCGTTCTTCCAGAGAACCTGTCCCGAACCTTCGATCGAGGATCGCGAAATTCGTTGTGATTAATTTAGAGTGAAACATCGCGTGCGAGATTTCATTTTTCTGCCTTTGCTCTTCTTACTTGTTCTTACATTCTTCGCGAACGTATGGATTCGATATAGGATCAGAACGATACGTGATAATTACGTTCTTCGGTCTCGAATCTGTAGCAATTACTACTTTTGAACAAGCGAATTTGAAATGCAGGAATCTGTATTTCATCTAGCTTTGTACAATCACTTTTCACGCGTTTAACACGACGATGTACAACTTCCGGTTACGCTAGAATAGAATCTTAAATCTAACCCTTTGCACTCAGAGCTATTTCAACTAAAAAACCAAACATTTCTTCTACACTAAAATATTTCCATCGCTTCAAAAAGTTATACACGCGTAAATATGTGAAGTTTTAAGCGTTTTTGACAGGTGATGGCGTCGCCATATTGGATATTCGTTGGAGGGTTTTGAGCGCATGCGCTGGGTAGAGAATTTCGTTTCATCGTTTCATCGTTTCATCGCCAGATCGGTTTTACGCCAACCGCGTTGAGGTTTTACTAAATCGTTTCATAGTTTCATCGTTTCATCATTTAATCGTTTCATCGTCAGATCGGTTTTACTCCTACCACGTCGAGGTTTTACGTCTACCGCGTCGAGGTTTTACTAAATCGTTTCATAGTTTCATCGTTTCATCATTTCATCGTTTCATCGCCATGTCGGTTTTACTCCTACCACTTCGAGGTTTTACTAAATCGTTTCATAGTTTCATCGTTTCATCATTTAATCGTTTCATCGCCAGATCGGTTTTACTCCTACCACGTCGAGGTTTTACGCCTACCGCGTCGAAGTTTTACTAAATCGTTTCATCGTTTCATCGCCAGATGTTTTGCGCCTACTGCGCCCAAAGAAGTTTCACTTCAACAAATTATTCTGATTTAAAGGGCGTTTGAATACTTTCGTGAGCCACTGTATATTAAACTTCAAAATTGCAATGGTACTTCTTGTCCAAAACGCTTCTCTACATTTGCATTCTAAAATCGGACGTTTCATATGCAACAACCAAATAGTATCTCCGTTTTTCTCGTTCCCTGTTTTCGCTCCGGTCGCGATCATCGCGTCCTGCTAATCGTCGCCGATTAAACGGAAATATGCGTCGGTAATCGTCGCGTGAGCGATGACAATGGCCCGGGAAAATTCAGTTTCCCCGGGACGAATATCGCAGCGGGTTACAGGCCGAGTGGCGCTTCATTAGCGGAATTTAATTAAGTCGCAGAACCGAGCCGGCGAGCATCGAAAGCTGCGTGCCGCGGGGCACAGGACTGGGTAACAACGTTTCCTTGTAAATGTCACGATTTTGCGGCAGCCTCGAAAATATGCGGGTCAAACGGAGCAATTAAATTTGGGGGATGGTGCGGGCCGAGTTACGCGTCCATTTATCGACAACGGTTATTGATCGCGCGCAATCGAAACAGGAATCATGCGCGCGCGAGCGGGCTCCCGTTAATTGGCGATTTCATTAGCGATTGCAGCCGTTCGAAATAAAAAAAGAAAAAAAAGAATATACGCGCTCACCGCCTATGTGCTTCACCATATTAGTTCGCAGCGTCGATGTACAAGCGGATCGTGAGAACTTTACGAGCGCTCGAAGGTGAAATTGCTGGCCGAACGCCGTTCGGTGACTGTAATTGCAGAAATTAAAGTGTAAAGTACAGCGCGTCGAGTATTATAATATCACTCTGATCAGTGCACGCGTGCTGTCGACGAGCCGAATGAAAAACCGCCCGATACTTCGGAACGTTTCATCAAAATAATCGAACTCGCTCGAGGCTCGATTTGCTACGCTCGAACCTCGGCCATCGTCACCACTTACAGCTGGCGCCTTTGAACAGACACAATTACGCCTCTTCGTGTTTTTGTCATATAATGTATACAGGGTGTTTGCGCTATCAATAGCCAGCGTTTTTCTTGTAAATAGTAAATACTAGAAAAAAATGAATCAGGAAAAAGTACTACTGTCTTTTATGCGCAACACAATGGCGTATGTAATTTATTTTGTGTTTATACTATTTTGTTAGTTATGAAGGTAACCTTCAATTTTTTCAAATGGAATGCTGTATATTTTTTTATATCACATGAAAGCGTGTGTCTAGGCGAATTCATCCCATGCACAGTGACCTTCAAGGTCATGCAAGGTCAGAAATGGAAGAAACGTTTTGAATATTTCATACCAATGTGTTTACAAGTATTCTTTATTGGTAAGTACTACAGTAAATGTCCAATATGACTTCCTTGTGCATGAATGCACATTTCAACTCTATTAATTACATTTTTTGTGGCTTCCAATTTTAGGAGAAACTAGAAGTAAACACTCTGATAGTGAATGATAACATCATCTGATTCGTATGAATAAGGAATGTTTCTTCCATTTCTGGCCTTGCATGACCTTGAAGGTCACTGTGCAGTATACGGTTGAATTCGTCTAGAAACATGCTTTCATGTGATATAAAAAAAATATACAGTATTTCATTTGAAAAATTGAAGGTCACCTTCACATCTAACAAAATAGTATAAACACAAAAAAATTACACACGCCATTGTATTGTGCATAAAAAAAGAGTACTTCTTTTTTCTCTTTCCTTTTTTTCTAATATAGAGATAACGTATAAGATTTAATATCGATAGATGCCTGTAAATGGGCTTTGAAGGAATGTTGAACTCTGTTTGTGACCTTGAATGACCTTGAGTAATTATAGTCACGGAATTCGCAATGAAAGGGACTATAATTGTAGGGCGAGGCACTAACTATTGCCGCCTCAAATATCTTTGTTGTCTTTAAAGATACGTCAAATGTCTGAAGGACAAAGTTGAATGGTTCCGTGGGGCTCACACGATACCAAGAAAATTTTTGTTTTTGTAATTTTTTTAGAGATCTTCAAGGTCACCTTCATTTTTTAAAGTGGAACTAACCTTTTTTAAACACGTAATATGATAGTCCCTTTTATTACGAATTCAGTGACCATAATTACTCAAGGTCATTCAAGGTCGCGGACAAAGTTCAACATTCCTTCAAAGCCTGTTTACAGGCATCTATCAATGTTAAATCTTATACGTTATCTCTGTCCGCGACCTTGAATGACCTTCAGTAATTACAGTCACTGAATTCGTAATGAAAGGGGCTATCGTTGTAGGTGTTTAAAAAAGGGTGGTGCCATTTAAAAAAGTCAAGGTGACCTTAATACTTCTAAAAAAATGACAAAAACAAAATTTTTTTTGGCATCATGTCAGCCCCATTGTACCATTCAACTTTGTCCTTACCATGTTTGACGTGTCTTTAGAAACAACAATGATATTTGAGGTGCATGTTAGGTGACTCACCCTGTATAACTTTATGGCTAAAGCACAACAGAATGGTTTTACTTAATGAACTGTGACGACGTGCTACGTTCGATGGTGCTTTTGCGACTGACTTCGGTCCTCGCTTTTTCCTTACGTCAAGGGTCGCTTATACCTAAGGACCGTAAACCACCCCTGAAACCTACAGTTACGCAAGTGGCAATCGTTGCACACCAACAATAATTATTATCGCGGTAGTCGTTTGACGTTTGTAGTCAGTTATTGACGAGCTGAAGTGTAAATTACAAATTACAAATTAAAAAATTTCAGATTTTTAGCTTGACCTAAAATATTTCTGACTCGGAGAGAGTTAACTAACAACGTGGAACTCAAAGAGTTCAATCATCCGATTATCACTCGTGCAGCAACAAACAATAAATTAGGAACTTGTAGTATTACTTTTACGTAACCCTTCGAGGACGACGATGAGACAGTTTGCTTCTGTATGATGGATGTTGTACGATGTTACAGGTGTTACAATAATTTCCTGATGATTTAGATTTTCTTATATTTTTCCTAGATATCTTTAAATTCTGGGAAGCGAACAATAATGCATAGAAACGCATCGTACCTTATAATCTGACTTTCTGTAATAATTTTTTTAATATTCCTCAGAGTCAGAGGTGCCGACACGTTTCTACGGGGTTAAATATATTTCTATCTGCAGCAATAGCTTCCCGAAGTTGTTGAACGTATCTTTTAGTACAAATAGAAACAAAAATTCGTTCTAAGATCACCGAACCCATCATTGAAAGAGACAAAACTTTTATTCCAATGTTTGTTTCCCCGAAAGAGTCTTTCAAAACATGAATTTGTATGGAATCCGGCAGTCTAATTAAAAATGCCGACATCCTAGCGGTTCAGGGCAACTAGGGCATCCTGTGTATCCCGCTTTCTAACCGGAATCGCTGGAGAAACAGAGTCTCGGTGGCTTTCGAAACGAAAGAAATGTCAGAAATAATTCCTGTACGGCGACGCGATAAAAAGGCTAAATGAGAGGCGTTAATTGGCAGGGATTCGAGCCGCGTGGTACGTATTTCCGATTCGCATCAGAATTTTCCGCGGTAGACCGCCAGCCCAGGCAATTCTTCACGATATGCTCTCGAAGAAAAATGCAGTCCGAGCAGCGTTATAACGTGCGCCGTGTTGTAACCGACTTACACGATCTATCGTAGCAGCCGGCGGGCACGATGGCGCTTAAGCATCGATTTTCCGTCACAAACTCACTTACTGTACGTCAGCGTGGCCGACTGCGACGACCGGGGTCAGGCCACGACACCGAGACGCCGTCGTCGTCGTCGTCGAGGCAAGAAAGTCGCCGTAAACAATGCCGATGCGGCGTGGATCACGATCGAGATGCTTACGGCGCACCAATCCGGAGAATTTCATGGCGGTCTGCCAAAAATTGACTCTCACCCATCGGCACCCTGCAAGTTTTTATTGCTTCCTGTACGTACATCTGCCTAGAAAGCACAGAAATTAAGAAAACAGTAGTTGCGATTAGACTGCGGAATTTTTTGACAAGATAAAAATTCTTTAAATCTATTGTCGGACATAGAAATTATTGATAAGTCGGCGTTTGCCAAACATCGACTCTCACCCATCGACACTCTACGAGTTTTTATTGCTTCCTGTACGTTCATCTGTCTAGAAAGCGCAGAAATTAATAAAACGTTCACAGTAGTTGTGATTAGACTACGGAATTTTTTGACAAGATAAAAATTCTTTAAATCTATTGTCGGACATAAAAATGATTGATAAGTCGGTGTTTGCCAAAAATCGACTCTCCCGCATCGGCTCTCAACAATTTTTTATCGCTTCCTGAAGTTCATCTGCCTAGAAGGCGCAGGAATTAATGAAATGTATACAACAGTCGTAATTAGGCCGGAGAATCTTGATACAAATTGTTAAATTCGATTGTCCGATATAGAAATTATTAATAAGCTGAATATACTGTAACGATGTTCTTAAATTCTTTTAATATCTTCACCTTCATCCAGCCATTTCTGTCAAAAATGCATAAGATCCGCTGTCTAGTTATAATGGCTGTCCACTTTAATCTTATCTTGTCAATCTGAACTAATAGAAGTCCTATATACATTGTTATGTGTCTAACTATCTTCTTTCGAAAAACAGACTACATATAATGAAAATTGTAACTAGTACGTACACTGAAAGTTGGACATTTTACAGGTAGCGTTTTTCACTACAAACATTATTTCTTTATACAAGATGGTCTAGCGATCTTGTTAAATATTCTATCTCCACTTTCATTCAAAAATTAATATCATTGTACCGAACAGTGTACACTGCACAGTACACGGACTCGGCTAGGATGCGCGTAATGCGAATGTTGGGGAATGTGCGAGGAAAGAATTCATAGCGAAATAAAGGTAATAGAAGTAATTAATTAAGATAAAGCAAAGTGAGAACATAAGTGGATGGAACGTTGAAGTAGGGGCAAGAAGAAGATAAAAGAGGACAGAAGGCTGATAGCTCGGAGAGTAGTAAAAGTGTACTAAGGTGACAATGTAGTAAATGTGGTAAACAAAGTGGTAAGATAGGTCAAATAATACACAGTACAAGTAGAGTAAGTATTAGTATAAATACATAACAATAGGGAAAATAATAAACGTGCAATAGCCAATGACGAAACGCGAGAAATGGTAGGGTTAAGAAAGAGAGAGACAATAGCGGAAAATAGTAACAACACTGCACAGTACACATTGTATATTGAGCAAGTAAGACTAAATGAGATACAGAATATTGTAGTTGTTTTTTACAAAATCAGGGAGTATCTTTTTGTTGAGCAATGTGTTGGGACAGATAGACTTTCTGTAAGATTATGCAAGCATGATTTTCTACTTCGTTTTACCTCAGAAATTACTGTTCAAATGTGTCAGCAATGCGCTAAGTTGCTTTCTTTTAACGCGTAATTTGTTGCAGCTCTCAGAGTTTCCAATCGAGATATTCATTAAGAGCACAATAGTTCTGAAACAATCGTTTATTAATACTGTGCGTAATATTCATAATGCCTTTCTAACAACACAACATATTGCGGTAGTAATTTTGTTCGAAAGCGCCGTAATTTGTTGTCTATGATGTTTCGTTGGGCGTCGCGCCACTAACGATTTTCAGTGGCATTAAACGTCGTCGCAGAATTATTGTCGGGACAGTCAAGAGTTAATTAACGATTCGTGGAACACGATTTGCGGCGCTTGACGATCAAGCGAGTGCCGCTTGAACGGAAACGTACTGGGGGTCTTAAGTAAAATTAATGAAAAATCGATGAAGTCTACGGTTGCTGGGTCAGGAGAGAGGATTCCGCTGGCGATTAGACGCTATATGGTCGCCATTGTTTCGGTGAGCTCGTCGAGTTATTTTCACGCCGCTAAGGATTACCATCGGGACTTTAAATACTCGTTGGTACAAATTGTTTCCCCGATTTCTTCTGAAACTTTCTTTTGAAATATTTGCATCGTTTGATACACAAATTACATACTAGTTTTCTTTACAGAGTTGTGAGAGAGAACAGGAGGAACTCGTTTAGGATAAGAATGAAAATAAAGTAAAAGTTCTTCCTTTGCAAGCGTTGAGTTAGTTTTCTATCAGAATTACTTTTTAACGTGTTTATATGGCAGTGGAAATAGAAATTTCAGTATTTCAAACATGTCAATGGTTGCTCAAATTTTTTTAATAGTGTAGGATCAAAGACGATAAATATGAAAATGTATATAATTTAACACAACTAATACAATCAATTAAACTATTTACGTCTCAATCTCCGTCTGAGATTTACAATTTACGTCTCGGATCATTCACGTCGTATTTCTATCATTTCTGAAAACCGCAATCAATAACATTGTTTAACAGATCGTCGCGTCGTTACCGTTACTATCGTCGTAGTGATCGGCGGAATTCGGTACAATATCACCCTACACTCCCTACAATAGTAAGGCTACATCCGTGGCGCCTCTTCTTTAACAATATTATTATTATTGCTATGTATTACTAAGCATGATTTTTGCTGAGTAATGTCTCCACTTTTTAAAAGATGATTGCATATTGGAGAGACGTATGGAAATATTTTAATGGTTATAGAGGATGATACTTTTAAAGCAGAAATGTAATTTTATTATGTAGTTAAACTTCCGTGAGTAAAGCGCAAGGTTCTCCATCGGGGATTTTAGAGAGAATAGATTTGATCGTCGCAGTACGAAATAGTCGTTCCACCGATTCTAAATGTACTCAATAATACAGATAATCCCGGGAAGCGTGTAGCTCGCTGAATATTCTGTGTATTGTAGCAGAATCTCGGTACCCTGCACTTTCTCTTGCAAGAAACTCGAACTTCGTCTCGTGCCAGTGCTCCATTGTGAACTCGAGAACTGGGAAGTCGAGGGTTCGGCGGCCTACAACTCAAACTTCCGGAACGAACAGCGTAACGTCGATAAACCGCGATGTCCGTATTAAAATGTCGCGAGGGACGGCTGCGGAATTCAAGTAGAAACGTTTATCGATAACGACCGACGGGAGAGGGAGAGAATGAGAGAAAGAGAATTGGAAAGCAAAACGCAGACGAACGCAACGCGATGGGGAAAAAAGGCGGTGTTCGTTATTCACCGATACCTAGTGAGCCGAGTCCAGATAAATAAAACAAAGAGCCCCGCGGTACACGGATTCCGCGTGTGCATTAAAAATCGGTCACTATTCAATAAATAATTCGAGAGTCGCGACCCGTACATTGTTACCGATGTGCCCCGTGTGCTTCCACCGTTATCGATCCTGAATGCCTCGTGTCGATGCACGCCGTGCACCTTCTATAGAAAGCTGTCTGACCCACTGCTCTATTCGAAACTATCGCTCCAAATATTTACCTGCAATCCTCAAACCAAACGTTTATTTGTTAACTTAGCTGCAATAACAATGAGAAGAAGAAGAGATCAGTTTGATTCAGTAACAGAAAGCAGGTGTAATTTTGCAGATCTTCAACATCCAATATGTTCCGCTTAAAAATATTATAATCATCAGACAGGACAAATTGAGTCGTCTCAAACTACAGGCGGCCCTCGACTTTCGCACAATTCGCTATTTCGCACATTTTTAACACTAGATTTACGGAGAACTAAAATTGATTATTTTACATTGCTTTATAAAAATAATAAAATTAGATCTTCAGCGATTTTTATTGTAATATGTACACAAAAAAATAAATCTATTTAATAATTCCTCACGAATGCCTCCTTACACTCTTAATAATCGTAAATTAAAAATTTTTGAATCCGTCATTAGTCATAGTGTTAAAGATTCAACTGTTTAATCCTCTGCGATTGGATGTCCCCTCTCAGGGGACTTACAAACTATTCTGTGGGAGGATTCTCAGTTAGCCAATTGGCTGTTGATTTTGGGCCTTTCCCTTTCCGATGTATTAGTCACCGCCCACTACTCGATTTGTGGGGGTAGAAGATGGCCCGCTACGGACGGGCCCCAAGCGGCCGGAAAATGTCAGGATTTTTCCAGAGGCCTTAGGTGTCTTATAAACGGTCACGACCAGATACTGCTAGCGGCCTGGAGTGTTATATGATTTCTGTTTATTACTACGATAGCTACGGTCCTGGATGTGCACGTGCTTGCCAAGTGTGCGCAGCTTATAAAACACCTTCCACGGTCCTAGCCTGACATAAATGTGTTTTGGCTTAACTGCTTAAGTAAATCTGTTTGTCATAAATAATTGCAAAAGAAGAATTTTCGACCGGTCATTTTGACCGGCAGAGGTACGTTTAGTGTTAAGATCGTTATTTGGAAGAAAATTCTTGAACTTCCTTCGGATACCACCGTCATCAAGACATTGACTGCCACGTCGGTCAAATGTGTGTGACACAATTCCTTGTCTGTAAAAATTAATTTTCCTCGTAACGTAGTTCTTTCAACCAAAGTTGAAAGTTAAAAGAGTTACTGTAGCAGTCACTGTCATAAGTACACTGCGGATCGTTGCGCAAAATAAAACTTGTCTTCATCAATTGTAACAAACGGAAGACACAGAAATTTATTTCATCTTTTAATAATTTTGGTAAGTTGAAAACAATGTCTAGATATTCTTAAATTCTTTTAATTTGTCTACTGTTTTAAATTTTATCTATCCAATGTTTATCATAAATGTATAAAATTCTGCAGTCTAGTTGTTAACTCTGCAGTTTTCATTAGGGTGACTAAATTACTTCATTTTTATGAGATTTTTGTGATTGCTTGGCAGTCAACATGTTTAGAAAACCTACTGAGAGACTTCCTATGGACTGTCGATTTTACTTTTGTAGTAAAGTTCCTTGTCGCGGATTATTTCCAAGTTTTACGCAGTCGTCGTAGCTGCGATTGCATAGAAACTGCAATCCAGTGATAACGGTAACTGAACGCCGAGCGCCAATTAACGCGGTTTTTCGAGCGCGCAGATTCGTCGGGCCCGGTTAAGAAGAAGCGGCTTTTGAATTGCGCGATTTCCGGTTCGACATGGCCGAGAAGAATGGCGGAGGGGACAGCGGCGGATAGAGAACGAGGTCGAAAGGTAGAACGAGGAGAGGAGACAACGGGAGAGGACGGAGGCAATTGAGACGAGCGACCGCTAATGGGAAGATTAATTCGCTGTCTTCTGGCTTCTCTTCTCCTTTCATCGTAGTCTTCTAGCCAATCCCTACTCTCCTTGTCGTTTTCCCATTTGCGTGACAGACGGTGTGCAATAATGCTCGGTTAAGTGTCGCGGATCCGGAGTTTTTATGGCGACACTTAAACTCGAATGTACCGCGCGTTTTATATTCTTTAAACATCAATAGCCAGGTCCACGAAGATCGATTCTTGAATTTTGTTCTATTCCCAAAACATAAATATTCTTTTTAACATTAACCGTACCATGATCGGTCAAATGATCGATTTCACATTTTTTATCTTATAGTTGTTGAAATTACAAAGATACTTTCATAAAAAATTGTTAAATAAACTTCTTCATTCAGACACATATTTTTATAAAAATATTCGAGAAATCTCAGTTACTCAATTAACTCAATTTGTAATATTTATAAGACCAGTAACATTTTCTGCTCGGTACGGGCTATGTTAAGCATCTTTATCCAATATCTCACACTATCGACAACTTTTATGCAGCTGTAGATTGTTTGACGCTTCCAATATGCAGCTATGAACATTCTAATGTTGCATTTTAATTTAGTTCTTTTTGTGTTTGATAATCTGATTAATTATCATTTTCCTGCTTGTTTGCGTATTACTCTGCTATTCTTTCCTATACACATGAATTTCTCTTGGATTTCTTCGATATAATAAATGCTTTTTGCATGATTTATGGGAGAGGGGCTCATGTGACTTGAGATTTTTTAGTTTATTTTTGAAATTATATTATTGTACATTGTATATGTATACTATACACTTTATAAGAATAGCAATTATTTTAAGAAACACGGAATTAACAATAAAAACGTGATAATATGTTGGTAAAACAAACACTCATACTTCTAACGCGATTTTACGCAAATTTACCCCATTCGTAATTTTCGCTGATGGACCCATTTTCCAGAACGGTTTCAATTATAGTACAGTAATTCCGCGATCTAAGTCCAACGGAACATTGCGATCTATGTCCCTAGGCCTACTCCTTCCACTGTGGAGTTCGAGCTGCCTCGGTCGCCGAGCAGTGTAAACATGCCGCGTAATCTGATCCTGGGTCGGGTATATCGGTGTGAATCACACTAATCCAATTACAAAACTTCTTTATTTTATATTATTTTTTCATGGAACTTTCACCAACAAATTCGTAGCATTTTTCTAAAATGATACCAAATATGATATAATTCCGATGATATTTATTTGTGTAATGAACGATGAAATTTTTTTATTGGCATTACATTGTACGGACACGCGGGCCTTGGAACTGTTTCGGTGGCCGCGACTCTTGTCGTCTCTTTCTTTCCTATACGCTGTCCTTCTTTACGTCCAAAACTTTCATCGTTTATTACACAAGTAAATATCATCCGAATTATATCATATTTGGCATCATTTTCATTAGAAAAATGCCACGAATACATTGGTAAAATGTCATTAAAAATAAGTAAAAAATAAAAAAGTTTTATTATTGCATTAGTATTGCCTCACCGATACGTTATTTTTTATTGCGCCTTAGGCCGCGCGGTCTGTGTTTGCATGCTGTCCTTTTCTACGTTCGGCGCGGTCAAAAGAATAGTGTCCCTTCGCGATCTAAGTCCCGGCAGGGAACCGAAAAAGGACTTAGATCGAGGAATTACTGTAGCCCACAAGTTCATCCCGGATTCGCGGATATAGAAAGTGCGATCGCGGAAAATGTTTGTAGATCTTCGACGCGCCTCGATCGTGCGATGGCTGGTCGTTTGCCATGCGGATCGATTTACAGGTAATTCCGAGTTACAAGTAATTCCGTGTTACGCGGTCCTCGAGGCAGGAATTTCGCAGTTCGACAGGGTTAATTGATTCCCGGCACGAGGACCACCGATATCGATCCGACAATTAAATCCAAAAGGTTACGCGTCTGGATCGGTTCAAGTGAGCTAACGGCAGCAACATCAGCAATAGCAGCCCACCTATTGTATCGTGAACAGAAAAATCTGATCGCGCTTGTTCGTCCCGCGTGTTTTATTCCGTAACGAGCTCTCGGCCATCTCGTGTATCTGAAAGCAGCGAGGATAATTAGTTGGGTGCATGCCTGTTTACTGTAATTAGGAGCGCCGGCCAATTTGACAAATCTTATTAGCCGTAACAATGTTGTAGCGGAAGATTGATTGTTCTTCGCTGCTTTCTCTCCGGCTCTTCAGCGATGTTCGTCCTGGCTCGCCACTCTTTTTATGTTTTAATTGAATCGCGCGTGTGCTCGCTAAGGAATTGATGCGCTGTCTTCGATGACCAATTAACCGGCTCTTCCGGGTGAAATGTAATTAGCAAAACGTTCTCGAAACGAGCTGCGTACGAAGATTAATTGGGGATCATTGATTTTCATACGGACAAAAGAAACTGCACGACTTTGTTATACCCTGAACGATTCATTCATGTTTCGTTAATTATCTGTCCGATATCAGATCGCTTTTGAATTGTGTCACGCTTAATTTCAGTTCTTACATTTTTTAAAACACGTCTTTTCTCTTTGAATTGTAAACTTTATTGGAAAATCGATTGGTAAATATTTACATTAGGGGCTTCCTCACCGATTTTGATGACGTTGAAATATGTTGTCAAGGTCATCATTCTGAACAACTTTTTCCTATACGTGTTACCGCCGCTCAGCTTTAGTTTCCAAGATATTCGCAAAAAAGTTTCAAGTTCGCGAATCTCCTAATAAATAAAATGGACACTGCCACATTTCTGAAGCTTTGCCAACCACTAAAAATCTTCGTATCATCGCGGCAACAGCGATTGCGCGATTCAATTACCTTTTGACACAGATTTTAATGCTCTGCCGTTTCGCGGCAGTGCCGATGAAAAACTGAAAAGTTCCGGCTGCAGTTCCGGGGCCAAAAATCCGGCAGAAAAAATTCGAAAGCAACACAGCCGGTCGATGGAAGCGGAAAGCTGTTCCTGCATAGTCCCCGTCGACCAGAATGGATATGTAAAAGGCTCTCGCGCCGTTCCCGGAAAATAACTTCCGGCGGGGATCGTGATTCGTTTCGGGGAATCCTCGGAATGGAATTGCGAGAGCGCCGCCGAGAGAGAACGTAGCTCGATTTCACCTTGGAGATGATTTGTATCTCCGCGATCTCTGCTCGGCCGTGGTCTCGGAACAAGCGGGTCCCGGGGTGAGAGCTGGCTCGATAACAGTCGTTCGATCCTTCTCGAACCGTCTTTCCCCGAGTGAAATCGTTTTTAATTGTACCGGATGCTCGCGAGCACACCTGGTCACGCGATCCAGTGCCTTAAATTCATTTCACCTTCTCCCAACCAGAACCGGATCATTTTTGTGCCGATTGTAGGAACCATTTCGATTAGACCACGCTGTGTTCAATGTTCTTTTCGTTCTCTTTCATCACCTTGTCCGTAAAATCAATTTATGAAGTGGATTCCATAGGAGTGCGAGCTAATGAGAAGGCCGACAATCTTGCCAAATCTACTATTGCTTCCGACTCCATCGATGTACCATACGTTCCCTTCTCCGACACATTTTACTTGTTCAAAATAGAGGCATTCCAACGAACTAACGCTACAATTACTCATCAGGGCTCATTTAAGGGCAAAACCTTCTTTGAGCGCTTTTTTGTTTCTAATCGAATCCCCTGGTTTGCCAATAAGAACTTTGAAAGTCTTAAGAGGGAGTTTGTTACTATCGTTAATCTGTCGGGGCTAATCACGACAACTTGGCTGCATCATTGTTCCGTGTGCGCATTATTGATTATACCAAACTGTAAATGTGGCTATGAAATGGAGGACCTAGATCATGTCTTGTGGCAATGCTGCTTATTTGATGTACAATGAACTAGACCAGGCATGTCCAGAAGTAGCTCACTTGGAGGCAAATTCGAGGGAGACGCCTACTTCTCCCGTCCGCGCGTCTCGCTCCCCGTGGCGGTCGTAGTCCTCCGAGCTCCTCAGACCCGTCCCTACCGTGGGTCCGAGAGTCGCCCCAACGGGCCACACGCGGTACATATTGCAATCGGTAGGCCACGGGTCTGGGGAGCTCGGAGGACTAAGGCCGTCACGGGGAGCAAGACGTGCGGACGAGTGAAGTAGGCGTCTCCCCCGAATTTGCCTCCAAGTGAGCTACTTCTGAACATGCCTGAACTAGACTAACTGACGACTTAGGCAAGATGGGGTTCTTCCTGTCCCTCAGGGCCGATATGTGTTTTGTCAGACTCAACGTTAGGGCATGTTTGCGTATTTTTAATTTCTGGAAAGAATGTAACCTGCGTATATAATGATATGCTAAGCAATAATGTCGCTCTAATTGTACTTCGCACATAATGTAAATTTCCTCTAGTTGTATAGACCCCAATCAGGGGCCTGGGTAAGCTTAAATAAAAAACAAAATTTATGAAGTGATTCTTCGTTTAGGTCAGTTACATAGTATTTTTATTTTCAGTTTATTGATTATTTACAAAATTAGATGTTAACACATTATTTACTGGCGATTACCCTATAATTTTTGAAAGCCTATGGTCCAAGGCTAAGGATTTTTTAATGGATCTTTTGTTGGAGTTCATGCAGCTAGGCTTTGGAGTTTCAAGTAATAGAAATAATTTATCTGCAGTTTATGGACATATACTTCAATATACAGGGTGTCCCACATAAATGGGAACACCTAAATATCTGTCTTATCTACAGTCCTATCAGAAAACTTCAGAGGACAAAGTGACACTATTGCACGAGGCAAATAAAAAAAGGGGGTAAAGAAAAAAAATTTTTTTGTCGTGTTTTTTAATGAAATTTCAAGGTCACCGGTTTTTTTAAATGGAATGGTATATATTTTTTTTATGATAGCATGATAGACAATAAAAAACTGAATTTAGTGTATACCATCTTTTTGACCTTGAAATGACCTTGAGCAAGAATAATCGTGTTGGAGCGGATGAAATGTGGAAGTTTAAAATTTGCGTGTTTCAGCAAAGATTACCCGTTGTTTACGTCGGGTTCACCTTATATGATTAAGCTAATTAAAAGAGAAATTAAAGTAGGATGGAATATGGCAAAACGAATTTTTACGAGTAACTCGAAAGTTACTCGTAACTTTGTGTGATATATTCTGTTCGAATATATTCGAGTAATTCGAAAAATTTTGAGCTGAAAATTCATTTTCGAGTAAATCGAAGTTTCAAGAGGGCTCGAATATTCGAGCCGGTTGTTATTTTCAAGTAGCTCGCATTCTTTTCAAGCAGTTCGTCGATTTCAAGTAACTCCGAAAATCCAAACGCTTGACTCGGCTCGAAAGACCGATCATTACTCGACTCGACATTCGAATACTCGAATAAATCGAGTACTCGCACACCCCTACAGTCTACTGTATATTCCGCTAACGTACAATATATTGTCAACGTGTTTTCGATCAAGTTCCGTTGTATCTTACGAATGAAATACTAATTAACGGAATACAACAGCGTTTCCTGAAGGACCGACATTTTCTTTCGAGTAAAAATCACAGTTTGTAGGTGGTTTTTGTCGACGGATTCCAGACGCTTCGCGGGGAGTCTCCACCGGCAAAGTTTGCTCCAGTTTTGCAGCGTCTGGGAGTGAGTCCGTTCCCGTCTTGTTAGCTAGCTGCCGCCTTCGAAGCACGTCGCGTCGTTACGGTTCGAACCTCGGCCGGTTCTAACCACGAGAATTGAACGTTATCCGGCGTCGAACCGGTTCTCTTATCCGCGGCCGTAAGCGATCAACGTTACGAGGCCGATCGCGAGTTCACCGGGAATAACGAGCGCCCGAGTGAGATCTGCTCGGACGTTTCGATCCATTCGAGTCGAGTCCCGCAACTTCCGGGCAATAGATTGTTTCGGGGAGAGTCGGTGAAAATTTCATTGGGCACGTTTGCATCGAAACGCCTGCGATTATCCGCAGGTGCGAGCTCCTCGTGTTACAAAAGGGACTCGCGCAATAGACGGAGTCTATCACAGAGGGGAGCGTTCCTACTTCAGAAATTGGAAAAATCGAATATTGGATGCTCTCGAAAAGCTGAACAACGATAATTGGTTCGTGGAATGCTTTAGAAAATACTCGATCGATTAACTTGCTGTGTTTCTTCGGATACACTTGTTGCTACAACGTTAAAATTAAGTCGAAACTCTTATTCCAATTTTATGGCCGTTGAAATGTCGTCAATGTGCGCACGTTTAAATTTTTATTTCATATTCAATTGTAGCACTGAATATAGCTAGACTTGTATTGTACAAGAAATTCAGTTCCCTTCTTAAATCGTGTATCGCAGGAAAAGAAAGTGTTCCATCACGGGTTTGCTAATTGAACTCGTTAGTGCGGTTACACAGCAGAGCCTGCCTCATATGCCTATGATACTATACAGAAATGATTAGACTGTGGATTTCACGGATTCATAACGTTTCTGACTTTATGAAAATGGTGATAATAAAATCTTGTAAAAATACCGAACGGATGTTTACCTTCTTTAGAATTTGATACAACCTTTGATACATGAAACGAATCGTGTCTAAGCAGTGGTAACTCGGTCACAAGAAACTTTCATTTATTTTTGTTTGCCTTATATTACATTGCAGGTGGCAGCTATTTGTGTATTCTCTTTTCCCGTATACATGTATATTGTAGTATGATCTGGTATATTCGAGTATATTCTAGTATATTCTGGTTATGTCTGGTATATTCTAGTAAATTCTGGTATATTCTGGTATATTCTGGTACATTCTAGTAAATTCTGGTATATTCTAGTATATTCTAGCATATTCTAGTTTATTCAAGTATGTTCTAGTATATTCTAGTATATTCTAGTAGATTGTAGTATATTATGGTATATTCTAGTATGTTCTGTTATATTCGGAAAAATATTGTAGTATATTCTGGTATATTCTCATATATTCCACTATATTCTAGTATAATCAAGTATGGTCTAGTATATTCCAGTATACTCTGGTATACTCTAGTATATTCTAATATATTCCAGTATATTCTAGTATATTCTAGTACATTCTAGTATAATCAAGTATATTCTAGTAAATTCTGGTATATTCTGGTATATTCTAGTAAATTCTGGTACATTCTGGTACATTCTGGTATATTCTAGTATATTCAAGTATATCCAAGTATATTCTAGTACATTTTAGTATATTCTAGTATGTTCAAGTACATTCAAGTACATTCAAGTATATTCCAGTATATTCAAATATGTTCTAGTATTTTCAAGTATATTCTGTTATATAGACACAGCATGCATCATTGCATGACATAGCTGTCATTAATATCTGATAGTTTGCATGTTTTCTTGTATTTTAAAAATGTGCACACAATATAAATGCATAATGATCCGCAGTCTAGTTACAAGTCAATTGTACAGCAGACGTAATTTTAATTTCCATTTCTCTTTCGCCTAAAAATTAGTATACATCCTTAAATCGTAAATGAACACTTGTGTACACAAATCTGCGATAGTTTGAAAATTTGTTGCGTTGAAAAATGTCCAAGGTTAGTCTCGAACACTGTGTTGCGAACACGAGTACATGCTTAAACGTCTCGTTCAGCGGCGAGTTACGCGACGAGAGAGCCCGACCGCAAAGGGGTACGAGACGCCTCCCATAAGATGCTCGTTTTCCTCATTATCATACAACTGCATTCCGGTTATTGTGTTGCCGTAATTACGGTCAGTTGCTCCGGGCCGGAGCGCGTAAATGATTGCGCAATTACGAGCCGGGAACGCCGGTTTTACGGATCCCTTTCTTCGCGCGTGCGAGTGCGAAGCGCGAGAGCGAGAGCGCACTCGGTGAATTGCGATCTCCCGAACGGGGCGGACAATTAAAAGTAACGAGACGCGTGCGAGAATATGAATGCAGGCGAAATACCCGGACCGGGGAGGGTTGTTTCAGTAGTATGATGGGTCCGTTCCGATGATTGCTCCTGGCATCGACGCGGTAATATTGATCGTTCGGCGAAAATGTGCATGCGGCCTGTGATTGAATGGAGGGAGTGTGGTGTGCGCGGATTTTCGAATGCCGGGAACCTGCGGAGATTGTTTTTAGTCGTCTGCATCAGACGAGTGATTATTCATTTGAACAAAAGAATAGTGTGGCTTTGGGATCATTTTCCCTATAGACGCGGCCCGTTGAAGCGTGCGCTGTACGCTCGTTGATGTCTCCGGAAAATTCGTTTGAAGGGAACTGATTTTTATCAGTGGCGTTCGAAAGGGACGAAAGTTTTCACAAATATTGCCAACTGAACGAAGCTGTTAATTCGTAAAATGTGTTATTTTTATTGGGTAGTTAAAAAATAATTTTGTAAAAGTTTTAGTATTCACGTTGTAGAGTTAAATATTTTTACCAATTTATTAATAGCAGTCGACGGTTTGATGTATAATAAAATTCAAAGAATCTTTCAATTTTTAAGAAATGTTTTATGGGGATTCTTTAGTATCATCTTTATGTTAAGTTACGTCTAAGCAGTATTCCTTAATTATCTCGCGTTTATATTCGGATAAGTATTAAAACCTTCGTTTATTAGGTGGAACGTTCAGCAGGAAGTAGTTTATTTATAACGCTACGTCCATATCGCGCAGATTGCCGTTAGGAAGGAAATAACTTGAGATTAGTTTTTGTCAGCGTCCAAGCAAGAGAAGTAAGAGCAAGTGGCGTTGTAAACTACTAAAGTTGTAAAATACACAAAGTGCTATAGTACTCATGAATAATTGATCTCGTAGAATTAAATTCTTCTGAAAACGTGTCTGATCATTGCTTAGAAAATCGTTCGGCTATCAATGGCATGATCTTTGCTCTATATTACTTTTTGCTACCTGTATGTCAACTCTTTAATTCAGCAAATGAGACAGACACTGATCAAGGCTTTTCCTTTGGAGCAAAGAATCCCCAATTTTGATTTAAACGTGGTCAACACTAAACCTACCAAGCACAAAACATATCAAAGTAAACCGCTTTACAGAAGATAGAAGATTGAATTTATTTAAACTTTGTACCACTTCCATTACAATATGTGCTTAAATAATGAAGTCAATCTAGTCATTTCCTATGAAAGCGTTTCTATAATTTCAATAAATGTGAAATAGAAAACCGGTCATTTGACCCGAGATAGGTTTAGTGTTAAACTGACACAGAAGCATTTGAAATAATTAGAGAATCGAATCTGCCATGTGTTGACTTCTGCAAGCTCTTTTAGTAAAAAATGTGCAATCCGTAGGTAGATAATGTATACTCGTTGTGCGGAGCGAAAATAATGCCTTTAGTGTCTATATATACAAGTGGTCTTAACTCGGTTTTCGATCTCGACTTGACTCTTCGCCGTTTTTATCCTAAGACGAATCGCAACTAAGTGTCGTGTCTATCATTTTCGACTCCGCGTTTGCCATGGTAAAATTCCCGAACAACCATGATTGGTTCACCCACACGTTGGATCCTTCCAATCAGAGCCGTTCGTTTTTCCGTCTTACCGCCTATTCCTTACGCCAGGCATGTCCAGAAGTAGCTCACTTGGAGGCAAATTCGAGGGAGACGCCTACTTCTCCCTCCCGCGCGTCTCGCACCCCGTGGCGGTCGTAGTCCTCCGAGCTCCTCAGAGCCGTGCCTACCGCTTGCGGTATGTACTGCGTTGGGGCGACTCTGGGGCCCTCGGTAGGCACGGGTCTGAGAAACTCGGAGAACTACGGCCGCCACGGGGAGCAAGACGCGCGAGCGGTAGAAGTAGGCGTCTCCCTCAAATTTGCCTCCAAGTGAGCTACTTCTGGACATGCCTGCCTTACGCCCTTGGCGTGCTTGTTTTCGGAACGGCGCACAGTGGTCCCAAATCCCGAAATCATGGCCAAAACCTCTAAACGTACTTTAATGCACTCAAAAATTCGTACTTCTGGGTTTTTGGGGTCGCTGATTACGAATATGAAGTTGAAATTCCAAAAAACAAAATGGCGGATCCAATATGGTGGACATGTACATTAAAAAATGGTTATGCCTGCTTGGAAAATGATCTTTTTGGGATCTTTGGGGTCGCTGATTACAAATATGAAGTTGAAATTCCAAAAAACAAAATGGCGGATCCAATATGGTGGACATGTACATTAAAAAATGGTTATGTCTGCTGGGAAAATGATCTTCTTGGGGTCTTTGTGGTCGCTGATTGCGAATATGAAGTTTAAATTCCAAAAAACAAAATGGCCGATTAAAATTTAGACAACAATTCGCATTAAATGTGTTTTGAGTGGTTGATAGGTAAAAATGTATAAATGACAAGCAAAATTGCACTTTCTATATCAAGAATTAGTATAATTGTACAATAAATTATGTACATAAGATTTAATCATCCGAATCGCAGCAGATATCTGTTCAATTTACAATGATTATAAAGAAATGCTAGCTAACAATTGTAAAATCGCATTTTTAAAATCCATAGGAAAGAAACAAAGTTTACCCTCGTATGAGCAGAGTGGCGCCTAGTGGCAGTGCGTTTATATAAATTTTGAAAGATAAATGTATTAGCAACACGTCAGAAAAGGAATTTTGGTGGTACTCCGTGGAACTTTTAACTTATGTCTACGTTTCTACAATACGCGCATCAAGTTTTACCTTGTACGTTCTCCAAAGAATATTTCCATCGTGTAACGTAATGACTAACAATTTTGGAGATACAAAAACGGATAAACATTCTACTTACTTCCAGGAACAGCATCCATTTTGTAGAATTGAAGTTGATGCACTATTTTGAAAGTTATGCAGTTTAGAAGGGGGCGTTCTATTTCCTACTAATGCGCGTGACAAATGCTCATCAAACGAAGGCGAACTTTGAACTGACTACTGAACCGCACCATAAAGTTTTTACCTTTTTCCCTGGTGGCATTCAGTGGTCATATCGTCACTTTACCAAACCTTACAATTACAAACTCCTAGGAGGTAGTTTATTTTTGAGGTTTTGGCCGTGTTTTCGGGATTTGGTACCACTGTGCGGCGAGGTGATCGGAGGGGATGAATTTGTCGTGGGACTTTCTTTCAGGCCACCCGCGCCGGACCCACGCGGCAACAGGCCGATGAGTTCGCCACAAGTGCCCTTCTGTTAATCCCTTAATTTACGACGGTCTCTGTTTGCTATTGAGGACTTTTGGAAAGAACTTTTACTAGACATGCAATATCGAAACCTGGAAATTGTCAACTCAAAAATAGCTTCGTCGAACGAGAGTCGTAAATTACATTGGCCGTTTGCACGAAAGAAAAAACATCTTTTCGTGCCTACGACCGGACGCTGCAAATCGATTCTGAACGATAAAACATGATTCTGGAGTAAGAAATTTCTAACGTGTTTCCAAAAGTATATTAAAGCAAATATTTCTTTATTATTTGATGCCGTGAAATGGGACAGTGCAGCGCCAATGAAAACCCACGAATGCAAAACGCGCCGAGCGTAACGGGATTTACGAGTCTGCGAAATTAGAAGGAACGAATTGCGGTGTTGCGGGACGTAACAGATCCCTCGCGATTCCCCGTTCCGTAAATAGCGTGTATCTCGGCTCTCGGTGAAATCTCTGTCCATTCATCATCGGGGCTCTCGGGCCGGGTATCGATAATGTCAGCCGATCCATCCGCTCGTTTCCGGTTACGTCATGGAGGTGGAATCACGGGAAGATGCCGGGCGTCCCGCGTCTCGGTAAAGAGCGGTTTGACTAGGAGGCCTTAATTAGCGTTCCCGACAGGTACCTAACTGTAGATTTAAAGGCGGACCCCGTTGATCCCAGTCCTGGGTAATGAACTCGGTTGCGAGGCAAGCAGGCGAGACGAGGCGAGACGAGGCGAGACGAGGCGAGTAGACGATGAGCGAAAGGGAGAAGAAACCGAGAGAGGGATGATCGTTTGGTGGGGGCAACGGAGAAAGCAGAAGCGTGGGCGGGACAAGGGCGGGAAGAGGAACTTGCCGGAAGCGGATCTTGCGATAGGGTTAACGGTATTAAGTCGTCGCTCACTGTCGCCGCATGACCCGCTTAATAGCTGGGCCACACGTCGAACGACTCATTTCGGCGACCCGCTCGACCCGAACCCATCCCGTTCCGTCGAGTACTACGGAGCCGCTTCTCTCGTTCGGGTCTTCCACGTTATTGGGTCAAGGCCAAGGTCATCTCACCCACGACGATGTCCGATGCTTGTCCCGACCACTGCGGCCGCTGGCGTCAATCCGCCGTTCGCTTTTTGTTCAAACTTCCACCGACGCGCACCTGTGCGAATTGGTTCGCTTCGAACGATTTCGTCTCGCGTTTTCGAACGCATTTCGCTTTGGTACTGCCACTTTTTACGATAAAGCCAATGCGAATATTTTGAAGGGTCGTAGATAGTTGCAATTGTTTTCTACTATTTTTCAAATTGTTCTGGTAGTAGCTGGAACCATTTGTTAGACGATATGGTTGATTTTTGACATACACAATAAAGAAACGTGGTGTTTTAAACGTGCAGATATTGAAACGTTGTTTCTTGTATTTAAAAAGCTACATTCGTTGAGTGTAATCGATGCAATAACTTTTCTAAATATGTCACAAATCTTTCATGTAGTATTTATAGTGTTTGTTGCTCCATGAAAATGGCAAGTAATCTGATCACTGCTCATAATTATACAGAAGTGGTACTGGTCAATGATCATTGTCGATATTTTGTTAATCAATAAGATTGAATTCTCGCATCGGTTCATTTTTATTCTGAACTAACTTTTGCTCGCGGCTTCGCTCGCAAAGGAAACCGTTTAATGCCCTCGGAAATTGATATTGTTTCGCCATTAAACCTTTTAACCCCCCATTCATCCTTATAAAATTTTAATTTTATGTCATGTCGTCATCTTAGATTTCAAAATTGATGCCATTTTCGTAAATAACGTGCCATGTTTGATTAATTATATTAACACTAGAACTACCGGACCAGTCAAAATGACTGGTTTCTAATTGAGGTTCATGTTCTTTTTAATTTTTTCAAGCAATGTAATTTAAAGATTTAAAGTTATGTACTTAATGCGTTCTGTTCTACTGTACCTACACTACTAATATATGACTGTAAGATGTATATCAAACATTACGTTAATCCTAATGTATAGCTTTGTAACCCCCCATGGGGAGTCCCACTTCAGCTTTAAATAAAAAAAAAAGAAAAAAAATCAACACGCTGCCTAGAAAAGGATCTTGTAATCAGTCGTCTAATCCAGAAAACAGTCCATTAACCTCCCGCGTTTGGCGCATGAAGCAAAGCAAGCGATTATCGTATCGGTTTAAGCTAGACTGCTTCCGATCTCTCATTTTTCATTTTCTTGCAACTTATGAGCGTTCCAAGATTGTTGATACGTAAAACTTTCGAGTTTGAATATCCGGGCGGCGCGGCGGCAGATTGCCCGAGACGATCCTTAATTTAGATAAACAGCGTGGTTATAATTCGTTTTGCTGAAAAGACGCGGGTACCCGGCAAAAAGTATCACGGTGGTTTCTTTGCGCACTGAAGCTTGTTCTGCGCGCAGCGGCGAAGGCTAATCCTGGCATCGCGATAAACCGCGGCGAACAATAATGCCTTCGATCGTTGCTCCTCGTTCGTGTTCCTCGCAGCTTGTTCTATCTATTAGCCCTGGGATCTTTTTAACCAGGAAACAATGGCAAGATGCGAGAACAGAGAAGAACAAAAAACACTGAAAGGCATAATTGTAGCAGCAAAGGAAACTACGAGGGGACAATGGTGAGGTATCAGGCGCTCGCGCCACGCGAAGAAAGACAATCGAGGCAATTGGAAAGTCCTATACAAACGGGGTCTTCTCGCAGAGTGTCCCGAACGAGACACGACCGGATTGTAAATACAATTTATAATTGAATAGCCGTAAGTCCCGGGAGGGAAAACTGGAACGCCTCGACAGAAATCCCGAACGCGCGAAAAAGAATGTCTTGTTCCTGGGCTCCGTCGACCCTCCGGAATGTTCGGCAACCGAAAACGAACAAATGGAATAGAATCCGACGATTATATCGAGTGTATACCCGTTCCTTCTCCAGTCCTCTTTCGCTGCTGCCGAGGCCGTAATAAATCCTGCACGAAGTTCCGCGTGTACTAACCGCTTAAATTTATGTTCAGCCGAACCGGGTCGATGTGTAATTATTAATCCCAGAAAGCATGAAGTTTCTGGTGCTTCTACGATCCTGTAATATAGACTCCCCGAGATATTGGATTAGCGCCCCACATTCTGTTCCTTCTTCTCGCGGCACCACGCACGCTAATATATTCTTCATCGATCCGGTTAACGTCCGATACCTCCAGACTGTAGATAATTATGGTTTCAGTGGCACAGCACGACGTCCGCGGGTGTGCAATCGCGATTTTGCGATCATTTCGACGCGATATGCACGGATCGACCGTTTTGGTAGAGTAATCTACTGGGGTACTGTGCCAAACCAAATTCGAAGATCTGTTTCAGTGTAATTGGCGATATTCCGTTCCATTGAATTTAGATTTGATGATTTTTAAACATTTTAGTTATTTTATTTGATTTATTCGCAATTTGGCTTGTTCGAGATTCACAAATTGCAAATACGATTGTACAAAGACATTTGATCCCTTTAAGGACGGGATTCTAATGAGTAGACTGCGGATCTTTATGTATTAGGTCGTCCCATAAGTTCGTGCCGTTTACTGTTTTACTATTTATATTAATATTTGAAAAATACTTTCAAAGTCAACGAAAAAATATAACCACCTTCTTTACAACCTCTTCCCACTTTTTTGGTAAAGATATTATATCGTCACTAAAAAATTTCTGTCGTTTTTCATTAAAATACTTTTCAATCCGCGGAACGAACTTATGGGACAAACTAATAGATTCCCATTTTTGTAGGGCTTTTTATAAAAATTTGACAAAGGAGAAATATATTTTGCTGACTGGAAAGTGTTTTTTGGTAATAGTAAGAGAAAAGTAGTATTTACTTTCTTAATATGCATTGCTTCTTGCACTTTGCACATTTGCAGATGCTAGAAATGCATAAAGATCCGCAGTTTACTAATTAGAACATTTATTAGGTTCTTATCAGGTTGCTTTAGTGTAACTACAATAATTTGGTATACAACGAAAGATGGATATCAGTCGTGCAAGCCCTGCCCACTTATGTTTTAGACCAATAATATACAGGGTGAGTCACCTAACGTTTGCACCTCAAATATCTTTGTTGTTTCTAAAGATACGTAAAATATGGTAAGGACAAAGTTGAATGGTACAATGGGGCTGGCACGATGCCAAAAAAAATTTTCGTTTTTATGTCGTTTTGTTAGAGATATCAAAGTCACCTTGACTTTTTTAAATGGAACCACCCTTTCTTAAACACCTACAATGATAGGCCCTTCCATTACGAATTCAGTGACTATAATTACTCAAGGTCATTCAAGATCGCGGACGGAGATAACGTATAAGATTTAACATCGATACATGCCTGTAAACGGGCTTTGAAGGAATGTTGAATTCTGTCCGTTACCTTGAATGACCTTGAGTAATTATAGTCACTGAATTCGTAATGAAAGGGACTATCATTGTGGGGTGAGGCACTAACTATTGCCACCTCAAATATCTTTGTTGTTTTTAAAGATACGTCAAATGTCTGAAGGACAAAGTTGAATGGTTCAGTGGGGCTCACACGATACCAAGAAAATTTTTGTTTTTATGTCATTTTTTTTAGAGATTGTCAAGGTCACCTTCATTTTTAAGTAGAACCACCCTTTTTTAAACACGTACAATGATAGTCCCTTTCATTACGAATTCAGTAACTATAATTATTCAAGGTCATTCAAGGTCACGGACAGAGTTCAAGATTCCTCCAAAGCCCGTTTACAAGCATGTATCGATGTTAAATCTCATACGTTATCTCTGTCCGCGACGTTGAACGACTTTGAGTAATTATAGTCACTGAATTCGTAATGAAAGGGGCTATCATTGTAGGTATTTAAAAAAGGGTGGTTGCATTTAAAAAAGTCAAGGTGACCTTGATAATTCTAAAAATATGACATAAAAACAAAAGTTTTGTTTTGACACCGTGTCAGCCTCATTGTAGCATTCAACTTTGTCCTTACCATATTTGTAGGGAGTGTAGGGTGATACTGTACCGAGTTACTGTACCGAATTCCGCCTCTTACTGCGACGATAGTAACGGTAACGACGCGACGATCTGTTAAACAATGTTATTGATTACGGGTTTCAGAATAGATAGAAATACGACGTGAATGATCGAGACGTAAATTGTAAATCTCAGACGGAGATTGAGACGTAAATAGTTTAATTGATTGTATTAGTTGTGATTTGTTGTGTTAAATTATATACATTTTCATATTTACCGTCTTTGATCCTACCTATTTTACGTATCTTTAGAAACAACAAAGACATTTGAGGTGCAAACGTTAGGTGTCTCACCCTGTATATGTTGCGTCAATAAGCGACACCAGTCTCCCAGAGGAAAACTATATTGCCGTTTATTGATGACGCCAGTCGTTAAAGGGTTAATCATAGGGGTGGTTTATTTAAAGGTGCAACTGAGAAACAATTTGAAAAGTGTGGCAATAAAGGTTGGTGTACTTTGGCTTAGGTTCTAACCTTTACAGGGTGGTAAATGTAATGTGACTGCAGCCAGAAGTGAACAGTCCGTTGTTTGATAATGTTTTCTCCTCTGATTGTCTTTGACGTTGCTTCACAATAAAATAAAGCATCAATCTGATTGACCTTAACGAACAACTACTCCGCTAACAATTCTATAAGGTCCAAAAATAAAAGCAAAAATTAATTATTCAAATCCGGATAAAGAATTGTCTATCTCACACACACACACACACACACACACACTCGACGTGTCACGCGGGCCGCCAATGAATGATAATTACCTGCCAATGTTACCTCGGCTAAGCGCGTCCCATTATACGCCGAAAAATGGAAGTTAATTATTCCAGAACCATTTGCTGGGCCAATAAAACGGGAGATATGCCATTCGAAAGTGGGACGAACTATAAAATCTCCATCGTTCGAATAACGATGAGCGGCACCAACTGGAGCAACTAAAACTTCGTCGTTCGCAAGACCTTCAGGACGTCGTGAAGTCCCGGTTCCTCGGGAGAAGTCCCTAAAATTGGCGACTCGGTCGGACAAGCGAATCGGGTTCGTTCCAGCGGAACGTAAATACGCGAGAAAGCTGTTCCAGCGGATCGAAATCGATGCGGGGGATCATTTCCCGCCGTGTGGATCTTATTCAACCGAGTTCCTCGGCCAAGGGGGACTATACCCAGCGAAAGAGAGAGGAAGAAAAAGAGGGGTTGAGAGCGAGAGAGGAAGAGAAGGGGGTAGGGGCTATCTATCCAGGACAGTTAACCCTCCGTCGAGGATCCTGAAAACTTTTCTACCGGAGGGCAATCTTGGTAGAGACCGAAAGTCGATCGGGTTCCCGACTTTTCGAGAGTTCCGTCGCGGCGTTCGCGTCCATTGAATTAGGAACGGCGGAGGGTTCGACGGGCCTTCCTCGTGGGAGGGTTTAGGGGGTCGGGAATCCGGGCGTGGGATTCAAAGTTACTTCGACCGGCATGCAGGCACGTAAGGTAATAACGGAGCGTCGGCGGCAGCAGTTTTGCCACGGTATTGTGGTGACGGGTAAGGTTGGCGGTGGTATCGGTGCCAGGGCTTTGGTTGTTGGCTATGGTGGTGATAGTGGTGTGACGGCGAAGAGTGTTCTCCGCAAAGGAGGTCTCTACGGCTAACCCACCCCTTCACCACCCGTTTCTATTCTCGGTTCCACGCGCTGAAACGCCGTGATATTGTAGCTCGTCGCGTCCTCCCGTCATTTTCTTCCTCTTTACACCCTTCGATCTTCCCCCTTTTCTCTTTCAACGTGTGCCGCCGCACCCGTCCCCGCCGACACGGGACCGCGGCTCCTCTCGAAACCGCCGGCACGCTTCTCTCTCGGTTCCTCTTTTCGTTTTCTCCCCGCTCTAGCGCGCGAGCACTTTGTCTGCGTCTGTCGGATTATTGCGGTCACGGAAACACGAGGGTAGGAAGCACCCTTCTGTCTTCGAGCGTCCACCCTTCTTTCCGCCCTCCCTGTTCTTTCCGCCTATACCCGACGTACCCGTCCGCTGACATCCGCTTCGGCATCGGGCACCAGCGACACCCGTTCGGCTGTCGATACTCCTCCGGTGTCGCTATCCAATTATTTTCTCTTTTTCGAACACGTCACACCGATCCCATGTCCTTCGACCGGCCGGCCGTTGCGAACGTTTCTCTACAATCTTTGTTTCCTTTTGTTTCAGGTGAGTGCCCCCTCGACGACCATTTTCTGCCACGGCTGTCTCTGGACGATGGTCACTATTCTTGCCAGGTTGTCTCGGTTAATTGACCATTGACTGGTATGTTGGAATCACTCATAACCAGAGGGCCTAGTAACAGATAAAGAGAAGTAGATTAGATTATTTTAGAATTAGAAATTGTTTAATCCTGTGATAGTTTGAATAAGTTGAAAGTAGCGTGTCGATACTCATCAAATCTTTTTTTACATTGCATCTGTTCATTCTTTTCATAAATGCATCAAATTCGCATTCTATTGATTACACAAAAGTAAAATTTTATTTCGTCTGAAAAGAAAGGTGTAACATTCACCTTTTTGTTAGACTTTATTTAAAATCTTCGTGACGAGTCTGACTCGTTAAAATACGACAAGGGGTTAATACTCGTTATTACACACGTTTCCTAGCATTTCAAAAATATCTGAAAAGAAAGGAGTAACATTCATCTTTGTTGCATTTCAAAAATATCTGAGTATTATAAATGCATAAAGATAATGCATAACGAGTTGAAGACGTTTTCGAGTTGAACGGCCTGGTTTCAATCGGCAAGCATCAGAATGCTAATGAAATTAAAGTGCTCCGTGTTTTCTACGTCTGTCCCAGATAACAGATAGGATCGACTTTCCCAAAGATCAGGTTAGTCTCGCGATTAAGATACTCTCGCGAACGCCGCGAGAAAGCGATGGGAACGCGAACGAAAGTCACCGGTTGTCTGCTATTACGTCAGGCGCGCAGCATTCGTAAGTGACGCACGCGAGGGCCGGTAACATAGAGATGTTTCGTGGCACATAGTATTATTTCGCACGCACACGTTACACGCCCCCGCGTCACGGGATTAACAGAGATCCCTGACGAGCTAGGTTTACGCCCCTGTCCGCTTTCGCCTCGCTTTCTCCTCGCCGCTCATCTCTTCCCGCGGATCTCTTGTCCATGGGGTCGTTTGTCTTCTCCCCTTTGTACCGGATCGTGTCAAATGAAATCTGACAGGCTCGATGCGACGAATCGTTCCGAGCCTTTTTCGCTTGACAGTGACGTACGATTCGAGCATTTTTACTCGGAGATTACATCATCTTCGCGTACCTTTTGTCTTTTTGCGTCGTCCTGTGCATCGTTATTACCAAGGGAAATGTCCTTTCGAAACTATAAAATTACTTCAACCAATGATAGTTTCATAATGCGTTTGTTTCCGATGAAATTTTAATTGTTATTAGTGAATACATTACCTTAACCCAGGCATGTCCAGAAGTAGCTCACTTGGAGGCAAATTCGGCGGAGACGCCTACTTCACCCGCCCGCGCGTCTCGCTCCCCGTGGCGGCCGTAGTCCTCCGAGCTCCTCAGACCCGTGCCTACCGTGAGTCCGAGAGTCGCATTATAAATTTTTATAATCTATAAAAATGTGTTCCTATATTAATTATGTAAATACGTGTACATTGTCTAAACAATTGTATTAACAATAAATTATTGAAATCATTCAAATAATGAATATAGAAACAAATTATGAAAATTTATTTCTTTTATCCGTTAACTGGAAACGAATCGAAGGTTCGAAGTTTCGAAGGTTCGAAGGTTCGAAGGTGCGAAGGTCACCTTCGAAGTTCCCTTCGTTCCTTCGAATCCTTCGAAGCTTCAAAGAGTCGAAGCATCGGAAAAGTAACAGCCCTAGTTAAGAGGTTTCCAACGACCCTAGAAGAGCCCGAATGAAAGGTGCCCGCATGTTCCCGCGAGAGACACCTGTACCTCGTTGCAAACGTCCGCGGTTACACTTCGATTCTGTAGAACGTGCTCCCATTTTTACGACTGATCGTCAACGGCTTTCGATTTCGGATAACCATTAGACCGCGTCCACAGTCTGGTTCTTTCGTCGAGAGTGTCCTTCGAACGGGATAGATCTCGCCCGCGAGCGCTCAATTTTTTCCCCTTTATTCCCTGTGACGTCCCGATAGGCGGAGAACAAACGAAAACTCGTGGTACGTGAGCGGAATACATTCGGTGGTTCGTGTCGAAAATCACGTTTAGCCCGAGATATCGTCCCGTTCGACGGATATATCGTGTTCCCCTCCTGCGAACCGTGTACGTGTGTATTCTCATTCATTGGCTGTCTCTACGTTCCGCGATCGTCCTTCGTGGACGATAAGGATCGCGAGGTCTCGACCGCGGATACACGAGAAACCAGCAGGACTGCTAGGATGACGACCGTTAAGGACGAGGACATTGAACCTCGCCGCGGCGCGAGGAGCAACGAGGAGCAGCGAGGAGCTCCCCCTTTCGTGCCCGGCCGAGGTTCTCATTCTTTTCTCTCTCCTAGACCGTGAAACGATTGCTCAATCTTCCCGCCGAACACTCTGAAAACACTATGGCCGCCGATCCTCTCCGATCGCGCTGGTCCTTCGATCCTTGGCACTAGAAGCTACTAAACCCGTTAACATTAAACCCACCAGTCAAAATGACCGACACCACATTTTTTATTTTAAGATTATCGAAATTATAAAGATACTTCCATAAGAAATGATTGAATAAATATATTTAGTAGAGCACCTTAGAGCATCTTATGATTTTTATAAAGCAATGTGGACCAGTTATTTGTAAGGCTCGATAGGTTTAGTGATGAAACGAATTTCAGAAATTTCTTCTTTCACAGTCCGTGAAATTATACAAATATTTTCTTGTGAAATATTTTAGTATATTTAATGTTATAGTATATTATATGTTATAAAATCCGAATCAATTCAATTCTGTTATTATTATAAAGGAATATACCTCGGTCTCGTTTAGAGCTCGGTAGTTTCAGTGTTAATTGGTCTTGGGTTGTGTGAGACCTCTCAATATTATTTAAATTGATAATTTGGTGATGCTTGTTGGGAACTACATTTTAATTAACTCATTAAGGAAACCACTTCATCACTTAACAATGCCGTGCGAACTTTGTGTGCCGATTTAATATACTTCTTTCCGTACTGAAAGGAGTTAATAAAACTGGTTGTGTTTAAGATAGACAATCAGTTCCCTCTTTAATCATTTTAAGGTGCTGAAAATAATGCAAAGATTTGTGTAAACTATTTGGATATCTTTACTGTGTTGCACTGAAATTCGAGAAGAAATGTTGTATTGCTTAACCTTTTTGCTACGCAAAACTTTTATACGTACCGCTCGAACCACACGGCAGGAATTTAATCGCGACCTACAATGAGAACTCTTTTCAATGTAAAATGAACGTCTATAGGCGCCTATAAGTTAAGCGTCTATAGCCGTCCACAGTACCACGAAACCAAATTTTAAAAGCGCTATTAGGCGCCGACACTAGCCAAAGGGTTAACTACTAATTCGGAAAAATGAAAAAAATTTGACCAAGGGCAATCCCAGTCTATGGTTACCGTCCACCCTGGCAAGAGCAAAGGGCAGATAAATAAATGTGGTGACAAAATAGTTGACGTCACTGTGGCTTCAGCGGTTGATGACCGCTGAAATTCATATGACACCACTGCGGCGTCAACGGTGGTTCTAGTGTTGATTATAATGTCACGATTGTGTCATGCACAAACACGAATTCTACACTTTTTCAAGTGTAACAAATAAATTCGTAAATCAATGTATTCAGTGTCAATTGTTTCCCGAATGAATAGGGTCGAATTACTAGACTACCGTTACCGGAAGTTACCATTTGCGTTTGTCTTTACAAGTTCAATATGAAGTCCCCCGTACCTTTCTAAATTATTACTAACAGTCTTCAAGATCATTGAACTCCAGGTGACGAATTACCACAAGTACAGTTACAAGTTCGTCAAGTAAATCGGGCGAAATCAAAACTGTAGGACGTTGTTTATTCAAAGTTCATTGAAACGGCCAAAAAAAATCGCGGATCAAATTTTACGAGATCGTTGTAAGGAGCAGAACTGAATCTCCATATCCAGGCCGTACCAACTCGTAAAAACATATTTCAAACTTCGTTGGACCGCTTGAATTCATAATACTTTCGAGACCGACTAAGAAGTCACTTCTTTCATAGTCCCTCCACTAATAAAATTATATCAACGTATTATAGTGACCAAGAGAGAGGAATTTCCACTAAGTGATAAGTCCTTTCATCCTTTACTAAATTTACTAAGTTGAAAATGATTGGTGTTCCTAAATTCTTTTTACAACGATTTAAAATACTGCAGCTTGTATAGATATAATAAAATAGTATCTTGTGCATACATCGAATAAAATAGTATCTTGTGCATACATCGAATAAGATAGTATCTTGTGCATACATCGAATAAAATAGTATCTTGTGCATATATCGAATGAAATAGTATCTTGTGCATACATCGAATAAAATAGTATCTTCTGCATACATCGAATAAAATAGTATCTTGTGCATATATCGAATGAAATAGTATCTTGTGCATACATCGAATAAAATAGTATTTTCTGTACAGTTAAAATAAAATAGTATATTCTGTATAGTTCAAACAAAACTGTATCTTCTGTATAGTTGGAATAAAATAGTATTGTCTGTATTGTTCGAATAAAACAGTATTTTCTGTATAGTTCAAATAAAACGCCATGTTAAGCACATTCTGCAGCGGACAAAGTATTTTGCTCTCACAGTGATACGCACCATGTAAAATAAAACAAACTACTACTTCACATAATGTTTTGCTATTTTTCGCGGTGGAGTCGATCGTGCTAGCGTCGAATTTCACGTTTTATATTCCATTCAGTGAGCCGAATAGGTCATAGGAAACGCGAATCCAATGATCAGCTTGTGTTTCATTGACAGAAAAGTTTTAGTACTTTTTCTAGAATCATTGATAAAATTGTCCACAGTTGTATCAATTTTATTAAAGAGTGATATGGATATTCCCCGCTTTGTACTTACCAAAGTCACGAATGAAAATGATTATTTTACGACTAATGATCTTTTAAATCACCCATTCAAGCTTCGATATTTAAGATTTTCAATTCTCTTATTTCGAGGCCACGAAACAATTCAATATTCATCAAGGAGTTGGAATCCGAACGAATTCCTTAATATTTCCTAAAAAAATGCGAAATGATAAACTCGTTAAATGAGCCCGATACCTGGTAGCCAGCGCAAGAGTTAATAAAATTGAAAAACATAGTTCACGACCGCATAAATTGATTCACTACTTTAACTTGTACCCATTTTGGTTAATACTGCATAAAATACGTAGTCTACTCAAATGGTGTACCGAATTACACGATGCTTTCCGCGTCGGCCATTCTCTCCTTACAGAGATCGGTGGACGATCTTGGCCCGTTTCGCCGGTAACACGATACGAATTACGGCGTGCGTCGTGCCGGGGTATAAAACAGAAGAAAAAGAAGCTGCCAGGGTAGAGAGGTGAGAGAAGGTGTGCAGGGTGTGAACGAAGCGAGAAGCTCTGCCCTCGAGGCGTGCGTATCGTGTTCGAGCGCACGCATATCCCCGTCCGTGTTTCGTTATTGTGTCGCGTGAACCCCTCGTGACTGTATCGTCCGATGGGGTTTCAAACGCCCCACGTACCAATCGAGCTCCCCCCTTTCTCTTTCTCTCTCTCCCATTCTCCTCTACCCGTTTATCTCTCTTTCTCCGTGCCTGTTACACGCCGAGAGTCGTTTCTTGGTCTTCTTCTCGACACGTCCGCAAACTTGTCCCGGCGTCGATCGATGCGCGACAGGTCTCTGTCACGTGCTCGAACATGTAATGCTCGTCCACGTCGGTTGTCGAATGAATTTACGGCGGACGCCGTTACCCTTCACTCTCCCGTATATGGCCAACCGCATACCGTGGATAGATCGATTAAACGATTTCTCGGTAAGTTTTCCGAGCGACGCGGCCGCGGCTTGGCGGGAAGAAGAACCAATCGGACCGGTCTTAATTGCTGCACCGGGATTAGACATTGTTACTCTGTTCCGCGATTCTGACTTATTTATTGGAAAGTGTTCCGGGCGGCGACAAATTGCTTTTCTTAGCCTCGTGTTCGAAAGACACAGCGCCGATTAACTGGTCCCGATCGTTTATTATTGGGAAACCGGAAAAGACCGTATAAGCTTCCGGAACAAACGCGCACTGTTTTGAGGTTTATGAAAAATTTGAAATTCGAGTTTGACAAATCTCGCGAGATTTTGTTGGTGATTCGTATGGTGTGTTCTTTTTCTACAGTGTGTTCCAAGAATATTGAAAATCCTTTAAATGGGCGGTTTTTGAGGTTATTTGAAGTAACTTGTTTTAAGAGCGAAAAGAACCCCGTACTAATCATATGGAAAATCTGTCCCGGTAAAATCAGTTGGATTTTTCATATGTTGTAGCTTATGATCTACTGAACAAAAGATGTAATTGGCGCAAAGCTCAATAATGGACAGTTATCGGGTTATAATCAGTCAAACATGACAAATTCGAGCTGCCGAATACTCAAATCTCGGGAAGTATATTTACTTTACACGCTTGCCGCACCCCCACTCCCGCCACCCCACTCCTCCGATTTTCAAGTTGCGCGACCTAAATGAAGTTGGCAACACACTAGCGTTATTGATGCCGAATGCTGTTACTTTCTGGCATTGCTACGTCCGATATTTATATTATTGATATCAGTGTATTCCATACATTTTGGTCTCCATACTGTTTGGTAATACATAATAAAATCATTTTTTTATTAATCCACACACACAGCAGAGAGGGGATGGAGTCAAAAGATACTACGGGAGTGACGAACCGTGGGGTCCTTATCTCTGCTGTGACACGCAATGATTTTATGAATGATTTCTGTTCAGACCTTTCAAGGTCATTCAAAATTCAAAAATAATGACACCACCTAATAGATTTTGTAAAACCCTACTATTTTGGTTTCAAACATTTTTCCAAAAAATAAATACTTCCCGAGATTTGAGTATTCGGCAGTTCGAATTTGTCATGTTTGACTGATTACAACTCGATAACTGTCCATTATTGAGCTTTGTGTCAATTACATCTTTTGTTCAGTAGATCATAAACTACAACATATGAAAAATCCAACTGATTTTACCGGGATACATTTTCCATATGATTAGTGCGGGGTTCTTTCCACCTTGACCTTGTTAACCTTCCGTTGGGCGCAACTGATCTGAGAGGCACAGCGCGGTTATTTGGGTACCTCTCTCTCCCCCCCCCCCCCTCCCCCAGGCAACATTGTCACTTGGCGTTCCAAGTAACTGCTTGTTTTGACGTACTCTAAGGATCCTTCCCACTTAGTTTGCCTTTGACCATCATTACGGGAAGTTATTCAAGTTTTGTTCAGATCAGCTCAGTGCGCCCAAACTCATCACATTTTTGAAGGCACGTATTTTCGAAATATTAGCATCAAAATTATTTATTATCTTCGCTTTAATTTAAACAATGTAAGGGTTTTCATTAATTTTGTGAAAATACATTGACCGTATTGTAAGGTCCCAGTGCCGAAGGTTCAGGTAGCAAATAAGTATCTGGAAAACACAAGCGACCCAGTCACCCCCACCCTTGGAGAGGGCCGAAAAGAGCGTCCCTTCAAGTATAGACGGTACCAAGCAGTGATGGGAACTCCGTGGACGCTGGGCAAAAATACTACCACCACTCTGACGTATCGTCTTCCCCTACTTTGCTTCTACCGCGCGGATAGAGTAGAGGTACTCTTGTGTGTAGCGCGTGCGCGGTAGAAGCAAAGTAGGGGAAGACGATACGTCAGAGTAGTGGTAGTATTGTCGCTCAGCGCCCACGGAGTTCCCACCACTGATACCAAGTGCAGTATTTCCCTAACAGCAGTTGTATGAATAAACTTAATTAGATGTTTATTGTGTTCTTTAAATGTGTGCCCGTCAAGCACATTGCATCCGAACGGTCGAGGCATTGCGCCCGACGGAAGGTTAAGGAGTTATTAACGAAAAATGCAAAGAAATCAGAGCGCGGCTACAGCAGACGGATTGTCTTGGAATCGCCCGAACTGTATTAACACTAGGTTTACGCAGCACTAAAAGTGACTACTTTACATTATTGTGTAAAAATAACAAAAATGTGTCTATCTAAATTTTTCGACATTCTCTTTATAATATATACTCCAAAAAAATAAATACATTAAATAATTCCTCATGGATGCGTCTTTTCAATCTCGATAATCGTAAATTAAAAATATTACAACCCGTCATTTTGACGGGTCCCGTAAACCTAGTGTTAAACAGCAATGGATGAAACTTTCGTACCGTCGTCTGCGAAGACATCAATTTGTATAAAGATAAGCAGCGTACTTGCGGCTGAAATGAAAACTGTAATAATCGATTGCACGACGACGTGGGAAGCCGAGTTTGTTGAAGAGAGGGAGCATCGTCGAATAGACGCGCAACCGGCCTCTCGTCATCATTGACATGGCGGTGTCCGCGTCTCGGGAAGCCCTCGAGTACTTTGCAAGTAGCTCGAAACTCGACGTCACGTCGTCGGACGGAAAGAGAACCGAAACCTGGAGGGCCACGAGCGGGGAAGCAAGATTAATTAGATGCCGATGACAAAGCGGGAGCGTGTCTTCGCGTTCCGCTCGAGCCAATGTTCACGGCCCGATAAACTTTGAAATTTTGACGACGTTCAAACGGCCGTCAATGGAACCTGCTCGTCTTCCTCGGGCCCAGCAACAATAGCGACAGAGGGCTATCGATTCGAGGCCGATCCTGCAGGGAAATTTGAACCCTGCTGCCTTATTAAATTTTCTAATCACCCAACGATCTAATTACCGCGCGCCTCGTTGCGCTTCGGTCATGCGTTCGATCGAGCCTTCAATAAATCGAGTCATGCTAATCCGATGACTGGCGGATTGCTGAGGTGGTGGGGGGCGCAAATGTTAACACTAGATTTACGGGGCCCGTCAAAATGACGCATTCAAAATTGTTTAATTAACTATTATTAAGAGCGTAAGGAGGCATCCGTGAGGAATTATTAAATAGATTTATTTGTTGTGTTGATATTACAATAAAAATCGCTGAAGATCTAAGTAAATACAATTTTATTATTTTCATAAAGCAATGTAAAATAATCAATTTTAGTGCTCCGTAAACCTAGTGTTAAAAGACTTAGAAAGAGTTCCTCAGTTTCAGTTTTAGATTACTTCACAATATTTTGTGGCGAAGGGAATTTTTTCGAATACGTTTGGAGGTGATACTCTAGTGGTACCATCTAGGTCGAATTATTAGCTGACTTCATAATTTTTCTAGGTGATGCAAACAGATAAAATGGTGTTATTTTATTTGTACTTTTCTTCATCTTTTAGTTAATTTTAAAGCCGTCAATAAAAATTGAAAACGCTCTTAGTGTTCAAAGTTGTAAGTCGCAACGTATGATGTCGTCTGTCCGTGTCTACTAACTTATCGCAATTAGTTTGATGGTTTTTCTTCTAGTAAATAGAAAGTCAACAATTTTTTGATACGTAAGAGTGTCGCAACTGTCTCTGCTAAGACTATAAATTTAGAAAATTGTTTTAGAAAATGGCAGTCGGAAGTATTTTGAACGGGCAATACTTCGAATCACTTTGAGGCAAGGAGTTCGATTGGCGATCACCACTTCCGAAAATTCTCCGAGGACTCCGAGAGCGATTCAGGCTGTTGGATAGACGAATACGATAGCGCTTAGCTTTCTCGTCTTTCCGTCGGGGATAGACGAGGACGACGCGAGAACTAACGAAATTACTCAGCTTGATACCGGGAGAAACCGGTTTTAGTGGTCGACTCTCACTAGATACACTCGGCTTCCACGCGACCCACACAGATGATCGCCGATGTGCAGTTTATAGCGCGAATTAGATGGTACATCGGTTAGGTATGCGTGAAACTCGCGAGGGTATCCCATTCGGGACGATCAGCTCCGTGTTGTTTCTGTGGCCGGGTACGTTGTTGAGAGAATGCGAGTTTTTGACTTTGATTAAAGTTAACCCATTAGGGTTATAAAGCTATACATTAGGATTGGACCAATGGTTGTCTTCAAAATTCTGTGACAATATGTTTGCCTTTCGGTTCATTTCTGTCATTGAATTTTATATTGTTTTTATTAGCAAGCAAGCATCATCCATTAACAGTAGCTAGGAACGATGACAGGACAGTGTACAGAATTCTGTTGCCAGAGACATTTACATAGAACAGCAAACGTCATCGCTACTATAAATTATTCTGTACTCGGTGAGTGATTTATTCTCTCCTAGACGTCGTTTAAAGAAGTAGCATTATCCCATCACCACTTAACAAATTATTCTAGACATTCATGGACAACACTATAATGCAAATGCAAATATGATTATCGTTTACAATATTCTTTCTGGTTGATAATACTTATAGGTTACAGTCATCGGAAAAATATTTATTTATGATATGATAATTTTAGTTAATATTATCTTTTATTATTGATATTATGAACACGATCACGATTAGCACAACGAAAACTCCATTTTAAACCATATCTACGGTTGACGCGGAAACTCTAGACTCGATCACTCTTTTCAATTCCCCCTTAAATTCTTCTTGCGGGTCGAAAAAAAAGCGTTTTATTGTTCGCAATCAACGTCAAGAAAGCGACGCGACCAAATAATTCCGAAGCCAGTCGGGATTCAGTCGAAAATGAATTCGGAACCCTTTTCTCGTTCCCCTAGCCGCGGGAACGGCGAGCTAGCGCATAACGAGCGTTAATTCCTGACGAATAATGAAGGGCAACACACAGGGTAACGAGTATTTGCCAGGACAAAGGAACCACTTTTAAATGGCCCCCTAATGGATTGCCCGCGCCTCACTTTCGATGTCGCGGTGTACTGGCGAGGGTGGATAGCACTGCGCGCCGATTGCCCCCATAAATATTCCTGGAAGTGGCTGCCATGTTGTTATAGTGAGTCGTCTGGAGTTGAACTCGGGGGTTTACGAAGACAATTTATTGTTTATCGACATTTTACCGAACCGCTTCCGCAGACAGGTAAAGGTGGAAATATTTAAAACAACGATTTAAAATATTGCAGGTTGTATAGATATAATAAAATAGTATCTTGTGCATACATCGACTAAAATAGTATCTTGTGCATTATCGAATAAAATAGTATCTTGTGCATACATTTAATAAAATAGTATCTTGTGTATACATTGAATAAAATAGTATCTTGTGCATACATCGAATAAAATAGTATCTTGTGCATACATCGAATAATACAGTATGTTGTGCATACATCGAATAAAATAGTATCTTCTGCATACATCGAATAAAATAGTATCTTGTGCATACATCGAATAAAATAGTATTTTCTGTATTGTTCGAATAAAACAGTATTTTCTGTACAGTTCAAATAAAACCCTATGTTAAGCACATTCTGCAGCGGACAAAGTATTTTACTGTCACAGTGATACGCACCATGTAAAATAAAACAAACTACTACTTCAAATATTATTATGCTATTTTTCGTGGTGGAGACGATCGTGTTAGCGTCGAATTTCAAGTTTTATATCCCATTCAGTGAGCCGAATAGGTCATAGGAAACGCGAATCCAATGATCGGTTTGTGTTTTGCTGACAGAAAAGTTTTAGTACTTTTTCTAGAATCATTGATAAAATTGTCCACAGTTGTATAAAGTTTATTAAAGAGTGAGATGGATATTCTTGTACTTAACAAATGCGCGTATGAAAATGATTATTTTCCGACTAACGATCTTTTAAATCACCCACTGAAGCTTCGATCTTTAAGATTTTCAATTCTCTTATTTCGAGGCCACCAATTAGTTTAATATCCATCAAAGAGTTGGAATCCAAACGAATTTCTTAATATTTCCTAAAAAAATGCGAAATGATTAACTGGTTAAATGAGCCCGGTACCTGGTGGCCAGCGTAAGAGTTAATAAAATTGAAAAGCACACTTTATGACCGCATAAATTGACTTAGAACCAGCCTGGGCAGTCGGAAAACTATCTCGAATGCAAAATGAAGGGACAAAGAGCTTCCCGTTTCCTGTTCAGGCTAGTTACCGAGCCATTGTGCCGGCGCGAGTATTATAATCGCCTAATCGAATGCCGCAACCTTGGAGCGGCTCCGAAAGAAGGTCTGAAGCTAGCCTGGAGGTGTATCTCGATGGAATGGGGTCGACGAGCGTGCACGTACTTACATACACGTGAAATCGTGCCTTCGTCTACGGCCTACGGGTTCGCGGTCAGACTTTCTACGAGTATTGCTCGAGCGTTTTGCTAGAAAAAGCTGGTTCGTTAAAATTGCACAGACCCCGGCATTTTTCTCGTTGAACGGTGAAAACGAGGAAAACGGTTGGACTGTCGCGTGGGTGGACGGTGGTTCGACGATTTCCGTTCGAATTTCACTCGTTCGCGGGCCGGACGTGTTTGTTTGAAAAATGTGTCTGCCCGGAACGGGATGGTCTGCAGAATTTTATTTATAATTCAGTGCGCCGCCGCTGGGCTGAATCGAGCGCTCAATTTCGGCCCGGACCGCCTCGCAGGAAATATGGGGATGCCATAAAACGTACGCTCGCTGAGGGATAAATTATATGAATTGTATAACCGACTATGCATCCCGAAAATAGAAACCTATCGATGGAATATATTCGATTATTCAACGCGAACCGAGAACTTCGACGGAGCTCGTAAAAGGCTCGGTCAAAGAGAACTCGAGAAATCAGTTTCCTTTAACGAAGCGACACTTACAGGCTTCAGAGTCATTCATTCGGTAACTCCTGTTCAACCGAGCTAACTCTTTAGCACAGTTACTGTACAGGTCGAGATGGTTAAAGTGGAATCGAGATTCTGCGATTAAACTCTTGCCCTGTACAGTAGAACTCCATTTATATGAACCTGTCGGAAGACAAGTTGGTTCACTCGATCAAATTGCTTAATAGTCAACCACCACTGACAATGACTTTTCGTTCATTTAATAGGTGTTCACGTTCATACAAAAGGACTTCAGTCAGGTAGAGTTCAGTTAATCAGGCACTGTTAAAATTTAGTTGATATAAACTGCGTTCGTAAAAACGAAGTGCTGCCAGTGACGTCAAATTGATGACTGCACTGCGGATTTTATGCATTTACAACAAAAATAAGTGTAATCTCGTACAGTGGAAGAGAGAAATAAATTCTCACTTAAAATTTCTAATACTTGATCTACCCATTTCAAAATCAACAATAAACTTATTAATAATTCATTTGTGAAAAACACTTGAAGTTGCTTATGTTCACAAAGTATGTGTATTTTCATTACTATTTAGCCGATCCCACAAATATACCATACTATCTAACACATGCGCTGAAAACTTACGATCTATCCAGCGCATGCGCCGAACAGACCTACCTACCTCTACCACTCAACGAATATCCAATATGGCGACACTCTAACCTATCAAAAACGCTTAAAACTGCTCATCTTTACACGCGTATAACTTATAAACCAGTGAATTTCTAACAACCATACACACATTTGCGGAATGCCTTTATCGGTATCTACAGGATCAAATAAAAAAAGTTCAAAAAAGTTAAGAACACGGAGTTCTCCAAAACGCAGTCGAGCCCTTATTTTACATAGAGATTTGCATTTATATTTCTTAATGCTGTTCATCGAGCATCGTCAAACATTAAAGATTAATCTCAAAGGGATTCAAGAATCAATAGAATACCAATGGTATAAATAGGTTTTCGTTGCCTACTACTTTTTCGGTTGCCTAAGAAAAAAATCTTGAAATCCAATAGTTCAGGCTGGAAACTTTCTCGGGAGAATCAGCGCGAGTTTCGAAAACCGGAGACGAAATTCCAGTCGCGTCGCGAAGGAAATTGAAGAAAAAGATTCCGTGTAGATATCAAAGGGGCTGAAAACGATAGAAGTCGATCGAGGGTTAGGCGGACAGTCGGCGGGAGGTCGAGCGTTGATTGTATCCCGTCTGTAAATAAGAGTCGACGTAATTGGATTCATGCCCCTGCGCTCGAAGATGTCCGCCTGATGGTTCTCCAGGCTCCTAAAAAGACCGTTCGCTCTAATTTCACGGAACGAGTGTCCCTCGGGGACGATGAACCGTGAAGCGTCGAACCCCCGAATCTGTGCTTTGCACTTCCGCCCGCGAATCTTGTTTGCGCCTTCCACCGGAAACTCGGAGATTTTCGGCTCCTAAGGGTGTTTACCTAGAAACTTCGCTCGAAATCCCACGCATGGAACGTTATGTGACACCGCCTCTTCAAAAAGAAACACCGAGGAAATTTAATCGACAGAAAACTCTCATTCGCTAATTTACTGGACCAATTAGACGTTACGACTGATTTTAATTTGGAAGTGCTTCTTCGACTGAGACGATGTATATTTTGTATCGACAAACGTCTTGTAAAATTCGTGCTAGGTTTCAGATTGCTTTGCGCAGATTCTAAGTAAGTATTGTATCCTACGGGTGGTCTGAAGTTAGAAATTGAAGTTGGTTTACAATCTGTATAAATGTTGTTTTCATGTTGTCATCCAAGTATATAAATCGAGGATTAATTTTTAACCGTTTGAAATGTCTACGATATTTTACGGTAAAATGGAGTAAAGAAGTATAAGAATTAATTTAAGGAAACAGTGTTGTGTTCAGTCAAAATTTGTTTCATATCTTATGAAAGCGAGAATTTTTTTAAAAAATATTTGCAGTCACAGAACGATAAAATGTTTGGGCGACTATCAGCAGGCACGCGTCGGCAAAGGGTTAAAGATGGCTACAATTCAAAGAGCTTTTTTCCTCATCATTTGAAGGCAGGGATGAGCACTTTTGTCTCAATTGAGACAAAACCGTCCCCACCATAGCGTCCACTGTCCCCCACCAGCATCCGCCGTTATCATAGAGTGCCGTAGAGCAAAGAAGTGCTTCGTCCGTCGCGAACAGTGCGCAGGTCTCGCGCATGAGAGAGAGGTTGGTGGGAGAAGCAGGCGTTTGAGGGGCTCCACCCGTGCCCATGCCTGTTCTAAGGCATACAGGTGGTTAGTCGTCATTCAGGTTCCTCTAACTTGTTTAATTCTGAATGTATCCCATCCAAATTATAACGTGACGTTTATGGAATTATGTGGATCGAAACAGTCTAAACAGAAATTAATTTTTTTGCTCATAGAGACCGGAAATCCACGTTAATAAGAACACGAAAGTGCTCAAAGTGGGCCGCATGCATCGTCGCCGAGTGTTTTATTCTACTGGATGCATGGATAGGCGCAAATCAAAAATAAAAATTGTATTATATTCTGCAGAAATGTCGTTTTCGTGTAAATCTCAATTATTCAATTCGATTAATAATTCAAAAAAATGGTTACGATTGAAAGAGCTCCGTTCTCGATCTTCCTAAGGAAACGGGTGTGACTACTATTAGTTCATTCCTAATTCTATAACTTTTTCAATTTTGAGTGTATCCCAACCAAATTTTAACTCGACATTTCTGGGACTATGAGGATCGAAACATTGCACAAAGGGATTTTTTCGGACGCGGAGATCGGCAATCCTCGCTAATACGGGCGCGAAAGTGGCTGACGTGCGTCGTAGCCGCGTAGGCTCGAGCGGAATTCAAGCCTAAGAAGCAGAAGAGAAGCCGAATGTTTTATTCTCCTGGATGCATGGATAGGCGCAAATCAAAAATAAAAATTGTATTATATTCTGCAGAAATGTCGTTTTCGTGTAAATCTCAATTATTCAATTCGATTAATAATTCAAAAAAATGGTTACGATTGAAAGAGCTCCGTTCTCGATCTTCCTAAGGAAACGGGTGTGGCTACTATTAATTCATTCCTAATTCTATAACTTTTTCAATTTTGAGTGTATCCCAACCAAATTTTAACTCGACATTTCTGGGACTATGAGGATCGAAACATTGCACAAAGGGATTAATTTTTTCGGACGCGGAGATCGGGAATCCTCGTTAATACGGGCGCGAAAGTGGCTGACGTGCGTCGTCGCCGCGCAGGCTCGAGCGGAATCCAAGCATAAGAAGCAGAAGAGAAGCCGAATGTTGACTGTGGTATGCAAGGAACGAGCACCGGCTGCCGTAGTTTACCGTTATATTTCCGTGAGAGACTCCGGTTCTTCAAGGTATACCGTCTTTGATGCGCGACCCTCCCCCTTCTCTCCTCGGCTTCTTTTCCCTCGTCGAGCCACTCGATTATTGCAATTTTCTTTCGGGATTTCGCGACTTTCTGCGCCGCGAGCGGAACACGCGTCACTACGATGAGAAATAACATGTAATTCTTGTTCCGTCTGGCCTAGCCCCGTTTTTCAGAATTCCGTGGGCTCTTATGGTGGATGGCGCACTCGCGCGGAGCCGTGAATACGAATGAATCGGATGGAATACGAATGGAATCGTGTTGAACCAAGGACATAACTCTGCTCGAAGGAACGCTTGCATTTATCATCGCACGTTGCTTTCGCTGAATAAATTGTACCCGTTGCCTCTTTACCGTCGCTGCGCTCCGGACCGGCGCGGCGACAGGATTTTAAAGGGAACCGGTCGCTGATCTGCTTCGTTGGTTGTCGGCCTTGTTAATCATTTTTTAACTTTTCGTTAAGCTTGATTCTTGGCTCCAAGCCATGCAATTAAAAAAGGAATACTGTTCACGCCCTTTGATACGTCTCTCTTATTTTTATTGGTAAATCGTGTAGTAATTTTAGGTGAACATGGATTGATGTTATTTAGAGACATAGATTTCTTCTTTCATTTTTCAGATGACTAAAGCCTCGATTTGGTACCGCACAATTCAGAAAAGCACTTCCTTCTGCACACTCTAGTTCGGAAAAAATATATTCTTGAATATCGAACATTGAGAGTTGTTTTCGTCCCTTCATCACGGATGACTATTAGATAAAAGAAGATATATTTTTTGAGAACTAATAAATATTATAATTTACAATTGTTACATAAAATAATATCCCATTTCTTTCTATAACGTTCAAAGGATCGATGAAACGAATATTTTCTATATAAAGAGTGCACATTTAATTGTTACCTTAGGTTTACTCTGTTTTAATTATTGCGTCGAGATACGATCCCCTATAAATTCGAGTGTTTTCTTATGCAGGACTGTGAATAAGGAAGCACTCGAATTTTTAGGGGCTCGTATGTCGACGCAATAATTAAAACAGAGTAAACCTGAGGTAACAATTAAATGTGCACTCTTTATATAGAAGATATTCACCATACAATTCAGAAAAGCACTTCCTTCTGCACACTCTAGTTCGGAAAAAATATATTATTGAATATCGAACATTGAAGGTTGTTTTCACCCCTTCATCACGGATGACTGCTAAATAAAAGAAGATATATTTTTTGAGAACTAATAAATATTATAATTTACAATTGTTACATAAAATAATATCCCATTTCTTTCTATAACGTTCAAAGGATCGAAGAAACGAATATTTTCTATATAAAGAGTGCACATTTAATTGTTACCTTAGGTTTACTTTGTTTTAATTATTGCGTCGAGATACGATCCCCTATAAATTCGTGTTTTCTTATGTAGGACTGTGAAGCAATCAGTCCACGAAATACCCGCGATTGCAATCTTAAAGTAGTATGTTTCCGCGTAAATTTTTCTCTAGACTCGATGTAGCCAGTAGCAAGAGGTATTTCATTTTCGACTGTATCTCGGGCCGACATTTGTCACGGAAACTCTTATGCCTATGAATATTAATGGGCGTGCATTTCCGCTCGGTCAAAGGGACTTCTCTCACACTATTTTTTTTTTCTCTTTTGAAGCCATCGTGTACACGGTTTCGTGGAGCGACGACCGCGAGGGTACGAACGATGGAACCGTTTGATACCTTTTATCGGATTTTCTTCAACGATCCCTCCTCCTCGTCTCTGTTTTTCACCGTTTCCTCGTGGCTTCGCCGCGATTCATGAATATTCTAGCGTCGATTACCGTCGAACAGCGTTGCGGCTCGCTCTACCATTGTCGTTTACCAGGGTATAGCGATGTCGTTGCATCATTCGCGTCATAGTCGTTCGGGCCGGTGCTTGGGCCCGGCTTCTCGAAAGCTTCCGCGGAGAAATGTAAAACGTGACTGGTTGCCCGATGAGACCAACAAGATTGTCCCGCGTCGAAAACCGGAGGTAATGAAAACCAGCCGGAAACATCCGTGTCCCACCCGTAAAACGCCCGGCGCCTCCGTCAAAACTGCGTTATCAGTAGCCGTGTGCGAGTACTCGACATTTCGGGTTCGGGTCGGGTGGGGAAATTTGTACGGGATCGGGTCGGGATCCCGAAAGTTTATAAACTTCGGGTACCCGAAATGGTAGTCGGGTCGGGTCGGGTCGGGTCGGGGTCCCGAAAGTTTGCAATATTCGGGTACTCGAAGTTAACTCTTACCACTCGAATGGCGACTCTGAGGCGCCACTGCAAATTGCTTCACCATTGTTCGGAATATTGATTAAATTTGTTTATATGTAATAATTATCAAACATTTAAATATTGTATGAGGTACTATATCAGTTTCGTACGCATATAATGAAAAAAATTATGTACAATGGAAATATTCTAGGTTAGAAGAAATGTTTGGTTTTTTAGTTGAAATAGCTCCGAGTGCAAAGGGTTAAAGTTGGGACAAGTCTGCGGTCAAATCAGCAATAAATAACTCTGTGACTCTGTGCATATTAAGACGTCCAATCATCGGTTGTAATAATATTTCGATTTGTAGTAAACACTGTTTACGAAACAGTGCTCTTATACAAACAGTGTGCGGACGAAGAGTCTTTGTCTTGTAAGAACAGTATTTCCTAGAAACAGAAACGTCCTTTACGTACATTCGTTCATATAATGCAGTGGCGGGCACGGGTGGAGCTCCTCAAACGCCTACTTCTCCCACCATCCTCTCTTTCATACAGCGCGCACGTTCGTTGCGTACGCTGATGTCTCGTGTCTTCGTTAGCCCATTGTACCGTGCTTGCTGGAAGGGGACAGAGGGCGCTACGGTGTGGACGGTTTTGCCTCAATTGAGGCAAAACTGCCCATCCCTGATCTAATGTATTCTAAAATATTTTTTTCCTCCCAAAGTTTGATAACCGATTACACTAAAAGTACAAAAATCATTCTGAACCTACCATTGAAAATAAAAGACTGAACTGAAAAATCCTAAAACAGCATTATGCTTATATAAATGCAACTTTAACCATTAGCACTCGAATGGCGACTCTGATGCGCCACTTAAAATTGCTATAGCATTATTCAAAATATTGTTTACAATACTAAATTGGTTCTTATTTAATAAATTACTAAACATTCACGTATTGCACGAGGTATTATATGCAGTTTCATATGCGGAACATGAAAAAAATCATGAGGAATGGAAATATTCTAGGTTAAAAGAAATATTTAGCTTTTTAATTAAAATTACTCCGAGTGCAAAGGGTTAACTTCCAGTACCCGAATACTGCAAACTTTCGGGACCCCGACCCGACCCGACTAGCATTTCGAGTACCCGAAATCGCGGCTACCCGAAGTTTATAAACTTTCGGGATCCCGACCCGACCCGATCATTGTCCGACTCGACCCGAGGCTCGGGTACCCAGAATTTCGGGTATTGTCCGCGCAGCGAGAGTTGGCACAAAATCTCGTCAATGGGGTGCAGGGGAACGCCAAGTCCCCACTCTTGACGCAAGGCTGCGGATCCCACCACTGATCAGTGGATCCCACTCTTACGCTTACGTTTTGGCGGGGACGGTCGACATAGGCGCTGAGCGTCACCACCATCTTACTTCACGGTCACCACATCTCTCTGTTACAGTCACATTCAATACGCTCGTTTGCTGTCTTCGTCAAGCGATTCGGCCAATCGCGGAAGACGTATAGCGCGTAGTGGGTACATCACGTGGTACCCATAAGTTTCTCTGTGTGTACTCTCATTGCGCGGGCTATACCCGCACACCCCTAGTTATCAGATATTTTCATCGAATGTCCTGAAACTATCACCGCGCACGCGCGCGAGAGAAAAACTAGAAATTCGACGACCGTTTCGCCGGATTGCCTCTGTCGACCAGAATAATTTGCGAGGAGATACACAGTCGATTCTAATACTCGCAAACGTGTTAATTCGGTTTTACGTTTTAATCGAAATTGTCCCGTTCGATTGCAACCGGCTCGAAGAAATCATTCTGTCAAAAGGTCAACGGGAAGTCACAAATTCTCGAACAAGTTGGAAGACAGTTCGGTTGCGATAACGAATGCAACTTTATGTATGCACTCTTGAAAGGCGACGCCAACTTTCGAAGTTCTCAAGTCATAAATCATTCTACGCCGAATCGATCACGTTTCGAGGTCGACGTCAAGGAGGCTGTTCACGTATAATAAAGTACACGTGAAATTAAGAGGAGTTTACATATGTCATCGATTTATACGAAATACACACCACGGATTTCAGGAATCTTTTGAAAAGAGGTTGGATGACTCTTGCAAATTTTATCTTGGGAATTGTTTATCAGGAAGGCTTCTGCTATTGTACGAATGTTTCCTTTAATCGAAAAATATATTTTGGAATATTGAAAATTATGGATAAATTCTCATTATGTATAGGGCTTATGATAAACAAAATGCAGTTATAATATTGCTTCGTGTAATCAAGTTTACATAAGATCGGTAAGGTCCACGATATTTTGTTCAATTAAAATATACGTGTTCTCGTTTAAACACTCCACCATGTACAATTACTTCACGCGAACATAACAAGTTGACAGGCATTTTAATCACTCACCTTTCTTTTATTTCCCCGGCGACATTTTAATTAATTCCGTCGAACGTGACGCATGCGAGTAAAGTCAGTCGTGTAATGATCTTCTCCGTTCTTTGCGAACTTATTCGATAGTAATTGCAGGTTCAATCAAACACGTCATTTCCCAACAATGTAATTATTTCAATTTCTTCACCTTCTCCATATTCAAAAGTCATATTTGAAAATTTCTGCGATTGTAGTATTAGGTGGTTCTAAGAGTTCGTTTCATTTTCAATTAATGTGCATAGTGAAAATTCAAAGGAGTTTTTGAATAAAATTGCATAGTAAGAATAAGCTTGTAAAGTAATAAAATATTTAACCCTTAGCGGACGGGAATTATATTTATCATATTTCTTGATGGGTTTGGATTAAATTGTCCTTGTGAAATAAAATAACAAAATTGCATACTGAAGGGTTAAGTGTATGAATGGAATGAAGGGAAACGGGTCGTGTTCAGTAAAAATTTTTTTGATATTTTTTTAGAGTAATATTTTCTTTCAAAATTATTATAGTCGCACAACAGTTATGTTCCTATGCTCTCCACCAATCAGAAGCGATCACGAAAAATAATGAATCACTGTGAATAATCGCCGTTATTTCGGACGAACATGATCAAATCACGAGTGATTCGGAAGTGGCAGATTTTCCCATCCCTACTCATGGTAATAGAATCGGATAGTGGAAGGGGAAAAGGAGAAGGGGAAAATCCTTCCATTTTTGGGTGGATCTGGTGACACTGGGTGGGAGACAAGTCTCAATCTGGTTACAGTAGTCGGCCGAGCAAATTTTTCCTCAGAAATGGACAGGATATGTCTTACCCCAGTGATGGGCAATTTTGCCTCAATTGAGGCAAAACCGTCTACACCGTAGCGTCCTCTGCCCCCTTCCATCAAGCGCGGTACAATGGGGCAACGAAGACACGAGACATCAGCGTACGCAACGAATGTGCGCGCTTCATGAAAGAGAGGTTGGTGGGAGAAGCAGGCGTTTGAGGGGCTCCACCCGTGCCCACCACTGTCTTACCCTCTTGTTCTGGCGCTAAGCGATGTCGAGCGAACAACTTCAAAAGAAGAAGAAGAAGGGATTTCTTTATTTCGGAACAAACACCGTCGCCTTGTATCGGACCAAGACTGTATTTCGGTCGAGTTTTTATCCTTGGTTAATCAGGAAGATATTTAAGTAAGAAGCCGACAAGATTTACGGTGCGGTACAGTGTATCGCGACGAGGTATCGGGAGTGAGTTCGCAGTTCCTGATGCCGATCTCTTGCCTCGTTTCGCAGAACAAAAAAGAAGTCCACGTTCTCCACGGTCGAAGTACGGTTCGCCAAACGAGACGGTTCGTTTTTTTTCTTTTCGCGTAGCGATAAAACCCGTCCCGTACACCGCGCGCGTTTCTGAGTCGACTTATCGCGGGTAACCCGCCGCACTGATAATATTTAATCTGCTCGAGTAAAATCTAATTGGCCACGTTGCGTGTCCAGTTCCAGTATTCGAAACTTTCACCGCAACAAGGTGAAACACCTCCTTTTCACAGGCTGCGTTATTTTTTATTTCGCCGTGGATAAAAGTCACGATACAACCTGTCGCATGGAAAATAGAGAAATATTGCTCATACCCGGCTCGCAACACGCCGATTTTACTGTACTCGCGAATTCTGATACACACGATATTAACACTTGCATCGCCATGTCACTCATATCTGGGTGACGGAATTATTTATACAGAAATTGAAAATTAATTTTGACGATGGTTGATTGAGTGTACAAAATTTTCTTACGATCTGAGGAATAGAAGAGGTTTGAAACAGTAATTAACACTAAACCTACCAAGCACGAAACATATAAATGTAAAACGCCTTATAAAAGTGAGAAGATAGAATTTATTCAAACTTTGTATGGCCTTATTTAGAACGTGTACTTACATAAAGAAGCCACTTCAGTCGTTTCCTATGAAAGTGTTCTTATAATTTCAATAATGGCGAGATGGAAAACCGGTCATTTGACCGTGGTAGGTTTAGTGTTAATATCATAGAACTCGAAATCTTAGTTTTTGTTTTGTTAAATATATTGCTTTGATTTTGTATAATTTTTATGATTGTCGAGTCGCGAAACAGCGTGTTAAAGAGGTAACATATTCGAAACGGGTAACAGAGTCGGCGAACACAGCGTCTTATCGATCAGGTGTTTAATAAGACATCACTCGGAGAAGTGGCTGTGTGGTTGCGGTTGTTTCCAAAGCGAAGCTTTGTGTTATGATTAGACGGCAGATCGGTATGCAGAATGGAAATTATTCAAATCAATAATAAGAAACTGAAGAACGTCTTTTCAAATTCGCGCTACGTTTTCGAATGCTTCGCACTGATTTTGAGTATTTCTTCCTACCAAATAAACGGATGGCTCGAAATCAAAAATTAAAATTGATTTATAATCGGTATAAATGTCGTTTTGCACGTGGCAATTATGGAAACTATCAAATTATTCTCCAACTCGATTTTACACTTTGCCAATCTGAAGATAGAGAATCTCGAAGAGTCACCCGCGACACTTACAAGGAACATGAAATTAATTTTCGACTTGAACAGATACTATAAAAATCGTAGTGTCCAGGTTCTCCATTAAAACTAAATTGAAAATAGAAAACCGTGATCTCCGGGGTCGCTGTAGGAAGCCATGAAATAATTTATCTAGATCTTTTTTTATCTCAATCCGGAAGGCTTTTGCTATTGTATGAATGTTTCCTTTAATCGAAAAATCTATTTTGAAATATTGAAAATTATGGATAAATTCTAATTATGTATAGGGCTATAAATCAATAATAAGAAACTGAAGAACGTCTTTTTAAATTCGCTCTGCGTTTTCGAATGCTTCGCACTGATTTTGAGTATTTCTTCCTACCAGATAAACGGATGGCCTGAAAATTAAAATTGATTTACAATCAGTATACATGTCGTTTTGCACGTGGCAATTATAGAAGCTATCAAATTATTCTCCAACTCGATTTTATACTTTGCCAATCTGAAGATAGAGAATCTCGAAGAGTCACCCGCGACACTTACAAGTATCATGAAATTAATTTTCGGCTTGAACAGATAAAATAAAAATCGGGTAATTATTTACATTAGGGGCTTCCTCACCGATTTTGATGACCTTGAAATATGTTGCCAAGGTCACCATTCTGAACAACTGTTCCCTATACATGTTACCGCAACCGTATATTCGCAAAAAACTATTGCTAATACTGTATTGAATTTTCTCTCTTGGATTTTCGTATATCAGTATAGGCGATCGCTTAACAGCGTTCGTAACGTATTCTGCTTCTTACAAATGTTATGTTCACGGCCAGACCTCTCCGCCCCCTCCACGACCTAACCACAACTCATTCTATTCACATGATTTTTCCATTACTAGATCAAATTCTGGATGACAGCTACAATACAAACATTATGCGAATAGAATGAGTTGTGGCTAGATCGTGGAGGGGGCAGAGCGGGTCGGCCATTAGGCCGGCCTGACCGCGCATACGACAATCGAAGAGTAGTCTTTCAAAATTGAAAGCTCACCTCATACATATATCATCAGCGTGAGACCCTGTTTTTTCTCTCATTTCCACAGCATGTTTCCAAGAAAAAAGTAAACAGACGCCGCGCCGGAACAGGTTTACGTTGCCACCGAGCGTGCAAGAATACGGAAAATTCAATACAGTATTAGCAATAGTTTTTTTTGCGAATATCTCGAAAAGTAAAACCGAGCGGCGATAACATGTATAGGAAAAAGTTGTTCAGAATGATGGCCTTGACAACATATTTCAACGTCATCAAAATCGGTGAGGAAGCCCCTAATGTAAATAATTACCAAAAATCGTAGTGTCCAGGTTCTCCATTAAAACTAAATTGAAAATAGAAAACCGTGATCTCCAGGGTCGCTGTAGGAAGCCATAAAATAATTTTCGAAGCGGCTCGATCGAACGACCATTTTCTTATGGTGTTCTCCCCTTGAAAACAGAATATCGCGGCCTTGAGGAAGACTCGAGCTCGATCACGAGAGGGGGCGTGAATTACGAGCGCGTTTGATAGGGCTCCGAGATGCAGCAGGCCGCCTCTTGTATGACGTAAACGTTATACGAGCGAGTCCCATATAAACTGCACCCGTAGACTTAGCGGTGTAGTTGTCACGATATATACTGCAGCGCGATATAGTTACCCGCGTAGTTACAACCGGGGATTATCATTGCCGTGGCACGTAATTGCTTCTCGGCCGTGTACGGTTGCACGCACGGCTACGTTGCGCGTCTGCTACGGCCGCACACGTGAACGCGACGGATCCTGCGCGCATTATGCACGCGTTGTCAAAGACACGGCGCCCGTTAGCTCGTTGCCACGATATTTCGCGGTGCAATCCCTCGTTCCGCGAATCCCGCTTCTTGCATAAACTAATTTCTTGACAATTACCGGCACAGCCGCCGTCCCCGAACGAAATTTTTCTTTCGCCTCGCCGCTTCTGGCTTCGAATTGAAATGATTACAAACAAACGGGAACAAAATAGTTTTATCAAGGTAAAATATAATGTACAATATCGTGTATTAACCAATTAGCTGTGTTTGCCGAGTATACTCGTCATGGAATAAAAATTAATTGCTTGTTGTTTATGTTAAAATTGTAGTGAAAATTAAAACGCATTATTAATTTGTCGACATTTTAGAATTTTTCAAAAATTTTTAGTCGCTACATACAAAATCGAGCTACACAGTTAACTGGTTAACTAAGCAAGATTTTTTGGAGTCTTTTGGGTCGATGAAAACGTAATCATCATACCTATTTGTTTTTCAAGAAGACTTTGACAGTAATCCATTCGGAACAATCGCAACTTGTCGTAGATTTTGCTGTTTGTTTTATCGAATTTGCTGTTTCATTATCCTATCTAAATTGCAAGATTTTTGGGACGATAAGAATGTAGATGCCTAGAGTGTAGATTGAACTAGTTTTTAAATCTGATGACACTCATTTGGCTTTAGACTGATTTTGGAAGATTCTTTTGTTGTATATCTTGGATTTTGTTCTTTTAAGTTTGTTGTTTTAGAACGCTGATTCTAAGTGGTTTATCGTTTTGTTTTATTGTTTCCATCCATTTCCAGGTTGATAACTCCATTCTTGTACCCAATACGTTTAATCCTTACGTTTTAAATCTTCAAAGTTTTGTGTTTCTCTACGATCGTTTTGCAATTTAATATATCCGTTCAAAATGTGAGATTAAAACAGTATTACAATGGAATAGAACTGGTAGAATTAAAGTGTAAAACAAGAATGAACGAGAACCTTTTGTTCAATTGTTCAAAATTCTTTACCGAATGTTTCATAATAATGTTTCTCGAAGTGCGAAAAGTTTTAAATTATAACTTTTTAAACTGTCTTAATACGTTGACTGCCATGGTTATTTGCGAGTGATACAATTCTTTGTCTATTGTATATGAATGAATTTTTTTTACACTGTAACAGCTTAGACAGAAGTTTATTAGGAAATGTATAATCTAAAAGAGTTCCAAAAGCAATCACTGCGATAAGTAGAAACCGGATTTTAAATATTTATGACTGAACTCAATAGGCCAAATACAAAGATAAAAAGACATTAAAAGAACCGAAGGATCTTATATTACTTTTCACTGTATGAGATGATAAGAAGAAAAAAATTAATTTTCATTTAACTTCGGTTCCTTACCGTTGACTTGGACAACTTTTATTTTGTATAAAGACCCGCAGTCCAGTGATAAGATTTATCTTTGCAGTTTTCATTAAAATGACTAAATTGTTTTGATTTTATGGTATCGTTCCGTAGTTAACGCATTAATAAATTAAAGTCTTTCAGATAAACTAGAGACAGGAGATAAAAGAATAGAGATAAAAGTTTTTTTTAGAAACGACATATAGTTCATGAATGTATTCAGAGGTTATTTAAACTCGACAAGAATGACAACGAAAAATTTATACATAACGTAATTATTATCTCTAAGTGTCAAAATATTTTTGATTTTCAATAAAGCTTGTCTTGTACAATTTTTTTTGGTCGTCATGGGGCGTTGATGCGGAGGAACGGATTGAATCGGGGAAAACGAGGAACGGATGAGGTTTAATGATCAGCGATTCCGGTTGTAGCCGAGAGTTTTCAGAGAGGGAGAGGAAGAGAGAGACGGAAATTGACCCCGGGACGGATCGCGTTACCGCGATCCAGGGTAGATCGTTACCGTGCGCGTCTCCGTTAAGTAACGATGCCGTATCTTCGGCGTGGGTGTGTTGCATTGGCCGGTATACATACTACGAGAGGTAGATACACTGTACACCATGTGCGGGGAGTACATGGCCGATTGCGCATGAAACCATTCACGCGAGGGAAGCAATTCGGTCTTGCGGCAACGTTAAATCGTACACGCGCGCGGCCTGATGCCACGGATAACGGAGCCACGATCAGTTCCATTCGATCGAAAACGAGCGATCACGGAAAAAAGAGAAAGTTACGTCTTCCGTGTAGTACCCCGCCATTATTACGCGTTGCACACCGGTTCCAGCATCTTGAATCTTTTCGATGTTTTCGAGAATCATACATCTCCCGCGCTGAATTGATTCTGAAAAAGAGAAGCATGCGAAAATATAGGGCGTAAGTTCTTTCAATTCTCCTGAACTGGAGTACAGTACTGCCGCGAAGAAAGCTATAAAGCGGCATACGCTAGACGCAGTGGCAATATCCCTGCTACTCCGGGGTATACCCCTCGAGGGGCCATTCGGCTTTTTCGCTCGACCGCTTGACTCGGCCGAGAAATTGTAACATGATACGGATCAGGTATATCTGTGAGCTAATACTAACTCAGTGACAAAACTTTTTTGTTCATTAGTATTTTTTCATGAATCTTTGACCAACACAATCGTGACATTTTTCCGATTAAATTGACACCAAACACGATATATTTTGTATCATATTTACATGTTTAACCTCTTAGGCACGGTTGAATTTTGCGCGGGGCTGTTTCTCTATACGGCAGAGTTCGACGAGAATTACGCGTAAACGATACAGCCTACAATCTGTGACGGACAATGCCGTTCTCTACGCATTAAAAAGGCATGTTAAAAAGAACATTTGGTATATAAGAGCAAATGGTATATTTATTTAAATGAAAAGCAACAATTCATATCTGACACAGGCGTATCAAAAACAAAGACTGTGTATTCTGTCTGTATATTGTTAACACCGTTATAAATCGATGTGAAGACAAAAAAGTGTGACACAAAACAGAAGACGAACATTTAATTCAAACGATGAGCGAGTGAGCTACTAGAGTGAGCCACTATAGTGGCGCGTCGTCAGAAAGATGACATCCGTGAAAGCCACTATAGTGGCGCGTCGTGCCTAAGAGGTTAATTGGCGGTAATAAATTTTGGGCGCAGCGAAGACAGCGAATGTAAAAGAAACAGAAACTAGAAATCGAAAAGTATCGATCGCTGAAACCAATAAATGCAATTGTAAAACTTTTTAATTTTTATTAATTCGTTATGGAACTTTTACCAACATATTTGGGACTTTTGTCTGATTAAAATGAGACCAAATGTAGCGGCTAGCTTCGGGCGATGTTTTATGGCAGGGCCATCGCTATTGTGTTTTGGACTCGGTACGTGACTCTTGTAATTTGGCTACGGCATGGGCTTGTCACCGCTTCCTTTTCGTTAATGCAATTCCCGTTCCGACCCAGTGCACAAGGCAGTATTTGTAATTTTCAAATGCAGTCCCTGTCATAAAACATCTGCACATTTGTAGTTTAGTTTCCCTCGGCTCGGCTCGGTTGAGCGCACGGGGCCACAGCGCGGTAACGCTGCCAGATGCCGGGGATTCTCCAGGCCTCGGTTTTCTCGGTTTTGGACACCCTGTGGCGGCTACTTCCTATGCTCGTCAACAGAGGGACATTACGACAACACCTTTCCCGCTACTACCTCAATCTTCTTCTGTTTGCATATATACCGTCCTAAACTGTCCTTACGACATCCTTCGTCTAAGGCACGGGTCCGCTGATAGCCTTACCGACGAGTCCTCTAGCGGGCCTAGGACGAAACGCTTCCTTCTCCTTTTTTCATCTCTCACGCATTTCCAACAGCCGCCATAACCCCTCTCTTTACTCGCGTGTCTGCACGTTTTGCGTTTCGCCCTTGCAATTTGTTGGGCCCATTTTCTAGCTTTTAGTTTAGTTTCCGCCCAACCTCAGTTTCCCTGGAGTTGGGACAACATTTGGATTAGGAAGGGAGGACCGAGGAGTTGAAATAGCCAACTCGCGGTCTCCAGGGGATTTTTGTACAAACGAGGCAAAGTAGCAACAGATAGAATAGTGGCAACTGGCCAATTCGTTGATTTAGACAGAACTTGTAACCGGTCGATAATAGAGCAAATAAATAGTGTTGGAGTTCCTCCCTTACGGAAATAGTCTGTTAAATTGTTTGTGATTTTTGTCTTCTCTATCGGGAAAGTAGTCCTTATGGCGGCTTTGAATTATGGAAAGATGGAAAAAGGAGAAGGAAGCGTTTCGTCCTAGGCCCGCTAGAGGACCCGTGCCTTAGACGCGGGATGCCGTAAGTACAGTTTTGGGCGGTATATATACAAACAGAGGAAGATTCAGGTAGTAGCGGGAAAGGTGTTGTCGTAGTGTCCCTCTGTTGATGAGCATGGGAAGTAGCCGCCACGCATTCAAGACCCGAACGATCGAGAGATCAAACACGAGCGTAAACACCGAATATGAAATAATTCGGTGCTACCTATGAAACTTTGTACTTTAAAAAATTATTGTCGTCAATCAAACATGTAAATATGCACCGAGTTATGTCATATTTGGTCTCATTTTAATCAGAAAAATGTTACAAATGTGTTGGTAAAAGTTTCAGGAAAATATTAAAAACCAAAGTATTTTGTCATTGCATTAGTTTTGGATCACCAACACACTTGTGCAGTGTCGCCAGATCGCTGAAATCGAGGGGAATACAATTTACCACCTCTCTCGTGACCGGAGTATTATGTAACACGTTGCGCGGCACGTCACGTGACCAGTCTACGATCTTAGTGGGGGACGTTGGAAGGGGAAAAGGAGGAGAGGAATATCAACCCAGTTTTGGCGTTCGGTCGTTCGGTTCGACGCCGACGGTAAAAGATAAAGAAATCTCGAGGGATCGTGTCCCCCCCGCAGAACGCAATGTTGCATACCCGAAGACGTTGCACTCTTCGCGGCATTACTGTAGGTTACAAGAGGCGAGGGAACTGTCGTAACATCAGAAATGTTCCCCTTTATAATGAAATGACTTATTCATAATTTACACCGCTAGGTGGATATTTTGATAAAAGAATTTCTGATTAAATGAGATAACCTAGATTATCATGAAATGACCTAATTGCAATTTACACCGCAATGCGGATATTGTGATACAAGAGTTTCTGATTAATAAGATAATCTAGATTATCGTGAAATATTAATCTTATAGATTCTTGTCGAGATTAAGAACAGTAACAAAACCGAGCGATTAAAATCGGCTTAACTCGCTGGTGCATTTTTCGCTGACTCGCGGAACGCGTATTCTTTTTTATCGACGATTTCTAAAGATCTTACAAAAAGTGCAGGATTTAAAAAGCATCAATGTAACAATGGATACAATTAAAATCAGCTTAAAACTTGCCGTTAACTTTTTGCAATTTCTCCGAACAGTTAAGTCTTGTTCTTGATTCGAGGATTAAGCAAGTACTTGAGAACCAATGTGTTCCTTTATGGCGGCAATTTCTTGGATTGATGTAGGGGGTGCGGAGTTTAAACAGCCGCGCGATAACGATCCGCGCAATTAAAATCGTCTTAGCCCGGCGGGGTAATTTTTCGCAACTTCACAGGAGCGAACGTGTCGCGTCGGTGATTTAGTGCTTAATAAGCCAACGTGCAGAAATGTGGTACACCGGGTCTTTGACCGTCGCAGCGGTCTAACGGCCGTCCGAGGGAAACAGATATTGCATAAAGCTTTCTTTTCTTTTTTTAACAGCTGACTGCCGGCTCGTGGGTTTCCTCTTGCGTGTCAAATTATTACTCATTACGACCGGTCGTTATTCCCTTATCGAGGATCGTTCGAGGAGAGGAGTACAGAGACAGAGAGAAAGAGAAAGAAACTTGCGTTTCACCCCTTTCGTTCTCCTGGCATTAATTCCGCCCTTGTCGCGCGAACGCTTATTTCACCGGCTCTCCGGTTACGGAGCTCGTTCCGTTTCGTTTTCGTTCAATTCGATTCGATTATCGAGGCACAATTCGAGAAGCCCGGCTCCGGTTACTCGGACGTCGAGAGCCTCGGCTCGGCTCGCTTTCTCTCATCCACGGATAATGTCCCGTCGCGAGCTCAATGCATATTTTATTTGCGAGCCCAGAGTCATGTAAATCGCCGGCGATTTTGCGTTTCTTGTCCCTTGTACAAACTCACAGCCCGTTGGACGCTATTAAAAGAGCCTTCGTAACAATGTTTCCTTACCACATTTCCAAACTCATAAAACTATGACTACACTGAAGTAAAATCGAGCAACTTACATAAAAGACGAATAGAAAAGGAATAAAAAAGGAAGAACGCAACAAGAAGCGACAAAAATTTGCTTCATATTGCTTCAGTATGGACACAGCTTTATAGTCAAATGTTTCATACTACAGTAAGTCCGCGATCTAAGTCCAACGGAACATCGCGATCTATGTCCCTTCGTCTACTCCTCCCACTGCGGGGTATCTCGAGGAGGGGGTGAAGCTCGAGGTGCCTCGGTCGCCGAGCAGTGTAAACATGCCGCGTAATTTGATCCTGGCTTGGGTATATCGGTGTGAATCACTACTAATCCAATTACAAAACTTATTTATTTTTCATTATTTTTTTTATGGAACTTTTACCAACTTAAATTTGGCATTTTTCGGATTAAAATGACACTAAACACTAAATAATTTCAACTGTATTTAGTGGTTTAATTGACGATATGTACAGTGACTTTCGGACGTAGACGAGGATGGCGGTCCGTGTTTACATGCTGTCCTTTTCTACGTTCGGCGCGGTCGACGCGGCCACAGAAGAATAGTTTCCCGTATCGATCTAAGTCCCGGCATACATCATGAGCGCGCTAGAGAGGCAGCGTCGTCATCGTTTGCTTATAACGTATCGGAAAGGGTACTTCGAGTTAAAATTCTTATACAGTAAATCCGCGATCTAAGTCCAACGGAACATTGCGATCTATGTCCCTTCGTCTACTCCTCCCACTGCAGGGTATCTCGAGGAGGGGATGAAGCTCGAGGTGCCTCGGTCGCCGAGCAGTGTAAACATGCCGCGTAATTTGATCCTGGCTTGGGTATATCGGTGTAAATCACTACTAATCCAATTACAAAACTTATTTATTTTTAATTATTTTTTTATGGAACTTTCACCAACTTATATCTGGCATTTTTCTGATTAAAATGACACTAAACACTAAATAATTTCAACTGTATTTAGTGGTTTAATTGACGATATGTACAGTGACTTTCGGACGTAGACGAGGATGGCGGTCCGTGTTTACATTCTGTCCTTTTCTACGTTCGGCGCGGTCGACGCGGCCACGAAAGAATATTTCCTGTCTCGATCTAAGTCCCGGCAGAGAACCGAGAAAGGACTTAGATCGCGGACTTACTGTACTTGCAAGATCATGTGCCCAGAAATCAAAGGTGTTTTGAATCGGTCGTGGAAGGAACGTTCCAGTCAAAATTCTGCCGGGAAAATCGTGTATATTATGCAATACCGTTTATATACACGATTGTATCGACAGTTTCGCACGATTGCACGCACACAGACGACAGGATGGAGTGGTTGTACTCGAGTGGCGAGACAAACCACATTTTTACGCGAAGCCAGAAGCCTCGGCCGGCAACCGATCAATTATAGTCCAGGCTCGGTCGTTTATTTGCCTGCCGCTCGGAGGATTTTCATCGTGGCTGAATGGCTGCTCGTCTTCGATCCAGTTTTACCGCGTGTTTTTTTTTGCCGGGACGGTAACCCGACCTGCTCGCCGAACACACGCGTACAATTTTCCCGTTCTATTTAAGTGCATCGCCGCGTTTGCACGCCGCCTACCGTACAGGCTGCTTCACTTAACGGTACCGACTTGCCCATTGTGGATGAAAGGAACGGTGCATCGGAGATCTGCTGCCACGTTGTCCCGACTTGCTGCCTTGTCGAAGGTCGATCACGAGTTATGTTAGTCGAACTTTTATTTGGACTTGCGTGGACTTTGTGTGGACGTGCACTTGTCTCTTAGTAATTGGTGCAACCAATTGTTGAAAAACTCTGCTGGAATTTTACAATCCTCTCGTCAACAGCAGCGTCTTCATTTTTATAGTATTCAATCTTTCGTTATCTGAAAGTAGATTCAGTCGTAAGTGGCTAGACAAGTAATGCCATTCCTCAATCTCTTTCTTTGTATATTAACATTGTATATTAACATACATATTAAATTATCTACCGACGATTATTTCATAATGTTTGAAAGTCTATAGCCAATGGCTAAGAATTTTTTGGTAGACTTTTCAACAGCAATAACAATTTCAATCGTGAACCGACAAGGCTGCATCAGTAACGTAATCTAATTATTTCGTTTGGGATCTTTAAACTTCCTCTTCGTAGAGTACAATTATTAGAAACCCTGCATAGTCCCTTTCATTACGAATTGAGTTACTATAATTACTTAAGGTCATTCAAGGTCACGGACAGAATTTAACATTTCTTCAAAAGCCCGTTTACAGGCATGTATCGATGTCAAATCCTCTACGTTATCTCTGTCCGCGACCTTGAATGACCTTGAGTAATTATAGTCACTGAATTCGTAATGAAAGGGACTATCATTGTAGATGTTTAAAAAATGGCGGTTCCATTTTAAAAAAGTCAAGGTGACCTTGATATTTCTAAAAATATGACATAAAAACAAAATTTTTGTTTTGGCACCGTATCAACACCATTGTACCATTCAACTTTGTCCTTACCAAATTTTACGTATCTTTAGAAACAACAAAGATATTTGAGGTGCAAACGTTACATGACACCCTGTATATATGTGCATATATGTTCATTTATATTTAAACAATCTTGAAATAGGTTTAAGTTCTTTCTTTCCTCCATTAGGTTCTAGTTGCTCCAAGGTTTTGTGTAAATTGCAAGCAATTACAACCGAGTTGTCCTTTACATATTGATTTCTCGTCCCCGAGCATTATGTTAAATATACTTGCGCTAACTAGCTGCGGCGTGGGCGATAGGGTAGTCAAGATTAGAAGGATTTGATTGTGGCTTAAGCAGAACCCTGAGCCAGCGTCACCAATTAGCTGTTCGTTGATCTAGGATGATGTGATAATACACGAAGCATCTTCCATGATCCTCAGAAATCAAAAATAAAACAGTATTCCAATATTCTACAAATTCTACAATTCTACAGTATTCTACAAACTTTTCAATCATTCTATCAGCGCATGATTAAACAAATCACAATCAGGCTTCGCAAAATTATATTTTCTATCCAACACATGATAAGAGCAACGTTGAACCGGCTTTGTTTGTCGAAATAATTCTACGCTTCCCGTTAAGAACATGTTACAGAAGACCACCTGGGATAAAGTGGAAATTGGAGTCACGTCATAAACACTCTTCAGAAAATGAAGGTCTAAGAGATCCTCCGTATCTACGAGCTGATAAAGGAGAATGAACAGGTTCTCTGTAAATCCATTAGAAAGAAAGTTCAGAGTCGCTGTCTGAGGCCAAAGATAATTCATAGATTCGTTCCAACGTTAATGGAATTCCGGATGGCGCGGTTCTGCTAGTTCCGGGCAAAATCGTCGAATATTTAGTGTCTCATTGTATTCTAAATATAGCGTCGCGGAGTATCATTTCCGTCAAACAAAGGGCGAATTATTCAGCCGGTCGGTATCATCGGATCGCGCCCCGTTCCTTTCAGATTTTCCCCGGAACATTTCCTACACGGTTCTAATCTCTTCCTACACGAGATTCCGTGTACCTCTGGGGCACAGTATAATTCCCCGTGTACTCCAGTGACGCGAGCAACCTGTGCGCACACAGTCACATCCTCGGATTCGATGGTGCGCGATGCACTTTAACGCATACACGTAGACCTGTCCGACGTACACGCGTCACTCGGCCCGCGCGCAGATGCTATTTATGCGCGCATCTATGCTAACGAACCGCAAACGGGATCGCGGTGACGTTACGGAACTCGACGACAATCTGCTATTGTTCCTCACGGGCCCGAGACGTCTCGATTCTGGCCACAAGAACGATCCCAGACGTCTTCGGACGATCCCTAACACTTGGCAGCCGTCCCTAGCATAAAATCGTTCGATCATTCATTTTACAACCCGCGAAATCGCTATTTTATCCATCGCGTCGCCGGTGTTTCAACAGAACCGTTTGAATTGCGCGCCGTTTCTCATCTGGCACACCTTACGGAGTCTTTATTTGACAGCTGTCTACCGCAAACTTGCAGAATTGAGCGTGAAGCTGTAAAATCAGCCAGTCGCGCGTGAGACTCTTTCAACTAGCAAGATTTGTGGTCATTTATACAATTTTAAACCAATTTGATTCCTGCTTGAGTATCAATGAGATAATAATGTATTTTTGAGATCAGTTTGTAACAGATACTAAAATGCGTTGTTCATTCTTTGTTTCTAAAGAAAGGGACCAAATATTCACATGACTGTTTATGGGTTAAACTGTAGTTACGTTCTTTTATCCACTGCATTTCGTAAAATAATAAAATTGACAAGTAGACTGTGGAGAAAGTAAAAGATACATTTTCTGCATCCATTGTGGGAAATAGAGAATAAACGTTTTTCCACCGTTAACAGTCGTGACATATGGAAATTAATAGTAATTTCCTAATATAAATATAAATAAGTAAATTCATAAAATTCGCAGTCTAGTGATAAGATATGTTTCAGCCGTGTATTTTGAAAAACTTGCAAAATAATACTTTTGTTTAAAATTAAAATTTAATTTAAAATTAAATTTTGTTTAATTAAAAACTATCATATAATTCAGTCTGTGACAATAAAATCAAATTCGTAGCTATTCAACTGGATTAAACTGGATAGAAGTGGCTTAACATATACGATTAAAAATTTGATAAATAACCGCCTAATTGGGCTTAAATGGCGTTAATTATACAATAGAGTCAGAATCGTTATTTCCAGAGAATAAATTTGTGGTCTATCAAATATTTAAAAATCATTTGAATCAACGAGGTGGGCGCTGCTCTAGAAAATTACCCGTTTATTCATAAAAACAGATATCATAACTGCAGATATTTATATAAACAGTAGGGGGTGCGGGTACCCCAAATTTCAGGTAGCCGAGTCTCGGGTCGAGTCGGACAATGATCGGGTCGGGTCGGGATCCCGAAAGTTTATAAACTTCGGGTACCCGAAAAGGTAGTCGGGTCGGGTCGGGTTGGGGTCCCGAAAGTTTGCAATATTCGGGTACTGGAAGTTAACCCTTTGCACTCGGAGTAATTTTAATTAAAAAACTAAATATTTCTTTTAACCTAGAATATTTCCATTGCTCATGATTTTTTTCATGTTCCGCATATGAAACTGCATATAATACCTCGTACAATATTTAAATGTTTGATAATTATTACATATAAACAAATTTAATCAATATTCCGAACAATGGTGAAGCAATTTGCAGTGGCGCCTCAGAGTCGCCATTCGAGTGGTAAGGGTTAACTTCGAGTACCCGAATATTGCAAACTTTCGGGGTCCCGACCCGACCCGACCCGACTACCATTTCAGGTACCCGGACTTTATAAAATTTCGGAATCCTGACCCGATCCCGTGCAAATTTCCCGACCCGACCCGAACCCGAAATGTCGAGTACTCGCACACGCCAACTGATAACGCAATTTCGACGGAGGCGCCGGGCGTTTTACGGTTGGGACACGGATGTTTCTGACTGGTTTTCATTACCTCCGGTTTTCGACGCGGGACCATCTTGTTGGTCTCATCAGGCAATATGCACAGAGTCACAGAGTTATTTATTGCTGATTTGACCGCAGACCTTCCCCAACTTTAACTTCGGGTACCCGAATATTGCAAACTTTCGGGACCCCGACCCGACTACCATTTCGGGTACCCGAAGTTTATAAATTTTCGGGAACCCGAACCGATCCCGAACAAATTTCCCGGGCCGACCCGAACCCGAAATTTCGAGTACTCGCACACCCCTAATAAACAGGCATCGAAAGGAATAGGTTTGCTTTTTATTGGACACTTTTATTGGAAAGATTCGCCGGTACTGTTTGTCTTGCACTTTTAGCGGCAGGCAAAATTGTCCAAACACATTGTGTACATGGGTAGTGTTTCAGGGGTGCGTTCTGGACGATAGAAATTGAAACGTCGCGCGGAAATTGAACGGGCTAGCGAAACCTTTCCCCAGCGGTGTATTGGTTGACTCTTGCGTGGAAATGGGTACGTAGCTCGTAAACACGAATCCCTGCGAATCCATCAGGGCGATTTTTCGTCGCCACATTACGGAACGCAACGCGTTTAACGTTTTCCATCGCGCTGAGACTCTCGAGCTACATTCCGTGAGAAGATACTTCCGCTCGAATGGTCGATACTCCCCCGCACAATGAGGGGAAGGTGAAACGCGAGGGAAGGCTAGATCGTGTCGGCTGTCTCGAGCCACGTCGTCAGCTCTTTCGCTCATAAGGATATTCAGCCTTAGTTTCGCTGCGAGTGATCGATAGCGCCGAGGGAAGTTCCCGTTACGACCGTCCACGATAAACGGTCGCAATCCGCCATCTGGAGTAATTAAGCAAACACGTTAAGTCCCAGATATCGACATAAACAATAGTCAGAATTTCAAAGTAATCCAATCATTAAAACCGAAATTGGAAAGTTGTAATTTATCCTAGCGGGTGCTACTCAACCCCATTCTAAGAATCCGAACAAAATTTATTCGAATACGTCATAAACAATTAATTTTTAGACTAGGTTATAAATTCACCTATATGTGACCAACGTATTATCTACATGTGATTAGGCTTAACGGTGAACACGTTAAGTTCAAGTATCAGCTTAATAAATGCCTACAATATCAAGGAAATTAAATTATACAAACCAAAATTAGAAAGTTGTAATTTATTATAGTGGGTGGAACTTTAACTATTTCACGTTTTAGAGCTCCAACTAAAATTTCGTTTATTCGAATATACAGGGAGTTTACGCTATTACTAGCCAGCGTTTTTCTTGCAAATAATAAAAATTTGAAAAAAATGAAAGAGGAAAAAGTAATACTGTTTTTTGCAAGCAACGTAGTGGCGTATGTAATTTTTTTGTATTTCCACTATTTTCATGGGAATGCCGGTGACCTCCAATTTTTGTAAATGGAATGCTATATATTTTTTCATGCCATGTGAAAGCGTGTGTCAAGACAAATTCATTCGTATGCGACACAATGACCTTCAAGATCATACAAGGTCAGAAATGGTAGAAAGATTTTGCACATTTCGTAATAATGCGTTTACAAATATACTTTATTGACGAGGCTATAGTAAATGTTCAATGTAACTTCCTTGTGCATGACTACATATTTCGGCTATATTAATTACATTCTTGTTAGCTTCTTCTAACGTTGTCCGAAATGTTAATGCACACGATTGCATTAGTTTCCTTTGCAAGTCGTTTACATTTCTGAGCGTTGTGTATCGTGAATGATACCTTTACGAAATATTACGTACGAAATATTCAAAATTTTCCTGCCATTTCTGACCTTGTATGGCCTTGAAGGTCATTGCGTTGTATACGAATAAATTTGTCTTGACACACGCTTTCATACGATATAAAAAAATATATAGCATTTCATTTAAAAAACTGAAGGTCACCTTCATTTCCAAGAAAATAGTGCAAACACAAGAAAATTGCATACGCCGTTATATTACTTAGCAAAAACAGTATTACTATTACCTCTATCATTTTTTTCTAATATTTATTATTTGCAGGAAAAACGCTGGCTAGTAATAGTGTGAACACCCTGTATAATAAAAATGAATTTTTGTACCAGGATATAAGTGTCTCCTATATGTGGCTAACGTGCAACCTATATGTGATTAGGCTTAACTGTTAACTCGGTATGTTCCAAATATCAGCTTCAAACATGCCCACAATACCAATGTAATCCAATTATTAAAACCAAAACTGGACAATTATAATTTATTTTAATAGTTGCTATTATACTTCAACTATTTCACGTTTTAGGTCTGCAAGTGAAATTTGGTTTATTCGAACATATACGGTAATAAAAATGAACTTATAGACCAGGTCAAAACTTGAACGTCTCCCACATGAAACTGACGCGGCACTTAACGCGTTAATTCTTCCGCCGCGATGGCCGATACGGCTCTGGGAACGCGACGTTCCGGCGCAACGCGTAAAACGATCGTAAAAGTACTGTTTGCCGGACTGGAAGGTGGTAAACACGTTTGAAAATGTTTTACGATTTTTGTCTTAGCTTTGCTGCACTGTAAATTCGCCTTGGCGTTCCCATTTTTGTTCTCTTGTTGCCAGAAATTGTAATATCAAGATGCTCTTCACGATCGAGATGTTTATTGCATGGCATAGCTTTGCGGACGGGCATTATGTTTAGCGTACTTATCGATGGTTCGAATGTACAATTTTCCTTGGGAAATGAAATGGTGTACTGAAAGCTACGCGTAAGAATTAAATGAAGGAGCGAGTGTTGTGTTTGGTAAAAATTTGTTTGATGTTTTTTGAGAGTAATAATTTTTTAAAAAGTGATTTTTAGTCACGGAGTAGCAATTTTACTTGGGCGACTGTCTGCAGACACGCGTCCCCAAAGAGTTATTAATATCGCGGAGCTCTGCGGAAAAATGTATTTGAGGTTATGTGATTAAAATTGGCACTGTTTGATAACACGAATCTAAACTTTATCGTGCTAACTTTTGGAAAGTGAGTTGTATTTCTATCTACGTAAATGTTTGTTACTCTTTCGTTAATCGTACCATTCGTAGTATTAATTTTTTAATTTTTTCATTTGGTATATGTCCTCCGTGCCTTGTGTAACAGTATCCAGAGCTGAGTTTTAGATGTGTGGTAATTTTTTCTAGCTCATAAAAAATTCATATAGACTTTAAGAAAAGAAAATGTTGACCACTTATTATTTAGTAAATAAGCAGAGAAATGGTAATGTAAACACATTTTATACAAGTTACGAATTTATATAAAAAAAAACTTTTTAAAGAAGTGTCCACACTTCAATGAGCGCTAGTGTGTGCAACCATGTTACGCAGTAGGTCAGTGGTCAAAAAAATTCATGTAGATTTTAAGAAAAGAAAATATTGACCACTCATTATTTAGTAAATACGCAGAGGAATGGTAATATAAACACATTTTTACAAGTTACGAATGACTATTTATATAAAAAAAAACTTTTTAAAGAAGTGTCCATACGTCAATGAGCGCTAGTTACAAGAGCAACCATGTCACGCAAAATTTCGAATTTTATCTCTGGCCACACAGTGGCCATCCTGGCCCTGTAATGGTTAAAAGGTTTGCAAGTTCTATAAGAAAAATTTGCATGAGTCTCGTTTGTGTCCACCTGCCGCTATCGCTTATCCTTCAAGAACAGGCAGCAGGTGAGACGTCGGGCTGACCTGCGACATGGCTGTCGAGAGCAGGTTGCAGGTTGTGGATCGATGGCGGGTGGATGTCGGTCGATCGGCGAAATCGAGCTTGAAATGGCGGACGTTAATGAGAGACGGTGAATCGAGGGAATGTGTCGCAAGTGGCAAACTGTTGAGGGGCTTGTGTCGGCCGAAGGATGGTGGGGTGGAGAAGCATAGAGTCGTCCTTGGCGCGGTAACGACCACCATTATATTCAAACGAGCTCTTCCCGCTGGTTAACTCGCCTCGCTACGACGCGCGGCCAGTGATCCGCTCCAACCACGGCCAGACGGAAAGGGATAGCGAAAGCGAGTCGGGTGGAGGAGGAACGAGCTAGGATCTGCGGATAGAAGAGGACCGAGAAACGAAGAGAGAGAGAGAGAGAGAGAGAGAGAGAGAGAGAAGAGAGAAAAGAGAGCAGGAGAATGCACGGGGCAGAAAGAGGAACGGGAGAAAGGTGGAAGAGGCGCGAGGGGAGAGGATATCTGTGGGAACTCGAGGATAACCGGGAACTCTGGCTCCTAGCTTTCCGGGAAACGCAGCGGCGCTTAATTGGTTTCTGCTCTCGAGACTCGCCAGTCGAATGCGCTTCCTACCAGGAACACCTTGATAGGAATCTTGCTGGGAGCGGCATGAAAGCTTTCCAGTTACCGATCTTTGTTCCGTGACCTTTACGCCTGTGTCCGAACCGGACCGCCCATCATAGACCAACTTGTTTTCAAAAGCGTCGTCCGCGAAACTTTTGAGAGGATTATGGACGTCTGCGAGCTTTTTCGCGGTGAATGCGAAAAGGTCGTTTGACGGGTTGCTTCTTGATATCGAGCTACCGGCAGCCGTTCAAAGTGGCCAAACACAGGGTGTTTCGTCTAAAACAGGACACCTAAATATCTTCTCTGTGTCAACAGAAACATTCGTGTGAGACGTAAGACTGTTACTCATGAAACAAATGTGAACAATATCATCGCTAAAGTTAATCAAAACTCGCATGTTAGTATAAGGCATCTTGGACGTGAAACCGGTATTAGTGTGACAAGCATATTCCGGATTCTTCGTTCACAACAATTTCATCCTTTCCATTCATCTCTTCGCCAAGGGCTCCATGGAAGAGACTTTGGAAACCGCGTACACTTTTCTCAATGGAGTTTTCGAAAGAGCTGTACAATCTGTCGTTTTTCGCTTCACGAAATGTATCACAAAGGAAGGTCATACTTTCGAACATTTATTGCAGTAATAAATGTGATTATTTACAAGTTCAAGTTCATGGTCGAATTTCTGTTACCGTTGAAATCTGAATTGTCGCTGAAAGTAAGTTCTGCATTAATTTTCAAATTTTAGAGTTCACGGTCATTTCAAGGTCATGCTATTAAACATGGACGAATGCACAATAATGTTTGCTATAACATACAACAACAAAAAATGTGTGTATATATGTAAAAAAAACACGCGTGACCTTGAAAAAACGATTAAAAAATTACAATTTATAAAAAACGATTCTTCCATCTGATTCGTCTTTTGAAACCATGTAGATTACGTTAGAAACATTTTTTGTATTTTCAGAAGTAGAGGAGATATTTAGGTGTCCTGTTTTAGACGAAACACCCTGTATTTATGGTGGTTTCCGGGGCTGTTACATTCGCGCGTTCAGCGATTCCTTGAGGTTTGAAATCACCGTCTCGTTACACGAATAACAAGAGATCGTTAAAACATTTAAAACATTTTGGTGCGGAGTACGTCGCGACTTTTCGCGATAACTATCGCTGGGCATACCACGTGATGTACCCCGACCGCGTTTTCTCGAAGGACCACCCACAATGATGCGGGAAATTAACTGAACGCGGTTGATTCACCGACACCTTTATTTCAGAGCTATTGTACAAGTTTGAACTAATCAGCTCAACATGTCCCGTGACTTGGTGAAACCTCAATTTCAATTTCAATCTTTTCCAATTTGACTAAAAAGTTTTATTACACCCTATTTTAGAAGCTGCTCCTGGAGTAATCATCTTTATAGTCTCAGTACTTAAATATTGAAACAATATGTAGGATTTGATGGACGAATGAGTGCGTGTATGCGTGTACATGCGTGAATCCTAGAGAATTCTACGAGCGAAACAGCGTGAGTGAGACAGCAAGAGCGAGAGAAAGACGGAGAGCGTGAGTGAGAGAGCATGAGCGAGAGAAAGACGGAGAGCGTCAAGAAACAAATGAAACGGACGACCGCGGTGCGGATGCGTGCGAGAATGAGGAGCGTTAGTCGAATTATTAACGTATAACGAACCACACGAAATTCTATTTTTAAAATATACATCTTCTTTTAGTTTTCTTTTTATTATATCAGGAGTTTCTTATTTCACCCGATTCTAATCCCACAAATATAATGTCCTTAAAAAACCTTCTTCATCGCAAAAAGTGCTTCACAAAATTTAAATCGCATTTATATGTACAGCGTGGGTGTACATACAATCATTACTGACGATTAGACTGCAGATGTTTATGCAAAATATTATTATATAATATTTTGTAATTTTATAAATAAATTGCCTGTACTTAGTACAAAACAGGAACCAAATAGAAATTTTACTCTTTAATGCTTTTAATCAGCTCGAACTAGCACATTAATATTTTTAAATTCTTTGAATATATCTTCCGCATTAAATTGCACTACTCATTTTCATCATGAGTGCATAAAGTCCGCAGTCTACCGGAAGACTTGATTAAAAATTCAATCTTAAATATAGGCACAAATGGAGTTTTTTAAGTTTTGCGATGATTTCTGATAAGCGAACGTTGCATTGTCGAGTGCGCGGTGATGTTCGAAGGATCGAAACGTAGAATTCGTTCTGTTTTCGCGGTGAATGGAGTAGCAAAATGAAGCCAAGGTTCCGTCATTACCTTCAATTACGATCAAAACGAATCACGATTGTTGCGGGGCAGCTGCAACGTTGTAATCGCCGGTGCATCGGCGTTCGTGCGTTGCACCTGCGTGCTGCACTAGACCAGCGTGCCTCCTTAGTGGGTCGCCGGTCTACGATCGATATATTCACCTTGTTCAGACGCTGAATTCGCCCCAGTGACCTAGCGTCGTTTGCCAAGTGGGAGGATGCACTTTCTCTGGAAACCGTGTGCACCGTTCTCCGGTTTACGGTTCCGTCGATCAACCGTACGAAACTTTATAACAATCTTTTATGTTCCGGTCATATACCGCCGACTTGGTTTTTTGCAATCTCTTAAAACAAAGATACTGTAGCACATAAAATACTGATTTTTGTTTTGCTCTGAAAAGTTGAAGTTTCCCGAAGACTTTCGAGGTAGGTATAAAATGTTCGATACGCAGAAAATTAATTAGTACGAAACAAAATATTCGGTAATTACAAGGTGGTTGCAAATTTAACACTAACCCTACCAAGAACAAAACATTAAAAAATAAAACGCCTTAAAGAGGTGAAAATATTGAATTTCTTTAAACTTTGTACCGTTTCCATTACAATATTTGCTTAAGTGAAGAAGTCATTTCCTATGAAATCGTTTTTCGAATTTAAATAATTGTAAAATAGAATACCGGTCATTTTGACCGTGGAAGGTTTAGTGTTAACAATCCTGTGTGTGTCACGTTCATAAACAACCTGAGAATTTTTTGCGAGTAGGTGAGAGTCGTGCAGTACCAACCGGCGTGCAATATGTACCGACTATCGCTTGACAAGCTTCCCGTTTCGATGGCGCATGACTTCGCCGTGACTAAGAGAGTCGTAAACTGTCATAAGTTTCGTTGCTGTACAAAATGAAATTGTCATGAAATCTCTCTCTGTCACATTCCTCCAAGTAAATCTGAAGTAACTTCAGAGCTCTGTTACCGCGGTGACGAAATTCCACCTGCAGTTCGCCAACTATCTCTCACCCACTGAAAGAACCATCTGTCGCGCTGCTCGAGTGAATTATATCTGTCCCAATTTATTGACATTTTATCGTACCTTTTACAAGGCCGATTATTTACCACCGACTCGCTCTCAAGCAACAAACAAGCGTGTGTACGAAACTGTTCCGATAACTTTCGCCGGCACGGCACTTACAGGCTGCTTCAAAAACAGTATCTGTGCTACAATTTAACACTTGGCATGCGGGTACATTTCGCCGATTGAACACCGAGTAACTCGACAATTGATACTTGTGGGAATCAAAAATGCGAAACATTGCCTAGCAACGCAAACAACACACATACAATGTCACACGATGTAATTATACAATACCTGCTATCCACCACAAATCTACTAGATACGTATTTTTACGTGACCCGCGCTCCAGTGACAGACTGCGAAAAACGTAAAGGTACGTTGCCCGCATGCCAAGTGTTAATAATAAACATTCTAGACATTTGGCGAAATTATAAAGATACGCAGAACAAACAGAAAGCTTTATGTAAATTTATTGCAATAGCCGAATATCAGTTCAAAGTATGGCGGCTGAAAAGTGTGTGAGAGGAGGAAAAAGGAGAAGGAAGCGTTTTGTCCTAGGTCCGCTAGAGGACTCGTTAGTAAGGCTATCTAGCGGACTCGTCCTTAGAAGCGGGATGTCGTAAGGACAGTTTAGGACGGTATATATACAAACAGAGGAAGATTCAGGTAGTAGCGGGAAAGGTGTTGTCGTAATGTCCCTCTGTTGACGAGCATAGGAAGTAGCCGCCACAAAAGGATTTTTTCGCAAACAATATTTCAGACGTGTGGAATTAATTCGATGTCTTTCATGAAATCATAAATTTAAAATATTTATCCTGAACGTATTTACAATTGTTTACTGTTAAATATTTACCATGGATTATACGCGCAAAGAGAGTATCGTTAAGTAAAAATAATCAGTTTGCTACTTAAAATAACGTTTGCATTTAACATAAAATTATATTTGCTGACGCGTGTGTCGCAATTAAAACGGTGCGAAATCTCGAATAACACGCTCGGATAATTTGCATGGCATTGCGAACCGGACAGATTTACAGCACGGTACTTCTGCCGTTGCCAGAGTATGCTGATGTTTAGGATACCGACGAGCAAAGTTACATCACGCCGGACTAACTTGGTAAACCAATCGATCGGGCGCCGGGGGGCACGATTGATCTCGGGAGTCGATGCACGTTCACAAATTTACTAGAGGATGCGCGCGGCCAAATCGGCCGCCTGTTCTCTTATTACCCGCAATTACACCGTATCCGCAAACAGACGGTGGAACCGCGTTTACAGGCGGAGTAGTTGCCCATTAAAACATCGCTCCGCGCCACTCTGCCCGATGCAGGCCGGTCCCGCTGCTCGCTTGATGAAATCGCTGTTGATATTTTCCAACAATACAAATCAGTTACTTCTGTATGTGAATTCCATTACATTTAACACATTTTTCCCAATGAATTTGCAACCTTTTAACCCACCGTGGGCAACCTATATAGTCCATGTCCGAAGCGAAATTTCACTCTCGAATTTCTTTCTATTCAATTTTTTTTTCCCATTCAATGCGCAGTTCAGAATTTTTTTAGATTTGTTGAAAACCTGTAACAGTAAAAAAAATTAGTGATAAACAAATATGACCCTGGTTGCGCACGGAAAGTACAAAATACATTCTTGCCCAGGGTGGGTTAAAGTCAGGTTCATGGAAAGTAGAAGATCCAAAGTCAATTGCACACGATTGCTCCATCTCTTGGACACTACTGAATCGGGGCCCTTTCGTATACTAGTTCTCATATACCAGTAGTAATGAATCTAGTACGTTACCATCACGCCGTTTGGCGCTTTCTTTTAACATTTACTGAATCGAATCCACTCTTTAAAACCAGTCCTGAATGACGTGCTATAGCGAAAAGACACAAAAAGTGATGTTTTAAAATCTGAAATTTGAGCGTATTAAACGTATTCTAGGATCAGAGACGTCAGAAAATGATACCACGGTAAATACGAAAATAATATATCGTTTAATCAGATAAAACACAATAAATACGATTGACTAAACTTTCACGTCTGAATCTCGGTCTGAGATTTACATCTCGGATCACAAACTCCTTTAACCACCGCGCTCGAATCATTCAACCTCGTATTTTTAACACTAAACTGACCAAGCACAAAACATATAAAAGTGAAATGCTCTGTAGAAGTGAACAGATTTAATTTACTTTAACTTTTTACGGTTTTAATTATAATCTGTGTTTAAATAAAGAAGTCAGTTGAATCGTTTCCTATGAAACCGAGTTTATTATATAAATAATTGTGAAATAAAGAAACGGTCATTTGACCGTGGTAGGTTTAGTGTTAAGAAACCTGAAAACCGCCGTCAATAACGTTGTTAACAGATTGTCGCGTCGTTACCGTTGCTAACGTCGTAGCATTCGGTGGAATTCCTGCTTGGTAACGGTATGTCCCTAGAGTATTGAAGTCCCTATTTAAATATACAGGGTGGGGCATTATAAACAGGTCACCTGAATAACTCGCTTGCTTTTGAAGACAGAAGAAAATGCATCAGATCATACTTGATATCGAGGCGCTCGTAATCTGATGTCATTAATTTTTTTTATAGGTGGAGACGTCAAGGAGATATGAAGGTCAACTGTGTTTTTTTAAATGGAACGTATGGTTCTTTATTTACATTCTGATAGTGTGTTTCACGACGAATACAATGACCTATTATAAAGGTCATTCAAGGTCACGCAAGGACAACTGCAATAGAAAATTAAGTGTCTCAAAGCACTCTTCAAATACTTTTGTGTCTTCTCTGGTTGTTGGCATACCGTTCTTGTAAGTATCTATAAGAGTCACAGAACATAAATGAACATACAATCACATTGTATGCTTACCTGTATCCAGAAATGTTATTAGTAGTTTGACTACCGACAAGAATACGGCTACGTAATATTCAATCTGAGTGTTCAATTTTGAAGAATGCGTTGCACAATAGCAGAGAAAGTGGAAATGGTTATCACTTATGGTGAATGTCATAGAATTATGAGGAAAGCGGTACGCATGTATGGTGAAAGATTTACCTTCTTCATAATAAAATAATTGGTCCATATTTCATCGATGGCACGCTAAATAGTCATAAACACGAGAGAATCGTAAAAGACGTTTTGCCAGAATTGTTAGAGGACATTTCACTGGACTTGCGACAGTCCATGTGGCTCCAACAAGACGGACGTCCTGCTCATTCAGCACGAAATGTTACAAAATTACTGAACAGGACATTGAAGGTCGTTGGATTGGATCAGGAAGTAATAAGTGGCCATCACGTTCCCCAGACCTGACACCACTAGATTTTTATTTGTGGGGAAAATTGAAGGAACAAGTGTACCGCGAAAAACCAACAACCACAGTTGATATGCAAGAACGTATAAAAAGAGCTTGCTCTGTAATAGATACAACTGAAATTTGTCAGGCAGTATCACCAGTATTGCAACGTTATAGATTATGTCTCCTTGTTGAAGGTCGTCATTTTGAAACTTAAAGTAGCAGTGAAGACGTAAATAACATGTTACATGTAAATCGTCGTAGTGTTCGAAGAGTGCTTTGCGACACTTTATTTTCTATTGCAGTTGACCTTACGTGACCTTGAATGACCTTCATAATAGGTCATTGTATTCGTCTTTGAAACACACTGTCAGAATGTAAATAAAAAACCATACCGTTCCATTTAAAAAAACAGAGTTGACCTTCATATCTCCTTGACGTCTCCACCTATAAAAAAATTAATAACATCAGATTACGAGCGCCTTGATATTAAGTAAGTTTGGTCTAATGCATTTTCTTCTATCTTCACAAGCAAGCGAGTTATTCAGGTGACCTGTTTATAGTGCCCCACCCTGTATAGTACTCCTTTGGAGTAGACTCAGCAGTCAATCATCAAAAGTACAGCTCCGACGACGCTCTCTTGGCTGGTATCGCTGCTAGTATCGCAGCTCCGTTGTACTCGTACCCTAAGCGCGATGCGACGTAGCTTACGTTAAGATTCGCGAGGTCCTGCTGACATCTAACAGCATAATGATCCCACAGCAAGAGACCATTAATCGTCTGCCCCAAAGGATATTGTACTCGGCCGACGCAGGTTCAAACGAGTGTCGGTGCACGTCGAGCGGGTTCTCGCGGAGGGTACGGAGTGGATCGTTGGTCGACCCGCAAACCGGTACCAAATTACAATGTAACTGGGCGCGGCGTCCCGTGGTAGACCGCAGCTACACGCCGAGCCATCCCGGAAGCGTGGACGCGTCTGCTCGCACACGGAATCGTTCCGACACGCTCGTCCGTGTCTTGGGTCCGTGCCCGACCAAGACTGCCGCCCACCAAGAAGAAGCAATCCCGTGGATGACGATCTTGATCGTTGTCTGCCCCGTTCGCAACGTTCCTCTCGAAGGACACGAGCCTTTTTCAACCGCTTCGACAACAAGTTCTCGCCAAGCTGTGGTTAAGAACGCGACGCCCCGGAAGGAGGATCACTGTCGCGTGCAACGAGACCGCCCGCTTCCGCATTGCGCAGTGCGGATATTTCAGACGGGACTCCACTCTCGCTCTCTCTCTCTCTCTCTCTCTCTCTCTCTCTCTCTCTCTTTCTCTCTGTGGTTTACCCGATTGCACGGGTATCGACATCGTGAAAAGAATCGATTGGTCGGAACGGTCACCGGACGCTCGCTGCTGAATCTTTGATGCGCGATGAGCAAATCTGGAAGCGGATCGCCCGCTCACGGAGCTCCTCGAGAGCTGCTCTCTGGAATAGACGCTCTCACGGTGACCGCGTGAAAACGGGTTCTTCTGCCTCGTTCAATGTGTCCGTAAAGAGCAAACTGTCGTCGGTTACCCGTGTCATGATTAACCTTGACGTGTTCCTCAAAAATGGTTGGAGAAATGATCCTAGGATCATACTTCATCCACATTTTAGACTTACAGCATCTTAAACGTACATCGAACAAAAGAGACCTTCAACTAATCATGTAACATCAGATACCAGAATAATTTATGGTGTTCACTAGACTGTGGGTTTTAAGCATTTGTGACAAAAGATGAGTCGTTTTGATTTAAGTAAAAAGATCTGAAAAATTGACTACATCTATACATGTATACCATCTTTTATGGTTGTAGATCTGTGGTTGCTAGGAAAAACGCCTCATGTCACAATTTCAATAAATTTGAGTTTATGCATTAATTGAGCTTTATAGTATAGGATTTACGTATTTACCAGACAAAAAGTCATGAAAACAAATTCGAAAGGCTCAAAAAGAAATAATGCAATTTAACCGATGTCCTATGTCAAAGCATTAGTGATCAAAACTTTAAACGGCAATATCTCGAAAGTGAAAGTATGTGATATGCGGCGTTCTTGCTGCCAGCCACAGATATATCAGGTCGTTAACACTAGGTTTACGGAGCACTAAAATTGATTATTTTACATTGCTTTATAAAAATAATAAAATTGTATTTACTTAGATCTTCAGCGATTTTTATTGTAATATGTACAAAAAAAAATAAATCTATTTAATAATTCCTTACGAATGCCTCCTTACACTCGTAATAATCGTAAATTAAAAATGTTTGAATCCGTCATTTTGACGGGTCCCGTAAATCTAGTGTTAAGTATGAAACTTGACAAAAATAACACAAATGACATTGACATTTTTGAAGTTTCATAGTTAACGACTATATTTTTTAATTCTTATTTATGCGGTACAGAATTTAAAAAGTTTGAGAACCCCAGCTCTGTAGCCCACATATTTCTCGCTTAGCCAAGCGACATACATCTTCAAAGAACAAGTAGCTTTGGAACTTCGCGCGATACAGGGAAAATTGGCCGTTCAAGGTCAACCTCCCTCCACCAATCATTCCAGGCACGCCTCCACCAGCACGTTACGCTACTTTGGCCCAGGATCTCTCAGCATAATAGCCGAAGAGAAGAGGCGAGCCAACTGGGCGGCACGGTGGGAGTGGCTACAAATATTGACCTTGACCGGGAATATTGTCCGATGGGAATAGGCCTGAGCGCAGCTTTAAAGCTGGCCCGGTACAGGATAGGTAACAAGATCGGCGACAAATGGGTCAAACGTGTTTTGTTTCTTCTATTCTCGCGGGTGTACTTTGCGCGACATTACACGGACATCGTTCATGATGCAGCCTGTATATCACGGAGACGTTCTTAATAACTCGCGCGGACGCACGAATGGACTATAAACGCGCGAATAATTTACGTTCGGCTTGGTTTGTAGGGAAACGGGTCGATCTGGGGCACCAGGAAAGTTCGTGCGTTGTAATGTTTTTTTTCGTGGACGCTTAGTTTTTCTTTTTTTCATCCGGTGATCAACAAATGACCTGGAAGCTGGTCCTAGGGTCTTCGAACTAATTATGTTTATCACAGATAGGCGTCACAATTTTGTTCAACTTTCTTATTCTCAGAATAATTGTCCAGCGTCTGAATCTTCAGAATTTTTCTAGGTGTTACATTAAAAAGAAACTGTTAATTTGCATCCCGAGTGCTTAGTATTCTTTTATTTTCAATGAGGAATGAATTAAAACAGTCTATAAGTGCGTACTATCTCATCGTTGCAATTGATTTCCTCCATGTATTACAGGGATGGGCATTTTTGTCTCAATTGAGACAAAACAGTCCCCACCATAGCGCTCACTGTCCCCCACCAGCATCCACCGTTACCATAGAGCAGTGGTGGGCACGGGTGGAACCCCTCAAACGCCTGCTTCTCCCACCAACTTCTTTTTCATGCAGCGCGCACGCTCGTTGCGTACGCTGATGTCTCGTGTCTTCGTTGCTCTATTGTACCGCGCTTGCTGAAAGGGGGCAGAGCGTGCTACTGTGTGGAAGGTTTTGCCTCGATTGAGGCAAAATTGTCCATCCCTGCCATAGAGGAAGTGCTTGGCTCGTCGCGAACACTGTGCAGGCCTCGCGCATAAAAGAGAGGTTGCTGGGAGAAGCAGGAGTTTGAGGGGCATTTAAATTTCAATTACAAATGCTTGTATCTTCCCAATTAAAAGTCATTCGCTTTATCACATGACACTGCGACGAATAAAAAGGAGACTTTATTTAACTCAGACTTCATGTAAACCTGAAACTAATTCTCCTAGAATGTCATGCATCAATTGCAGGACACAGTAATCATTTAGAAGTTTTTTTGAAGTGAAACTTCTTTAGGTAGGCGTAAAACCTCGACGTGGTAAGAGTATAACCGATCTGGCGATGAAATGAAATTCTATTCTATTAGCATATACCCGTGATGGGCACGGTAGGGGCCCCTCAAACGCCTGCTTCTCCCACCAACCTATCTTTCATGCGCGAGGCCTGCGCACTGTTCGCGACGGGCGAAGCACCTCCTTCCTCTATGGTAACGGCGGATGCTGGTGGGGGACAGTAGACGCTATGGTGGGGACTTTTGTCTCAATTGAGGCAAAAATGCCCATCCCTGCTCTACATTGTCAATGGTTATCCCTCTGCAGTACGATTTATTTTACAGCTACAGTGATTTGTCGTTTATCATTTCTCAGAAGAAGGAGAAAGTCTATAATTATTACACGCCTATGTATTCTCTAAATAAAAATAGAATTTTATTTCGGTTTAAAGGAATACCTGTGATGGGCAGGGTAGGGGCTCCTCAAACGCCTGCTTCTCCCACCAACCTATCTTTCACGCGCGAGGCCTGCGCACTGTTCGCGACGGGCGAAGTACCTCCTTCCTCTATGGTAACGGCGGATGCTGGTGGGGGACAGTGAATCCTATGGTGGGGACGGTTTTGTCTCAAATAAGACAAAAATGCCCATTCCTGGCATATACCGTTGAGGGTTCGGCATTGCTTAATAAAGATTATGTTAAAATTCCGATGACACTAAGTGGAGATTTCAACGTGAACTTTGCATCGGAAGAATCAAAATTATTAATAGAATTTTTTAGAAGTAAATTAAGATTGGAAATGGTAAATAATCCTAATGAAGCGACAACAAGATCAGGAACAACTCTCGATGCAGTATTTGCAAGACATTTAGACAAAATTGAATCAAGAATATTTATATCATATTTTAGCTATCACAATCCAATTGTTTCAATAATAGAATCATAGAAAATTAAATTTCATAGTGTTAATAAAAATTCGAAAAAGAATTAAAGAAAGAAGTTTCACTTCAGCCATGTGGTCTAAGCACAGATCAATTTTTTTCTCTAGTAATCTTAACGAGTTGAAAATAACATTTTCTCATAAATGCAGAATAATCAGCAGTCCACTAATGTCTATACAAATTTGAAAATCACCGGAAAATATTTTGTTTAATGAACTGTACCGTTTATGTTACAGGTAGGTCTGAATCCGTGAACCTTTAAAGAGATTCCAAGAAAGTAATGCAAGAGGTACCATTTTCCTCGAGCCCAACACAAGCAACCAATGAGTGAAGAAGACGAGTGCTTTGGAAAACAGGGTAAACGCAATTTGCGAAATATATGGATGATTTGTTGAGAGTGTGCAGAATAACAGCTTGCGTGTTACGCGCTTTTCCAACGGCCGGTAAAAGATTATTCGGCTCTTGTCAATCTGTCGGTCTTGATTCCGCACGGGGAATATGTGGGACGTGTTTTTTTGTTCGGGAGAACGTCGATGATAAACTGTTGGGCGACAGTGAAACAGCCGACCCTATTTTTCAAAACGAAAAAATACATCGGAAACGCGCGTCGTTAACGCGAAATCGATGACATCGTCGCAACTTTATTTTTCCACTTAACGTGCCGTGCATCACTCTCCCGGATAAATATATCCCACGGACTTCTCGGCATTTGCTGCTTTCGTTGTTACCTACAACGAAGCTCATCCTTCTTCTGCGAAGTTTACGCGAGACTCGCTATTCGAGCGCCGGGACGCAGAAAATTGGAATAGCGAATTTGGCACGAATTCTCCTCGCGATAATAACCGAATTCTGCGAACGACTGAATAACGGCGTGAAGCGTCAGCGCTGATCACGAATGAAAATACGGAGCAGACTCGTTGAATGCCCGCTGTTAACGGCGACGAGCATTTAACGAGACCTTGGCAAGCTTCTCTTCAAGACTCTCTGCCGAAGTAAACGTGCTGCGCGCGGATAATAAGTTGAACGAGTGCCGGGGTCTGTGATTTTATTATTTCAACACGAGAGAACCAACGCGTGTTCATTCAAGAATAGAGTCCCCGTGACTTATGGTTGAGACGTCTGTTGGCAAACTATTCGATTGAAACGTTCTGTCTCGTACTCGATGATTTTAATTATGCGGATAAATCACGTTTAATTCGGAACAAGTACAAACTGAATTGACAAGTGTCTTCAAGAGAACGGTGCTTGTCTTCGTTTTTAAATAAAAAGATAGCTGGACTGTGGAGGTGTTAACACTAAACCTACCAAGCACAAAACATATAAAAGTGAAACGCCTTATAAAAATGAGAAGATTGAATTTATTCAAACTTTGTGTGGCTTTAATCGTAATGTGTACTTACATAAAGAAGCCACTTCAGTCATTTCCTATGAAAGTGTTTTTATAATTTCAATAATTGCGAGATGGAAAACCGGTCATTTGAACGTGGTAGGTTTAGTGTTAATACTAATCTACTTAGCGTTTCAAAGGATCTATTAACCTGCTGGTGCCACCTGCACATACAGTGGCTCACGAAAGTATTCGAACGACATTTAAATCAGAATGATTTGTTTAAAATTGCATCGAATGACTTGGCTCTTATTATTCCTAGCCATGGGCCATAGACTTTCAAAAATTATGAACTAATCGCCGGTAAACAATGTGTTAAAATCTGTGCAACGAACAGAAAATATGTTTGCGTGAAAAATTGTTCTATTTGCGCAGAAAGTTTCATGATTTCTCGAGCTAGGTACCCTAACTTCCCCGGTAAGACTGGCTCTGTTATCGGTGCGATTAGAAGAAAAATACGTCTTTGGATTGGATCGTCGATGTTTCCTGGCAAAATGTTTCCATGGCACCACCGCGGAACATTGGCAAAGTTTGTGTGGGAACGGTAACGGGAGTTAACGCGACATCGATCGCAGGTTACCCTAAGTCGTTCCGGTTGCCTCGACCTCATGGTCCCCAGCTCCGAGGAGCTGCTATAAACGGAGTCAACCGTTCGAGCCCCGCAGAGAGGTTCTACCGGTTTACCTGCATTATTGAATACTCTTTATCGCGGTTATCCACGGATAATTTCTGCACAGCAAGATTACACGTGAATATTGAATCAACGTTTGTCGCAACTTTCTTGTTTCGTCGCCGAGTTCAACATCCGTTGATCCTTCGCAAACAGCTGCTCGGTCCTCGAAATCCAATAACAATGGCTGTACCCATTGCCCATTTACATAACTGCTAGACAACTGTACCCATTTTCCATCTATATTTTAGATTACTATATCTGTAAGAATCTTTTCGAGTGTCTTGCATAATTACCGTTTGATCAATTAATACTCAAAACGATGATCGTCTATGCCAGGGATGGGCATGGTAGAGGCTGCTCAAACGGATTTTGCCCCTACTAGATCAAGCGGACCCGACGATTGTTAGACTATTATATATAATTGCACAAAAGGAAAGAGGAAAGAACAAAGTATCAAATACAATGTCATTTAATTTAGCAAATTTTTCTTGCTATAATAATTAGACTACGGCAGGGATGGGCACGGTGGAGGCCCCTCAAACGACTGCTTCTCCCACCAACCTCTCTTTCATGCGCGAGGCCTGCGCACTGTTCGCAACGGGCGAAGCACTTCCTTCCAGTGGTGGGATATGGTGCAAGGTTTTACGCGCATGCGCAGCCAAAATAGTAATGTATCTATATCATGCTGACAGAGGTAGTGGAGCCCTGAGACAGTTATATTGGCGGGAATGTCTCGAAACAATCTGTTCCGGACAAAAAGACTTCAGGACGTATCCTGCGAGTTACAAAATATACACAAATACAAATGTTTTACATTCATTTTTCAGAATCAAATCATACCAATTTTTTAAAATTCTGCTGGGTGCTCAAGGTACCCCATTTTATCGAGAATCTTACTTTGCTGAGGCTGAAATCGTCGCGCATGCGCGTGAAATCTTGCACCATATCCCAAAACTTCTTCCTTCTTCTACGAGTCTACGGTAACGGCGGATGCTGGTGGGGGAAAGTGGTCGCTATGGTGGGGATGGCTTTGTTTCAATTGAGACACAAATGCCCATCCCTAGTCTATGCAGTCGTCCATTATTCTCCAATGTTCTAGACAGCGGATTTTATGCATTTGTGGCAAATATGAGTAGGCGTAATTTAAAACAGTAAAAACATTAGAAGAATTTAAAAATACTGTTATATGGTGTTCAACATATTAAACATATTTTGAAACGAAATAAATTTTTATTTCACTCCACTGTGCTATAATGCAAGTGGAACATTTTTATTTTGCATTAATGTCCGCTGTCTACTCATTACCAATATCACACATTATATTAATAACTTATTGCTGGACAGCGGATTGTATGCATTTATAACAAGAACGGTTCGATGCAATTTAAAACAGTAAAAATACTAGAAGACTTTCAAAATACAGTTATATTCTTTTCAACCTATTAGACATATTCATAAAGAAAATAAATTTTGCAATTTTACTTGTTGCAATTCAGGTTGATAAATTTTATTTTGCATAAAGACCTGCTGTCTATTCATTACCAATATGACACAGTACATTAGTACCACATATCTTGTACATCACTGTTAAATAGCTGTAAGCATTGTCCATTTACATTACCGCTAAATTCCTGCATAAATTGCCCATTTACATGACTGTTAAGTAATTGTAAGCATTGAATACTTACATGAATACTATACACCGAAGTTGCAGTATTAAGATAAGATCAAGCTACGATTGCATGTACACCACAGTAGACCACCCAGAAAGAACGAACCAAATATATTTAACAAGATGTATAAAGAACTTTTCGAAATACATTTAAACGCACGATATTAGACTCTTTTTCTATATACAGTCGTAATCCTTATTTCGGCATTTGTCAAAATGTACTCGTTCTAAATTAGTTACTCGTGGTTGTTACGATTTTAAAAATTTTACCAATTTTCTGACAGATTCAAATCTTCAGACACCATTTTTTAATACTGTTCTCCATGTTCAGTATATTTTATCTCGATTATTTTCTTTATTGACACCGTGTGCTAACGATTTTTAAAATTTTACCAATTTTATGACAGATTAAAATTTTCAGACATAATCTTGTAATACTGTCTCCCATGTCCAGTCTTTCTTATCACGATTATTAAATATTTCATTGCATAAGTTTCCACATTCCGCTCTCGCATTTTTACGAGCGCAACAGCTTAAGACAGCGGCTTTTCAACTAACCATCTTAATTCACTCTACAAATGGCCGAGGGGGGATTAGGCAGAAAGACACTTGTATTAGCAAAAACTTGCTATTTCCAGCGAGTTAATGAATCCCGACGATCTCGGCGACTCTATTAAAGGATTCTTCGAAGTTCCAACGAGCTCAACTTTGATCTAAGAGCAATTAAAGAAGCCCTTTTTTTAAATTGAATTTTACAACAGCGGCGGAACGTCCAAGACTGGAACGAAACGAAACGAACAGGCAATCGCTGGACCAGGTCGAATCCGCGGGAACAAAATATTCGTTCGGTTAATTCGTGAGTGCGTTTCGCCGTTAAGCTCACGATTTTATTACGTATGCGTTTTACGCTCGATACACGCTGAGACTCGCACTCGGTCGCCGCGTAAATCAACTTTATGTCAGGTGATTTGCATGAGATTCGACCGAATCGCGTCGGTCCCGCGTTTTATACGGTCTTGCACGGGCGGTCGTGCGCGCGCGCACGTTGTTTAGTTGCACAATTATAGGGAGGCGAATAGAGCGAAATTATAGGGGGCCGGGAACGCGCGCCGAGGTAAAATGAGGGATTTAAGAAATTACTGTTTCCACCGGATGGCTTCGGGCCACCCACTTCAAACCCGTGCAGGAGAAAATCGTTTTTCGAACTGATCTCGCGCAACCTCTTGTCTTTCGTTTTCGGTTGTCGACTTTGAAATTTATCCTCCCACTTTTTGTTTTCCTTTTTGTTTTTAATTTGAAGCCTTAGGCCTACATATTATCTTCCTATTGTTCCAACAATTTAAACCTTTCTCTATCATCTTCAACTTCTGGAAATTTAGAAGAAACACAAATTTTGTTGGGCGTTGACTGAGTAAATTGCATAAATCTTGCAAAAAACGATTCTAACAGATAGCGGATTTTTATGCGAAGTAAATATTTTCTGAGACAATTATAATAGAATAGAAATGCTTTATTTTCAGCCTTCCGGCCATAAAAAGGAACTTGGTTTACAATTATAGTTAAATTCACTCATCCTTCCACACATCCTCGGACCCATTCATACACTTTGCTTTGCGCTATCTTTCTCCTATCTTTCTCTCTACTCTTTTCTTTCCTTTTTTCCCCTAGCTTCCTCAATCATTTTACCGCTTCCTCTGACCCCCTCTCACTCACTAACTCTGCTATGCACAAACCCCTTTCAAGTTCCCTACATTCCCTTACCATATGTTCAAAATTTCCAAAGCTATCTCCACATAAGTCACATTTCCGGTTTTCCTCTTTCCCCCAATATCTATTCCACATTTCCAGTGACCTCCCTCTTGCTTGTGCTAGTAATCGTTGGCTCCCATCTTTCCCTTTCCTTCTCAGGTACTCTGGTCATATTTTCTGAGACAATTATTGAACACAGAAATTGAATAAAAATGATTGTTTTCTTTTGATAATTTCAACCAGTCCAAACTGATATAATATCTTTAAATTGTTCTAATGTCATCAAATTTGTGTATTTCATTTAAGTACTCATTTCTGTTATAAATGCATAAAATTCACAGTCTAATAATACACATTCTTAAGACGTTGTCTGAATGTTTCTCGCATTTTCCAAGTGCCTTGTTGTTCATTGTTACTTCTCTGAATTCTTACTCGTCTGAAGTGTGCATTTTTAAACCTACACAGATAGGACGTTTATTTTAAACGCTATTCTTAAAAATCGTAAAAGAAATAATGTAAACAAAAAAATGATACACATTCGACACGAGTCTTTCTAAATTTATTTCTGAAGAGAAGTGTATAGCTCCGAACGACATATTTCCAGACGACCTGGCTTCAATTAATAACTATCTAAAAATCTGTGACAGAATGCAGAGTCGGCGAGATTTGATTTACAATTCCAAACTGTGACCTGGTTATTCAAGCTCCAGGCTGCATTAACGTCTACGACAATTTCTACTTTTCATCTTAAATTTTACAAATCCCTCCAACGTGTCAACGTGCAGTTATCGTTCTCCAATTACATCAATTTTCTCATTCACGTATAGTCTCGGTGGAGTGAGCGACGAAAATAAATCGGGCGTGTGCAATAATTGACCGAATAAGAATTAAACGTCCGCTTCGAAAGTCCTGGAAACCGATATACAGTGGCCCACAAAAGTGTTCGTACGCCCTTTAAATCAGAATAACTTTCTTAAAATTTGACCAAAACACTTGACTTCTTTTGAGCAATGTGAAGAATTGATTTAGTAAATTATGTGCAAAAAAGATTTTGAAAAAATTACAATTAGTAGGAATTACATGAAGAAATAAAAATGGCACTATTTAAAACTTTTTTATTTTAGTCCATAATGAAAATACAAAATATGCTTTTTGTAGATCTATGTTAGTTATACATATGCTGAAAATTTTAACAGAAACTGACCAAAAGTCGATAAAAACTGCGATTACCACCTTGAACCGCTTGTAGCTCATGTATTTGTTAACTGATTTCGATGAAATTTTCAGCATGCGTGTAAATAACATAGATCTACAAACCGCATATTTTTGTGCCATTTTTATTTTTTCATGTAATTCCTACTAATGGCAATTTCTACAAAATCTTTTTTGCATACTTTAAAAGTAAATCAATGCTTCTAATTGCTCAAACAAAGTCAAGTGGTTTGGTTAAATTTTAAGAAAGTTATTCTGATTTAAAGGGCGTACGAACACTTTTGTGGACCACTGTACATAGAGCGGTGTGCTACATCCACACTAGGGCTGTTACTTTTCCGAAGCTTTGACGCTTCGAAGGATTCGAAGGGATGAAGGGACGAAGAGACGAAGAGACGAAGGAAACTTCGAAGTTTCGAAGCTTCGACTCTTCTGAAGCTGAATGATCAACCAACGTCCTAAAATTCATAGAATCTGCTGAAATCATTCGGAAGCCATTTTTTAGCCACTTCAGCACGGCGCCGATTTCCCAATTTTCCGCCTCGGTGCGACGGTTATTCGCGGGAATCCGCTCGAATACACCGAGCACATTAGGAAAGCCACGTTTTCAATGAGTATCAAAGCCTGGTTGCGATAAAACGTATACATAAAGCTGGTCGCGGTGTAACGAAAGGCAAACGCGATATCGGATCGGGAACGTTTAATTGAACACCCGCGTCGCTCTTCCTTTTTCCCCCCTCTACTTTCCCCCCTCTACTTTCCCCTACCCGACTGTTTTCTCCTCTTTCTCTTTCCTTTTGCTTTTCTTTTTGTCGATCGAATGTTTGAACGCGGATGTTCGCGCGTTTATCGGATGTGACGATTTAAAACCGGATGAAAGCTACAGCGAGGCGGTTTCCGTCGTGGTTCATAACACTCGTAAGTGCACGCGGGCGGGCCGTGACGACACTCGCGTGACGCTTTGGATAATTAAAAGCGGTTTAATTAACAACCGGCCGGGGCGATCGAAGGGCAAACTGCTTTCTGGAGACGAGCCAATTCATCGAGAATTCCATATTCATCGCGCGCTCCATTAAGCCACTACTCGTGCCACCGGCCTCGGCCAATTCCAGCCGCAAACTTTGAAAAGCTGACGCTCCCGCGCATCGTCCCATTTATTTCAATGCCAGCCGAGATTATCGATGTTCGATCCCGACCCTCGTCGGCGTATCATCTTCCCACACCCATTGACATTTACGTAATACTTACATGCGACTCATTCTCAACAACTGAACAATCTTCCGAACGTCTTTTACCATCAGACATTTTTATTCAGCTTCTCTGCGATTAACGAGTACAACGATACTCGTAACACAATTGTTGCTTTTTTTGTACCACAAATACACGTAACACAATTGTATTTGATAGGCTTCTGAATTACTATCCTATTGCAAGAAGCTTCAGCATCCTTCTTTCAGGTGATAATCTCAGATGGAGTTAGTAGATTACGTCAGCCCGGGTTACTGGCTAAAAGTTGTATAAAAATTGTCGAAAGAAAACGTCGGTAGATAATGTATATGTTACGGTAAATGTGATTAATCCGGTGATTATGTATAATTATTATACAGGGGGGCCCACATAACTCTTAACAGCTCAATACCTCGTAAAATATGACATCGATTTTAAAGTTCTTGGTCTTAAATTGCATAGATCTGAAGTGCCTTTCCTGTGAAGTGTCCCCCCCCCTTTTTCCCTTTAAGGGAAGGGGTGGGGTACCTTTATAATTTTAAATGGAACACCCTATAAAACGTTACATATTTTGATTCTACAGGAAAGAACAAGTAAATTTTGTCTGAAACATTTTTTTGTCAGATATTCCCATGTTGAGATATAACAGTTTGAAGTTTCGACTTGTAGTCAAAGAGAAACTTCTCGGTACCAACTCATTCAATGAACAAGTTTCTCACTGCCATCTCCTGATGGACGCACGGTACCTACAAGTCGAAACTTCAAACTGTTATATCTCAACATGGAAATATCTGACAAAAAAATGTTTCAGACAAAATTTACTTGTTTTTTCCTGTAGAATCTAAATATGTAACGTTTTATAGGGGGTTCCATTTAAAATTAAAAAGGTACCCCCGCCCGCCCCTTAAAGGGGAAGGGGTGGGCCCTTCACGTTTATGTGGCTAGAAAGGCTCTTCAGATTCATACAATTTAGGACCAAAAACTGTAAAATCGATGGCATAGATTTCGAGATATATTGAGCTGTTAAGAGTTATGTGGGCCACCCTGTATATAATTATTACGGGTAATGTAATGAATCGGAGATTATACATAATTTTTGGTCTTAAGTTTGGTCTGGGTTAGGTAAAGAATTGGTAAATGTGATGAATTCTTGAATATTTAAGACCTAACCCAGACCAAACTTAGTGGCGATTATATATAATAACCGGTAATTATACATAATCAGCGGGTTAATCACATTTACCGTAACATATACAACTACAAAATTGATTTCGACTAAAGGGCGTTGAAGAATTCTTCAAAAAAATCGCGAACGACAGCGATAAACGAGTCAGGGTTATTTGTTGAAGAATCGTTAAAGCAAACATTTCTAAAAATTGTTAAAAATGAACGTCGGTCAACGATGTATACAACTACAAAACTGATTTGGATTGGAAGATGTTAAAGAATTCTTAAAAAATGTGAACAACAACGAAGACCGACTGACAGGTCATTATCAAATATCCTAAACGAAAAACGGAATTCTACAGTTCTCAAAAAGTCCGCAAACTTTTTGGACGTGATGTGTTCAACATAAAACAAATGTACAAAATAATACAATTGTATATATTTCTCAAAACAGCTTGGCCACTTTACATTCAAATTTAAATCCATTAGTATTGAATAAATCTGATTGTGGCTCAGTGTACCGTCCACGTTTCGCAGGCAGAGAATAAACACGATTGTTTACGGACCGGAACACAATGCTTAGTCCGTGGACCGTAGCGCATACATTTCGGAGCCGGGGAAAAAAAACGTAATATATGAATCGACAATTCGCGTTTGTCGATAAATCCAATAGGAAGATAGTTTTATCGAGTCGGAACCAATTTTCTAAATATTCGATCGCGCGCACGCGCATCGTTCGAACGGAAATAGTGAAAAGAATTTTCATCGTTCTCGCCTCTCGACGCGATACGTTGAATCTTTTATTTTCCCAAATTTACGATCGCGTGTGTCTCGCCACCTGTGGAGCAACTCGGGTTTCGATCACGCCCTGCTGTTCCCTTTCACCCCCTCTACGTCGGATTTACGTTCTCGGCCGTTTGCAGAAAATAATTACACGCCGACCTTTTACCAGATACCAGTTTTCCCGTGAATCTCGTTAGTCATTGCTTTCCGCCAACGTTGAAACATTTTCCGGCCCGAGCGAGCGTCAAGCTTCACGAAAGGGAGTTTTCGAGGTGAATGAACAAAATTTCTCACTTCCACAATCACGAAACTTTAAACGGAGTAAAAAAGGTTTGCCCCTCGCGGTAATCTGGTACGAAGTGGACGTTTAAATTCATTCGAAACTCCTTCGTATCGCAGAAATTTTCAAACGAAACTGGCTGCAATTTTTGTGCGCTTTATACAGTTGTGCGAGAAAATTGGCGAATATTGACGATGTTATTAACTCTCAAACGGCGTGCCATTATTACAACTTTATGACTGACGATGTTTAGGATTATTCACTGCTTTATTTGTCAATTTTTTTAAACATATTTTTAGTGATACTTATTTCTTGTAAGTAGTCTTTCTATTTTACCACGTTTTGATTAATTCGCTTCTTGTCTGTTTGTCTGTTCGGTACAAATTTTACAATTGATTTTAAACTAACTTCCCGATGAGCTAGAGACTTGAAACTTTAAACATAGCTCAGAGCTGGATGACAATGTAAATTATTTAAATAAAAAAATTTTAATACACCACATTTTTAAGACGCACTGAAAGGTATAAAATAATTTTCCCTAACCCCGTACAGATAGTTCAGAAAATTTGTGATTGTAAACTTTCAATAGCTATGAAATTCTTTAATGAACCAGCTGCTCGTTTAATTTAATTACCACAAGCTGAGTAAGTGAATGACGATTTTAATATTCTGAGTCAAAATAGACCCAGGCTCCAACATCAGAGTCATTGCACTAAATCATCTCGTTGTTTCGTACTAAATTAATTTTTAGTCTTCAACAAAATCCACAGTTTTGATCATAATACTCTTCACATTTATTCTTAAAAGATGAGATAGCGTCTCGAGGCTAACTGAAAGTTCCACAGCGGAATCGCTCGTCGATCCGAAAGTGTAATTGTTGTTTTCGGCAAGGTGTAACTAATTCCCGGTAAGAAGGTTCGCGGACGAGATAAATTTCGTGAATAAAACTTGAGACAGAAATCTCGGCCAAGCACGGAACGAATTTATACTTCCCGCGAGTTTCCGGAGGCAAGCCAAACACCCCATAAATTCGGCGAGGCAATAAAAGTTGTACGTGAATCTGTCGGTGAGAGGCACGGAACGGGGTCCCCGACAGGTTACGCGAAGTGGAAAGGATGAACCGCAGGATCATCCTTCCTTCTTCTCCCCGACGACGAAAAAGTCGAACGCTGAAACGTCCCCGGCCGGAATTCACGAGAATTTCGCCAGCGAAAACTGCCGCGCAAGTTTCACTTCCGGCGTCGATGCTCGCCGGCAAAATATGACTCGGCCAATTACTTGGTCCTCTACCAGACCCTCCGCTCACTTTTTCTTCACTCTAATTCCCGCTGAATTTCTCAGCGCTTTTAACCCTCCGCGGGCAACTTGGAATTCACTCTTCAATTTCTTTCTCTCCTTTACAAGGAGATATTAATGGAGATAAGGAGATGATTAATATTTACTTTTTGCCATTAATACTTTAAACGTTTCACATTCCAGCAATTATACAAGGTGGGGCACTATAAACAGGTCACCTGAATAACTCGCTTGCTTTTGAAGATAGAAGAAAATGCATCAGACCAAACTTACTGTAATCTGTTGTCATTAATTTTTTTATAGGTGGAGACGTCAAGGAGAAATGAAGGTCAATTCTATTTTTTTTAAATGGAACGGTATGGTTTTTTATTTACATTCTGACAGTGTGTTTCAAGACGAATACAACGACCTATTATGAAGGTCATTCAAGGTCACGCAAGATCAACTGCAATAGAAAATGAAGTGTCTCAAAGCACTCTTCGAACACTACGACGATTTACATGTAACATGTTATTTACGTATTCACTGCTACTTGAAGTGTTCAAAATGACGACCTTGAACACGGAGACATAATCTAAAACATTGCAATACTGATGATACTGCCTAACAAATTTCAGTTGTATCTATTACAGAGCACGCTCTTTTTATACGTTCTTGCATATCAACTGTGGTTGTTGGTTTTTCGCGGTACACTTATTCCTTCAATTTGCCCCACAAATAAAAATCTAGTGTTTTCAGGTCTGGGGAATCCAACGACCTTCAAATGTCCTGTTCAGTAATTCTGTAACATTTCGTGTTGAATGAGCAGGACATCCGTCTTGTTGGAGCCACATGGACTGTCGCAAAAGAAAGTGCCAAACAGCCTGATGGTAACGTACTAGATTCATTACCGGGAAGGCCAGTGTTCAGTAAACATTAAAAGTATACAAACTACTAAAAATTAGCCGATTGTATTCGCAACTATCACTGTCCACGCTTTCGAACGGAAAAGAAGAGATTTTCGATATCGAACAGCGAATTGATCCTATCGCGTGGTATTTCACTCTGAAAGAGTACCCTATTCATGTTTCGGATCATAGGTCACCAACCGGAGATTTGAATAGGTTATTTGAAAAGAGTGATCGTAAAAGCCCGGAGACTCCTATGATGATTATCGTCTTTTCAAAAATGCAGCTCCCGTTGAAGTCGTGCGCGGTTTATTCCGTTCGATCGTAATCTAATATACTCGATCGGCGAGCGCACAGAGACAGCTTCAATGATCATCGGACGCAGCGAAATGATTCTCCGAAGAAGCGAGATAATGAGGAACGATTAGATCACGAGTTTGCGAAACTCGGCGTTCGGTCGTGTTGAAAATCGGCGCGTCGGTTTCGGGCCGAGTGCGGACCGGCCGAGCGACTCACCTATAAATAAGTTAGATTAACTGGAGTATCGTTCGCGCGGCCCCGAAGTAGTAGTTAGGTGAGATTTCGGGCTTAATTCGATCTGTACGGTTTTCCATCATGGTCGTTGTCCCAGAAACCAAGCAAACTGCAAACACCGGCAAGGTTGGCGGACCAATTAGCTCCGACCTTCGCAGCGTCTCGAAACGAACCAGCCGTTTACAAACGCTTCCTGTTTGCCCCGACTGAAATTTCCCGAAACCGAGATCGAGGCAACATCGAGGGACCTCGCCTTTCCACCGTTTGCTTTGGAACGCGCGGAAACATTTGCAGTTCGTGGATCATTAAGCGCTCGCCTGCAATTAATAGCTCACGCACCGCAGACCTTCGACTCCGGCTATCATGCCCGGAAGACATTCAATTTTTTTTGTCACGATCTCTTGCATACTTTGTTCAAACCCTATCGAGATTCTGTTGTAATCTGGTTGAAGAATAACTTAGTGGAGACGTACTGTTTTATATTACAATATCTCTGTATTTCACAATTAACGCACGAGGTAAATACAACTTATTCGTATGACTGCCGGAACACAACTGACGCAGGATCGCGGTAAGGCCCCAACAATGGGGCGCCGTTGTTAAAAAGAATAAAAACCAAAAAATCTGAAAAAATTCATGAACAATAACTATAACAATATATCGGTATTGTAAAAATATAAATAATGTCAACCTAGAACTTCCAAGTGAAATCTGCATTTTTTCGATTTTTTTAAGGTTTTTGATTTTTTACAAGCAGGATTTTCAACTTAAAAATCTGAAACCTATTGCAAAGTATGCATTTGGCTTCTTGACATGTGTCAGATTTTTACAAGAATTTCTAAAAACATTTACCAAGGGAAAATATGCCAAAAATTGATTTTTCGATTTTACCCCATAAATATCCTCCCGATCGAGATACAGGGTTGAAATTTTGCACAGTATGTTTTTTCTTGATGCCCTATCGAATGGTTCATCGTCGATAAAATTCGGTTCAAGGGCACTTTTGATCATCTTATCCGGCTACACTCTTTGCAGGCAATCTTACAAAATGATGATGACCATTTGGCCAATAATGAAACTGGTCGCTTCAAAGAGTAACCACTCGTGTTTTATTTTCAAATTGGGTTCTTTTGTCATCTAGTATGTAAAAATTTTATAAGGTTACTTAGACCGGGCAATCGTTCATGAGGAATTTGTTTCACGTACCCGATGGAATTTTTGCAGTCTTAAACATCGCTGTGCAAAACGTCGGGGTTTGATCGCTCGGTTCACGTTCCGGGCAGATTCCGTCGTCGACGTAGGATCGATGGAGCGTTCCCGTCAACAATTTTATACCCGCTTTCGCGGCATATTTACATCCCCTTACAAGTTTAATACAAATCGTACGGCCGGGGATCTTTATTTTACGCGCGTAGACGGTAGACGGTACCGATTAACTCGATACACCCTCTCGGCTCGCCTCAGCTCGCCGCGCGGCGATGCTCGTAAAAGTTTGTCGACGGCTGAGAGTGCGCGGGAGTGCACGGGTATTTGCAATATCCCGTGTAGAAGCGTGTCATCCGTGTCGGCGTCAAAGTGGCTTCATCGATCTTACACACAGCCTCTTACCACCTCCTCGAAGCCTGAACGAGCGTGCCCGACGCCGAACTGCTTATAGAAGCCGTCTGCTGGCCTCTCCTCCCTACTCTCTCTCTCTCTCTCTCTCTCTCTCTCTCTCTCTCTCTCTCTCCCGCTCCCTTTCTCTTTCTTTCTCCCTGTGTTCCTATTTGCTCGGCCGAGTCAGCGATTTTATCGGATAATCTCTTCTATCGAACTGAACGGGCCTCTTCGTTTCGCAACCTCCCCTCTCTAAAAGCTGACGGAGAGACCGCGGATTATACGGACGATGAAATTTCTGTATAAATTTTCCATCCCCCTCGGACGGACAGCCACCAGTCGCTCACATAAGCCTTGATTTCTTCGCCGAAGAAATCCGTCGCACACTTCGTTTAATTGTTTATTTGGCGCAAGCGACTTATTGGCTAATCTCCCACGGCGAATCGAACGACTCTTTCACGGCGAACCGACAGGAACGCCGGAGAAAGGATTATCGGGGCTGTATAAGTTTTTCATTTGCCTCCATCTTTAAGAGATCTCTGCAATTCACTTCTTCCCGCGATCGACTTTGCAGTTTGCCTCTTCTTTATCGAGTATCCCTTTTCTGGCGTCTCCGAGTCACTCGAGAATTTCAAGAAAAGTATTCTTGTTATTCTTTTATCGCTTTGAAAGTTTTTCCATTTATTTATCCCTTTAATCCACGGACGAAAAGAATACCTGCAATTTCGCAAGATTCAATATTTAGCGTACTTGTGCATTATAGCGTGACTCTTTTCCTTTAATTGAAAACAATTTGGAATTATTACAATTATTAGAGAAAGAAAGAAACTGCTAGAAAGTGGTTCTGATTTCATTTAATGAGACCGTAGATCTTTATGCAAATTCTTATCTTCGTACGTTATTTAAGAAAATTGAAAGTTATGGCAAAATTTCCTTCGTCATTTAAAAGATTCGTCGCTGTACAAATAAAAATGTTATTAGTTCTTCTTGAGCTATACTTTTCCTTGTATTTTATAAATCTGCACATGCCATAAGCGCATAAACATGCACAGTTTACTTATTAGAGAGAATTTCTCAGAAACCAGTGTCGTCAGATCGCTGAAATCGATGGGAATACAATTTACCACCTCTCTGATGACCAAAGTAATATGTAACACGTTGCGCGGTACGTCACGTGACCAGTCTACGCTCTTAGTGGGGGACGTTGGTGCGTGCGCAGGAGAAGAATGGGATAGTGGAAGGGGAAAAGGAGGAGAGGAAAATCAACCCAATTTTTGGTTGATCTGGCGACACTGAAAGCAACGCCGAGAAATCAAGAATTTATTTATGTTTGTGTGATTAGAGAAAGTTTATCAGTGTCATCTGAGTAAAAAGAGATCGTTGTATCCGTGTAAAACTTTTGCGGATGGACTCCATTTTTGCAGCTATCTTGATTTTTTATTCCGGCCTGCATGGCCGTGTATAATTGTCCGTCGGTTCGACTGTTATTACATCGCAAACACAATATTTACGTATTATAATTTGCGACACCGTGTAATATTACATGGGCGTATTGACAGTGTTCCGTCGACGTTAAATTACACCTGACTCTCTGTGACCGAGTAATAAGCCGTCAACGTTGTTCGTCGCGCGGCTTTCATTAAACATAGTGAACATTGTTTTAGGCGAAACGCGGGACGTCGATGAATTAAATTCGGTCGAAAATAATTACGCGGCGAGGTCGATAGGCGGAAGTTGCTGTATAAGTACTGTTAAAATTGGATGTGTTGCTGACACTGATCAATAATTTATCGTCAAATAGTTACGTTTCTAACGGATCGCGTGCTTCCGACGTGCCGGGGAAAAAAGTAAGAATTAATTCGCGAGTTGCAAATTAATTATTTGCTTATGATATAGTCTCACTGAAATCATTATCGGCGGAGTATTTATGTGTGTAGTTTTGGCCACTTATGCTGCATTCATGCCTCATCCTATTAAACTAAATGTTTAAATTCTATAATCAATTATTAATTGGACTGTGTGGTGTCAGTTAGCTGAATCCTGGATGTATCAATTATTGAGACTATAGAGTTATAATTGTAAAATACAAAAGAACATGTGTATTCCTAAAAGTTAATTTTTATGTAGTTTTTATCACAAGGAATCTTTTAGTAAATAAAAGATACTCCTTATTTCAACATCCGTGGAATTGTGCATGAAAATGTGAATTTATAGATCTACAGACTAGTTATCAGCTTTATGTTAAACATAAATTATTAGTGCTAGTTTTAAAAAATTGAGAAAATATAAAAACATTTTAGATTAGAAATGATACTATTTGTCACAGCTGGTAATCAATGGAATAGTACTTTAGAGAGCTAAATGTTGTTGTTTGCCTTCGTAACAAGCCTAACTAACGTAACCACGCCCCGAGTGGGCGTGGCTTCGTTGCTCCCGCTACTGGCGGCTCCGGAGCAGTGTTCCACAAGGCAATCCGAGCTCACGCCTGAAGTATACTACTTCTTTACAAGTTTCGAAGAGCAGTGGCGATGACTACGGACAGTTATCGAGACAGAGAACTCTATAACCAGTTTACGGACTATTAAAGACTTAATTCTTGTCGATCATCGCAGAAACTTCGTTTTGCGGGTATCAATTAACTTTTATAGACACTTCAGTCTATACTGTCATTACCTCGATATAAATTCCCATAAATCCCAATAAATTCCGTCGCACTCAACGACAATTCACCCGACAGTCTCTCGTTGGAACTTCAATTAACGCTCGTCCCGTCCCTTTCCCGGAATTTCCATGTCGGCGGAAAGTTCCGAGGATCAAAACCGCTGATCGAATTCACCGGGCTATTTCATACCCTTTTTTTTTTTTGCAAGCTCGATACAGGGACGGCGGTAGCGTGTACGTCTGGTAGGGAGCGAAGAGTATTATAGGGCGAGAATGCGAATCACAGGGAAGTGGAATCACGTGGAAAATCGCGCGGTGACATTGCTGCAGCGATTCCATTATCGTCGGCTCGTCAATTCGATGCGTCGTCTCTTTCCGTCCGCTTCCAGTCCGCTTCCAGTCCGCGCGCGGTCTCGTGAATTTTATGAATAGCCAATAAATAACCCCGCTAATCGAAACGTAATCAACGGGGTCGAGACTCTCTATTTTTTTTTTATTTTCAACATCTCCGAGAATTGTGGTCATTGCCTCGCGGTTCGTTTTCCGCCTCGTTGCACCGTATTAGCGGGATTATTTTATGGGCGTTATTTCGAGCGAAGGGCGAGGGTCGCTCGAAATAGATCGACGCTATGCGATTCTCTGACAGGAACTCATAATGGGAGCGATTGAAGTGTCATTTTTTTTGTCTTAACGAAGCCTTTTCTGTTGATCTTCATTTTGAAACAGTCACGGTTATCTAGTTGTATTTCAATAGGTTGAATGAGGTGTATGATGTTAGCATGGCTACTACAATTCAGGACTTTTGAAGTTTGTAAAAAATTGTGTAAAGATCTACACATAAGTGAAGATATTATAGTAACACCGCGATCTAAGTCCTTTTTCGGTTCTCTGCCGGAACTTAGATCGTGTAGGGACACTATTCTTTTGTGACCGAATCGACCGTGCCGAATGTAGAAAAGGACAGCATGCAAACACGAACCGCGCGGCCGAAGGCGCAACAAAAAATAGCGTATTGCTGAGACAATACTAGTGCAATAATAAAACTTCCTTATTTTTTACTTATTTTCAATGAAATTTTACCGACATATTCGTGGCATTTTTCTAATGAAAATGATACCAAATATGATATAATTCCGATGATATTTACTTGTATAATGAACGATGAAAGTTTTGGACGTAAAGAAGGACAGCGTATAGGAAAGAAAGAGACGACAAGAGTCGCGGCCGCCGGCATAGTTCTAAGGCCCGCGCGTCCGTACAATGTAATGCCAGTAAAAAACTTCCATCATTCATTACACAAGTAAATATCATCGGAATTATATCATATTTGGTATCATTTTCATTAGAAACATGCGACGAATATGTTGGTGAAAGTTCCATGAAAAAATAATAAAAAATAAAGAAGTGTTGTAATTGGATTAGTAGTGATTCACACCGATATACCCGACTCAGGATCAGATTCGCGTCATGTTTACACTGCTCGGCGACCGAGGCAGCTCGAGCTTCACGGCCCTTCCGGGGATACCCCGCAGTGGATGGAGTAGACCAAGGAACATAGATCGCAATGTTCCGTTGGACTTATATCGTGGGGTTACTGTACTTAGATGTTTTAGTCGAAGCAGATTATTTTTGTAATACTCTTTATCAGGAAAAATTGTAACAAGTCCAGATGTCATAGAACTATCACAGAGAGCGCAAAATGAGTATTCAGGGCTTACACTTATTCTGTAAAAGTATTTAAATATTAAAAGAGGTTAGATTCGAACATAGAACTAAGTACAAAAAGCAAAGTAGTAGCTTGTATCTATGGTGAACCTGTACTGAAGGCAAAAACCGTCATGTGTAATTTTTAATAAAAATAAGAAAGCTCCCTTGGTGTTCGTTTGATTAATTTGCATTGAAAATAAAAATAACTGAATGATTATAAAGGTTACCAACAATATTACAGAAAGTCACTGTATTTTATCATTTGCTTCCCCTGAAAAATTTGGGATTTATCAATCAGTGATGTTTGCCTTCAACCAGACAATATACTGTCTCATTAAAGTGCAATGATGGTACGTTTGTTACTCGAGCTTTCCCCAGCATTCACAGCGCCGAAACTCGTAAATAAACGCCGACAATAAACGTCGAAATGCTTCATCTGGTAATAAGAAAGATTGAGAGAGCAGTGTTACGACGTACGAGCGACATCTTTACAGTTCATCAATTCGTATCAGTTAATTCGACGTCCGTCGCCACGGGAGCTTTTATCCGAATTCCTCGTCGATTTCGTCGACAAGCAGCTGGTTGCAAAATTATCGAAGGAGTTTTGGCTATGCATAATGGCAACCTGGAAGCTTCTTTCGGCTATGTTGCTTGGGTGTGGATGTGCACAGATGGCTCCATCCCGTACGTACACACGCGGCCCGGCTAATAATGTACCGAATAAGCTCTATATTACGTCGAGCACTTCGCCGGGGCGAACGTTTATTAATATTGGAAAATATCCATCTCAGGCGATCGTGACGATCGAGGTTATCCATAAATTTCAACAACGGCGGAACTGCCTGATGCAAGCGTCGCCGCCACTTTCTACGACCGCCTTCGTTCGACGTATAAACCCCGAACGTTACGACGGCTCATACCGAAATATCGGATTTTCCCGCGCTTTCGTTCTGCCCCGATAGCCCCGAGAAAATTAATTGCAGACTTATCCGAGGTCCCGTCTAATTTTACGACGGCCAGGACTTTAAACGGGGCATTGAAAACTCCCTGAGATATTGCCGGGGACCGTCACACTTTCGAAGCGTTTAGGATCGTCTAACGTGCGACCGGGAAACAGACGAGCTGTTACTATTGTTTTCTTGCTCCGGTTCAACCCCGTACCGGTGATGCCAGATCGTTGAAATCGAGGGGAATACAGTTTACCACCTCTCTGATGACCAGAGTAATATGTGACACGTTACGCGGCACGTCACGTGACCAGTCTACGGTCTTAGTGGGGGACGTTGGAGTGTGCTCAGGTAGTCTAATGAGAATACTGGCTCTTTTCACGCGCATGCGCGGCAATTTTAGCCTCAGCCAAGTACGAAAATCGGGTACCTTGGTCGCCCCGCTAATTTCGCAAAATTTATTATGATTTGATTTGGTTCAGTTCACTGAATTGACACCTCTCTGTAGCTCCTTTTCCAATATTAGCAGTCATTATTTAATTAAATATTAACTTACCTGAAATTCTCGCAGCCCGCTCTTCTTTCGCGCTTCGTGTCGTAACGGTCGTAACGGACTCCGCTAGACGTTCCCGCTAATAATGGTCCCCCACTACTTTCGCCCCAATAGTACCCCACAAACTTCGGACGTAGTTTCGGTGCTGCCGAAATTAGCGCATGCGCGTGAAAAGCGCCAGTATTCCCATCACTGTGCTCAGTTAGTGGAATGGGATAGTGGACGGGGAAAAGGAGGAGAGGAAAATCCACCCAGTGTCGCCAGGTCAACCCAAAACTGGGTTGAATTTCCACTCCTCCTTTTCCCCTTCCACTATCCCATTCCACTCCTGCGCACACTCCAACGCCCCCCTCTAAGAGCATAGACTGGTCACGTGATGTGCCGCGCAACGTGTTACATATTACTCTGGTCATCAGAGAGGTGGTATTTCCCTCGATTTCAGCGATCTGGCAACACCGAATCCAACCGTGTTTCTGGCATCTCTGCCCCTTCCAACAGGGCTGGACACGGTTGGGGCTCCTCAAACGCTTGCTTCTCCCACCAACCTCTCTTTCATGCAGCGCGCACGTTCGTGGCGCACGCTGATGTCTCGTGTCTTCGTTGCCCCATTGTATCGCGCTTGCTGGAAGGGGACAGATGGCGCCACGGTGTGTATGGTTTTGCCTCAATTGAGGCAAAATTGTCCATCCCTGCCTTACAATGATGATTTTAATGCCGCTAAAAAATTGTGCACGAGATCAGACTTTGTACCAAAATCGAACAGATCGGTACTTAACCGTACATTTTTTAGTGGTTATCATAGTTTTAGCGGACTAGTTGTTGGTATTGCTTTTCTGCCTCGATTTACGCTTCTGCTTCGTCAAATTGCGATTTTAAAATTGCGCACGAAACCTCAGGCTTTATACTAAAATTAAACAGATCAATACATAGCTATAGTCTTTTAGTGGATGTCCAGTCACAATTTCGAAGAGAGTTCCTACCAGGCGACAGGAATACAGACTACTTTTTACTATTTTTCCCCGCTCCTCTTAACTCTTGTGTTTTTAAAATTGCGATTTCAACCGCATTAAAAAATTGTGTTCGAAATCGAACAGATCGGGGAAGATTGTAGAAAATAAAAGTACCAGCAGGGGCCGTTACTTGGCAGTGTTAGTCACTCGCATTTTTCTGGCACATATCACTCATAGTCATGACATGGAAACAACCCTGAACGTTAGAACTGCAAATACTATTTAGTCTATAGCTTCTGAAAGCAATTAAATTATAAAGAACATTTTTGCATAGCTAGGAACGCGTACAAAATCTTCTTAATCTCTATCTTCATATTAAGCATAGCTAGGAACGCGTACAAAATCTTCTTAAACTCTATCTTCAATAAAGCTTGCAAAAGATGCATGAAAGATGTAACCGTACAAATTCCCATTTTTACAAATCTTAAGAATCTAAAATCAAATAAGCTTACATTTCCCGAAAGTTCGAATAGACTAAAAAGTATGCTTTATATTTTATCATTTTCTTTGTGAATATTGGCGTGCTGGAGCTGCAGAAGGATCCGCAGAGCGTAGATTAATGAATGCATCAAACGGGACAAATTCTTCGACGGAACCGTGCGCGGAACCGTGGCAGAATTGTTAACGTTCGCGATAAAACAGATTGGCTCTATTCGAGCCGCGTGCCAGCTCTCGTGAATCTATATTTTTCACCCCTGAGCTCCCCCTCGGATCTGTTCGAGCAAGCGAAAAGCCAGGAGGGTGGAGAGAGGACATCCCCAGAATCCGGGGTTGATTTTCCGTGCTTCCTGAAAAGAAACGCGGCAACGTACACAGAAGGGAAAAGTTCTAACTTCTGGTTCGTCGGAGACATCCGAACCTCGAAGCACCGTAAACCTGAAATACGAGGGCTGATGCCTTTTAACGTTTCACATCACCGTAAACACGTTTCGTCCACGTTAATTGGCCCGCTTAATTACGTATGTCCTAGTGCCACTACCGCTTAATTATATCTCGGGAAATTTAACGTGTCAACTCAAACGAGACGTGCAATTTTCATGTCGACGATTCGCCGTTCCATCTGACAATTGCTGCTTCAAATTGTGGTCCGTCATGTGTCTGACCGCTGGCGGCTCTTTCTGCTTACCCAAATATTTGCAAGCTCACTCCGGATGTAGCGGAAACTTCAACACAGATTTACAAGATTCTCGTTCTATTTTAGTCCTGATATTAGAAGATACTTCTTAATCCTTCAGTGATGCAATGGAGATTACGGAGTATCATACTGGAATCTTTTTACAATTCTCTGTAAAAATTTTCTGAGAAACTTTAACCCTTTGCGGACGCGTGTCTGCTGACAGTCGCCCAAACAATTTTACCGTTCTACGACTGTGAATAATTTTTAAAGCAATTAATACTCCCGAAAAGTATGAAACAAATTTGTACTGAACACAACACGTTTCCCTTCATTTAATTCGTACACCAAACTCCTCAGCAAACAATTTTGTTTCACAAAGAAAATTTATTCGACCCATCAAAAAATATGCTAAAAATAATCCCCGCCCCCTAAGGGTTAAAGTATATCATTTAAGACTAAATGATCAAAATGTTCTAAGCAAGATAAAGATACTTGGGTAAATATTTACTTTAGGAGCGGCATCCCCGATGACCTGGCCCTTGACATATGTTGTCAAGGACACTGTTCTGAACAATTTTGCTTTATACATTATCCGTCGCTCGGCCTTGGTTCCTGAGATATTCGCGAAAAAGAGTGATTGGAGTAGGTCTGATTTGCAGCCAGTTTGAACCATCTCAAGTCGAAACTCGTCTATTGTTTTAGGGGAGGGGCTGCCCCCATCCTCGCCTAAAAATCTAACCCAGACCTACACCAATCACTCTTACTTATGGGATGGAATGTATGGTCTGGGTTAGGTCTGGGTTACATTCTGTTCTCGTCTTATCTAGCTCCAACAAATACTAATAGTGAATGCGAATGAAAATCCGGAAAATTCTAACGCCGAAATCAAATATTTCCATGTTGAGATATAACAGTTTGAAGTTTCGACTTGTAGTCGAAGAGAAACTTGTGGGTACCACGTGATGCTACCACTACGCGCTACACGTCTTCCGCGATTGGCCGAATCGCTTGACGAAGACAGCAAACGAGCGTATCGAGTGTGACTGTAATAGAGAGATGTGGTGACGTTGAGCGCCTATGTCGATCGTTCCCGCCAAAACGTAAGCGTAAGAGTGGGATCCACTGATCAGTGTTGAGATCCGCAGCCTTGCGTCAAGAGTGGAGACTCGCCGTTCCCTCTGCACCCCACTGACGAGATTTTGTGTCAACTCTCGTTGCGCGGACAATAATACCACTTACTTGAAGCGCTCGGAATAACGCTAGTTCCGAGCGCTTCAAGTAAGTACCGTCCGTCCATCAGGAGATGGCAGTGATTTTCGACAGTGGGGTGCAGGGGGACTGCGAGACCCCACTCTAGACGCCAGGCTGCGGGCCCCACTCTTACGCTTACGTTCTGGCGGGAACGGTAGACATAGGCGCTCAGCGTCACCACATCTCTCTGTTCCAGTCACACTAATGCGCGCGTTTCCTTCTTTTTGTCGTGCGATTCGGCCAATAGCGGTAGTCATGAAACGCGCAGAAGGGGGATCATGTGGTACCTACAAGTTTCTCACTGCCACTCCTGATGGACGGACGGTACTCATTTTTTATATAAATGCATAAAATCCGCTGTCTAATAATGACTATATTCACTTGTGGTCATTATCCTGATCCATTCTTGGTTCAAGAAAAGCTTAGCTATTGGAATTCATTTAGTAAACTGTTCAGGTACGTTAACACTAGAATGACCGGACTACCAAAATGACGGTTTACAGATTCTTTCTTTTACAATTCGTGTGATACACTTCTCTATCCAAGTACCGTCCGTCCATCAGGAGATGGCAGTGATTTTCGACAGTGGGGTGCAGGGGGACTGCGAGACCCCACTCTAGACGCCAGGCTGCGGGCCCCACTCTTACGCTTACGTTCTGGCGGGAACGGTAGACATAGGCGTTCAGCGTCACCACATCTCTCTGTTCCAGTCACACTAATACGGGCGTTTCCGTCTTTGCGAGCGATTCGGCCAATAGCGGTAGACGTGTCGCGCGTAGAAGGGAGATCACGTGGTACCTACAACCTTCTCACTGCCATCTCCTGATGAACGGACGGTACTTGTAACTTAAGATTAACTGAAGTTTTTCGCGAATATTTCGGAAACCAAGGCCGAGCGACGGATAATGTATAAAGTAAAGTTGTTCAGAATTGTAAGCTGTAATTCGACAGTCAGCGCCACCATATATATAATTTATATAATTTATATATATTGTTCATGTTATGTCACCCGACATAAATTATTCTTATATTCATGTTATTGAAAAACAGTTCGTTGCCAACGAGAGGCGAATGTCAAAAACGACAAAAGAGCAGTCACGTCGTGTCCGATGTCGGGAAAAGACGTATTTAACGTGTGAATAAAGTTATTGATTCTTATCAGCATCTTCCGATTTCGTTTGCGCCTCAATCCCGGCCTTACCTTACAGAATAGTGTCCTTCACAACATATGTCAAGGTCAAGGTCATCGGGGATGCTTCTCCTAAAGTAAATATTTACCGATACTTGATCTTTGCAATTGTCGTATAATACAGGGTCATACAAGGGTCATTGGAGACCCCAGAATACCACAAAGATCACAAGACCACAGATTTTTGACATTCAGTTGGAATTTTTGTGGGTAAAACTAACAAATTGACAGAAATTTCAGTTGCCCCGATCTCCGGCATTTTAATTTGTGATTGGTCAATCAATGTGGCCGTAAAATCAACCAGGGGCTATAAGTCGCGTGAAGTATAGCTTGTGTACAGACTACGATCTTCGATTTCATTTTGTACGCTATCCGTAAGTGGCTGTAAAAGATTCTGTCTGCGAGAAAAAGAAAATAAAATCCTCCTTTGCGTGTGGCTCGACAATTCGGCCCCATTGCACGCGGCACATGCCAATGTCCTTCACATTCGTTTCCCATGGAAACGGATCCAATCGCTAAGAATAATGTGCGGAGCAACCCGTTACCCGTCGGCCCGCCTCCGCAGTATAATCTTGCGTACATAGGTGCGCACTTATTGTTTCTTTAATCGCCGTAGCTCGCACGGAATTACCTTTGCCGAGCCGTAAACGATCGACTAATGAACGGGCCCGGTTACCGTGGCACGATCGTTCGCACTCAAATTACAATCGGAACTCGTTCGAGGAAGAACCCGAACGGCCTCGCTTCTCCACGACTTAATTCGAGAGTGATTTACGCCGATTAACCAGTTAACTGTGTAGCTCGACTTTGTATGTGGCTACTAAAAATGTTTGAAAACTTTATTTATCACATATTGACCTCTCGTCGATTTCTTTGTTTCGTTTCTTTACTTCGTCCTTGACTCGAAAAATTCTAAAATGTCAACTAATAATACGTTTTAATTTCCCCTACAAATTTTAACATAAATAGCAAGCAATTAATTTTATCCAATGAAGAGTATACTCGGCAAAAACAGCTAACTGGTTAATAAGATACTCGTCCTATACATATGCTCTTATTAAGCAGATCTGCTTAGCTGACAATCTGAAAAACGGTGATGAATAGGAATTTTTCCTGAAAAAAACTATAAAGCATTTTTCTAACGAATGGCTTATTTAAAAATACATATATTGTACAAGTTGTGGCAATTTTACCGCAGCAAACTCTTCAAAAATGCATGTACAAATCGGTCTCCTTTCTAAAGCTTGTTTCCGTAATATCATTGCACGACATTTTCTCCGAAGTGGATCATCAGAAGGAAAAATGTTTATATATAATTTGATCTAGTAAATGAAGGAAATATTTTTAAAATGGCATATTACGTCTAACTTAACCATGCGATTCTCAACGTTCTAATTCTTGATTGTTCGTGAATTAAAAGAAAGTTTTCATCGAGAAGCAAAATTCTTCCTTCATCTACTAGACACAATCATTTATAGACCGCGGATTTTATGCAATTTATGATAGGAATGTGTAAATCAAATGCAGAACAGTGAAAACATTTAACGAATTAAAAAAAAACCTATTATTTTCCACTTTTTAAGAGAATGAAAAAACGTAATAAATGTCTACGCACTGCATAGTATGCAGCTCTTGTATCTTGCTATTAACCAGTTAACTGTGGCGATCTTTTTGCAAAGCGCGCACCAGTGTGTGTCGCGATAATCAAGCGATGACGTTATGAATCCAACTCAAATCATTTAAAATTATTATTTGCTTGTCTCATTTCGTCTTGACCTCTAAACATTTTAAACATATTAAAATTTACGAATATAATTTAGTTTTCGCCAAGATTGCAATTTAAATATCAAATTCTTCACGACGGATATAGCCGTCAAACACACACTTAACTGGTTAATGCAGACAATTTTTATTTTGCGTACATATCCACAATTTAATTATAACAGCATCTTCAGGAATTTTTTTCTCGATAGAAAAATTTCTAGAAGTCGCGTCTTTTTCAGATTGTTAACTAGACATTGTCGTTTAGAGGAAATACGGTTTCCCGCGCGGAAACGCCCGTAACGACGGTGACGGGCTTATTAAAATACCGATCCGCGGAAACACGGCTGGCCGCCGGCCAATTCTCGAAATAATGTCGATTTGTAGCACCGGTTTGCTACCAGCCGCGTTCCCCCAATGGCTAGCAACGACATTAACTGCGATCCGAGCGGCGAAGAATCGGCCCTTCCTTGTTGCTCTCCTTGCTACGTCTGCTTTATAGCCTGCAAATAGCTACCTCCGTTTCTATCCAACGTATCCTTGAAAAGAGAATTTTTCGTTCTGATCGTCTGAATAAATCTCCCGCAATGAAATTTAAATTCCCGCTCGGTATATTCATTTTTTTCCCGCTGCGGTAAAGTTTCGAGAATCCTTTGGGAGAATGGTCTGTAGAGTCCTCCAACGATCGCGAGATCTCGAGTTGTTTTAATTCGACGGTATCAATGGGATGCAAAATAATAATCCAGTGGTATGTGCGTTTATTCTTTAACGATGTCGTTAACAAAAATGTAAGTAGCTCGCACGGTTTAGATTCTGCTTCATTGTTTTCGCAATCTGATATATACTTACTGACGACCGAGCATGCTCTTCCTCTTGAATGATTTCACAGTAAAATTAGATCAGGTGTACTATACGATTTTAAATTATACAGTGTGTTTACGCTATCACCAGCCAGCGTTTTTCTTGGAAATAATAAATATTAGAATAAAATGATAGAGGAAAAAGTAATACTGTTTTTGGTAAATAACATAATGGCGTATGTAATTTTCTTGTGTTTGCACTATTTTCTTAGAAATGAAGGTGAAAGCGTGAGTGAAGACAAATTTATTCGTATGCAACACAATGAACTTCAAGGTCATACAAGGTCAGAAATGGCAGGAAAATTTTGAATATTTCGTACGTAATATTTCGTAAAGATATCATTCACGATATACAACGCCCAGAAATGTAAATGACTTGCAAAGGAAACTAACGCGATCATGTGCATTAATATTTCGAACAACGTTAGAAGAAGCTAACAAGAATGTAATTAATACAGTCGAAATATGTAGTCATGCACATGGAAGTTATATTGAATATTTACTATAGCTTCGTCAATAAAGTATACTTGTAAACGCAATAGTACGAAATGTTCACAATGTTTCTTCCATTTCTGACCTTGTATCATCTTGAAGGTCATTGTGTCGTATACGAATGAATTTGCCTTGGCACACGCTTTCATGTGGTATGAAAAAATATATAGCATTCCATTTACAAAAATTGGAGGTCACTAACATTTTCATGAAAATAGTGCAATTACAAAAAAATACATACGCCATTACGCTGCTTGCAAAAAACAGTATTACTTTTTCCTATTTCATTTTTTTCTAATATTTATTATTTGCAAGAAAAACGCTGGCTAGTAATAGCGTGAACACCCTGTATATTATAATTGTTGTGTACAATAATAACATTGGAAGCGTACTTTTTATTTAAAGAGATATGAAACATAAATGAAAAATCGTTCTTCAAATTTTATTGGGTCGTTTTAAAAAGAAGACGGCAATCTTCAAATCCTTGCTAATTTGTGTCGCGGAAAAAAAATGTTTGAACTCCGTAGAGATGTTTGAATGTGTTAAATGTTTGAGGAGAGAACTAACCTTATTTTAACTACCTCTTGCGCGAAACAGAACTATGATGACAACAACTTAAAGAAATTAAAGTAGAAGCCTCACACTATAAAATGTCTAGCTAGAGTGTAACATGATTTTTCTTTAGTAGATTAGGGTAGCCTAAATTTCGACAATTTGTAAATCAACATTTAGTGATTCCTTGAATCTGCAAAACAATACAGGGTGTCTCAGAACAAATAAACAAAAACGAACGTTTCGTTTTTGAGAAAATTGAGTTTGAAAATTCTGAAAAAGTAGAATTGATTGGTCATGGCCAGACGCGTCGAATATTCAAATTCAATTTTTCCAAAAATGTAGCGTCAACCGGAACAATATTATTCGTCTGATTTTACCTATTTGTGTTCCTGAGAAACCTAGTATAAAAGAGTGGGGAACAAATTTTTGTATTACCTCCACTTCTCATTTTCCAGTCAAATTAGTTTCTTCTCCATCATAGAATAAAAAATGATTTGATTAAAAGAGCGATTAGCAATTGATTTGATTAAAATAGCGTTCCGTTGAGTGGAGACCGGATACTTCAACTTCTACTCTACTAACTTCGCCGAGCAAAAACCACTGTTTCTTTCGACAGTGTTTCGTTTTACGGTTCATCGGCGATTAGCAAACCAGGAAGATATCGCGTCGGCAGAGTTTCGATCACGCATCTACGTCGAACGCGCGTAACCGAGAACGAGCTAGGCTTGTAATCTCGCGGAACACGTGACATCCAATCAAATAACGGGCGAGATTTTCATTCCGTCGTGGTCGTTTTGCGGCGAGCGTTACCGGTGACCGAGCAAACCGAACTCAGGGCCCTGGTTTCTCGCATTCCGACAGGGTATTTTATCGCGTTCAAGAATTCCGTGTCGCCCCTTGATACCGTTTTCGCTTTTTCCCTTCCCGTCGCGTCGCATCGTACCTTCGAGATAAACTTCGCAACATTGTGGCCGTTCTTACGTGGGACTCCCGCCAGACTGGTTACGCTCGGAAAACGGACGCGAGTTGAACAAAAGCGCCCGGCGCATTACCAATTCTAATTTTACGTCTGCGGATGGGAAACTGGTTAACAGAGAATCAGTAGACCGAGGCATGAATAGAACATGCAAAGAGTTAATGAGAAATTCTTGGTAATAAAAGCGCCTTTACGCCCGGTTCGAAAGTGTTTGCGCTTGTAATGCCTCAGCACCAATTTATATGTCGATCGACGTAGACCCGAGTAAAAGAGAAACGATTAAAACTTACGAGCACAAAGACGAAGCTCGGGCTAAAGGACACACGAAGAATTAACGTTCGATCAATTGAGTAATTGGAATCAAGAAGAAAGTTTTTATGGAAGGAAGGATGACTGCGTTTTACGCAATGATGTTAATGAATAACGCATGAGTTCTGGATAACTCGTAATCTCCTCGGAGCATACTACGTAATTTCAGTTGACATATAGTGAAAATAAACTGAGAAAAAATTCATTAGAATGTGCCATACCAGTGTCGCAAGATTAAGTCTCCTACTTTACCCCTTCTCCGACGCCATCCCCTCATTCCCCGGTGGCGAACATCCCCACGCTTCTGCCACAAACCTATCACGTGACGCGATGCACGTACCCAATTCGCGTTGGGTCTGCGCCTGCGTCGTAACTAACCTGGTAATGGGAGAGAGAAGGTAACTAAATTCCCCTCAATTTCCTTTGTTTAGCAACACTGATTATACCTTCTAGAATGCACTATAAATATTCAACTGTATCCAACAAACAATTTCCAAAATAGAAAATTAGAACTACCGCGTGGTTCCACAAAAATAGACAAAAATTATATAAATGGCACTACGTTATATTTATTTCTGAGGAAAACCGTGACATTTTCAGTGACCCTGCATCAATAAAAGCTCCGAGTTCCCAATTGTAGAAGACACGATCAAGACGTGTGCAAGCAAAACACAGATAAGATAATGTTAAGATAAGATAATATATTTCTCGGGATTCACAAGGTACCTCCGGCAGCGGTCGCTGTCTATCGCTCGTGTTGGCCAAGCCTGATCCTCTTTGACAATTGCTTGCAATACTCTCGCAACTTCTCGAAGACCGTTTTCGTTGAACCGGAAACGGTCGGGACCATTTCATCTTCGACCGCTCGAGCATTTCACGCGAGCTCTCTCGGAACAAGTGTTTGTAACTAAAGCGCCCCGTTTCCTCGGGGACGCGGAAAGCTCGTAAGTCGCAGTTTCCCTCGCGCGAAAACTGCAGCGGGGCGGAGAGGAACGAGAGGGGAGGATTGCACTTTCGCTTCGACACGGAGGCGGTCGCGTTGTCGCGGTGAAAACAGCCCGGGAAAGCTGGGGAAAAAAGAGAGGAGTGGAACAAAGCAGGACAGAGCGGAGCAGAGTGGGACAGAACGAGACAGAGAGAAAGATTTGAAGGAACTCTCTCGAATGGAGCGTTTACATCGTGGAAATTCTGAATAGCGTTCCGTCGCGTCGGGGCCGATAAAGCATCTCCGGTGCACGAATACATTCCGGAACTCCGTATCGACCGATCGAGCGAATCGAAGGAAGTTGATGGAGCAGTCGTTGAATTGACGACGCGTTGCACATCGCGCAGCCGATCTTCCTCGATGATTAATTACCGCGACATTTCAAAAAAATTCGTTTCGTGGGAATTCCGGTTAGGCTGACGGTTTTATGATTTTTTAACTGAATGATAAAATATGTAGGCGGATTGCGGGCAAGTTTATTTATTTACCGATTGTTTCAAGTGAACTTTGAAAGCATAAAGGTTTAGTTTTTTGAAGTGAAACTTCTTTAGGCGCGTTTGGCGCAAAACCTTATCGCGGTAAGCATAAAACCTCGACGCGGTAGGTGTAAAAACCTCGACGCGGTAGGCGTAAAAACCTCGACGAGGTAGGATTAAAACCGATCTGGCGATGAAACGATGAAACAATGAAACGATTTAGTAAAACCTCGACGTGATAGGCGTAGAACTTTGACGTGGTAGGAGTAAAACCGATCTGGTGATGAAACGATGAAATGATGAAACTATTTAGTAAAACCTCAATGCGGTAGGCGTAAAACCGATCTGGCGATGAAACGATGACACGATGATACAATGAAACGATTTAGTAAAACCTCGACGCGGTAGGAGTAAAACCGATCTGGGATGAAACGATGAAACGATGAAACGATTTAGTAAAACCTCGACGCGGTAGGCGTAAAAACCTCGACGAGGTAGGAGTAAAACCGAACTGGCGATGAAACGATGAAACAATGAAACGATTTAGTGAAACCTCGACGTGATAGGCGTAGAACTTTGACGTGGTAGGAGTAAAACCGATCTGGCGATGAAACGATGAAACAATGAAACGATGAAACGATGAAACGAAAGTCTATTCTAATAGCATATACGTTTGAGGGTTCGGCATTGCGTAATAAAGATTGTGATAAAATTCCGATGATGCTAAGTGGAGATTTCAACGTGAACTTTGCATCGGAACAATCAAAATTATTAATAGAATTTTTTAGAAGTAAATTAAGATTGGAAATGGTAAATAATCCTAATGCAGGACAACAAGATAGGGAACAACTCTCGACGCAGTATTTGCAAGACATTTAGACAAAATTGAATCAAGAATATTTATATCGTATTTTAGCTATCACAAGCCAATTGTTTCAATAATAGAATCATAGAAAATTAAATGTCATAAAGTGCTAATAAAAATTCGAAAAAAGATTAAAGAAAGAAGTTTCGGCACGAGTACGATTTCCGTGGCCCCTCGTACGACTTCCGCCCCCTCCAAGACCTAACCACAACTCATTCTATTCACATGATTTTTCCATTACTAGTTCAAATTTTGGGTAATAGCTACAATGCAAAGATTATGTGAATAAAATTTCATTTTCTACAAAAAAGGTCTCTTGATATTTTGCCATATTTCTCATAGTTACCGAGATATTTGCAAATTTATAAAAAACAGGAAATCTACTTTACCGGATAAACCAGGCCAATTTGACACCATATACATTTTTTCTTGAAATAACCCTAAGAACACAAATATAACCTCAAAACGAGGGGCCACGGAAATCGTACTCTTCCCGAAGTTTCACTTCAGCCATGTGGTCTAATCACACACTAATTTTTAATTGAATGATAAAATATGTAGGCGGATTGCGAGCAGTTTATTTATTTACCGATTGTTTCAAGTAAACTTTGAAAGTATAAAAGTTTAATTTTGTTAATGTTGATTCTCACGAGGATTGGCAACGGGAGATCAATTTTGCTTTACAATATCAGAGGCGCTGCAAAGTGCGTTGAAAAGCCCGTAGTGGTTAAGGATTAAAAACTAGAGATTAGGGTGAAATGCACGCGGTTCTTGCGCTGACCATAAGCGGCAAAAGAAATTTTCGAACGTGCCGGTGAATTCGTTCGCGTGGACAATAACGACCGAGTAGTTTTCGTTCATTACTCACTGCCGATCGTCGACCCAATCGTTCCTAGTTACCGGTACCTCGCTTGTCGAGCGCGTCGGCGGTTCCAGGCATCGCGTGCGACGTCACGCGCGAACGTTAATGACTCTCATTATTGACACATCGCGTGTTGGTCGCGACGTTTCCACCTATGAAATACAGGACACCGTGGCGTTTTTGTTTGTGTACCGTTTCCATCGGGGTCCTGGTGGCAATTACGCCGAGTTTTCCTTCCGCGAGCTGAATAAAACATCGCCGATTCGGCGTTTCGACGTCTTCCCGGCCGATTGGGCTTTCAACACAACCTTTCAATACAACGCCGGTCCGATAATAATCTGACATTTACCGGCGAGCTCATTAATTGCCATTGTTTCCCCATGGGAAAAGTCGGAGAAAAATGCGTCGGTGCCGTTATAGATGTTTATAGGGCGAAAGCCGGACCAAAGTAGAAGAGCGTTTAATTGACAGTACCCCTTGGCGTTTCTACCAGCTTTTCCGTTCTTCGTTAACGTTGTTGGAAAGCCCTTTTGTTTTTTTTTTATTAAGCATTTCAGAGATTTATTACTGCTGCACTAAGGAAGATGAAGTACAATAATTAAAGGTGGCTCACAAAAGTATTCGGTCGTCCTTTAAATCAGAATAACTTTCTTAAAAGTTGACCAAACCACTTGACCTTTTTTGAGCAATTAGAAGCATTGATTTAGTAAATCATATGCAAAAAAGATTTTGAAAAAATTGAAAAGATGAAAATGGCACTTTTTAAAACTTATTTATTTTAGCCCATAATGAAAATTTAAAATATGCTTGTTGTAGATCTATATTAGTTATACATATGCTGAAAATTTCATCGAAATCGGTTGACGCAGAAAAAAACGATGCGCTTCGAAATATGTAAGAAATTGTGGATTTTAAGCAGAAACTGACCAAAAGTCGTGAAAAACTGCGATTATCACCACTTTCAACCGCTTGTAGCTCATATGTTCGTTAACTAATTTCGAGGAAATTTTCAGCATATGTGTAAATAACACAGATCTACAAAACGCATATTTTGAATTTTCATTACGGACTGAAATAATAAAGTTTTAAAAAGTGCCATTTTTATTTTTCCATGTAATTCCTACTAATTGCAATTTCTTCAAAATCTTTTTTGTCAAAAAATTTAAGTGGTTTGGTAAAATTTTAAGAAAGTTATTCTGATTTAAAGGGCGAGCGAATACTTTTGTGAGCCACTGTATGTACAAATGTGTACATACATATACATACACGTATAGAAAAACCCTGTTATTCTCCGATGCTCGCCGCAATTAATTTGCTACGTCGCAAGCAAAAATATTTAATCCCGAAGTGAAACACGATTCCGCGAGTGCTCGCCGGAGATACTTGAGACGCAGGCGTTGTAAGGGACACGGGTTGTGTTTGAGGTTTTTCCAGTTGTTGTTCAAAGTATTATCTATCTTTGTCACGAGTTTGCAAGACCGACGCGACTTTGTAGAATTTTTGGAGCAAAGCGTAACTGAGCATTTCTTTTCACTCGGTAATTTCTAGTTTTTTTTTTTGGTAAATATTTACATTAGGGGATTCCTCACCGATTTTGATGATGTTGAAATGTTGTCAAGGTCATCATTCTGAACAACTTTTTCCTATACATGTTACCGCCGCTCAGCTTTAGTTTCCGAGATATTCGCAAAAAAGTTTCAACATCTCGAAAAGTGATCGGAGTAAGTCTGGGTTAGATTTAAAATTATGGCCGCCGATACCGCGGCCACGGTCACAACTTAAAACGACTTCAATCAGTTGAAACCCACTGTCTTGTTTGTTTATGTTTACGAACCGAAACGTGAAATGAATCGTGTCATTTCATTGTCAGCTGTGTTAGCATACAGGCATGTCCAGAAGTAGCTCACTTGGACACAAATTCGAGGGAGACGCCTACTTCTCCCGCCCGCGCGTCTCGCTCCCCGTGGCGACGATAGTCCTCCGAGCTCCTCAGACCCGTGCCTACCGTGGGTCCGGAAGTCGCCGCAACGCACCACAGGCAGTACATGCCGCATGCGGTAGGCACGGGTCTGAGGAGCTCGGAGGACTACGGCCGCCACGGGGAGTGAGACGCGCGGGCGGGAGAAGTAGGCGTCTCCCTCGAATTTACGTCCAAGTGAGCTACTTCTGGACATGCCTGATTTAAAGGATACAGGTTCTCAATTATAAATCCGTCATAATAGGTTTTCGATGTTTTGGACGCTACAGCAACAATGTAAGAATGCCTGAGGGATATGTATGCATGTATGTATCATGAGTGATGGTGTGCTGTGATGTTTATGGTTTTTCCGTTGGAAACGCGATGCTTAGGGAAATGTGAGACAGTTCGAGTCGTATCGTGGTGCGTGCTGAAAGACTAATCGGAGTTGGTCTGGGTTAGTTTCCTTGGCGGGGAGGGTGTTTGAGGGCGGCAGCTCCTCCCCCAAAACAATAGACGACTTTCTACTTATACAAATTCGTGAAACAATACGATGACATGTCCGAAGCAAACGATCACAGTGATTGAGCGGCTTCCACTAAAGTATCTGTATCTTTTAAACGGATGAATTCCCGAAGTTAAAATTTTATATTTGGGGTCCTTCCACATTCTTCATAACATGCTCCAAATTTCATATCGATCGGCCACCGGTGTCTTTCGGAATAATATTCAAAATTACTCCTGAAAACAAATTTACAATTTCAATATTTGGAAAGGAAAACATTAGAAACCAGTCATTTTGACTGGTGTGGTAGTCCTAGTGTTAACAGATCGTATCCGTAGACTGAATAGTTAGGGTCCAAGTTGATAGAACTCATTCGCTAATGCAGTCGAGCGTCGAAACGGCGATCACCGTAAAACGATGAAATCGTCGGCTGTAACACTTGGGTCAGCTCACGGTACAGCCGCCGCGTTGCATAAATAGCAAGGATGCAGTTTCAAGCGCGCGTTTGTATAGATTGGCACGTGTTCCGTCGCGTCCTTGTCCCCCGTGGCCGTTCAGCCTCTCGTTTCCTCCCGTCGGTTCGGTACGCTGGTTAGCCGTGTCGAACAAATTGAAATCGCCGACTGGAAAGCGCGTCTGGATCGCAATTAACGTGGTTAACAGCGGCCCGCTCCGTGAATTCCAAGCTTAATCGTTCGGCGATCGTCGTCGAGGACGATCGGAGCCACTCTGCACCCGGAGTGCAGCCCGTTTTCACGAGTGTTCTTCGCTTCGTCGATATCGATCCATTGTTCTTCGCGATTTATTTCAACCCAGAACTATTGTACGAGTCTCCGTTTCTCCAGAAAGCAGTTCTTCAATAAAATTCCACATTGTCCAAGAAAGAAAAATCGAAATTCTGTGCGTCAGTCTTCCGAAGTTGTAATTTATCGTAAGTTTTATCTGCACTGTTGAAATAAAGTAGTCACATTGTAAGTAAAACTCACATCCGGGATTGTCGGGACGTCGGCGCGGCGTCGCTTTAGCTGTTACAATGTAACAACTCGAAAAAAGGCTAATGGAGTGTGTGCCATAAGTCGAAATGACGATCGGCACGAGACGAGAGTGGGGAAGACGTTAGTTGTACGTCCGCCCAATGTTCAGTTCGACAGAAGAGTCGGTTTGGGCAGGACATACCTGATATATATATATATATATATATATAATAATATATATTATATATATAATATTATATATATAAATATATATTTATAAATATATATATATAGATATATATATATATAATAATATATATTATATATATAAATATATATATATAGATACATATATATAAATATATATATATAGATATATATATAAATATATATATATATAGATATATATATATAATAATATATATTATATATATAATATTATATATATAAATATAAATATATATAGATATATATATATAAATATATATATATAGATATATATATATAAATATATATAGATATATATATATATAAATATATATATATATAGATATATATATAATATATATTATATATATATATATAATAAGTTCATAGTTCCAAGTTTTTATATTAAAGAAAGTTCCTTATTCACTAACGCTGTGCTTTATGATAAGAGAAACACCATTCCTATCATATCCTCAACATGCACTTTGAGATCAAACGGGATTAAACAGTCTCAAACTGAGATCCTCGAGAATTTATTCTTTACGTGAAACTGCATTTTTCAACGAGTACAGATTACTTGTTAAGTAACGTACGACACAGTTTGTTCTACTCGTCTAATTAATTGAATCATTCATAAGACCGATTCGGTAAGCTCACGATATTAACCCCTTCACCTACAATGTCGTATGAGAGACGCGATGAAGATTCTAAACAGAGTCAAATAAGTTCGATATGTTTTTCGATCGAAATTTTAGAATAAATGTGTGATGGTTCGGTGACACAGTATCACTGATCGAACCTGTGCGCCGAAGCCATCACACATTTATTCTAAAATTTCGATCGAACAACATATCAAATTTATATCATGGAAGGCGAAATATCCACACACACAGAAAGTTTTTATGCGTGAATGTCAAGAAAGTACGGCGTAGAAACGGTCAAAATGCTCACTGATCGAACCTGTGCGCCGAAACCATCACACATTTAGAGTCAAATAAATATGTGTGTTATTAATTTCTTTTAAACCGAAATAAAATTCTAGTTTGTTGTTGTTAATGTATAGCCATTGGAGAACATATAGACATACAATAGATATACATTTTCTCCTACTTCTAGGAAATTATGAACTACAAATAAATTCTAATCACTGAAACCGTAAAATAAATGGTATGGCAAGGGGTTAAGCTACCGATTATGAGATGTCTGTCACGAACAATGGATCGAATTCAAACATCACAATCACGATCTAAACGTTTCAATTGAGATTCAAGTGAATCGTTTAAAAAAATACTTTAATCTCAAGCATCTTGATGTTCATTGAGTGTAGATTCACGGTGAATGCAGAATCGATGTTCTAAATGTCAGTCCCGAGTCGTGCCGGCTACTTACAGATGTAAGTCAAGGTTCTGTAGCAAAGATCATTGGGAAAGAACGAGAGATGAGTCTATTGCAGGAGATCGTGAATTGGTAGTTGTGCATTATTAGAAGGTTTATCTTCGTTTTATCCAACCTCGTAGAAGACTGAAATACTGAATATCAAGAACACACGGTTGAAACACTCGCTAGTATACATAAAGAGAGCCGAAACTGTAGAAATATATTTTGAGCGCGCAACACAAAGTCTGCGACACATCAATACAGCCGGTATCGAGTTTTAAGAAGCTACATTGTATGACAAAACTGTAGCGAAAGAAATATGAGAAATAGATAGCATCCCTAGTAGCATTTATGGTTGGCATATCGTTGGGCCTACGTTGCAGTATTCGTTGGCCAACCGTTAGAAATGTCGCTATTTTTTTCGTTGGGCCAACGATCATACCCAACGTGGAGCCTACGTCGCTATAATACGTTTGTTCTAATCTTCTCTTTTACGATTGTTTTCACAGAATATAATAAATAATACTTAAACAATGTATCTCCACGGTAAAAATTGGAACAAAGAAAAAAAATTTCGTACCCTCGTCGGACCTGAACCTGGATCCTCTGCGTAGTAAGTTGATACGCTACCACCGTAACTATAGACATTTCGTAGTTGCATATGCTATGATTTGGGTTACTAGATACGTCGACAAATGTAAATTATAATACATAAAGGGTTTCGTTACGGTATACGAGCACTAAGACCTCCGCATACTGTCGTTCTAAAAACGAATGCAACACCCGTACCTTCCCCTTGTCAAATGGAGAAACTTAAAGAAATAAATAAACTCCAAGGCTGCACACAATAAAACTTTGGTGCATCAACTATCGCGCAAAAATAACAAATTGTGAGTATATTTAGAAATATGAAAAAAAATGAATTTGGAATATAACATGTTTTTGGTTGCAGCAACATTACATTTCTGGTGTCTGTTAGACGACATATTTAAATGTTGGCAGATTTTCGTTGGGCCAATGTAGTATCACCTATAATATCTGTAATATCTGTAGGCCCAACGTTGGATATTCGTTGGCAAATTCACATCATTTTTTGTCGTCGGCCCTACGTTGGGGATCTGTAGGCAAAATCACTAACCATATCCCAACTAACTCCCAACCGTTGGCCACCGTTGGCCAACCATAAATGCTACTAGGGATATCTCAACGGTGGGGATCCGCTGGACCCCCACGTGGACACTGCCGGGCTAAAGGGCGTACGAACACTTTTGTGGCCTACTGTATATCTAAAAACCGCAGTTTATGGTTGTTTAACCATGTCGGCTGACTATTGACCAAGATATCATTACACCACCGTTGAATTAGGTCTCGACAAGGATTGTCACGGACTCGAAGTGAACCGAATGACGTTTCGCATCATCGGACGTCCTCGCTCCGATATCCTCTTGCTTTAGGACCGGTGATCTATGGCCTCGTCCAAACACCGAACAATTACCTAGGAGTTCGAACGGCTCGCATTATCGACAGAAGAAGCCATGACTCGCAAAGCTCGTTAACAACTATAGCCGATCCATAATTCTCGGGCGGTGATCCTGGCTCGCAAGCGCGATCCCCGTGTTCCTCGGGCCCCGGCTAATACACGAGAATGGCTGCCGCCTACATTACAGATTCCACGGAAGAACATTCTGCTTACACGACGTAACGCAGCGCGTCGTTAGGCGTGTTTATCGAAGCGGAAAACGCGTCGATCAAACGCGTATATACTCTGCGCCCAGCACGTTCCGCCGCGTGTTTTCCCCGTTTACACGTGCACCGTCGACGATGCGTCGTTCGTTCACGCACATCCACGCGTGTGCGCACGCACACGGAAACAACACGCTCACTCGGATATACAAATCATGTATACATGCATATATGTATATTAGTGGAATGTGTCGGATCTGTGCACGGGACGGTGAAAACCGGGCTGGCAGGCGAGCGAATTCAAACTGCAACGCGTCACGCGCCGGATAGGAGTAGGAAATGTTTGCCCGCGGATCTGCAGATTGCGTGAGTTTATTGCGTATAGCGTAGCCAGTCTCTCGCAGAGAAGCACAATCGATATCGTGTCCGACCGTGTTCTCTATCTCCCACTTCCACCCTCGCTCTCCCTCTCTCCCTCCCCTCCCCTCCCTGTCCCTCTCTTCATGCTTTGCGGAGGTCGAGCCAGGCGAGCGCGCGCCTACGATAAATGCAGCTTCGAGCTAAACGTCGTGGCGAGATCGATATTCACGGTTTCGCGGGATGAACGGGATAATGGACCGGACAACGATCGACTTATTTGCGAGTTACGATCTTGTTAAGAACGATTTAAGAACTTCTACCGGAGCAGATCTTCCTCTATCGGTCTCTTTTCGCTTTCTTGCGATCGTCGTGAATCTATATTAGTTCGAGCTCGGTGCACAGTGTTTCTGTTATTTATGATCCAAGTTCATTTACTCCTTGATACACAATCTTTCTCGCTGTATCTACCACTCTGGATCTTCGAATCAATTTTTGAAATTTTTGGTTTTCACTGAATTGGAATTTTGTTTACTGAATTAGAATCGCAATTTTGAGTTAAAAGCAGAACATAAAGTATAACAGTAAACGTGCTAACATCGGTGAAATGAATGGTTTCACATTTCTTATTTTATAAGTATTGAAATCACAAAGTTGCTTTCATTAGTAGTGTATTTTATTGTCTCCCCTCGGGGTTGCAATGCATATCCATTACTCCTCTCTTACCTCTACATCTTCTGCCTTATCCTATCCTTAATTTCTAACTTAAACTAACTTAATCTACCTTATCTAAATACTTACAGTTAACTATATCTAAAACTTAAACACTAGTGCTAAAACCACAGAGAGAGAGAGAGAGAGAGAGAGAGAGAGAGAGAGAGAGAGAGATGTATATACAGAAAAAATTAAATTACAACTACTTAAAAAACTACTTCTCATTCCTTACTCTAATTGTGGACCCCCCTTCCGGTCGCTCCTCAGACATCTCAGCCCCTTCCAACTTCATTATTTCCCCCATTTTTCCTGCTCACCTGACATTCTACCTTTCGCATTTTCCCTCCACTCCTCCACCTTCCTCATCCACTCATCCCCTCCCCCTCCAACTTCTAACACTTCTCCCATTCTACCCTGCCATCTAGTCTCCTCATCCACCCTCATGCATACCTCCAAGTTGCTTTCATTAGAAATTGTTAAATAAATGTCTTCATTCAAGCACACTGTTTGTTCGTGGGTGTTGGACTTTTTGGTTCTTTGAATGAATACCTGGATCCACTTTATATTTCACTTTACTATAATATACACGTGTTTACTGTGTCGCTACCGAATCGAGAAGAAGGTGAAATACAAAAGGATATCGCGAGAACGTATGAACACGATCACGTGATTATACATTTGTAAATTCTGTCGGATGATGTCGTGATTGGTCTATGTTTCAACAGTGGGCGATTGCAGGGGGCAATGGGCCCGAGAGTCAGTGATGGTATATGGTCTCGGTTTTCTCACGCATGCGCAACGATTTGAGCGACAGTAAAGTACAAAGTTGGGCTAAAATGGGGTACCTTGGTCACCCCGCATAGTTTCGCAAATTTTTTTTCGATTTTCAAATATGAATTGACAAGTAGCTCCTTCTCCAATACTAGTTGCCATTATGAAATCGAATATATTTACATTAACTTACCAAAATTTCGAAGTACGGTCGTCTCGTCGTGTCGTCTTGCACTCTTCTGTCCGGTTTCCCGCCAATAACAATTTTCCCCTACTTTCCACACAAAAAACCGAGAACATATACCAAACACGGAATAAAATTTTTATTGTGTTTGCATTTCTCGTGTTGGATAAACAAAGGTCAGCTATCTTACTGAATGCATACAAACTTCACGAAATCAAAGTTATTTGCCTAATGAAACAAAAATTTCTAATCATTTTGGAGATGCTAATCAAATGTATCAACGTCGTCACAAAAATTCATTTCTAATTCTACAGAAATAATTAGTACAACCACATGTATTGTCCACATGATAGTCAACGTGTTAACATTCAAAGGAAATTGGTTCCGGAATTCTTTTTACGCAAAGCTACATTTTATTTTCGTCGAAACAAAATGTTCAAACTGATTTAGTAGGTGCGGTGAAACAAGCAACGGCGGTAGAATTTTATTCGCGATAAATTTAACCACAGTACCATTCGTTTATAAAGATTCATGGTGTGCCAGAGACACCTGTTCATAGAGGATGGAGTTTCCCGCACCAGATTGAAAGAGAGCGACAGCGAGCGAGAGACAAAGAGCAAAAGTATGTTTCTACATTTTCGATATTATTGAGCGAATTGCGAATAAAAGAGTCGATCAAACTTGCTGAAAGATACCGATAGAATTGTGGCGGGAATGTGAAGCGCTCTCTCCGGGTAGTGTTTCTTCTTCTTAACAGTTATACTGGAACTTCGTTTTACGAGTCCCTCCGTTGTTTTATAGTTTGTCATCCCTCTCTCGTTTTAAAACTGTGCCGTGTTACACGTCTGGTTTGTCGTCTTTTAAGTTAGTGCATGCTGTCTCGGAACGTAACATCGTTTTTCTTCTCTTACTGTCAGGTTTGTAGAAACTACTATTGCATGCTCGCGGCATTCTGTACACGCGTTTCGAGGCAAACCTGTTTTAATCGCGTTTCTAATTGTATTTAACAGCGAGTTTTCTTACGGAAATTTTCTACTCTGTTTGCACGCAAAGATTATCCATTCTATCATTAGATTGCGGCTTTCGTGCAGTTTTAGACAGAGTCGAGGGGTAGCCAAGAGCAGCCTTGGACCATAAAGCTATCGCTCGCCACGGGCATGTTTATATGGAGTGTGACGATTGATGGCTTCCGGAGAGATATTGTTGCGTTCTCGCGAAGAATCGGGTTATAATGAATTTCTATTGTGCGACGGATTCTTAGAGTCGTGGATGTTATGTTTACGGGATCGATTTACAAGGTCGCCCGTCGGTTGCCGAACTTTGCCTGTGTGTGGCCAATGACTCAAAGCCATGCAGCCACCAGTGATGGTATATGGTCTCGGTTTTCTCACGCATGCGCGACGATTTTAGCGTCAGTAAAGTACAAAGTTGGGCTAAAATGGGGTACCTTGGTCACTCCGCATAGTTTCGCAAATTTTTTTTCGATAATCAAATATGAATTGACAAGTAGCTCCTTTTCCAATACTAGTTGCCATTATGAAATCGAATATATTAACATTAACTTACCAAAATTTCGAAGTACTGTCTGGTTTCCCGCCAATAACAGTTCTCCCCTATATTCCCCACAAACATAAGACGTACGGAACGTTCCTGTATTTAGTCGCGCATGCGCGAAAAAACCGAGACCATATACCATCACTGGCAGCCGCACTGTGCGTGGAGAGCGATAAGGACTTCCTCGAAGTGGGAGACCTGGCCACGGAGTGGGGATGGCGACGAACCTTCTGGTACGAGCGCTGTGATTGGCCACTTAGCACTCACTCCAGAACTTCAGAGGAGAACGGTCATCGAAAAGAAATTTCTAACATATGATTAGAATGACTAAGAGAAACAGTGAAAAGTTTTGCAGTTTAAAAATATTTTCATATTATTCCCAATGCGTTTGATCTATCAAGAAATGAAATAAACTTCTATTTTACTCCATGTTCTTGTGATCGAATCAAAACATCTCTATTTTGCTTAAAGATCGACAGTTCACTCAACAGTTGAGCTGCGTTTCGATATATTTGCGTTTCTTATAACCTACAAAATGATAACGAGCCCTTTTAAATTTTCCAAAACTAATAAATGTATTTTTACTACTACTAAATTCAACAATATCTTTAATAATTTAATCAAACCCCTCCAAATTTTCTTAAACTACTACAATTTATGACAAATACATATTTTATAATTAAAGCTTCTTCGAGTTTTTCTATTACTTATTGTTTACAATTAGTTTTGTAGGATAACTTATATATAATACTATTTTGATATACTAAATTATATACAAAAGTGTAATGTAATTGATGATGTTACACCACAGATATTTTTAAATAATTGGAATTTATCATTAAATCATCAGGAACGCAATTGGAAATTCTATTATCCTGTAAATACGCATGGAAGCAATCTTTTTAGACATGGTAAAAATATGTTGTACTATTAAAACGAGTAAATAGCGGTTAAAACTGGAAACGCAAGGAAGAGAGGTGAATAAATACTATTTTTACGAAAAAATAATATGTAGAATCAATTTGTGCAGCGGTCGAGAAAAATGCTCGGGTCGTGTGAACCAGTGAAGAACTGTGTTCATTGATATTCGCCTTATCAGTGGTAGTGTCTGGTATTAGTCAGACCTGACGGGAAATTATCCCGTCGCACGACAGACAGGTTCATTGCCTCGTCACGGAACGCGGCCTCGAAGAAACTTAGTTTCCGCTGGAAGTTCCGCGAGCGGTCCCACACTCTCGAGGAACTTTCCGCTGAAATCTTACATGGCCGCTTGTTCTCCGGGAGTTTTCGGCCGAAGATAAATGGCCCCGGCCCCCGGATAAATTAATCGAAAAGTCACGCGGTTGGTTTACGTGTCGCTGCCCGTCGGTATTGTATCGCTCAGTATCGCCCCCAATTACCTTATCGAAATAATTGGCAGTTTGCACGCAACAACTCGTGACATTTCGGTGACTTCTTTATCGGCTCGAAGCGCTTGTTGTCAAGCGACTGCATTGCCCCGAAGACACAATCGGCATTCGAACACGTGTTGGATTCCGTGTTTCGAATGTAAGATATTTAAGTTGTTTATTGCTAGGATAATATAGGTATTTACAAGTATGTTACAGTTAGGTAGAGATACAGTTAACCCTTTGCACTCGAATGGTGACTCTGAGTCACCAGTAAAAAATTGGCATACCATTATTTAAAACAGTTTTCATATTATTAAATTCGTCTCTATTCAATAAATTCCTAAAAATCAACTGTTGTATGGGAAAACTGGTTTAATTACAGGTGCACAATGCAAAAGAGATACACAGAATAAAAATGTTCTAGGTTGACACAGAAACTTCTTGATTTTAGAATAAAATTGCTTCGAGTGCATAGGGTTAATATAGACTAACGGCTAAATAACTAAGGGCTAAGCTTAACTAACTCGACTAACTAACCGAAAACGACTGCTCGTGAACAACTACGCTCTCCGCGCCCTAAGCGGCACAGCACGTAACTAACGTAAAGGCTGCTTACGAACATAAAGGCTACCTACACGAAATTGAGTACAACACTTTTTATAAATCGCAAAGAGGTTTTATTTAAGAAATGTGTTTGTGGCGAAGTAAAGGACAACAAAGTAACTTTCTAGTCTGAATTCGTAAGAAAAATTGGCCGATCGTGTTTCGGTAGGCTGCTGTTTATAATTATTTCGGAGAAGAGAACGTGAAAGGGAGTGGGAAAGATGCGTTGTGAAAAGAATGACGTAGAAAAGGAAAGGACTAAGGATTGTTTGGTCCTGTCTAGTTCTAGTGACTCAGATGTTTAGCCTCACGTGTCTGCGGCTTGGTTATCGTGATGTGTTGGCGTTTACATGGGCTATCGGGTATACAACATACATATTCTTGAATACTTTCGAAAAAAGTAGTAAAGACACAAGTCGTAAAATAATCTCGATTCATGATTCGACAACGTGAACGGTCAATTCCTGTCTCTAAGCTTTTCTAGACAAAATGATCTCATCTTTCGTTTGCAAATTCATCATCTGACAACATAAACGTTCAATTCGCTTAACCGTAGATAACTGAACTATTATGTGTGGAAATAATTACATCGAATAAAATAATGAATTTTTGGACTCTTTTCACTTAACAGCAAAAACATTGATAAATATATAGGAGTTGGTACTCATCACCGATTACGATTACCTGGAAATATGTTGTCAAGCACATCATTCTGAACAACTTCTCCCGTGTTACGGCTGCTCGACCTCAGAATCCGAGATATTTGTAAAAAAAACTGTCCATTACAGCAATCTCCACCATTTTGAAAGAATTTTGGTTAGGAGGTACAAGAGGAGGGATAAATGGCAGAGTTTGTTGTAGTAGATGTTCGTAGTTTTTTGTAAACATCCCGAAAACGAAGGCCAAGCGGTGAAAACGTGTACAGGAAAAAGTTCAGAACGATGACCTTGACAATATATTTCAAGGTCATAAGAATCGGTGATGTGGACAAACTTCTATACAATCATAGGACCTTCTATCGTATTAACGAGAAGAATGCGTCGCCTCGAGGTTCAGCGGATCTAGCGAAGACCGGGAGAGATCGAAGAATTCCCGTGTTTCTGCGAAAGAGGAATAAAATGGTTCCAGATCCCGTGGCGATGTTGTTTGGATGCGAAACGGACAGACCGCGGCCGTGGAATGGTTTCTCCGAGAGAAAAACAAACGGCGCGGCCCCGCTGAAAAGTCCGCGCAAATGTTTTCGCGGTCGGCCACGGCGATAGCGTTTTAAAGTTCACGCGGTGTTTACGAGGTCGGCGCGGCAGCTTAAATATCCCCGACTTTTTCCGGCGTTTGGGTTCCGTGGCTGGAATCCCGTTGCACGGAAAGGGAAAAAACTGCGCGCGGATGAATATTTTTGCCACGAGCCGATTCGCAAATAACTGTATGCGTGTGACGTCAGGCCACCCGCTAGACGATCAGTTTCGTGTTTTCCGCGAAATTTGCGCTCGCGGAAACACGACTTCAACTTTCTCTCTTTTTCCTTCTGATTTTTCTGTTGTATATTCACGGTCTTTCTTGCTCTTCCTCATTTGTGCGGTTTCTCTTTTTCTTACCCTTTTTCTTTTACACTTTGCCATTCTCACAGTCTCTCTTGATTTCCGATTTTGTTAGTTTGCCTTACTTTCCTTACTTTGTCTTTCTTCCTCTTCCAAATCTCTCTTTTTCTCCATTTTTTCTTGTTCTTTCACATTTTCCCGACTTCTCAGTTTCTCACTGGCTCACTGTTTTCCTCGTCCTCTATCTCCCTCTGGTACCTTTACAGTCTCTCTTAATCTCTTCTTTCCTTTTTCTTTCTCTTCGGAACTTGCAGTCTCCTACTTTTTTCTCGCAGTATATTCTTTCACATTTTCGCAATTTCTCAGTCTCTCTCGCTCACTCTTTTCCTCTTCCTCCGAGTCTGTAATTTTCTCAGTTCCTCAACAAACCGCTACCTATCTCTCTCTCTTTGTCGCCTCGGAAGTTTAACCAGGAAACTTCGGTCCCAATATCGTGGACGCAGAGTTCCCAAGTATTTTGTACTCCGATACGGTTCGCGCGTCTACAAGCTCCCCGACGCTTTGACGAACAGATTTTCTTGCACACTCGCGCGTGTTCCCTTGCCTACCCTCCCTCTGCTTTCGATTGTTCTCTCTTGCGTGTTCCGGTTTGATACGCACGACAGTTCTTTCTGGTAGAAAGGGAGCTACAATATTATATGTTTGTTGCGTTCCAAGCATTTGAAAGATCGCTCGGGGGAGATTGTATTCGAACAACGTCCCGCGAAATAAAACATGCAAGCAAGATTCTCATTTCTTTGTTCCTATTTTTATGTCATGCCAAAAGACAACTTCGAACTGTTACTTATTCGTTATTCGCAATCGTTTTATAGTTGACAAGGAATTATTATACCTGTCCGACCATCAGGAGATGGCAGTGATTTTCGACAGTGGGATGCAGGTGGACCTCGGGACCCCACTTCTAGACGCCAGGCTGCGGACCCCACTCTTACGCTTAAATTCTGGCGGGAACGGTCGACATAGGCGCTCAGCGTCACCATATCTCTCTGTTCCAGTCACACTAATACGCGCGTTTCCGTCTTTGTCGCGCGATTCGGTCAATGGAGATTACGGAGTATCATATTGGAATTTTTTTAAAATTCTCTGTAAAAATTTTCTGAGAAACTTTAACCCTTTGCGGACGTTCGCTCAAACAATTTTACCGTTCTACGACTGTGAATAATTTTTAAAGCAATTAATACTCCCGAAAAGTATGAAACAAATTTTTACTGAACACAACACGTTTCCCTTCATTTAATTCATATACCAAATTTCTCAGCAAACAATTTTGTTTCACAAAGAGGCCTTTACAGAGAGGCTTAGTTGCACTGAAATGGTGTATTATGGTGCTTGTAATTAATAATCCCAATTTGGTGATGTGGGTTTCCATGTTCTACAATTTTATTTTTCAGACAGTAATGTTCTTCTATTTCATTCGAAGCAAAGAATGAAATATAGGATATAGGTACTGATATTTTGGTCCCCTCTACCAAAGCTGACAGTCCCCACTCTCACCTAACGCCAATTGTTCAGCCTATTTCACCCTACTTTTCAGCGGGACGCGGTTTATTACGGTGGGTTCCGACGCAGTATAATATCACATAGAAGAATATTTCCAGAGGTGACGGCGGTGGGATTTGAAATCACGACCCGCATTGTTTGTAGTCACGCGCTCTATCCACTGAGCCACGGCGCGCCCCAGAATGAAAGATAGTAATATGAACGTATTATATGCAATTAATTTAAGAGATACGAAGATTACCTACGGTTCGTAATTTTTGGACGAAACTATTGGTTGCTCGATCACTTGACGATAAGTTCCAACACAGATTCCGTGTATATTTCATTCCGAATAACTTTCGATGCAGGTACATACAAAAGGTTGCTCTGATTGATGGCGCATCGAAGTATGATGTTCGGCAAGCCGAATTAGTTTATCCGCGTCAGGTGGCATCCCGTGACCGTGTCTCTTATTCTCGCTGGAGCTCGATGCATATCTCGGTGCGTCATAAATATTGTCAGGAAATTCAAGTGCGAAAATATCGCTCAAAGTGTAATTTGTATTCCAGCGGCGCTCGAAATATCCGCCGGTTTCTCTCGCTACGCCTCGAGGCCGGGTGTATCTATTCTCTCTCATTGTCTCCGGGCTCCTCTCTTCTTCGCTTTCGTGGCTGGTTCGAACAGGAAGATTTATGCGGAGAAGTTGCACGCGAAATCGGCACAGCCGCGAGTACAAGCACGTACGCGGGCCCCGTGCCGAAACGATGGAACGCACAAGTTCCGGGGACGCAGCTTGCAGCCGAGTGGTTGCGGACGTTCCGCGGTTCCGAATTATCAGCCGCAAGAGCGACGAGCATACTCTCCGCTCTCGCGACACCAATATCGAGGCCGGATATTGCTCGATCGTATTGGTGACCCGCCTTCCCAGCGTTGCTACCCGGTTTGCTGAGCCAGTAAACCCGGCGAACCCAGCAAAGCTGCTTCTACTCCTGAAAATTAGCCTTCCGCACTGTTTTACCGGGGCGCGATCGATCGAAATCCTATCAGATTCTCGATCTTCTCCGAACATCGGAGATACTAAGATGGAGTTGTTAGGGACTCCATTTAGCAAATTACGGAGCAGTCTCGTTATTCGATTGACTTGCATAAGGTAAATGTAACATCCTTCGATATTATTGTGTTTTACAGAACTTTTATTTCATTCCTCACTATTAAACTGCTAATTTTTAGACATTTTATTAAAAATGTAATTATAAAAATACTATACCTTTTCCTTCTAAAATAGTGAATAATTCGACAACATATACAATTAGACTGAGGTTCTTAAGGCAAAACAAACATTGTCTCGATCAATTGCAAGCCATAGAAATCAAGTAGAAATTTCCTGCTTTCTTCAATAACTTCAAGAAGTGGAGATATTCTACAGTTTCCAATCTCTCCTACTCGCTTTTCTCATGAATACATGAAACCCACGGTCTATACATAATAAAGTAAGTCTTGTATGAAAACCGTGCGAATACAAAGAAGACAACTGCCTGCAAGGGGTTTGTGGCAGCTACTTCCTATGCTCGTCAATAGAGGGATACTACCACAACACCTTTCCCGCTACTACCTGAATCTTCCTCTGTTTGTATACAGTGGCGTGCAAAAGTATCCGGAGACCCTTTAAAAACGAATAACTTTTTCAACATTAGTTCAAACGGCTTGAGTTTTTTTTTGAGATTTTAGAAGGATTAGTTTACTCGGCAGCGTGTAAATAATTATTTATACAAATTGCTAATGGTCGAAATTGTGAAGAAAAAAGTAAAAGTCACGATTTTTAACTTTTTTTATCAGTGCCTGTAATGAAAATTTAAAATATACCTTTTGTAGATCTCCATAGGTTATATACATGCGCAAAGTTTCATCGAAGTCGGTTAACGTTGCTATGAGCTACGAACATTGCAAGATGGGAGCTTAAGGGTGAAAGTTGCAGATTTTCGGTCTTTTCAGGGAATTTTGCCCATATGTAATCACCGTCAAATGTTTGTAACTCATAACAACGTTAACCGATTTCGATGAAACTTTGTACATATATAATAATACTATTCTATCCTGTGTTAATAATTAAATAACAGACTAAATTTGTTTCTCTGCAAATAAAGATTATGTTTTATTAAATACTTATTAATTTACAACTATTTACAAACTCACCTGTAAATAAAGAAACGACAATTAGAGTCTATAGTTCACACTCTTTATTTATACTAACTTTATATCGCTAACTTATTCTGTTAATTAACTATCTCTATCTTCATTTAATCTTTTATGCACATGTGCTCTCTATATTCTTTTACTCTTTTTCCTCTCTCCATCTCTCTCTATCTATCTCGAATGTAGGAACAGTTCAAAGAGTGCGCTGAGCATGCAAAGTTCGCTCGATTTAAATTAATGAAAATTATATTTTCTTTACACATATTCATAACTGACTTAGACCTATCAAACGCGTCTTTTAAATTTTTGTTACAGGCACAGATTAAAAAGTTAAAAATCGTGACCTTTACTATTTTCGTCGTAATTCCGACCAATAGCAATATTTAGATAAAATTATTTACACGCTACCTAGTAAACTAATGTGTCTAACATCTCAAAAAAAACTCAAGCCGTTTGAACTAATTTTGAAAAAGTTATTCATTTTTGAAGGGTGTCCGGATACCTTTGCACGCCACTGTGTACAGGGTGTCCCACGCAACTGGAACAGGCTGTACCTCCTAAACGGTTGGGAATAGAGGAAAATGTTATAAGAAAAAGTTGAATGTCATCAGGCGGTGCATAATACGCAACTAATTTTATGCACTTTTGTGCATCGGTGCGTCAGAAAAATGTAATTGCACTTTTTTTTTAAATGGAAGCCTACATTTTTTACTGCACCAATCGATGCAGTTTTTTGTGCTCTACATAAAAGTAGTAACATACTTATGCCCTAAACTTATTCGTTAGGTGGTATCGTAACTAAAAGTTACAAACATTATAATGGAGCACTACGTGATACTCCAGAACACTTGCCGACAGAGCAAAATCAGAGAGCGAATAAGTTTAGGACATAAATATGTTCATACTTTTATGCAGAGCACAACAAATTGCATCGATTGGTGCAGTCAAATATGTAGGTTTCCATTTAAAAAAAAAAGTGCAGTTGCATTTTTCTGATGCACCGATGCACAAAAGTGCATAAAATTAGTTGCGTATTATGCACCGTCTGATGGCACTCACCTTTTTCTTATAACATTTTCCTCTATTCCCAACCGTTTAGGAGGTACAGCCTGTTCCAGTTTCGTGGGACACCCTGTATACCGTCCTAAACTGCTCTTACGATATCCCGCGTCTAAGGCACGGGCCCGCTAGAGACTCTAGCGGTCCTGGGACGAAACGCTTCCTTCTCCTTTTACCATCTTTTCATAATTTCAACAGCCGCCATAGGTTAAAAGTAAAATCAAACAGCAACGAGCCATAATAGAATGTCTAGAACATCAATCGCTCCACTAGACACCGTATACGAGGCCACTCAACAAAAGCAAACCACCAGCAAACAAAAACCTCGCTCCAGTAGACGCCGTCGAACATCCGTTCTCGAATACCGAAAAAAAATGGGTTCATTGTTCGAGTGTTCTACTTCCGCCGCGCCAGCCTTCGAGAACTTATTCCGAGAAGGTTGGCAAGAAGTTCACTAAGACGGTAGCGCTTGTCAGCGAGCGTTTTTGACGCCGGTCGCATTCGACCGAGAATCAAAGCTCCGATATTTTTGCGGATCCGTACTCGCGTTTATCGCGATCGTTTCCCGACGCTTCAGAGTCGATTTTCTCCGTCGGTTGACGTCACGGCGACGGAACAAAGAGTCGACGGTTAATAACCGGCGCATCGGTGTAAACTGCGCAAACAGATAACGAGGAAAATAAACCGGAAGACGCGACGGCGGAATACCGTTGGGGGAAGATTGGATTGGTTGCGCGGAAACGGTGATACGGAGCGCCATACCCGTAAGAAACGCGGGGTAATTCTAGGGATTCCGAAGACCGGGAATATTCTGCTCCGCTTGAAAATCGGGAAACACGCGGCCGCCCGAGCTCATTAATTTTCAACCTCCGCGAAATCCAGTCGCGAGCGACAGAATAATGCTCGCAGCTTAGTCACGGAACAAGGGGAGAGGGGGAAGGAAACAACAAAGCCGAGGTATTGGAAATTCATATTTCTTTCCTGCGAGATCAACTGCACAGCGAGATGTCCATTGATCGGAGTGGAAAATTGAATCATCGATAAGCTGCTTATTTTTACTGTGGCACAATTGTTACGAAGCAGAATCTTGGGTAATCAACGTTTCTAATATTTATCCTCTTTTTTGTTTCAGGTACGTTCTTTATTGATGTCGTGAGACTTTATACCACGTATACAAAAGTAAGTAAAACAAGCGGATACGTTCTGAAGTCACTTGTGCTATCTTCTTTATCGTTTCTATGATGAATCGTTGTTAACTTTTCTTTCAATCTCGCGTGAAATTATACGGAGTGTCTCAGGGCGGGACAAGCGGTCATGAGGTGTAAAAATTTGTGTAAAAATAAATAAAAAGGAACGAATAACATTTCTTCGATTGATGTCTCGTTTTCAAGAGAATCAGGTTTCAAAGTCCCACAGATTCACGTGTCCTAAACTTCACAAGAATTAGAATTGATTGGCCATGATCAGTCACGCGAGATGATTCCTCTTCAACAGTGGGCGCTACCTCTGAATTTTCAAACTTGATTTTCTCGAAAACGAACCATCAATCATGAAAATGCTGAGTATTTTTTTAACTTATTTTTGCAAATAGAATCACTTTGTGCCCGCTTGTACTGGGACACTGTGTACATTCTGTAGAGTAGATCTAGGACAGGGAGTTCCAACGTATTCCCCTACGAGAACTGCAAGGTCCCCACCATCGAACCTCTTCCCACTACTGCGTACCAGTGATGGTATATGGTCTCGGTTTTTTCGCGCATGCGCGACTAAATACAGGAACGTACCGTACGTCTTATGTTTGTGGGGAAAGTAGGGGAGAACTGTTATTGGCGGGAAACCGGACAGAAGAGTGCAAGACGACACGACGAGACGACCGTACTTCGAAATTTTGGTAAGTTAATGTTAATATATTCGATTTCATAATGACAACTAGTATTGGAGAAAGAACTTGTCAATTCATATTTGAAAATCGAAAAAAAATTTGCGAAACTATGCGGGGTGACCAAGGTACCCCATTTTAGCCCAACTTTGTACTTTACCGACGCTAAAATCGTCGCGCATGCGCGAGAAAACCGAGACTATATACCATCACTGCTGCGTACGGCCGTAGAGTTAGTGAGTGCTGCGCGCGCCGCGTGGCTCTCGTGGTGCGAGTTTCCCACTACTATACAGTAAGTCCGCGATCTAAGTCCTTTTTCGGTTCTCTGCCGGGACTTAGATCGAAACAGGAAACTATTTTTTTGTGGCCGCGTCGACCGCGCCGAACGTAGAAATGGACAGCATGTAAACACGGAAAGTCATTGTACATATCGTCAATTAAACTACTAAATACAGTTGAAATTATTTAGTGTTTAGTGTCATTTTAATCTGAAAAATGCCAGAAATAAGTTGGTGAAAGTTCCATAAAAAAATAATTAAAAATAAATAAGTTTTGTAATTAGATTAGTAGTGATTCACACCGATATACTCGACCCAGGATCAAATTACGCGGCATGTTTACGCTGCTCAGCGACAGAGGCAGCTCGAGCTTCTTGGCAGTGGGATACCCCGCAGTGGAAGGAGTAGACGAAGGGACATAGATCGCAATGTTCCGTTGGACTTAGATCGCGGACTTACTGTACATTATAACGATGAAGTCTAAGAGTGGGGGAAGAACCTAAGCTGGGAAGGTACCTCGAATAGCTCCGGAGCTACTGGTTGGAACTGCTTGACCTAGGACGTAGTAGAAGTATTTTATTGTACAATTATTGAATTATAAAGACTTCTTTATTTAAGCACATATTAACACTAGGTTTACGGAGCACTAAAATTGATTATTTTACATTGCTTTATAAAAATAATAAAGTTGTATTTACTTAGATCTACAGCGATTTTTATTGTAATATGTACACAAAAAAATAAATCTATTTAATAATTCTTCCCGAATTCCTCCTTACACTCTTAATAATCGGAAATTAAAAATGTTTGAATCCGCCATTTTGACGGGCCCCGTAAATCTAGTGTTAATATAAACGAAAACCGTACAAAGTTTAAAGGAATTCAATCTTTTCACTTCTATAAGGCGTTCCGGTTTTACGCGTTTTGCGCTTGGCAGGTTTAGTGTTAAAATGTTAGTTTGATTTTTCTAAGCCAACCAAAGATTAAAGACTGAAGATCGTGGGCGAAGACTAACGTTAAGGAATTGCGGCGAACGGTACGTGTTAACAGGTTTCGAAAGCAGAGTCAAGAGGTCGGAGGGATTGTGGAGGGGGGGGGGGGGAGGGGGATCAAAAGCAGTTTAACAAGTATTCGCGCAAGTTTCGTCCAGGCAAGATGCACGGCAGCGATCTATCTGTGAACAAGTTGCCTTTATTACCGCAATAGCCGTGCGAAGCATGAACGACGGGACGATAATACGTTTATGGCGGCATTAAACTTGCCACCGCGATGCCGTTACCAACTTTCTAGGGCGAAACTTCCATCGGTCGGCGAAGGAAACAAGCGCCGCGGCCGCGAGTTTCGTTAATAATATTTTGACGACCGTTTCCGACGACGATTGTCATCGATGACGTCGCGCAAAACAATACCCAATCGCCGGTGGTTATAGACACGGCTAACGGGATTAGTCCCTTCGAATCGGGCAAGTTAATTCGTTAATTGAAATTCGATATTGAGCACCGCCGCGGAGTGTAAGCGCCTCGAGCAACCAAATTGGTTTGCAACAACTTTCCAATTTCGTGGAGAACTCGCAGCCGTGCCGGTCGCGAGGTCGTTTTCTGGCCGATTTGCCCTTTGTTGTTCGATACAATTGCTGTCGGGACGGAGGATTGACACTGAATCGTCCATTCTGTTACGTAGCCGTGGCTCGATACATGGATGAGTTGGTAAAATTGTTGGACAACGGGAAGACGGTTTAAATTCAACGAGCCGGAATGTAATCTGACCCAGTTCGCTCGGAGGGAAGATTGTCGAGGGTGAAACGGCGGCGATGTTAATCTCCCTCACTGACCAAAGTGCGAATACGCCTCGGAATGCGAGGTTGTGAACTTTTTCCCATTTATTTCGCCGCTATCTGTTCTGATAGAGACAATTCGCTAATAAGTAATATAGCTTGTTCTCGCAATTCTCACTTGGCTGTATTTGTCGTTACGTTCTGCTTGTAAGATATCCGTGCGATATTAGATTGGATTTTGAAGTGAAACTTCTTTAGTCGCGGTAGGCGTAAAACCGATCTGGCGATGAAACGATGAAACGATGAAACGATGAAACGATGATACGATGAAACGATGAAACGATTTAGTAAAACCTCGACGTGGTAGGAGTAAAAGCGATCTGACGATGAAACGATGAAATTATGAAACGATTTAGTAAAACCTCAACGCGGTAGGCGTAAAACCGATCTGGCGACGAAACGATGAAAGATGAAACGAAATTCTCTACCCAGCGCATGCGCTCAAAACCCTCCAACGAATATCCAATATGGCGACGCCATCGCCTGTGAAAAACGTTTAAAATTGCACATATTTACGCGTGTATAACTTTTTGAAGTGAAACTTCTTTAGGCGCGTTAAGCGTAAAACCGATCTTGCGGTGAAACGATGAAACGATGAAACGAAATTCTATACTATTAGCATATACGGTAGAGGGTTCGGCATTGCTTAATAAAGATTGTTATAAAATTCCGATGATGCTAAGTGGAGATTTTAACATAAACTTTGCATTGGAACAATCAAAATCATTAATAGAATTTTTTAGAAGTAAATTAAGATTGGAAATGGTAAATAATCCTGATGAAGCGACAACAAGATCAGGAACAACTCTCGATGCAGTATTTGCAAGACATTTAGACAAAATTGAATCAAGAATATTTATATCATGTTTTAGCTATCACAAGCCAATTGTTTCAACAATAGAATCATAGAAAATTAAATGTCATAATGTGTTAATAAAAAGAAAATTAAAGGAAGAAGTTTCACTTCAGCCATGTGGTCTAAGCACACATCAATTTTTCTATAGAATATAATTAACACTTACCTGTGGCTATTTAACAGATTTGAATTGATTGTGATTCACAGCTGAGATTTCCTAAAAAAAATTATTCAACAGCAATGGCGATTTTGGTCATGATACAGGTCACTCTAAGGAACGCAATCCAATCAACGGTTGCAGGAATATCACCTGTCAGTGGACTTGTAAACATTTACACATTTAATTTCTTTTCTTATGAATTTCTTCTCCTCTTTTGCTGCGATAGAGAACAACTGTCCATCATCAACTTTGTCACACGTAATGGAAATTTGCTTTCACTCTTAAAAATACAAATGAAAGATCAGATCTGTGCACGGATGGGTTAGACCAGGGATGGGCAATTTTGCCTCAATTGAGGCAAAATCGTCCACACCGTAGCGCCCTCTGCCCCCTTCCAACAAGCGCGGTACAATGGGGCAACGAAGACACGAGACATCAGCGTACGCAACGAATGTGCGCGCTGCATGAAAGAGAGGTTGGTGGGAGAAGCAGGCGTTTGAGGGGCTCCACCCACTCCACCCGTGCCCACCACTGGGTTAGACATATGGTAAATCGTTTGAGACAAGTTCGCGTTTCTGTTTTGTGAAGCATTTGAAAATGAAGCAGAGAGGAATGATACTGAATGGTAATAAAATCAGCGTGGCATGAAAAAATAACGGAGCGAGTCTGGAAAAAACTAAGACCGGAGGCGATCGATTCGATCCTTTGTCCTGTTGACGTTCATCGAGCGCAACCGTTTCACAATTTATCTTCCGTCACGCAGTTGATTTTGATTCGGCGCCGGTCCTTTCGCGACCGATCCCAATTACTAAAATGGTCAAAAGTCATTTTTTCCCTTCCCCTGGACAGGTTTGATAAAATTGGGGCCGGGCGAAAAAACGAGAGAGAGATTGAGGGAGAGAGGGAGAGAGGGAGAGAGGGAGAGAAAGAGAGAGAAAGGGGAAAAAAGAAAGCAACAAACGCGAGCGAGTCTGCTCGCTGTTAAAACGCGACGGGACCCGCTTCCGCGATCCACGAGCGCAAAAGGGGTTTGAACGCGGGTACGATAAAAGCGGCAAAGCGAAGCGTACGCTCGGTAGCTCTATTATCGGAGCCAGCGCGGAATTTTCGTGCCGCTTTGAACGCGTTCGATGTTTTTTTTCCCTCTACCGCTCCACCCGCGCAACCCTCGACGGAGTTTCGCGACGACGCGCGGCCGTTGGTCATCGATTGCAAACAGTTTTCATCGGCGTCGCTCTTTGAGTTGGTACGCACGTTTTGCGCCGTTCCCGCAACACACGACAAAATACTCGCGCGCAATTGCTGCCTCGCGGATTCCCATTCTCCATCCCCTTTGCAGTGCTTCGAACCACTCCGGCGAAATATTACGTCGGTACTCCTTCTTCAACATTGATCCTTCCTCAGACGAAATCTCGAGGTCCAATTTTCCTAGATGTTTGCAGATCTGACGTGAATCTTTATAGAATTCTTTGCTCCTTGTCTTCATTTGATTCTCTGGAACGAAAACCTCGAGCAAAGTTCATTTCTGATTTATCTCGTTTTGAGACTGCAATAAATAATATTAATTTGCACTTTGGATTGTTCAAACATGGCCAAACTAGCTCAAACATAGGCGCTCAAACTGCTGTGCATTATATGCGAACGGATTTTTCAATAATTATTAAACAATCGGTATTCAGAAATCATAAAACAATGCATCAAAATTTTTCACCCATATTCCCTCTCCAACAGTTGACATCAAAATACTTCAACCAATAAAAACATAACGGTTTCTGTATTTAAGCGTTCTACATGCTGAGACAGATAAAAGAGTAGTGGTTTTTAACACTAGATTTACGGGGCCCGTCAAAATGACGGATTAAAAAATTTTTAATTAACGATTATTAAGAGTGTAAGGAGGCATTCGTGAGGAATTATTAAATAGATTTATTTTTTTGTGTACATATTACAATAAAAACCGTTGAAGATCTAAGTAAATACAATTTTATTATTTTTATAAAACAATCTAAAATAATCAATTTTAGTGCTTCGTAAACCTAGTGTTAAACATTCGACACAGTCGGAAATAGTTGCAACCCACCACAGCCAACACATTTTTAATTGAGTAACATTTTCAACAAGTCAAACTAACATATATGAATATATTGTTCAAGAATGTGCAAATCGAATACTGTATTATTTAATCTATGAATATACAACGGAACTTTGTGCCATATCATATTGTTCAAGAATCTGTAAAATGATTCAAGTGAAAATCGAATACTCTATTATTCAATCTTCAACCTCAAACCACACGCAAAGGGAATAAAATTTAATCTCACTACAGATTCCATAGATCCTCCGTCTACTGATTAATCACAGCTAACAGAATATAGAAAGTTACTGCCCGTACACAACACATAGAGTTGGACACAAACACTAGTTCGGATACAAAACTCTCCCACCCAAAACCAGCAGGTAGGTAAACATGGTTCCCGTTAGCATCGCGGGTATGTTCGCGAACAGGAAAACGCATTCCGTCGTTCTTATGGCCTGTCCCATGATCGTGTTAAACGATCCAGTTTATCGATGATCGTGGATCGTCCTGTTTCTCCATCACGAACACTATTTTTCCAGAACCGGATCGTATCCGATCTATTGGCGTGGAGATCGTTCGCAATCGATCCGCCATCTTTTTAACCTTTAATCCACCGGCTCGGCGTTATCTGGCCGATCGTTAATTACCTGTTCTTTTTGCTGGATCGAAAGGAGGGATCGGCATCGATCCGTGGTTTATTAAGCGCTCAACGGAACTCGGTGCAACTCGGCGCAATGCAACGCAACGCAACACAGTGGAACGCACCGCGACGCAACGATCGACGCGCGAAAAACAGGGAGCAGGTTCCCGGAGCTTACCACGTAATTTACATCTTCGTTCGCCTCTCGTTTTTTTTTTTTGCTCGCGGAGCTCACAATATTTACACCTTCATCGAACGGGGAACGCGCGGCCGTTCGTTTTAGACACGCGTCGAATTGGAAACGTGTTTTTCCAGATTTTATCGCGCAGAGTTACCGTTCGCGAAACATTCTCGTTGCAAAAGTGAAAATCCTGCCGAATGTGAATTTAAGGGGGCTTCCTCATCAGATCATTTTAAATAAAGATGATATTTTGGAATTTTTTTTTTCGTAAAATATACTATATTCTCATGGTCCCTTTCGTGGTGTCATTTATACTATCCCTGGCAAAAAGTATTTGACCACATTTAAAAATCGCATAATTTTCATAAAATTGAACCAAATGAGTTGAGATTCGTTGGCATGGTTAGAAGAATTAGTTAAGTAAGTAACGAGTCAATAAATTCTTGATAAAATATGCTATTGGTCGTAAGTTACGTTAATTATACAGGATGAGGAACTTAAAACCGGTACCTGAATAAGCTTGTTTTTGGAAATGGAAGAAAATGCCTCAGATCAAACTTATTTGGTGTCGAAGGGCTCACACTCTGATGCTACTAGTTTTTTCATAGGTGGAGGGCGTCAAGGAGATATGAAGGTCAATTCTGTTTTCTTTTTTATATGGAACAGTATGTTTTTTTATTTACATTCTGATAGAGAATTTCAAGACGAATACAATCACCTATTATTAAGGTCATTGAAGGTCATTCAAGGTCACTCAAGGTTAACTACAAGAGAGAATAAATCGTCTCAAAGACCTCTTCGAACATTTCGACAATTTATTCATTCAACACTTCTCATTCATTGTTCATAGACCTCTAAAAATTATGGAAAAATCTCCGGCAGATAATGTGTTAAGACAAAATATTCCTGAAAATCATCTTTACTTTAAATGATTTGACGAGAAATCATTTAAATCCTCCCGCACGGCTCTCTCCGTGATTAGATAACCACGGCTTATAAATTCATTTGGTATCACATGAAAAATTGAACGTGTTCTTTTTTTATATTTAATCCTCGGGCTGGCGCGATTGTTTGGACAGATAAATTGCATGAAAGTTTAAAAAACCGTCGCGGCGCTTTATTTAGTCGAATAAATGTTTATTCTGATTTTGTATTATACAAGCGTACGAATTGTTTTGTCAAGTTTTTGTTGAATTTCAACAGTCCTCGGTTTTAAATGTGTCGGTTGCATTTCACCTCCGATATTATTATTGCACGCGACCCGGAATTAAACATTTGCTTCGGACCACGAGATATTTTCTTCGCTTTGGGCTTTAATTTTGAATTACGTGATATTTTTTTCACGAGACTACCCAAAATTAACAGAAGGGAGGGAGATGCATACAGTTAGCTCGATGGAGATCTGTTCGAATTTTTGTTACGTCGGTATATTCTCTTTTCTTTGCGAAATTGAATCCTGTATTTCAAACGTTATTTCTATCTTAAAAATCAAATAAACAGAAATTTAAGAAAATTCAATTCAACTTCAATGTCTTACAACTGACTTGGACAATTTTTATTTTGCATAAAAATCTGCAGTTCACCGATGTAATATTAACCCTTTGCGGTCGGTGCCGCCACTGTGGCGGCATTTCAAAACTGTCGTAGAAGTCGGTGTCGCCGCTGTGGCGGCATGATCACGTCTCGAAAGAGCAACCCAGAAAAACTGAGATTAATAGAATGCTAGCCATTTCGGACGTCTCACGCGTTATTTTACCATCGAGAAATATATGATAAGTAAATAGAAATCAATTTATAAACAAATAAAAATATACTCGTTGACGAGTTGGTAGGAACATTCCGGCAGGGAACACCATCTGGAGCGCAGCCGTCCACAGCTTTTGTAGACAACAGATTAGATAATAAGCTGCATATAATACGTTCAGGGACTAAAAAAGATTGTGCAGTATGTTCCGACAGGAAAACCCCCGGCAAAAGGCGAGAAACACCCACATATTGTGATACATGTATTCGGAAGCCAGGGCTTCATATCGGCGATTGTTTTGAAAAATATCACACGTTGTCAAATTACAAAAGCTAAATTTTTCCGTTTTTATGTAGTGTGTGCTTTTAAATGTAGATATATCCACCTTAAATCGCTTAGGGAACAATGACTCCGAAAAGCTAAATTCGCCCCGACTTGCTGGTAGTCCCAGCCAAAAAATCTGCCGACCGCAAAGGGTTAAACCTTATTTTATTCGGAAGTGCTCACAGAATAATTTACATAGAAAGTGACTGCGCAACTATGGTTATTAAAGCACAAAAATCTTCGAATTCGAAAATCTGCTTTCATTTCAATGATAATGGAAAAAATCACATTTTTGAAGTTTCCGGTGTTTTTATCATGGCACACGGCCAATAAATAAATCCATTCGGCAACATCCCACAAGACAAGAAGCTTGACATCAGTCGTTTTGCTGGATCCAGTGGTTCCAGTGTAAAAATTAGTTGAGCAGTTTTACCTCGCAGATTGGCAATTTAATGGAAAAAATCACATTTTTGAAGTTTCCGGTGTTTTTATCATGGCACACGGCCAATAAATAAATCCATTCGGCAACATCCCACAAGACAAGAAGGTTGACATCAGTCGTTTTGCTGGATCCAGTGGTTCCAGTGTAAAAATTAGTCGAGCAGTTTTACCTCGCAGATTAGCAATTTAATGGAAAAAATCACATTTTTGAAGTTTCCGGCGTTTTTATCATGGCACACGGCCAATAAATAAATCCATTCGGCAACATCCCACAAGACAAGAAGGTTGACATCAGTCGTTTTGCTGGATCCAGTGGTTCCAGTGTAAAAATTAGTCGAGCAGTTTTACCTCGCAGATTGGCAATTTAATGGAAAAAATCACATTTTTGAAGTTTCCGGTGTTTTTATCATGGCACACGGCCAATAAATAAATCCATTCGGCAACATCCCACAAGACAAGAAGGTTGACATCAGTCGTTTTGCTGGATCCAGTGGTTCCAGTGTAAAAATTAGTCGAGCAGTTTTAACTCGCAGATTAGCAATTTAATGGAAAAAATCACATTTTTGAAGTTTCCGGCGTTTTTATCATGGCATATGCGCCAATAAATAAATCCATTCGGCAACATCCCACAAGACAAGAAGCTTGACATCAGTCGTTTTGCTGGATCCAGTGGTTCCAGTGTAAAAATTAGTCGAGCAGTTTTTCCTCGCGTATTAGCAATTTAAAGTAGCCAGGGGGTGTCGTGGCATTCGCCAGCCATAAACACCAAAAAAGCGTTAATATCATTATATTCAGCCGTGGAATTTCTCCCTCGCATGTTCGTCGGTACGAAGTGGTTCATGAAGGAGTGCGGTGCCGGGTGCGGAGTGATCGATGTGGCCGCACAAAAACCGTCCCACGATTCTAAAGGTGTTTATATGAGAATTCGTGCGCCGCGCGCGCCGTTCGTGATTTCTTCCCGGCCGTAATCCCTCCGCGGGAGAGACGCCATAAGAACCGGCGCTCGTGAATTTCCAGGCCAGCAACACTATTCAACGAGAAACGCATTGTCGTCGTGGGATCGAAGGTAAAAACCATAATCCACGCGAAACAAGAGTCAACGTGGGTGGCTTGGGGCCCGGGCTCTTTATACCGACGGTCGTTTACTCGCGGAACCAGTTGTGGATTACCCCCCGACTGACACATACTAGACAGGATTCTTCTCTGTCTTTCGTCCCCGGCTTCTTCCATCGGTTCCTGTTTTTCGGTGAAAGACCCTGTCACACGACGTCTGCTCCCTGAAACCATCCGAACTGTCGAAATTGTCAAGTATAGCTTCTACTAGCATTCTGAATTAACACTTAGCCGACCGCACGCGCCACAGAGACCTGTACAGTTTCCACCGCGCTCGGGAAAGCCAAACTGCGCTGTCCACCGCGCATTTTTCTGAAGTAGCACGGTCTGAAATTCGCTATTTGAAATCAAAAACGTCCGAAAATTATTTATGTGTTATGTGAAAATTAATTATATCTTATAGTAACAATTTCGTTCAACGATTTCACATATTGCTTATACAAAATTCTAAATTAAAAGTTTATAATAATTACTTTTTAATGGTTATTCAAAAAGTATAGGTAATAGAGTCAGAAAATTAAGAACAGTAAAGATGACTAAGGATAAATAACATAACTCAAATATGGAACAAGAAAGCAGTAATATATTTTAATATTGTTTCAGTGTATGATATCTCTCGAAACATGTGAGCTTATTGAATTATTTATTATATGTTGTACTCTATAGAAATAAAAAGCTCTATAGAGAAAGAAGCGTTCCTCAGGTCAAAATGGGAGATCTACCTGATCGGTCGGCCACCGACTAGCTTGGAAATGGGTAGATCTACCCGATCGGTCGGCAAAGTGTTAACAGACGCGCTCTTCTTCTCCTATGAAACTGTCTCTACAATAAAGACTTTACTGTATATATCTTTCAATCGATCTTGTAACAATGAAAATATGAGAGACCCCAATATATTAGTTGCAGATTAAATGATGGTTTTCTGGAATAGAATGTAAGAAATTTGAAATGTAATTGTTGATTTAGAACAGCGATATCCAAACTCGGCTCTGGGAGCTGAACGCCGTCCCCACCACCGTTCAATTGTTTTATGACACGCGGGTCGGTTATTCGGTTTCTTGGTCGGCCGGGGTGAGAACATACTGCGCCTGCGCAAACTGACAGTAGGAAGGGGAAGCAGTCGCGCGAGGGTCCCCTACGCTGGACACCGCTGATTTAGAAGTTGCAGTGTCTATATCTCACACCGATACTTTTCAAAACTGTAGAATATACAAGGTGTGTACCAGTACTGATGGTATAGTCCACGCAGCGAGAGTTGGCACAAAATCTCGTCAGTGGGGTGCAGGGAGAACGGCGGTCCCCACTCTTGACGCAAGGCTGCGGATCCCACCACTAATCAGTGATGGGAATGTTGGCGCTTTTCACGCGCATGCGCGAGTTTCGGCAGCACCGAAGCTACGTCCGAAGTTTGTGGGGTACTATTGAGGCGATAGTAGTGGGTTTGTTATTATATATTTCGTTTAAAGTTATTTTAGTACCCTTCCCTTCCTTATTCCCAAGATGATGAAGAAGAGTAAGTTATATTATATTGTACATAGATACATAAATATTATATATTTATATATTATATATTCTATGTACGTATCTATATATTACATTTTAATGCATATATATATATATATATATATATATATATATATACGTACACATGTTGTACATTCATTTTTCAAAATCAAATCATAATAAATTTTGCGAAATTAGCGGGGCGACCAAGGTACCCGATATTCGTGCTTGATTGAGGCAAAAATCGCCACGCATGCGCGTGAAAAGCGCCAACATTCCCATCACTGCCACTGATCAGTGGATCCCACTCTTACGCTTACGTTTTGGCGGGAACGGTCGACATAAGCGCTCAGCGTCACCACCATTTTACTTCATAGTCACATCTCTCTGTTACGGTCACACTCAATACACTAGTGTAGCGCGTAGTAGGAGCATCACGTGGTACCCACAAGTTTCTCTGTGCCAACTCTCACTGCGGGGGCTATACAAGCGTAGAAGAGGTGATTCGACATAAGAAAATAAGTCGAAAATGTGGAATGAATTTTAGTCCATTACTCAAGTAAATACCATCGGAATTATATCTTATTTGGTATCATTTTCATTAGAAAAATGCCACGAATACGTTGGTGAAAATTCCATAAAAAAATAATAAAAAATAAAGAAGTTTTGTCATTGGATTAGTAGTGATTCACACCGATATACCCGACCCGTATAATGTTATACTTCTCGGCGAGCGAGTCCCTCGCGCTTCACGGCCCCTCACGGGGTATACCCCGCAGGAGTGGGGATAGTTCTACTAGGACACTTCTTGTTCAGATTTTTGTGACACTTATCGATTAAATGCTGTAGTAGCATCTTGCTCAATTTGCTGTGTATAAAAATCAGTTTTAACTATGAAGTGCGTGGTTCAATTTGCATTTCCCTTTTGTCGAGGGAAAGAAATGTCTTTCAATTTTAATTTGTATAATTTGCGAATGGATACATTCATGAGAATTTTCATAGTTCAGTTGTGACGCTTTTAAGGAATTACCTTTGAGGAAATTAGAATTTCAGACTGCAGGTTTGTGGCAACGACGGAGTCCTTTCAAATTTCTTTCCTGGGTAGCACGCGTGACTTTGTGGTTCGTTGACTGAATATTTGTAGCTTGAGCTTCGGTTGATTATACGGGCGTTCAACTGAGTTTTATTCCGCAATGAAGCTAAAGGATCACCGCAAGTTCGAGCTGCCTTGGAAGGGACATCGGCGAATGATCGCCGTGGAGTTCCGAGTTCACTTTTACTGCTCAATTCACGTATTTACGCGCCACCCAGCGAGTAAAACGGTCCCTTCATCGGCCTGCATCGTTAACCTGATTTAGGTAATTAGACTCCCTGCTTTGATCCAAGAGAAGTTATGATCCTACTGTTGTTTGGTGTCGATTTTCTTGGTTCCTCAAACTCTGCGGATATTGCGAAGACACGTAGACGAACTGAACAAACCAATTTGTTATTAATTAAAATGTGGAGTTTATACGTTCGTACTCTCTCGGTGCACGCATAAATAATTCTCGGAGCATAACAAAAACGTCAATGCGTTTTAATGAAACCCGTCCACTCCATTTAACCTACAAATCCAGTACTAAATCGTCATTTAATCCCACTTTTTAGCACTGCCAGCAGTTAAAATGTAAATTCTCGTGAATGTCCGTTTACCAATAAGTTTCAACCAAAATCTACAATTCAATGATGAATTATATTAATGATTGGGTTATCAAAAATATACGAAAATCTGTTACATGAACACGTGCAGCATCATCTCTGACGTAAGCGCAGTCAAATACATTGTAACCTTTACTTCCGAAATAGTCGTTATCGGAACCTTTTCTCATCGTTATATTAAATTTTCTTTTTATATATTGTATACACACTTGATCATCGAAGCAACATTATCTTTGAATGATTTAGTGTTCAACGTAGAAACAGAACGTGGAATTACTAAGAAATTGATGTAAGGAACTATCCTTACTAAACAATCTGTTACTAAACAATCTATCCTTATACTGACAAGGAACCTGTACAATCTAGCAGCTAATAAACATACAGAACCTGCAAGACTTTGTGTAGCGTTTGATTGATCTTTCGCATTGCTTGCTCTAAAGTACAAGATCATTGGCAAACGAAGAATCCTCTAGCGGCCCTAGGACGAAACGCTTCCTTCTCCTTTTTCCATCTTTTCATAATTCAACAGCCGCCATAGGTTAAAGCAGTGGTGAGCACGAGTGGAGCCCCTCAAATGTCTGCTTCTCCCACCAACCTCTCTTTCATGCAGCGCGCACGTTCTTTGCTTACGCTGATGTCTCGTATCTTCGTTGCTCCATTCTACCGCGCTTGCTGGAAGGGGACAGAGGGCGCTACGGTGTTGACGGTTTTGCCTCAACTGAGACAAAATTGCCCATCTCTGGGTTCAAGCATCCTCCGCCATGGTCCTTCTAAAAGTTATGGAATAATCCCCAGTAGAAAATGTGTTAAAATTCAAATTCGCATAAACATCCAGGGAGAGTGGGGGGGGGGGGGTGCAAGTACCAACGCGGAAACGGTGTGTACCATCAGCGAAGAATCAGCCCGGCGACATAAATAACTGGGCCTAATCTGTTGGATTTCGCGTGTTCACGGGTGACACGGTGAAGCCACCGAAAGAATGAAGCAACGTCGCGAAGCTGCGACGACAGTTCCCGGTCGGGACGGTTAGAATTTCGGAAATCGTTTCGCCGGGTACGGGCTCGTAAAACAGTTTCATGGCGAGGTGGAACGTCTCGGGTCGGTCTGGCTGAAATACGAAAATAAATTCCGACAGGCGCGATAAGATAGACACCAACTCGCAAGGCAGACGGAACTCCTATTCGAGGGAAGTCAAATATAATAAGCGTCAAACCGTCCTCTTCCGGGGCTCGTTCCCGTTTTTCGCGAAGCAAAAGTCTCTCCCCCGGGCGAAGAATGTTCTTTCGGCGAGAGCTATACTGTACAACACCTGGCACGTCGCGAAATCGATCGGCCGAGCCTGGCTCCGCGTCGGCTTTAATGGCGGAACGCGGGAAATCACGACAGCGAAGCGAAAGCCGGAAAAAGTTCGCTGAAATTGTTTGACGTCGGACGAAGGAGGGAACACGGCGACCGAATCATTGCACCCGCTGACGGTCAGAGTAATTTCGTTTCTTCGGAAAACGGCGATCGATCGATCGTCCCGCTCCTTTAATCTGTAGAATCGCCTCCATTCAACTCGCCCATTATTCGGGAGCCTGCAGTTTGCAATTTTGACAATTGTATCATCTTCCACATGGCTCGACACCGATTCCATACCGGTTGATCGCGTGACAGACTCTTCCGTTTTGGTGGACGCTCAGTCCTGATCGATGAGGTTATTCTCGTTGTTTCATTTGTATTATAGAATACTCTGTTATCCAAATTAATACTAGGGTTGTGGGATCCGTTAAAATGACGGGTTTTAATATTTTTAATGGAGAATATAATAACAGATATAGAAAATATACAAGGTGTCCCACATAAATGGGGACACCTAAATATCTGTCGTATTTACAGTCTTATCAGAAAACTTCAGACGACAAAGTGACACTATTGCCGGGGGAAAATATAATGGTAAAGAAAAAAAAATTTTATGTCGTGTTTTTTAATGAAATTTCAAGGTCACCGATGTTTTTTTAAATGGAATAGTATATTTTTTTACGATGGCATGATAGACAATAAAAAACTGAATTTAGAGTATACCACCTTTTTGATCTTGAAATGACCTTGAGCAAGAATAATCATGTTTTCAATGTTTGAATGCTTTTGGCGCACAGGTTCGATCCTTGAATAATATTCTAAGACACTATTTGCAAATTACTACAAAATTTTCGACGTTTCGATCTTATTTCAGATCATTTTCAAGAAAAATTTTTCTTTAAGAAAATTTAGAAGAGGGCGTCTCCCTCGAATTTGCCTCCAAGTGAGCTATTTCTGACATAGGCGCTCAGCGTCACCACCATCTTACTTCATGGTCACCACATCTCTCTGTTACAGTCACACTCAATACGCTCGTTTGCTGTCTTCTTCAAGCGATTCGGCCAATCACGGAAGACGTGTAGCGCGTAGTGGGAGCATCACGTGGCACCCACAAGTTTCACTTTGCCAATTCTCGTTGCGCGGGCTATAGATTATGCTTCAAACGAATCACGTGCAAATATAAAAACATTGCAACATTACATTTTTGTAAATTGATCTTGTATGCAATAGTGAATTTACCCGAACACCGGCAATCCCTGTAATCCCCAAAACCTATACATAAAATGGATTACCGTTCACAAACTACCGCTTTTGTCGCGACATAAAGAATTCGCGAATAGAATTTTCGTTTTTGGATGCGAGCCGAAAAAAACGCTCGTTGTAAAACACGTTTTATATTGTAGCATTCTGTATCTGTTTGCAGTGCTATCTGTCAATTTTTAACATCAAAACTGTTCCCGCCGGAACGTTCCTCATTGTATTCTCGACGATCCAGCTCGGAAGCAAATTTTCCTAGCGTCGCGTCGCGGCGCAAAGCGGCGCACGTTACCCCGTCGTGTCGGACAGAATATCCACAGATTTTTCATGAACTGAGCGGAAAACTGGCCGTGAAAATTCCCGAGGAAAGTAAAGCGTCACGAAAATTCCCTGGCAATACACAGCCCGGGACCTGGTGGTCGCAGACAAGCCCGGAGAAATATCGTGCGATAAATGTCAAACGTAAACCAAGCACAAGCGCGAAATCATGACGAACGCGGAACAGTGTCGTTTACTTTGATGGCCGAACTGCGATTATTTCGACTGCGTCGTTGTTCGAATCCTGGATCCGTTCAACGAACCCCTAATAGACGATGATTAACGAGCACAGTTGCTGAAATCCTTGGCTTTACGGCTATTGCCATGTTCTACAGGGTTGTTTCGCCGTCTCTGTAATTCATGGCGGTCGCTCGCGGCCGACGTAAGTGTCTTCAACAAATCGATAATGTTCCGTCTCTCCTGTTACGTTCCGGTTAGCCAAGTAATTACTTCTCCCTCTCTCTCTCTCTCTCTCTTTCTCTCTCTCTCTCTCTCTCTCTCTCTGTCTCTCTCTCTCTCTTTTCCAAGTGTGTATAAGTTACCGTGCCTGGACTTGAAACATCTGCGAATCTTCTTCTCTATTATAAGTAAAGAGTGAAAGCACAGAGAGACAGAGACAGAGAGAGAGAGAGAGGGGGGGGGGGGGGAGTTTACATAAGTTCTGAGCAGCTTCCTGATTGTTATTGCAATTTTTCCCTTTTCAAAGATTGATAGTCTGAATTCCTAACGCGTTTACTGCCGCGTGTCACAAATGCAGTTGTGAGCTATGAAATATTTTATGGTTCACTTGTTAACCGGTGCCCGACAACTGTGGGAACACGAAGACAAATACAATTCATTTGGCGTGGATTTTATCGCTGATGAAAGCTGCTGTCTCCGCAATTGATTCGAGCTGTCTTAATAAGGAGGCCCATAAAATAAAGTGACTCACTTCTTGATTAATTAAAACCAGAGGTTGAAAGCAGTTATTATATCGGTTTCGGTTCTTGAAACAGTTATGAAGAACCGAAAACGTCTCATAACTGTTGTAAGGTATATCGGTTCTTGCATACGAGCTATGACGAAAAAATTCGTGCAATACTTTAATTTACAAAATAATATTTATTTATTCATCAATTTTTATATTGGCCCCTTCAAAATATAATGCACTTATGCTATCGTTTATTCCAGTCTTCGAAACACTTCTGCAACAGTGATTTTCGGAAACTTTTAAATTCCTGATTAAAAAAAATGAAATTGAACATAAAACTCCCACGTTTTCACCTGGTCAAAGATACACCATATGGATAAAAATTGGTGTGTGCTTAGACCACATGGCTGAAGTAAAACTTCTTTCTTTAATTTTTTTTCGAATTTTTTATTAACACTTTATGACATTTAATTTTCTATGATTCTATTATTGAAACAATTGGCTTGTGATAGCTAAAATATGATATAAATATTCTTCATTCAATTTTGTCTAAATGTCTTGCAAATACTACATCGAGAAGTTGACACAGACACAGATATGTAACTGCCACCATGGACTAAAGTACTGTTTTTCGTAACTCCGTAATATTCTTTCTATTGTTTTCCCTGTTGGCACAGCAAACGCAAAAACGTCTCTTTGAAAATGATCCATACCAGAATCGAAACGTCGAGAATAATGGTTAATTAATTGCAAATTTGCTGTTTCTAAATGTGATCGAACCTTCCGCCGAAATCATAAAATTTATTATACATTTCGACACAGTTCGACCGCATTTTATAAATTGACAAAGGTGCTAAACGGATAAAAATCCGCAATGTAGCGACGGTAGCGTGTTTCACAATGGGTTAGCGGTACGGCAGAGGGCATGATAAACCAAAGAAATTTCGTCGACGCGATGAAAACCTGTTTTCTATCGATGATTTAACGAGCCCCGCTGGAAATCACGTTATCGTCGCGCAGTCGACGGGTCGAGACGAATATAAATTTATTGAAATGCGCTGCGACCTCGATCCCCCTCTCATCGTCCATTTTCTTCTCTCTCTTTCTCGCTCTCTCTCTCTCTTTTTCTCCCATCCCCTCGACGAGAGTGTATCGCCGTTGGCCACGCTGTATTTATCGACGAAGTCCAGACGTAATACATTGAGCGTTAATTAAGCGTTGGAAATTACCGATTAAAAGCCGATCGCCGACCGCGAGCGCGAGCTTTGATACGCGGTGCCCGCTGTCGAGAAACGCATAAATGCTTTTGTAATATCATTTTTACCTTTGTAATTCAATCCCGTTTGTTTTACCGACCACGGGAACGACGTATCGAAACCGATCGTTGCTCGCACTTGATTGGTCGGAAACGTCGATTTTTAATCCGATGCCCCATCCGCTTTTCAAACCGCAAGATAATAATAACAATACCGGTACTAATTATTCGACGCTTATGTAATCGATAATACCGGCGAAATGCTGTACCGTGGCGGTAACGAGTTGCGATCGATTCGTAAAGAGCCGTTTAATCTGAACGAATATGCTACTGGACCGCGCTGAACACAAAATTCAAAGTTTTACAATGCGCCGTATACATTCTTCTGTCCGTGCAATTATAAATTGTCAAAGTCTCAGAAATTTTAGAGGATTGATTTATATAAATCCCATAAAAAGAGCTGTATGTATATTTTCAATTATTAATTCAAAAATGTCGCCAACAGCCTCGCTGTTTATGCGACTACAATAGTTGTGTTCGTGCAATTATAAATTATCAAGATTTACGAAATTTTAGAGAAATGATTTATATAAATCCCATAAAAAGAGCTGTATGTATATTTTCAATTATTAATTTAAAACTGTCGCCAACAGCCTCGCTGTTTATGCGACTAAAATAGTTGCCGAAAGATTCCGTTAGAAAAATGTCTATGACCTTGAAGTGACCTTGGAAATGAAACGGAGACATCTATCATCGACGAAATGCTAACAGGAGGATAGAATAATGCACTTCAATGAAGTTATTATACAGGGTGTCCCACGCAATTGGAACAGGCTGTACAACATAAACGGTTGGGAATAGAAGAAGATGTTATAAGTATAAGTTGAATGGTATCAGACGGTGCATAATATGCAACTAATTTTATCCACTTGTGTGCATCGGTGCATCAGAAAAATGCAACTGCACTTTGTTTTTTAAATGGAAACCTATGTCTTTGACTGTACCAATCGATGCAGTTTCTTGTGCTCTACATAAAAATACTAATATACTTCTGCCCTAAATTTATTCGTTAGGAAGTTATCGCAGCTAAGATTGTTGTAGATTTGTGAATGATTTCGGTCTGTCGGCAAGTGTTCTGGAGTATCACTTGATGCTCCATTATAATGTTTGTAACTTTTAGTTACGATAACGTCCTAACGAATCAGATTAAGTCATAAGTATGTTAACCCTTTGCACTCGGAGCTATGTCAATTAAAAAACCAAACATTTCTTCTAACCTAGAATATTTCCATTGTACACAATTCTTTTCATTATATGCGTACGAAACTGATATAGTACCTTATACAATATTTAAATGTTTAGTAATTTATTACATATAAACAAATATAATCATGTAAACAATATTTTGAATAATGATGTAGCAATTTGTAGTGGCGCCTCCGAGTCGCCATTCGAGTGCTAAGGATTAATACTTTTATGTAAAGTACAAAGGATTGCATTAATTGATGCAGTGAAAAATATAGGTTTTTATCTTTAAAAAAGTGGCAGATGCATTTCTCTGATACACCGATGCACAAAAGTGCACATAGTTATATGCATATGATGTATCGTCTGATACCATTCAACTTTGACTTATAACATCTTTTTCTATTCCCAATCGTTTAAGAGGTGCAACCTGTTCCAGTTGCGTGGGACACCCTGTATATCTTGAAACAATATCGTTTGATTAAAGGGTGAGTTGATGATAGGAACATTGACCATGACCCAGAGACATCCATCATCGTACTAGCTGACGATTGAAAAATCCAATTATGAATTCCATCGAAATTCTACACATTCTCGCGTCAATGGTACGATGGCGACAATTGGACCAATTGAATCAAGGATTCGCGTATTCCACACCGTACTACGTGCGGTCAGTTTAACTAAATCGTACCATTAGGAACTTAACAACTGCTGCATGTTGATAGACTTGTTTATCAAATAAATATAAAACAAGCGTAAAAATAATAGATAGATGTATCAAACTAGCTTCGCTGTTATGAAGAATAATGAGTAGTCTGCGGGACTTTATGCATTCATAACGGAAATAGTTAGGTAAAATACAAAACTGTGAAGAGATTTGAAAAAATTGAAGAATATTACTAAACAGCGGATTTTATGCATTTATGTCAAAAATGAGTAGGTGTCATTTAAAACAGTACAAACATTTGAAGAATTTGACGATACTGTCACATTATTTTCCTCTTATTATACATATTAAACCTTTGCACTCGGAACTATTTCAGATAGAAAACCAACCATTTCTTCTGGCCTACAATATATTAATTCTATCTATTCTTTTCAATTTATACATATGAAATATAATATTTAAATATTTACAATATTAAATATCGACAATATTAAATATTTACAACATTAAATATTGACAATATTAAATATTTACAATATTAAATATTGACAATATTAAATATTTACAATATTTAAATTTTAGTAATCTATTAAATACAAACAAATTTAACAATGCGAACAATATTTTGGATAGTGTGTAGCAATTTTTAATGTTGACTCAGAGTCACCACTCGAGTGCAAAGGGTTAAAAAAGAAAATAAATTTCTATTTCACTTCAGGTTGTTGCAGTTTAGGTAGACAATTTTTAATGTGCATAAAAATCCGCTGTCTAATCATTACAGTGTTTTAGACATTTTGACATTATGAAAAGAAACTGTTCACTTTCATGCAATTTCTACTTCCCACAATTGACTTAAAAGTGTACGCATATTACTGTGACAGGCTGTAGATCAAAGTACATGTTTCTTTTGCCCCATTTTCAACAAAGATCGGATGATCGGTGTATATTTAGGTTATCACATGATAGGACCAACGTTGTAGTCAGAGTCGCGGGACGGGGATCAGGAGCGAGGCCAATAAATAACTCTTAACATACCATTAATAAAATGATTTTTAGTTTCACGGTTGGCAGACAGCGGGCTTACCGGGGCCTTATAACGCGCTCGGACGGATGATAATTTCCAGTATAATTTTGGAGCATCGTTGAGCACCGATCGCGTGGTTTTTGGCGTGGATTGGCTCCAGCGCGGTTCCATCGACGGTCATTTTGATATATGACCCGGCCAAATCGTATTCAACATTAACGTCGAACACCGTTCCACCGGACCGGGCCGGGGCGTGCCGCGCGCCTATCGTTCGTCCCGACGAGAGAGAGAGAGAGAGAGAGAGAGAGAGAGAGAGAGAGAGAGAGAGAGAGGCGTCGTTCATGGATATACGTCCGCGTCCCGTTAATTCTGCATCACGCGTAATTAGACCGACCGTCGATTCGCCGATAGATCGCATCGGTGAACTCGACTCGACGTCGTTTTGCTCACCCGTCGGTTACCCTCGATAGCTTAATTCCCTTCTTTAACAGTTCCCTCTCCTGTTCCTATGGTGCATCGGACGAGCACACGTACAGCCTGCTTTTTTCAATACAACCGTCTCTAAAAAAGAAAATAATCCGACGAATTAGTTGAAATTACTATTAGATTGTCCGGAATGTAATTTCGTGTAGAGATGGAATTGCTTCCATTTGTTATTACTAGGTTGCGGATTTGATGCATTTATAACGAAAACGAATAGCTATAATTTAAAACAGTGAAAAGATTATAAGTGTTGAGATATATAATAATCTTTTCACTGTTTTAAATTGTAGCTATTCTATTTATATATATATATATACATTTTTGTCTCAATTGAGGCAAAACCGTCCCCGCCATAGCGCTCACTGTCCCCTACCAGCATCCGCCGTTACCATATAGAGGAACGAAGTGCTTCCAATAGGAAATACAATACAATAGTAGATATAATAATAATACCGACATTCTTGAATTCTTATTGTTGAGAATTGCGAGTAAATTGCAGAATAGACTGTGCAGCATCTAGCCTAAAAAGAGTGAAGGTGTGTGTGAGCGAATCTAAGATGTGAGTGCATATATATATATATATATATATATATATATATATATATATATATATAGATATGTTTATTATAGACACACTTTCTTAATATATACTTAAGCTTAAAAACGGCACGTGCACTCACATCTTAGATTCGCTCACACACACCTTCACTCTTTTTAGGCTAGATGCTGCACAGTCTATTCTGCAATTTACTCGCAATTCTCAACAATAAGAATTCAAGAATGTCGGTATTATTATTATATCTACTATTGTATTGTATTTCCTATTGGAAGCACTTCGTTCCTCTATATGGTAACGGCGGATGCTGGTAGGGGACAGTGAGCGCTATGGCGGGGACGGTTTTGCCTCAATTGAGACAAAAATGCCCATCCCTGATGTACATGCTTGTCCCGCGAAACTACTTTTTGTTGTAATTGTTATATTGGACCTTGTATATTGTTGATATCATATGAGATTTTCTAAATAAAAAAAAGAACTGTCAGGCTCGTGTGCTCTACTATAGGTAGCAGAATTGGTTGATCATGATCAGGCGCGTCAGACGATTCCTAGCTAATAGCACGCGCGTATTCGCTGCATTTCATTTCAAACAAAAAAATTTGATTCTATACTTTTTTCTTATTTTCTTTTATGTTTATAAGGAATCATCTCGTGTATCGTGAGGAATCACCCCGCTTGATAAGACGCGATTTTTTTATTATAATTCGGCAAAAAGTAGTCGCAGTAAAATTCGATGTAGTTCATTTAGGATACCGTTTGACCGTCGAAAGAATAGTGCACGGTCGTTCCAGATTTCCGTAAAACTCAGTAATGGCGCAACAAACGGTCAGACGAGTGGCTATTGGAGTTCCCGTATGGGCTAACCAGCTGCATTATAGGGTAGTAGTTATCGTTAACCCCGACGTTAACCCCTTGCTGTGTAATCACGTCGCGTAGACGCTCAGACACTCCCGAGGATTATTAAACAGTAACTTTTGTATTCGTTTTGGTAATAGGACCACTCGAGAAACGCGTAACATAAGTTTATGACCGGTCGATTGCTATCTTCGAGGGAATTAAATTGCTGTATGAAGTAAACCTGCTTTACCACTTTGCCGAAGATAAAATAAACTATCTGTCCGTCTGCTTCGTCCACCGATCTTTGCAACAAGGATCGTCAGTTACTATATTGTACATGCGGGAATGAATACTCAATCATTTGTATTATAAAGGCAACATATTATTACACACTTTGTACACTTGTTGGACTCTTGTCGTACACACGGTCAATTAGACGTTATATTATTAATCTCCTTGCAGTATCTTGATCTTCCTTAAGATAGGATTACTAACACTGGGATATCTTTCTTGTGAGTTGTACTTGTAGAGAGATAATGGACATACTTGACCTTGTACTAGTGAAGTAGGCTGTGATGGACTCTAACCTCTCTTTTAGAACGTTGGCATTCCTTTATTTTGTTTTGGGAAACCATTCGATGAATGTATACTATTGTATAATATAAATATATATATATATATATATATATATATATATATATATTGTATACTATATTGTAGGATCTTAGGAAAAATTTAATAATTCCGCGCCGGGAACCGAACCCGGGACCCTCGCGGTTGTAGCTGATCAGCTGTTACGCATGCCCACGGAACCCTCCTACTTTTCCTAATCTCCATACAGTATTTGGTCTGGGAGGTCCTGATTCCACACTCGGCCATCCTGCTGCGGCATTCGTCCTCGAATGTCTGTCGCAGCGCCATCAACACAACTCGTCACCAACTTCGTCACTTTTCGGGAACACCATCATCCTACTGCCCTCTCTAGCAGTTTTCCCTGGATGTGCCCCTTACTTCACTTCGTCGTCCTTTCGCTCACGTGCGACCGTCTTCGCAACGCTTGCTCACTGAATTCGTCGTCTGTCACCATGCGGGCATCAGTGTTCCCCCCCCCCCCATCCCGGACGAGCCCCCAAATGTAGGATCTTAGAAAAATTAGGAATTCCGCGCCGGGAATCGAACCCTCGCGGTTGTAGCTGATCAGCTCTTACACATACCCACGGAACCCTCCTACTTTCCCTAATCTCCATACAGTATTTGGTCTGGGAGGTCCTGATCCCATAATATATATATATATATATATATATATATATAAATAAGGTGTATATATATATATATATATATATATATATATATGATTGTATATATATAAATAAATACAAGTATGTTACCAATTTATTTTAAATTGAAATAAAATTCTGTTTATCAGTAATCGATATTTAGCCATTGGAGAAAGTACAGATGACGAGAAAATATAAAGACAAAGAAGTTGTAATCTCACTCTAACCATAAAATAAATCGTAGCACAAGGGGTTAAGGTTCAAGTTACACGATACCAGTAAAGAGAATGATGTCTCTTCCCCGATTTGAAAGAATCGAACATCGGAGGCTGCTTCAGCGTGCGAACTGGCAGAAGAGAAGGCTCCTAGGGCTAGTTCGTCCTCATTCCGACGATTTCTCAGGTAGAATTACGTGCTGGATCACGGCGCGCGATTATGCACGGGGAAATGGGCTATGCAAATCGAGGGTAGAACGCCTCCGCTCCGTACGAGAAGGAAACGCAGCGGAGGAGAGTTTTCAAGGCTGCCACGAAGATTTATCGTGTGTCCCGATCGACGGACAAGTTGTTGCTCGAGGTATCGTCCCCGATAGCGGACCTCACGCAATGACAGAAACGTTTTCACCTTCCGCGCGAGTCGCAAATAAATCTCGTCGACGTTACACGTCGGAGCGACGGAGTTCGGAGACCCTCTACAGTTGTCTGTTCGACGATGAATTAATGGCGAACCATCGTTCAGTCAACACTCCGCCATCGTGTACATATTTCTAGGGATTCGAGTCTGCGGTCTCTTCTCTCTTGTCGGAGCCATTACCAAATGTCAATGAATTCCTTCGAGTAGCTTGCTAATGAGCATCGGATCGTTAATGTATTGTACAACCTTGTTTAACCATCTCGGTGTGTTTGGTTTTCGTTGTTTGAGCTGCAACGCCGTGTGCGTTGATTTTTGTATCGTAGGAAGCACAGGGTTTGATCGATATTTGAATTTCTTCTCTTGATTTAGAATTTTGCTCAAGAATTAAATAGGCTAAATTGAAGTATCAGGGAATTGTTGATTTAACAGTTCATTTGTAACGTTGGTAATGTTCAAACCTGACTTATTGGAATGGTTGCTAGACTGTTAGAAATCGACTTGCTTCCAGTCGTTGACTAATGGATATAGTAGCCTGTACAGTCCTGTCTGAATAGAAATGTCTTGATTGACCCGATAGTTTGACTATATGTGTCCTGACTGGCACTGTAACTGAACTGGAAATGTCCTAATTGACACTGTATCTCTTATTAAGTGAAAGAATGACTAACTAACCGAGTCCTGAATGAGACTGGACTAGACTGTAGGCGTCCTGATTGACACCGTTTCAAGCAAATTGAACGGCTCCGGTAACTACTTCTATAGGTCACTGCAGCTTGAAATAGTGGAGATATAGCCATTCCGTAAAATGTAGTTGTTTCATTCGGAATGAAATCTCCGTAAAATGTAGTTGTTTCATTCGGAATGAAATCTTAACCCTTTACACTCGAAGCTATTTCAACTAAAAAATCAAACATTTCTTCTAACCTAGAATATTTCCATTGTACATAATTTTTTTTCATTATATGCGTACGAAACTGATATAGTACCTCATACAATATTTAAATGTTTAGTAATTTATTACATATAAACAAATTTAATCATGTAAACAATATTCGGAATAATGGTGTAACAATTTGTAGCGGCGCCTCAGAGTCGCCATTCGAGTGCTAAGGGTTAATACTGCTAAACGTTTCCTCCTAACGATTTACTCTGATGAAGATTTCAAATAATACTTGCTAAATGTGAATGTTATGCTTTAATTTTAGAATGGAATTAAATTCCATCCCTTCTTGACAAAATATTTAAACATTAAAGTAAATTTTGGCATACAATAAATATACACTTTTCATCTTTTCTGTGAAAATATTGAGGGTGAAGTTCCAATAATGAAAATCAAGGGATTAATCCTCAGAAACTGAAATTCATTGGAAAGGTATCTCAAAGTATCCAACAGAACACAGCCTGTTTTGATGTTCTACCTTTCAAGTGTAGGATCAGAATTCCTCGGACTAAACAACATTGTTTGGAAATTAGGAAAATCGGGGAATTCCGTGGTTGATGTCAAGAGCTGATTATTGTAGTAGCGATGTGTTATTTTCAGCTTAGGGAAGTTATTAACCTCTATTGGTACATTAATTACTAATTATTTATTACTAACTATTAATTACTAACTATTTGGTACAAATTACCATATGTACAGTAACCCCGCGATCTAAGTCCTTTTTCGGTTCTCTGCCGGGACTTAGATCGTGAAGGGACACTATTCTTTTGTGACCGCGTCGATTGCGCCGAACGTAGAAAAGAACAGCTTGCAAATACGGACCGCGTGGCCGAAGGCGCAACAAAAAATAGCGTATCGATGAGACAATACTAGTGCAATAATAAAACTTCTTTATTTTTTACTTATTTTTAATGAAATTTTACCAATATATTCGTGGCATTTTTCTAATGAAAATGATACCCAATATGATATAATTCCGATGATATTTACTTGTTTAATAAACGATAAAAGTTTTGGATGTAAAGAAGGACAGCGTATAGCAGTGGTGGGCACGGGTGGAGCCCCTCAAATGTCTGCTTCTCCCACCAACCTCTCTTTCATGCAGCGCGCACGTTCTTTGCTTACGCTGATGTCTCGTGTCTTCGTTGCTCCATTGTACCGCGTTTGCTGGAAGGGGACAGAGGGCGCTACGGTGTTGACGGTTTTGCCTCAATTGAGGCAAAATTGCCCATCTCTGGCGTGTAGGAACGAAAGAGACGACAAGAGTCACGGCAGCCGGCACAGTTCAAAGGCCCGCGTGTCCGTACAATGTAATGCAAATAAAAAAACTTCCATTGTTCATTACACAAGTATATATCATCGGAATTATATCATATTTGGTATCATTTTCATTAGAAAAATGCCACGAATATGTTGGCGAAAGTGCCATGAAAAAATATTAAAAAATAAAGAAGTTTTGTAATTGGATTAGTAGTGCTTCACACCGATATACCCGACCTAGGATCATATTACGCGGCATGTTTACACTGCTCGGAGGCAGCTCGAGCTTCACGGCCCTTCCGGGGATACCCCGCAGTGGAAGGAGTAGTCCAAGGGACATAGATCGCAATGTTCCGTTGGACCTAGATCGCGGGGTTACTGTAATAGCAATCTAACCATTTTACATTGATTTCGGAGCAATAGAAATTATTTTATTTTCCATCGACGCATATTTAGTATGTCTGATAGAATGAAATGGTACGTTTCAACCTGAAATCTTGAAATTAAATCCTAAGCCAAGGAGTCAAAACAGGAAAGTAATTTCTAAGTTCTGAAATTAAATGAAAATGTATTTTCTGTTTTACTCATCTTAAAAACCTAAAAACAATATGACAACATCTCCAAATTCCTCCAATATCTTTTCACTTTTGCGTTAGACCTGCAGTTTTGGCATAAATGCATAAAATCCGCTGTCTACTGATCAGCTATGAATTTCGAGTTCCGCTTCAAAAATCCTCCAAGCAAAATGATTTCTTGCAAACGACTGGCGAAACGAAGCAAAGATACAACCGAGGAGTAACCCGATCCCGTTGAAATTCACCGATTGGATACCGCGCGACTCGGGAATTCGTTGCGCTTTGCAATTCCGCGATAAATGTAAATCGGGGACAAAACAGAGCTCGGGCCGTTTTGAGCAGAACCAATTAACGCGGAACTTAAGCGGAGCAGTTCGTTATCGTCGTGTTAAGTCCGCGTAAAGTCCTTCGAGCCAAAGAGCGAGATGAACGCCCGGCAAGTGAACAGGCTGTGCTCGCCGAAGGAAAACTGCGCCGACGCCAATTAGCGAGAGGATCCAGACGTTAAACAACGTAACGTCGGCAGCTCGATAATTAATGAAAACTCGGCGTGCCGCTCCGGACCCCGGGACTATTTACGGAAAAGTTTTTCGCATTCGTTTCGCCGGGCCGGCGGATGACAACGGTTTCCCCGCGAGCCACGAACTTCAACGCCGGCTCCCGGAAGCGCGGGGAAGTATTGCTTTCTGATGAGGCCGGCCACTCGAAACAAACGGGAAGTTGCCGAGTTTGAATCTAAAAAGGTTTGCTGAAACGAGCTGGCCACGGCAAACTCCTCGGCAAGGCGGTTTTGTATTCTCCGCGGAGCAAATATAGCGACTTTCTTGAGGACCTCCCCGGAGACTTGCTAAGCGATACTCTTGTTTCATAGAAACCGTCAAGCGTGCTTCTTTCTCTTTTTTTCCTTTCAATACCGTACGTTGGTCGTGTACTCTCGTAATTAGTGAAGTTTGCTTAGGTATCTTGAATAGTGCCTTTCATCTATTTCGCCCGCTAATTAACCCGCAACCGGTGTTGTCCCACTTCGGTTGCATAAACAGTGACGCGGACACTCCGAGATTCGCGATTACTTGATATTGTCGCGCCGAAATTCGCTTCTAATGTTAAATGCGGTTGTTGTATATTTTTGGCGAGATACTTTGATCTGTTAGCTGAGAATATTACAGAAAGTTCGAGGAAGAAAAAATTCGAGAAAAAATAGAGGGCAGTCCATTTAACACTATTCCTACCGACACTTCACGTATACCTATTCCTACCGCGATCGGTCGAATGACCGGTCTTTAGCACAACTTCTATTTTTTAATATAGAATGAAGATAATAGCCAATTTGACAGTATAAAAATATAGTTTCTTTTATTCAGTAGTATATAATGTACATTTTATTCGTTTTCACCGCATTTTTTACAAATAGGCTTCTCGATTGTACATTTTCCACATACGTACTTTTTACATTTTAGACAGACTTTGTTAGTCTTATTGTCTTTGCAATATCTTATCTGGCATATTTTTCGTTCACGAGAACCTGTACTTGTATTTGTAACGGTTGTTGGTTGATCTTCTTTCCCTATCTGTAGCTCTTTTTGGTATTCGATGGCAAGTTCTTCTGCCAATTGAAATAAAAATTCTTGTCTCGAAATTTTTTCTCCCGTGGTTTCTTTATATAAAACCCATGCATTTATCCCGGCTATGTCTAGGATATTGAAAAATACCTGTAAAGGCCATCTCCGACATTTAGATTTTACCGTGGAATTTCTGGCCATTTGGTCGGTCACATCTACACCAATATAGGTGAGCGAGAACTGTAAACACTTCGAAGTGCCATAAAGCAGTCCTTGGAAGGGACTTTTCGGCTAAAATCATTCCACAACTGCATTACCTTTCGTTTGTAACGACTTTATAGTTTCGGAATTGAATCTTTGAGGGAATACTATTACAGAAAGATATAAATCGTTCTACCGGTCAAATGACCGGTCGTGGTAGGTAAGACAGACTACAAACTGTTCTCAGAAAATAAAGAATAAAAAAAGAAGTGAATATTGAAAAATGCATTATACGTATATTTGAGAAAAAGTCGTAAAGTTTAAAGGCGATTCAATTACGTTACATATAGGAAATTCTAATCGAAATTTTAAAAACGGTCATTTGACCGGTCGTGGTAGGAATACTGTTACAAAACAGGAAAGTGACCCTCATACCTCGATGAAAAGGCAAAGTAATAAAAAGCAGATTACAGCACTGTATGTCTTCCTGGTAACCATCTAACATTTGTTTCAACAATGTTTTTGTACAACAAGTAATTTACGAGTTATTTAAGGTCATCATGTTACGAGACTCATCCTGTATATATAATTCGTGCGAGAGTAATGTGGTAATACTATAATGTACGATTTGAAATGCTCAACCGTAAGTTCCCCGATGAGTTCTCGTTCAGCAGTTCTCTAGTTAACAATTTCATTTAAACTTCCGTTGCGCGAAGAAAAAGCGTTTTCAGATGTCTTTCTCATTCGCGCGCATGATTTCTCGAAGTCCTCGAAATTTCCAACTACTTCCGAGTTAATTTGTAACTCCGACGGAACTTTCGAGGTAAGTACAACTCGGTATGGCGCAAAACTTCCAAGGTCTGGCGAGATTGAAACTGTTAGGAATGATTTAAGGATTTTCCGTCATACACGAGGAGCTACTCTGTCTTTTTTCTATGTATATAGAGCAGCAGCTTTGAACAGCTCGGAAACAGCTAGTGCAACACTGAATATGGAATAGGGATGTTCAAGGTTTGACATGATTCATTATTAAAGAAATTAATCTAGAAAAAAATGCTGCAGTCTTTATATTTTTAAAGATGCTAGACAAATTCTATTTCATAGAGGAACACCAAGCTAGCTATAATTATTAGACTGCGGATCTTTATGTAAAATATACATTTCCTACCTGAATTGCGACAAATTGGAGTGAAATAGGAAGTCATTTTTCTTTGTAAATGTGTTTAATGGGCTGAAAACAATACAATAGAATTTTTAAATTTTACTAATGTGTTCACTGTCTTAAATTACAAGTACTCATTTTCGTCATAAACGCATCAAAACCAAGGATGGGCATTTTTGTCTCAATTGAGACAAAACCGTCCCCACCATAGCGCCCACTGTCCCCCCACCAGCATCCGCCGTTACCATAGAGCAGTGGTGGGCACGAGTGGAGCCCCTTAAACGCCTGCTTCTCCCACCAACCTCACTTTCATGCAGTGCGCACGTTCGTTGCGTACGCTGGTGTCTCGTGTCTTCGTTGCCCCACTGTACCGCACTTGCTAGAAGGGCACAGAGGGCACTACGGTGTTGACGGTTTTGCCCCATCCCTGCCATAGAGAAAGGAAGTGCTTCGCCCGTTGCGAACAGTGCGCAGACCTCGCGCATGAAAGAGAGGTTGGTGGGAGAAGCAGGCGTTTGAGGGTCCCCTACCGTGCCCATCCCTGCCGTAGTCTAATTATTATAGCAAGAAAAGTTTGCTAAATTAAATAATATGGTATTTGATACTTTGTTCTTTCCTCTTTCCTTTTGTGTAATTATATATAATGGTTTAACAATCGTCGGATCCGCTTGATCTAGTATTTGTAAGAAGTAGAATTAGTTGGTCATGATCAGACACGTCATTCGATTATTAAATTACTATAGATCAGCACGCTTAGCTGCCGAAGTTTTCGAATCAATTTTCTCGAAAACGAAGGGTCAACCACGAAAACATTATCCTATGATTTGTTACTTACTTTAGTAAATATTAAGCTGTCTTAAAAAGTCGTTTCAATTTCGATTAATACACACAGTGGGAATTTAACCTAGTTTATTAAGAAAGCACATTTACGTGTCTACGTGAAAGACATTAAAGATCGTGTTATCTAACAATATTAGACATACACAGCACAAATGGGACAACTTAATGGAACCACTGGGACACCTTGCATAAACGGGTTTCTATTTATTTTTGTACCATTATGCTAAACGGCTTAACAATCAAACAGACATCAACAAGGCTGTCTATGAAGTCGAAATAAATTTGCTAATGAAAGAATCTAGTGAATGGAGGTTAGGAAGTGAGAGGAGACAAATTTTCCCCGACCAATGGCCAGCATTCGCTGATCGGTCGTTCGACGCGTCAACAAAGTTGATTTTGCGTTTCACCATGTAATGTTCTTCGATTAGTCAACGTGATCTGTATTTTGATCGACGATCGTCATTTCGGCGAGCGTTCTCTGGCAGCGTAAGAGTCTCGTGTGATAAATCGAGCGCGAAAGACAAGACGAAGGGGAGAACCGCGTGCGGCCTGGTGATCGATCGTACGCGAAACGAGGAACGCGTACCCTAGAAAAGGAGAGCTAGTCCGAAGGCAGCCATGACCGTTTTCTTTCATTGCGCCTGACCTCTGCCCCCTGACCTATTTCCGCGATCTACCTGCCCATCTCCTCGCCCTTTAACTCTCGGACAGCGGACCTTCTTTACAATTATAAAATTGATGTTGCTCGAGTCTATTCACAGCATTAATCCTCAACGTTTCTTTTTTAACATATTTTTGATGATATTTCTGGTAGGACCACTGATCTGCCTGACATTCCTAATGTAACGTTACGTTCATTCAATTCAATCGGTAGAAATTGAGTAATTAACCTGTTGCACTCGAAACAATTTTAACACGTTGACTACCATGGAGGTCACCGGTGACCGGCACTCGACTTGGCTACAGCGCCGTGGGGGCCACCGGTGACCGGCGACGCAGCAAATAATAAAAGTACATAATTAGAGTAAATATGGATACTGATAAATTTTTCAATAAAACCATTGCTACTATAATGGTTTGAAGAAATTAATGCACGAAAGATGCTTCAAGCATGATTTTATAACTCACTTTATTTGCTGCAAATAATATTTCAACATAATATTCATCGCAAAATTAAAAATTCACGTTGGCACCTTGGGCAAACCATGGAAAATGCGCCTGGCAGTCAGCGTATTAATTCCAAAATCTAGACATCTCTTTCAACCAAGTACATTTTCATTCTGTGAAATCATTATTTCCTCGTGGAGCGCCCTTCAAAATTTGCGACGTCACAAAAGATAGAACATAATGTCTAAACTAGTAGAGGCTAATTACTTATCTATCGAGAATAAAATCAAATAGTTATAATAATATATCAGACTATAATTAAAACATGAAATACTCTGAATGAAAAAGTCACTGTAATGTAAAACTGCCCTGCGGTGAACAACTCCCAATGAAATAATAGAAGAGATGGTGTTGTCAAGAGAAACGGTCGATAAAACAGCTGAAGAGTGGACCGCCAAACGTATTGGATTGTGCGGAAAGTAATTTCGTTTTTCGTGTAGAGATGGTATTGCTTCCATTTATTATTACTTAACATTATTCTAAGTCGCAAAATCATTGTATATTTTCAGAACTGACATTTCGGACGTCATTTCGTGCCTTATAGAACTTTATAATCTTTCAAGCATTTCTTTTGTCATCGCATCAAATATGCAAAATCAAAGTAAGCATATCCGACACATTTTGCTTTTTTGTTACGGGTATGGTAAAAACGCAATGCAAGCAGGGAAAAAGATGTATGCTGTTTACAGAGAGTGTGTACCGTCGTATTACCATTCATTTCGTTCTTTTCAACACTTTTTAAGCGGTGTAACTATCATTTTAAATGAAGGCGTCAAAAGTAATACAACTCAATTATTTGCTAATAAAAAATTGGAATTCTACGAACATGGGATCTCCAAGTTACTAGAAAGATGGCACAGGATCATACAACAAAATTGCCACTACATCACCGAATAAATAAATAAATAGTGAAACATCGTCTTCATTTTCCCTTGGAAAAACAAAATTACTTTCCGAACAACCCAATAGCACACCATTAATCGATATATTCAACATAATTGTACATTGCTGTTGATAATAATTGTAGATTTTTATAGTAAAGCGCTCTATAACAAAATTCGGCGACGCGACTAGCTGCAGGAAGTGCCATAAAAATGTACAACAATACTCTGGGTCAAATAGACCCGGATTTCCCTGTCGAAGGGTTAATATCCCGAGGAATCGCCTATCGACGATGATTCTCATATTCTCATGTTGCGCTTTCTTTTCTGGCGCCTTGTCATCGGTTGACTTTCCGCCATCGCGCGTCTACAAGCAAATTGTTTCCCCGACTGTCGCGTTAAAAGCTCGGACAAATTGTATTCGTTCACCGGTCGGGACCCCGGGATCGCCCGTGTGTCGCCCGTTCTTTCCCGGTTTTTTGTTTCGTTGTTTCTCGCCAATCGATTCGATTCTTCGGCCTTCCTCCGCTCGTAAACCTCCGTTTGACCGCAACCGCGAACCGGAAAACGCGATCCGGCCAAGCGAAGACTCATCGGAGCAGTTTCGCCGGTTACGATCGAGCGGATCCAGCTCTCGATCCCGCTCGACAACGATAAAGCGTCGGCTACCCGCCGTCTCGGATATTGGATCGCGTCCGGTGATTCGTTTAAGGAATTAACTCTGGACAGGAGTGGCCTGCGTCGTGTCTGTTTATTTCTCGTTGTTTTGCCTGTGGTTACCAGACGCGAGGCTCGAGGAGAATACTAGAAACTGACCACCTTTGATCCCGCATTGCGACGAAAAATTGCTACAAAACTTTATAAAGAAATGTTCGTCCGGAGAGTGAAAGTTTATGACAGATTGGTTAGAATATACAGCCAGAACTTTTCCCTTTTGTTTTATGTCTTCGAGTTATTTGTTTAGATTATCGCGATTTTTTTTTTAATTTTATAAGTGCTCTAAATATGTATATTGTGAATGTACAAAGTCTACTTCTAATATATTTGCTAATAGAATTTTTTTTGTTGCTCACCTTTAATGCCGAGTTCTTTTATTAAATGCATCGTAACTCCTTGGTGAAATATTTAAACAAACTGCCAGAAGATCGGTAGTTAAAGAAGTTGTTAAAAGAAGTTTGTAGTAACAAAATGATAAACTGATAATATACACAAGTTGCATGGTACAGAGGAGGAAATATTGTGGCGTAAACATCTTTTATGAGCGCGAAGGCGATTTGAAGGTCACCTTGATTTCTATAAATGGAAAGACCTACTTTTTGTATCATGAATCGATAGAGTATCGAATTCGGCGTAAAAATATATTGACCTTTGTACGTCCTGGAACTAATAATTAATAAGATACAATTTTATCGAAATAATTTTACATATACAGGGTGTCCCAAAAATGTTGTAAATCCTTGAAATGGGCGTTTCCTGATGTTATTTAAGGTAACTTTTTCCTTTGCAGAAATGGTCGCCTCGGCTTTCTTAACACGTTCAGCGCCATATCACCCATATCTGGGTGACGGAATTATTTATACAGAATTGAAAATTAATTTTTACGTTGGTAGATTGAGTGCACAAAATTTCCTTACGATCTGAGGAATAGAAGATGTTTGAAACAGTAATTAATATCACAATACTAAACTTCTTAGTTTTTGTTTTATTAAATATATTGCTTTGATTTTGTGTAATTTTTATGATTGTGAAGTGGGCGCTGAACGTGTTAAGGAGTTATTAAAGAAAAACACAGACCAATCATAACACCGTTACAGCGGACGGATTCCGGCTAGGCGAAAGGTCCCGTTGAGCGTGACGTTATCATTGGCCGAACCGGAATCTGTCCGCTGTAACAGTGTTCTGACTGGTGCGTGTGTTTCTTTAATAACTCCGTAAGAAAGCCGAGGCGGTCATTTCTGCAAAGGAAAAAGTTGCTTCAAATATCCTCAGGAAACGTCCATTTCAAGGATTTACAACATTTTTGGGGACACCCTGTATACTTGTCATATTCAAGAGATCAAATTAATTTTGACACAGAATTTGACCTTCTTCCGATTCATGATACAAAATACAGGTCATTTCATTTAAAGAAATCAAGGTGACCTTGAAATATCTCCGAAACGCCTTCACGCACATAAAAATTGTTTACATTAAAATATTTCCCCCAATGTACCATGCAATTTCTGTATACACTATTTTTTCATATTATTACAAGTAACGCAGATATCGATGGTGGACAAAGTTATTTTCCCACTCTGTGTTACTTTCGACCTGCTAAACTTATGAAAGAAAGAAAGAATTTTCTAAGAGGCTCTGGTGTTTTGTAATAGGATCAGAAAATTTTTATTTCGCATAAAAATCCGCAATCTATTTACAATATTTTTTATCTTATTACAATACTTAATGCTTTAACAAAATGTTTTCTTTCCCCGCGAGAGCAAGAATGGCAACTTCCTATCTTCTTTAAATATCCCGGGCGCGCTCGATGAATCACGTCGATGCGATTCCGTGAAAGGACGATGAACTTTGTCTGTTTTCGCCCCCGGTTTAAAAAAAAAAAGCACCGAGATTGGCGACCCACGTTCTTCAAAGAACGTGTCGTACATCCTCGCCAGCACCGTGGAGGGAAACTAAATAAAGATCGTGTCGAAAGAATATAAACTAGAAACATTGATAAGGAATACATTCGATATACCGCTCTCCTTTCATCCGATATCGTTCCACTTCAGTCTTCAAATTTCATTTCCAGCATACAAGTTTCTATTTTTCAGCACAGCTTTTGGGAATGTTTGTCTCGACTCTGGAAACGCCGGATTTTCATTTGATCTTTTGCATTCGCTGAATTCTTCGCCGAGATATGAACGTGTAATACGCTATTGTTGTAAAATGTAGAACGGGTACGGCACAGAAATGCCTGTTATTTGGAAACAAGGTCGTATCGAACATGTGTTTACATGAACCCCTTTTCTCTTATTTTTGGACGCTGAATGCTCCGGAACTGTTTACGTCAAATCTGATATTATGGAAAGTTACGAGAGCCGATAGTAGGTAAAAAATAATCAAAATATTGTAAACACTCAGTTTATATACAGTCGTTACTCCCATTCATATTCCGACACTCCTAAAAAGACGATAACCTTTTTAATATTGGACTATACGACTTGGATTTATTTGAGAAGTCAGAACAATTAGTTCAATACATGACGCAAAAAAAATTTTTTTTTAAATTGTAGTTGGTCGGAATTTGAAAAAAATACTAAAAGTTGTTTTTTACAACTGTTTTATGCGTGTCTATATTGAAAGTTAAATAAATACGTTTTGTAGATCTGTGTCAACTGTGTACACTGAAAATTTCACCAAATTCGATAAAAGTTGCAATGAGCTACAACCGTTTAAAGATGGTGAAAATTGCAGTTTTTCACAAATTTTCGGTCTAGAACTGTCGCTGTTCTTCTCGTCATCCGATTTTAATGAAATTTTCAGAATGTATATGATTGACACAGATCTACAAAACGTATTTTTTAAATTTTCAATATGGGCCCGCAGGGATGTCGGAAAAATATTGTATTTCCTTGAAAGGGGTGATAATTTCAAACTACTTTTTCCTTAACGAAAATGTTCTCCGTGGCTTTGTTAAGGAGTTATTATCGAAATACACGGACCAATCATAACACTATAGTTGTATGTTGTGTGTGGCGTTAGTATTGGCTAAGCCAGAATCTGCCCGCCGTATCTGCACTCTCATTGGCCTGTGTTTTTCGTTAATAACTCCTTAACAAAGCCGTGTAGAACATTTTCACAAAGGAAAAAGTTACTTCGGATGATCTCAGGAATCACCCCTTTCAAGGAAGAAGAGTATTTTTGGGACACCCTGTATAACAAACTTGTAAATTATAATAGTATTTCTTGATCAAAACACTTCGTAACATTTGCGTTCTGAAATCTGACATTTCATATGCAATAACTAGACTGCGCATTTTTATGCAAAATAAAAACTTTCTACCTGACGTGAAATAGAAAATTATTTTCTGTTTTTAATATGTTTAATAGACTGAAAATAATATGGTATCATTTTTAAATTCTTCTAATGTCTTTACCGTTATAAATTGCGTCCGCTCATTTTTGCCATAAATGCATAAAATCCGCAGTCTAGCAATGATCTAATACAAAGAGAAGAACGACGAATAAATTTGTTAAATGTTCGTATTTAAGAGTGGATCGTTCCGGCCGACGAATTTCTCTCGCGAAATGGAATTTAATGGCGTCGCGTTACCATTAACGGTGCAGCCAGCTGATACTGCCCCGTAAAACAAGGATGAAGTTTCATTTTTTCCTTCGTTGACCGCGAAGTGTGGTGGCAGGGGTACGTTTTGCGGCGCATTGCGGCGCAGCAGCCTGCTCAGATAATTCCTCGCGTAAAGACAATGGAGATTACGCTGTCGTAATAATCCTCAGTTGCTCGTTGGCCCCCCCGACGGTAATCAGCATCGTCCCCGGGTCGGTTCTCGGGGAGAAAGTAGTTGCGGTCGTTTATTGTCCGGCCTCGGACCGCTCGGAATGCCCGGGACTACTTGATAATCGACCTCGGTCAACCAGTTGCCGAGAGAGGAACTCTGTTACGGGAATCTTTGACGTGGAATGTTCGGCGAACCGGTGTTCGTAATCAGAAATACCGATGGGAAACCGGTCATTAGTAATTACCGTGAAATATGCTCATAATCCTGACGTTATTCGAGACGTATCTATAGACAACGCGCTTCCACCTGATTTAGCTTATACTGTTTGCCGAAGGATCGCGTGACATTTTATGGGCTGCAATTACCGACCGAATCGGTCATTTAGCTGGATTTACATTGCTCCCGACGGTATGCCATTTTGCAATTATACATATATCATTTTCACTGTTGTCATATCTTTCGTCGCTCGCTCTGTAGAACACTTTTCATTCGTTTATCAGAATATACTAGAATATACTAGTATAGACTAGAATATACTAAAATATACTAAAATATACTGGAATATACTAGAATATACTAGAATATACTGGAATATACTAGAAACTACTAGAACACACCAAAATATACTAGAATATACTGGAATATACTAGAAACTACTAGAACACACCAAAATATACTAGAATATACTAGAATATACTGGAATATACTAGAAACTACTAGAACACACCAAAATATACTAGAATATACTAGAATATACTGGAATATACTAGAAAGTACTAGAACACACGAAAATATACTAGAATATATTAGAGTATATTGTGATATACTAGAATAGACTAGAAGAGACTAGAATATATTAGAATATACTGTAATATACTAGAATATACTAGAATATACTAGAATATACTAGAATATACTAAAATATACTAAAATATACTAGAATATACTAGAATATACTAGAATATATTAGAATATACTAGAATACACTAGAATATATTAGAATATACTGGAATATACTAGAATACACTAGAATACACTAGAATACACTAGAATATACTAGAATGTCCTAGAATATACTAGAATATACTGTAATATACTAGAATTGGCTAGAATATAGTGTAATATACTGGAATATACTAGAAACTACTGGAACACACCAAAATATACTAGAATATACTAGAATATACTGGAATATACTAGAAAGTACTAGAACACACGAAAATATACTAGAATATACTAGAATATACTGGAATATACTAGAAAGTACTAGAACACACGAAAATATACTAGAATATATTAAAGCATACTGTACTATACTAGAATAGACTAGAATAGACTAGAATATATTAGAATATACTGTAATATACTAGAATATACTAGAATATACTAGAATATACTAAAATATACTAGAATATACTAGAGTATACTAGAATACACTAGAATATATTAGAATATACTGGAATATACTAGAATACACTAGAATACACTAGAATATACTAGAATGTACTAGAATATACTAGAATATACTGTAATATACTAGAATTGACTAGAATATAGTGTAATATACTAGAATATAATAGAACAAACTAGAATATACTAGAATATACTACAATATGCTAGAATATATTTACTAGAATCTATTTCACTCAATTTCATTCGTTTCACACTAAAACTACAGTACCCGTCGCAATGGCGGATTCAACATTTTTTAATCTACGGTTACTGGAAATTCTAGAAATGAAAGAAGGAAGATTCGTGTTTAGAATAATATATACTGTTCATATGCTTTTGGTATACTTCGGACCTTTATGCAAAATAAAAATTGTTCTCATCAACTGCAAGACAGAGGAGCCACGAATTTTTTTCTTTCTTTAACAATTTTGACAAATTGAAAATTACATATTGATGTCCTCCAATTCTTTTAATCTTCTACTGTGTTAAATATTGTCTTTAGACATTGAATACCGTCGTTCTGTTAGTATTGTTATAAGATTATATTTTGTAGGAAAACTATGGGTTATATTGTCGTTTTCAAGTTCAATTCTTGACCGACACACACCCCTAAATTAAACCTAGTATAGCCGTCACTTGAGCTGTGCATTTGTAATAGTTGGACTGTGGATATTATGAATTTACGACAGAAATGAGTAGGTGTAATACAAGAACGTAGAAACGTCAGACGTAACACTATTTTGGACACATTGGAATTATTAAGAGACGAAGAAAAACGTTTTCATGTAGCTCCTGTTTCGTGTAACAAATGCAACAAATTTTTGTTTTCCATGGAGAACCGCAGTCTAGCAATAGTATCAAGAATAAAGAAGAAACGGGTATGTTACATTTATGCTTGTTGCTGCGTTCGTTTATAACAAGTTTATTATCGTGAAATTAGTAACAATATTCTTGCACTATTCTAAAACATGAGATCGTATTTAAAAAAATGTGGATTTGATGAGGTCAAACGGAATTATGCAGTCATAACAGTATTAAAGAAATTAAAATGGAAATGGGTCAAGTAGATTCAAGCAATGCAGCATAATCAAAAAGGTTACCACAATGTTTGATTAAGAGATAAACCCGACTATTTAATTAAAGAAACGGTTGTATTAAAAATTCACACGCTCAGAATGAGAAGAATATTTTAACGCAGCAGCTCCTGAAATAATTTTGTCTTGTTCCGATAATTTGTCCTTATTTATTCCAAAGTATTACTACATGTCAACATATTAGGCAAATAATAGAAAATTTTTGTAGACGCCATAAAACATAACGATATCCACCAATCAGTACATACAAAACATAGAGTCTCATCGAACGACAATGACAAGCCAAAATAATATTATAATTATTTAATTATGATTAAACCCTTCAAACATGATGTTACACCAAACGGACAAGTCTAGATACACACCACTTTTGTATTGAAAAACGCTCATACAAAAAGATGAATTACAATGCAACCAGTGACCCAACCACATCCGTTATTGGAAAAATCTCGCAACGAGTGAACGATTTCTAAGTCATCGCGCGCGGTTCGATGCATCGGAACAGCGGATTGGGTGTTTCTCTAAAAATCGAAAAAACGCATAACAATCCAAGAGAATTAATTGCGGTGATTCTGTTGCGGTGACAGTACATTAATCCGCGTGCACGGGGCATCTATTTCATGGTGGAAACACGCGCTCGGCTACTAAACCGGCGGGCTGTTTGCACGGTTTGAACGTAGTCGGCGGTGTCCGTTCTCGTTTCCGAAAACAACAAGCATTATCTCTGTCACTGGGACGGTTGATTACCTCGTCATAGCGTCACGCTCGTCGAGCAAACACGCGTCGCTTTGCTCGGCGCGGCGCAACGGATTCCCGCTAACCAGCGGAATCTAGATCTCGATCAAAGTTTCCAGGGAAACGAGTTTCCTCGCCGTAAGCGTCCTCGTTGCTCGCCGCTCGCCGCACGCCGAGAACCGATTCCCTGGAATCGTTTACGTCGCCCCGTGCCGGATTGAAATATATTTTCAGCGGCATGACAAAAGTTCCCGCGGACGAAGATAAATTGCGCGAAGTTCGCCGGCTCGAGCGCTCCTTCCTTTCCGCGAGACAAACTCGGAATTGGAAATGAAGATTTACAGTTGCCCGCCATTTAACTATAAATCACCGGTGATTTTTTTGTCCCTCGGCCCCGCAAATAAGTTGTTCGCCGGGTCATCGGAGTCCCGTGGTCCGAGGAGTTGAAGAGGAGTCCTTTTAAAACGGATCGTGTTCACAGAGTCGGGGACACACTTTGCTACTCGCTGATCTGGGAATATCAGGAATATTGATAGCGCCGGTTCTGAAGAATCCGAGGCTACCAATGGTATTGAGGAGGTCTCGGAGACCCCAGGGTATCGAGGACACTCGAGTGTATCGAGAGAGTCGAGGATACTGGAGGAAATCGAGGACGGCTAGGGTGCTGTAATGGCGGTAGTGGTTTGAGGATACTGGGAGGGTATGATCAATTTTGAAAAATCCGTGAAAGCTACGTACTCCCTTATGAAAGCGACAAAATTGTATTTATTTAGATCGTGTACAATTTTCCTTATGCTGGAAATATATACAGGTTGTCCCATTTAAGATGAGATTGTAAATAATCTCGAAGACATATGATTAAAAAAAAACAAACTGACACATGTCCTTTAGTGTTTCGAGTGGGGAGACAAATGGCACTACTACTTCTCTAATTCGTGGGCGTTTTCAAGGTTATTTCAAGGTCATTTTTTTATCATAAACCCATATTTTTATTTCGGAATCATATTCTCGTAAAAAAATGCACAACTTTTGTTTGAAACATTTTTTTGTAAGTTTGTAAGAACTTTATCATGTGTTCATGAGTCTTTTATTAAACAAATTACCAAGTGTCTAGAAGCTGAGGGTACAAATTTCGAGCGCCGGTTCTGATGAATCCGAGGCTACCAATGGTATTGAGGAGGTCTCGGAGACCCCAGCGTATCGAGGACACTCGAGTGTATCGAGAGTGTCGAGGATACTGGATGCAATCGAGGACGTCTAGGGTGCTGTAATGGCGGGAGTCGTTTGAGGATACTGGGAGGGAATTATCAATTTTGAAAAATTCGTGAAAGCTACCGAGTATCTGTAATTTATCGAGTTTCGGATCTTATCATTAAACCTACCAAGCACTAAAATTGTTTGGCACGTACTACTTCATGAAAGCGACAAAATTGTATTTATTTAAATCGTGTACCATTTTTCTTATGCTGGAAATATATACAGGGTGTCGCATTTAAGTTGAGATTGTAAATAATCTCGAAGACATATGATTTAAAAAAATTAATCTGACACATGTCCTTTAGTGTTTCGAGTGGGGAGACAAATGGCACTACTAGTTCTCTAATTCGTGGGTGTTTTCAAGGTTATCTCAAGGTCATTTTGTTTTTTTTTTTATCATAAACCCATATTTTTATTTCGGAATCGTATTCTACGTAAAAAAAATGCACAACTTTTGTTTGTAACATTTTTTTGTAAGTTTGTAAGAACTTTATCATGTGTTCATGAGTCTTTTATTAAACAAATTACTAAGTGTCTAGAAGCTGAGGGTAGAAATTTCGAGCGCCGGTTCTGATGAATCCGGGGCTACCAATGGTATTGAGGAGGTCTCGGAGACCCCAGCGTATCGAGGACACTCGAGTGTATCGAGAGTGTCGAGGATACTGGATGAAATCGAGGACGTCTAGGGTGCTGTAATGACGGGAGTGGTTTGAGGATACTGGGAGGGAATTATCAATTTTGGAAAATTCGTGAAAGCTACCGAGGATGTGTAATTTATCGAGTTTCGGATCTTAACATTAAACTTACCAAGCACTAAATGTGTTTGGCACGTACTCCTTTATGAAAGCGACAAAATTATATTTATTTAGATCGTGTACAATTTTTCTTATAATGTGAGCTACAGTAAGGGAATGTATACGATCATTTCCCATAAATGCAACGGTATAATTTCAATGACTGTAAAAAGAAAAATTTCAGAATGGAGATATAAAATTTACAGAAGTGCAAATTCACTTCAAAAGGCCATTTTGACCGGCAGTGGTAGGTTTAGTGTTAATGATTGGTAGATCGATTCTAATAAACACCACAACTTCTTATCAAACGCGGGGTCCCAAACATTTCAAAGAGCTGCACACTTCTGTAAATTTTATATCTCCATTCTGATGAATCGCTCAACTCTTCTCACATGATTGGCGCTCTGAGAGATTGTTTGTAGTATTGAGTCGAATACCAAGAGTTCAATGTTCACGTCTGCTGTATCGGTAACTGGAATATCGAACTCGTCCGAAGGCTAAACACGTCTACAGTCCTCGACGAAGTCTCGACATTATTCCTCAGTTTCTACTTATTCCATATAGGTTCTATTCACCTCAGCAAACTGCCATGATCCTATCCGGGAAACTCATAACGTATTAATAAGTAAGCGGTTACTAGATTGTTAACAGTTTCACGTAATGCTCGTGAGAATTGTACCCAGTCCTCGCAGCAAAAGAAAAAACGCATTAGAGAGCAGTAACACGCGTGTTACTCATTCAGAAGCAAATTAACGATCGGCTTTCGATTCTCACGTTTATCCAAGTCAATCACTGCGGCAGATTGGAAGACTGCAGATCGAGAACGCGATAAATGTTCGAGACGTGTACTTGAACTATCGAGCTCGTCTCATCACGAAACGACCGGATTGCTCTGCAGACGGTGCATTCCCAAGAATCCTATAAGACGTTAGCATACCGAACGATTAGCTTGTCTGTCTGTACTGTGATTTCGAGATACGATTAACCCTTTGCACTCGGAGCTATTTCAACTAAAAAATCAAACATTTCTTCTAACCTAGAATATTTCCATTGTACATAATTTTTATTCATTATATGCGTACGAAACTGATATAGTACGTCATATAATATTTCAATGTTTAGTAATTTATTACATATAAACAAATTTAATCATGTAAACAATATTCTGAATAATGGTGTAACAATTTTTAGTGGCGCCTCAGAGTCGCCATTCGAGTGCTAAGTGTTAAAAGTATAACTTATAGAGACGAACGGGACATAGGTAGAGATGGTCTCAAGGTCAATATACAAATACAGTAAGTCCACGATCTAAGTCCTTTTTCGGTTCTCTGCCGGGACTTAGATCGAGACGGGAAATTATATTTCTGCGGCCACGTCGACCGCGCCGAACGTAGAAAAGGACAGCATGTAAACACGGACCGCTATCCTCGTCTACGTCCGAAAGTCACTGTACATATCGTCAATTAAACTACTAAATATAGTTGAAATTATTTAGTGTTTAGTGTCATTTTAATCAGAAAAATGCCAGAAATAAGAAGGTGAAAGTTCCATAAAAAAATAATGAAAAATAAATAAGTTTTGTAATTGGATTAGTAGTGATTCACACCAATATACCCGACCCAGGACTAAATTACGCGGCATGTTTACACTGCTCGGCGACAGTGATGGTATATGGTCTCGGTTTTTTCGCGCATGCGCGACTAAAATTCAGGGTGGTAATGTACATCTTATGTTTGTGGGGAAAGTAGGGGAGAACTGTTATTGGCGGGAAACCGGACAGAAGAGTGCAAGATATATTTATATATTATATGTGCATACACATAAAATTTTAATATAACATACGCATGTTAAACATCTATATTTGAAAATCGAAAAAAAAATTTGCGTACTATGCGGGGTGACCAAGGTAACCCATTCTAGCCCAACTTTGTACTTTACTGACGCTAAAAACGTCGCGCATGCGCGAGAAAACCGAGACCATATACCATCACTGCTCGGCGACCGAGGCAGCTCGAGCTTCTTGGCCCCTCCGGGGATACCCCACAGTGGAAGGAGTAGACCAGTGGTGGGCACGGGTGGAGCCCCTCAAATGCCTGCTTCTCCCACCAACCTCTCTTTCATGCAGTGCGCACGTTCGTTACGTACGCTGATGTCTCGTGTCTTCGTTGCTCCATTGTACCGCGCTTGCAGGAAGGGGACAGAGGGCGCTACGGTGTTGACGGTTTTGCCTCGATTGAGGCAAAATTGCCCATCTCTGGAATAGACGAAGGGACATAGATCGCAATGGACTTAGATCGCGGACTTACTGTACTTGAGAATCCAAATCAATTTCAAATACCCAAGGTTCGTTTCACGGGTTCGATTACTACTCGGGAAACAAATGCAATACTTCTGTGGCGGCTATCTCCTATGCTCACCAACTGGTAGACAGTGCGACAACACCTTCCCCTAGGACGAAATGCTCCCCTCTCCTTTTATCAACCTATGCGCGCCATTTTTCTGATTAAAGTGACACCAAACACGACCCAATTTGAATCATATTTACTTGTTTAACCACTTGCGCTACAGTTTAACTTTCGGTTGCCGTGCCGCGCTCTGCAATATGACATGCGGTAAGGCGTTACATTGACGACACCGCGTCTATGGTTAGCCGTGAGTTAGCCGACGTGACGAACACGTCGTTTTTGTTTCTGCGACAAATGCCTCTCGACGTGGTATACACGTCGCTGTCGGTTTTGGAACAAAAGCATCTTGACGTGCGTGGCATGTCTTTTTAGCGCAAGTGGTTAATTCACAATATAGTAGAACCTCGATTATCCGAGCTAATCAATGGAACATACTGGATAATAGAACAGTCACATAGTGTGATACAGTGCTAGATTAGATGTTGTACTGATTTGTACAATAAATGGTGTAGTTACACGGATCGCATTATATTGAACTATTCGGTAATCGAACTTCTATTAAATCGTGCAATGAACAAACAAACACGCTCCAAATGACGTCGTGTTCGGGCTTATTTTAATCAGGAAAATATCACAAATATTCCAATAAAAGTTTCATGAAGAAATAATTAAAAACAAGAAATTTGTCAATTATTTTTGTTATCTCGTACTATGTTACACTTCTCAATGATCTAGCTTTCGGGCCACAAGAATGCAAGTAATGTGGAAAATTTTGGTCGAATATCTTGCGTATCTTTTTCACATACGTCGAGGCATTACGGTGATTGTAAAATGAGAATCTGGGTGATTTGACGATGGTACGTTTAGTGTTAAGCACTTTTATCGGCGTTCGAAGTGTTTACCTACGGCATCGCGGTTTTTACGAGCGTTCGCAGGGAGCGGACCTCTGGCTCTGCATATTATGGACCCTTAAAAGTTCCCGTTTAGCACGATATCGGGGAACGCGGACGAGTTAACATCCCAGAAACTTGGTAGCGCGCGCGAGGTACTTGGCGTCATCGGGGATCGTATATTCAGCGTCAGCGGGCGTCTGCGTCAGGGGATGCGGGTTCTATTACGTCAGACGCCTGCCCGACAGAATGGCCGATGCGTTATTACGCTCCAGAAGAGGGCGACTGGCTCGTTAAATTACCATGAAACGTTTTTCACCGCGGGAAAGGAGGAACGTGTTCCATCAATTTCGCGGATGAATCTCCCGATGAAAGAACGATCGTTTAAATGCTCCAACGTTTTATGATTCACGGACTCAAGGTCGATCGGAGTGCTCCCGGCGAAATGAATATGAATTCTTCGGAAATTCCAAGTCGATTATAATTGGAGCTTGCTAATCGGTTAGCTGAGCCAGATAGGATTCAAATGAAACTTCTTTTAAATTCAACAGATTCAGGACGAGATACTAATAATCGCGACAAAATCAAGTCGAGTAATTTATTGCAGATTTGTATTATTTCTAAATTGTAGATCTCTGTGCATTTATATCATTTACAACTTTACACAAATTAGGGCAATGTTCGCAATTAGTTCTCATTCGTTCTCTGTGTCAATTCGACGCATGTTTCACTGTTTTTAGAAATAATTATGAATCGGTTCTTGTTTCATCTTATCACGGTTCTTCATTTTTAAAGATGGAATTTACTCATTTAATTTTGTATTTGTCAATTTCACTGATTTTTCACCACTGTATCAATTTAATAGACACAAATTAAATCGGTATTTGTTCTACTACACAGACCTACAAGCATTTTCTGTGAGATCGTATGTTCCTTCCTGAAAGATTGTGGATTGCATATATAATTATGTATTTATTACATTACCTACCCCTTTAGAATAAGATTATTGTAATATTGTAGGATCTTAGGAAAAATGAGGAATTCCGCGCCGGGAATCGAACCCGGGACCCTCGCGGTTGTAGCTGATCAACTGTTACACATACCCACGGAACCCTCCCACTTTTCCTAATCTCCATACAGTATTTGGTCTAGGAGGTCCTGATCCCACAATATTATGTATGTAATACAGACTACAGAATAACCTCTCATTGGAAGTTACAACTGTGCAATAAAAAAAAATCGGTATTTGAGGGACGAATAAAGTTAGTAATGATTTCACTGCGGATCTTGATGCAAAATAAAATTTGTATGCATCAATTGCAAGCTATGGAAGATTAATAGAAATGTATTTTGCTCATTAATAATTTTGATATATTAAAAATAGTATATCGACATTGTTGAATTCTTTTAACACTAGAACTACCGAACGCTAAACGCGACTGGTGTATATTGCATTCTAATAACGACAAGAATGCATTTATTCAACTTCCGTACAACTTTTGTTTAAATATGTACTCTAATAGAGAAGTTGACTAAAACATTACTCCGGAAGACATTTTTATAATTTCAATATTTGTAAAAGAAAAATTTAGAAACCAGTCATTTTGACTTGTCCGGTAGTTCTAGTGTTAATCTTGTCACTTTTGAATGGTACCTACTCATTTTCGTTATAATTGCATAAAATCCGCAGTCTAATAACGATGACGATATTTCTCTTTCACCAGTGCTACAAGGAACCTTTCAGTTAGCAAAACAACTATTTGATTTTGAGTTTCAAGCTAATCCATGAAAATCAGAATTCGCACAAAGGTGTGCTCACAAACACAAATAGCGTGAACGAGTGAGGGTAAACTGAGATTCAACTTTGTCTGATTTCGCTCTAGACGAAAGCTCGAAACCTCTATAACAGCAAACATTTGAATGCTAGAGCGAGCAGATGCCGTGACGAATGAGGTTCTGGAACCAATTAGTTCGCTGTAGCGTACCTTTCGAGCATATCGCATTTGTTATCTCTCGACGTTGTCTTTTTCAATCGAAATGTCGTTCCGAGCTGTTCTTCCTCTATCGTTCAAAGTCCGCGAGTGAAACAATTTTCGAGAACACGGTATCGGATGCGACCGTCGCGTTGCCGCGCCGCGGTGAAAGGGACCGGGTTTGATCCGTGTCATTTAACGTGATTCCATGGGTCCTATCGAGTCAGCAAGATTTCATCGTAAACGCCCCCGAGGATCGACTGCGTTCGCTCGATTCAGGGCTTATCGCAACCTCTCAACGGTCATCCCCCGCTTTTTCCCTTCTCATCCTTTTTCCTCTATCTCTCTTTCCCCTTCTCTCTTCCTCTCCCGACTGCGTTCGAAAGACAGAGACAAAGGTCCCTACATAAATAATTCATGCGAGAGAAGGCAGGCATCGCAGCGGCAACGGTGTATGTTGCATTAAATATGAAATCCAATATAAAGTTGCGCGCGAAGAGCAGCTCCCGCCCGTCCGGAGCCCATTACGCGGCTCCTATGCGGAAGTTTACGCGCGTCAAACGCTCCGCGTACGATCAAACCCTTTAATTATGTGGGCGATTACGCCGCGAATCGAGAAACCAAAAGTTCGGAAAATTATTTGTTTCGATAGTGGCGTGAACCATGTGTTCCTTTATTAACCCTTTGCACTCGGAGCTATTTCAACTAAAAAACCAAACATTTCTTCTTATTTTCATTATATGCGTAAGAAACTGATATGGTACCTCATACAATATTTAAATGTTTAGTAATTTATTACATATAAACAAATTTAATCATGTAAACAATATTCTGAATAATGGTCTAGCAATTTGTAGTGGCGCCTCAGAGTCGCCATTCGAGTGCTAAGAGTTAACTCTTTGCGGACGCGTGTCTGCAGACAGTCGCCCAAGTAAAATTGCTACTCCGTGACTAAAAATCACTTTTTAAAAAATTATTACGCTCAAACAACACCAAACAAATTTTTACCAAACACAACACTTGCTCCTTCATTTATTTCTTATGCGGAGCTTTTAATAAACCATTTCATTTTCCAAGGAAAATAGTACAATCGAACCGTCGATAAGTACGTTAAACATAATTCCCGTCCGCAAAGGGTTAAGAATTTATTATACATGTGTTCTGTATCATTTGTAATGCAGAAAACGTTTGACGATACAATCGGGGATCCAGAAGCGAAATGTTGCGTTTTAGATCTTAATCGAAAAAGGGAGATGAAAATTATGTAATTTAAAATTATCTCTATTACAAGCAAGTGAGCACCCGGTTACAAAGTGTAACGACATAATGGAACCACTAGTTGACATTCCATCGAGTCATCGTATATATTTTAGAACTTTTAAACTGCCCGATGCAGAACATTTTATTACCGCAGCTTAAGACCATTGACGGTTAATTATACAATATTAAAATACTACAAACAAAATTAATTAATATACCCGTGGTTTATTGGTAACATTATTATACAATTATTTAAATATCAAATTCTCGGTATAAATGTTTGATGTTAAACCATTATACAGTGAAGATCAAAAGAGTATCAACACCATTTGAAACAGCATAACTTTTTTAAAATTAGACTAAATCACTTGAACGTTCTTGAGAAGTTAGAAAGATTAGTTTATCAAATAGTTGACGCGTAACAAAATTTTTGACAAAATTGAAATCGGTCAAAATCGTGAAAAAACTAGTAAAAGTTGATATTTATAACATTTTTATTTGGGCTTGTATTAAAAGTTTAAAAAATTTGTCTTATAGACTCAAATAAATTATGCACATGCTAAGAAATTTTATCGATATTAGTTGATCGTTTACAACTCATAAACCAATTAACTAAAATCGATAAAATTTTCAGCATGTACAATTTGTAATTTATTTGAGTTAAACAAAAAAAAATGGTATTACTTTTTTTAACTTGTGTTTGTAGGTAAAATCACCACCCGACCACTTGTACCATGATTTTGGAAACACCCTGTATAGGACTTGCGCCGCTTTCATAATTACCGGTACAAGTATCGCTAGCAATTAATCGCAATCTTCGCGCGGACACAATAGCCGCTGGTATCGGTAGAAATGTGTTTAACCGTAATAATTTTATATTATCGGTCGGTGGGTGTCCCTCGCGGCGCCAGCATATAGCAGTTTGATTTGTTCAGCGCCAGAGAATTCGTTCGCGAAACAATTAAATGCTCACAGTTTCATATCACCGTTTTCCCTCGATATTTCAAAGTATATCGAATGGGGAAAACATTTAATTCGCGATCGGGGGAAAGCTAATATAAGTGCCGTAGAAAGAATTTAACGAATCTCCCGTTACAGTGAAGAGAATAACGTGTTTGTTTATTGCACCGTAAAGAAACTTATGCGATTATACTATTCTTATTGTTCTGATGCTTGTTACCGGCGATGAAAGGAAACGGAGCAGATGTAAACCGATTTATAATTCATTAGCTAATTACGGGTTCGCGATACTATGTACTGCGGCGCGATGAGCTTTGATAGTATTTAATTAAGAAGCTTATGAACCTTTTATGAACCCTCGCTTTGAAGCGGCGTGTCTTACGGACCGTGGAGTATTTTATCTTCTTCTTGCTTCTATACGTATACAGTAACTAAACTGTTTTCCAAGAAGATCGGAAACTGTGAATCTAATAGTGAAAATCAAGCATGGTAAGGGAAATATATACAGGGTGTCGCATTTAAGTTGAGATTATAAATAATCTCGAAGACATATGATTTAAAAAAAACAGACTGACAATTGTCCTTTAGTGTTTCGAGTGGGGAGACAAATGGAACTACTAGATTTATAATTCGTGGGCGTTTTCAAGGTTATTTCAAGGTCATTTTGTTTTTTTTATCATAAACATATTTTTTTATTTCGGAATCATATTCTACGTAAAAAAATGCACAACTTTTGTTTGAAACATTTTTTTATAAGTTTGTAAGAACTTTATCATGTGCTCATGAGTCTTTTATTAAACAAATTACTAAGTGTCTAGAAGTTGAGGGTAAAAATTTCGAGCATTCATTATAATGTTCTTAAATGAAATAAAAAATCTTCCAGAAGAAAGTAACATTGTCATTGTCATAGAAAAACAAAATTATCCTTGACATAAACATGAAAAATCAGTTAAATATCTTAAGAAATATTGAACTTACAAAAAGCTGTTTCAAACAAAAGTTGTGCATTTTTTTTACGTGGGAAATTATTCCGAAATAAAAAATATGGGTTTATGATAAAAAAAGACTAAATGACCTTGAAATAACCTTGAAAACGCCCAGGCATTAGAAAAATTGTAATGCCATTTGACTCCCCACTCGAAACACTAAAGGACATGCGTCAGTTTGTTTGTTTTAAATCACATGTCTTCGAGATTTTTTACAATCTCAAATTAAATAGGACACCCTGTATATACATTAAATAAATAGTGTTAAAGAAGGAAGGCAAATTAATTCCACGGTCGTATCACTTTCATATGTGTTCGATAAACTGTAGATTTTTCTCTAGCTAATTAGAACAGTTGAAATCATAAGGAAATTGTTACACTCTCTTAGGAATTCCACTTAACTTCGAATAAGACAGATTACCAAGATCGATTAAAATTCTTAAGTGCATAGAATTTTTAGGAGATATCTATACTGAGGTATCTGAGCATCCGTGTATCCGGTAATCTAATCGTTCGAGCGTACGGTGAACATGGTGGTAGGTAAGTTTTCCTTGAAAGAGGGCAACGGGGCCGTTATAGAAAATACTTTTCGTTTGCTGGTGCATCGGTTGCTGCCGAAACCGACGTCAATAACTGCATACTGGTTGTGGTTCTTCAACGTAACGGGTAACAGACGGGAGTAAAGCCTGCATCGACGTTCAATCGTACACGCTGCTCGAATATCGATGCAGCATCGTCGAACCCCGTAGGTGTAGCTGCACCCGTTGCCGCTGCTTCTCCATCAATTCTCGGCCAACTGCGTTCATTTTATATATTTTTTTAATATCAAACTTTCTCCTCGTATCCAAAAACGATACTGAGGGTACGTACGAAAATTTTTATCGGTGCTAACCGTTGTTGAAACACAATCGTGCGCGCACCCGGGTTTTCCCGAACACGTCGCAAAGAATTAGAGGAGCAAGATTTTGGGTGAAAATTTCACCGACAATGCGGACGAAATACATAAAGCTTTACAAGATGCAATATGTGCGCCCCGATTTTCGCCGCGACCCCAATGCCTCGAAAAAGGGTCGAGTCAACAGAGATCCCAGCCGAGGCCAAGTAGTTCAACCTACACCGTGGCTGTTCCTATCGTCTGTGCGGAACAATGCTTCGATTAGGCCTCCAAAGACTCGTTCCCCTTAACAGTTCCCAAAACAATGGAAATCTCAAGGAAGAAGGTAATTCTCTTTTAATCCGCTGACCGAATTAGTGCTTTAAAGATTTCGCTATTTATCCATCCATTAACCACTACCAAACAACCCGAGTTTATTCGAGTAAGTGGATCATAGTGTTCCACTGTCTGAATAATAAAAATTTTGAAAATTGATACACATTTTTTAAAAATTGATTTCATTCTGTGTAGTACAGAAGATTGTGCAACATGATAGCCTTAGATTAACCCGAACCAAATTAAGTTCAAGTTGATTCAAATCAATCCACCATGATGTCCCACACTAGTTGACAGATAAAAGTTTTGAGTGATAATACATATTTTTTACAAATTGATTTTATTCTATGTATTGGTACAGGAGATTGTATGAAAGAATTAGATTAACCCTTAGTAATCGAATGGCGACTCTGAGGCGCCGTTACAAATTGTTACACCATTATTCAGAATACTGTTTATGTGATTAAATTTGTTTATAGGTAATAAATTACTAACCATTTAAATATTGTATGAGGTACTATATCAGTTTCGTACGAATATAATGAAAAAATTATGTACAATGGAAATATTCTAGGTTAGAAGAAATGTTTGATTTTTTAGTTGAAATAGGTCCAAGTGCAAAGGGTTAATCCTAACCAAACTGAATCCAAATTTATTCGGGCATATACACCAGGGATGTGCACTTTTGTCTCAATAGAGGCAAAACCGTCCCCACCATACCGCCCACTGTCCCCCACCAGCATCCGCCGTTACCATAGAGTAGGGATGGGCGACGCTGGCTCAAAAAACACATGTTGCTGCTTCTCCTCTTCGCCTGCTCGGCGAGGCAATCCCCACCACGTCCACTCGGACTCTTCCTTCAGCACCGTGAGGCACGTGCTGAAGGGACAGTCGAAGCAGTGATGGGAATTCCGTGTGCGCTGGGCGAAAATACTACCACTACTCTGACGTACCGTCTTCCCCTACTTTGCTTCTATCGCGCATGCGCTACACACAAGCGTACCTCTACTCTACACGGACAGAGTAGAGGTACGCTTGTGTTTAGCGCGTGTGCGATAGAAGCAAAGTAGGGGAAGACGGTACCGTCAGAATGGTGGTAATATTTTCGCCCAGCGCCCACGGAGTTCCTATCACTGAGTCGGAGTAGACGTCGTGGGGATTGCCTCGCCGAGCAGGCGAAGAGGAGAAGCAGCAACATGTCTTTTGGGCCAGCGTCGCCCATGACTGCCATAGAGGAAAAAAGTGCTTCGCCCGCCGCGAACAGTGCGCAGGCCTCGCGGATGAAAGAGAGGTTGTTGGGAGAAGCAGGCGTTTGAGAGGCTCCACTCGTGCCCATGCCTGATATACACCATAATACCCACTAATTGAAAAGTAGAAATTCTGAGAAATGATACACATTTTTTTTGAAAATTAATTTCATTATATCTAATACAGAAGATTGTATAAAACAGTAACCTTAAGAATTTTATTCGAGTTTGACGTTTTAAGTTCTTGCTCGAAAAAATGGATGTACCAGGCAAGTATACTTTCCAGCGACGTATATTGCCTATTTTACAAAACAAATGGTTGTCCAATTTAGGCAACGGTCCAAATTCGGCAACTCTCTCCTATCTTCCAGCGGTGTTTTCGATTCAATGAAAATTACACCGTATTTTTGCTGCTATTAGAGTATTAGCAAGGACCGACGGCGGCAGGGGGGTGAAAGGGATTTGGTTTCCCCCGCCACGTTTACTTAAGCGACGCTCTCGACGGCGTAAAACTCATTTCGCTTATTTCTCGGTTTTTCAGGATGCAGAGACAAAGCCGGAGTAGCTCGGAGGTGGAGGTTGCGCTTATGCGCCCCGTTAGCACCGCTGGCTAATAACACCACGGCCCATCCCCGACACCCTGCAGCCACACCAGGTAGGATACACCTCTTTATGTCTGTCTTTTATGCATCGGCCGTTCCATGCGTCATTTTACGCGGCCGCCCGCTCGCCACTTTTACGACTGAATATTATACGGCCGATCCTTTGACCGCAGAGAAAGCCGAAATCGTCACGTTACGTTTCGCGTCGCCATTTTTTCGCCGGGCCGACCAAATGCTCCGCAATGTGTTCCTCTTTCTTGAGACGCGGTAGTTCGGCTATTCCGACGCGAAACGAGGGAAACCGTGACCCGCGACGTACAATTGCGTGCGCGGGAGGATGAAGTCAGGGCAAATCGCGTGTTTTACGATGCTTCGCGACGTCGTTTCGAAATTTCATTAACCGAGGCGCTGACTGCCACGTTCGGGGATGCTAAAACATGTTTACCGCCCGAGGAGACTTCTTCGTGCTCTTGATGAGATCATCGCTGCTTTCTGAAGCTGCATACGACCGTGATATTTGTAAATCGCTGGAAAATCCATTGAAATAGTAAACACTATTAGCCGTGACTCGCGCGCCTCCAATTTAAATACTCGTTTCCTGTTAAATGGAACAATATTTTCCAGTCAATTCATGTCAAAATGATTTAAATTTTCTATCGTTCCATTTTGTATGGGACATTGTTTATAAAAAAAGACTGAGATCGCTTCGCTGATAAAGTGACAAGTGTGCAGGTGTAGACACAAAGCATTATAACGTATCTACTACCGGAAGTTATTAAAACTTCTCGATTCTAGTGCTTTTAATGAGAATGTCGATATTTCAAAGACTCCGTATAAAGGTGTGCGATATTTGAGAATTAACAAAGAGGTGATTTAAATAACAAATACCTCGCAGCCTTATACGATTTCCATCGACAGCTGAATTGAATATTCGTCGGGAAATAAACTATGAACCCGAATACGACCGTATATGAAGAACAAATATTTTATTGAACGATTCTCGCTGGAAATAATCGCTCTCACAAACCAGCAAACGTGTCTATAACGAAAACTGTCCAAATCTCGCGTGTTCCTGAATGAAATGAATTGACAGTGCACGGATTGTATCTGCGAGATCCATGAATTAAATATAGTTTCAACTTTCTTTAAATTACCTTGCAAATCCTCGACCGACTCTTGTTTTATCACGAACAGTTTTATGCAAACAATAGAATTGTGAATAGCTTCGAATTTGCAGGAGAAATATCAATGAAAAAATAGACATTTTTGTCCCGTATAGTGGAGCGTCTCCTCAGAAAACGGAGAATTTATGCATAGAGGTTGAAGGAGAACCTCGGCGACAGAAATCGGAGCAACAGCCCCCCGTAGAACTGAATTACCGTGTTCGAGAGTCGTTCCCAGTCTTTAAAAGGCTCTGTTTTCTCTCCGCCTTCGAATCGGGAAGAGCGAAAGCGCGCGCCGGCTATCGAGTTACCGGTTTCGTTCGCATGATAAAACGTTTCCACGAGGAGACGGTAGGAAGAAGATACGCGGGGAATCTGCGGTAATTGAAACGCGTGTACTAGAGAAATAGAGCAAGGACTGCTCTAGAGAAGATCTAGATCCTCGAACGATTTGTGGGCCCGCGGGGAACGGAGCGGAAACCACACTATAATTTCGAGCGGCATGGCATGTGGCGGCACGTTCAATCCTCTGTTGCACCGAATCAGAAAATCCAGCGACGTATTCTTGCGATTTTTAAACCGGAAAGTACACCTAAGCAAAATTCTCACTGAGAAATCAAAACTAATTAAAAATACTAATTTTCCAGTGAAACATACTTATATTGATGAAACCGATTTCGGCGCAAAGGTTCGATCTTATTGATAGTTGTTTGTAAGTGTTTCGCCATCCATGATATAAATGTAATTTCTTTCGATCGAAATGAATTATATTGGTGAAACTGATTTCGGCGCAAAGGTCTGGGTTAGGTTATTGAATACTCAATAAAATCGAATCTTCGCGCCGAAATCAGTTTCATCAATATAATTCATTTCGATCGAAAGAAATTACATTTGAAACATACTTATGTTTGCTTTGTCGTAAACTTATGTAGGAATAGAATGTTTTAAAAGTATCTATCCGTTTATTCAGAGTTAAACGAGACGATAAAGACAGTACAAAAACTGAGACAATAATACAAGTACACTATATGCGCCGTAATACATAAAAATCGTGATCCGTAATCCGTGTTCGTAAACCGTTTGTCGTAGACCTAATCGTATATACCGTATCGTATCGTATCGTATCGTATCGTATCGTATCGTATCGTATCGTATCGTATCGTATCGTATCGTATCGTATCGTATCGTATTGTATCGTATTGTATCGTATTGTATCGTATCGTATCGTATCGTATCGTATCGTATCGTATCGTATCGTATCGTATCGTATCGTATCGTAGTTCGTGAGCAACTCTTCAACCGCGCCACGAACGCGTCCTTTTATACGCACCTCCGTCGAACGTTCTCGATGTTCTTTTTAAAAATGTGCGTTAAATTTCGGCAGGTGTCAACGCCCGCTGCTCGTCGAGACTGTTGTTTCGTATGCCGCGGTATATGAAAACATTTCGGCGATCATAATACCGCGGCGCTCACGCATGCACTCACACACTCGTTCGCACGCGTCTATCGGGTATAGGGGAGTTCATGAACCTCGATCAACTGTTTACAATTTACGCACATGTGTGTTCGTGTTAAACGGATTCATGAGCTCTCCGATTAGATCCTGCCTCCTACACTTATATTTGTCTTTATCGGCCTATTATGTCTAATATCTTTTTAAGTAATTGAAGTCTCAAATTGATGGAACATAATGCAACATTCAAATTAATGAACATATGTTTTTACAACGGTAATAAACATATGTGGATAGTGGCAGAACTTCCCAATAGTCATTAAATTGCGTATTTAAAAACTCTGAATTTTCATTTCCATTCTTCCATTTCTGACCTTGCATGACCTTGAAGGTCATTGTGTAGTAGATGGACGAATTCGTCTTGACACGCGCTTTCATACGACATAAAAAAAGTATGTAGCATTCCATTTAAAAAATTGGAGGTCACCTTCGTTTCTATCAAAATAATGTAAATACAACAAAAATTCATATGTCAATTTGTTGCGTATAAAAAACAGTACTACTTTTTTCTCTATCATTTTTTTCTAATATTTATTATTTACAAAAAAAAATTCTGGCTAGTAATAGCCTGAACATCCTGTATATACAAACAGAGGAAGATTCAGGTAGTAGCGGGAAAGGTGTTGTCGTATTGTCCCTCTGTTGACGAGCATAGGAAGTAGCCGCCACACTACCAAACGAAATATTGAATTCGTTTTTAATGTTCGATGAACAGAATTGCTAACAGCTATATGATTCTTTTTATCATGAATGTAGTTCTTTAATGGCAGATTAGGCTTTACGTTTTGTGTTGTAGATAAGTCTATGCAGACTATTAAAAACATCGGTACAGGTGTCCAAGTGCGAATAGAAGGTTCCATGGTTTTACGGTGAAAGATCCAAAGTTAGGCTAAAATAAAGCGGCTGCAGTGAAGCGGCCAGATCATTGTAGCAGATTGCCCGGCAGTTTGTAGACACCGTAGGATTTTATAGACGCGAAATTAAGATTTTTAAATTAACGCTGAAACGACTAGTCGTTTAGCGCGCCGTTCACGGTCGCCGGCATTCCGCCGCGCCGTGCTTAAATGCAAATACAAGGAAACGCTGGCGTTAAATTTTACACTTTTCGGCTTTGTTGCGGAAATTGTAATGCACGCTATCTCTCGAAATTATTTGACCACTTGCTCGGCGAAGAATGATCTCTACTTTCCTAGCACGAAACATATGAACGGTTACTCGAACTATTACGAGCTCAATATTAATATGTGCAAAAATTTTCGATCAATTGGTAACATGAAAACTAATAACCATATCTCTTACTTGTATTGCTTAATTGACTGTGATTTCTCATACTAAACTTTTTACTATATACGTGGTTGAATGGATTTACGATCAATAAACTATAAATTATTATCATTAACACTTTAACTACTGGGAGCTTATAGACTTTTTAATGACGTAGTCCTATTTAAGGAGAGTTCAATCATTTCAAAGTGGCATGTTGGTTTACCAATACAATCGCTGTCGCTATAATGACTTAGTTCGTTTATGTTTCTGTTGCAATTAGAATAAACTGTGAGGTGTTTCTATTACAGCCAACACGCGGCCGCGACGTTAAATTGTGCGGCCCCCACCGGGCGATTTTATATTTCTATTGAAACATTTCTTTCTCCTTGTATAAATACAATAAATATTGGTAATTATTTACATTAGGGGCTTCCTCACCGGTTTTGATGACGAGGAATATGTTGTCAAAGGTCATCATTCTGAACAACTTTTTCCTATACATGTTACCGCCGCTCGGTTTTAGTTTTCGAGATATTCGCAAAAAACTGTTGCTAATACTGTATTGAATTTTCCGTATTCTTGCACGCTCGGTGGCAACGTAAGCCTGTACAGGCGCGGCGTCTGTTTACATTTTTCTTGGAAACATGCTCTGGAAATGAGAGAGAAAAGAGGGTCCCACGCTGGTCATATATGTATGAGGTGAGCTTTCAATTTTGAAAGACTACTCTTCGATTGTCGTATGCGTGGTCGGGCCGGCCTAATGGCCGACCCGCTCTGCCCCCTCCACGATTCAAAAATTTTTAATTTACGATTATTAAGAGTGTAAGGAGGCATTCGTGAGGAATTATTAAATAGATTTATTTTTGTGTACATATCACAATAAAAATCGCTGAAGATCTAAGTAAATACAATTTTATTATTTTTATAAAGCACTGTAAAATAATCAATTTTAGTGCTCCGTAAACCTAGTGTTAAAAGCATTTTTACCTAAAATGCGGCCCGCTGTAACGTTACGCGTCATCAAAGTGGCCTGTGAAACCATTTGGTTTGGCCAGGCCTGATTTAAATGATCGTATCAATTTTATTTTACATATTGCTCCACATCTGTGGAGCAGACTGTAAAAAGAAGTGTTTTAATTGAAGAATTCACGGTATCAGACGAAGTTACATTATAGAATATTTATCTCGTTCGCCAAAGTTTCCGTAACAACAAGCAGCGTTGCGTCCGATGATTCTTCACAGAGTTTAACTCGAGCATTTCATCGCGCAGTCTTTAATAAAAACGCGCTCGGCAGCGCAGCACGAACCGTCTCATAAACGCATTAGCATTTGAAGGCAACCGCGTCAGCGGACGTCAGGTATTCGTTAAGTAAATTCGCGCAGGCAGAAGGATAACTACGGAGCGACCATTTTGCGAGAGGTTTACGTACCACGTGGTACGAATGCGACGAATAAATTTCCCGCATCGCTGTATCGTTCGTCCGCCGTTCCGTCTGTTGGCTTTCATTAAGAAAGAATTCCCGAAATTCGCTACGATCCTCGTAAACACGAACACCTGGTCCGCGGCGGTTTCGCGGTGCAAATTCGCTGCGCGAATTCACTGCGCGACGTTATAAACATCGTGTCTGGGAATGCGGAGTTCTTCGGTGTACAACATTAGTCCTTATGGCACCGGCCAATTTGAATTTAAAATCTCTGTTACGGCCTTTGCCAGAAAATGTTCGATCGATACTAGTAATCTGACTGCTGAAAGAAATATACAAGTGCGAATCAAAAATAATAAACAAATACGATAAAAAAGCTAATGATATAAAATTACGAAGGATACGACGAATGCTCTTATCCTTTCGCCAAATAGAAACGAATACACTGTTGATCGTTATGTAAAAATTGTTAAAAAGTTTACACACAATGGCGAAATACTAGAACACTTTTTAATGCTTCGAATGATGATGACGAGGGAGGTGTTGAGGACGAATGTTGAAAAATGTTCTCAACGCTGATCGATTTCTTTATCTTGTACCTTACAAAAAAGTAAACATGCCTATTCATTTTTATATTAATATTTTCTTGTTGTATGCTATGCTTTATAATTTCATTTGTCTAGATCGTTAATGAAAATATCATCGACGTCAAATATGTGAATACAGTAAATCCGCGATCTAAGTTCAACGGAACGTTGCGATCTATGTCTCTTCGTCTACTCCTTCCACTGCGGGGTATCCCCGGAGGGGACGTGAAGCTCGAGCTGCCTCGGTCGCCGAGAAGTGTAAACATTCCGCGTAATTCGATCCTGGGTTGGGTATATCGGTGTGAGTCACTACTAAACCAATCACAAACCTGATTTATTTTTCATTATTTTTTTATGAAACTTTCACCAACTTATTTCTGGCATTTTTCTGATTAAAATGACACTAAACACTAAATAATTTCAACTGTATTTAGTGGTTTAACACGTTGACTGCCATGGGGGTCATCGGTGACCGGCACTCGATTTGGCTACAGCGCCGTGGGGGCCACCGGTGACCGACAACGCAGCAAATAATAAAAGTACATAATTAGAGTAAATATGGATACTGATAAATTTTTCAATAATACCATTGTTACTGTAATGGTTTGAAGAAATTAATGCACGAAAAATGCTTCAAGCATGATTTTATAACTCACTTCATTTGCTGCAAATAATACTTCAACATAATATGCATCGCATAATGAAAAATTCACGCTGGCGCCTTGGGCAAACCATGGAAAATGCGCCTGGCAATCAACGTGTTAATTGACGATATGTACAGTGACTTTCGGACGTAGACGAGGATAGCGGTCCGTGTTTACATGCTGTCCTTTTCTACGTTTGGCGCGGTCGACGCCGTCACAAAAGAATAGTGTCACTTCACGATCTAAGTCCCGGCAGAGAACCGAAAAAGGACTTAGATCGCGGACTTACTGTAGTTCTAACGACAGATGCTTGATCGTCAGAGGTGTATCTTGGTAAAATAACAAAACTGATACAGGTCCCTATTCTTGAAAGTATACGAAAATTTAAGGTTCACATTTAACCCTTTCGCTACGGCAGTGTGCTCCGTCGGAGTGACACCGCTGAACGGGCCACCGTGCCGCCGGAGTAGCGGTACTGAACGGAGCACTGCGCCGGGAAGTGTGCATGTTGCGCTTAGGTAAACTGGTGTTCGGACTTACATCTTACGGTGCAGCCTAACTATTATCTGGATCGTACGATTCTTTAAGTGTTATACAACAACAAATTTGTATATGCATGTTTATATTTCGCGGGGCTCATGGTCAAGTGGTATCACGCTGACGTCGTGTATAGGTGACACTCGTACACACAGGTCATCGCGCGGATGGCGTCTATAGGCGACGCTCGTACAAACAGGTCGTCACGCGGATGTTGTCTATAGGCGACGCTCGTAGCGAAAGGATTAATAAAGTGTAGCTGTCTCTGTGCCGTTGTAGCTAATGAAAGTTTGGTGACATTTCTAAAATTCGCAAGTAGATAATTTCGATAGAAACACCAAATAATTTCATGCTATTTTCAATCCTTCAGGATTGAAGGATTACAAGGCCCACACCCTTGTAAAGCTAAAATAATTTCGATCACCGTGTACATCTTGAAAGTCATGGTAGATGTAGAAAGATTATTAGAAGCAATTATTAGAAAGATTATTAGCGTACTTGTTGGAAACAAGGCTCAGGGAAATCGACGGTGAATAAATACGAGGTCGGTGCAAGCACGGGAATAAAGTTTCACAAGGAGGATACGTCGTTTTATTAATTTCTGGCGCGATAAAGCGCGAAGGCGGCCGAGGTTGAGGGAATCTCAGTTTCGGAGTCTAATCCCCTGTGATCGTCGCTATGCGGACGAGGAGAAGCAGCCAGCCGCGTGCTAGGCGAGAAAGAGGTCCGCCGGTTGCGCGATCTCGAAAAGGGGAGTAACGCTTTCATCAAACAGGCCACCGCGAGTCAAAAGTCTGCGAGAGACAAGAGGGTGAAAAAGGGCAGAGATGAAACGGCGGATGGGCTAGGCTCGCTTCGTTCTACCGGCTGTCCTCGCGGAGACTGGAGCCCTTTGCTCACCTAACGAGACTCTGCTTTTGCCAAACTGTTTCGATCGACCACCCCTCCCCCCACCACCACAATTTCACGTTCGACTTCCCCTCTACTGAGAATATCGTTCCTTTGAAACGAACAAGTAACTTGAAAAAGTAATGGTGCAGCGAATATTTCTAAATTTTTACAATATCCTGACGGAAGATTAAGCTTTGCCTAGCTGAACATTTATTAAAAAGACATTTTCTAACATCACCTCTTAAAATCCGATTAAAAATCATCGGTTCTAGAAGTTAATTCAAAGCCCCTTTATACATGGAGTACATTACGAAAATAGTTTAGATTTAAACATTTTCTTAGTGTTATACATTTAGGGAACACAGATTGTATACAAACGGTTACTGTAACATTTATCAGTACAGTAGAACCTCGGTAGTTGCGCGAAACGGGACCGAAAATATGTGAAAAAAATCGAGTTTGTGCTACGAAAAAAGTAACCAATTATAGTGATTCGTAGTATTGATTTTGTTCTGTTTCTACATATATAGACCACAATCCCCACCACCAGTTCCAGATCTTTAAGAACTTCGTGGTGGGAGTCGTTAGTAGACAACGAACGAGGATTTTGTGCAATAAACAAGATTGCAACTACCAAAGTTCTACCTACTGTACACACAGTGACATCCGTCAAGCATTTTACAAATGAAAATGTGGCGCCTTTTTATAATAAATGTGCCGCTTATTTTCCGAAAAATTAGACATCTTTAGATCTTGAAAACAATCACGATTGGTTTTGATGGCTTCTTTTTATTGTTTCAAAGCTTGTGTCGGCCCAATAATTTTTGCTACTGCTCCATAGCGTTTTTCTCTTCGTTAAAAGATAAAAAGCATACAGTACCAATGTTACGAAAATGTGTTGCCTTTCTGAAATAAATGTACCGCTTATTCTCCGAAAAATTAGACATCTTTAAATGTTGAAAACAATCACGATTGGTTACGATATCTTCTTTTTAATGTTTTAAAGCTTGTGTCGACCAATTAATTTTTCTACTGCTTCAACGAGCTTTTTTCTCAGCATTAAAATACACAGAACAGTGACATCCGTCAAGCATTTTACAAATTTACGTCTATCTTAACACTAGAACTACCGAGCACTAAACGCGACTGGCGAATATTGTCTTATAATAATGACAAGATTGCATTTATTCAGATTTCGGAGAATTCTTGGTTAAATATATACTTCAATAGAGAAGCTTAGTAAAAAATTACTCATCAAAACATATTTATAATTTTAATATTTGTAAAAGAAAAAATTAGAAACCAGTCATTTTGACTAGTCCGATAGTTCTAGTGTTAATGCTGAGAAAAAAGCTCGTTGAAGCAGTAGAAAAATTAATTGGTCGACACAAGCTTTAAAACATTAAAAAGAAGATATCGTAACCAATCGTGATTGTTTTCAACATTTAAAGATGTCTAATTTTTTGGAGAAGAAGCGGTACATTTATTTCAAAAAGGCACCACATTTTCGTAACATTGGTACTGTATACTTTTTATCTTTTAACGAAGAGAAAAACGCTATAGAGTAGTATCAAAAATTATTGGGCCGACACAAGCTTTGAAACAATAAAAAGAAGCCATCAAAACCAATCGTGATTGTTTTCAAGATTTAAAGATGTCTAATTTTTCGGAAAATAAGCGGCACATTTATTATAAAAAGGCGCCACATTTTCGTAAAAATTAATACAGTACGTTTTTTGTCTTTTAACCAACAATAAGAGACAAAAGCTGTTAAAGTAGTAGAAAAATTATTTCGTCGAAAATTTTAAAACGTTAAAAGAAAGACATCAAAGCGATAGTGAATAATTTATAGATTTAAATATGCTTGATTGTTCTGAGAGTAAATAGTACATTTATCTTAGAAAGGCACATAAATATTCGTAAGATTGTCATAAAAGTAGAAAGTCCAGTTCAGATTTCCTTCTGTGCTGGTGCAGAGTTGTTGGTACCGTCGCTGCAGCGCGACATTCGTCCCATTTTATCGCCACGAGATGCAAACAACCGTGTCCGCGAGTGTATTAGCGGGAAAGTAAGAGTTTGTTGTTTCAAAGTCAAATGGCACATAACACGTTTACGCGGTTCGCAGAGAGAACGCTGCGAAAGAGTTGGAAAGGCAGGAAAAAGGGGAAAAAAAAGAAGCTTTAAAGCTGCCGCCTCGCTCGGGACATCGTTTGGAGCTGAATTCTCGTTCGCGGAAGAAAACCGTGTTATCTTGTCAGATATTTACGTCGCTCGTAAGCCTTCAAAGTCGCAAATAACAGCAAGTAGAGCCTATAAATATAGAAAATCCGTATGCTTTGAACGATTCTTGACAACGATCTCATCGTAACCTCTTCCAAAAAATCTTTTTACTGCATTACTTTTCAATTATTCTATTTCATAATCGAAGAAAAGAAGCGAAATATCTCACTATTATTATTATTATTTCGGAACCATTTGGCCCAAATCGGACATGAAACTTTAAACGAATTTTGAATAATCGGACGCAGCTCATTTAAAAATTATTTAATATGTTAACTGCCACGTCGGTTGAACATGAGTGACACTAATCTTCTCATTCGGTTTAAAAATGTAATTCTGATCGTAATATATTCGAGTGAATAGGATTTTTACAGTGTAAAAGAATGAAAGTAGCATCTACTATAAATTTTAATATTCTAGTTACGGTTTGATTAATTTAATTGCTTTGATTTTGAGGGGAATTTTAGGGTTGACGTTTGGCATTTAACGTGTCAGAGGATTCGCGCCAGTGACATATGAAGGGTTTCCGGGGATTCAACTTGAAGCGGCGACCACAATTAACAGCTTCGGCGAAACCCGTTGTTCCCGCGTCCATTCTTTTCCCCGAAAAGCGTGTGGCCGCAATAATAAACCCTGGACGACGCCGGTCGGGCCGTGACGCTTTTCATTAAGCTTGAACGTAGCGTAATTGCGTCAGCGTTCCGTGTGCCGCATTCGCTCAATGCCGCTGAACCAACACATCATCATGGTCCCCGGTAAACCACCACGAAACGAAAAAGAACTTGCTCGCTTCGGTCGCGAAAAGCTCGCGACGTTTTCCTGCACGCTCAGCGAGTCGTATTCTTGATGACACAAACATAATAACTTCCTTGTTTCGCCATAAAACGCTCCGGCGGGTGACAACTCTATTACAAAACGAAAGGCGACCGCTCTCGTTACAAACAGGCACGTTGCACCTCGCGATTAACTAATTTCAAGCTCCTCTGTACAAAATCTATCGAAAATCGAGCGAGCAGAAGACGATTACTGATCCAAATACAAAGTGTTTCCGAAATTACAAGGGAGGTGAATCTACATGAAAAAAAATGATGTTAATAATGATGCTTCGTTTTTTAGTGAATCGAGTTGGAAAATTCAGCGAATACGCGCGCTATTGAATAGGAATAACAAAATCAGAATTTTTTCTCTCTCAATTGTAACAAACCAGAGTGAAATAGAAATTTATTTTCTTTCGTAATATGTTTAATAGGTTGAAAATGGTATAACAGTATTTTCAAATTCTTTTAATGTTGTCACTGTTTTAACATTTGGCATGCGGGCAACGTACTTTTACGTTTTTCGCAGTCTGTCACTGGAGCGCGGGTCACGTAAAAATACGTATTTAGTAGATTTGTGGTAGATAGCAGGTATTGTATAATTACATCGTGTGACATTGTATGTGTGTTGTTTGCGTTGCTAGGCAACGTTTCGCATTTTTTATTCCCACAAGTATCAATTGTCGAGTTACTCGGCCTTTTGCTGAGTTACTTGGTCTTCAATCGGCGAAGTATACCCGCATGCCAAGTGTTAACGCTTAGCACTCGAGTGGTGACTCTGAGGCACCACTAAAAATTGTTATACCATTATTCAAAATATTGTTTACATTATAAAATTGATATTCCATAAGTTAGTTACCAAACATTTAAGTATTCTATGAGGTATTATATCAGTTCCATTTCTTCAAAATGAAAAAAAAACATATAGAATGGAAATATTCTTGATCGAAAAAGAAAAGTTTGGTTATGGAGTTAAAATACTTCCGAGCGCAAAGGGTTAAATTACACCTACTCATTTTTGTAAAGAAATGTATGAAATCCGCGGCCTGATCATTAACTACCGTTTTTACTTTCTGTAAGTACTAAGTAGACTGCGGATTTTATAAATTTCTTAGAAAAATGAAGTGGGTGAAATTTAAAACAGTAGATGCGTTAAACGATATGAAGCATTAATATCGAATGCATAAACTCGCGCATGCGCGTGAAAAGCGCCAGTATTTCCATCACTGGTTCCCATCACTGTGCCCAGGCTAGGGAGTAAAGTTAGAACCGTCGTCAGTCCCGTCATAGTAGCTAGCCTGAGCGCATCTTACAAAGTAGTTTATTCACATACAGTTATACAATGAAACAAAATTTGCAGTATTACAATATCATAAATTAAACATTAAATACAGAATACGTGGAAACACTGTTGTGGATTTATTCATTTCCAACATTCTAGAGTCTCAATAGCTGTAAAAAATAAGGAGATAAAAGTATTAAATGAGCTGAGAATGCTAATCTCTAACATTTACTTGAATATTTTATTTTGATACTCGAAAACGTGCGAAAGTTTCGTATTTTGAGAAAATCATCTCGATCGGAAAATATCGATCCGACCGACACAGGTAAGAGGATTACGGGACTATCGTTGTTTTCGCGGACTTTTAAAGCCACCTATCAAACTGCAACACGGGTCATCCGCAGGTTACGCGTCCATCTTATTCAAAGTCGAAAGCGTGGCAACGAGGGACCAGGCCGGAGGGACTCGAGTGTCTTTTTACGATCCCGTTTTACCGGATCCGCACGACCGTATACCACCGGTGACCCTCAAATAGGGCGTACACATGAATTCAAGAGTGCTGCCATGTCGACTTTTATGCCGGTTTTCAAGACGTTTGGATCGTGAAGCTGGGCGCAGGGAAACGGCGCATGTACGCGTCCATGATTCATGGAAGCTTCACTTAAGAGTACATCCGTGCAGTTCATCTCTTGACATTGTTCGTGAATTGCAGTCCTTGAAAATTCGTTAAGTTCTCTTTCTGTGTAACGAGCTGTTTTCGCTCCGCTGATCAGCTAATTGTGGAAAATAAATTCTTTGGACCCATACAATCGTTTTTGTTTATTTGCAGGAAATAATAATTATGTTCATTCAGGAGCTGCTGCAGTAGGTATCTTTAACCCCTTCTCTTACAATATCGTCTGAAAGAAAGGAAAAAGGGATTTGAACACTGGCTTTTGCGGTAATGAATCTAGTACGTTACCATCACGCCGTTTGGCACTTGACAAAAACTTCAACCAAAACTGTACTTAACGGCTTAACGGATATAATGAAATTTAAATTGTAAATATCTAAAAAATTATTGAGTATCGACGCCTATAATGCTATATTTTCATATACAGGAGAACGAAATCTACCAGTATGCAAAGTTTCGACAAAATCTAAGACTCGATGACCGCGTCTTCTTCTTGTTAGAGTGAAAGTAAACCTGAAGGAGAATGTTTCATTAACCGTATGATTTACAGTCGACAGTGTAATTTATCTGAGTGATCTACGTGTAATATTTTGCAGTCTATTTCCAATAATAAGGCAAAGTATTAAGGCACTCCATGGACCATATCCTGAACCGACACTAAATGTATCGGTGCCCCATCGCGTGTCGATGTCGGAAATAAGAAAGCGTTGCGAGACGTTGCATCGAATCGATTCCTCGATCGACAGAGAACACTATGGTTGCTCTCGGAGACCGACGATCTACGCGAATAAATTTCTTGGTCCGAGCCGAGGCGACGACCCGCCTCGGCGGATAACGTCGTGAAAAATAGCACCGGCGGTAGCTGTTACTCTACCCGCGATCGGTGAAACTTTATTGCTTATTGTCGCGACACAACAGAGGTCTCAAATGGAATCCCTTCAGCGATGCTCCATTATGGAAGGGAGCGGGCATATTTCAGATTCAAATTGTTGGATTTACGGTTCTGAAGTGGTATTAACTACGTGGAACGGCCGAGATCGTAAAAACTCCTTAACGGAAGTGCGTCGCGAACGTTTTACTGCCTCAATAATTAATGGATCGTCGTAAATCGCGGTTAACGCGGTTCGCAATGGGGACAAATTTCGCGGAAAAAATTCGAATTATATCACGAAGCTTTTCTCGCGATCAAACGCGGCCTTTCTAACAAAGAATAATATCAGCATCAAAGAAACAAACCTCCTTCATAAACAATTAGTTCACTACAAGACACTAAGAAGAAATTTTGACACAATCGCAATTGATCGCTATTGCACAGAAAATACACAAAGTTGTTACTTACTATTTTCTTGTGTGCCTGTATTGAAAATTTAAAAAATTCGTTTCGTGGATCTGTGTCAGTTAAAAGTGTGCGAATATTAATGGGAGTAAATGTAACTGTGAGGTTCCAAGTATGAATTGCGGCTAATTGTTCTCGCGAACTGGTCGCAACGCGGCTCTTACTTTGACTGTCAATTAAGTTGTTCCTGGCAGCCGAGGCGGTTTATTACTTCAGAAACAATTACATATCCCTCGACAGGAGCGTATTCAGAACAATCCGCTGCAACGCTCGCGACGATAACTTGGGAACACGAATCGACGCGTATTCGGCACTCGCGTAAATACTTTCGCGCTGGTTGCTCGAGCAATTCTTTCCGAGAGCCGGTTCGCCGGGAGAATGCGCTTTTCGCGGTGGTTCCCGTTTTTTCCCTCGGACAGTCCCCGTCGTTGCTTTATAAACGAGGCATTCGCGTAATCCCAGTCTTTCTGTATTATTTAATTTTCCCCGGCGTCCCCTCTCCTTCTCTCGCGCGAGCCGTTTACATTTTGCTCCGCGCCGCTCAACGCCGCTCCGCGCCTCTCCACTCGGTTACCGCGTATTTGCGTTTCGAATAATCCTTTATGCGCCCATGCAACCCGCGATGCTCTCTTCTCGACCCTGGAGTAAAGACTTTATTCTATTCCGCTTCATTTTATTCCGTTTACTACACCACGCCGTGCCCAGGGAACCGGGAATTCACATCGGACGACCGGAACGCGCTGACCGGCTGGATTACACTTGTCCAACGAAGTTTCACAGTTTTTTCCCTTTCACGTGTTCACGGTTTACTCTAAAGGGAAGCGGCTTAATTAGTCGACTTGCGATTTTAATGAGATAACGCAACACGATTGGACACGGGCTCGTAATTATTAGACTGTGCGAAATGAAAATTGTTTCGGTTGCGGGAAACTACTGGAACTAATAAAAGTTAAACGTGATTTGTAAACAGGGTGTCCCACGCAACTGGAACAGGCTGTACCTCCTAAACGGTTGAGAATAGAGGAAAATGTTATAAGAAAAAGTTGAATGCCATCAGACGGTGTATAATACGAAACTAATTTTATGCATTTTTGTACATCGGTGCATCAGAAAAATGCAACTGCACTTTTTTTAAAAATGGAAACCTACATATTTGACTGCACCAATCGATGCAATTTGTTGTGCTCTACGTAAAAGTACTAACATATTTATGTCCTAAACTTATTCGCCCTCTGAATGATTTTGCTCTGTCGGCAAGTATTCTGGAGTATCACGTAGTGCTCCATTGTAATGTTTGTAACTTTTAGTTACGATAACGTCCTAACTAATAAGTTTAGGGTGGGAGTATGTTACTACTTTTATGTATAGCACAAGAAACTGCATCGATTGGTGCAGTCAAAAATGTAGGTTTCCATTTAAAAAAAAAGTGCTGTTGCATTTTTCTGATGCACCGATGCACAAAAGTGCATAAAATTAGTTGCGTATTATGCACCGTCTGATGCCATTCAACTTTTTCTTATAACATTTTCCTCTATTCCCAACCGTTCAGGAGGTACAGCCTGTTCCAGTTGCGTGGGACACCCTGTACATACTTCTATTTTAATAACGATATTGAATTTATCCAGGTTTTTGTGGTAATATGTACGAATGGGATGGGCATTTTTGTCTCAATTGAGACAAAACCGTCCCCACCATAGCGCCCACTGCTCCCCACCAGCATCCGCCGTTACCATAGAGCAGTTATGGGCGACGCAGGCTCAGAAAACACACGTTGCTGCTTCTCCTCTTCGCCTGCTCGGCGAGGCAATCCCCACCACGTCCATTCCGGCACTCCCTTCAGCACGAGCCTCACAATGCTACACCGGCAGGTTACTCATGTTAGAGTGGTTGCTCAATATAATTAAATAAGGAGAGGACTTCTAATAACAAAAATAATCGTTTATTATAATACTTTATCTTGCTGTATAATCTTCACTGTCACGTGGTCGCGGATCGGAGTCTATCTGCTATATTTCTACACTCATACACACGGGGACAAAAGAGTGGGGAGGCGTACGTGTGTGTATAACTCCCACTCCTCTCTCTCTCTCTCTCTCTCTCTCTCTCTCTCTCTCTCTCACTCCTGCGCTGTACAATATGTACCATTTCCAATAACTCACCACTACTACGTAAACATGTACACGCACATAAGACCGTTTACGTTAGAAGAACCGAATGATACTGTTACAATATTTCTTTTTAACCCCTTGCTGTACTTTAACGAGTCAGGCTCGTGATGTAGATTTTAAAAGAAGTTTAACAAATATGAAGTGTGCACCTTCCTTCTTAGACGAAATAAAATGTTATTCTTTTGTCATCAATATTTAAGCATTGAAGTAAATGTAGCCATACAAAAAATATAAATTTTCTTTTCTCATTTGCAACATTTTTAGGGATAAAGACGTTCTAATCACTCTAACAGCAAGGAAAATAGTACGGCAAGGGGTTAAGATCACTAAAAGTGAAAATAGATTTTCTAGGCAGTCTATCACAAATATGAGTACATAAAATACAAGACAGTAAAATTATTTCTATTTCTTGAAAAATATATAAAAAAAATAAAGAAATGCTAATGTACCTACAACACCTTGCAATTAAGGCACACAATTTATATTTCGCAGGAAAGTTCATAAGCTACAGAGGAATATTCTGTCGTAACAATTTTCACGTTTGCGTGATCGTGGGTTAATGGAAAAAGTGTTACGAACTTCCCACAGGTTTCTCGAACGTATAGTTAACAAGATTTCAAACTTGGTCGGTGCACATAGATTCGACAGTCCCGTTCCACTTACAAATTCCATCTCGACAGAATAATTATAATATTATTCCGTCGAGGGCGCATCTTTCGCGGTAGAATCCAAGCGTTACGACGTTTAGCGCGTATCTTCGATTTCTTTACCGGCCGCGTAATTACGAGAACGTGATTCGACCGAGACGAGGTTCGTCTCGGAGCGGTCACATGAAATATTCGAAGCGCTCGAAATGTCGGGATTCATGAATATCGCACGGCGTGTATGAATTAGTCGGGAACGTCGGTGGAAGTTTAATCGGAGCGGGACACGGGCTTATATCCTCGGTTGTCGGCCGCCATTGGAACGCAGGTGCGGCCCGGATCGGACAATTCATCGACATTTTGCCAAAAAATTGACTTTCCATCGACATCCAATTCTATATTTCGAATGCTACTTTCATACCCATCGCTTTCTCACCACTGTAAACGAATTAATACTTTACTTACTTTGTACAATATATATATATATATATATATATATATATATATATATATATATATATATGTGTAGGATCAAAGACGATAAATATAAAAATATATAATTTAACACAAAAAAATCACAACTGATACAATAAATTAAACTTTTTAACAACTTATCACGTCTAAATCTCCGTCTGAGATTTTACAATTTTCGTCTCGGATCATTCACGTCGTAATGTAGGATCTTAGGAAAAATGAGGAATTCCGCGCCGGGAATCGAACCCGGGACCCTCGCGGTTGTAGCTGATCAACTCTTACACATACCCACGGAACCCTCCTACTTTTCCTAATCTCCATACAGTCTTTGGTCTGGGGGGTCCTGATCCCACATATATATATATATATATATATATATATATATATATATATGTTGTATATATATATATGTTGTATATATATATATATATATGTTGTATATATATATATATATGTTGTATATATATATATATATATGTTGTATATATATATATATATATATATATATATATATATATGCGTAGTTGATGGATGAATTCGTCTTGACACACGCTTTCATACGACATAAAAAAATATATAGCATTCCATTTAAAAAATTGGAGGTCACCTTTGTTTCTATAAAAATAATGTAAATACAACAAAACTGCATATGTCAATTTGTTGCGTATATAAAACAGTACTACTTTTTCCTCTATCATTTTTTTCTAATATTTACTATTTACAAGAAAAATGCTGGCTAGTAATAACCTCAACACCCTGTATACCTGCCTAAATTGTCCTTACGGCACGGGTCCGCTAGATTCCCTTACTGACGAGTCCTCTAGCGGGACTAGGAGGTTATGCTTCCTTCTCCTTTTGCCATCTTCTCATAATTCAACAGCCGCCATAGTAGCAAAGAAAATTAAAAATTGAAAGAATAATTGTATTTTGAAGACTGAATAAATTTCTTCGGGCCTTTTGAAAATTTGGCATTCACGCAAGTCTAAGTGAATGTTAACTACCGTTGCCTATCGTTGAAATTAAAAAAATACTTTCGTGTGTAGTGGTTGAATCAATTTCTTCGCACATGTTACAATAGAAAATTGCGTACAGTCTAAACAAAATAAATTTTGTAATTTTTATAATACAACCCATAGTCGCTTTTATTGCTAAATAGGTTTAACGATAAATATTGAGTCTTCCCGTTTGATGATACTAAACAATGCAGTTATTGCTTTCGCCGCACCCACAATCCGCTGAGAAATGATTTCAACGTTACCGATTGTCACGCGATATCGCGAGCTCGGAATACGGATGTTGCCGAGTTAGAACACATCACAGCCAAAAGATTAAGGCGGTTCACATTCGTGTGCCACCCTCGTCGTACTGTCGCGCGTTTTCGTACGTTGCTCACGCGGCGGGACAATTTCCAGCCGTGAAATCATTCCAACGCCTCCCTCGGAAAGAATTACTCTGTGGAAGCGTCGTCAGCTCCTCGGGGAGTTTTCGATTCGCTAGTAAACGGAACGAGCATGAGTCAGAGACGATAATCGAAAACCGTTTAAGCAGCACCGGTACATTAGCCGCGCGTTTGTCCACACGTTGAAGAATCGTACGACTCGTTACTGGGATTTGCACAGTGGTCCCGCGTCAGACTTTAAACCAGAATTAGTACAGGGTTATCCAAAAGTTCCTTGAGGATGTTGAATGAAAATATCTCTTAAACGCCATGTTTGTTTCTTGTCACTTTCTTGTATTTCTAACTTACAATGACAGACAATTTTAACAATGGAGTCGTATACAATTGAAGAGCGTGTTAAAGTTATTCAAATTTATTTTGCAAATCATTGTTCGATAAAAAATACCCATCGTAAATTACGTGATTTTTTGGGCATACATAATCGTCTATCTGAGCAAACAATTCGAAATTTGGTTATGAAATTTGATGAAACTGGATCTGTTCATTATAAACCAAAGTTTGGCAGACCAAAAAAGTGCTGCTAATGACCCATCAACATCAATTCTACGTCGTTCTCAAGAATTGAGCATTTCTTATGGCAGTTTGTGGCGAATTTTGCATAAATTTTGATTCATTTATGGCTGAAATTAAATGGATTCGATATAAGCAATGTTTATTTTTAACAAGACGGAGCTATGCCGCACACAACGCGTGAAAAGATTAGTTTATTATGATCAAAATTCAATGGTCAATTAATTTCAAGGAATGTGAACTGGTCATCTCGTTCGTGTTATTTGACCCCATTTTACTTTTTGGGGGGGGGGGTGTTATTTGAAAAGCAAAGTTTATGCCAACAAACCAGCAACAATTCATGACCTGAAAAACAACATTAGAAATGAAATTGGTGAATTAAACAAGCAAGTATGCCAAAATGTCATCGAAAATTTTAATGTTCGAATTGATGTCTGTAAACGTGGTCGTGGTGGTCATTTGACAGATATCGTCTTTCACACATAATTGTCATAGGTGATACCTGACAATTAAATAAAAAAACCAATGAAATTAAAAATAGTATGTTTTTTATTTTAAAAAACTTCCTACAGTCTATTTTGGATAACCCCTTACAAACGATTACTTTGAAAGTAATAATAAATGGAAATTAATAACATACATATCTATTCGACTCTGTTCAGAATTTTCATCACAAGTCTCACACGATTTTAAGTGACAGGAGCTTCATTGATGTATATTATATTTTTGTCAACATATTGGGTTGTTCGGAAAGTAATTTCGTTTTTCCAAGAGAAAAGGAAGACGATGTTTCACTATTTATTTATTTATTCGGTGATGTAATGGCAATTTTGTTCTATGATCTTGTGCCATCTTTCTAGTAACTTGGAGATCCCATGTTCGTAGAATTCCTGTTTTTTATTAGCAAATAATTGCGTTGTATTACTTTCGACGCCTTCATTTAAAATGACAGTTACACCGCTTAAAAAGTGTTGAAAAGAACGAATTAAATGGTAATACGACGGTACACCCTCTCTGTAAACAGCATACATCTTTTTCCCTGCTTGCATTGCGTTTTTACCATACCCGTAACAAAAAAGCAAAATGTGACGGATATGCTCACTTTGATCTTGCATATTTGATGCGATGACAAAAGAAATGCTTGAAAGATTATAAAGTTCTATAAGGCACGAAATGACGTCCGAAATGTCGGTTCTGAAAATATACAAAAATATTAAGTAATAATAAATGGAAGCAATACCATCTCTACACGAAAAACGAAATTACTTTCCGAACAACCCAATATGAAACTTCAAAAAATTGAATATCGCACACAGGAAATCGGGTTCCCGGCACATTGTGCGACGTAGTGGGTTACCTTGCGTAGGTCGTGCCGGAAGAGCCGTTGTTCCTCGGATGCGAGAAGTGGCGAAGAAGAGCGGCGGTCGCGCGAGCATGAGCGCGAGGTCGTGGAACGAAACTTGGCGACCTTTCAAGCCGGAATTCCGGGTCTCCCGGCGGGGCTTAAACGACGAAACGAGTCCTCTCCTGCTCGTATCCCAGAAAGACGATGCGAATCCCCCGGGCTCGAGACCCTACTCCCACTTCCGAATTCATGGCACGAAAACCGACGGAGCTAGCCCCCCTCCCGGCTGAAATTCTCGCACGGTACCGCGAAAATACGAGGTTGCGCGCGCGCGCGTTTTACAGCTGGATTTAAAGCGGACTCGAAGGAGCCGAGAAATATTTTAATGGGACGTCTCGCGAGGCGCCGCCGCCTTCCAACCCCAAGCCCTCCCTTTCCAGCGAGATATGAATGTCAGAGATCGCGTGAAAACGCCCGGATGCTCGATCGGTTTGGATTCATTGCTCCTTTGACATCGCTCCGCGATGTCTCGTCCAAATGGAAATTCAGCCAGATTCAACGCACTCCGGGCACCTTCGAATTTGCTACCACATGATTGCCCTTTCGCTATTCCCCTTCTTAAATCTCGGACGACGGACCATTCTTATAACTTGTTTCGGCTTAACGGGTGTTGAGTTTAGCTGCTTCCGGAACCGCTCAGATTTGAGCGCGGAGCGACGGAGCACCGCGGAGGTGTAAATTCCCCGATCGGACGAGAAGGAACGAAATGTATCAGTTGATTGCTCGTCGCGAACAAAAGTAACTTTATTAGAACAACAGATAAAATAAGTGGTCGTACAGAGGACCGGAGACGAGGCTCGAAATTTTGAGCTTTGAACTCGGCGTGAGGAACTAGCTCGATCGCGTTAAATCGGTGCGAAGCAAAGTTAACACTTTGCACTCGGAACTATTTTAACTCGAAAACTAAACTTTTCTTTCGACGTAGAATATTTCCATTCGATATGATTTTTTCATTTTATCGATATGAAACTGATGCAATTTACTCATACAGTACTTAAATGTTTAGTACTTTACTACGTTTAAATAAATTTGTAGGATCAAAGACGATAAATATAAAAATGTATATAATCTAACACAAAAAAATCACAACTAGTACAATAAATTAAACTTTTTCACAACTTCTTCACGTTTCAATCTCCGTCTGAGATTTACAATTTTCGTCTCGAATAATTCACGTCGTACTTTTTATCTGTTCTGAAAACCGCAATCAATAATATTGTTTTGAACAGATCGTCGCGTCGTTACCGTTACTATCATCGTAGTAATCGGCAGTATTCGGTACGGTAATTTGGTACAGTATCATCCCTACACTCCCTACAAATTTAATAATGTAACAAATGTTTTGAATAATAACGTAGCAATTTTTAATGGCGCCGGAGAGTCGCCACTCGAGTGCTAAGGGTGAATTTAGTAGAGCAGAACGTAGAAGTAGTGTCTCGTAGAAGAGCGTTGAGACGACTGTGCGTCGGGAGGGAGCGGAACGCGCGAACCGTAAACGCCGCTAACGCGATCGAAAGATCCAGGAAGTACAAATTTGAATAAACCCGAATCGGTTAGACAGGCAATCAATAATACAATTGAATGTTGTTTGGATCGAGACAGGTGTCGAAAGTAGCAATAACATGACACGGAAGAGTCGATGGATGGCAAGAGTAAGAAACATCGCTCTGGAGACACAATGTGCTCGAGATTCAAACAAAACCGCCGCGAATGTTCGAGAATAACGCGTGAAAGAGACGCCGTTCCGTTTGACTGGTTAACCCCTTACCTTACGATTTATTTTACGGTTTTACTAATTAGAATTTCTTTGTAGTTGATAATTTCTTAGAAAAAGGAGAAAATACATATCTATTGCATGTCTATATGTTCTCCAATGTCTGTACATTAACAACAACAAAATAGAATTATATTTCGGTTTAAAGGAAATTAGTAACATACATCTTTATTAGACTCTGTTCAGAATCTTCATCGCGTCTCTCACACGATAACGTAAGCGAAAGGGTTAACGGCGAAACCGGCGACCGCCAACGGATTCTCAGCTTGTTCGAATCTCGAACATAACTAAACGGCGCATTTTTACACAAAATAAAAATTGTCTGCATTAAGAGTCAGACATAGAGGTACACATTTATTCTTTTTCTAAATAATTTGATCGAGCTGGAATAACCCAGCAGTATTTTTACATATTTCTAATGCCTTCAGAATGTTGCACTTCGACTATTAATTTTTGTTATAATTACATACGATTCACAGTCTATTTGTAACTATATAATTGATGGTGTTTAGAACCATACTGTGCTTTATCTTTTCAATTTTTTAAAACGTATTTTTGGAGGTACTGCTGGTAGACATGTCGATCTTTGTGTCTATTTGTGTCTAGTGCAGCAGTTTTTAATGTAATTAATTCGCCAGAAGCCAGGTAACTGAATGAAATATTTATATTGTGGGTCTAAATAGACCAAGAATCCTTGGAAAAAGAATCGCGCTGTTGGCTCCGATTCGTTGACCTTTCCGGGTTGAACTGTCTGAGACTTCTGGTAAAAATGGAGACTTAACCGGTGCGTTTGTAGTGCTTTTAGTTCGGCATTAATACACCGCTGATTCTACGCATTTACGACAAAAATGAAACTATAGTGTAACCGTTGTGAGTTTTTCAAATCCACAGACGAAAGAAATCTTGGTTTAACACTCATCTTTTGCAATTAGTACAATTAGATCCGTAGGCGAATCATGAAATAACTATTTTCTCTGTTGATGAACAATTTGGAGCACCGGTCTAATTCCCTTCATTGAGCTGAAGCTCGCAGTACGCTCTTGTTATCGCGACTTGTGTCAGAGTGACACATCACTTGTACGAATACAATGATTCCTGTTCGGGCCATGCACCCTCCAACCACTGAAACCTTCGAAACCATGCAAATTGTCCAGGAAAAGCCAACTAAAAATTGTAGAATCAAATTGCTTTCGTAGCTCGTTTCGTTTTCGAGCAAATTGAATTTGCGACCGTGTACGCATGCCGCCCGATGGATCCATCAGTTACACATCGTTTTAGTTTATTGTACGAAACGCCCGCATCGGATTAAGTTCCAATATCAATTTTCTGGGGAACGAAGGCCGTGTCAAAACAATTGTTATACTTTTAACAGATCGTTTTGCGGTTTCATGTCTGCTTTCCCGCCCGGAATCCAATTGCGGGACATCCTGCGCGAATGGTGCATAGTATTAACTACGAATTTTAACTGAAGCGACAAGAGCACTCTTTTTTAACCGCTCGGACACCTTACAACTATACAGGGTGTAACTCGTAACAGTTTTCACGATTTTTTTAGTACTTGCGATAATCTGACAAAGAATATTTTCAACAAAAGTTGATCAATTTTCGATTGGCTATATATTACAATAAAAAGTTCGAAAAAAATTTTTTTTATAGTATTGTCAAGGTCATCTTCATTTTTTAAAATGGCACTTTGTATTCTTGACTTCACAGTACTATAGCCCGTGTCAAGACGAATTCAACGACCTAGTATACCATGACCTTGGGATGACCTTGAAGGCGAAGCAATGACAACTGCAACAGAACATGACAATCTGCTTGAATGGGTGATAATAACTTGTGTTTATTATTAAGACTCGAAATTGCATTCAATTTTTATGGGGTCATTTACAGTCAATAGTTTATGCTGTTTCAATACAAAATAAGGAACATTTAAAGCAGTGACTTTTTTACGAAATCGTTTGCATTCATTTAGTCAAGATTTCTGAATTGAATGTAATTTCGAGTCTTAATAATAAAGACAAGTTATTATCACCCATTTAAGCAGATTGTCATGTTTTGTAGAAATTTTCATTTCTTCGCCTTCAAGGTCATCCCAAGGTCATGGTATACTAGATCGTAGAATTCGTCTTGACACGGACTATAATACTGTTAAGTCAAAAATACAAAGTGCCATTTTAAAAAATGAAGGTCACCTTGACAATACTATTAAAAAAAGTGTAAACAGCATAAACTATTTACTGTAAATGAACCCATAAAAATTGAATGTAATTTCGAGTCTTAATAATAAACAGAAGTTATTATCACCCATTCAAGCAGATTGTTATGTTTTGTTGAAATTTTCATTTCTTCGTCTTCAAGGTCATCCCAAGGTCATGGTATACTAGGTCGTTGAATTCGTCTTGAAACGGACTGTAATACTGTTAAGTCAAAAATACAAAGTGCCATTTAAAAAAATGAAGGTGACCTTGACAATACTATTAAAAAAAGTGTAAACAGCATAAACTATTTACTGTAAATGAACCCATAAAAATTGAATGTAATTTCGAGTCTTAATAATAAACAGAAGTTATTATCACCCATTCAAGCAAATTGTTATGTTTTGTTGAAATTTTCATTTCTTCGTCTTCAAGGTCATCCCAAGGTCATGGTATACCAGGTCGTTGAATTCGTCTTGACACGGACTGTAATACTGTTAAGTCATGTACAGCCCTAGTGATCGCATATCCGCTGCGCGCGATTCCGAGAAACGCCGAAAACAGAAGGCGTCGCGGACAAGTGACTCGCAGGATCGTGACGAGATGGTATATGGAGCGCGATGTGCTCCCCAGGGCCGTATTTCGTGGTCTTGAACGGGCTTAAAATTACCTTATGTCTAAACTTAATCTTAAACAATAAGAATAAATAGATGTGTATACCTAAAAAGTTCTCTAATCCTACAAGGTACGTTACAGTTTGTCTACAAGAAGTAAGTTTGGCAGAAACAAAAACGTGGTACGTGAAAAAACATAAAAATGCTCTAGTAACATTGAAAACACATGCAGTACCATGAAAAATAGCCATTTTTCAAATGGCCGCCGCATCGTGTCGGTGTCGTAGACAGGAAAGCGTTAACGGCATCTAAACGATATTGTCGATGTATCGTTAAGTGTCAATAAGATATCGATGATTTACCGATAATCGATAGTCACACCCCTCGGGTGAAAGCTGGTTAGAAAAGTGGCGTTAGCCGCGAAGATGAGTTTCCGGAGTCGTTCGACTATCGCGGTGGAGATCGCTCGGAGATGTTGTTATACTTTGTAAACAGAATGCTGAGAGGATCAGCGTTCAGGATGATCGACACCCTCGGGGTGGGTGAACGTCGGGACACGTCCCGTTCTAGGAGAGAGAGATCTTTGATAAAGCGTTCCACGAGGCGCAACGCGGAGCCCGTATCAGGTGCCAACGTCAGGATTCAAGCGAGCTCCGTGTCGAGCAGACTGTTGGAAACGGGGCTCAGGGAAAAGAGAGGGTGAGCAGAGGAGAAGGTGGAGAGAAGATTGTAGAAGAGAGGGCGGAGGAAAGGCGAGGGAAATACTCGTCTCCGCATGAATATTCAATCGCCTTTCAGTTTGATTTCGCAACGACGACCATTCCACTCGTAGCAGGGACTTTCTCAACGAGCCCGACATCGTTGATAACCATTTGCGAAAGCATACTTTCCGGCGTGGCTAGTAACGACGAGCTTCGTGTGCGTCGCGCAATTTCACGAACGATAGGAAACACGTCCCTCCCCGACAGACAACCAGTCGGTAATCGTTTAACCACGCCCACGGAGTGTCGTATGGTATTTAACGTCACGCTAATGCCGCATTTCTGTTCGTATTTTCTTGCAGCCTCGTATCTTTTTTCCTTGTTTCCTTTTTATATCGTCGTAGCTCTAGCCTCCCTCTTCTGCCAACCTACCCCCACCCCTCAGTCTCTGTCTGTGTATCCGATAACACGAATTACGAGATTATTCCAGACAGAGTTATTATTCCCGTGTAACCGATACACTGCGACCAGCGGCCGAACGTTTTATCGAGTTGCTGGTGCTGTTTTTATTATGGCTTTGACTCGTGTTCGACGAGGGCTCGAAATACAGTATTTCATCGGTAACTGTCCCAAATGTCTCCGACATAATTGTCCCTGAGATATCCCCACTAGTGCGGGGGGTACCCCCTTGAGGGGCGCTGAAGCTCGATAGGCCTCCGTCGCCGAGAAATATGACACCATGCGGCTCGGGTATATCGGTGAGACCACACTAATCCGAATTTCCAACTTCTTTATTATTCATTATTTTTTTATGCGACTTCGATGACCGTAGTCCCATAAAAAAATATTAATTAATGAAGAAGTTGGAAATTCGGATTAGGTATGTTTATATTTCTCGGTGACCGAGGCCTCTCGAGTTCGGCTATCCTTCTCTACGTTCGGCAAACCTCAAACAATGATACCCCTCGCGCATAATTGTCCCTCCGCAGACCCGTGTTGTGGACAATTATCGATGAAATACTGTATGTAATAATATTTCCCTTTCTAATCTACATGTCATCACAATTACCGTAAAAATTCTAAATTTTCGTATACAACAGAAAGTTATCGCTATTATACGGATGGTAACTCCATCCCTTTGAACTAGAATTTCTGCAGCTACCAAAATGTATAATTCGTTTATTTGCGGCTGCGTGGCAAATCTACAAAGTTTTGAACATTAATGGTGATAGCGTGCGATTACTAACTGTACCCGAAAACCGTGCACTCAACATGCACCACTGCATATAAATGCTTTAACCTATCGATGTCAAATGTACATTCACCGAAAGGTCATTGCTGTTAATTAAATGTTTTACCATTTTGTTAGAATCGAATGCAACTGAAAATTAAATTCACTAGTAATTCAAACTAGCTACCGCAGCTGACCTTTAATCTTTCGAGATGCTGATCAGACTCTACCATATGCCGAGTTGCAAGGAGTTTCAATCTTTTTTTAATTTCTATGCGAATAGGCTGATCAAACTATTAACCCTGAGAAAGTGTTCTCGTTTCTGGTCTACCTAAACAATTGTTTTAAAAGTATTTTACCTAGACTCTTTGATCTTCTTATTGCGTCTACTTTGCTGACCAAGTTCAAAGATTTCACAAAATTGGATAAAATAACAACCTAAAAGTTCAGATGTATGATACCGAAACATTCTTGTAAGATTTTTGTATTTTCCAGATCCTAAACAAATTTGGTACAGTTAACACCGTGAAGCAGGGATGGACACGGTAAGGGCCCCTTAAACGCCTGCTTCTCCCACCAACCTATTTCATGCGCCAGGCATGCTTAGGAACGGCGGATGTTGGTGGGGGACAGTGGGCGCTATGGTGGGGACAGTTTTGTCGCAATTGAGACAAAAATGCCCATCCCTGCCGTAAAGCAAACATTTCTGAGAGACCCCGCGTTCAGTTTTAAACAGCTATCATTTTTAATTACAGTAGAACCTCGACAATTCGAACTTGTTGGAAGATCGCGGTGTACAGTGGATAAAGCCACGTGGTAGAGATACGAATGAATCAATGCACCATTACCGATTAAATATATTTATTATAATATAAAGTACAACAGTAATTTTCATAGTTGCACGCTTACGACGCACGCTACTGGGCATTCAACACACACTCGTCTCTCGGTTTCCCCACTCTCCGCCTGTCCATCTTAAGGCGCGTGCGCACTGGAAGTCATTCGCTACAGAACTGTTTAACGAAACGTGACTATTCAAATCTATTAGAACAGTTACTCAGTTACAATGCCAGACTCAATGTTCATTCATTTCTACAGTAAATAATGTTGCACACGGATCGCCTTAGATTTAGCTATTTACATCTGGAAAATATTGGGATACCGAAGACATCAATCATCGAAGACTCGGACAATGGAGGTCCTACTCAGTGATGCCAGATCGGTTAAATCGAGGGGAATAAAGTTTACCACCTCTCTGATGACCAGACTAATATGTAACACGTTGCGCGACATGTCACGTGATCAGTCTACGGTCTTAGCGGGGGACGTTGGAGTGCGTTCAGGTAGTGGAATGGGATAGTGGAAGGGGAAAAGGAGGAGAGGAAAATCCACTCAGTTTTTGGTGTTTCTGGCGTCACTGGTCCCACTGTTAATTCAACGAGAATTGAGCGGTTGACTTCAGACGTTGCCTTTGAAATTGCGGGTCAAAACAGGCCCGGTCACCGCCCGGCTAAGGATGAATCTGCCCATTTACAGGCGGTATAGTTCATGGGAATTGCTCGCGTCCAGTTCCGATCGACTATTTGTTTCCTTCGTGCCGATGATATCGAAAAATCGAGGAGACCATTCGTTTTCCAATGGCGGCAATGCGGCGCGGCGCGGCGGGCGAAAATTATTCATGGGTCGCGGAAAGCCAGTTTGGCAAATTTGAATCCCATCGGAAACTCCGGCCGGGAAGTTTTTTGCACATCTTCGCGGGGGTCCGAGGCAGCGTCAGCTGCAGCTGCGCTGCGTTTTTTATCGGAAACTGCATGGTAATAAGGTACGTGCCAATCGCTCGCGGCGACGATGCGATTTATAAGCGGGGTTGGTCGATCGAGAGGTTGCGGCTCCTGAGGGGGGTGGAAGGGATGGGCCCGTTTCGTGTTCGGTATGAAGCGCGTGCCCGATATTGACAATAACAGTCGGCGATAACGGTGACGATAAACGGCCGTTAAACGATGCAGCGAGCGTATCGCGCTAATGAAACAGTTTTCGCCGAAATAATGAAATAATGCAGCCGGTGCACGAGCGCGTGATTTAAATTACTCTTTCCGGCGTGCATGTACAACTCCCCCCCCCCCCTTCTCCCGCTACTCTAGGTCTGCGTGCCGGTTACATGTTTAATTATCGGGACAACGGCCGCGGCGACGAAAATGGTGAACGATGTTGCCCACGGCTGCGTATTTTCCACTTTGACTTCCGGCAGCCGTCGTTATCGCGGAAATTTACGCGGCGGAAAGATTAGGGAGATACGTTTTGCCAGCGGATTCAATGAACCGCTTGGTTCGCGATATTATCTCCAGCGCGCTATCCACATATTCACATGGATATACATATGTAACATAATATTCAATTTTTCACCATAACGGTCCGATATAATGATCTCCTGCTGAATTTTGTCGAGCGGGAAATTGCATCAACCGGGGTCAGTAATACAAATTTTAGTGACACAATTCGAGTTTTAAAGATAACGAGCCCATACAGATTATTCTTCGTTTGGAACCATAGTGGTAATGTATGTTGTGAAGTTGGCCCCTTTTCCGCGCTTCCCGATGGCGAAAGAACGGGTCCAACTTCAGGATTTTATAGGCTCTGAGATCGGGCCTCGGCCGGCCGAACCAGTGATGGTATATGGTCTCGGTTTTCTCGCGCATGCGCGACGATTTTTGCGTTAGTAAGGTATAAAGTTGGGCTAAAATGGGGTACCTTAGTCACCCCGCATAGTTTCGCAAATTTTTTTTCGATTTTCAAATATGAATTGACAAGTAGCTCCTTCTCCAATACTAATTGCCATTATGAAATCGAATATATTAACATTAACTTACCAAAATTTCGAAGTACGGCCGTCTCGTCGTGTCGTCTTGCACTCTTCTGTCCGGTTTCCCATCAATAACAGTTCCCCCCTACTTTCTCCACAAACATAAGACGTACGGTACGTTCCTGCATTTAGCCGCGCATGCGCGAAAAAACCGAGACCATATACCATCACTGGGCCGAACGCACGAAGTCCAACAAATCAGGTCGGGTTCAGTGATGCCAGATCGGTTAACACTAGAACTACCGGACAAGTCAAAATGACTGGTTCCTAAATTTTTCTTTTACAAATATTGAAATTATAAAAATGTTTTCCGGAGTAATGTTTTAGTCAACTTCTCTATTAGAGTACATATTTAAACAAAAGATGTACGGAAGTTGAATAAATGCATTCTTGTCGTTATTAGAAGGCAATATACACCAGTCGCGTTTAACGCTCGGTAGTTGTAGTGTTAAATCGACAGGAATACAGTTTACCACTTCTCTGATCAGAGTAATATGCGACACGTCACGTGACCAGTCTACGGTCTTACAAGGAGAAGACGCGGTCATCGAGTCTTAGATTTTGTCGAAACATTGCATACTGGTAGATTTCGTTCTCCTGTTTATGAAAATATAGCATCATAAGCGTCGATACTCAATCATTTTTGAGATATTTACAATTTAAATTTCATTATACCCGTTATAACTTAATTTTACCCATAATGTCAAATTATCACAACCGTGAAAAATGATAATGGTGATGTAAAATACGATGAAAATATAAGTATGTAATTTTGTAAATTCCTTCTTCGAGGATGAAAACATAAGATAAAAGGGGTAAGCTGCACACTAAACTTACCAGTACCGGTCAAAATGACCTATCTCATATTTATTGAAACTATAAAGATACATTCATAAGAAATAATTCAATAAATTTGTTTACTCAAGCTCACATTGAAATAAGAATTGGACAAACTGTGAATAAGTATAATCTAGACATTTTTATGAAGCAATACATACTAGTACAGTATTTCATCGATAATTGTCTACAACACGGGTCTGCGGAGGGACAATTATGCGCGAGGGGTATCATTGTTTGAGGTTTACCGAACGTAGAGAAGGACAGCCGAGCTTGAGAGGCCTCGGTCACCGAGAAATGTAAACATACCTAATCCGAATTTACAACTTCTTTATTAATCATTATTTTTTTATGGGACTTCACCCCGCACTAATGGAGATATCTCAAGGACAATTATGTCGAAGACATTTGGGACAATTACCGATGAAATACTGTACCTCGTAATATTCTTTTGCAACTAATAAAACGATGCACGTTGGATACGATTTACACACTATCCGAAAAACTATGTCAAATTAACAGGAAGCACGGATGAGGGTTATAGGGCGTACGGATGTTTCTCTGATTGACTGCACGCGTACCCGCGGTCTAATAATATCCAATTATCATCCATCGAAACACATCAATATCCGCTGTCGAGCGCGTTCCGGTTGACCCAGTCACCGTCAACGAACGTGTCCCGGCAGCGTATCGCTAGATCGAATTGTAGGATGGACGGCGAGGGTGGACGGTTGGGGGATGGACAACGAGTTACGATGAAAACCGTTCGGAGAAATTATGAAGTCGGGAGGGAGGGGGTAGCCCGTTTACAGGGGATTCGACGGCGTAAATAATTACCGCGTGTCAACGACGCGTAGCTGTATTTGCCCGTGGCAAATGCATCATCGATAACCGTGACAGGGCCGGTTCTAACCGCGATAGACCACCTGTGCTCTCATGCGCCGAACGTGTCCGGAGTTATCGTGCGTCCATCGATTCGTCGCTGGATTAGCAGCGAATGTCCATTAACCGTTCGCGTGCGCTCGCGGCGCGGCGCGGCTCGGCTCGTTAGCGGGTCGAAGCGGGTCAAAGCGGGTCGGAGCGGGCCGAGGCCGAGGCCGGTCCGGCTCGGCCTAGAAAATTTATTATCCCTCGGCCGCTTGCAATAACGCCGGCGGCTCGCGAATTTGCAATCGGAATTTCGACGATACGCGGAAATTGCGACGACGCCGCGCGCGTTGTTTAAAGCGATAGTCGGACCGGTCCGGTAGCCGGCGTGTGCTGTTCCGCATACAACAGATATGACAAACGAATTCCGTATTTATATGCGCGCGTGCGTGTCCACCGTCGCCACGGCAAACAGAATTTTTCTCTCCGTGAAAAATTCATACGGCCAGAGACAACAAACCCCCGGTCAAATGGAGACCAGGATCGATGATAGGAGTTGCTCGACCGGTTCAACTTCCGGGGATTCACGGTCTCACGTTTCGCTACGAAACTAGATTCCGCGGACAGCCGCCGAGAGCGCACTCCGTGTTATACAAATTGACGCGATTAGTTTAAGAGATGTTGTCGGCTTCGCACTTTGCTGAACGATGGCGCGGTACAGCATCGTTCAAAGGGCGACGTTGCTCGTGACGTAAGGCTGCGAGCGATTACGGTCGGTTTTAATAATTCAGCGAGAACATATGCGGAGAATTTGTCTTCTTGAAATGGTCGGTTCGATGGTTCCGCGTTGTTCAGAAGTTGTTGCATTAGTGTTTTGTGAATTGGAGTAAATCAACGTTGATGTACATCTGTGAGCAACAATTCACTTGGTAGTTGACTGTAACGTACAATGATTTATAGAATATACGTTCTGCCGAAATCATGGCGCGACCACGTGAAAAGAATGTTTCTTCGTAAAAAGATCCGTCGAAAGTGTAGCATAATTTTTGACAGTCTTTTCCATGAAGAATAACCTCCTTCACAATTTTCCTACAATTGCAGAAACACATTGTACGTACTGTTTAAAAAAATTTACAATTAATTTTGATTTGACATAATATTTTATACGTTACAATTATCTCTTAAAAACGAAGATTTTCTTTTGTGTCAAATCGGATGTCGTTAGAGGATTAAAAAGAGGCTAAATAAACGATTTTGAACAGTTCGAACGATGTTGACGTCAGAGTTAGGTACACTTAGGTGGTTAATGGACACATCGTGACATTCTGAGACTAGTTTCCTGTTATTTGTTAAGGCTTAGAAAACAGTTCGATTTACGACCTGACGACGGAGAATTTTTAGATTAACTCGGCTCCCGTTTAGTATACTTGCAATTTAGTTGTTAAGCCAAAACAGATGTACCTCGGACTAGGACCCCGAAGATTGCTTTACGGCTTCCAGTTGGCACCCACGTGCATCTCCGGTCTCCTAGCCTTCGAGCAATAAAGCCGTACAGCGCCAGGTCAACAGCGGTAAGACGAGCGAGTCACCCTAACGGGCCTTGCCGTCAGAAACCCCCCACAAGAAAAATTCGCCAGTTTCCTCCCTCCTTGGGTCCGTCCATAGCGGCCATCTTCTACCCCCACAAGGCTTGTAGTGGGTGGTAACTAGCAATTCGAAAAGGGCGTGGCCCAAAATCCACTTGATGCCAATAGGCTAATAGACGGATCTTCCCACAAACCGATTTGTATATAAGCGCGACACACTTATCCACAGTATGATTCATAAAGTCCGACTCATGTAAAGCACATTGAAAATACACACATTCTTAGTCCACGTAGTTGTCCGCGTTTTCTGCCATCCTATTACAGTCCACTTATACATTCATACATTTTGACAGGACTTCATATTCGGTGAAGTTCCTCCGCGTTGTTCGATAATCGCTAACCTAATTGCCGACGCCGCGACGCACAGACTTTATTAGATATGAATATTGTGTTAAATTTGTATAGTCGTACTTTTAGCTTTTTACGCATTCATGGCTACAGATTGGTCTTACATAAAAAATAATCTTTTCCCAGCGAAAATTGCTTCGGAAAGTATGCGTTTGCTGTATCGTCGACGTGCACGTGATGGGTTTGTAACTAAATTCTGGCAGAATTTCGAAACAAACCGTTTAGGAAAAGTACGTATAATCCTGGCCGCGTATAAATTCAAATGACTGATCGCGTTGCAAAGCGAGCCATGAATATTCATTAGTCTTGACATGGCCTCCCTACAGCCCCTCGGACACACTCGTCCTCTCCGCTTCGAGGCTACACGTAGAAAACAAGGAAACAGTACTGTGCTCCGTGCCAGGGCCACAGGCTTTACTTTGTCGCTTGTAGAGATACGTATCTTTCGACTTTCGAGTCTTCGCGGGTCAGACCGATCGCCGAAAAAGAATTTAATTGGCAGACATTGAAGTTGTCCGGCGGTCACCGATTACAATAAATAATTATGAGCGTCGCGGCTCAAACGTTAATTGCCTTAATTGGGATTTAATGTTACACGGAATTAGTTGGGAAATATTTATCGCTCGAATTGAAAGCCTCCGCGTTTAATTGCGCGCGGTGTTTCGTGTTCCCGAGCACCCGCGCGCGTCCGTATAAGCGCGCGCGTGCCCGCCTGTTTGATTTTAGTTTAAATTGGATACATTCTACCGCGTGCAAACTGTTTGCGTTCAACTGGCGTATTACACGATGAATCTCTTATGACTTTTGAACGACGTGTTCGCCCCATGTTAAACGATACGGTCTATTCGATCCGTTTTATTTGTTCCGTGCCACGTGGAAAACAATTTTTATAAAAATATATCCTTCACAGCTGTACCGCCTAGTTGAACGTTCAAAATTCGGTCAAATAAACTCGAATAAAAATGGATATTTACGTCACTGTGGAAATCAAACGAAATCATTTTTTATGTTTTGCTACATTCTGTTCAACGAGAATCACTATTACTTCTTAACAATAACGACAATTACTTCTTACGAATACTAGATCAAGCGGACCCGACGATTGCTAAACTATTATATATAATTGCACAAAAGGAAAGAGGAAAGAACAAAGTATCAAATACCATATTATTTAACACTAGATTTACAGGGCCCGTCAAAATGACGGATTCAAAAATTTTTAATTTACGATTATTAAGAGTGTAAGGAGGCATTCGTGAGGAATTAGTAAATAGATTTATTTTTTTGTGTACATATTACAATAAAAATCACTGAAGATCTAAGTAAATACAATTTTATTATTTTTATGAAGCAATGTAAAATAATCAATTTTAGTGCTCCGTAAACCTAGTGTTAATTTAGCAAACTTTTCTTGCTATAATAATTAGACTACGGCAGGGATGTGCATGGTAGGTGGCCCTCAAACGCCTGCTTCTCCCACCAACCTCTCTTTCATGCGCGGGACCTGCGCACTGTTCGCAACGGGCGAAACACTTCCCTCCTGTATGGTAACGGCGGATGCTGGTGGGGGACAGTGGGCGCTATGGTGGGGACTTTTGTCTCAATTGAGACAATGCCCATCCCTGCTCTACATTGTCAATGGTTATCCCTTTGCAGTACGATTTATTTTACGGCTACAGTGATTTGTCGTTTATCATTTCTCAGAAGAAGGAGAAAGTCTATAATTATTACACGCCTGTGTATACTCTAACAAAATAGAATTTTATTTCGGTTTAAAGGAAATCAGTATCATACATACTTAGTATATTCTGTTGGAAAGTTTTATCATGAGACTGACTCAATTTTATAGTACAAAGGGTTAATCATTTTTGTCGTATCGATCATTTGAAATTAGAGACTTGGATCCGACAGGGTTCACGAAGAATGGATGTAAAATCAAACGACTCGTTTCGAAAACATCGGCTCAATTCCGAAACATGAATTTCAGATGAAGTTCGGTGGAAAAGATTGTAGTTTCCAAAGGGGAACACTGGACTGCGGATTTTATGCATTCATGACAAAATTGCATCGACCAAATTTAAAATGGCCCGGAACTTAAAAGAATTTAAGAATTTCAATATATTCATTTCAATCGATTACAATCATTAGAGAAAGAAAAAATATTCTATTTGGCTCCTATTTCTTCCAATCCATGCAGACAATTTTTATTTTGCATAAAGATCCACAGTCGAGGGAGTACGTAGTAGCTTAAAGGTTCGCTATATAACAAGATTACCCCTTTCTCCTGCTATAACACAAAACAGGATAACTTCCGGTGAGACCTCGTACGTTTCCCAAAATTATGGTTTCCTTTTGCCGTCGACGGTATAGCTTCCGAAATAATCGTCGATGATTTTCCATGAAAGTAGGGATCCGTTGCGCATCCTCTGCCCAATAAAAACGCGTATCAAGTGGATACCGCGTCCGAACAATGTCGAAACGGAAAGCGGTTATCCTGTTTTCATTCTCCAGGTAAATAGAGCAAAGTTGTCGACCGGTAGACCTTTTATTTCTGAAGCACTCTCGACGAGACCGTGCAAATAAAACAAACGAGGCGAGCAGGTCGACGTGGTAATTTAATTCGGATAAAAATTCACCGGATTCGACGTGTGCGCGCGCACGTCTCGGTCGCGATTCTCGAGCGTGACAAAAGTTCGCGGAATTAGCGACAGTTGCGGCGGCTTGTCGGTGGAATTCCTTTGAAACGGCTAGATAATTGAGCGCGGCATAATACTGGCCGGTGTTCGGGCGGGATCGGAGGCGGGCCGGTTAAAAGCTCGATTTCACCGTTCAAAACGGAGTGAAATTAGCGTCGGTAGTTTGACGCTGTCACGAGAAATATGCGGCGCGCACGGAGTCGCGCGGAGTGTCTGATAATTAATTTTCCGGCGAGAGAGTTCGCTAATGCACACGACCCCGAAACCGGCCTCGCAAATATTGTTTGTGCATCGAAAAGTCTCGAGGGTGTGCAGGGGTCGGTCGAACACGCGGGGTTGCGGGAGTGTGCGAGAGTATGCGGTCGCGCGAACACCCTCACACCGGATGGAATTCGCCCGAAGTAGCCCGCGGAGTTAAAATTTCATTGTTTCCACCGCAAGCAGCTTCCGCTTCCGCTGAGATACGTATTAAATTTCCTTCCATTTCGCCTCTCCTTGCCTTGCCTTGCCGGAGAGCGAAGAGGAACTAGCACCAGCGTGCGTTTAGACCTCGGGAAGAGCTACTGGCGAACGAACGTGGAAAATCAACACTGTTCGCCGCCGCGCCGCTGGAGGATGAGTATAACCGGGGACGCGAAACGGGGGGAAATTTAATAACGAATACACCGCGTCCATGATCGTCCGGTTCTCGAGCTTACTGGTCCCCGGTTATTGATCAGCGGAATTAATACGCGGGGATCGGGTTTAATTGGCCGACCCGGAGAGCACTCTCGGCTGTATGCTGCGCTTGGAAAAATTTCTCGAACAAAAACGATACGTTTCCTTCCCCTTTTAGCACGCTAATTGCCGTAGAGCTTTTTGATCCACCGTAGGAGATTTTATAATTGAATCGGCGAGATTGTTTTATTCGCCTATTGCCGGCGAACGTACCGTCTGCAGCTTTCAAAGTAACAAATAAACGGCTCTAATGTCGAGCTCTTCCCTTATCGTTATTCATTTATTTACGTTCGATAGAAATTTCTGCGGGGGAAATAGTTATTCAAAAGGTGTCTGAACCGAGGAAATCGTTTGAAATTAGGACTGTTAATCAAGAATGTTTGACAAATAATGCTGCAGACTCTATATGCTGTATTATAGAGAATAATTTTACAACTAAAGCAGGCATGTCCAGAAGTAGCTCATTTGGAGGCAAATTCGGGGGAGACACCTACTTCACTCGGCCGCGCGGAATAAAATAGCGTTATAATTTCCGAGCGCTTCAAGTAAGTACCTATGTGCAAGTCGAAACTTTAAACTATTATATCTCATCATGGAAATATCTGACAAAAAAATGTTTCAAATAAAATTTACTTGTTTTTTCCTATAGAATCTGAACATGTAACGTTTTATACGGGGTTCCATTTAAAATTGTAAAGGTACCCCCACCTCCCCTTAAAGGGGAATGTGAGGGGGGGGGGGGTACTTCACGTTTATGTAGTTAGAAAGGCCCTTCAGATCCATGCAATTTAAGAGCAAGAAGTTTAAACTCGATGACATAGTCTTCGAGATATTGAGCTGTTATGTGGACCACCTTGTATATCGATTTGATTCGAACACAATACAATTTTTTATAATTCCTGTCTCACTGAAAATATATTCGCACATCGCGTACTTCAGAATGGAGTAACTTACACATAGTTGGTTCGAAGTAAACCGGTTTTCCCGCTACGCAAACCACTTTGCGTGTTCGCCGCGCGAACGGAAGTCTATGAAAGTTGGTGGCGGGGGAGTTGGGATCGCGATTCGATGGAGAGGAGAGGAGAGAAGGGAGCGTAGCCGCCTACTTGAGAATTGGCACGAGACCGGCGCAAACACCTGCGACGTGCGTCCCATTTACCGGGATTCTACGCTCGCGAGTGCGCGAGGCGCGTTCGTGCGGTCGCCACCGCTGCCCGCCTGTTAATACCCTCGATTAACCTCTCGTTGCTAACGAACTAGAAGCGACGTTTAATTCGACCATCGGTTTTACGCCGGAAATTCATTAAAGCTACGTGCGCGCGACGGGTAGATGTAGCGCTTGTTCGAAAAAGGTTCGGTTGCGAAACGTGTCGGCGCAGACGATCCTAATGCTGCTCGATTAAGTAAACCTGATCTCAAAGAAGCGTGCGATGAATGGGTTCCGTTAGAGTAGGAAGCTGCGACGGTGGAGAATGAACAGCTGTTTCTTCGAATACGATCGTGACAAAAGCAAACCCACGAATGGTTGTTCCGATGTTTGAGAAAGAATTGTGTACAAAGAGGACGATTATTGTAACGTGATCTTTTATTGTAGTGGATTAGGTATTGGTGGTACACATTGCTCGATTTCTAAAGCACAAGTGGTTCTCAATTTCTTTTCCGTTCGATTTTTGATATTTACACGACTGAATATATTTTTATCCGCAATTGTCCATGCTGAAAAGATGAAATTAGAGTTACATATATTTTCATCTTAATTAGTTCTTCGGCGTTGAACTGGCACAGTGGTAAAGAAGCCGTCTGATGAAAATAGTAAATTAAACTAATAAATTTTTGTGAATGCCTTTTTTAAAAATGAAAAACTGTGGCAAGGTGAGACCTAATTAAAACAAGGGCACGATTACGATTTCCGTGGTCCCTACCTAGAAGGTTAAATTTCCGGATTTAAATATATAACCTAACCTAACCTAATACGTCAATAATATTCACTGCTAATTGAGTTTTAATACATAGACATTTCTTGAGTCTCGTATAAGCAGTTGTGAACGGAGCCTTTACGTTCCCCCGACCATCATTTCGGGAGGAATGCAGTTGTTCTGCAACTTCACCGAAATATAAATTTACTTGGAAGCTGCGCAGCTGATAAAAAAAATGTCATAGGACATAAATTGTTGGAAATTTAATTTTCTACAAAAAAGGTCTCTCGATATTTTGCCATATTTCGCATAGTTACCGAGATATTTGCAGATTTATAAAAAACAGGAAATCTACTTTACCGCCTAAATCAGGCCCAGTCGATACCTGTGACATATACATTTTTTTCTTAAAATGATCCCAAGAACACAAATTTAGCCTCTAAACAAGTGGCCAAGCAAATCGTAATCTCCCCAAAACAAGCATCATTCACAACGTTCACAGATAACGTAATATATTTCCGACGAACGAGTGTTAAAAACTAGTTAAAAGTTTGCTTACCAATAAATATTAGGTTGTCCCATAATTTTAATGAAAAACCACAGAAATTTTACAGTGACGGTGTAATATCTTTACCAAAAAAGTGGGAAGAGGTTGTAGAGAAGGTGGTTATATTTTTTCGTTGACTTTGAAAGTACGTTTCAAATATTAATTTAAATAGTAAAACAGTAAACGGCGCGATCTTGTGGGACGACCTAATATATCTTTCATCCAAATCGCCACGTACACATTGAAGCATTGATTTACTATAAAACGTGACAACCGAAATCAAATTGAAACGTCCTGATTAGAACAATTTGGGAAACAGGATTGATATCCCTGCTGTATCGTCGTAATATTAAGACATCCCTGGCAGCGAATCAGTCCTGATTTTTGCGAGAGTTTACCTTCCGCGTTAGCCACCCTCGAGCGTTGCTTAATTAGTCGAAAGGGGCCGTTATCGTTAGGATCGATGTAGTTAGGAAGGCTTTCATCCCCTCGTTATGGGATTTACCGTAATCGATGCTCGGTATGCGAATCGGTATCCGCATTCCGGACGCAGCTTACAATTAACTTATTATTGTAAATTATTATCGTGTTACGAATATTCACCAGTAATTTCATCTATATGGATACATACTTACCTAACCAACGCACCGCGAGCTATCGGATTAGTTTCAATCCACAAGCACGAACGATAATTACATATCCGTTCCCATTAAAGAATCCGTTTGATATTGGGGAAATTTCTGTCGCGAAAATCCATGAGAACGTGCAACGATATCGGGGCCGTGTTTAACGATATTTAATGGCCGAATGACAGGCCAGAGATCGCCGGGAAGAGAATAACGCGAGCAACTGAAATCTGCCGGGCGATTGAATCCGTTTTACGCGAAAGTAAAATTCAGCCCGAGAAATCATGAACGTTAAAATCGCATTCGACCTGGGAACGAGAGAGGAGAGAGGGAGAGAGGAGAACAAAATTCGACGAGGGGAAAACAATTCGTCTTCTTTATCGTTTGCGGGCCGTGGTGAAACAGGGAACGAAAGAGGTCCGGCCCCGGCAAACGAGGGCAGGAAAAAAACCCATAGTCAATTACGCGTTTCGGTCAGTCGGCCCGGACAGATGTGGAGCGGCCATCACCGGTTTTACGTGCAGTTCGGCCCTCTCGTTATTACTTATTCGATAGATTTACGAGCTGCCCGGCCGTTTCGTCACGATCGACCGACATAAATACACACACGGGTCGAGGCACCGGTCAGTTCGTTTCCACGGTGCGCCCCGCCCCCCGAAACTCGATAAATTATTTCGCACGGAGGCCACATTATATTCGCAGATTTGTGGTCGATATAGCGACGCTAGAAAAATGGAAATTAAAGCGACGCATCCCCCAAAGTTTGCGGTCATTCATGAATTACTCCGTTTTCGAAAGAGAAATCTTTTTCCTGATACGTTTCTTGCATATCAGTCAGCACTTTGCAAAAAATCTTTCCAGGGATGATTCTTTCAGCGATTTATTGTCCAAACGATTTTTAGAAATTTGTTCGAGGAGAACTAAATTGTACGGAGCTGAAAAACTTTTTGTAATATATTCAGGCATGTTTCAATATCATGCACAAATTTTTAATGCACACTTCTTGATAAAAGGAAAGTTCTGTGTGCCTCTTAAAATGATCTAAAATTTAAAGAAACATTACAATTCTTCATGTTTATAAGATTGTTTGTGGCAGCATGGACTATCGAATCGCTCGGATAATAATTGAGGACGTCCAGGAATTTCAGAGAAGTCACTCAAAGACCTCGGAGCAGTGTCGCCAGATCAACCCAACACTGGCTTGATTTTCCTCTCCTCCTTTTCCCCTTCCACTGTCCCATTCCACTCCTGCGCACACTCCAACGTCCCCCACTGAGACCGTAGACTGGTCACGTGACGTGCCACGCAACGTGTTACACATTACTCTGGTCATCAGAGAGGTGGTAAACTCCCCTCGATTTAACCGATCCGGCGACATTGGCCAGTGTCACCAGAAACAACCAGAACTGGTTGTTTTTTCCTCTCCTCCTTTCCCCATATACCATCCCATTCCACCAGTGATGCTAGATCGGTTAAATCGAGGGGAATACAGTTTACCACTTCTCTGATGACCAGAGTAATATGTGAGACGTTGCGCGGTACGTCACGTGACCAGTCTACGGTCTTAGTGGGGGCGTTGGAGTGTGCTCATGATAGTGGAATGCAGTGATGCCAAAACTGACAAGACGATGCCAGAAAGACAACCAGAACTGGTTGTTTTTTCCTCTCCTCCTTTTCCCCTTCCACTATCCCATTCCACTCCTGCGCACACTCCAACGTCCCCCACTGAGACCGTAGACTGGTCACGTGACGTACCGCGCAACGTCTCACATATTATTCTGGTTATCAGAGAGGTGGTAAATTGTATTCCCCTCGATTTCAGCGATCTGGCGACACTGCCTCGGAGGCATAATTAAAGGACCTTTGAAACTGTTTAGGAATTTCCAGGATTGTAAGACTCTGAAACATCGGTTAAGGATCTCTATAAATCCCAGAAACATCCTTCATGGATCTCTCGGGCAACTAACCTTTATGAAAGTCCTCCTCACTGAAGCCCAAAAAGGAAGGTCACCAAATCCTACCTCTTAGACCGTATAGGTATACTTATACACCCGGCATAGGTATAGGATATGCATGAGACGCTGTCAAATCAAGATAACGGAGAGAAATGCCCACAATTGACGTCTCAAGATAATTCAAAATCATGGATTGTGTAGGAGACGAAACACGTGTTATATATTCTACATATATCGTTCTTACTATACTCTTTTTAAAATATAGTACGTTGTAAGGAAATAAATCCAGATTTCATGTTATTATATTATATATTATGTTTTATTATTTTAAATAGTGTTAACTCAATTTGTCAATTATAATGCGGGAAAAGTTGAAATTATAATATATGTAAAGAAAACGTATTTCTTTAATTTAAATTCTCGCGCCATATTGATAGGACGAGGACTATCTTCACGGCAGTAAATGAATAGAGAAAGGGTGATTGAAAATCAAAAAGGTGGATTTATGGAAAGAACGGACAACTTGAAGAAACTTTAATTGTCGTTTCTTTTACTTCTAGGTAGGTCTTAAGTTTATACATAATGTAAATATCTCCCTATTTTACCTAATAAAAAATCAATCTTTTACTTCTAGAGCAACACAAATTGGTTTCGTCATTGTTGTCGAAAAAATTCCTTATAAGGTTATAACATTATATATATATATATATATATATATATATATAATTTAATAATATGAAAACATTACAGTATTGCGACTTCTCAACAAACATTGTGCTCGCAACTGTCAGCTCGTAGATGATTTAATCTTGGCTTGAAGGCGATTATCTGATGCCGGGTCTATAAGTATATATGTTCTAAGTGCTAGCTGAAGTTCTTGCAAAGGTCCTCAAAGGATCCTTGAAGATCTTGTAATGGTCCACAAAGGAACCTCTATGTCGACGTAGACGTCTCCACCTACACATATCGAAGGTCCTTCAAAAACATCCAGCGATTACCAACATCCTTGGTCGGAAGACGTGCAAAATTTCCCAAGGCCCTTGTAAAGCCCTTTAAGTATCCGCAAAGACCTCGAATATACTTCCCAAGGACGTCCAATGGTCGAAGTTGGCCAAGGGAGCAAGAACAGCCAAAGGGACTCCAGGGACTCCGCTAAAGGAAACTCTGTCGAGCATAGAATAGCGATGTAGGCTCGAGTTGTTGTATTTATACCTTCCAAAGGATCACAAACGATACACTTTAACCTTTCGACTCTTGACGACTCTATGCTTTCTGGATATTGGACGCCATCCGGATGTCCTTTGCAATTGGATCTCGAATACAGAAAGAGTATAATTCCATTATTATTATAATTAGAAGAACCTTAAACGTTCCAAAGATAGGAAGGTTGAAAAATAAATGAACTAAACTGAAATTTACAGACAGAAAACATTTACTTCATCAAAATTATCTTCCTGTTTTCAGTAATTCGGATAAGCTAAAAATAATGTGTTGATACTTCTTCATTTATTTTAATGAATGTATGAAATCTACAGTGTAGTTGTCAGTTCTTCATTTATTTTAATGAATGTATGAAATCTACAGTGTAGTTGTCAGTCTATCTTCTACATTTGTTATTGTTTTAAACAATTTCTAACTTTCGGCGAATTTATTTCAATAGCATTTTCATTGATATCGACGGTTCGTGTTTTGTGCATGCTTCGTTGCGTCTGTCCTCTCTACGTGAAACATACTTTTATTGTTATCGTAGCACATACTCGAATTGAGGTAGGCTAGACAATCATAAATAAATGGATATTTTATGCACGCATGACAAAAATAATTAGTTGAGAATTAAAATAGTTAAAAGATCGAAAGGATGGTGAAATACTAAGAAATTGTTTCTACATTTTCGAGAAACAATCCGATGATTTTAGTACAGCGGTGCAAGCAACGCAAGAAGAAAGATCGTTTTTTTAACAAAACATCGAGATAGCATATCTCCGTGCAGGGAAAGAAGGAGAGAAAAAAAGGGAAGGGTCGACAGCCCCCGTCAGGCCGTCAGCGACGTAATTGATCGTTCCGTCCCACGATCTCGTGCGTGCGCGCAGTCTTCATGAATTCGAACGTCCACGATCGGAGATTCTATTTGCGTATACCGTCAGAGGTCCTCGGCGCCCACTAAATTCGTGGTTAATTATGTACGCGGCCGGCGCCAGAAATTCGATACGCACGCGACCATGAGCGCGACGAATAATTTCATCGCGCGCGGTCGAGATCCCCATCCCTCCTAACAATTCTCATTCTCCTTTTCGTCCCTGTTCGCCGTATCGTTGAGATTCCGGAGTAACGAGGCCATTCCCGTCCACAAGGGTCACAAATTTCAATTTTTTTTTCAAACTTCAAGTCCCTAAGACAGATCCTTTGAAAAATATTTATCGTTTATTTTACATCAAATTTTTGTAGATTGAAACGGATACAACGATTTAGGACAGGGCTGGGCACGGTTGGGACTCCTCAAACGCTTGCTTCCCCCCACCAACCTCTTTTTCATAGAGGGCGCACGTTTGTCGCGTTCACTGATATCTTGTGTCTTCGTTGCTCCACCGTACGGAGCTTGCTGGAAGGGAACAGTTAGCGCTACGGTGGGGAGGGTTTTGCCTCGATTGAGGCAAAATTGCCCAACTCTGATTTAGGAGAATTGATGGTTGGCATGTTTGACCCGAATGCGAAGTTTTAACACTTTTTTTTTATTAAAGAAAATCTCATACGAGATTTATTTCAACATTACAAAGAATACAATACCTTGATTACAAACAAGAGACAATTTTTAAACGAAATAGGAGACTGAAGATACATAAGTATTATAACGATAACATGAATACAAACATTAGACACAGAATAGACCATACACTTAACTCTTTGCACTCGGAGCTATTTCAACTAAGAAACCAGACATTTCTTCTAACCTAAAATATTTCCATCGTACACAAGTTTTTTTCGTTATATGCGTACGAAACTGATATAGTACCTCATACAATATTGAAATGTTTAGTAATTTATTACATATGAACAAATTTAATCATGTAAACAATATTCTGAATAATGGTGTAGCAATTTGTAGTGGCGCCTCAGAGTCGCCATGTAATAACATGTAATGACAAGCCCTTAGATTGGGTTTGGCTATTAACAAAGAAACATTCATTGGAAGCTGAAAGTTGAAATTACGGATCTTACGGATTTTTTCAAAAAATCCAAGTTTTTCCACATTATACAAATTACATTGTCATAAGACATGGTTCAGAGATTCATCAACATCTCTGCAGCTGCATTCTGGATCATCAATGAAACCAATACGAGCCAAGGAAGCAGCCAGGTGATAGGGATCAGCTCTACACCTATTGATAGTAACAATAGCCGAACGGGACAAGTTTATATGAGAGCTTTAACACTTTGATCGCCATGTCGCCCATATCTGGGTGACGTAATTATTTATATAGAATTGAACATTAATTCTTACATTGGTAGAGTACGTGTACCAAATTTGCTTACGATCCGCGAAATGGAAGAGATTTGAAACAGTAATTAATATCAGAAAACCAATCTTCTGAGTTTATGTTTTTGTTAAATAAATTGCTTCGAAATTGTATAATTTGTGTGTTTGTTGAGTGTGCGATCTACGTGGTAAAATGCTTCTCTCGAAAATGTACTTTTCACATTGGCTGCCATGATTTTTTAATAACCAATGAACCAAGTTTTTAGGCAAAGTATGCCAATATGCGAGAACCTGGACATTACGTTTCTATTTTGCCAGGATATATACGCTTAATCTTTAATGCAATACATTGGCTGAATAATGATAACGAATAAATATTGGGAGGTAGGGGAAAGAGGGAGCTGTGATTTATTTGGAGATAGATTTGAGAATTGAAACCACCTAATACGAGACTGCAAAGAAACAAGGTATCCACATAAAGAAGGTAGTAAGGGGAATACATACCAAAGGGATCATAGGAAAAGAAAAGGAGGAAAGATGAGGAAATCCAAATAATAGAAAAATGTGTAATAGATAGGGTAGATAAGGTAGATAAATTAATATGGTTAGTTTTATTGTAAAACCAAGTCCGATTCCTATTCATAGCCGTGAGGTTGAATTAACAATATATTTTCGGATAACAACTCAACGCGAGATACTATCAGAAACAAGCAAGGATTTCGTTAATACAAAGCATAATTACTAGTCTGTGGACTTTATGCATTGATGACGGAAACGAATAGATACAATTTGAAACAATAGAAAGATTAAAGAAATTTAAAAATATGGATATATTATTTCTAAGTTATTGGTGTCATTAGAGTGTTGTATACCAACGTGATTTCATTGTACACAGATAACCGGCTCCCTGTTTTCCACCCAAAATACTACACAAACTCATGATTTCATCCTTGGATCATCCTCAAACACTGCCTCATCCTCGACCTCTGTCCTTGCCCCATTATATTCGAACCTTTGTCTGACCAGGTCACCTTCAAAACTCTGACCTTATCATTCTAGCCCATAGAATTCCTAAAACCCCCACCATTCAAGTTTGTATACCCCGTTTCCCCTCAACAGGGCAGATTTTCAGATTCTCTGTTCTCCAGAGCACACGTTCATTTCGTAGTCTACTGTCATATTCCACAAAGTCAAAGTGTTTCTAATTAAGTTCCGTTGTATCTTATTAATAAAATACTATTTAACGGAATAGACCAAGAGAAAGAAGGAAATTTCTACTTGGTTTCTGTATCTTGCAGTTGATGCAGACAATTTCAATTTCGCATGAAGATCCACAGTCTAATAATTACGTAACCATTTTATTTTATATTTTTCAAATAACGTCGAACCAGCGAATATACTAAATAAAACTAAAGAAATAGCGTTTAATCTAATTTTAAATTCAGAATGGTTAAACACGAACGGGCCTATAGGGTTTTAAATTGAAAGCTTCCGTTTTCCGAGCTGACGTGAAACGTGTCGCGTGGCTTCTGCACAGTGGGTTGGAACCACGAGGCTGATTGTTGACCGACACGACGCGTCACCAAGCTCGCGATTAAAATCTAGATTACAGCGTTCTGCCAGCGGAGAGCCGGATAGCTTTGACAACGGACACTCAAAACTTCGGTGGTTCTCGCCTGCGCGCGTACCCGGTATCGTAGCAAATTGATGGCCGATCGTGTTTCCCAATCGCGAATGTTTCCCGATCGCCGTCGCGTCGGTCGAACGTAAAATTACACCGTGCTGGCCGTGGAAAGCAATCCGCGGACGTCGGAATTGCAACAATTCCGTCGGAATCGGCTCGTACTTCCGTAAAATTGGCAAACAGGCTTCGCGTCACGGTATTAACAGGCCCGTACGGTCGGGGTACCATGACGTTTGTTGCAATCGCCGATCGTCGATCACTTTGCCGAACGATGAAAATCGCGAATTGATGAAGTACAAATGTTGCATGGTTCTCTCGCTCGCACTTGTCGGAACGCGGTGCACAGGTCCTTGCGAGTTTTCACGCGAAATCGTTGCGCGAGACGCAATATTTGTCAATAAGTCCTGTGAGTGACGTAAAACAAATTAATACTCGCCGGCGCGGCGCGGCGACGTGCGTTCAATCGAATACAAAAGCGGCAACGCGGCCGTGTTCGCGCTCTCGAATTATCGAGCGGATATCGACGAGAGTTCGGCCAATATGACGCGTAATCAAATTGCATCGGAACGTTAACCCCTCCACCCTATGGATGCATGAATTGCATCCTTAAAATATATATTTACTGTTCAAACAGAAGATAATGGCGCACAATAATTTCTTTCAGTGCATTTTCTGTCTACCGATTTTATCTGTTCGGACGTTTGTAAACTCGTATAGAATTCAGACAAATATTCCCAAATTTGAAATTCAACGACAAATAATATATTTTATATCCTCAATTCTTGTTCGCTTAAACACGCAATATGCGGAGGATCGTATAACATTTTAATATTATGCACCAATGTCAACAATACAATTGTAGATAAAAAATATTTTATTTTTCAACAGAATTCTCGGATAACTGATGAAAATAGAAAGGAATTATTTAAACCCTTGACATATAAAATCGTGTGATACTCGTGATGAGAATTCTGAACAGAGTCGAATAAATATGTGTTATTAATTTCTTTTAAATCGAAATAATATTCTATTTTGTTGTTAATGTTCTGCCATTGGAGAACATATCAGCAATAGATAAACATTTTCTTCTTCCAGAAAATTATGAACTACAAATAAGTTCTAATCACTGGAACTGTAAAATAAATCGTAGGACACGGAGGCAAGAAATACAGGGTGTCCTATGTAACAGTATTTACGATTTTTTAAGTACTTGCGATAATCTGACAAAGAATATTTTCATTTTTTAAAATGGCACTTTGTATTTTGACTTAACAATATTATAGCCCGTGTCAAGTCGAATTCAACGACCTAGTATACCATGACCTTGGGATGACCTTGAAGGCGAAGCAATGAAAATTGCAACACGACATGACAATCTGCTTGAATGGGTGATAATAACTTGTGTTTATTATTAATACTCGAAATTGCATTCAATTTTTAAGGGGTCATTTACAGTCAATAGTTTATGCTGTTTCAATACAAAATCAGGAACATTTAAAGCAGCGAATCCGTACAGCATGCGAAGAACTTCGCTACGACAGTATCGTAAGAGCAACCAATGTAAATTTACTACGAAGAACGGAATTCTGCCTAAAATAAAACGGATTTCAATTCGAACATTTGATGTGACTTTTTTACGAAATCGTTTGCATTCATTTAATCAAGGTTTCTGAATTGAATGTAATTTCGAGTCTTAATAACAAACACAAGTTATTATCATACATTCAAGCAGATTGTCATGTTTTGTTGAAATTTTCATTTCTTCGCCTTCAAGGTCATCCCAAGGTCATGGCATAATAGGTCGTTGAATTCGTCTTGACACGGGCTGTAATACTGTTAAGTCAAAAATACAAAATGTCATTTAAAAAAATGAAGGTGACCTTGACAATACTAAAAAAAAATGTTTTTCAAACTTTTTTATTACAATATATAACCAATCGAAAACTGATCAACTTTTGTTGAAAATATTTTTTGTCAGATTATCGTAAGTACTTAAAAAATCGTGAAAACTGTTACTCTGAACACCATGTATATTCAAAAGTGGAATAACGATATGCATCGATAACGTTATCGAATTTCACGCTAGTACATAGGATTTACACAAAAATTGAGAAGTCATCTAGGGCAACGCTTCTCCACGTTTCAGAGCCATTAATTAAAGCGTCCTTCAAGTTTGTAGATCGATCGAGCAGCTTCTATCGCGTCTACGAGGAAAATAGCAACTCGTTGTGTTCGTAGCTCCGTGAACAGCTTTGATAGGAAGTGAATGGAGTCATCAATGACTGTCGTCGCGCGAGTCGACAACTTCGGAGTAAACAGAGTATTCTTCGTTGAGGCGATTCATTAAAAACCTAAGAACACGGCGAGAAAGACCGGAAGTTTACGAAAGTTTCTCTTGGCGAGTGGCTCGCGACGAATAGCGAAGTTTGGAAATGCTACCGACTGTCTCCTTTTCTCTTCTCTCCACTCTTTCTCATCCTTTCTCTCTCTCTCTATTACTTGCAACGTTTCCCTCTCGAGGTAAAATAAGACGGCGAACGGTCCAGCAGCCGCGGGTAGCTTACCCAGTTCCTCGAACGATCCTCGATGCGAACTTCATTAAAGATTGCGACGGAAGTTGGAACTCTTAAACTTCTATTCATATAGATTTAAAGCTCGTCCAGGGATTCGCCGTGCAAACATTTGCCTCGTTCTCAAAATGCACGATCTCTCGCCGCCGCTCTTAGTCACCGATTCCAATAAAATTCCATTTCCGTGGGGAAGTTATACCCGTTCAAGATGGTAATGTATAGCGCGGCTAGAAAGTAAAGGAATTACTCCGAGATCGTCGCGATTCACGATTTAAATTTGTCTTCTACGCTCGATCTTCTTCCTTCCACGGTAATGTTGACGCTACACGCCGATCAACGATCTCCCACCGGCTCTCTACACGAAAAACTCATTACGAACTATCGTCGTGAACTCGGTCAAGTTTACAGGTTTACCCGGTGCCTGGCAAATAAACACGAAACGCTCCGCGTCGCGGCAAACATAGTCGCCTCTTGCCCCTCGCGTCATTAAGTTCTTGCCGAGCCGCGGGCCCCGCCATCTCTCACATCGCAAACTCGAAATGGGGTCAACGTAATGCTCCACGGTAAATCAATCATCCTGTTTTTGCATATTATCGTCCTTCGAAGTTGCCGTAAAAGGCTCGTAAAGCAACGTTTCCCGTCCTAGAACCGTCGACCCGTTGTTTGCGGAACAGTTTCCCCGCGATCGATTCACGGCGTGGAATCGACCAGCGACCGGTAATCGAGCTGCTCGAGTTTGTTTCGAACTGCCCCGACCACTTCAACCCTGCGTTTGCTCGAGCAGAATCGGTTGAAAGACTTGATGCGCCAAGTTGATGCTGCTCAAACATCAAGCGACTCATGCACAAGACAGCTCAAGCATTAATCAACTCAAATATGTGGAAGATCAAGCACGAATCAACTCAAGCTTAAAGTCGATCGAACTTCAAGCAACTTGTGCATCAACCAACCCATGTACGTGGCATTTCAAGCATAAGACAGCTCAAGCATCGAGTAATTCAGTATAAGACAGCTAAAGCATTAATCAACTCAAATATGAGGAAGATCAAGCACCAATCAACTCAAGCTTAATTTTGATCGAACATCAAGCAACTCGTGTATCACCAACCCATGTACGTGGCATTTCAAGCATAAAACAGCTCAAGCATCGAGTAATTCAGCATAAGGCAGCTCAAGCATTAATCAACTCAAATATGTGGAAGATCAAGCACCAATCAGCTCAAGCTTAAAGTTGTTCGAACACCAAGCAACTCGTGCATCAACCCAGCCATGTTCGTGGCATTTCAAGCATAAGACAGATCAAGCATCGAGTAATTCAGCATAAGACAGCTCAAGCATTAGTCAACTCAAATATGAGGAAGATCAAGCACCAATCAACTCAAGCTTAATGTTGATCGAACATCAAGCAACTCGTGCATCAACCAACCCATGTACGTGGCATTTCAAGCATAAGACAGCTCAAGCATCGAGTAATTCAGCATAAGGCAGCTCAAGCTTTAATCTGAGGAAATATGAGGAAAATATGAGGAAGATCAAGCACCAATCAACTCAAGCTTAATGTTGATCGAACATCAAGCAACTCGTGCATCAACCAACCCACGTACGTGGCCTTTCAAGCATAAAGCAGCTCAAGCATCGATTAAATTCAGCATAAGGCAGCTCAAGCATCAAATAGTCCAAACAGTAAACAGCTCAAGCACCAGGCAGTTCAAACATTAAACAACTCAAGTTTAAGGTAGTCCAAACATCAAGCAATTCAAGCATTAACCAGCTCGTACATAAGGTAGCATAAACACAAGGCAGTTCGTTCATCGAATAGTTCAAGCGTTAGGCAACTGGAATATCACGTAAACTAAGCATAAGAGTACGCTATTCGAGGAGAAAATGGAAACCAATTATTTAACATCTCATCACTTTGTATTAACTCGTTATCGCTACTCAAATACATCAACTCATCGGAGAGAGAATTGAAAAAGATGCAATCTCTAATATATAAATCTTTCTTGGTTGCAGGCATGAACATCGTTTTCATTGCCCTGTATTCATGGTTCTACAATAATAAGTGCATAATAAAAATTAATTTTCGGGAAATCGCGCATTTGTTACTTATGTAAACAAACGTCAATGAACAACAGCAAACATGGATAGAAATGAAGAATAAAAAATGGATTGTATACCAACAAAACCGGTCAGAACTTTTTAATAAAGTCATCGTCATTTGTATTATCGTCAGGCAATTTAAAAAATTATACGGATGAATTGGCAGTCGTAAAAATTGTCCAGAATGTCACCACCGTCGGTGACAACGTGACGAGGGTAGACGGATAACAGAGCAGGTCGACGAAAACGGGAAGTTTGGAGCCCTGGCTTCCGTGTCAGCCTAATTCCGGGGCGATTTCCATCATGCTCTCTTGAAGGATCGCATTCTTCTATTGCCTCGTCGCGAAGGACGCAGCAAGCCGCCAGTTTCTTTGACTTGCGAATTATTAAACCAACTGCGACGTCGGCCGACGTCGGGGCGCTCCTTTAAAGATGCATAACGCCCGCGCAGCCGGGAAGAATTGGAAGGGAGCGTAGCGCGAGGAAATTCGAGGGAATTTCTGAGCGGTCGGATTTTATCCCTGATATGTTCTTTGTGCCCCGGGATCGGCCATTGTTCCTTCGTTGTGCGCGACGTAGACGCGGAATTGAACGGGAATTCGGCGAGGAACGGATGGCCGAGATACGAACACCGGTGATCGACTAAACCATTTTGGGGTTCGCTGCAGCGTTATTGAACTCCGGACCTTTGTGCGTTCATACCCTCCAAAATCCTTTCTAGAAACAGTAAAACATTGTACGAAATTCTATAAAAACCTCCCTGTATATCAACGCCCCAAAAATATCGAAACTAATGTGCGGTTTGCCATTTGCCCATTAAAACATAAAAATTACCATATCTCATTAGAAAATTAATTTTTTAAACTCGAAATTTCTTTATGCATTCTCCAAATCAGTATTTAAATGTTGTGTACATTATCTGATTCAAAAAGAGAGGATCTTCAAACAAATTACCATATCTTGTTACAGGGAGTTCCAATCTATTCCCCTCCGAGAACTGTAAGGTCCCCACCATCGAACTTCTTCCCACTACTACTTACAGCCGTAGAGTTAGCGAGTGCTGCGCGCGCCGCGTGGCTCTCGTGGTGGGAGCTTCCCACTACTATACATTATAACCATGAAGTCTAATAGTGGGGGAAGAATATAAGCGTGGAAGGTGCCTCGAATAGCTTCGGAGCTACTGGTTGGAACTGCCTGTCTTATTAGAAGATAAATTTTTTAAACTGGAAATTTCTTTATTACATTCTTCAAACCAGTATTTAAATATAGGAAATGCTGTGTATTTCAATGTTTAACCGTATAACTAATACAAAATTTTAAAATTACTACTGTTTCTCTTGAAATTAATCGTCTGCATTCAATCACGATTGTTATTCAATGGACCATTACAATTCAACATATCTAAATGATTATTTAGAATTGTATTAATGATTCTCATTATAATATATTATCATAATGTTTATAAATAGTGTCATTTTATTTGAAAATAAAATTAAATGCACGTTTATATCAGAACGGTCGATAATTATTTTCAAAATGGTACTGAAAGTTTTATTGATTCTTTACAAGTAGATTACGATCCTGTCGGGTACTAATTGATCTAATTGTCAACAGACCCGAAAACAAATCTTTCTATATTCTGGTTGGGTAAAAATTGGTGTCGGAAGTAATGGAACGTGACGTACGGTATAAAGAAATTGGAATCCGGGGTTACTTTCTCACGAGGATCCCGGCCGAGATTGAAATAAAACGTTTTATTAAAATTCCAGCTTCGTTTGAGACAGTTAAATGCGGGCGCCCAGATTCCCGGTCGATTTTTCACGTTTCCGGCACCTCTGTTCCGTTTCGTGGTTCTTATGCGCGATCTTGAACAAACTTTCTTCTCCGTTTCCCCCCGGCCGGCCCCCTTTTGTCGTTGTCGACCTTCCGTCTAGCCTGTTATCGAACGGCACGAACTTCTCGGCGAACTTTATAACCGGGGTCATTCTGGATAACGAATTTCCATGGTTACCACCCTCTCTCTCTCTCTCTCGCCCCTTCTTCCTTTTATTTCTCACTCGCTCCTCGACTCTTTGTACGTTCCGCCTTTCCGTTTCTGGGTTCTTTATGATTCCATATCTGACGAAGCGGTAATCGAGCAACGAATTCTTCCAAGTTAGTTCTCGCGTTTAAATGGTTCGTTCCGATGCAACTTTCCACCATCACGTTCTGCTATCCCTTATCCTCCGGTGATCCATCCAGAATGGTCGAATGAAGAGAAAGAGAAAGCGAAAGAACGAGAAGAATAGCGAACGCGCATTAATCCTCGAATGTAATTTGTTCTTTATCGAGTCCGGAGTCTGGGTATCCAGCAGCTGGACCTTAACGCAGCGATGCCATTTATTATTCATTCATAATGGCTTATTATTTAAGACGCCGTTATCACGGGTCAAGACCTGGCACTCTCCGGGACGCGATTATAAAATTTCAATCGTTCGATTTAAAGGCGGATCGGCCAATTAATTCTCCGATTCCTTCCTGCCGTCGTCCGGGCCGGGTTGGGCACGCTCGAGTTTCCTTTTCACTTTTTCTATCAATAATTATAATCGAGTTTGAAAGTTCTTCACCGCTTCCGACGGGCGCGGAAGACGACGCGGATGAGCGGCGTGGGAGGGGGGGGGGGGTGTAGCAGCGATTCATCGAGCCGGTGTCTGGCATCGAGCCGATTACCACGGCAATTCCTTGCAGATTTAGTTTCCTAAGGGCTTAATTAGGTATCGGTAAGCCGATCGCTGGGCTAACGATGTTTGCCGGCTTTCATTGAACTTCGAAACTGCAAGCTCGCCAGCCCGGAAGTCGAGGATCGGGCGCAGCATCGCGGAAACGCTCTTTAACGGGTTACAGTTCCGATTCAGGAGCAACCGGGCTTCCCGCAGCTTGCGCCTGCCATCCCTTTTAACCTTCTAACTCCGTTGTTCCGTTTGTTTTTCCACCCTCCTTTCATATTTCTCGCTTTCTCCATGAATCTCCCGTTTCCGTCGCGCCCTGTCACCGGGAAAGCACGTCGACCGTGATTTAAATCGCTTTTAACCCCCGCCAAGGAACAAGCGGCGAACTCTGCTCGAGATTCTTTCCAACGAGGACGTTCTTTGAATTGAATCGGTGGAACGGGCTCCCACGCGATTATGTTTGCTCTTATGTAAGGTCATCCGGGCCAGGATGCTTCGGATTTCTCATTAACACACTGAACGCCGGCTAATATTCGGTTGCTGGAAACCTGAATGCCGTTGACAATGTTGCTTGTTCACTCTTATACGTTTCCTTATACATTTTTCTGCATTTATTATGCAGAGTGCACAGGGCGGGTCAAAATGGGTGGTACAAATTTGGTCAGAGAGATAAAAATGCTGAACTTACTAAAATTCCTCAAAATGAGACTCAAAAGGCTGCGTATAACGCAATTTTCTAAATAACACCCACATTTAACATTAGGTTTACGGAGCACTAAAAGTGACTATATTACATTATTGTGTAAAAATAACAAAAATGTGTATATCTAAATTTTTAGACATTCTTTTTATAATATGTACCCCAAAAAATGCGTCTTTTCAATCTCGATAATCGTAAATTAAAAATATTACAATCCGTCATTTTGACGGGTCCCGTAAACGTAGTGTTAACAGTAATCCTACCAGCGCCGGTCAAATGACCGCTTCCAGATTTTTAATTTTACAATTATTGAAGTTATAAAGATGCTTCCACTGGAAATGGTTATGCACACATTTTTATTCAAGTATAAATTGTAATAAAAATGGCAGAATATCTAAATAAATTCAATTATGCCATTTTTATAAGGGAGCGCATAGTAATCACGTTTAATGGTCGGTATGTTTAGTGTTAAGAAAGAACGGTGATGATCCATCGCTTTAAAACTGTACAAGGATTGCGTAACTTTTCCGCCAGAGGGTTTGCAAAAACTGGTACATTTTATTTATTCTATTCATTTGGTACGTTATTGGCAGAGTGCTGAGTCAATATTTGATTGAAATCGCTTCAGCGGTCTCCACGAAAATGGTCTACGCGATGAAATCTTTCGCTGAAATGAACAAAGGCTGAGACACAAAATCATTGTTTATGAGTCACCCATTAAAAATATTACATAGTTTGTACTTTCGATCGATATCTTGATTCGTCGCGACAGATCACGCGGGGTGACACCCCATTTCCCTCGTCGAGGGTTCGTCGGTGACGAAAAATGGGGAAACCGAAGCGTGGATCCGCAATGTTTAATATTTAAACATGGTGGGACGCCGTTCTAAATATTTAGACTTCTGGCTCCCTTTGTCGTCGAAGAGGTAACCTGACATTTTACGTTCAGCGTCGTTTTTCTTCCCTCTTGTTTCTCCTTCGTCCATTTCCTTCCATCCTGGCCCCACTCCGTCTCGGGACCCTCTGCCACGGTACCGTTTGTGGTTCGTAATGAAATTGCCAGGTAGAGGAGAACTCTTCTTCCCTCTCTCTCTCTCTCTCTCTCTCTTTCTCTCTCTCTCTCTCTCTCTCTCTCTCTCTCTCTTTCTCTCCCTTTCTCTCCGCCTTTACGTGTCCACCGTCTCTTCTTCCCTCCGTCTTTTCCCGGTACGCTCTAGCCTCCCGGTCACGCCTGTTTATTTTTACGCCACACCGGTTGCCCGCCTTAACGCTGGTTCCTCTTTTGTCCGTTTAGAAACTGCGGAAGGTGCCGAGGTTCTTCTTCCCCCTGTAATATCCCGTCGTCCCGCGGAAACTGTGTCTTTAGCAACAACGCGCGGTCCAACCGCGATTTGCATGCGCCACGAGTCAACGAATCCGCGTTTAGCCGCCCTTTATGAAACGCCGCCGCGCTGCACAGAGTCGTGCGTTTTTTCATCCGACCATACCCCTACATAATGAATATCGTTCTTTTGCGTTAGCCGGATTACACCGCGTTCCTGGAATTCTCCGAGAGCCCGCCCGACCGAGACCGGGATTTTCGACGCGCGTACCCGAGGCTCCTGGATTTCCAGCATCTGAGATCTGCGGTCTCTGCTCTCGAAATACTACGTTGTGGTTTACCTATCTACTATCACCGATGTTCCAAACGATTGTACAAGTTTACACAATGTCCAGCATTGAAATTGTTTTAGACATCTCTGATACTCAAGTTTCTTGATGTTCTGTTTGTTGATATTTCTTGATGTACCGTCGCGGAACACCGTTTCTGAGGCTCACTTGGAGGCAAATTCGAGGGAGACGCCTACTTCTCCCGCCCGCGCGTCTCGCTCCCCGTGGCGGCCGTATTCCTTCGGGCTCCTCAGACCCGTGCCTGCCGCTTGCGGTATGTACTGCGTGTGGCACTTTGAGGGGACTCTCATACCCATTGGTTTCCACATCACCCATGAGGTACTATGTTCAATGCGTTCTTTTTGTCAGTGGTATCCCCTATAGGCCTATTCCACTGCGTCGCACGATAATTTCGAAAAAGTAAATTTGGAAAATAGTTTTTATTATACTGTCAAAATTTTACTGACAATTAGGAAAGCTTGCTTATTGCGCTATTCAAAGGTTAACTATTGCGCATTTTCACTAGAACTGCTTTCAACCTTTGAGTAGCGCAATAAGCAAGCTTTCCTAATTTTCAGTAAAATTTTGACAGTATAATAAAAACTATTTCCCAAATTTATTTTTTCACAAGAAAAACGCATTGACCATAGCACCTCATGGGTGATGTGGAATACCTATGGGTATGAGAGTCGCTCCAAAGCGCCACACGCAGTACATACCGCAAGCGGTAGGCACAGGTCTGAGTAGCTACGACTACGGCAACGACCGCAACGGGGAACGAGAGGCGCGGGCGGTAGAAGTAGGCGTCTCCGTCGAATTTGCCTCCAAGTGAGCTACTTCTGGACATGCCTGTCTTACGTCAATAGAGCAAAAGGCTAAATTATTTGATTGCAGTGAACACCTGGTCGCACTCTGACCTTCAGGTAGTGCGACTTAGGCACAACACCGAACGTGAGCAGCGCGACTCAGGCTCCATCTGGAGGAAAGGAAAAAACAACCAGTTCTGGTTGTCTCTGGTGACACTGGTCAATGTCGCCGGATTGGTTAAATCGAGGGGAGTACAGTTTACCACCTCTCTGATGACCAGACTGATATGTGACACGCTGCGCGGCGCGTCACATGACCAGTCTACGGTCTTAGTGGGGGACGTTGGAGTGTGCTCATGGTAGTGGAATGCAGTGATGCCAAAACTGACGAGAAGATGACAGAAAGACAACCAGAACTGGTTGTTTTTTCCTCTCCTCCTTTTCCCCTTCTACTATCCCATTCCACTACCTGAGCACACTCCAACGTCCCCCACTAAAACCGTAGACTGGTCACGTGACGTACCGCGCAACGTCTCACATATTATTATGGTTATCAGAGAGGTGGTAAACTGTATTCCCCTCGATTTAACCGATCCGGCATCACTGGTGAAATGGGATAGTAGAAGGGGAAAAGGAGGAGAGGAAGAAACAACCAGTTCTGGTTGTCTCTGGTGACACTGGTCAATGTCGCCGGATTGGTTAAATCGAGGGGAGTACAGTTTACCACCTCTGTGATGACTCTGATATGTGACACGTTGTCCGGCACGTCACGTGACCAGTCTACGGTCTTAGTGAGGGACGTTGGAGTGTGCCCATGGTAGTGGAATGCAGTGATGCCAAAACTGACAAGAAGATGACAGAAAGACAACCAGAACTGGTTGTTTTTTCCTCTCCTCCTTTTCCCCTTCTACTATCCCATTCCACTACCTGAGCACACTCCAACGTCCCCCACTAAAACCGTAGACTGGTCACGTGACGTACCGCGCAACGTCTCACATATTATTCTGGTTATCAGAGAGGTGGTAAACTGTATTCCCCTCGATTTAACCGATCTGGCATCACTGGTGGAATGGGATAATAGAAGGGGAAAGGAGGAGAGGAAAAAACAACCCGTTCTGGTTGTTTCTGGCATCACTGCTCCATCATGCGGTTCTATGTTGCCTACAATTCATTTCGCATCGTGCCAAACGGCAGTACGAGCGGCGGTAACATACAGAGAAAAACAGTTGTTCAGAATGATGATCTTGACAATATATTTCGTAGTTGTAATTACCGAAGTAATTACCAGGTTAATAATTACAGAAATATTATTATTAACGCCTTGGTTTTCTAAAAACTCTAATCTACTTGTAGATGAAGCTTCGACTGTCGATTGTAGACAGTTTTACTTCATTTGATCTGAGTATAGTGGAACGAGGAGAACAAGTGCGCGTAGAAGGTTCTACGAACGAGTTACTCGAATGTATATTGTGGGAAAAGTTGATCGTTTAGCCGGGACAACCAATATTTTCCATCCCCAGAAGGTAGAATCAAGGATCGTGCCAGTGGTTTATAAACTGCCTCAAGGCCAAGCATTAGCTTCCTAATAGAGTAGGTTAGGAAGGAAGGATCGATTGGTTTAGTTTGCAGAGCCAATCACGTAGAAACTTCGTCTTGCTAAAGCAGATGGCCCATTTGCGAGTAAGTTCCTGTATCGATTGATCAGATTTACTTCAGACAAGATCGGAATGTAACTTTGGAAATTCTTTCCTTCGAACTGGAACTTCAAACTAACGCAATCGCAACATCATCCTGTCCAAAAACATTTGCCGCATTGTGACGTTGATGGTTGGTCATCCGACATTGTGACTCGCGATCGACGCACAAAATTTTCCACACTTTTTCGGTAATAGACAATGATCTGGCAAAACAAAATGTTTTGAACAAAAGTTAATCAGCATTCAGTATTTTATAAACGCCAACATAAAAATTTGTTTTCATAAAATATCAAGGTCACCCTTATTTATTAAAGATCACAATATATAGCTGAGGTTAAGACGAATTCAACGACCTACAATACTGTTCAGTCCCTGAACAACATTTATTTCAGTCAGTTGTTCGATTGTGTCTAACCCTTAGCGGACGGAAATTATTTTTAGCATACTTTTTGATGGGTCGAATAAATTTTCCTTATGAAACAAAATAATGTATTGAATAGTTAAAGCACACGAATTATGTTAAGGGAAACGTATTGTGTCCAGTATAAATTTGTTTGATATTTTTTGAGAGTAATAATTTCTTTAAAAATTATTCTCAGTCGCAGCACGATAAAACTGCTTGGACGACTGAGAGTCGGCACGCGTCCGCAAAGGGCTAACTTTCGCCAAACACACACTCTGCGACCGAAGATGCAGCGACCGCGCGCGACCCCCTGCAAACTACCTGCGAACAAACGATGGCACACCTGATTGGTGCACTACACGAACACCAAAAAGGTATAAATACCTTTTGGCACCGAAAAATACTTAGAAAAATCACCTGAAACGAAACACAGCTCCACAACACTGTACAATAGCAATTCAAACGAAACGCAACACGACAAGATTATACAATTGTTAATACATTCACTCATTATCAAAACCATTGTAAACATTTACTAAAACGAACAAGTAATCCGCAGCAATCACGCTCGCGGACTCGACGCAACAAATACTATGATATGAACTCTTGAAATAGCGTAAAAATAATTTTGGGCCACGAAAACGGGGTCTCCAGACCACTGTGCAGTGGCGAAGGACGCGATCCGCTGAGCGGCACGGGTTTATGGTTGTTCGAGAGTGGGCGGATTTCGAGCGGGTCACCGAATTACCGATAACCGGGGTGGGTCCTTCCATGGTAATGCGATCGATATTCACCGAGGACGAGACACGTCGACCGCGAATAACGAGTTTATCGGCTGGAGACCCAGATTCCTGTAAACCTGTCCGTGGGAAAATCCAGGTCGACCGAGAAAGCGAATTCCGAATGCGAGACGCAGAATTCGCTCGCGACTCGCCGTTCTCGCTGGCTTGTTCGCTCGCTGGTTCGCTGGTTCGCTCGCTCGTGACACGAGGAAACGTGACGGCGAAATTATTATCGTCTCGCTCGAGACCTTCGAGAGAGCCGAAAGCGAGCGAGCGAGCTTTCCACATCGATCGTGACTCACGTCCGGCCGCCTCTCCACGCCGACGCCGTTTACGATTGATCGTTGCACCGATCGACTGCGACCAGATGTTCCGCCGTCGACTCGACGACTTAATTAGCGTTTATCGTCCTGTAATCCTTTATGCATCGTCCATCGATCAGATTTCCTTTCAACCGTTACCCGGACCGCTCTCCCGTGGGACGTGGGAGCTGTCTAGCTACTCCGCCTGTCGATCGCCTTCCCCACCCCATTGTCCACCAGAGATGAGCAAACCTGTCTTCCTAGTCGTAGTAGTTCCATCTTTACGATTTTACAGGCACACCCCCGCAGGTTTAGGCACAGTCCTTTAAGTCCGTGCTATACATTTGTAGAAAGCAATAAGAGTTGTAAATAAGTCTATACATAAAGATTATGAATAAATATTTAACGATGCTGCGGCGAACCACGCGAAGTGAAAACAAAAGTCGCGACAATATAGTTTCGAAAAAATGCTACAAGATGATAATATTCGTGTGCTAAAACATTCCTGAAGGATATCGGACTTTATCATCTAATGTGGAACCATCACATTGAACCAACAATATAGTAAATGCACTGTGGTGAATAACATGAGGAAGGGCATGTGACCTTAATAATTCTATATAGAAAAATGAAAAAAAATTTAAGAAATTACGATTCGAAGCTAGGTTTAACTGCGTTTTGGAGAACTCTTTTTTTCAAGTTTTTTTTAATACAATCTTATAGATTTCAACGAGAAAACACCGAAAATGAAAATCTTAATGCGCGGAATTCATTAGTTAAAAAGTTATACGCATATAAAGTTGAACACTTTTAAGCCTTTTTAACAGGTTACAGCGCCGCCATATTGATATATTTGCTAGGTAATACACACAAAATAGGCTAAATACTTCCGAACAAATCCATTAGATGACAGCACAAACACGTACGTAATACATAATAACACATTTACTAAATCAAAATGCGAAACATTATACCATGGTTGGGCAGGCCTTCTCCGCTCCCACGACCACCTAACCCCAAACCATCTTGGACTGTATCTTCTTTTTGAAATCCTGTATGTGATTCTGTATATTTTAATTACTGAACACCGAAATCGATCGATTCCATGATTATTGTTATAAATTTTCATTTCGCACCGATGAGTACGATATTTTTTAAATTTTCGCAACAATTCACAATCCCGAGCCCAAGTAATAGCTTCTTCTTTACTACTTGGCATGTCTCTAAAGTTAAAATTTCTAATACTCGATCTAGCTATTTCAAAATCAACAACGAACTTATTAATAATTAATTTGTGAAAAAACACTTGAAATTTCTTATGTTCACAAAGTATGTGTAACCACTGAATTGCCACCTAGCGCATACGCTCATTACTATTTAGCCGATCCCGCAAATATACCATACTATCTAACACATGCGCTGAACACTCACGATCTATCCAGCGCATGCGCCGAACAGACCTACCTACCGCTATCACTCAACGAATATCCAATATGGCGACGCTCTAACCTGTCAAAAACGCTTAAAACTGCTCATCTTTACACGCGTGTAACTTATAAACCAGTGAATTCCTAACAACCACACACATATTTTCGGAATGTCTTCATCGATATCTACAGGATCACGTAAAAAAAAGTTCAAAAAAGTTAAGAACACGGGGTTCTCCAAAACGCAGTCGAGCCCGAAGCTACAGTACTATTCTTGAAATTAATATAATCCACTACAGTCCTCTTCTATGAAAGTATCTACAGAAAAATAAAAATATAAAAATATTTAATGTTGCAAAGTTTAATCCTGGAACGGCTAGATTGACAGACAACCCCGTGCAATTGAAGAAATGAAAAATTACCATTTCCAGCTTCACTGATGTTCTAGAAATGAATTTACACATGATCCTCACTTTTAATACCTGCACCGTTAAATATAAATACACAATCAACGTTCAAAAATCAAATGTTTGTATAACCCGTACGTATTTTTAATATACTGTTTGCTTTCGATCGAAACACACATTTGTCCCGCAATGTTCCTAATGACTGAGAGAGCGGATTTTATGGATTTATAACAAAAACGAGTTAGTGCAATTTAAAGCGATAAAGGAATTAAAACAGTCCAATGGTGTCGATCAATTATTTCCAATATATTGTGAAAAAAAGCAATAAATATTCTGCTTCTTATAATTGATTCAAACAATTTTTATTTTCCATAAAGATTGAGAGTCAATTTATGTATCGTTGTATAGGATACATCGCAGGTGATTTCGAAAGAGTCTGCTGCAACCATCGATTACATAATGGTGCGGAAGAAATCGAGCATCGTAATTCCCTGCGATTTGAGGAACACCGGTGTCCGAGAACGGTTGGGTATTCGCGTGGTGATTTCGCAGCTCGAAATTGAGGATCGAAAGGAATTCCGGCGTAGGAATGCCGATAGAAATCCGAAGTATCGCGAACGGGCGAACATCGTAATCGGCCTCCTAATCAAGCTGCGTATCACGGTGTATATCCGCCGGATAGAATACAGGATTACGCGCGAGATCCCCGGCGACGGATTGATTCATAATGGGCTGCTAAATATTAAATAGCGTTTCGGATTCAACTGCGAGCGCGGCATGTAATGTTGTGCAAGCGGCCCTGTAACCGTCCGCGGATGCACCGCCCGCTCGCTGGGTTGCATTCATCGCGACGCAGCGCGATAACGACTAGTTGCATTTACATATTTCAGAATCAGCCGGTAATTATGTAAAGCAGAGCATTACGTAGCCACGGGGCGGACTATGTTTGATTCTGTTCGACGAGGACCGATGTAAAATGCGCCTCTTGAATACCGAACAACCTCGCCGCCCCTGGGGAAAAAAACCGTAATCAACGACGCCGCGATACTCCAGGGCACTTTTCACGGGAAACTTTCATTCGATTACAATTCTTCGTGCACTATCGAGCTGTGACAGGAGGTGGAGGAGATTAGGTGTCCCCATACGGTTCTTAGAGAGAGATGCACAGAAGACCCTAAGAGAATGCTGCATTTATTTTCTCTTTACATCTCAAGATGGCCGTTTATTTGTAATTTTAGAATTTTGAAAAATCACAGACACGAGGTTATTATACTTATCGCCATACGGTTCTTAGAAACAGTTGCACAAAACATCCAAGGATAATGCCAAATTCATTTTTGTTGAACACTCCTTGTCAATAATCGTAATGAGCTGAAATTAATGTAATAACATTTTTAAATTCTTTTAATATTTTACTATTGTTTCCCGAGTCACTATTACAATAGATGCATAAAATTGCCAGTCTATTTATCACCATTTGCATCGCCTGTCAACAATATCTTCGTCTCTAGTCCCACATTTTCTGCAAGGAACAGGGAAGCTGCTAGAACAGTGATAGGCGCTCCAAAAGGCGCTCCCCTCCGTGGGCGCTGGGCGAAAAAGCTACCACCACTCTGACGTACCGTCTTCCCCTACTTTGCTTTTACCGCGCATGCGCTACACACAAGCGTACCTCTATTCTGTCCGTCAAACAAGCAGCTCACACGGACATAGTAGAGATACGCTTGCGTGTAGCGCATGCGCGGTAAAAGTATAGTAGGGGAAGATGGTACGTCAGAGTGGTGGTAGTTTTTTCGCCCAGCGCCCACGGAGTTCCCATCACTGTGCTAGAACCCTGATGTTCTATACCACTTCGTAACAAAACGTGTTTAACAGAGTTGAACGAGGTTCTTATTTCAATAGATCTTTAATAGATCTAACAGAAAACCGAGATCCTCATTTGATTTGAACATCCGCAGATCAATACACAGAAATACGTCTCAGCATAAAAATCAACAAGTTTGTTAGCTCTTTTCGCTCGGTGGCTTAAAGACTCTAATCTCTGAGCTCTCGTAAGCCAGCTTAAGCAGCCATACAGTTTTATTAATTCCTAATAAGTAGATCAAAGCGTATCACAAAATAAAAGTACAAAACTATATAATAATCTAGGACAAGGAGAAGTTTACGTGTTGGTTCGTGAGCCGTTCAAGATGCAAATTCCGAAGTTCCGCAGTGCGAAGACACAGTCCGAAATATTAATTCCTTCTTGCGCTGTTTGTACTGTTATGTCAGCAAGAACGAACTCCGGGGATCGTGATCAAGATTTAAATTCGCCGGTCAGCATCTGAGATTGGCCGGAGCGTTCGTCGGCCGTGTTTCAGCGACGATCCCGCAGACCGTAATCTATGGCAAATTACATGGAGAAGTTACTGGATGGGGTCAGGTGCTCGAATCGCGTCGCGATACCACGAGATTCGATGCCGGGAGCATGCTACGAGGGGAAGATTAAGGCAGCCAGGGGAAGAAGCGCCGCAACAATTCAGGAGCTTGTATATTCCGCGCGGAGATTATCGTGCATAGATTAGGGACGATTACATTGTCCCGAAACGACACGGCCGGCGCAGAGACTCGGCGCTGCAACGACGCCCTCGGATTCCATTCGTGGAAACGAACCACGGAGGAATATGCCCGCAATTCCGCGAAACTTCCGGCGCCTGCCACCGCGAAATAATTTGGCGCCGGCAGTGATTCTTAATTAGCCGACCTCGACCCGCGATACTTTTCTTACTTTTCTTTAGTACAGTCTCCGTGCACGCTTTATGGTGGAATTAGTTTTTTTTTCAAATTATTAGGTTGTCCCAAATCTTTCTTTCGCAATGCGCACGTTTAAAATTGTTAGATAACATGAGCATATACGAAGAACGCTATCATTTGGAGCGTTTATTTTGAAAGTGGTGTAAGACCATTTTTGGAAAAAATTGGAGAATTTTTTATTTATAAACAATTCTCGAAAGAAGACAAAATAGACTTACCTATGCCACTTTCAAAATAACCGGTCCATTTGTCCAGTATATACAGGGTGGGGCACTATAAACATGTCACCTGAATAACTCGCTTGCTTTTGAAGATAGAAGAAAACGCATCAGACAAAACTTATTTGATATCGAGGCGCTCGTAATCTGATGTCATTAATTTTTTTATAGATGGAGACGTCAAGGAGATACGAAGGTCAACTCTGTTTTTTAAATGGAACGGTATGGTTTTTTATTTACATTTTGATAGTGTGTTTCAAGACGAATACAATTACCTATTATGAAGGTCATTCAAGGTCTCGCAAGATCAACTGCAATAAAAAATAAAGTGTCTCAAAGCACTTTTTGAACACTACGACGATTTACATGGAACATGTTATTTACGTATTCACTGCTACGTCAAGTGTTCAACATGATGACCTTGAACGCGGAGACATAATCTAAAACGTTGCAGTACTGATGATACTGCCTGACAAATTTCAGTTGTATCTATTACAGAGTAAGCTCTTTTTATACTTTCTTGCATATCAACCGTGGTTGTTGGTTTTTCGCGGTACACTTGTTCCTTCAATTTTCCCCACAAATAAAAATCTAGTGGTGTCAGGTCTGGGGAACGTGCTGGCCATGTATTACTTCCTGATCGACCAATCCAACGACCTTCAACTGTCCTGTTCAGTAATTCTGAAACATTTCTTGCTGAATGAGCAGGACATCCGTCTTGTTGGAACCACATGGACTGTCGCATGTCCAGTGAAATGTCCCCTAACAATTCTGGCAAAACGTCTTCTAAGATTCTCTCGTATTTATGACTATTTAGCCATCAATGAAATATGGACCAATTTCAAGTTCAAGGTCGTCATTTTGAACACTTGAAGTAGCAGTGAATACGTAAATAACATGTTACATGTAAATCGTCGTAGTGTTCGAAGAGTGCTTTGAGACACTTTATTTTCTATTGCAGATGATCTTGCGTGACCTTGAACGACCTTCATAATAGGTCATTGTATTCGTCTTGAAGCACACTATCAGAATATAAATAAAAAACCATACCGTTCCATTTAAAAAGCAGAGTTGACCTTCATATCTCCTTGACGTCTCCACCTCCATATCAAGTATATTTGGTCTGATGCATTTTCTTCTATCTTGAAAAGCAAGCGAGTTATTCAGGTGACCTGTTTATAGTGCCCCACCCTGTATACTTTATTTAATTCAGCCTCACGGCTAAGAATCGAACTTGGCTTTACATAAAATCTAACTTAATCTATTCACATTCACTCACTCATTCCCTCGTTCCCCCCATTTGTCCAGTATTGTTTTATTTTCTTCCAAGCTTCCTCTTATTTCACTTGGCTTGTTCGAAAACTAGTCTGAAGTTGCATTAAAAGCATTAATCGAAAGCGAATATCAAACTTTTGGGACAACCTAATAGTTCGAGTGACTTGAGATGTAGTAGCTACTTTGTGAGTCCTTGCTTTTTCTTTTTGGTCTAATGATGACGTTGCTTACAAGAATATGCAGGGTGTTAGCGAACTGGCGCATGGCGGTACAAACCGCAAGGAGATGAATTTTTGATTTCATAAATTGTCTAAAATTGATGGTTTTGTAAGTGTCCAAAATTTAGCCCACTACACACTGTACTTCTCAACTTCCCCGCATTGTAACAGAACAAAATCTCGACATCCACAAAACGAAGAAAGAGTTTACCCATGCATAATCAATTGCGGAGCTCATTTTACTAATCCCTACCTCCAAGTACTACAGATATGCCACGACGACGATAGAATGCAATGGTCTGTTCTAATAAATTTTGCATTAAATCGAACCGCGTCGATACCGGTGTTCCAACCGAATATGGCAACAATTCGTGTTCGTGCAATTAAAAGTTGCCGTTCGTGAAGGGCGCCAGGATTTTTGTGGAAAATCGACAGAGTCGCATTGAAAGGTGGCACTCGTGATCCACAAATTGCGACGTCACCGCGGTCAATGGTGCAACGGGATAATTTTAATAGATCCCGGTTTCAGCGGGTCATTTAAACTTCCCGCGGCTATTAATTAAGAGAGACAGTTTTTTTTATCGGCACAGTTTTGCTCGTGACAGGGGCCGGTGTTGCGAAAACCGTCGGTGGCAACGTTGAAATATTTTCGGTACGTCTGAATTTCACAAATTGCGTGAAACCAAGGACGCCCCCGGCATTAAGCGTAATTTCGCGTCGTATAGAAAGTAATGCCGCGCGTTAATGGGTTTATGGACGTTTAAATGTAAATTTATGGTATCCCGGTTAATCGTCGGCACCGGCACAATGTACACCCGACCCCGACATTACAGTCATTAAATTAATTCCGCCAATGCTAAAAATACACAAAATTTAATTTCGTGGCGGGTAAGTATTTTTAACGATTATCGCCCGGTTCACCGAGATATGAGTATACATTGGCACGTAATTGTTTTATTTTTACACATCCGCCGAAATAAAGTTCAGCAATCATCGTTGGTTGTACAGCGGGGGGGATTATAATACGGTACGGAAAATGTTAAAGACGTAAAAGGGTCGCTGAAATAACTCGGACAGGATGTAGCACATTTCGCGGACGTAAATGCACGCAAAGTCTTTCGTTTTCGAAACGTCGACGTCGCTGTTTATCAATTTTGTATACTCGCTGTACGTTTCACACTCGCTGCTCAACAATTTACACACGCGGCAACTTTAAAGCTGTACTGCAAACTAATTACTCCACAATATTTATCTTCCTGCGTGTTTAAAATTTAAATCGTTCTCATAAATTCCGGAACGTCGACGATGTTTCTTTTGCTGTAAAGCGTTTCGAAAAATGATAGAAAATTATGTCTGTGGAATTATCTGTAGTACCAATAATTCATTTATCAAAATTTGTCTGCTTAGACGTTTCAAATTTAATTTCATCTCGTAAAGTTCAAAATATCAACCATTTTTTGTAGCCTTTGCTGAAAAGCTCTTTAGTGTATAGTCAAGAATACATTTTCTACTACAGTGATTTACGCATGGTACCTTTATACCTGCATTAAAAATAAATGTTTTTCTGCTTACACCTTACGCTGTTCATCACATCAATAAATTACCGTACCTTCTCCCAATGAGGTTTTCAAGTACATGATCAGAGATACTTTTTATTAAGCCTTTACCACAAATAATTAATAGACAAAATAAAACTAGTCAATTTCTGGGAACAGAAGATAAATCAAAATATATTTCTTCTTTCGATAATTTGAATAATTGTCTTCACAGATTTGTATCTGACCTATTCATTTTTTCTGATAGATGCATAAAATCCACAATATGGTAATTAATACATAATGCTTCTGTAGGTATTATTTTTTGAAATATGGGGAAAGCATAATTTTCGTTTGACGCGCTGTTGAGCTATTATCTGAGAGTCTCGATGGCCGAATTGCCGGCGATCGATACCAGCCCTATTTATCCGGCACTTAAAGCGTTCGCTTGGATCGCGTTGCTAATAATCCTTTTCAAGAACTAATACATGGCCTGTGACGCGTTCGCCGCGTTCAAATTAACAAGATCATCCTCGCACGGCCATAAATCCGTGAACAGCCGTCGCGCGAGCGTCCGATCGTAGCGTCCCGACACGCGTGTGCACTGCGCACTGCACGCGCACGCGAACACAAACACACATACACACACAAATGCACATGCTCGCGTCAGTATCGCTCGTACACGCTGGAAACTCTAAGTAATTACGTTAGCTGGCGAATTAATTAACCGTCAGGCGACGGTTATCGGTGCCCGCTCGAAGGTGCTGGACAGTGACGCAACTATCGATCCAGCACGATCGAGAGGACACGCCGGAAGCGTCTTCGGTAATCCCTGAGGATCATCGATCGGAGGATCGTTCACTGTCATCGACCATACGACTCCTCCGGCGACTATCTAATCGGTGATCGTAGGTATGCCTATCCGATGATTCAAGCTTTCTCGATCGACCCACGAGATTATATACAGGGTGGGCAACAACTTTGTCCACCTTGAATATTTCCGTTACTTCTAATAATATGAGAACAAGAAATTATCGAAATAATCTTCAATGAGTACCCACTGTGTGCCTGGAAGCTTATCGTACTGATGTCCCTCAATTTGAATATGATGGGAACATATGGAAAATTCGCGCCTTTCATTTCGCTTTCCGGATGAGCGGGTCGCGAGATAACAAATTAGAATCTATTTTCTTTTTTGTCTTTCACGTGCACTCGAATACGCGCGGTCGTGGCGGAAGTGGCGCTCCTCGCCAACATGGCAACGGTGGATGCTGGTGGGGGACAGTGGGCGCTATGGTGGGGACGGTGTTGTCTCAATTGAGACAAAAATGCCCATCCCTGATCTAGAGAGTGTTTCGAAGTTTTGAAGTATAAAATACTTAAAATATATTATTTTAGTCATCTAGAATATTTAAAAAAAATGACTTTCAGTAAGATAGATACAATTGAGAAATCGCTTCCGATCTGATACAAATATTACAAGTTACATGATCTCAACGAAACCTCCAATTTCATAAAAATTTCTCGCGTGTGTCTCTCTGGGAAGAACTGCATCCATTCGCAGTAACTCAGAATGTGTTCTCGAAACCCCCATGTAGTGTCTCCGATGGAAGCAGAGTCTCCGAACATGGAACCGAATCGTCGGTGTTCAAATTCATTTCGAATGAATCAGACGGTCCCATGGTCCGAAATGAAATTCAAAGAAGCAATTCAGGTGAGTCGTCGTGATTTATCGGCTACACGAAGTGGCGCGACCCCATATCTCGGATCTGTAGTTCCGAAGTTCCCGGGGGCGTAACAGGGGCGGCTGGTGCTGCCGTTGCATCCGGCTGAAAGCAAAAGGTACCGCTGTTACCCCGAGGCAAGAAAATAAGGATGGTCTTGGTTCCAGCGGCGAGGAAAGTGCCGGCTGGATGGAAGCTCGAGCATCGATCCTTGCCATCCCCGTTTTCGAGATAAGACCATCTTCCCCATCCGCCCCAAGAATTGCATTCGCGCGCCCGGCCCGTATTACTTCTTGCATTTAAGATCGGCCCTCTCCCACCGGTATCAGTCGGTAGGAGTTCATCTTCCGGTGAAATATTGGCCGCGCTCTCGGTGTCCAGATTTAATCACAAGCGTGTATCAGCTCGATGGATCGTGCTCCGCGCGTTGCCGCGGCCCTCGCAAACTAACTCGAGTTTGTTTTCTAACAGAGATTAATCACCCTTCAATGGCCCGATCCGTCTTCATTCGCCCTCGGCTAGTTCCGATTTGACGAGCACGACGTATTATCCTGCTCGTTTGCAAATTCTTCTCCGTAAACAGTGATTAACAAACCAAACAATTTTTCTTCTCATCTTACCGAAACTAATAAACACATCAGCCTTTGTGGATGTACTGTGGGTGTTTGAACAGCAACTCTTTCGATTTTTGTGAAAACAACGACGATGCAATCATTTTAAAACTCGAAACTTCTGGTTTAAATAATTCGTCGTTTATTTTCGCGTTACTCTTGCATGGTCCAGCAGGTGGGAAATTCAAGACTCCTTCTTTCTAAAAAATGCTACAACTTAAAACGTTTCTGGAAACATTAAACAATTTTTTTCGTGATTGAATCCACCACGGGTTTGAAGATTAAAGCTTCCTCTTTACAACGAACCCTCCAAACTTGATGTACGATTTTTTTGACTGTTTTATGGAGCAGAAATGAGGAACAAGTTTGATCCTACAAAAGAACTAATTAACATTGCCAGTACATCTTTTATTCAAACCTCGATAAAACAACGAAAATAAAATCAGTTATTTAGTGGGCGAAGATGTTTGTTTGTCAATCTTTCGGGAATGTTGTTACGTTGTTACAAAAAGCAGCTGAGATTTATACGTAATATTTAAATTGCAAATTTTTAAAATAAAAATGCTAAAAGGAGTTCTAATCTGGGTTAAACTGTACTTTGGAGGTCCAATTTTTTTAAACATTTTTTTATGCAGTCCTATAGGTTTCGACGAGAAAACGCCGAAAATGAAAGTCTTATTGCCAGGAGTTCACTGGTTCAGAAGTTATACGCGTGTAAAGTTGATCACTTTTAACTAACCCCAAACCAACTTGAACTATACCGCTCAGTACTACTTAGCCCATGCGCTGAACACCCACCATCTATCCGGCGCATGCGCTCAACAGTCCTACCTCTACCACCCAACGAATATCCAATATGGCGACACTATAACCTGTCAAAAATGCTTAAAATTGCTCATGTTTACACGTGAATAACTGTTCAACCAGTGAACTCCGGTAATTAATTAAATACACATCTATCATTTTCTCATCAAACTGTGTAGCTTCACGTACAGAAAACTTGAAAATTTTTGGTCCTCTAAAGTACAGTTCAGCCCTAATCTGTATGAACGTGGCCACCCAACGAATATCCAATATGGCGACACTCTAATCTGTCAAAAATGCTTAAAATTGCTCTTGTTTACACGTGAATAACTTTTCAACCAGTGAACTCCGGTAATTAATTAAATGCACATCTATCATTTTCTCGTCAAACTGTGTAGCATCACGTACAGAAAACATGAAAATTTTTGGTCCTCTAAAGTACAGTTCAGCCCTAATCTGTATGAACGTGGCCACCCAACGAATATCCAATATGGCGACACTCTAATCTGTCAAAAATGCTTAAAATTGCTCTTGTTTACACGTGAATAACTTTTCAACCAGTGAACTCCGGTAATTAATTAAATACACATCTATCATTTTCTCATCAAACTGTGTAGCTTCACATACAGAAAACTTGAAAATCTTTGGTCCTCTAAAGTACAGTTCAGCCCTAATCTGTATGAACGTGACCATCGTTTGAACACGAGCCAAAGAGGCTTTAAACGTCGAAACGCTTGTAATGTTGCTACTTCATCCTGCCACGTTACATTCTCGCAAACAAACGCGTCGACAAAATGCGAGAAAGATTCGAGAGCTTAGGAGCTCTTGACATGATCGATCCGCATTGACTCATCGATACGCGGGATCGGAATCCAGAGCCATGACCGACTTCGATTGTTGTCTTTAAAGTGGGAATGCTCGTGGAAAACGACCGAGTGATTCTGATCGTTTCAACGTTCCACGATTTACGGCGTATCTGTTGCTATTCAGAACGTAACAGACCGAAGAATGAAACACGTTTTATCCCGAGGTACGTGTTTTCTCGAGCGTGGTCTAAAGCGAAACAGTCGCAGAAAAGAGAGAGAGAGAGATGAGTTCGCTTCCGCGAACGATAAGTCGTAAAATTTTTTGGCGACGGAAGGTCCAATCCGAAGTGGCAATCTCGCGTCGTTAAACCAACGATTGCTCTTAATCGACGACACAATGAACGGTAGATATTTCCGTCGCGTTAACAAGGGACGTCTCGTATTTCGATAACAGGTGTCCCGAAAGTATTGTAAATAGAGATTCCTTTAACGCCGGTTTCACTCCCGGATAGCATGGAGCAATTAAACTATCTGATTGGGTCTAATTAAGAACGGAAGACGGTTCCGGATTCAAATTATTCAGCTCGCCCCTAAATTTAACCCGGATTGAATCGGGAAGCGGCGGCGAACGAAATTTAATCGGCGAAATCAATTAAAATGGAACCGGGGTTGAAAAGAAAATTTCCGTGAAAAACTCGGCGCTCACCGGTGGAACCTCTTCAAACATTCTCTCCGATCAATGTGACGATAATCGAATAACAATGATCGCAAAAATCTTTGCTCTAAATTTCGTTCAACGTGTTTTTTAATCCTCCTTCGTAACTTTCCTTCGAATTATTATTTTTATCGCTAACGAGCTGAAATATCTAGCGAAACTAACAGTTGCATGAATTTTTGCAGATTTTTAAAAATATTATAACAACAACGAGTTTAATCCGGGAAAAAGAACATTGAGAGCGGAACGTGGATTCACTTTGAAATAATAATGACCACTTTATTATTTTGACACGGAGATCTGGTCAACGCTGACGTGGTTACGAGCTGAAAAAGATCCGACATTTCGGTTAGTTTGTTTGACGCGTCGGTTGATGGAATTTGTGGGTCGCATTGAATAAGGACGCCGATCCACGAAAACGCGATCCTCCGGCGAGCAAAAGCGCAAGAACCGTGAAGGATCCAGCTAATTGAAAAGCGGAGATACTACGGCGGTCGAGTAACGAGCACATAAACACAGATCCTCTGTCACAGATGTTGTTTTCTTCTTCGACGAGCTAGAACGGGATAAGCCTGTAATACGTTTTTTGAAACGTCGTATTGCTCGAGTCTTTCCGCCGTGCTCCGGGATCCGTGGACAAAGAAGAGACGGAGGGTGGAGAAAAGGGGTTGAGCGAGGATGGTTGAGAGACGGGGGTTTCACGAGATATTGCTGGTGCCAAGACGCTGGATGTGTAAGCTCGCGAACCACTGAAGAAAAATACTGCGATGACGGTATACGACTTTATTTCATCCCTTTCCGCTCGTAGCGATACCGTTCCACCGAGCCCCTGAAACTATTGATATTTTCATCTCCGATCTTCTAGAAACATTCGCCTCCGTTCCCTGGAGGACTTCCATTCCCGGAGAACTGCCCTATAAATCCGGAAGATTCTCCAGAATTCCTAACCACTGATCATTCGACTGCTAAACGAACGATGGAACGTATTTCAATATTTTATCGCGCTAATTATATTATTAGTAGACAGCGGATTTTATGCATTTACGACAAAAATAAGCAGGTGCAATTTATGATAAGTAAAAACATTAGAAGAATTTAAAAAATACTGTTACATTATTTTCAATCTATTAAATATATTAACCCTTTGCACTCGACTGAGGAGTTCTAAGGCACCAGTAAAAATTGTCATACCATTATTCAAAACAATTTTCATAGCATTATATTCGCCTGTATTCTATGAATTACTAAAACTTCAAATGTTGTATGAGAAGACAAGTTAAATTTCATGTGCCCAATGCCACCAAGATTTAATAAAATGAGAATGTTCTTGGTTGAAAGGGATGTCTAGATTTTGGAATTAAAATTGCTTCGAGTGCAAAAAATGTATTATTTTGTTTAACCCTTTGCACTCGAAGCAATTTTAATACCAATCTAATAATCGAAGCAATTTTAATTCTAATCTAAATCTAGTATCTGATATAAAATTAATCTATTTCACTCCAGTGTGTTGCAATTCGGATAGAAACAATTTTATTTTGCATTAAGATCTGCTGTCTAACGATTAGACTATCTTTATGCAGGACAAAAGTTTCAAGAAGCGGAACAGAAATTGATTTCCACAATTAAAAACACATTGGAAGTAATATAGGTTCTTAAAATTTTTCCAATGCTTTTACTATTTTATTGCGAGTTGTTTGTCTCAGGAATGTATGAAACGTTTCACAAAGTGCGATGAAGTTCACGAAGAGGATTTTTGGCAGCCGTAACTGCTTTGCTCTTTCTTCGAAATATTTTCTAACTATATTATAGATCTAAATTTCATACCTGAAGCTAGGTTCACTGCAGTCAAATATGCAACGCAGAATTATTCAGAGTCAAGAGACTCACGCCAGTACAGCTCAGAGTCAAGAGACTGAAAGTGCAGTCAACAACGACGTCGAGATTCAAATCGGATCAAATCAGAACTTCGAGATTGAAGTTGATCTAATTCGCATTAGAAATACTAGAATAAAGTATTAGAACTCCAGATCTAGGTCCTTTTGATGCAAGAACCGAAGCTAGAAATTTTTCTGATAGGGAGACGTAATTTAGAGGACCTAGAGACGCTAACATCGGGATACTGCTACATAAAACAGCACTCTACCTATTGTAAGCTCACTAAACAAGTCTTTCTAAACAACAATCTCAAAAGTAACGAATAAACTATTTCTGAAAGAACTTGTCAGACTACGAATAAAATTGCTATGGCTGTTGAAAAATTGATTGAGAAGATCCCAGTTGTTGATTTAACATTTTTATCAAATGATTACTAAGTTACCACAAGATTGCGGATTTTATGCATTATGGCAAAAGTGAGTAAGTGGAATAGAAAATAATAAATATATGAGAAGAATTTAAACATACCGTTACATTATTTCCAACATATTAAAACTATTAACTCCTTGCCGTATTTAAACGAGTCAGACTCGTAATGAAGATTTTAAACAAAGTCTAACAAATACTATATAGATTTTAAACAAACCTAACAACTTCCTTTGTTGACGAAACAAAATTTTATTATTTTCTAATCAATATTTAAGCATTGACGGAAATCCTTAACCTTAACAAAAATATTCATTTTCTTTTCTCTTTTGCGACATTTTTGGGGATAAAGGCATTCTACTTACTCTAGTCGTAAAGAAAATGGTACGGCAAGGGGTTAAAAATGGAAATAGAGTTCTACTAAATTCCTGTTTATTGCAAATGAAGTGGAGCATTTTTATTTTGCATAAAGATCCGTAATCTAGTCATCACTGACAGATAAAAGGTTAAAACAACTCGAAACCTAAGACTACGCCTAAAATTTCCTGCTTACCGATGGTCCCACGTCTGCAAACTTCAGAAAGAGGTTTAGAAAAGTCAAATTGCAGGGTCCGTAAAGTTGAGCAAAGACAAACTACGACCAAACTGTCAATAATTGTAAAAGTAATCGCGCCTCTTGTTTCGCTCGAGAGAAATCTGTAATTTTTCTCCCGAAACGCAATTGCCGAATAAAAAGTTAGCCCGTGGTCTAATTTGTCGATTTTCTTCAGAGAATCGTTCCACGTGCGGCATAACTTACGTCGTGAATTCAAAGAGGCAAGTCTATTGGGAACTCTGTTTATGTTCGAGTGCAACGATTGCACGGCGGAATAAATCGCAGAAAGAAACGGAGGCGCCTACGGCACGCCGGTTACGACCTTGCCCTGATTGTAACTGCTCGTGCTTTCAAAGCTTGCTCCTTTGCAGACACTCGAGCACGTTCTCATTTCACGCTTCAACAGCGCGTCGTGCCGATTCCGATTTCTCGTCCATTTCTATTCTTTCAGATTCCGATCGTTCCAGACGCGAATTTTTCCGCGGGACAGCCCGGTCGAGGCAGCCAGGGATATGTTCCGTTGCTCGCGAAGCTCTTTCTACTTCGGCGAGAGGAATCGAAACTCTTAATCATTATCCCATTGTCTGCAGCTTCCTGTCTGCTGGCTTCCCCCTTTCTTTGGCTCGCTTGTTCATTCGTCAGCTCAACGCTGTATCTTTTTCAGGTCATTTCCATATCAGCGCTCCGCCTATCTCTGCTTCTTCCTTAAAGCGTATCTGTGTTCAGCTTACTTAGACACCTGTCTGCGAAATATATTTCGTAGCAAGTCGCTAGTGGAATTCACTTCTCCATCTTAGGGCACTTTATAATTCGTATGCAATTTCTAATTTTCGTCTTTCGTGATCAAGAGTTCGAATGTATCTGGATACATTTGTTTTGTTTCGCTTTAGATAAGGGAATATGTTGTTATGACATACTGCAGGTACTTATACGAACCAAAAAATTTATTACAGTGAACATACGATGGAAGCATTATTAAGGTTTGTTAATATTAAACTGCGAATTTTATATACAGCGTCAGTCACCTAACGTTTGCACCTCAAATATCTTTGTCGTTTCTAAATGTACGTAAAATATGGTAAGGACAAAGTTGAATGGTAGAATGGGGTTGACACGATGCCAAAAAAAATTTTTGTTTTTATGTCGTTTTTTTTAGAGAAATCAAGGTCACCTTGACTTTTCTATAATTACTCAAGGTCATTCAAGGTCGCGGACAGAGATAACGTATAAGATTTAACACTAGATTTACGGGGCCCGTCAAAAGGACGCATTCAAAAATGGTTAATTTACGATTATTAAGAGTGTAAGGAGGCATCCGTGAGGAATTATTAAATAGATTTATTTTTTTGTGTACATATTACAGTAATAATCGCTGAAGATGTAAGTAAATACAATTTTATTATTTTTATGAAGCAATGTAATATAATCAATTTTAGTGCTCCGTAAACCTAGTGTTAACATCGATACATGCCTGTAAACGGGTTTTGAAGGAATGTTGAACTCTGTCCGTGACCTTGAATAACGTTGAGTAATTATAGTCATTGAATTCGTAATGAGAGGGACTATCATTGTAGGATGTGGCACTAACTATTTCCACCTCAACCATCTTTGTTGTCTTTAAAAATACGTCAAATGTCTGAAGGACAAAGTTGAATGGTTCAGTGGGGCTCACACGAATTTCATGGTTGAAAATGTGTTAAAAATTTTGTTTAAAGCGTCACTAGATGTACATCATAATTGCAAAATTAAGATTGCACAATATTTCAAATTGAAGATATAACGGGTCCCCTAAATGAAAGAACCCCTCAACTACTCTATAACTCATGTCCAAGGGATGATTTCACCCTGAAGAGCCAAGGGTTAGCAAAATAAAATTATATGTGATTTCTATTCCATTGAACTCTGCTGGGATCTGAAAAAAGTTGTTGATCATCCAAGACGGTAGCGGGCCATAAGGGCGCCTAATTGCAAAATTGAAGCATCAAGTCCCGTTCTCGGACGGCCAGCAGACAGGGCGTGCAATCGATTATCGTCCGCTTGTCCATTCTCTTTCGGTAATTCGTGTTCGGATCGCGGGCCAACGAACGAATAACAGGCGACGCGGCGTGGGTTACGAGAATCACGAAAAAACAAAAGAATAAGACCAGAAACGTGGCGCGGGACGTGTGACCGGGGGTTGCGAAGGAGGTTTACGGGGACGAGAACGCAGAGGAAGCGAGAGAACCGCATCGAGAGACTACCGAATGCAATATGATTCCCACCTCGACGTCGAGTGCGCTCCTCATAGAATATGCATGACATGCTAATGCGACTTGTACCTAATCTAATTATACAGTTCCACGCGAGCCGTCATCTAACCCCTTTGGCCTATCCTATCGTTTCTTCGAGCATACGCACACGCGTACCCGACCTCTGTCGCCCATCAAAACTTCGTGTTTCCTATCCCGCGTTTACTTCCTGTCTCCCCCAGTTTTGCGCGAGCTCAAACGTAATCGCCGGGAATACAAGGCAATTTCATCGTTGATCGATCATCAATCGTTCCCCTTGGATCTCCGAGTCTCCGCGTAATGGAGTTCCGATCTGATTGGGAATCTTTTACAACGGCTCGAGCTTGAACGATGGCTCGCCATTGTTGGTAAAAACGAAATTCAACGGAAGCTTGGCTCGAAAGTTTGTTGCGTTCGGGGGGAACTTCAAATAAAAGATAAACAGGGCAACAAAAAGCTACTGTTCTACGAACACCGTTGTGAGCAACATGGAAATAATAGATGCACAATTTTAATTTCTGCAAATTACTGATTCTAAATTTTTGAATTTTTACTTACGCATCACTCCACTTCAGAGCTGGGCAATTTTGCCTCTATTGAGGCAAAAACCGTCCCTACCGTAGCTCTAACTATTCCCTTCCAGCAAGCGTCGTATCTGTGGGGCAACGAAGACACGAGATATCAGTGAACGCGACAAACGTGCGCCCTCTATGAAAAAGAGGTGATTGGGAACCTTTTACAACGGCTCGAGATTAGACAATGGCTCGCTATCATTGGTGAAAACGAAATTCAACGGAAGCTTGAATCGAAAGTTTGTTGCGTTCGGGGGGAACTTCAAATAAAAGATAAACAGGGCAACAAAAAGCTACTGTTCTATGAACACCGTTGTGAGCAACATGGAAATAATAGATGCACAATTTCAATTTCTGCAAATTGCTGATTCTAAATTTTGGAATTTTTACTTACGTATCACTCCACTACAGAGCTGGGCAATTTTGCCTCTATTGAGGCAAAAACCGTCCCCACCGTAGCTCTAACTATTCCCTTCCAGCAAGCGTCGTATCTGTGGGGCAACGAAGACACGAGATATCAGTGAACGCGACGAACGTGCGCGCTGTATGAAAAAGAGGTTGGTGGGGGAAGCAAGCGTTTGAGGATCCCCAACCGTGCCAGCCCTGCTCTACTTAGTGGCAAATGTGTCTTAAACGTTTCATTATGTACGTATAGTAGGTCTAACAAATATTTAAATATACCGATTCTCGAAACATTGCCAATATTTGAACTTCGATCATTTTCTTTAAAAAATAATAGCCTTGAATACCTTGAAAGAAGACGACCGTCATTCAAGAATCAATCCCGTCGACTTCGGATAATTCGAACACTGAAATCCATAGTGCATACAATTTCCAAATGAATTTTCATGGAAGCAATTACATGGCTCGAGAATCAATTTCGCCGGGCGTTCCCCAGACAAACTCGGATCGACGGCGAGGAAGCGCCGTGAATTCCCATGCGAGTCGTTCATGGTGGAAACTTCGAATTCGAGTAGCAATCTCCCCGGGCAGGAAGCTGTTCGTGTTCTTTCCGTCCTACTGCCTTTCTTTCGTTTATGTGCTCGCAGGGAGGTGGCACGGGTAATGAGGGTGTGCTCGTGAAGTGTTGCACGGAAGCGCAGTTACCGTGCTTCCGATGGCGTTTCCCAGCGAGCTGTGCATACGAAGTTTGCGTAGCCGGTGGCACCTCTGCTTCGGGGACAAGAGACATAGAGGAAGAAGGAGAGAAAGAGAGAAATAACGGACGACAGCCGTTCGTCGGAACGAGTGGATAGATAAAGCGATTACGACTCGGTTCCCCTCTTTTCTCGCGCCTTGGCTTTCCCGTCAAACCGCCTCCGCGTTACGTTCGAGCTACCCGTGACACAGATCTGCCCCCGAGAACAACGATTTCTTGTGGTCTTATCTACCCGGCTCCTTTGTCTCGACGAAGTCCGAGAGACTCGGAGTCGTCGCCGCCCTTTTCTTCTCCCTCGATTACACGGTGCAACATTTACCACGACGCTGTATTGTCCCCTTTCTCTGCCCACCGACGCCTTCGCGGATCATCCGTGTCGTTTCATCTCTCCCATAGACTCTCAAAGCGTTCCTTCTGATTCCTCTCTGATGCCGCCGACCGGATGAAACGCGTCGCTGAAGTTCAGAGCTCGTGTTAGACCTCCATGATTTATGTCTGTCGAGCTACTTCGTTTCTTGCATTACTCCGTCCCGAAACACTCTCGCGAATATTTATACTTGCGTAGTGTTCAGGAATTTTGTTTAGTACTTTACAGACCCTGCAACGAGTGCCAGATTAACCCTTGGACATTGGACCGTTCTTATAACTGTATAATTGATGATGTTTATGAACTATTCACTGCTTTATTTATAAATTTTTGGAAGCATATTTTTGAAGGTATTTCTTGTAGACAAGTTAGTCTTTCTTTTTGTCTTCTAATGTAACAGCTGTCCGTTTAACCTAATCGCCAGAAAATGAGTAGCTAAACTTTTGCGGACGCGTGTCTGCTGACAGTCGCCCAAGGAATTTTATTGTTCTGAAATCGGTCGATAATATGTTAAGAATTTTTACAAAATGTCATTTTTGCTATAAATCCACGTAATCGTATTAACAAGTAATCCTACATACAAAATTAAGAAAAATAAAGCTGCTAAATCAACAAATCTAGAAAGACTTACTTCCACACAAAGTAAAGCGCCTTATCTCAATAACTTTTTTAAGAGCAGTCATTTTATTCGACTAAACATGATTCTTATGCGGCGGCTACTTCCTATGCTCGACAATAGATGGACAGTGCGACAACACCTTTCTCGCTACTATTGTCTGCGCAACGAGAGTTGGCACAAAATCTCGTCAGTGGGGTGCAGGGGGAACGGCGAGTCCCCACTCTTGACGCAAGGCTGCGGATCCCACCACTGATCAGTGAATCCCACTATTACGCTTACGTTTTGGCGGGAACGGTCGACATAGGCGCTCAGCGTCACCACATCTCCCTGTTACAGTCACACTCAATACGTTCGTTTGCTGTCTTCCTCAAGCGATTCGGCCAATCGCGGAAGATGTGTAGCGCGTAGTGGGAGCATCACGTGGTACCCACAAGTTTCTCTGTGCTAACTCTCGTTGCGCGGGCAACTACAACTACCTCACATTGGTGCCGAAACCTGAGAACTTATTGTTTTATTTTCTATTTACGAAAATTAAAGTAAAGTTAGTTCCCCACAATAGCCTTACTGACGAGTCCTCTAACGGGACGAAACACTTCCTTCTCCTTTTTTCCATCATTTCACAATTCGAAAACCTGCCGCATCACTTCTGTATTTTTCGTGTCCTCTTTTACGCCAGATTCGATCGTCTTTCATGAACCTGTGCCAATTTCTCCGGAGCGTAATTTCAATAAAAGGATCAAGACCGTAAAACGAAGGTTAAGGACTTGCAAAATCGGGGTTAGGTATTAAACTAACGATCGGACAAGTGTCGATCGTTGAGTTAAGGATCGGAGGTGTTAATGCAGCTCGGGTGCGCGTGACCGAAGTTTCAAGTGTTCCGATTATTCCCGTGATCGATCCCACTCTCCAGGCGATTGGTGCGATCGCGGAATTTCATCGGGACGAACCTATTCCATAAAGCTCCGGTTGTCGAGGTCGCCGTTATAATATACAATCGATTCCGACCGAGATCGGGTCGAACCGAGGAAGTACGACGGGATGCGATTGCATACGGCGTGCAACGGGGTGAACGCACTCATGGAACGTATGGTGCAATTCGGCCTGTTGCACCGCGTGCAGCAGCGCCCGAGAGCTCGCGTTACTTTAACGGGCCACGGCTGGCAATTGTCGGCTGTCGAGATTATGCTGCGCGCTCCTTATGCTACCTGCTCCTTGTGCTACCCGACATCTTGAATGCGCTACTCGGGACGATAATGGCCGTGCACCTGAGCAATCAGAGATTTTCTGATCAACAATCGCGATCCGAGGATCATTGGTCTTGGCGATCTGTGTACACTTTGAGAACTGATGAAGGCATTTATTGTTTCTGAACATGTTCCTCAGGGTTTGTAATAAATGTTTAGAGCTGGGATACTGGTTAAACAGACAGGAAATTGTGATCCTTAGTGTTAACACTAGATTCACGAAGCAGTAAAACTGAATATTTTACATTAGTTTATAAAATGAACAAGAATGTATCTATCTACAATGTTAATCTTTCTTTTATAATATATATTTAAAAAAATGGATTCGTTGAATAATTCCTTATGGATGCATCTTGACAATTTCAAGAAAGTGTATATGTATTTTATTGTCTCCCCTCGGGGTTGCAATGCACATCCATTACTCCTCCCTTACCTCTACATCTTCTTCCTTATCCTATCCTTAATTTCTAACTTAAACTAACTTACTCTACCTTATCGAAATGCTTACAACTAACTATATCTAAAACTTAAACACTAGTGTTAAAACGATATACAGGGTGTCCCACATAAATGGGAACACCTAAATATCTGTCGTATTTACACTCCTATCAGAAAACTTCAGAGGACAAAGTGACACTATTGCAGGGGGCAAATATAATGGTAAAGACAAAAATTTTTTGAAATTTCAAGGTCATCGATGTTTTCTTAAATAGAATAGTATATTTTTTTACGATAGTATGATAGACAATAATATATATATATATATATATATATATATATATATATATATATATATATATATATATATATATATAGAGAGAGAGAGAGAGAGAGAGAGAGAGAGAGAGAGAAAGAGAGAGAGATCTATATACAGAAAAAGTTAACTTAAAACTACTTTAAAACTACTCCTTCTCATTCCTTACTCTAAATTGTGGACCCCCCCCCCCCTTCCGGTCGCTCCTCAGACAACCCAGCCCCTTACAACATCATTCTTTCCCCCATTTTTCCTGCTCACCTGACATTCTACCTTTCGCATTTTCCCTCTACTCCTTCACCTTCCTCATCCACTCCTCTCCTTCCCCAAATTTCATGAAAGTAGACATTTAGTTTTATCAAGCCTTGTGCACTGGAAGACATTTATATCGTAAGAATTATACTGGATCATAGCTAGCATTTGATTTTGGAAAAAAATTTCATTCTTATTTCGTGAGCAATATACACAAATGATTGATGTTAATTTAATTTATACATTTCGGCAAGACAAATTACAATTTAAAAGGAAGGTTTGCTTCTGTGTCGAATTGTCCTGAACAGCGCACGAGAGTTAAAAATGATGAAGAGTGAAAGCGTTTTATTGGGTCGAGTTATAAAGGGCATCCGTTTCTGAGAATAAATTGTAATGATACATTTATCATCGTACTCGACCTGCCTCATAAAAGACGTCAAATCATAGCATGGTGAACGTACAATTGTTATTTATTTTCCGGGGAAATAAAATTGATGTGCTAAAAACGGGAGTTATGTATGACTCAAATTAGTAACTTGTGAATTATAAACTCTGAATTTGCAATAAATATACAGAAAGTACATGACGCCTTTGAGGATAGTGCTTTCACAAAGTGCATAAACAAAAGCATAAATATTTCAGAATTAAAATCCATTTAGGATTAAGCTTAGGATTAACCTTAGGTTTAAGCACGTTCGAGTGAAAGCGAGACGGCCCTGGGGAGTGCCCCGAACTCCACATACCCTGGGAGCCTTTTGTTTTCGGCGATTCTTGGAATCTTGGCGCAGCCGATGTATGATCACGTGATCGATGAACAATCACCAGTGATCGCTTCATTACCACGACCGTTACTTTCTCGTTCCCCCTTCTTGATACTCGTTTACGACCTCACTCGCGCCAGTCTTTGGATTTAACACTAAACCTACCAAGCGCTAAAAGCGATTCAAATGTTGCACCTTATAAAAATGACAAGGCTGAATTTATTTAGATTTTGTGCAATTTTGATCACAATATGTGCTTGAATAAAGATTGAATCATTCCCCTAGGATAGTAACTTGATAATTTCAATAATTGTAGAATTAAAAATATGAAACCGGTCATTTGATCGGAAGTGGTAAGTTTAGTGTTAATTAAATAATCTAAAAAAGCCAATAATAATAACTTATTTTACTTTTAAAAGAACACTAAATAAATCACCTCGTTTTGCCTTTCGGCACCCGACGGTATCGCTCATCCCGATCACGTCAAGCAGTCATGATTGTCCAACTTATTGTCTTTTCCGCGAGTGCGTATAAATAAACCGTCTAGTTTCGTTACACACGTGCGATGATCAACCTGTCTCTTTTTTTCGTTCTCCCGGTTGTTGTCTACCGTTCGTTGTCTTCACGCATTCCATCTTCTTGAAAATTTCGGACTTCCCCAAATGCGCGGACCCGACCTCATTAATACAGTCGACTCTAAATTCTCGTCCTAGGCTCCCGAAAAAAATCGAATTCTTATTTTCTATTCATGTCTACTATCTGACCTATCATGACTCTTCTGGAAACGTTATATTGATGCAGAATAATTTAATGATTCTGCGATTCGTCCACTTTTTAACCACGCTGGATTCGTCTTCGTGGCTCCATGCGGACACGTAGCGTTACAGTCCCGCGGTTCAGACCAGGGACAAAATCTTTGCATGCGATCTCAAGGTCAGCCGGGGGTAAGGTCTAAGGTCAACGATCCTCACGCTTTCCCGGTCGAGACCTGTGCGAGACGCACGTGGACGCTCAAGTTTCTCCGTAGGAGAGGGACCCTTCTTCGTCTGTTGCCGACCCACGGCGGCGGATAGGTTCATTGACTGCTCTCGTTGGAAGGGGAGAGCCCTCTATAGGGGTTGATGAGAGTTCGATTTGGGCTACTTGTTGGGGGAACTTGAAATATTGCTCGCAGCCGGGGCTCCTTTTTACTGCGACCTCGTCTTCGAAATTCGAGTTGGCCTGAAGTTTGCTCCATTTAACTGGTTTCTGGTTACTGCCGTGAACTTATATGCTGATCGCTAGACCGAATTTTTAAATCCTTCAAATGTTTTTTATACTTTTGATTTGGTCTGCTAATTTGTTGGTTGGTTTGTTCTTTACTCTACAAGTACTGTCATGTACCTAGAGATAGCGTTGGTGAGATCCGGAGCTCTATCTGCCCAAAGCAATCCTGTCTTATACATTATATTAAACATTATTATTCTTACATGTAGTGATCATTTAATATATGTTACAACTAAGTTTCCCTTTCAGTCTTTGGTATATGGCTTCTATTTTGTACTATTGACGAGGTGTATTTTACTCTACTTCCTGTAGTTCCTTTTTGTCCGTTGGAGATTATTTCTACATTGCACATTGTTAAGAGATATATCACAAATACTTTTGGACTTCGTCCTTTATGCATTTTTCTTTTTTCCCTTTTCGCTAGATCAGTCTTACATATGGATATAAGGATATAGTTAGAATTTAAAAATTTAAAAATTGTATATATATATATTTATATATAAATATATACGCATATATAAAACATTCTATAAACAGTCTCTAAAAAATATTAACTTTGGTCTTAGCTTTAGTTTGTAGTCTGTGTTTTGCAAATAATTTGTATTATAAATGCATAAAATCCGCAGAATAGTAATAATGCAGAAGGCTATTCATGACTACAAAAATCAGAAAACACTGATGTTTTCAAAACGATGCAATTACTTCCATCTTTGGAAGCAGTTCTATTATAAAAGATCACTCTTCATTTCCGACATTGTTACTATTTTCTAAATTTTATTGGTTTGTTCGGAAAGTAATTTCGTTTTTCGTGTCTAGATGATATGGCTTCCATTTATTATTACTTAACATTATTCTAAGTCGTAAAATCATTGTATATTTTCAGAATTCACATTTCTGACGTCATTTCGTGCCTTATAGAACTTTATAATCTTTCAAGCATTTCTTTTGTCATCGCATCAAATATGCAAAATCAAAGTGAACATATCCGTCACATTTTGCTTTTTTTTATGGGTATGGTAATAACGCAATGCAAGCAGGGAAAAAGATGTATGCTGTTTACAGAGATGGTGTACCATCGTATTACCATTTATTTCGTTCTTTTCAACACTTTTTAAGCGGTGTAACTATCATTTTAAATGAAGGCGTCAAAAGTAATACCACTCAATTATTTGCTAATAAAAAACAGGAATTCTACGAACATTGGATTTCCAAGTTACTAGAAAGATGGCACAAGATCAGAGAACAAAATTGCCACTACATCACCGAATAAATAAATAAATAGTGAAACATCGTCTACATTTTCCCTTGGAAAAACGAAATTACTTTCCGATACAAAGTAAGTCCATCATTGTCTGAATTGTAAATTGACTAGAAAATCAGAAAACACTGATGTTTCCAAAACGTTGCAATTGCTTGCATTTTTGGAAGCAGTTCTATTATATAAGATAACGTTTCATTTACGACACTGTTACTATTTTCTAAATTTTACAAAGTAAGTTCATCATTGTCTGAAATACAAATTTATTTATCAATGCAACAGTAGATCATGTTCTGTAGTTCCTTAGTTCTAAATTAAATTTAAAGTGTCTTCCATATTGATCCATTTAGTTTACATTCTCCCATAAATTTGCGTTGCCGTCGTCTGCTCTCTATTTTTCCTTCTTTGCTCGACTTTACGCCGTCGTCCTCATCTTCGGTGCTTCAGCGTTTCTTTTTCATCGCCAAAAAGAGCTGTGTACTAAAATAATCTGCACGGAACTGTCTCACGTGCACGGTGTTATTAGTGGCGCAGAGTTTCGTTTACAATGTAGTAAAACATGAAACTCTCGAGGAAATTAATCTGTAAACTCGAGAACACTTCCGGAAAGGATAAACGCGAGCTTGTTGCGGTTAACGATCACGCCACGGAATGCTTATTAACGCGGATCTTCCAGGGAAACTGGCCGGTTACGACGCAGACTTCGATTTTTATCGGCCACGATCACCTTCGACATCCTCACGCTGTTCGACGTTCCACCGACGAGCTTCGGGGGTGCCGATTTTTGTTTGTTTTGCTGGAACCCCCGTCGCGTCGCATGTACTCACCTGCGGAAAGATCGTGCTGTACGTTTCGACGTTGCGGGATTTCGTGGCCACGAGAACCTGCTATAAAAATAATTCAAGGCTCGATTTTATTTATCGGCCGAACCTGCTTCGACGCTTGCGATTTCAGCCCGAAAATAATTCTCGGCGGCCGCACGAGCAACCCGTAATTTTTATTCAATATCCTTCCAGTAAAATTCTTTTTAAACATAAGTGACTCTTTCACGAAGTGCTATCCTCTACCTTTAATTTAAGGCACCTGAAGTTCGAAAATTCTTACGAGACTATATCGTAAAATCCACTCAAACCATCCATTTAAAATCAAGTCAATTTTATCTGATGGTCGAATTTTGTTTTTTTTTCCCGACGAGCTCTCACATTTCTTTCGAACTTAAGTGACACTATTATAAAGTGTTATACTCCATCTTTATTTTAAACCCTCTGAAGCTCAAAAATTCCTGCAGGAGCATATTGTAAAATCGACTCGAAGCATCGTCTTACAATCTTACAATGACCGAATTTTATTCGTTTTGCGACATGCTCTCAAATTTATTTTTAAACATAAGTGACTCTATTATGAAATATCATCTTCCACCGCTAATTTAAGCCCTCTGAACTTCGGAAATTCCTACGAGAATACGCCATAAATCGCCTCGAAGAATTCCCTTAAGATCGAGTCAATTTTGTCTGAACTGACGCACAACGCATTTGATCGATTTTGCAACATGCTCTAGTATTTATTTTTAAACTTACCTGATACTGTCATGGAATAACATTCTCGAATTTTAATTTAAGCTCTCTAAAGTTCGGAAATTCCTACGAGAATACACCATAAATCGCCTCGAAGAATTCCCTTAAGATCGAGTCAATTTTGTCTGAACTGACGCACAACGCATTTGATCGATTTTGCAACATGCTCTAGTATTTATTTTTAAACCTACATGATCCTGTCATAAAATAACATTCTCGACTTTTAATTTAAGCTCTCTGAAGTTCTGAAATTTCTACGGGAATATCTTCTAAAATGAAGTCAATTTTATCTAAGATGGCGGATGTATCTTATCAAGTTTTCAACATGCTCTTCCTTCTTCAAAACAATCTGTAACAACTGCTACAGTTTTGATACTAACAGCTCACAAAAATTCATGAAAGTAATTGGAACATGTCCCAAAAAACCTTGCAAGTTTTATGAAAATATATTGTTCACTTTTCGATAAGAAAATTCGAAATGTGTCCCCTTTGGCAACAGACTGAGAAATGGTAGAAAATACGCCACCCTTTGAGAATGGAATGAAAAATGAGAGAGTTCTCCAACAATTCTATCTTTCTTTCATACGGAGCTGCCAATCAGCTAGTTGTTTAATCGTGGAACAAATTGCATCGCGATAACCGTGAAGTCGGTCGTAGAAACGGTGGCGTCCGCGCGTCCCTCGGCGTTCGAGCGATTGCCATTGAAAATCGCTTGTCGCTTAGCGCTGCTGTAGGTCGCGATGACTGGGTGACGCTAAAAATAGTCGGCGGGAACGATGCCGCAGCTATTATTATGCTCCGATCGATGCCGAGGCAGTCGTGGCTAGTTATTTCAGACTGGGTGTCGCGAGCAACAGAAGGAAAATGGCCCGCGACGACAGAACGGGCCGGCGACGTCGAAAAAATCAGTTTCCCTCCGGGGCACGAACGTGTCCTTGACTAGGCCGTGTCCCGCGAGAATGTGAAATGGTCGCCACGCGAGCCTCAAGTACGAATTAAGCTGTCGTTACACTGGTTTTACGATTTTCGATCGCGCGGGACACATATCTATTGTCTCGCGTACTCCAATGCGTTTTTAACATGTTAAAAGCCTCCAATTTTCCATTTAACTCTTGCCCTTAAGGACCGATCTTGAAAAAATTTAAGTAGTTAAAAGTAGAAATACTCTAAACTTGCCTTGGCTTGTAGCAGCTTACAGTGTCAAGAGGTGTTAATGACAGTATAAACTTACTGCGTTAAAACAGGTGCTAATTAAAAATAACTCCAATGCGTCTTTAACATGTTAAAAGCCTCCAATTTTCCATTTCACTCTTGCCCCTAAGGACGGATCTTGAAAAAATTTAAGTAGTTAAAAGTAGAAATACTCTAAACTTGGCTTGGCTTGGCTTGTAGCAGCTTACAGTGTCAAGAGGTGTTAATGACAGTATAAACTTACTGCGTTAAAACAGGTGTTAATTAAAAATAACTCCAATGCGTTTTTAACATGTTAAAAGCCTCCAATTTTCCATTTAACTCTTGCCCCTAAGGACGGATCTTGAAAAAATTTAAGTAGTTAAAAGTAGAAATACTCTAAACTTGGCTTGGCTTGGCTTATAGCAGCTTACAGTGTCAACAGGTGTTCATGACAGTATAAACTTACTGCGGTAAAACAGGTGTTACTTAAAAATAACTCCAATGCGTTTTTAACATGTTAAAAGCCTCCAATTTTCCATTTAACACTCGCCCTTAAGGACCGATCTTGAAAAAATTTAAGAAATGAATTTTTCAATTCATGGAGTACTAACAAGTTTTGGAGCTGATTCTGTCAGAATTTTAGGACATTTTTATGATACTGACAAGATTGCATTTATTTATATTTCGTACAATTTTTACTATAGTAGATGCTTCAATGAAGAAGATCACTAACAAAATTCTCATGAAATTATTTTTATAATTTCAATAATTGCGAAAGAAAAGATTGGAAACCAATTATTTTGAATGGCTCGGTAGTTCTAGTGTTAAGGACATTTTCCTTTCTTTTTTATTCAGAAAATCTCACAAGAGATTTATTACAACATTAAGTACAGACAAAACCAAAGTGTACAGAGAAAGTAATCCCTACAAACTAAAAGCTAGGGTACATCACTGTTTTTTTGCTTCATTTGTTGTATAGATTTAAATACGTCAAAAGTTTACTTAATGTCTAAACTTTTTAAATGTATGTTATTTAAACGTTTTAATCCTTTGGCTGCTCAAACGCGAAACATGCCATCACCATATGCGGTATATAAATCGATACTATAGTGAATATTGAGCAGAAAGCATATGAGGATTATCAACGAAGGCGTACAGTCTAAGCAAGGCTTGTGTTACCAATTAAAAGTCTAAAAATCACTTTCCTCGTTGCCTAAATCAGGCATGTCCAGTAGTAGCTCACTTGGAGGCAAATTCGAGGGAGGCGCCTACTTCTCCCACCCGCGCGTCTCCCTCTCCGTGGCGGCCGTAGTCCTCCGAGCTCCGCAGACCCGTGCCTACCGTGGGTCCCAGAGTCGCCCTAACGCGCCACACGCGGTACATATTGCAAGCGGTAGGCACGGGTCTGAGGAGCTCGGAGGACTACGGCCGCCACGGGGAGCGAGACGCGCGGGCGGGAGAAGTAGGCGTCTCCCTCGAATTTGCCTCCAAGTGAGCTACTTCTGGACATGCCGGGCCTAAATAAATATCTTGTATTGCGCGCCTTTTAAGAAGCGTTTTACGCAACATCAACGGGTCAAACACTGATGAGATTTGTTTTTATATGTGTTACAAGTCACGACAATCCCAGTTAAATTTCCAGCTATTTCTAAGTAGGACAAAAGTGATGTACAATAGCAGCTTTAATCGATTTCGATCGAGTCGAGGGCGAGTTGCAAACCGAGGAAAACCGGGGTCGCTGATAAAAGGATGATTAGCGGGTCGGAAATAAATCGTCGATGACTTCATGGAATCTGAATAAAATTCAAGATTCATAGCGACCGTTTATTCAACGGTCTCTGGAGGACACCGGAGAATAATCGTGCGTCTTCGAAGAAACGCGGACTCGCCTCTGGTAGCCCCAAGTGGCAATTAATCGGACCAGGTGAAAAAGAGACAGCCTCACCTCAGACCTGCCCTGGGACCGAGTGGAATTTGCTGCAGTATCATAATCGTAACGAACGCAGATATTTCATAACATTGTTATCGGTATATCTCGTTGTCCAAATGAATGTATTTGTGGTGGCTCTTGATTACTAGAGCGTCCTTTTTTTACTAGTTTCGGTATTTTCCGCTTTTTTTATCCTTAAAAACATCTAATATTAATTGTCTATCGATTTTGCTGCCTTCATAATGTCTTAAATGGAGTGTTCGTTCAGAGTGACATGGAACTGTACAGCTTGTTGGAAAATTTATTTATAAACGAAAACAAGGATTTAAAAGCTGTCGGGATGTTAGGAAGATCAAATAAACAATATTGGAGAACACATTACGATCCTTAATATGTATTAAATATTTCAGAAAAAAGGACAGAATTTTTCCTATTTAATATGTTGATTGTCACATCAATGCCCATCAAAGTCACACAAAATTAAAAAAACTACTTTAACCTATTGTGCTGTAACATAGAGTCAGGCTCGTAATGAAGATTTCGATCAGAATCTACCAAATATGTATGTTGTTAATTTCTTCTAAACCGAATTAAAATTCTATTTTAGCAAATATAACAAATTTAAACTTTCATCTTCTTCTAAGAAATTAATAAGGACAAAGAAGTTCTAATCACTTTTACCGTACACTAAACCGCTGCGTAGAGTGTCAATAAGACAAGAAAGAAAAGACAAAGGGTATCACAACAATGATTTCTGTAACTTTGTCACACTTCGTAGATCCGAATAAAATTTTGAAGGAAAAATTAAGGACTTAAAGAACTCCCAACTTAAGAACCAGTCCGATAAAAGCCGCAACAACGGTAAAATCACCTATTGTAAGACAATTGCATTCTCGACAGAAGTATTAGGTTGTCCCATAATTTCGTGCCGCGAATTGAAAAGTATTTTAATGAAAAACCACAGAAATTTTATAGTGACGGTATAATACCTTTACCAAAAAAGTGGGAAGAGGTTGTAGAGAAGGTGGTTATATTTTTTCGTTGACTTTGAAAGTACGTTTCAAATATTAATTTCAATAGTAAAACAGTAAACGGCACGAACTTATGGGACGACCTAATATGAACCCGCCTAGTAAATCTCGGCGAATCTCACTGAACAATATTCTTGATTTCCATAATCGACTAATAATTAGCCTGAAACACAGTGTTACAATGGCTCAGATTAACCCTTTGCACTCGAAGCATTTTTAATTTCAAGATCAAGATATTTCTTTCAACCTAGAACGTTTTTATTCCATAAATCTTTTTTACATTGTGCACCTGAAATTAAACCCGTTTTTTCATACAACAGTTGAATATTTAGCAATTTATGGGATAAAGACGAATCTAATAATATGTAAACTGTTTTAAATAATGGTATGGCAATTTTTACTGTTGCCTCAGAGTCACCATTCGAGTGCAAAGAGTTAACATGGACGAATCACACGGGTCAGCGGGCGCGTTTCGTTGGCGCAGGAAGAAGAACGCGACTGGACAGTTTTGATACGTCGTTGGGCAGACAGTTATAATACGTCGATTGAATAAAGTAGCGATGATTTATCGGGAAAGCGTGTTCGACGGTCCCGGGGGTGGCCTCCTCCTCGTCTACAAGCGTTCCACACGGTATCCACGTGTGCGGAACCAGGCCGAGGTTGCTACACAGCCGCTGGACTCCCGCTCGTATATTTCCGCGTGCGATTTCCTGGCTAAATATGGCGCCGATAAATCCCGCGGCCGGTTTATCGGGTCCCGTTCCATTGTGTCCCGTGGCCTCTCTCGAACGCGAAGCTCACGGGCCGAACGAACCTTCAATCCCGTCGCTCTGCGACCTCTCGGGTCGCGCGGCGTGCCTGTGAATACTGTAAACGCGATACGCCACGGTAAATAAGCCCGCCGATATCCGCCGCCATTATCTATCATGGGATACCGACCGATACGGACCGAGTTTATTCCTTCTGCAACGAAATAACTTTGAATGAGGCCACTTCCAACCCCGGCTCAGCTACCCCCTCGCATTTTTCGGATAGCTCTACGCGTAAAGATAGTCGACGACTTTATACCGGAAACGTCAGAATATAGACCAACGATTCTTTAAGTCCTTGGCAATTTTCTTTTACGCGCTTTCGAAAATGGAGTTTTGTGATTGACGCCCATGGGTACTGTAGATTCCCGTACAACCGTTTAACCGTCATACGCTTCTTAGAAATAATTGCAGAAACGAGCTTAGGATATTAGTTAACACATTTTTGCTTTACACTTTAACACTTCGACTGCCAAAGCAGCGACCTCAAAAATTTCATAAAATCGAAACAATATATTTAATAAAATAATGATTACAGAATTAAAATGTGTGACACTGAGTAACGTTTTAACCTTCTTGCATTTTCCAGATATTAACCAAATTTGATACAATGATTACATTAGCGTAATAATTAATTTTTAAATATGGACAAATAATTCCGTCACCCATATATGGGTGACACGGCAGTCAACGTGTTAAATCAGCGATGTCCAAACTCGGCTCCGGGAACCGAACGCCGTCCCCACCACCGTTCGCCGTTTCCATAGCGCCGTGACGCGGTGAACCGATTACCAATATGCTCGCTTCCCGCGCTAAAAAGATGATCGTCGATTGTTTTATGTCACGCGGATCGGTTACTCGGTTTCTTGGTCGGCAGTGTGCGAACACACTGCGCCTGCGCAAACTGAGAGTAGGAAGGGGTTGCAGGCGCGCGAGGGGCCCTTACGCTGGACACCGCTGCTTTAAATCAACAAAATATATTTAATTTATAAAATCACATTTTAAAGATATATGTCTCACAAAAGAAAGCTATTAGTCATTTTACAGTTATGGCGGCTGAAAAGTGTGTGAGAGGAGGAAAAAGGAGAAGGAAGCGTTTCGTCCTAGGCCCGCTAGAGGACTCGTCAGTAAGGCTATCTAGCGGACCCGTGCCTTAGACGCGGGATGTCGTAAGGACAGTTTAGGACGGTATACATACAAACAGAGAAAGATTCAGGTAGTAGCGGGATAGGTGTTGTCGTAATGTCCCTCTGTTGACGAGCATAGGAAGTAGCCGCCACACAGTATATAAAACTAGTATGGGGGTTAAACAAAAATGAAACAAATCACTCATTATACCAGACTAAACGATCTTAAAAATCACCTAAATGAAATTTTTAGGAAACAGGTATTTGACAAAATTAAAAGGAATTTCATACAAAAATATCAAAATGAAGGAGCGGATCTTGAGTGGAAAAAATTTCCGAGTCCAGTAGATCGTCAAATTCAAACTTCAATTTCTAGAATCAGAATTGGGCACTCAGAAATAACCCATTCATTTTTGTTAAACAAGAAAGAAAACGATCTGCGATATATTTAAAGTACCAGTTAACATAAATCATTTAATAATAGAATGCAAAAAATATGAGAATGAAAGGAAAAATGCTAAGTTGCTTGGATCCTTACCCATTCTGTTAGGTTCTAAGGGATATATCGCCGGTCTTGCCCAATATATCAAGGATACAAATATGTATAAAATATTGTAAGAAAGTGTACCGTGTTGTTAATGACCTTTGATGTTAAGGCAACATTAAATAAATAAATAATAATAATAAATACCATATACAGCAGACCTGGACACGGTTGGCGCTCCTCAAACGCTTGCTTCCCCCACCAACCTCTTTTTCATACAGCGCGCATATTCGTCGCGTTCACTGATATCTCGTGTCTCCGTTGCCCCACCGTACGGCGCTTGCTGGAAGGGAACAGTTAGCGCTACGGTGGGGACTGTTTTGCATCAATTGAGGCAAAATTGCTCATCTCTGATATAAAGTAACTCCGAAAACTATTGGTACACTAAATTTGCGAATTTTCGTAAAATTTCCGATGTTTCAACTGTTGTAATTTTGGAAATCAAAATCGCAAAGTCTCTACTTTCATTATCCTTCACTGTTTTCTAAGATGTTTCTGCATGATATAGTGGCTGAGAAACAGAAGGTACATTATTCTCGAAGATTGTGAGAGGCACAGATAAAAAAGGGTGCTCAGTGGCTCAGTGGATAGAGCGCGCGGCTACAAACATTGTGGTCGTGAGTTCGAATCCCACCGTTGTCACCAATGGAAATATTCTTCTATGTGATATACTGCGTTGCCCAATATGGTTTGGCGGAGCCCACCTTTATAAACTGTAGGTCCTTCACGCACAAATCCATACACACACACACCCATCGTACACTCACCGATTACAGTACCAAATCTCATTGTTCCACCCCCGTCGCTAATAACCTTGGCAGTTGATGCGACGTTAAAACAATAAAAATAAATAAAAGACAGATAAAAAATTTTGTTACCATAGATGTGAAGATCGAAGTGTTCCCTTTACAATGACTACCCAGAACTTGATGTACGATTGTTTTATGGGATAGAAACGGGGAGCAAGTTCGGTCATGTCGAGCAAGCCCTCATGACGTAGTTCTTCAAAGTTCTTCAGAATTGGAACACTCGTTCTACTCTGACAAAGTTAAAGTCCTGCAGATGTTGTAGAAATGTAGTTGACATAGAATGAACAATATACAACTTTCTAACATTCTGCCAGAGAACCATTTGTGCGACGAAATTGCTAATAGTTTGACATCCGACATTATATGTTACCCCGAGTACATTCGGAGTTTTAGTGTGCTACAAATGAGCGTCGCGATTAAAACGGAAGGGCGCACGTTCAATGAAGCGGGGAAACGAACGAGCAACGGCAAATGAAGCAGGAGATTGCTCGACGGAGTCACGTTTTGCGAAGATTCATAAATCCGGACGCCAAGAGCAGATGTCGCGACCGCACAATAATTTTTTCGCTCGGGAACACCGAGTCTCGAGATAACGTTCTGAAATCAATGCCACGCACATCCTCTCCCTATAAACATCCCCCCCAACGACTCGGGGTGATATTGAATCCGGAGCCGGAAGAACTGGAAGTCGGCCAATACCGTAAACTATGCGCAAGAGAGCCAGATGCAGAGGGGGAATCTCTAGTTAGTTTTAACTACCTGCGAACTGCATTGTAGTCAGTTCAAGTGCTTCCAACTGCTTCCCCAAGAGTTATCCCCGTTCCTGCCGCCACGTTCGCAGGGAAAGCTCCGGATACGGCCGCCGATCCCTTAATCGCAATTGCCCGCAAATCCACCGATTATTTCGACCTTTCCGTCCATGTGCGTGTACAAGGTGTCCTGGAACTATTCGCACCAAGATCCACCGAGTGGAACTTGTTCAAAACCACTGGAAGAACTGAATCTTCAATAATACTGAACGTTGTTTATAATCAACCCTTTACGGGCATAGATTTTTCAGACTATTAAGAATACTTTCCTCCGAGACCAAGATTATGAAAAGTCTAAAATACTAGAGCAAACGAAAATTATGCAGATTTTCTTCTGTGAATTATTATATTGTCTGTTTTTTACTGCAGAAATTATACAGGGTGTTTACGCTATTACTAGCCAGCGTTTGCAAATAGTAAATATTAGAAAAAAATAAAAGAGGGAAAAGTAATACTATTTTTTGTAAGCAACGTAATGACGTATGTAATTTTTTTTCGTATTTGCACTATTTTCATGAAAATGTCGGTGACCTCTAATTTTTGTAAATGGAATGCTACATATTTTTGCATACCATATGAAAGCGTTTTCTCAATACAAATTCATTCGTATACAACACAATGACCTTCAAGATCCGACAAGGTCAGAAATGGAAGAAAGATTTTGAACATTTCGTACTAGTGCGTTTACAAGTATACTTTATTGACGAGGCTATAGTAAATGTTCAATGTAACTTCCTTGTGCATGATTACATATTTCGGCTCTATTAATTACATTCTTGTTAGCTTCTTCTAACGTTGTCCGAAATATTAATGCACACGATCGCGTTAGTTTCGTTTGCAAGTCGTTTACATTTCTTGGCGTTGTGTATCGTGAATGATATCTTTACGATATATTATGTACGAAATATTCAAAATTTTGCTGCCATTCCTGACCTCGTATGACCTTGAAGGTCATTGTGTTGTACACGAATAAATTTTTCTTGACACACGCTTTCATATGATATAAAAGAATATATGGTATTTAATTTAAAAAATTGAAGGTCACCTTCATTTCTAAGAAAATAGTGCAAACACAAGAAAATTACATCCGCCATTATGTTGCTTACCAAAAACAGTATTACTTTTTCCTCTATCATTTTTTTCTAATATTTATTGTTTGCAAGAAAAACGCTGGCTAGTGATAGCGTGAACACCCTGTATAAGGATGTCGGCAATATGGCGACATTCTTCCTCGAAGGATTAAACGCGAATAACACCATCAAACGATTGGGTATTTATTAAGATTATTAGAGATGCCCATAAGTAATGTTGTGTTTTTTCAGATACAATAAACATTGCCATCTTGTTCGTGAACGTGATTTATTATCAAATAACCACACTCATTTTATATATTAAGAAGGAAATTGAAAGTCCGTCAGAAAGATGGAAGAAAAAGATCGATAATGAATAGACTGCGGATCTTCATGCAAAATTAAAATTGTTTGCATTCATTGTAAAAGACAGCTGCCATTTAACAGTTTCTTTCTTTCTGTAATAATCTTAAACAATTGAAAGCAGAACATCGACATTCTTGAATTTTTTAAATCTTTCTGCTGTTTTAAATTAGGTCAACTCGTTTCTTTAATAAATGCGTAAAATCCGCAGTCTAACAATGAAGATCATTATTATAGATTCATCTGAATGTTCCATAAGAATAAATATTCTAAACGAATGAAGAAACTACATTATTCATACGCATCTTTTCGTTTTTATAATGCAGCACATGCCGGTCACTTCAAGTGCTCGCTGTAATCCACTTCGGTGTTAATAAATAGATCTTTCTATAGATATTCAACTTTTCCAACGTATAAATTAGTGACCTTATCTTCATGCGTGAATAAATATTTATTTTTAATAAATAGATTTGCAATGAAATGCCGCGCTGATAATTACCCATGAATAACGAGCGCGAGTGAGCGAAACGGGGGAAAAGTAGAACACAGTTGCGATAACAAAGTTAATAAATTTAATTCCTGTTCTCCATATTCGACGAAAGTCTGCGCCAAGTCTACCGACTACTTCACCACAAAAACATAGTTGATATTCTACTAAAGATATCCGTAAAGTAACTGTAAAGAATCGTAAAACTTGAAGTGGGGAAATTAAATATCACAAAAACTATTGGTATATTGGTCGTGCAGCCTGCTATTTTGTGCAGCTCGAGCAACCAGTTGAGAAACAGCTTGCTCGATTTATTCGAGACTAAAGGCGGGTTATATACATCCTTCCGATATCGGACGCGTTTTTAAGGTATTTATACATTTCCGTCCGAACTTTGAGGCAACTTGTGATGCGTTCGAGATATTGTAAAGGAGAGCTACCGATAGTTTACCTCAGGTATGTCCAGAAGTAGCTCACTTGGAGGCAAATTCGAGGGAGACGCCTACTTCTCCCGCCCGCGCGTCTCGCTCCCCGTGGCGGCCGTAGTCCTCCGAGCTCCTCAGGCCCGTGCCTACCGTGGGTCCCAGAGTCGCCCTAACGCGCCACACACGGTACATATTGTAAGCGGTAGGCACGGGTCTGAGGCAGTGCTGGGATGCGGTGCATCCTTTCTCGCGCATGCGCGGCCATTTTGGCCTCAGTAAAGTAAGATTCTCGATAAAATGGGGTACCTTGAGCACCCAGCAGAATTTTAAAAAATTGGTATGATTTGATTCTGAAAAATGAATGTATAACATGTGTATTTGTGTACATTTTGTAACTCGTAGGACACGTTCTGAAGTCTTTTTGTCCGGAATCGATTGTTTCGATACTTTTCCGCCAATATAACTGTCTTAGTGCTCCGCTACCTCGTCGTCATGATATAAATACGTAACTGTTTTGGCCGCGCATGCGCGAGAAAGGATGCACCGCATCCCAACATTGGTCTGAGGAACTTGGAGGACTACGGCCGCCACGGGGAGCGAGACGCGCGGGTGGGAGAAGTAGGCGTCTCCCTCGAATTTGCCTCCAAGTGAGCTACTTCTGGACATGCCTGGTTTACCTAAAGGAGTTGTGGAGCCCATAGAAACCTTTTTTTGTGCCACGCATAGCAGGGAGCCGTTACCCGCAGAAGATAATATGGCCTCCCAGACTTGAAGAAAAAGAAACGTGGAGAAGTCGGACGCCGATTTCCGTTTGCGAACACTCTCGTTTAAACCTGGGTAACAATATTCGATCTGATCCGAACTTCGGACATGTATAACCCGACATTAATTGGACGCATCGGAGACGATCGGTTCGTTGGATCGGATAAATAGCCTGCCGAGATTCTTAAGATATTTAGCTGATTTTTCATGTTTATGTCAAGGATAATTTTGTTTTTCTAGTAAAATGACAACGTTACTTTCTTCTGGAAGATTTTTTATTTCATTTAAGAACATCATAATAAATGCTCGAAATTTTTACCATCAACATTTAGACGCTTAGTAATTCGTTTAATAAAAGACTCATGAACACATAATAAAGTTTTTACAAACTTACAAAGAAATGTTTCAAACAAAAGTTGTGCATTTTTTTACGTAGAATATGATTCCGAAATAAAAAATATGAGTTTATGATAAAAAAGACAAAATGACCTTGAAATAACCTTGAGAACGCCCAAGAATTAGAAAACTAGTAATGCCATTTGCGTAACAATATTCGATCTGATCCGAACTTCGGACACGTATAACCCGACATTAATTGGACGCATCGGAAACGATCGGTTCGTTGAGCGCGCCCCGTTTTCTTCGAGTAGATCGATCGGAATCGGCGGACGGGTCGAGTTTCGTGGAATCGTTCCGAATCACCCGGTACACAGGCGCGGGTGCACCGGTTATTTGCGCTCGTAAAGAATCGGACGATATCGCGATGGCGCGGTGTAATATCGAGCCGATAATAAAAATCACGGGGCGAAAGTGGTCGCTTCGGAAGGCTGACGGCAGAGAGCTATCACTCGAAAATAGCCGACTCGATAAACGCATGCACGTGGATCGTTAGGTCGAACGGGACGATAATGCGGGATAACGGGTGTGGCGGATAATGCCGGAACGTATCACGAGGCTTATTTGCCACGGTGGTGGCGTGTCCGTGGACGCACGCAAACACTTCACGCCCCGATGTTCGGTGGCTCCGAACGCGGCCTTCGCCACCAGGCACAATGGAACGAGGCCGATAAATAGCCTGCCGAGATTTATCGTTCTCGGTCCTTTGCCAGGAAATGCTGGCCCGATGTAAATACGTTTACAAGCACCGGTGCACGGCGGCGCGCGCGTGCACGATGCTGCTGCCGGAGGTACCAGTGAAGGAACAGCGTCTCTCTCGCACTCTCTAGCCTCTCTCGCAAGCTAATTACAACCACGAGCTCGCACGATCCGATTTTCGGCCACTGATACCACGGGTAACGAAAGGAAACTCGAAACACCTCGCCGAACGGCGGTTTCGACGCAAAAGCGGCCCGTGCGGTCGGACACTTTTCTTCATTTGACTTGTAAAATCAAAGACATACATTTTAACGATCTTTGCCTAAATCAATACATCGAGTACGGCGCTCTTTGATATTTAAGTCTATATATTTGCTAAAACATTGTATAACTCAATTGTATTTCCATATGTAGCTTTGCCAGCCTATATAGAACAGCTGAGTGAAACTGTGGGATTAGAATCGAGTGAAACTAAGAGACTCCCGATATAATAAAAAGAAACCCAAAAGAAGATGTATATTTAACAAATAGAATTTCGTGTGGTTCTTTATACGTTCATAATTCGACTAACGCTCCTCATTCTCGCACGCATCCACACAGTATTGGGATATGGTCCATCTTTTCTCGCGCATGCGCGGCGATTTTGGCCTCAGTAAAGTAAGATTCTCGATAAAATGGGGTACCTTGAGCACCCAGCAGTATTTTAAAAAATTGGTATGATTTGATTCTGAAAAATGAATGTATAACATGTGTATTTGTGTATATTTTGTAACTCGTAGGACACGTCCTGAAGTCTTTTTGTCCGGAATAGATTGTTTCGATACTTTTCCGCCAATATATCTGTCTTAGGGCTCCACTACCTCATCATTTTGGCCGCGCATGCGCGAGAAAAGATGGACCATATCCCAACACTGCATCCACACCGCGGTTGTCCGCTTCATTTGTTTCTTGACGCTCTGCGTTTTTCTCTCGCTCATGCACTCTTACTCACGCTGTCTCGCTCGTAGAATTCTCTAACATTCACGCATGTACACGCATACACGCACTCATTCGTGCATCAAATCCTACAATATTGCAATTGTTATTACATACCACGAAATTTCGGCATTATTAATGAATGTAATGCAAGTCAGTAAAATAAGTAGCTATTGGTGTAAAAGTTACTGTCGAGTCTGGCTCGACATTGGACGGGAAGGATTTAATATTGCAAAGAAGTTTAATCATTGTAGTGCCAGAAGATCGGTATAAAAGGGTGTACGCGTTAAGTTATGTCATTATTTTTTAGGCATTTCCGGTAGTGCAATTAAAAAATGTTTTAAACTACAGTTCATCAGTACTTGTTGAGCTACATGTTCGCATATTCTTAAATTTGGAAAAATGTTTTTTACGTAGCAAGGTAAAGGTCACCTTGACTTTTTTAAATGGCACAACATGTTTTGCACGTTATAGGATTGTTGCTGACGTCGAGACGAATTCAAGTGTATTATACTTTGACCTTGAAATGACCTCAAACTCGAATATTTTTGTGCAAACGTAATTTCAATGAAAAATTAATTGTTACAAAATAAATCGGGTTACATCAGATGTTCGAACTGCGATCCATCTTCTATGATACAGAACTCGGCTCCACATATGGCGACAACGAAAAATCTAATACAAAAAGCGGAGTTCTGTATCATAGAAGATGGATCGCAGTTCGAACATCCGATGTAACACGATTTATTTTGTAAGAAATAATTTTTCATTAAAATTACGTTTGCACAAAAATTTTCGAGTTTGAGGTCATTTCAAGGTCAAAGTATAATACACTTGAATTCGTCTCGACGTCAGCAACAATCCTATAACGTCCGAAACATGTGGTGCCATTTAAAAAAGTCAAGGTGACCTTTAAGATTTAAGAATATGCGAACATGTAGCTCACCAAGTACTGACGAACTTTTGTTTAAAACATTTTTTAATTGCACTACCGGAAATGCCTAAAACATGGTGTCATAACTTAACGCGTACACCCTGTATATTTTTATTTTTGCCAGAACTGAACTTTGATGTAGGATTCAGCTTCCTTGAGAAGCCATTTAAAGTATTTTAAGAAGTCCGCAGAGGATTATTCTGTAAATCCCCTAAAAACGCGTGTAAATAACAAACTACTTTGCAAGCTTCGCTAATTAAGTCAACATCTCGTTCGCCGAACGCCGCAGCAGGAATAATCTGTTCGGCTTCCGATGGATTCATCAGCTCAATCATCGGTATTTAATTCGTCGCGAAAACGAACAAGAAGAAACCGGGTGGAGAAAAACGATCGGCTCTCGGGCGAGAGGAACCGAGTCGAGGTGCAATGAAATTTATCGTTGTCAGTGGGTCTATAATGATCGCCACGATCAACGGGTGCTCGTCGCAGCACCTACAGATTGCCTCCGGTTCTCGGGAGCGTTAATGTTCCCTTCGGTGGATGCGCAGAAGCGTCGAGGACCCGGCAGAAGAAACTGAACCCGAAGAACCCTATCGCGCTTAATTATTTTCCAATGGTGGCTGCTCGTTTAATCGGATCTCGACTAATCGTACCCTCGTTCTTCTCGTCCGGGGCGGCTGTTCTTCTTTACGGTGTAACGCATTTCGCCCGTGACGGGGCTAAAAGCAAAAGCAGTCGTTCCGTTCGATCGTGAAAGCCCATTCAGGAATTCCGATCGATCTACTCGAAGGAAGCGCGAGAAAATTGCCGGGCTCCGGTCCGATCGAGATGAATACACGCTTCCGATTTGATATCGAACCCGTTAATGATGACCGACGGCCCTGCTTCGATACGCACATATTTTTCCGTATACGAGAAGACTTTTACTCGGGATAATTGATCTGTATAGATTATAGATTAGCGACAACATTATTTGCTGTTAAGCGTTGTACTGAATTCGTGCTACACGTTCACAATCTGCGGTGGTAAATATTTCGCCCGTCTCCTATGTCGCACGATGGGAAAATCTTATTATCGTAATCTATAATAACACTTATCTTATTTATAATAAATAGACTGCTGATATTTATGGAAAATAGAAAATGTCTGTATTCATTGCAAGATACAACCGCTGCATACACATTCATTTATTTTTTTAATGATTTTCTAAAGTTGGAAACAATACAACAGTATTTTTTAGTTCTTTAAATGCTTCTACTGTCTACATTTGAGCTGTTCATTCATGTTATAAATGTATAAAATGCGCAGTCTAATAATAAATAATATTGGCACTGTAGACCCCACTAGATTCATTAAACTTCATATTTTTATACGGTGCGTCCCATTTAAGTTGAGATTGTAAAACATCTGGAAGACATGTGATTCAAAAAAACATGTCCTTTAGTGTTTCGAGTAGGGAGTCAAATAGCTCTACTAGTTTTCTAATGCGTGGGCGTTTTCAAGGTTATTTCAAGGTCATTTTGTCTTTTTTTATCATAAACCTATATTTTTTATTTCGGAATCATATTCTACGTAGAAAAATGCACAACTTTTTGTACGTTCAATATTTCTTAAGATATTTAGCTGATTTTTCATGTTTATGTCAAGGATAATTTTGTTTTTCTAGTAAAATGACAACGTTACTTTCTTCTGGAAGATTTTTTATTTCATTTAAGAACATCATAATAAATGCTCGAAATTTTTACCATCAACTTTTAGACGCTTAGTAATTCGTTTAATAAAAGACTCATGAACACATAATAAAGTTTTTACAAACTTACAAAGAAATGTTTCAAACAAAAGTTGTGCATTTTTTTACGTAGAATATGATTCCGATATAAAAAATATGGGTTTATGATAAAAAAAAACAAAATGACCTTGAAATAACCTTGAGGACGCCCACGAATTAGAAAACTAGTAATGCCCTTTGATTCCCCACTCGAAACACTAAAGGACATGTGTCAGTTTGTTGCTTTCAAATCATATGTCTTCGTGATTATTTACAATCTCTACTTAAATGGGACACCCTATAGACTGGATTACTTATATGTACATGCAAGGTAAAAGTGTCGAAAGTAATCAAGGAAAGCGATAAAGTGAGCTAAGATCCACTGACTTATATTTTGCATAGGAATAAGGGAGCTCAAATCGTTCAAACAACACAATATTTATAAATAGATATTTTTTAAATAAATGCATAAAATCCGTAGACTACTTGATGAACCAAGGTTTCGAATTTTCTGATACAGCACAGATTCAATTGTACTCATCTTTTCAATAAGGTTGCGTACGAGATGCAGGTACAACTGCAAGGTCCAAGTGAGCCTTCCCGCGAGGGGGCAGCCGGTTAATTATCCTCCGCGTCCAGGCTTATGAATTTTAATGTCGTAAATTTGTAAACTCAATGATCCTGCCCCTCGTACAATTAATTGGAACGATACTTTACCATTGTCTCCGGCCAGAGTTAAAAACCGAAGGCGGGGGCGACAAGTTTCGGGGATGAGGGTGGCGGGTGGAGTTGAAGTTACTAACGACGACTTTTGTGAGCCGGCCTGGCTTGTAGCCGGAAATCGGGGGTCTCAGGGATTAAACGACACCCCCAAATCGTTTATCATCCCTCTCGCACACACGATCCACCGACTGCACGCATCCATACCCTCGTAATTCCGATAAACGAGCCTGAATTTTATTGACGATATCTTCTCCCATCTGGATAACTGCGGATTTTGCTAAAAGTATTCGATGCATTTCCGTTCGTGTTTCCACGTGCGCCTAGAGTGCACTGACCGACCTTGCGATCTCCAACCTGTCTTTCCGGCTCGCCAACGACGTGCTGTTCAGAATATTCATTGCTGTCGTCGCTCTTCCAGCCTATGAATTTCCACGAAAATTGATGCGCATTGTCGGTAAACAAAGAACCATTATTCCCGTGAACGACTGATGAATAAGCTAGGCAGGTTTCACACACGTTCGTTTTCAGTCCCGTATCAGAAATAAAATGGTTCCCTGAAGTCAGCATAATTCTTCCCAAAACGACCATCGGGACTATCGTATTTATTCGATGTATGAAATATATCGATCAAAAACTAATCGGAATATAATAGTAAAATGGTTCCCTGAAACCAGCCTAATTTTCCAAAAAGAACCATCGGGACTATTGTATTTATTCAATGGATGAAATACATCGATCAAAAACTAGTCGGAATATAATAGTGATACCACGCTAGATGTAACTGTGTTGCCATCTTAAATCAGCGATTTCAATGAACGGATTGGCAAACAAGAAGCACCCGTTTCTCGATGACACCCATCGAAGCCGCGTGCTTCAATTAATTATATGCGCCCGTGGAAAAATCGCGAAAGTTCCTCGAGGAACAATGTTCCTCCGAGAAGTAATTAAAACTCGCCGGATTCATGACGGTACTCGAGATCCAGCGCAACAATCCGACCGAACATCGACGAAAGCTCTGTCAACACGATCCCTCTTCTCGTCGACGATTCTCCACCGGGAGATCCTTGTTGCGGGGGTGTCTGAGAAGGGACGGGGTGGAAGGGTCGTTTTGTCTGGAGGGGGTGTAAACCCGGTGTTCCGTGGAACGAAGAAAAAAGGTTGAGACAAACCCATTCCAGCCTCGTCTTCTATCCGCTCCTGTTCACTCGCGAAACGAGTAACCCGCTTTACGACGATTCTCATGGAACAGAATCTGCGAGACGCTCGAAGAAAATTTCGCAGCCGTCTCTATCCTAGCCTGTTTTAAGCTTCAGGTTGTCTTGCCGCTTCCTTGGTCCTACGGGTTGTACTTCACCTCCTTTCTCGGCTCTCGACGACTCCCTTTGAATTTTATCCCGCGACCTATCACCGAAAACGATCCTAAGGTACATCCGTCTTCCAGCCCCGAAGACACTCCGAATTTTGGCAACCTCGCTGCATCCGCCGAAACATGAATGGACCGTTGACCTCGAGATCCGCTCGAATGCGCGAGCGTTTTGTTGACGAAGTTGCGCGCGGCCCGGCGGACTACTTCAGTTTCACAGTGGTAGAGCTACCGGTGCGAATTCGGCACAGATGCCGCATTTTTCCGCGCCTCGGTGACTTTAAATCGCGCGGTTTGTGTAGCTTTCGGGACTCGAAACTTTAGCCCCTTCCGACTTCAGAGTTTATGGGAAGTTTGATTTAAGAGGCGGCATTGTTTTCGGAATTTCCTGAAACGTGTCCGACTTTAAATTGGAGGCGACGAGAGGTGTGCAATTTTCTTTGTCTCGTTTCGTGTCTTGATTAAGGATCACATTCTTAGTTACTGGAAACAATTTAAAGTTTAATTTATGGCACGTTTAGACGACTGTTGTATTGGAAAGACGTTCATTATAGTGATCCTCGGTTAAGGACCTCATTTGTGTTCACTACAAACGATTTTAAAATTTAATTTGTGATTTTTATTATGATGTATACTTGATGTAACAATGAAACGAGTATAATCATTTTCAGTGGAAGTATCTGATAACTTCAATAATTGTGAAATATACAGGGTGGGGCACTATAAACAGGTCACCTGAATAACTCGCTTGCTTTTGAAGATAGGAGAAAATGCATCAGACCAAACTTACTTGATATCGAGGCGCTCGTAATCTGATGTCATTAATTTTTTTATAGGTGGAGACGTCAAGGAGATATGAAGGTCAGCTCTGATTTTTTTAATGGAACTGTATGGTTTTTTATTTACATTCTGAGAGTGTTTCCAGACGAATACAATGACCTATTATGAATATTATTCAAGGACACGCAAGGTCAACTGCAATAGAAAATAAAGTGACTCAAAGCACTCTTCGAACACTACGATGATTTACATATAACATGTTATTTACGTGTTCACTGCTACTTCAAAGTAGCCTCGATGTCAAGTAAGTTTGGTCTGATACATTTTCTTCTATCTTCAAAAGAAAGCGAGTTATTCAGGTGACCTGTTTATAGTGCCCCACCCTGTACAATACTTTACTTAATTCAGCCTCACGGCTAAGAATCGAACTTGGCTTTACATAAAATCTAGCTTAATCTAATCACATTCTCTCATTCATTCCCGCGTTCCCAATTACTCCCTTTTCTTCCTTTCCTCAGCTATTTCTAATTAATTTCCCTATTCTATCTATCCTGTCTACCCTATCTATTGTACCCTTTAAAATATTACTCTTTGGATTTCTTATTCCCCTGTCCCTTCCTTGCACCTCTCCCATTTTTCTTTTTCTTTACTTCTCCAGATTCATTAACCAATTGTCCACCTTCTCTCCTCCTTTCCAATCATTGTGAAGTAGGTGAATAATTGTAGGTGCTTTTGAAGGTTCCAAAAGCAATCCGCTGGAAAGATTCCCTTTTGCGAAAAAGAAAATGGTGAAACTAGTATGCAGGAAATAGCGATGATCGTGGCAAGCAATTTCAAAACACGACTAATTGCCACGTCTGTTTCAGAACCGCAGACGCGCGATAGTCGCGTGGCTCGGTTATTTTCGAGGTGGCACAGCCTCGTAACAATGTTACACGCTCCCAGGCTTTCTTATCTGGAACTGTCCGTGTAAACTCTTCGGGTAACGTACGCCGCGACGCGACGTTGCGTTTCAACGGCTCCGACGGAATACCAAGCATCGCCGCGAACGAAATTGCTATGCAGAGTTTATCTTAGGCGTCGCCCGTACGGGCGCATCGTTCCTTATTTCCTACGCGCGAAGCGGTTTCAAAGTCGACGACGCGCGCCAGATGATTTCCTCGGGGCGCGCCTGCTCGCTGTTATGCGATCGGCCGACTTTCTGCGATCTCCTCACCAGAGATCCCTCCTCCGATCATCATGGATCTGGCGGTCTCGTTCGCGGGACGCGTAAACTTGACTTTATCCGACGTCGTTGCGCGGCAATCAGCTTCGAGATTCTGTTGAAACAGTGCTAAATTAACCAATAAATGTTCTAAGCACATGTTTAGAGCATCAAGAGTTGGGGAGCACCATAGAAATTTTCTGAATTTTACATCTTTTATTCTTCCATGTATTTACGTCTTTCGTGTGTCTGTGTGTGTGAATGGAAAGAACGAAAAAATAGTGGAAAGATGAAAATCAGTAGCGAGCGAACCAAAACTCTAAGTTGGTGCCTTAAATTGGCACTGCCTGTATAAGAGGTTCTCAAAATCTTTTAAGTGCTTATGGCCTCTAAAGGGCTTAATCCAGCTTTGTATTGAAGTTACTATCACTAGCTGATACAGGTAGTTGCGGTTATCGATACCTCGGTGTATTCAAACATGGTCAAACATCTACAAACATAAGGTTTTCCGAAGTTCACGTATCGTAAGCGAATGTAATTTATTGGTTGTTCAATCAACAGATTTAAAGAACTTGATAATTTGGAAAGTTGCTCGGTGCCAGTCGTAAATATTACATTTTAGCCGCATACACAGTTAAACCTTGATTACGCGGATGGATAAAATGAATGTAGATGTCCATCGAAATGATCTGATGTATTATTAATTTTCTGGATCTACCGTTGTTCACCTTATGGAGCATTTTATAAATGTTGAGTAACCCTTGGCAAAGGAGTGCGTACATTAAGAAGACGTTTTATATTCCTACAGGAAAGAAGAAGGGTTATTTAAACATTGTGCAGATCAATTTAGATCGTGCAGATGTTAGAACACTCGAGGTAATTCAATTTTTAAGACAACATGACTACAATATCACTGTATCGACTTCGTAGCGGCACGTCTTCGTAATTCCGACTCACCTCGGCAATAAATTAGCGTTACACGAATACGCAAGAGTCTTCATGTCACGGGGCTTCGCGGAGTTTGCTAAAATCAATATTGACATCGAACCGGTTTCACGTTGTCAAAGCTGTCAGTTCTTCGCGAATGGCGGTCCGGCTGTTTGCCAGATGATTTAACCACATAAATTGATGATTTTATTTATCGCAATTTCCACGTACTCGTTTCAAAATAGAACAGCTATGGTAAATGTTGATGTCGGTTCGAGAATATTTTAAGATCAACTTAATCGTTAAATTGCTATCTGGAACGTGTCACATTCACAGGAATGATTTGCTACACCATTTTTCTGTAAACGTTGGACAAAGTTTATGGTTTTCGGGAATTCTTATAGAACACTAGCTTCATGCGAGGCGACTTTATGGATCATCTTTCCTTTTTTCCGTACGCGTTCGCCGTGCACAATCTAAATTCCCGACGACCGGAATCCTAATTACTCCCGGCACTAACGCAGTCACTTGGCGAGCGTTCTTTCACGGTGCTCGCGCTTGGGGCCAATGTTGCATGCATATCAACGTCGTTATCTTCCCCTGGTTTTTGGACCACGCTGACGGCACTCGAAACACCCCGTGACCGTTTCTCATTACGACAACTTTCCTCGTGCCAAATTACGTTTCACCGTTTTCATTCGCGGCGAGACGCGAGAGAGCCCCCAGACCTTCTGGTACATCAGCCGCCATTGAATTCGTTGCAACCAATTACCGTCTATTATCACCTTAATAGCTGTCCTTGTTGGAAATCGTCTGCTTAAAAAACGAGCAGTGTTTAAATTCATTAATACGACGGTTATGCGTTCTCTTCCTCTTCGTTCGAGATATTCGAACAAAACTGAGAGATTCTGTTGCACATTATTTTGCACCGACACCTGTAGTAGGTCCAAAAAGTATTTCGCTCATTTTAACCCCTTGCCATACCATTTATTTTACGGTTTCAGTGACTAGAATTTCTTTGTAGTTCATAATTTCTTAGATAAAGGAGAAAATGTATATCTATTTTATGTCTATATGTTCTCCAATGGCGTACATTAACGAAAACAAAATAGAATTTTATTTCGGTTTAAATGAGATTATTAACATACATATTCATTTGACTCTGTTCAGAATCTTCAGCACGTCTCTCACGCGACATTGTAGGCGAAGGGGTTAATGCTTGAATCCTCTGCTTTTTTTCAATCCATTGTTCAGTTTGTCCTAGTAAAATTTAGTAATGATGCTGCAAGTGAAAAGCTGAGAAAATTTCTTTGAACAAAAATGCTACAAGTTCAAACGTCTGTAAAAATATTAAAACAATTTTCTCGTTAATGTGTCTACCATAGACTTGAAGATTTAAGTGTCCTCTTTACGAGACCTCAAAACTTGCTATCCAAGTGGTGGAGTTATACAATTATTGTAACTTTGGCAGTACACTTTTGGTTCAAAGTTGATCGACCATAAAAATGGCACATCAAGTTTTGAGGTCGCGTTGTAAAGGGGAAATTTTTTAATGTTTCTACAGACGTTTCAATTTGTAACACTGACCTCGGTTTTTCACTTGCTGCATCATACAAAATTTTTTTAGGGAAAAATAAATAATGGGTTGAGAAAGTAGAGAATTCGAGCTTTAACATTAGTCCAAGATCATTGTTGTATTTTTTTTAACAAAATTATTATTGTTTGAACGTCCACACATTTTCGAGAATGAAAAATTCAGTATTCAAATATTAGGTCGTCCCATAAGTTCGTGCCGTTTACTGTTTTACTATTTAAATTAATATTTCAAACATACTTTCAAAGTCAACGAAAAAATATAACCACCTTCTCTAAAACCTCTTCCCACTTTTTTTGGTAAAGATATTGTTGTGTCGTGTCAGTGCTCAAACAATATTTAGTGAGCCGCTGAGAAACACTCCTCAAATAGAGGTAAATAAGTAATAAGGTAATTGGGTTTTCGGATAACTTTAATATAAAACTGAATATAGTGGACTGTATAATAGAGAGATGATGTAACTATCGATTCTACTTCGCAACTGTTGGTTTTGACTCTTAAATCGCGACTCTTACTTTCGACTCTTAAATCGCGACTCTTACTTTCGACTCTTAAATCGCGACTGACTCTTACAACTAACGCGTGAGAGACAAGTAACCTCGTGGGGTTGAAAAATCCCTCCACAAAGTACAAAATAGAGGGGGTCCCAGCCAATGATATAATATTTGGGAGGCTACAAATGACCTCCCAAAACAAGGGCAACGCCCATAGACGAAATACGTCGTAACGAGTGTCACTAAACAGACGACACTCGGTTTCCTGCAATTTCGCCGGAAACCATAATTTAGGCTTTGGGCCACAGGCCCCCCTTGGCGCTAAGCGTGGGCCTAGGCTACGTCAAGTGCCATTGAGAACTGCACGGCTAGGCTGACTTTCCCATGGCCAGCTGATACTTTCCAGCCGCACCAGAGTCATAAAACAATAAATTCGTCAGAAGACGCTAGAGGACCCCTTCGACAATGGCACTGTTCAAAATCGACCGTAGCGTAGACCCAACCCGAAATACGAGCCGGCCATACAATAATCACGTCTCAACACGCCGCCCGCCTTGAACGAATACGTTCAACAAAAAAAAATATCGATAGCAAGAAAAGTTAAACAGCATGTAAAAGCTACGACAATGAAAATTACAATAATGAGATGTCGGAAAACTAAGTCGGAATGCGACATACAATATGAATCTGGTCATGTATAATACTATGTGTGAACGCTTACAAGTGAACATGAAAGTTCTAACAATACCAACTACAAATTAGACATAAGTTACACACATTATGACAAATAGTCGCTATAATGTCATATATAAAGATAAAAAAAAAACCGGAGTAATATAACGTAATACAAAATACGCACTCCACACAAACATATAATTTGTAACAAATATGATAGACACACAAAAAAAAAGAATAAATATAAAAGGATCGTAAATACGATATGCGTACTGAATACAAAATTAATTATGTGTCATTTATAATAAAATGTAATATAAAAACCACACATCGTAACAAAAAATATAAAAATACTGTAAGCACAATATACGCGCCAATACAAATGTGTTTTGTAATAAAATATAATAGAGTCACACAAAATTGACAAATAAAATACTAAAAAATAGTACATACAATACGAGTATATGCAATGTTCCCGCAAAATATTAATACAAATCAAAATAACATGAAAAAACAAAGTATTACATATAAAATTGTAATCTATTACTAAGTTAAAGCGGTAAAATACATCGCAATTATATTAGAAAGGCATTGTCAATCAATGTCTTCATTCAAGCACATGTAAATCACGAGTGCTATGACAACAGTAATATCAAGTACCATCAGCTTGAACATGAAAAAAATACCTATATGATAGTAAATAGCAGTATATTTAAAAATAACAAAGTACTGTTCGTATTCGAAATAAATTTCTTGTGCTCAAGATTACAAGTTAATATATTCGCCTGAATATCACTGCAACCACAGGTCAACAGTTGCTCATCGAAGGAAGAGTTCGGATGGGCACAGGTCAAAGAAAGGAGTAAGGATTGAAGGAATATAATCCATTTTCCAACCTCAATCACCTTGATAAATTTACCTTAAAGAAATGTTTCTTTCAAAATAAGTATTTACTTCAAAACAGTTCACGAAAATGTATGATTGGACATAAGAATTTGTATGCTCGTTACAATATCTAATGTACTCAAATAAATGAAATAATTAATGAATTTATAAGAGAATGCAAAATAACAATATCTATGGGAAATAAAATATCATCTCCTATCATGAGCAATTAAAAGAAAATTCGTTTCATAGAAAAACACACGTTTCGTTAAAAATTCAAAACCAGAAAAAATGTAAGTAACATTCAATAAAATAAAATACTTGAACATCGTTTATAAAATAATAATACATATAAATAATAAGTATGAAAAATACCTATAGCTTGCTAAATACAATATATAGCTCGAAAATCTCTGGGCATTGCCATCAGGTAAAAATTAACCTGTTTTTGTCCCTTTGGGCACGATACCTCGAAACAGGTACTAAGCTGATCAATGAAATATTTTCGTTTCCAGCGCGTAAAATACTGCAAGCTAATTTTGTAGGGAAAATACGATGCCATACCTTTAATGCGTGTACGAACACGTTTGACAAATTTGTCATTCAAAATAATTGTGGCTAATAAAATAAGTCTAGCCATTGAAAAACAGTTTTTAATTTTAATTGGCATCTGCCTTATCAAAAACACAAATGAAATAAATGATAGAATAAAATGTTTTGCGTCTCCAGAAAATATAGTTGACGCTTCTATTGCAATAAATTTGTTAGAGTCGATTTCCTCTAACACTTTCATAAAATGGACTATCACATGAAATAGTGAATTGGATATTTCCCAATTACGATATCCTTTAATATTCATAACGATATTTAATGAATTCCTTGAGAGCAACCTACCTTGAAATACAAGGTATAATAACAAAATACAATAAAAAATATTCGGTTGGTCATTATGATAGAAATTTAAAATAATAAATGAGGAATTAAAATGAAGCAGAAAAATAACAGAACAGTTCGTATTCTTAACGAAATTAATAAAATATGCTTCAGCTCCTCTTAAAATTGAGTTTTTATGTAATTTCGCTATTGAAGTAATATTTTCGCGATGCCAAAATTTCAAATGTATAAATTTCGCGAAAGTAATTGCCATAATATTAGGCTTCTCTTCGAAACAGAAACAAATAAAATAAAAATTGTTTCGAAAATAATCAAGATTATTCAATCTTATTGATTCCTTAGCATTTGGAACATTTAAAATATTATTTTTATTTAAGTAATCGTGGTCTTTACTTATCAATACCGACATTTTACTAATAAATGGTTCAAAATGACCAGCATCATAATAAGATTGATGCAAAAAATTGCCTCTTCCGGGTTGTAAATCCGTAGGCATAATATCAAACAATTTGTCGATATAATAATAATAAATTGGCTTACAAATAACGCCATGTTTAAATTTCGGTAGCAAAGACCGATTATAAATTGTGGGCGGCAATGGGAACCTCACACCCTTTGACCCCTGAATATTAGAATCAATTGACTCACGATTTTTAGAGACAAGACCATAATTTTGGCCACAAAATGTATTAGAAACATTATTATCAAAATTACTACGTATCTCTAACAACAGGAAACTTGAATGATTCGTTTCTTCAACAATTAGTCGATTAGACCTTAATGTATCTACCTTATCGTTTGAAAATATCAAATCAGATTTAAGTGTTTCATTTGAGGTCTCGACATTTATAAATTTCTCGGAATGGCAATTTAAAATTTGTGTTTGAAATGAAAAATTATTCGTACTAACAAGGCTAGTGTCAATATTCCTTTGCAGCTCAGTCTGTATTTCTATATTATGATTTACCTGATTATAATCTTCAGGAATTTGATTCAAGGCAACGTCATTTCTCAAAATATGAGAGTGTGAGAATAAATCAAAATTAGATTTCTCACATAATAAAATTGAATCAAGTGATTCTTGATTACCTTCAACCTTATATGTATCTTCTGAATATGTTTGTAAGACACATTCAGAATCTAAAACATTTGATATATTTGAAGTTACTTCACATGTATTGTTATTAAAATTATAAACAATGTTCTCCATAATATTTATACAGCTATTGTAAAGTATTAAAAATTCTGAGCGTACATTTTTATGTTCCATAGAATCGTCTAATAACTCGATTTGTGATTGTAAGTCACAGAAATCCTTATATTTTATAACTGCGTGATCTAAACGAACAGTTATTTCAAAAATATCCATCTCTGGTCGAAATGCGTTACAATATTGAATCATACGTTCAAATTGGCCAAACATAACAGTTCGTTGCCTAATCAATTGTTTTAATAAAATTGCCATTTTAATTGAGAATGAAAATGAGATACGTAGGAGTCGGAAAAATGATTAAGAGTCGAATAGAAAAAATAATAAAAAATGAGTCGGAAGGAAAAATAATAAAACAATAATGAGTCGAATAAAGGAAATAATAGGAAATGAGTCAACGTCTCACCTGTGTGCAGTACACAATAAAATAGCTACGATTCCGTCGGTTTCCTCGTCCCACGATGAGGTCCCAGCGGATGCGTCGTAGTCCAAAAACTCCCAAGTTGTCTCGGAAGCGAGATAATAGCTGTCCGTGATAGATGGACAGGTTCCTTTATTCCCAATGAATCGATAATTGAAACGAACAGGCCACATCAAAAGGTCCCAAAATATGGGGATGATACTCGTGGTCCTGGTGTATAAAGCAACTTCTACTGCTCCATCCAAACAGTGGCTGCGTCGTAGAATTGCGTCCGTCTTCACCTCGTGAACTCCGGGAAAATACACTGTCCGTGCAATGCGGCAGGTTCCGTAGATCCAAATAGTTGGAAAGTTCACAAAAAATAGACCAACAAAGTTCCAAAATATGGACGTGGTCGATACAGTTACCGAATCCGATTACCAAAATGCCAAAAAATAATCCAAATAGGATATATATCCGGCTCGAAGGACCAAATGTTGTGTCGTGTCAGTGCTCAAACAATATTTAGTGAGCCGCTGAGAAACACTCCTCAAATAGAGGTAAATAAGTAATAAGGTAATTGGGTTTTCGGATAACTTTAATATAAAACTGAATATAGTGGACTGTATAATAGAGAGATGATGTAACTATCGATTCTACTTCGCAACTGTTGGTTTTGACTCTTAAATCGCGACTCTTACTTTCGACTCTTAAATCGCGACTCTTACTTTCGACTCTTAAATCGCGACTGACTCTTACAACTAACGCGTGAGAGACAAGTAACCTCGTGGGGTTGAAAAATCCCTCCACAAAGTACAAAATAGAGGGGGTCCCAGCCAATGATATAATATTTGGGAGGCTACAAATGACCTCCCAAAACAAGGGCAACGCCCATAGACGAAATACGTCGTAACGAGTGTCACTAAACAGACGACACTCGGTTTCCTGCAATTTCGCCGGAAACCATAATTTAGGCTTTGGGCCACAGGCCCCCCTTGGCGCTAAGCGTGGGCCTAGGCTACGTCAAGTGCCATTGAGAACTGCACGGCTAGGCTGACTTTCCCATGGCCAGCTGATACTTTCCAGCCGCACCAGAGTCATAAAACAATAAATTCGTCAGAAGACGCTAGAGGACCCCTTCGACAATGGCACTGTTCAAAATCGACCGTAGCGTAGACCCAACCCGAAATACGAGCCGGCCATACAATAATCACGTCTCAACAGATATTATACCGTCACTATAAAATTTCTGTGGTTTTTCATTAAAATACTTTTCAATCCGCGGCACGAACTTATGGGACAACCTAATACTTTTTGGAATTATTATATATCTATGGTGTCTTACTTGAATGAGAAGAGACTAGCAACTTGAATTACGTTCGACTGAAAATTATATAGAGAAAAAGGAAAGTGCAGGAGGCGCAGCGGTGCGGCGTATGCACCGGAGAGAGGGATCAATCGCGCGTTACGATTCTTACACGAGCTGGAAGTAGCTTATGCATGCGGTGCACCGACCGCAATGTGTTAACCTTTTGTGGTCGAAGGCCGGGATATTCCTGGCAACGTGCTTCCACAAGGCAGCGTCTTCGGTTCCGGTTTTACATTAATTATTTATGATTTCTTGACGAGAATAAATGACATGTACAGGCTGCTCTATGGATTACGGGCTGGTTGCAGACTGCAGATCGAATTCTAAAACAAAATTTTATACTCTCCACGCCTTCGCGCTGATATACTGTCTCAGGAAAGACTTCACGGCGCAAAAATATAGTTTATTGAAGTGAAACTTCATTAGGCGCGGTGGGCGTAAAACCTCGACGCGGTAGGAGTAGAACCGATCTGGCGATGAAACGATGAAACGATTTAGTAAAACCCTCCAACGAATACCCAATATGGCGACGCCATCACCTGTCAAAAACGCTTAAAATTGCACTTATTTACGCGTGTACAACTTTTTGAAATGAAACTTCTTTAGGCGCGTTAGACGTAAAACCTCGACGCGGTAGGCGTAAAATCTCAACGCGGTAGGAGTAAAACCGATCTGGCAATGAAACGATGAAACAATGAAACGATGAAACGATAAAACGATGAAACGAAATTCTATTCTATTAGCATATACGGTTGACGGTTCGGCATTGCTTAATAAAGATTATGATAAAATTCCGATGATGCTTAGTGGACTTCTCTGCGGTTCGCGCGCTATTATTCCGTCATAATAGATTACATTAAGCTTAATCCAGGTTAATCTATCGAAAAGTTGTATATCCAGAGCCCGCTGCGCAGTTTAGTTTAAATCTCTCTCTATTTTTTGTCCCTTCACGATCTAAGTCCCGGCAGAGAACCGAAAAAGGACTTAGATCGCGGGGTTACTGTATTAACGAAAAATACCGGCCAGAGCGTGGCTACAGTGGACGGATTCCGGGTCGCCATGTTCAGCGAGACTTCGGCATTGCTTAATAAAGATTATGATAAAATTCCGATGATGCATAGTGGACTTCTCTGCAGTTCGCGCACTATTATTCCGTCATAATAGATTACATTAAGCCGTCGCATCCAGGTTAATGTAGCGAAAAGTTGTATATCCAGAGCCCGCTGCGCGGTTTAGTTTAAATCTCTCTCTATTTTTTGTTGCGCCTTCGGCCGCGCGGTCCGTGTTTGCATGCTGCCCTCTTCTACGTTCGGCACGGTCGACGCGGTCACAAAAGAATATTGTTCCTTCACGATCTAAGTCCCGGCAGAGAACAGAAAACGGACTTAAATCGCGGGGTTACTGTATTAATGAAAACCACGGGCCAATCAGAGCGCTGCTACAGTGGACGGATTCCGGGTCGCCATGTTCAGCCAGACTTCGGCATTTCTTAATAAAGATTATGATAAAATTCCGATGATGCTTAGTGGAGATGTCAACGTGAACTTTGCATCGGAACAATTAAAATTATTAATATAATTTTTTAGAAGTAAATTAAGATTCCAAATGGTAAATAATCCTAATGAAGCGACAACGAGATCAGGAACAACTCTCGATGCAGTATTTGCAAGACATTTAGACAAAATTGAATCAAGAATATTTATATCATATTTTAGCTATCACAAGCCAATTGTTTCAATAATAGAATCACAGAAAATTAAATGGCATAAAGTGTTAATAAAAATTCGAAAAAAAATTAAAGATAAAAGTTTCACTTCAGCCATACGGTCTAAGCACACACCAATTTTGTTCCACTGACAACATCAAATAATTCTGCAGAGCGTTTCATCTTCAAAAAAGATTAATTGAATCTTCTCCTTGTTTGAATTTATTTCTCGAAGTAGACGGATATCTGTTCACGAGTCTAACTCTAGTTGATCCATTGTTACTGTAAAGACTTTACGAGCAGTGTTGTATTTCGTTTAGTTAAGCGAACCTCCCGTTCACCGTGTATGAGTCTAATTAACCCACTGTTTCAATAAAGACTATACAAACAGAAAATTTAATTCATTGTGTCATCAGCAGCGATCAAATAATTCTGCAAAGCGGTTTCTCTTGATAAAAAAATTTAATTGGTCTCCCTTTGCGCCGCGCAAGAAATTATCGAAGCCCTTCTGTCCGAATTCGCCACGCGAAGTAGCAGATTCTGTTTCTGAATTCAATTACGCGCAGCGGTACATTTCGAGGGCACAAAAGGCCGCGTGTCTATTCATACACGTCTCTGCAGACTATGGTCACGTAATTCTGTTAATTTTCGTTCGCGGAGTACGACTATTAATTGATTAATAAACTAATATCTCTGTTAATTCAGCTGCCGTGTACTTGATATCGGCGATAAAGTATTCTATTAAACACTTTACCGGGAGGGGAAGACTGAATCGGGTTAATTATTGGCTCTCGAAATTTCGTTGCGTTCGTTTCACCGTTCGCTTGACCAGCATTATCGAGCCCGAATCGCTTCTAATTACCCTACGGTCGCGCTCTTTTAAGCCGTCCCACGGACGAGGCGCGCCGACCGCTGTAAAACAATATCGGCAATCTCGTAATTGAACTTCTCTGCGGTTCGCGCGCTATTATTCCGTCATAATAGATTACATTAAGCCGTCGCATCCAGGTTAATCTAGCGAAAAGTTGTATATCCAGAGCCCGCTGCGCGGTTTAGTTTAAATCTCTCTCTTCTCTCCTTCTCTCTCTCTCTCTCTCTCTCTCTCTCTCTCTCTCTCTCCCTCTGTTTCTCTCTTTCGCCGTCGCCGGTGAAATCGTGTTCGAAGGAAATGCGCCTGGCTCGCAACTACTCGAACTTTCTTTTCTTCATTTTCCCGGGACGCGATCGATTCTGCTAGATCGAATTGCTGTACCGGAAAATCTTTCTAACGAGTCGACGAAGAAACGGCTTCTACAATTTTTCCTTGCTCTCGAATATAATTATTGTTACGGGATATTCTGTCCTGAACTGCTCGGTTTTCAAAAACGTTCCCTCCGGCGGAATAATTCAATCTTAAGTTACTAGTTTGATGTAGTTGGTATTGAGAATTACATTCGATTTAGTCGCGCAATGCAATCGATTCAAAATCTCTATTAACTTATTTTTCTCTTATGCGTTCCTTCAATGCGAACCTCCCTCCATTGTTCCTTACTTCCGCTTGATACTTCCAAGCTCTTGTTCCGGCATTGATTCTGAGTTTCTTACTGCTTATCGACTTAATATCGTGCTAACTTATTACTTCTTAAAATAAATATTAAACCTCGAAAAACAATTGTATTCTAATAGCGAACACCTTTTTATGTTTCAGGTAAATTCATCGAGGATTATGAGCTGTTCTTTACCAGATAAGAAACCAGGTTAGATGATGATTACAACTTTCTATGCTGTTTAAAGTATTTAACCCCTTGCCTTCAGATTAATCTTATATGAAGGTATAGTACATACAAGGTGTCCCAGAATGTTGTACTTGTTTGAATGGTGTGATTCCTTAGGTAATTTGAAGTAACTTCTTCCTTTGCGAAAATGTTCTCCGCGGCTTCTTTAACGAGATACAGTAACCTCGCGATCTAAGTCCAACGGGAACATTGCGATCTATGTCCCTCCGTCCACTCCTTCCACTGCGGGGTATTCCCGGAAGGGCCGTGAAGCTCGAGCTGCCTCGGTCGCCGAGCAGTGTAAGCATGCCGCGTAATCTGATCCTGGGTCGGGTATGTCGGTGTGAATCACTACTAATCCAATTATAAAACTTCTTCATTTTTTATTATTTTTTCATGGAACTTTCACCAACATATTCGTGGCATTTTTCTAATGAAAATGATATCAAATAAGATATAATTCTGATGATATTTACTTGTGTAATGAACGATGGAAGTTTTTTATTGGCATTACATTGTACGGGCACGCGGGCCTTGGAACTGTGCGGGCGCCGCGACTCGTGTCGTGTCTTTCTTTCCTATACGCTGTTTTTTTTTTAACGTCGCATCAACTGCCAAGGTTATTAGCGACGTGGACCTACAGCTTATAAAGGTGGGCTCCGAACCACCTTGGGCAACGCAGTATAATATCACATAGAAGAATTTCCAGAGGTGACGGCGGTGGGATTCGAACTCACGACCACAGTGTTTGTAGTCCTATACGCTGTCCTTCCTTACATCCAAAACTTTCATCGTTTATTACACAAGTAAATATCATCGGAATTATATCATATTGGGTATCATTTTCATTAGAAAAATGCCACGAATATATTGGTAAAATTTCATTGAAAATAAGTAAAAAATAAAGAAGTTTTATTATTGCACTAGTATTGTCTCATCGATACGCTATTTTTTATTGCGCCTTCGGCCGCGCGGTCCGTGTTTGCATGCTGTCCTTTTCTACGTTCGGGGCGGTCGACGCGGTCACAAAGGAATAGTGTCCCTTCACGATCTAAGTCCGGGCAGAGAACCAAAAAGGACTTAGATCGCGGGGTTACTGTATTAACGAAAAACACGGGCCAATCCGAGCGCGGCTACAGTGGACGGATTCCGGGTCGCCATGTTCAGCGAGACTTGTCATCGAACCGGAACCCGTTCGCTGTAGCCGCTCTCTGATTGGGTCGTGATTTTCGTTCATAACTCCTTAACATATCCTACTGCAAATTACCTGAGGAATCATCCTTTCAAAAGAACTATGTACAACACTTTTGTAACATCCAGTATATCATTTCGTCTGGTGTTCGAAGCACATATCGATGCAAAATAAAACAATTTCTATTCATTCAAAACCAATGTACATTTATACAATGCTTAGGTCACTATTCATTTTTAGTGGTACGTTAAAAATAATCAAGTTTGTCCTATGAAACCCACGACGTCTCTAAGACGCTATTTTAAGACAATTGATTAAGGAACATCTATTGAAATGCTGTATTAATTACTAATTTTTTAGAATAATCAGTAGTATGACGATGTCATAACCTGATTTTGCTTGCTACAGAAAAAAGAAGGTCCTGTAACTGCTCTAAACAGCATAGAAAGTAGAAAACACGTAGAATGAAACGATAAATATAAATCACTGAGCCAGTAAGAAGTGATTCAAGCAAACTGGAGTTACAAAATTCCCGAAAGCCGTATTCGCAAGTGAAATTCGCACGTTAGATATGTCCGCGTTTAATTGCGTCAAGAGTCCAAATGCAGGTCATATTGATTGATGCAATTAATTTCATTGATAGAATTAATAATTAATACTATTAACACTACAACACATTAATAGTATTACATTTATCTGTGTAATTAATTCTACGAATCGTTGAACGAGCAACGCGAACAGGTGAAAGAACAGGATAGTTCCTCGAAAATCTTAGCGATACTCAGAACTGCATTCATCGGTCGCAGAACTCGCTCGAGGAACTCGATTTCCGGTTTCTTGTTTTGAGTGAATGCTGGAGGAGTTGACAGAATACGTGTCGCTAATGATTTCGATGCAAATTGTCTGAAATTGCTTATCCCCCACGGAAAGAGAAGTTCCTCGACGCGGACGAGGAGGGTACAGGCAAAACGGAAAGGAGGCGAAGAAGGAACGATGGGAGCGAGATTAAACCGAGTGCAAATATTTAATTAAATCCGACGAGCGCGCATGCCCGCCGGTGGCAGTTTGCCGGCGTCGCTGCAATTTCTTCCCGAGACTCGCAGTGAAAGTGGATGCGCCTCGGTGCAGCCGTTGCAAACGCGCCCGGACTGCTTTCGAGGTAATCGAGAGTGCGTAAGAAACCCTGCAGCTATTCTTACTCGGCTCCCCGATGATTCCTACCACGTTCCCCTTGAATTATAATACTAGTCAAAAATCAAACGATTCCGATCTTGTTTCGTCGAAAAGAAAACTCGTCTCGATCGAATATTCGCAAATTAGTTCTTCTCTTTTCGTGGATGCCTTCAAAAAACATACTCTGTGTTTTTTCTTATTGCTTTGGAAAGAGAAAAGATCAAAGTCAATTTTGAGTGATATATTTGTGAATCATCCAAAGGTACAAGAGTATTGATATTGTTTTCCTCGTTTTGATGTACAAATTAAATGAAATTCGATCCGACCAAAGATACTATTTATTTGACAAATCGAAAACAGACGTGTTGCTGAGATGTTAACAGACACGTTGCTTATAATTAGACTGCGGGAGAAAAATCGGTAGGAGTAATTAGAAACGGTAGGAATATTGAAAAAATTAGAGTACATCGGCATGTAATTTTCAATTTTTTTAAATTGTTGAAGACGCAACTGATGCAGTTGTTATAATTGATGCAGACAATTTCTAGTTTATACAAAGATCCGCAATTTACATTAATGACTTAACCGCTTCGCTGTACGTTAAAAGAAAAAACAATTTTTCATATTGCGTGACTTGAAATCAAATTTTTCTAAAAACTAAAAAATATTCATAAACAAAGATGACAACAGAAAACTCAGAGAAAAATTAAAGCATGTAATCCAAATAATGTGTACAACGTGTGATGGCTAAAGTACAGTAGAACCTCGAGTATACAGTAGAGCAATTAGTGTCAGTGTTATTCTAAATTCTTACTGAATTGTAAAATAAATTGTGTTTTATGTAGATTTATATATATAGTTCCAAATGGTACTGTTGCTTTATGGAAACTATTCGAACATCAAACAGTTCAAACATTAGAGGATCGGATAATCGATGTACAGCAGGCATGGGCAACGCTGGCTCAAAAACACATGTTGCTGCTTCTCCTCTTCGCCTGCTCGGCGAGACAATCCCCACCCAGTGATGCCACAAATGTCAGCTTTTCGCGCATGCGTATTCGCGCGTGGCATCAGTACTGTACTAATTTCAAATTTTTGAATTCTTTAAGGCCCTGTTTTAAAAATAATGTTTTTCATTCAACATTCACATACTTTCTTTACTTAAAAAAGTTCGGATTATACAGGATAACATAATATAAAATTTTATTTTATTTGGCAGAATCTATAAAGAATACCAACATTTGTTGCAAGACAAAAGAAAACTGCCAAAAACCTTGCCAGTATCCAAAATAACAAAAATATATTTTCTAATTACATAAATAAACAAGTAAATAAAAAATAACGTCCGTTATCTTCAAGTTCGTCTATGGTAGTGCTAGGTCCCGGCACGCCACCTAGATGTTTCTCTTTTTTGGCGCGTATACGTTACTGGATTCCGCGCGCGCCGCAATACGCATGCGCGAAAAGCTGACATTTCTGGCATCACTGTCCCCACCACGCCCACTCCGACTCTCCCTTCAGCGCGGGGCCCGCGATGCTGCATCGGTAAATAGGTGCAGCATCGTGGGGCCCGTGCTGAACGGAGAGTCGGAGTGGACGTGGTGGGGATTGCCTAGCCGAGCAGGCGAAGAGGAGAAGCAGCAACATGTGTTTTTTGAGCCAGCGTCGGCCATGCCTGCTGTACAATATGAACAAATCTTTACGACGCAACTTGGCGTACGCTTAATCTAGGACCCAAGAGGTTAAATTCAATATTTATACAAGTGATTCCCAATCTGTGGGTAGCAAAGTGTTTTCTAGGGTGACGCGGCGGTTATTTTTAGCACTTATTTATTTTAATATGATTTTTCAAATTTTCGCAACATTTACATAACACTTACGTAAATTTTTGTAAATAACAGTATTAAATTTACCTTATCTTATATTTGCGGGAGGGAGGAGAGTCGCAGATTATTTGAATGTTATAAAAGAGGGTCGCAACACAAGAAAGGTTGGGAAGCACTGATTTACACCGTCCACGGCATCACGTCTTTGTCCATGATTATTCCTGTTTCTTTTATGGTCGACCGCGTTGTGGAATAAAGAGAAGTAGTGGGAGGAGAGATTATAACTGGCACAGGCAGCCACGTAGAAATTTCCTCGCGGGTGGATCTTCAAAGTAGGCGGCTCTGTGAAAGACGCGAGTAGAATCTGCTCAATTCGAGTAGAGCACGCTCGAATCTTCTGTCTGTAACCAGACAATGGCCGAAGTGCCGGTGAACTTTCCGAGCGAGCATCGACCACGAAGAAGTTTCCGCGATCCGGGGTTGAAATCGTCGCTTTTAAATCAACCCGCCCCGTGGACGTTCGGCGGCTCGTGCAATTTGAAAGTTAGATTGCTTAAGGAGCGCCGTTTAACGGTCGTCAAAAGATGACAGAGATATTTTCCCGCCGGGAACATATTGTCTTGCGTCCCGGAAGTATCCGAATTGTTTCCTGAGCGTTTCAAGAATCTGTTTATGTCGTCGAATTCTCTTAGACCATGTGAATAGATGCTCTGGTGTTCCGCGAATGACAGTTAGAATCTTTATGCCCGTAGTAATTTGCACATGTTACCTCCCGGCCATTCTTCGTGTCGATTTGTTGGGATTTTTCATTAATAATGAACAAATAGTACGTTCTACACTTCGTTTTACATATTAACTATCAAATTATATACTGTTTCCTCAAACTGCAATCTGTCACACTAGAATCTTCCTAAAAATTCCGCAAAAATTTACTGAGATACTTCAAAGTATATAGTTTCGGACTACAAAATCCAAAAATTCCAAAGAAGCTAACTAAACTTGATATACGCAATTATTTTGCGATTCATCAGCGAAAAACAGTATATAATATATTTTGCTGGGGTCACGAAAGACCCCAAATCTTGTTTTACTTCAAGTTTTCACTTGTCACAGAAAAAGTTCACAAAGTTAAATGTTCATCTTTTTATCACACTGATTTTTTAATCATTTCGTCAATTTAATATCGAGGTATTAAGATGGGAAAACGTGAGACGGGTGACGGGTTAATTTACTTGAATCAGAGTCAAAGAGAAATGTCTGTTATGAACAAACTGGTATGTTAATACTAATATGTGTTACAATATCATTGATCCCTGTTGGACACGTTACTTGGTTGTTTTACGCTACAAATGCATAAAAGCCACAGTCCAGTAATTACAAGGCGTTGCCCCTGTAATTGTCCTTCACGTGAGACCGCAATCACACATAATTATAGAAGCTCGTACGAATTTTACTGCATGTAATTACTCGATCAACCCTGAACTTGGAGAGCGCTTCATACTGCATACTGGTGAACTAGATTACAGTCTAATAATATTCATTAATTATTCATAAACCTTCATCTTTAAAAAATCAGCAACACATCCACCCTGTTATTCAATTAATATTCAGTTTCACTGTATATCAGTGATGGGCAATTTTACCTCAATTGAGGCAAAACCGACCACACCGTAGCGCCCTCTATCCCCTTCCATCAAGCGTGGTACAATGGGGCAACGAATGTGCGCGCTGCATGAAAGAGTGGTTGGTGGAAGAAGCAGGCGTTTGAGGGGCTCCACCCGTGCCCACCACTGCTGTATATTAATTTTTTGTTTAATATTAACAGTTTTGTTTAACATTAACAGTAGGCCCACATAAAAAAGTTGCAATATCGACCAATTGCACTTTTTTCCAAAAAATGTTTCTTGTCACATAGTAAATTAATCCATCTATCATCTCAAAAAAATTTTAAGTCGTCTGGTCTAATCTTAACACTAAACCTACCTACTACAAAACATATGAAAGTGAAACGTTTTATACAAGTGAGAAGATTGAACTTACTTAAACTTTTTACGGTTTTCATTATAATATGTGCTTAACACTAAACATACCTCGGTCAAATGACCGGTTCTTTATTTCACAATTATTGAAATAATAAACACGCTTTCGTAGGAAATGATTGAACTGCCTTCTTTATTTAAACACAGATTAGAATTGAAATCGTAAAAAGTTAAAGTAAATTAAATCTTTTCACTTCTATAGGGCATTTCACTTTTACATGTTTTGTGCTTGGTAGGTTTAGTGTTAATACGTTCACTGCCACGTCAGTCATACGTGACCGACACAATTATTTTACTAGATTTCAACTTTGCTTCGTAGGGTGGCAGGCGGAGTAAATCAAATTTTGTTTGGACCTACGAATTAGAAGAAAGTTAAAAAAGCAGTGACTGTAATAAATCTTGTCTTATCAGTTACGGGTTTCATTAAACAATTCGATTTCTTGGAATTTTGTCACGTGCTGGCGTGGCGTTTAACGTGTTAAATAAAGAAGTCAATTTAGTAATTTCCTATGAAAGCGTTTCTATAATTTCGATAAATGTGGAATAGAAACTCGGTTATTTGACCGTGGTAGGTTTAGGATTAAAAAAGTTATGGTCTTCTTAAAAGTGTCCGAATCTTTTTGTCACCGACTGTATATGCTATAATCTGCAGAAATGGAGTCGCTTGTTATCGATCCCTGCAAGTCGGTCGGGAACAACAAAATGAACAGTGTGTCAGGATCGCCTGCCGAAATGTTCGGGCGAATGTTATTTAATATTCACGGTTCGACCGCGGTAAATCTCTGAAACGAGATGGATCGACGGGAAATCAATATCCCCGGCGAATAATATAATACTTTCACGAGCACATCGATCGACTTCCGGCAGACCGAGGGCAGGTACGTTTTCCTCGGTAATCCCTGGTAGGATTCTAATATCCATTAGTCCACTCGACGTCTGGCTAATCTATCTCACGGCCGTTTTCTCGATTTGCATAGCTTCCTGGCTTTCTTCCACCCGGGGCCGGCTCGTTTGTCTCGCAACGAGAAAACTGGAGTTCGATCGTACATCACGTTCGCGCCGCGGATATACCTCGATATTCCTAATGCCGGGGGAACACGTAGATGCCTCGATAACCGGCACAAATTGCCTTTTGAGAGGTGTGTATCGTGCCCGGAGAAATATATATATATCTGTCTTGTTACAGCCTCGTTCCCGTCGACCGATCCTCTACAACCCCTTTCGCACTTTGTTACCGTTCAATCGTCGAATACCGATAAATCGAAGATACTCGACCTACGGTGCCCATTACCGACCAATTCAGAGATTCTTCCTCTTTTATCTAACCCTTCGCCGATCGCAATATTGAAATACACCGACGAATGTATCGAAATGATCGCTCGCGATTCACTTGGTGCAGCGAAAATGATCGAACTCAGATTCAAGAATCGACGTCCATTTTCTAGAAACTTCTCTTTATCCCTCAAGTGAGCTATTGGGACCGATGCAGGCTCAATCAAATTTATGCTAATAATTATTTAATGCCTGACTATTAATAATATGACCATTTGTGGATTTAAATGAAATTTTACTATCCCACTACATTTTTATTTACCATTTAATTCAATCATTGCATTTTTAAAGTTGATTTTGATGGTTCACATAAGGGTTATTTGTACAATATTTTTTAAATTATACTTCTGACGTACACAAAACGTTAAATAAATTATCGGTATTCATCATAAGAAGCCAGCGGATTTTATGCATTTATGGCAAGGTTTATGGCAAAAATAAGTACAGTAACCCCGCGATCTAAGTCCTTTTTCGGTTCTCTGCCCGGACTTAGATCGTGAAGGGACACTATTCTTTTGTGACCGAGTCGACCGTGCTGAACGTACAAGAGGACAGCATGCAAACACGGACCGTGTGGCCGATGGCGCAACAAAAATAGCGTATCGGTGAGACAATACTAGTGCAATAATAAAACTTCTTTATTTTTTACTGATTTTCAATGAAATTTTACCAATATATTCGTGGCATTTCTCTACTGAAAATGATACCAAATATGATATAATTCCGATGATATTTACTTGTGTAACAAGAGTCGCGGCAGCCGGCACAGTTTATTGCACAAGTAAATATCATCGGAATTATATCATATTTGGTATCATTTTCATTAGAAAAATGCCACGAATATGTTGGTGAAAGTTCCATGAAAAAATAATAAAAAATGAAGAAGTTTTGTAATCGGATTAGTAGTGATTCACACCGATATACCCGACCCAGGATCAGATTATGCGGCATGTTTACACTGCTCGGCGACCGAGGCAGCTCGAGCTTCACGACCTTGCCGGGGATACCCCGCGGTGGAAGGAGTAGGCCTGGAGACATAGATCGTAATGTTCCGTTGGACTTAGATCGTGGGGTTACTGTACGTGCAATTAAAAACGGTGAATATATTAAAAGAATTTAAGAACATCAACGTATTAGTTACAACTTATTAAGATTATTAAAAGAAGAAAGAACGTTCGATTAACTACCGGAAAATAAGTACAAATAATGAGCAACAAGATGAAACACGGTGCTCGTAAAACGTGAAACAAAATAGACCGATGCGTATCGATATATATTTGTGCATTCGCGACCGACAAAAGGATAATAGCTTATTACGCGATTGATACTGGCGTGCCAGCAGGTTTACAAGATCTTACTGGTAATCTGAATCTGATTTGCCTCCGTTTTGTTTAACTTTTTGCCCGCACATACGACAGAGAATCGAACCCGTTATTTACGCATGTTTTAACGGTTTGTTTATCGTCGAGGTATCCGAAGCTCGCGAGCAGGAACGCTTTCAGTAGGCGCGTGACAGTGTACTGTGAATGTACGACTGTCAACGGGACAAGTCGATATGTACATCAAAGCGGCAATCGCGAAGATACGATAATAGACGCGTTCGCATACTCGCCGATGCGATGACGCGGCGGTTCTGTTATCACCAAAGAAATTCATTGGTAATTCTGATAATGCTCTCCGACAACTGTGCGGTCTATCTAATTGCACTCGATGGTGAAATTACCTCTGTTTTTGAAACTCTACGACTTTTTTCTCGGGGATCAATTATTTCAAAGTGCGTTGGATCCTTTCGAATATTCATTATTCGTGTTTTGGAAACGTCGCTTTAGATTGTGCGTAGTTATTGCAATGATATTTTATCAATTGATACATACAGCAGTATTGATGTCCGACGAATCATGATGATCAAATTATTAGAGCCAGCTGTATAATTTAACGATTTTACATTAGCGCGATCAACTTTTAATCCTCATTCGCGTGTCATTTCTACAGTTTAATCTGTACTTTGATGTAAAATCGACGTGTTTCTAAAAAATTAATATGATGGAAGCACACATAATTGAGATTGTAAATTCATTCTGTGAAAATGATAAAACTTATAGAAGTCTGAAGAAGAAATGCGAATTTCGTGTCCTATTTTTTGAACGTGCTATACATATTTTTTGAACGTGCTATATCAAAAATTTTGTAAATGTATGAAATGGACGGTTCCTGAAGTTGTCCAAAGTAATTTTTTCCTTTGCAAAAATGGCCACCTCGGCTTTGTTATGGAGTTACAAACGAAAAGCACGGACCAATCAGAACGTCGTTACAGCGGACGGATTCCGGCTTGACCAATAGTAACGTCGCGCTTAGCGGAACCTATCGCCGAGCAGGAGTCCGTCCGCTGTAACGGTGTTCTGATTGGTGCGTGTTTTTCTTTAATAACTCCTTAACAAAACCCAGGCGTCCATTTTGGCAAAGGAAAAAAGTACTTTAAATGACGTCAGGAACCGCCCATTTCAAAGATATACAACATTTTTGAGGCACTCTGTATAAAAAAATAATCACAATCATTAATCTTCTACATATAATTTTATGAATTATAAAAGATTAATGAAAATATATAATACTAGTAGTTATAATTTGTCTTCCAAAGATACAGAAAATGTAGCATTATTTATGGGATGACGGTCATTCAATATTTCCGAAAACTGTGCCAAATTGAGGTTCACACTAAAGTCTATACTAGATCCTTATTATTTATGAAGAAGTATTAGTGTCTGGTAATTGGACGACACACATTTAGCAACACCGGTCATCCACTGTGCAAACAAGAAGCATTGATAAGAATGGAGAACTTCCGAGGTTTGAGCAGATCAGTAAACGTGGAAGAAAGTGTTTGCGAAGGCGTGAATGCGAGCGAGCGACAGTGTCTACGGTCGAATGGATGAATCTGCGAGTGGCAGAGAGAATAAGCAACGCTCGGAGAGCCTCAATTTTGCTGGGAATTACGAGCACAAGAAATCACGACGATAAATTGTCTGCTCCGTGGATGCCAGGATGTAGCAGCGTGTTCGGGCTTTTCCATTATTTCTTTAAAAATTGTCTTGGGAGGTATTACGCAGTTGGATCCGGCTAGGACGACAAGGAGGCGAAACTTGCGAAATCCTAGACGGTCGATGACTCCCATCGGAGCGCTCGGGGCACTCATATTTGTGGGTGATTCGACCGATCGGATTCTCCTCTCTTCTCTCCGCCATGCTTGCTTGTCTCTGCTCCGGCCGTGTACATCTCTCCTCCTCTTCCTCGTCCCTGTTCCGAGCTGTTTGCTACAATTGTGTTCGCCAGCCGGCCGGAATTTCGCATACACAGCACCGTCACCGGAAAAGAATAGACGGAGCCAGGGGAAACGAGACACGGGGAATGGCGGAGACTGTTTTAAATAGCGACGGGCAAATTACGCCGGAAAGATTTCGCGTTACCGAGTGATTTCGTGCTCCGTACCTCCCCGGGTTCGCTTCATCCTTTTTTATTTTTTAATACTGAACACCGAGGGTGCACATTTGACAGGCAGAACGCGGTGGAAACGCAGCTGGCTTTCATCTAGATCTGCTACGAAACCGGTTCCTAATTTGTATAAAATGTATTATGTTGTAACATACACAGGGTGTCCCACGTAACAGTTTTCACGACTTTTTAAGTACTTGCGATAATCTGACAAAAATATTTTCAACAAAAGTTGATCTGTTTTCGATTGGCTACATATTGCAATAAAAAAGTTCGAAAAACAGTTTTTTTATAGTATTGTCAAGGTCACATTCATTTTTTTAAATGGCACTTTGTATTTTTTACTTAGCAGTATTATAGCCCGTGTCAAGTCGAATTCAACGACCTAGTATACCATGACCTTGGGATGACCTTGAAGGCGAAGAAATGAAAATTTCAACAAAACATGACAATCTGCTTGAATGGGTGATAATAACTTGTGTTTATTATTACGACTCGAAATTACATTCAATTCAGAAACCTTGACTAAATGAACGCAAACGATTTCGTAAAAATGTCACATCAAATGTTCGAATTGAAATCCGTTTTGTTGTAGACACAATTCCGTTCTTCGTAGTAAACTTGCATTGGTTGCTCGTACGATACTGTCGTAGCGAAGTTCTTCGCATGCTGTACGGATTCGCTGCTTTAAATGTTCCTTATTTTGTATTGGAACAGCATAAACTGTTGACTGTAAATGACCCCATAAAAATTGAATGCAATTTCAAATATGAATAATAAACACAAATTATTATCATCCATTCAAGTAGATTGTCATGTTTTGTCGAAATTTTCATTTCTTCGAATTCAAGGTCATCCCAAGGTCATGGTATACTAGGTCGTTGAATTCGTCTTGACACGGCCAATAATACTGTTAAGTCAAAAATACAAAATGCCATTTAAAAAAATGAAGGTGACCTTGACAATACTGTAAAAAAACTGTTTTTCGAACTTTTTTATTGCAATATATAGCCAATCGAAAACTGATCAATTGTTGTTGAACATATTTTTTGTCGGATTATCGCAAGTACTTAAACAATCGTGAACACTGTTACGTGGGACACCCTGTATACATATATATAGTTTTTGTGAACAATTTTCTTGATCGTTTATTGAACAACAAAATATGCTACACATACTTTTACTTTTGAATATGCATGAGCCTTTTGCATCAAGTTTAGCACGGGTGGTTCCTAGCAACTGTTGCGTGAATTCCTTTTTCTCAAACGTCCTCAATCATGTTCATAACGAAAATTGCATTAATTTCTTACTGAATTAGTTTCAGGTCTGAATGGGTTAAAATAATTATCAAAGAAAGTTGTAGGAATTCGTATTTGATGATAGGAATTATTTTAAGGGAGAATTTTATGATACATATCAAAATGGGAGAAAGATCGAAAATGACGAAATTGCAGTTTCGCTTTTGTTGCTTTCTGTTTTTGATTTATTTTCATATTATTATATAGATAGACCACTCTGTATTTTCCCTGTAATATACAATACATTTCACTTGTACAATGTTTCCGGATATATTAGCATCATTTTGCTTTAAAGAATTCAGCTCCTTTTAGAATTTGATAACTTGCAATTTAATCGTCAGAAATGTTTAATGCAGAATTAAAATTTATCCAGCCACCGCTGTCAGATGGTTAGAAATATTGCAGGTAGAGTAAATTTAGTTTTATAAGTGTTGCTTCCCGACGGAATGTGAACATCTTGAAGCACTCATAGTTTTCTGCAAACTCGCAAGCTTCCACGAGTTCGATGGCCGTTCGAACTTGTTCAAACTTTTCGAAATGCGTAGAGTTACATTTTACAACAGCCCCACGGCTGAAACTTGTTCCTTCTATTATGTACTACATTGCATTATGATAATGCAAATACTTGCCAAATAACGACTGGCCCGGACATTTTTTCTTCAAAAAGGGACTTAGTTAACGGTCTATCAATACTGTTATATATAAAACTATGAAACTGTATAAAAGTTTAAGAACAATCTACATAATAATTGGTTGATAGACAATAGTGCTAAAAACTTTGGTACTAATATTTATATAAATTTTTTACGTACTGCATTATTATTAGGGTCCCGAGAAAGAACTTGGGTAAATGCATAGGCAGGTGTTTCTAATTTCTTTCAACGGTTGTGCTTAGACTGCGAAGATACAAGACCTTCACAGACATTCACTTCTTTTTTCAATAATTTTATTGAGCTGAAAATAATAGAACAGTATTTTTAATTTCTTTAAATGTCTACTGTTTTGCATTTGACTACTCAGTTTTGTCATAAATGCATAAAATCCGCAAGCTAGTGCCATCTATGACTATCTAACCTACAAATTTTGTAGTCGTGCGTGGTTTTAAATTAATTTGCGCTTGTTAGCGTATCAATTAAAGAAAAAAGGTAAGTTCAATTTGTAACAAATTCCAAGAAGTCTTGTCAACGTATTCTTTTGCTACTAGCGTCCAATTCAGATTACTCATCAGTAATCAGCGGATCTTGATGCAAAATAAAAGTGTTCTGCATCGATTGCAAGAGACAGTAGTCAAATAAACATATATTTCTTCTTCCAATGAATTCTTTGAATATCACTGAAATTCCAAATTTCACTCTGTCTGTTCATTAGAAGTCAAGCGTGGCTGGATGATATCTTTGACATACAGTATCAAAATGGACCCTGCCATCCAAGAAGCAGTCACATCCAAGTAATCACTTCATTATTGTATATAGCAGACCAATATTTTCAATGCAACGCTTACTCGTCCCAGAACATCGAAATTGATTCGTTGCGCAATTGCGGTGCAAATTGCAGAGAAGCATGACAAGGACGACAACGCGTAATTGCGAAAGGGGAGAGGATGGTAGGGAGTCGAGCGAGCGTCTAATTCGTTGGTGTTGAATTAAAAGGTCAGAACAGGGAACACGATTCCGATGATTATTCCGCGTTTTTCGCAAAGAATAGAGGACAGAGAGAGAGAGAGAGAGAGAGAGAGAGAGAGAGAGAGAGAGAGAGAGTCGGGTCGTGTAGCATCTGGGCGCGGAGGTGATGGATAAAGTAAAACAGCGTGCTTGCAACGCAACGGGGCAAAACCCGCGGCGGTGTTAAGTGGGCGAGGCATTGTTCCACGCGGCCTTGAATCTAATTATTCCGGTGGAAACGGTTCTCGCGATATCTGCTGTTACTCTCGCGTCGCGTCGTCTCTGCGCATTTGCGTGGGAGTACGAGTTGTCGACCCGCGTTCGCAGGAAATTGAACGAACGTGTATACAAAAGCGCACGGGGGTGGTCGAAGACTTTCGGGTCGAGCCAACCGCGGAACAATGTCCGACATATTATCGTTCGACCAAACCCTGCGCCTTGTTAACACCGTCACGACCGCTGACGCCACTGTGGCGTCATAAGGATTTCAGGGTTACCCGCGGCGGCGCCGTTCTAGCGTCCATTGTTTGACGTCATAGTTCGTCGGACGTAAATATGTTCCACTCTCCTCGTGGAAATTTTTCTTCATGCAGCTGATATTGTTATAGTTTATAGCGTTAAATTAACCCTTTTCGGACTAGGGGTTTTCAAAATATTAGATAAAACTGTCCTTAAAGAACTAGAGAAAGTCTAACATAATTACTGGGAGAAATGGAAATTGTGCATCGATTTTCTATGATTTAAATGATTATGTAATTCTTCCTTGAAGGATTAAAGTATAGCAGTGAATTTTATCAGAACAGTTTGTTGATGTAATGAAAATTTTTCGTTTGAACGACAGAAAATTCAGTCGGTCTCTCACGAATCTTTTTTCTTAGAACATCTCTGTAGAAGTTTTTCTCCAATTGAAATTTATCTTTTGGATTCTCGTTTATTTTTCGAATACCGCTTTCCCACATTAATTCGCAAAGTGGGATTTTGCCTGTTTTAATTTTTATACAATCATGTTAGGTTGTCTATTTATTTTCAATCTATTGATATTATTTACAACAGTGAATTTCAGAACGAAATAAAGATACTGCAAGATAACAGAACGTTTCTGAATAGAATATGTAACTCTTGTATTTTATTAGTATCAATTAAACGGAGCAGGACTAGCCTGTAAACATTAAAACATGCGACACGACTTTTTAGCCAACCCAATATTTTTTTACATGAGAACAAACCTTTCAAGTTACACTATAGAACTGAAACAATTAAGGCCGCTGGAACTTTGTGTACAATAAATAAAAATAAATTATTACTCGTTTAAAAAGTTGCACAGAATCTGGGATGCTCCATCTTACCAGATGGTGGTTAAATCTGCGATAGTTACCATCTTACTTTTTGTCCGTACTTTTTATAAACTCGTTTAAAAACTTTGCTCAAACCTCGAATAACTTTTCTCATAACTCCCACCACGTTTTCACGAGAGCAACTTTCGATGTTGACGCCTTAAAGACAGATGACTCAACGTCGCGACAACGCGAATGCTTTTGTTATAGATATAAACTTCTATTAACCCTTTGGACACGAAGCAATTTTAATTCCAAAATCAAGATATTTCTTTCAATCTACATAATTTTCATTCTATGTAATCTTTTTTACATTATGCACATGAAATTGAACCATCCTTCTAATACCAAACTTGAATGTCTTGGAATTTATGGAATACAGACGCATTTAATCATATAAAAACTGTTATAAATAATGATATAGCAATTTTTACTGGTGCCTCAGAGTCGCCATTCGAGTGCAAAGGGTTAAATATAAAGAATTTCGGTGAACCAGAAATATTTTGGAGATGTTCGACGAGAAATCAGGTGTTGTTAGTACCGGACTTGAGTTTTCATTGCGGAGGCGCTGTTCGTTAACGCTTTAACGACGCAATGATAATTATTTTATTGCCTCCGATGATCTGATTGCGAGTTTACCGTCGGAAAAGTTTTCGATACACTGTCTTAACAGCGAGTCGTAACAGGCGCATCCGATCCTGACGACGTTCGTCGTTTCCAGTAAGATTTACACGGTGTTTCACGATCCACATTTTACGACAACCGGCCGCAGTAAACGACCTCGAAGGCCGCCGCTGCTACAATGAGATTCCCCCCTTTTCAGAAACGGGACATTTATCAAGGGAGCTTCGAGAATCGCTCCCACCGGAGACCTCATTATTTATCGCGAATTTCGTCCACGAATGAATAAAATGAATGAAACGCTCTGCCAGCATTAATCTCGCGAGCCCCCGAATGCCCAGGCGCAAGTTACACCGCCAATGTATTTGTTGCTATTGTTCCCGGGGCTTTCGGTGCTTTTAAGAACACTTTCCTTCGCCTCGAACGCTCCCACGAATATTCTCTTTAACACCTTGACAATCACCCTTGCGGGATCGAACTGCTTAAATCCAGTTTGCGTCATGCTTCTCGAAATTTTCATATGATTTTTTCCTTCATTTTTCCAATTTTCAAATCAACCATAAATTGCTTCAATAAATGGTGAGTGATAAAGCTTATTTGCATGAATCTTTTCTTTTAATAAAACCAAATTTAATAATTTGCACGTTCTTCATTTTCTTAACTCAATTTCGCACCAAATCGATGCAACATTAAATAGTTAACATGATGGACACTTAAATAGTTCAATTTTTTAACTTGTTCTGGGTCTTTTCGCTACCAATATTTGATTCATTTTTAATCGATTTCAAGTATTATGCTCAAATTCAGTGAAATGGAAAGGTTATGACGATTCCAATGATGTCTACGAACGATTCCAATTTTAGATCAAATTTTTCTTTTAAATCTTGTAACTTTCATAATTTTTATGCTTTTCTATTGAAATTAGGTTCAATCCAAGCGTAAAGTATCTAACTTTAAGAACAAATGTTATCTTTCATATTTTGATGAAGTGGACAAACGCTGCACTGCCTACCAGTGATATCGCCGAACAGGATGAGACTACCAAGTTGTACTCAATAAACAATGAGGCCTGAAATAAAAACATTATTTTTAATACGTTAAAACAGTCATGCCAGACCCACTCCAAAACTGGGTTGATTTTCCTCACCTCCTTTTCCCCTTCCACTATCCCATTCCGCTACCTGCGCACACTCCAACGTCCCCCACTAAGACCGTAGACTGGTCACGTGACGTGCCGCGCAACGTATCACATATTACTCTAGTCATCGGAGAGGTGGTAAACTGTATTCCCCTCGATTCAACCGTTCTGGCATCACTGCGTTAAAACCCTAAAACTTCAAGCCCCAAATCGGCTTAGTCTCATATAATCAGTGTTTAACCAAAAAGATATCATAAAGTTCTTTAACATTTAATATTTATTAAAAATTCATGAGACCTCCCCTTATACAAGCTAATCTAGGGTTCATGAAGAATTTTGGAGTCTACTTTGCGGTCGGGGAAGAGAGGCAAAGAAGAAGATTAGATCAGAAGGATCATCGTTTTTGGCGCGGACGGTTTCGAATTTTGCGAAATCTGTAGGCGCCGTGCCTGCCCGTAATTCTTTGCGCGATTACGTTTATTTGTCCGTTCGTAATAACCGTAAATTTTCCCTCATTCTTGGGAGAAGCCGTCCGGGATCTCCATAACGGGGGCCAGGCTCTCCGCGGGGTTTGCGCAGTCAGCAACGAACGCCGCTCGTGCGAATCGAGCATGCGAAATGCAAGCTCTTAAGTAATAGTACGTCAGCCGGGGGAATTTATTATCGACTTACCGACGACGAGAAAGTTGCAATACTTTTACCGCTGCGTCCCGCCTGGCCTTCAAATTCTGCAGATTCAAGACCGCGGATAGTATCTGACAGCAAATTTTGAAATATTCCGCGACTCGAACAAAGAATTGTGGAATTTCATATTGCGAATAGAACGTGATGTTATTAATCGACTGCGCGCCGAGAATTGTTTATTAAGTGGAACGTTACATGATAGGTATCGACGATGAATAAAATAACAACAAATCGGACCGCGGAACTACATGGACGATAAAAACTTTCTCCGTCAATTTCTTAAAACGGGAGTTAGATAAAAATCTATTTTCGTAATGACATATTCGTGAATTCTTCTACAGCATCTTTTTTTTTTATGTTTCAGCTACATATCTTTTTCGTAAATGCATAAAAGCCGCAGTCTAGTCATTTACTCTTAGAACAGGGGAAAATATTCGACCAAGAATCTAAATTGGTTGTGGCAGTTATGTAAAATGAATGTGATTGGTTTTTAATGAAACGAGAGGATGAATAATATTCGAAGGATCGGTCGATTAAAATGTGATTGAAATTGAATTTGTAGAGCATGTAATGTAGTAACATTTGTGGGAAGGCAAGTGCAGTCTGCTGCTTATGCAAATTTTATGCAGTACCAGCACCAAGAGTGAAAAACGCGCTGCAGCATAATCTTCGAGAGAGTTTAACACATTTTTCTTCTTTTCCTTTATGTTTACCAAATTCGTGATGCAGAGAATGAGTTTCAGTTTAACATCGGCTGTTATAAATGCGTCTTTAGAAACTCCGAATTTACATAAAGATCCATGGACAGATTATTATCGTGCGCTTTATGATTCCTGAGTAACCAGCGACTCATAAACGGGTCTTTTATAACAGTAACCTACTTTCTCCATGTATTCCTTTTAACTTCGTATGGAAGTTTCATCGTTGATCTGAATACTTCTAATTTAGTTGTTCTAGATTAAATTGCAGGATGTCATGAGACCCCTATACATAAATTATAACGATTCATGTATATTCCCGATTGAAAATGATGGTATTACCGTTCCCGTTTAATTATTTGGCAATTTATTAAACTTATAGAAAAGATAAAAAAATATTATCTGTGGCAGTGTTAATAAAAAAAATTGGTGTGTGCTTATTTTGGGGTTATTGGGGTTATTTCAAGAAAAAATGTATATATAACATGGTGTCAAATTGGTTTGGTTTAGCCGGTAAAGTAGATTTCCTGTGTTTTATAAATTTGCAAATATCTCGGTAACTATGCGAAATATGGCAAAATATCAAGAGACCTTTTTTGTAGAAAATTAAATTTTATTCGCATAATCTTTGCATTGTATCTGTCATCCAGAATTTGAAGTAGTAATGGAAAAATCATGTGGATAGAATGAGCTGTGGTTAGGTCGTGGAGGGGGCGGAAATCGTACGAGGGGCCACGGAAATCGTGCTCGTGCAGAAACTTCTTTCTTTAATTTTTTTTCGAATTTTTATTAACAGTTTATGACATTAAATTTTCTATGATTCTGTTATTGAAACAATTGGCTTGTGATAGCTAAAATATGATATAAATATTCTTGATTGCTTCTATGAAAGAAATAGGTAAAACATGCACAAAGTACACAACATTCGCACGACATTCAACGTATTGGAGATGAAACGAGATAAAATTGAAATGAAATTTGCAAACAATAATGTACCGTTCAGAACATTCTGTGTTTCAAGATCCAAAGAAAAGTGCATAAAATTGACACGAAGGATAGAGGGTTATTTGCACAACAATGAACGAACTCGAAGCAGATAACATGAAACGCTGAATGTCTGGTACTAAACCATAGTGATTTTGCACGAAACGAAAGGCCCGCAGAACCCCGAAACGCCATTTTCCCCGACGGCGTCTACGTCCCTAGCGGTCCGCGTCGTCGCGTCGCACTAAGTAACCCTTAGGAAAGATTTGCTCGGCGCGGCGAGCAACTTTAAAACCAAGAAGTTACCGTAGTTAGGAGTTTTCATTACGATATCATCCGCGTGCGGTCGGAAGCGCAACGTAATTTTCCCTCGCCGCAACCGTTTCTATTCAGCCTGGGTGTCCAAGTTTTGCGGGCGGCAATGTTCCCGCGTTCCGCTTTAATTCCATTTGTCCCGACCCCCTTTCGCCCCAACCGAACCCTTCCTCCCTCGGCTCCCTCGCGTTTTCACGCGACGCCTGGAGAGGCGTCCGTGCACAGAAAATTTGCCAGTTTGACAAACCCGCTTGTACGGCCACCTGTGCGTTCAAACTTCATTCGCCCGCTTACGCGACCCGTCCATTTGCTGCTCGTCCGCTCCACTTTCCTCCACAAGACCGTCTCCGCTCTCGCGTGGAGACGCCCCACAATAAAATGACATAATGATCACCGTCGAGGACCGATATGATTAACAAGGCGTTAATACTGAGTATCTTTGCGTGGAAAGCAGTTCTTTCGTGCAATACTTCTCCGAATAAAAACCGTTTAAACCTATTAGTATCAAATTTTTATTTTTGAATTTTTGTCAAATGATTTATGTCAAAAGCAAAATTAAATTAGCAAACTTAAATTTGTAAAATGAATTATTGTTACGATCAAACGATAAGAATATTCCCATCCCCATTCGAGGATGGCGATACTTGGATTGTATTTAGTTCTGTTCCCAAATGAGGCTCATTATCAGAGTCGCCAGATCCACCCAAAACTGGGTGGATTTTCCTCTCCTCCTTTTCCCCTTCCACTATCCCATTCCACTACATGAGCACATTCCAACGTCCCCCACTAAGACCGTACACTGGTCACGTGACGTGCCGCGCAACGTGTTACATCAGTGGTGGGCACGGGTGGAGCACTGATATATATATATATATATATATATATATATATATATATATATATATATATATATATATATATTAATTTATAATATATCTATACTTCGCCATGTGTTTGCGTCCCTCTAGATGGCGCTGCTTTCAATCGAGTTGATTGGACGTCATCGACACTTTTTATTTCGTATATATATACACACACTATGGATACGGTATTGTAATAAGCCAGCTACACAGCTTTTTGTTCCGAATTGAACGTAGATTTGGATGCCAGCGCCGCTATCGTTCGACCGGTGTACTTGTACCCCTCGTACTCCTCTTCACCTCCGTGATCCTCTATACTTCGCCATGTGTTGGCGTCCCTCCAGATGGCGCTGCTTTCAATCGAGTTGATTGGACGCCATTCACACGCTACGAAATAAAAAGTGTCGATGACGTCCAATCAACTCGATTGAAAGCAGCGCCATCTAGAGGGACGCAAACACATGGCGAAGTATAGAGGATCACGGGGTGAAGAGGAGTACGAGGGGTACAGTACACCGGTCGAACGGTAGTGGCGCTGGCATCCAAATCTACGTTCAATTCTGGACATTTCCAGAATCCGAATCCCGTATCCATAGTATAGAGATCAGTGGGGTGGAGCCCCTCAAACGCCTGCTTCTCCCACCAACCTCTCTTTCATGCAGCGCGCACGTTCGTTGCGTACGTTAATGTCTCGTGTCTTCGTTGCCCCATTGTACCGTGCTTGCTGGAAGGGGACATTTAAAAGTTGCGGTCTCAATATTTAAGTTTATGGCCTATTCTGTGTTTAATGTTTGTATTCACGTTATCGTTATAATACTTATGTGTCTTCAGTCTTCTATTCTGTTTAAAAATTGTCTCTTGTTTGTAATCAGTGTATCGTATTCTTTGTAATGTTGAAATAAATCTCGTATGAGATTTTCTTTAATAAAATAAAATCTGAAAGAGGGTCCTGTTTATCCTTTTCGGAGGAGAGCGTGCAACTTCTGGACAAACAGAAAACAGACTAGCATTCCAAATTTCCCGTAGGACGGGCCATTTTTCAATTCCGAACCTAAACACCATTCGTGACCTTTTATTTCTCCTGCAGTTCCTGGGCACGAAAACATCGGGAAAACAGGACGAGAAGAAGCTGGCTGACACTTCCGATCTCTTTGGTCCTGTTTTTCGTTTCCATCGAATCAATTTAAACGTCCCGGTCTCGCGCGCGATACCCTCGAAAAAACAACTACTTCTCGACCCGTGAGTCTGTTAGGTCTATAAGCGGATCGAACGAACATTAACGAGCTTCTGTTTACCCATCCTCTTTCCTCTTCTCATTCATTTTCTCTCCTCCTCTGGACGGTCGTAACTCCGTCGAACGACAATCTGATAGAAAAATTGTTCGAGGCACTCGGAAAAGCGAACCTTTGCCACGATCTAAACGCTGGTAAACGGATCTGTGATGGCAGAGTGCTCTGCTGATGTTTTAGGGGAGAGCTTTTCAGTCTTCTTCGAAGGGACCGTGTTTACTTATTCGTGTCCCTTTGTATTTGGTGATGCTCGCGATGCAAAGATGTCCTTACGCGACGTATACGCTAATGGCCTCTGATCCGATCAAGAATACATTAATACAGCACACGACCAGTTTATAGAATCTCAACTTCGAAAATGCATGCTGCAAGGAACGTCAGACGTGGATTGTTCAATTTCTCTTTGAGACATTGCTGGTTGATCCAATTTTTAGCAAGAACTCTGAATCTCTTTAAAAACATTATTCACTCTGGCGACACGCTTTTCATTCGAAATGCAATAAAATAATAACAAAAAGTCGCATCGGAAACTTTAATCTTCCAATCCATGACAGTTCGAGTCGCAGAGAAGATATTTCTGTGGAGATATTCGAATTGAACACGTTGACCAAAGAGGTCACCAGTGATCGGCATCATTGAATTGCATAAAAATGATCGTCATAAAATTAATGCCACTGATTGGTACTAATTGAACACATTGATATGAAATATTCAAAATGTTTCTTCCATTTCTGACCTTGCATGACCTTGAAGGTCACTGTACAGTATACGGATGAATTCGTCTAGACACACGCTTTCATGTGATATAAAAAAATATACAGAATTCCATTTAAAAAATTGAAGGTCACCTTCATATCTAACAAAATGGTATAAACAGAAAAAAATTCCATACGCCATTATATTGCGAATGAAAAAAAGTACTACTTTTTCTACTATTTACTATTTATAAGAAAAACGCTGGCTAGTGATAGCGCGAACACCTTGTATACCCCGTTCTCCCTCAACAGGGCAGATTCTTAGATTCTCTGTTCTCCAGAGCATACACTCATATCGTTCGACTGTCGCAGTATACTGTATATTCCGCTAACGTACAATGTACAGGGTGTCCCACGTAACAGTTTTCACGAATTTTTAAGTACCTGCGATAATCTGACAAAAAATATGTTCAACAAAAGTTGATCAGTTTTCGACTGACTATATATTGCAATAAAAAAGTTCGAAAAACATTTTTTTTATAGTATGTCAAGGTCACCTCCATTTTTTTAAATGGCACTTTGTATTTTTGACTTAACAGTATTATAGCCCGTGTCAATACGAATTCAAACGACCCTGTATACCATGACCTTGGGATGACCTTGACGGCGAAGAAATGAAAATATTACAAAACATGACAATCTGCTTGAATGGGTGATAATAACTTGTGTTTATTATTAAGACTCGAAATTACATTCAATTCAGAAACCTTGACTAAATGAACGCAAAAGATTTCGTAAAAAAGTCACGTCAAATGTTCGAATTGAAATCGGTTTTGTTGTAGGCACAATTCCGTTCTTCGTAGTAAATTTGCATTGGTTGCTCGTACGATACTGTCGTAGCGAAGTTCTTCGCATGCTGTACGGATTCGCTGCTTTAAATGTTCCTTATTTTGTATTGGAACAGCATAAACTGTTGACTGTAAATGACCCCATAAAAATTGAATACAATTTCAAATATGAATAATAAACACAAATTATTATCATCCATTCAAGTAGATTGTCATGTTTTGTCGAAATTTTCATTTCTTCGAATTCAAGGTCATCCCAAGGTCATGGTATACTAGGTCGTTGAATTCGTCTTGACACAGGCTATAATACTCTTAAGTCAAAAATACAAAGTGCCATTTAAAAAAATGAAGGTGACCTTGACAATACTATAAAAAAAATGTTTTTCGACCTTTTTTATTGCAATATATAGCCAATCGAAAACTGATCAACTTTAGTTGAATATATTTTTTGTCAGATTATCGCAAGTACTTAAAAAATTGTGAAGACTGTTACGTGGGACACCCTGTATTGTTAACGTGTTTCCGATTAAGTTCCGTTGTATATTACGAATAAAATACTAATTAACGGAATACAACAAACTTGTGCGAAATGAACAAAATTCGTGTGGCATCTAACGTGTTAAAACGATTCTTCGAGTTTGATGTGTACTTACTACGAGTCCAAACAGTGTTACTAATTATTTTTGCGAAACCATCGTCCAAACATCGAGGGTTATCTCTCGAAACACGTGGCACAATCAATTTCATCGAACATTCACAACATAGAACGAACTCCGTTGGACTTCATCTTCCCCATGGATCCGATTTAACCCTTTGCACTCGTGTGTCGAGTGTGACTCGACATTTTCAATTTAATGTTCAAAATTTGAAGTGCCAAGGGTTAATCCCCGAATCTTCGAGTTTATTACCAACGAGAGCATCGGAGCTCACATTTTTTATGATTCCGTACCGAAAATCGATTCTATACCGTGCCAATCCACTGTGCGTGGGTCCCGTAGCTGATCTGACCTGCTTGCCGGAGCAGACAGCGAATCACGCGATCCCTTCCACCATAATTGATTCATCGTGATTCGGACTCCGTCGTCGAATATAAATGCGACCGGTTCCACGCAGTCAGCAATTAATTTGGCCGCGCCACTCGGATTCCCCGGTATTCCTAGCCGAGCCGAATACGTTGAATTACGCGTATAAAACCGGCTATGCTGCTGGGGGGAAAAAGCGAGCGAAAAGTAGCAGAGCTCTCTTAACCTCTGTCGACATTTATAAACCATCGTAACCGTTTTTCTCTTCCTCTTTAACTCGCGTTGTCTCCTTCCCTCGGATTTCGTTAAAATTGCCCGACGTGCGCGCGATATTTTTGAAGAGGAGCAGAAAAACAAGCGAAAATTGTCGTTTTGCAGCTGTACGTGATTTGTTCTTCCTAAATTTTGGTAATTAAAACGCCAGAAATATAGCCGCCTGTGTCGGTTCATTTGTGAACACCATTACTTCTTCATTTGCTTCCTTTTTCTGTTAGATTTTGCTGAAAATATTGCTTTTAACTTAATTTGTCGATGTTAAGAGTCTGTTTAGTTTAACACCGATTCGTGTTACTCGAGATATTAATGGTAATCTGTGCTAGTTTATTTAACTGTCTAGACTGCTTGCAGATTGACTTGATTTTTCTTTTTTTATCTTTTCAACGTCGAAACGGGAGATTGTACAGTTTTCTAACTTTCAACGATGAAAATAGCGTGCGAGACGATTCATGCTTACGCGCGTGAAAAATTGTGAGAGGACACTGTCGCGTTGCGTTTTTTCGGCAGAGAATGGGGAAAGGAGGAACGGGAGAAGAAAACGAAAGCAATTAGGGCCGCGCGAAAAATGTTCCGGATACGGTGGAACGATTTACGGTGAGCTCGTGCCTGCAACAATTTATCTCGACGACGGGCTCGAGATAATCTCCAATGAACCTGTTACGCTACAAATTAAATTAAAAATGATTAAAGTCCGCTTCGGCGACTCCGTTAACAAGTGTGTGCGTGCTTCGAACGTCCTCCGGTCTCGTTCAAACGAGAATAATTCCTCGCGATAAATCATATTTCACGATGTTTACGCGAGAGATGAACGACGGCTAACGACTCGCTGTGACCCGTATTAATTTGTCACGACGGTAAATTCGATAGAACTTGAAATTAATTTATTACCTTACGGTCTCAATCAATAATCGTAGACTGATCGTGATCGGCGTTGAATCGTAATTATAACGTATTCAGACCTTTTAATTTGCGTAATGGTAATTCAATTACTGTATCGAAAAACGAAGCTTGCGGAGCGAAGTAAAATATACGCGAAAATATGATATTGAAATATTTTTCTGTTCTTCATTCAAACCTAATTAAATGCTCCTCGTTGAAATGGAATTACGCCCGTCTTCGTTTTTACATGCAGCCGGTAAATTAAAATATATGAAGGAAGATCGGGAGGGGCGAATTCAAAGGTCGAGTTAATTCGTCATCGCTCGGTAAACAGGTGGTTCATAATGTAAAGGTATCTCCATTTTTCATTGCTGCATTATCCATTGTCATTCATTTATTCCGCAGCAGAAGGAACAACCGACGAAAGTGAAAATATTATTCTGTATATTTCTACATTTATAACGAACATGGCTGATAAAAAACGGCGGAATAAACGATTTTCTAAAAAACCGACAAAGTCTTTACTACATTGCGAATGCAACCAATTGTCGATTATGTAAATGAGCACCTATTAAATTTGTTTTTTAACTGATTAAGCTGCAACCCAATCTTTTTAAACAGTCAAGTAAAAAACCACCGTCCGAGGAGTTCTATTTTGATTTTTAATGCCACATGAAAGATCTTTTTATCTTGTAGGTATACATATATGTGAAACAAATGTTAAGAATAACAATATCAGATCATTTTCCTACAATCTTTGTTTACCGACAAATAATAAGTCTCTTTTAGAAAAGTATGATTCACAGCCAATATTTTACAGTACGATTACAGCACCGGTAATGTAATCTAATGATTTATTTAGGGATTGTTGCTTCACCTTTCTGTCAATATTTTATATTTCTTCTCATTTCAAAACGTTGAGGGTGAGTTGCGATTAGGTTAAGGAGGGAGGGGCCTTTTTTGTAATGTGGGGAATCCGCCTTATAGATACCCTCCCTCCTCGCCTGTAGAGGAGAGAGGGTTATGTTGGGCTCACCTGGCCGAGGCCAGGCATACCAACTAAAGCCCACATTCTACCGTGCCCTAGGCTTTTAATCAGTTAAGTGTGTTTGACGACTATATCCGTCATGCAGATGTGGCAGAATTTTGTGTCATGACGATTATATCCGTCATGCGTAAAATTTTGTTACAATTTGATATTTAAATTGTAATTTTGGCGAAAACTAAATTATATTCGTAAATTTTAATATAACTAACACTTTGATCGCCATGTAACCCATATCTGGTTGACGGAATTATTTACACAGAATTGAAAATTAATTTTTACGTTGGTAGATTGAGTGTACAAAATTTACTTACGATCTGAGGAATAGAAGAGGTTTGAAACAGTAATTAATACCACAAAACTAAACTTCTTAGTTTTTGTTTTATTAAATATATTGCTTTGATTTTGTGTAATTTTTATGATTGTCGAGTGGGCGATCAACGTGTTAAAATGTTTACAGGTCAAGATGAAATGAAACAAGCAAATAAAAAATACTCTGTGTTTGACGACTATACCCGTCATCGCTTGATTATCGCGACACACATTGGTGCGCGCTTTACAAAAAGATCTCCACAGTTAACTGGTTAAGGCCCAATCCGGGATCTGCCGAGCATTACTACCGGAATGGACCGCCCTCTCATGCGCACACGGGAGGGGAGAGAAGCTCCCCTCCGGCCAACCTATTTGGGACCCGGTGACGGTAGACACCGTGTCCCCCCTTCCCTGGAAAAAGAGGGAGGAGCCTACGGAAATCCATGACTAACCAATTCTACTGCCTGCGTGTACTAAAGCACGTATGATTAACTATGATTATAATGACTGTATCTTGATTTTGACTGAGGGATTTATTGTCTCAAGAAGAAGAAATTGTCAGAGCGATTCAATACATTGACCACCACCCTCCAAGCATTCTGTATAATGACGGAACATTTTATAGATTGTCCGAAACTTGTTAAGTGCGTTTTGTGGAATGTCTTTTCGAACGGGCATGCTATACAGTGCCCGACCATTTTCGATTAAATGGATTAATTTACTTAGATTTACAAAAGGTATGTCATAAATTTTCGTTATAGGCACAGATAAAAAAGTTCAAAATCGTGACCTTCCGTTTTTCATCACAACTCCGACTAATAGGAATTTTTAAACAATTTTTTTACACGTTATCTAGCAAACTAGACCTTCTAACATCTAAACAGAAAGACGCGAATCATTTATACCAATTTGAAAAAAGATATTCGTTTTTAACGGATGTAAATTAAGTAGCTGGCCGCCACTATAGTTTCGAAGTTTTGCACCTCTCGTCTATAAAATTGAAAAACGTGCAGAGCAAAAGGAAAAATTGTGGCCCACACGAGTGAAGCATAGTGGGAAAGTGAGTTCGAGCAACATGGCAATTCCAGCACTGCCCGTACCGATTCAGGAACCGTTCCTCGGAGCGATACCGCTCGCGAAGGTCAGTGACGCGACGCGCTCTCTGAAATAATCCCGCGGCTCTCATTACGAGCGTCGTTAATCTCCGCCGCGAGGAACGCGAAACGAGCCAATTAATCTTGTCGACAAGAGAAGGCGAACGCGCTCGTAAGTAGCGGCCCGACGCGGATGAATAATTAAATCTGTCCCCGGGCCCGATGACTGGGTCGCGGTGTTTTCGCCGTGGAATTCGCCTGGATCGCTGGTTCCTCTCAACGAGAGGGATGAGGATGCTGAGAAGGGTTTGGTTTCTTGCTACGATCGTCGAGCGCAATGTAACGTCATAGAAAATGCCAAGAGAACGGTTGGATGGTTACTCGAAAGCATCAAATTCTGAAACAAATCCCAATTTTCGATGTCTTCGACAATCCATAGAATTTTGAAGACTCTGAAACCTGTCAATCAAGCTTTGACGTGCCGTAAGCAGGGATTGAAAAGGTTCCGAAAATCGAAAAAGGTTTCAAACGGTTGTATGTCGGTTCTGACTTATATCGGTTATGGTTTCCGTTTTTCAGAACCGATATTATATCTGTTCTATAACTGTTACTTCTCGGTTCTAGGTTAGGTCAGTCAGCCAGTACCGGTGTACATAACTTATAACAGTTATGAGACGTTTTCGGTTCTCCATAACTGTTTGAAGAACCGAATTCGATACAATAACTGTTCTCAACCTCTGGACATAAATTTATGTCTGTTTTGCAACAATTACTTCTTTCTGAAAAGCTACATTTTATCTATGTATGTTTTCCTACTGCTACATGATTCACTCAAGCTCATTAACACTAGGTTTACGGGACCCGACAAAATGACAGGTTGTAATATTTTTAATTTACGATTATCGAGATTGAAAAAACGCATCCATGAGGAATTATTCAATACATTTACTTTTTTGGGGTGCATATTATAAAAAGAATGTCTAAAAATTTAGATATACACATTTTTGTTATTTTTACACAATAATGTAAAATAGTCACTTTTAGTGCTCCGTAAACCTAGTGTTAACACTAGAACTACTGGGCCAGTCAAAATTGCTGGTTTCTAATTTTTTCTTTTACAAATATTGAAATTATAAATGTTTTGAGGAGTAATTTTGTCGTTATTATGAGGCACTATACGCCAGTCTCGTTTAGAGCCCGGTAGTTAACTCCCTATAGTTAATCTCATGTCTTAAAATGACATCTAGTAACGAATTTTTATATTTCCATTATAATTTGACTAAATTGTACACAACTATTGTACAGGATCAATAATCTATCATAAATTGGAAGCATTTTAAGCGAATCACAGAAACTCACTTCCTTTAAAAACACTACACATGTAAATCTTTCAATTTTAATCAGTTAAAAGTGCGAGATGAAAATTTCGCTCGGAATTTTCGTTAAAATACGTGAATCCGTTTCAGCATTTAGTTGCGCAAAGCATACAGACGTTTATGCCGTAAGAATATTAAAAAAGCATCATAAAGATTATTCATAAGGGTAGTTTCTCAACCCACTAAAAGAATAATACCAAAATCAGCTAGAAAAGCCCCTAAAACCATTCCGTTCGTAATGAATAATGTATAATTTAGAGTCATATGAATTTCGTTCCCGTTTTTACGTGTTCGTGTGCACGGTGAGGTCCCATTTCCAGTTGCGGAGGCGGTGGAGCTCGATCCTTTTTCTCGTAGTTTGTCTGCGATCGTCGAATAAAAAGCGACGACAATAAAGGCATTATTAATGGCCGCAATAACGGCAATTACGGGGATGAATATTGAGGTCGCCGCGAAAGTTCTGTCCCGCCGGTTCCGTCGAGATGGATCGGACCATCTTTCCCTCTGAAAGCCTCTTTCATCGGGATCGCCGAAGTTAAAGCGTAGATTTTCTAGAGTTATTTGCCCGGCGTCTTCTTTTTGTCAGCCTCCGATATCGTTTCGAGGTGTATTATACGAAAGCGAAATACGGCCGCGTTCATAAGCTTCGAGCGTACTTCAACCTTTAAGGAACTCGCTTCCCCGGGAAACGTTTGCCTACGATTGCGACTTTCGTTCTGCGATGCGCATCAAAGATAACAATAACAACGAAGATTGCAGTAATATCTCCTTGTGACGCATTTTATGTACTTTCGGTAATCCAATGATGCGTTAATCTTGAGCTGTTTTTTGTGCGGATGGCGGTTCCTCTGTGCAATACTTTCGCTAACGAAATTAAAGCGAGCGCAATAGTAATTATTTAGTCGAGAAACGTCCTATAAAAACGGAGCAAAATCCGCTTTCGAGCCTTCATTAGTCCGCACGAGATATCCGAGCACAGAGAAGTCAACAAACGACGTCGACAAATTCATGCGAATAAGAGCAAGTAGAACGAATCGGAAGGTAGCGATTCTACATACGTTGAAATCAAAGAGCGCCCGTCCCGCGGAGTATTACGATCGGCAAAAAATTCCGTTGTGATTCGAAAGCATTCCTCGACGTCGACGGAAGCATCGAACGGCGTATCGAATAACGTTCAAGCATTCAACAAGGCGCGATACGTACGAAGAGCCCGCTCGCGCGCTACGAAACGGATCCGAAAATGTTCCGGGCGTTCTATCTCGCGAGCGCGACCTCCGCTTTTGTTCTGGATCCGGACGAAATGGCTTTACCGAGGTGGTAGGGTGGGGGGAAACAAGAGGAAGGAACAGAGCGCGAGCAACAAAAGAGGCAGCGGAGAAAGGTGAAAGGGTGGGATGGGGGGAGCTGGTGGCGGTGAATAAACAAAGAAGAGTCGCGAAAACGAAAACTCCGTCGGAGCTCGTACGTAATTAAAAGGCCCCCGCGAACGCGTCGAAAAAGCTTCGAGCGTGTTGCTGTTTGATTCCGAGCGCTCACAAAGCACTCGAAAATGCTCCTTATACGGTGGCAGCGTGCGACCGAGAGAGCGAGCCCGTTTGCAGGACAGAGAAATGCGGGAGGAGAAACGTGACCTCCATAAAAGGGAGTTTTATGCGAGCGGTTCGCATTTGTTCCGAGTTTAAAGCCGTTTCTGCAGGTGCTCTCATGCCGGTAAATTGCATGTAAACCCTTCCAGGCCAATTGCGCGACGATGGAAACGGGAATTTCGACGCTGTCGAATGCCGTCACGACTCTCCCTGATACATTCATTCCTTTTCGGCTACCCGCTACCCCCCATGGATCCATGCCGTTTTTATCGGTCCTGCTTCTGGATGTGTTACGATCACGCTCTCCGTATCTATTGAAAAATGATCATGGACACCCGATCGCCAATATTTCTCGCTCTGTCTCTCTTTCGAACCTGCAGTCGCAGCAGCATCGATTTTCTGTTAATGTCAGGGAAACTTTTTTTTTATCAATATCAGGGATACTGTTATTTGTAGACTGAGGATTTTATGCATTTATAAATGCATTTAAAAAACGAGTAAATGAAGTACAGAATTGGACCGTTTTATGCAAAACTGGTGTAAGCCAATATTTGTGTTTGGTTCAACATTAGGTCACAAGGGTTTAATTAATTTAAATAATATTATTTTAACATGGCTGGCACAGGACAAATGGAACATTCATTGATATTATTGTGTTTTATAGAACTTTTATTGAATGCCTCGTTATCCAATGATTAAGTGTTTCACCATTTTTACATTAAACGACTTTCAATTATTGGATTTATTAAAAGAAGAAATACAATTTCACTCAACATCTGCTTCTTATAATTAGCTTGGAACATTTTTATCTTACAGAGTGATCCCCAGCCTAGTGGTCCATTTATCGAAAAATCATGCAGCTTTAATTTTATTATTGATTGAAAATGTTTTTAGCTTGAAATTTACGGAAATTATTTATTTCGCCGCTCTCAAACTTAGGCAGCACGTACAATATTCGTTGTTGTTAAAGACTAATTTGGCAGTGGATATTGCTAATATTAAATAACAGTCTCTATTATTTGCGTCTTTATACCTCAGTGATCTCGGTATGTATGACGTTTGCAGAGAACAAACGAACCGTTAACGCTCGAATGAATGTTCTAAAACTAGTACGGTGATCAATTCCTGCCTTAGCGATATGTAGATAGGCGACATGTAGATTTCACACGTTTTGATATGAATATTCATTTTTATTGATTTGGAAACATGAAACAATACTGTGCGTAAAATTTGAACAATGTAATAAATGTGTCCAGTATTCTATATTTTTAGAAAAACATTTTTCCATTTATTGAATTTAAAATTCCATCCATGGGACGATCATATGACTCGTGACGTAATACTATATATTAAAAGCAACTCTACTACCATTATTTTTGAAATCTCCTAACAGACACATATATGTTCTCTCGGTTAAGAAAATGTTATATAAAGACACACTAAATTAATCAAATTCGTAAAATGTAGAACCAAAGTATTCTGGGATCGTGCGGTTATTATTTGATTTTCGCGCTGATTTTAACGAATGCATTTAATCCCTCGCACCCATACCGTTCCCTACAAATCGAATAAAAATAACTGACATTTATGTGAATGAAAGAACGTTCTAAACTTCCCTCCGCCGCAATCTGACCGCCGATAATTTAATGAAACGCGGTCCTCAGCCAAATTACATCGAAGTGGAAGCTGAAATGAAGTGAAACACTTCCGATCAGGTTTTCGTATAGGAAATCATATTATCGAGATTACATTATTCGTTCGTACGTGTACTAAGAGCCGCGTTATACTTTATTACTTTCTGAACATTCTCGGGCTCGGCCAACTGTCGCACTGGGTTTTTAAAAAGATATAATTATGATTCGCGACATGATTGCGACGACGCGTCTCATCGAATATTAATCAGTAGACCGCGGATTCTTATGCAAAAACTTGTGCATTGACTCTAACAAACGGAACTTGAATATAAATTGTTTGCGACTGCTAATCATTTAACAAATTGACAATATGACTACGATATTCTTAAATTCTTCTAATGTTTTTACTGTTTAAGTTTCGTCTATTAGTTTTTGTTATAAATGCATAAAATCCGCAGTCTATTAAGAGGGGCTTCTCGTGTAATAGCAGCGAAGACAGGTGATTTTTAGGAATTCTTTTCAGAATGACTATGGGACATATGGGACTAACTTTTTCGGAGATGTAAACACATAGGCTTGAAGTACAAGTGCTTTTTTTTACTTCAATTTATCTTATTATTTAGTGTAATAATACGCATGTTTCTCGAAACTACGTTTTTTAAACTGGCGTGCGCGATAACTAAAAAACTAGTCAAGTCAACAACTTCGGACGAATCTCATTCATTCTTTTACCTATACTATAAACAGATAGTCCGATGTACAAGTGACTTTTTTTTACTTCAATTTATCTTATTATTTAGTGTATAATACGAATGTTTCTCGAAAATATATTTTTTAAACTGGCGTGCGCTATAACTAAAACACTAGTCAAGCCAACATCTTCGGACGAAGCTCATTCATTTCTTTATGCATATATAGCGTTAGGTACCTGACCTAAAATTTATGTTTGATAGTTTATTTATAATATTTTTTTGAACGACTAATTGGTCGAAAAAAGTAAACTTTTCTTGCAAACCATACATTTTTTCCAACATTTCATATTTTTCTTACAAAATAGGTTCAACCCCAGCGAAAAGTATCTAATTGAAAGAAAATTTCACACTATTTGTGTTTTGGTCAATGTGATAGACACTAAATTACCAACAATGCTTACACTGCTGAAGCTATTAAGAAGTTTTGCATATTATACAATGAATAATAAAAAGAATTGAACTAAAAAAAAATCACACTTGTACTTCAAGACTATCTGTTTACAACCCAAAGAGGCCTAGTCTAAGATATCCAATAGTTAATCTTTAAAAAATTTTTTAAAAATCACTTGTTACACGAGAAAGCTCTCTTGATCAATATCGACGGCTTTGAAATGTAACCGTGAAAGATCGTTTATCCGCGTTGAATCGACGTGTTCGATCGAGACTGGTTTCATAGCGGTCTGCAGATTTCTCCCCTTTTTCCTCCATCCTCGATCCTTCCATAATATTTTCGAGCAACGGTATCACCGCCCACGCAGCGTCTGAGGGAAACTGATTTTCCCCGTGCCGGTATGTTTGTCCACGGGAGCGTGACGTCGAATGTATCGTCTTTCTCACGACCCGCTGTACGACAAAATAATCCATTTAACGAATTCCTGTTTCCAGGTTCCTGCCCACGCATCGATTCCCATGATATCGGCGACCGATAGAGCTTCCTACGCGCGTACGCGTAAATTAGTTGGGGCTCGATTAGCCACGATCGACTGGCTCTGAAACCGCGTCGACATTTAACGCCCGTGACATATGCGGAGAATTATCGGCGAAGATATTTCACTGATAACATCTGCGCCAGTTGCTTAGTGCGAAAGGATTCAATGATTTTCGCACATCACTCGCATTCTTCAAGAAACAGTGCATTCCCGTCATTTTTCCGAAATTTCAAATAGACTTACGAACTTGAACATTTTTCTTCATGTTCGCGGATGTTGTAACAACGTACAGTAGAATTCATATGCAATTGTGATTCATATTGCCGAAGACTGCCACCATTCATTAATCTCAAACTCAAAACGATAATCTTAATCTATGCGACTACAGTTGTCGTCCATTTTAAAATGAAGCACAGCGAGGTATATTTTGACAAAACGTCGAGCGATAAAAAGGGAATTGTCTGAGACCGTAATTTTAAAGCGGAGGACCCATTCATTAATCTCAAACTCAAAACGATAATCTTAATCTACGCGACTACAGTTGTCGTCCATTTTAAAATGAAGCACAGTGAGTTACATTTTGACAAAATGTCGAGCGATAAAAAGAGAATTTTCTGAGACCGTAATTTTAAAGCGGAGGACCCATTCATTAATCTCAAACTCGAAACAATAATCTTAATCTATGCGACTACACTTGTCGTCCATTTTAAAATGAAGCACAGCGAGGTATATTTTGACAAAATGTCGAGCGATAAAAAGAGAATTTTCTGAGGCCGTAATTTTAAAGCTGAGGGCCCATTCATTAATCTCAAACTCAAAAACGATAATCTTAATCTATGCGACTGCACTTGTCGTCCATTTTAAAATGAAGCACAGTGAGTTACATTTTGACAAAATGTCGAGCGATAAAAAGAGAATTTTCTGAGACCGTAATTTTAAAGCTGAGGGCCCATTCATTAATCTCAAACTCAAAACGATAATCTTAATCTACGCGACTACAGTTGTCGTCCATTTTAAAATGAAACACAGCAAGGTATATTTTGACGAAATGTCAAGCGATAAAAAGAGAATTTTCTGTGACCGTAATTTTAAAGTGGAGGACAAAAGGTCATCTACTTTACATCTTTGTAAATTTCATGGCGATCGATTAATTTTGCCGGATATTTTGAATGTTGTGCTTCAGAGAAACAAATTGAAGATCTGTTTTTTTTACCTGTCTGAACGGGGTCAGTCTAATACGAGTTTCGAAGTCCCATCGAAGACGAGTAAGTCTACGAAGTTGAAGACGGTTAAAGTTCTTGCGCATCACGAAGAGTATCACTCCGGGAAGCTCGGTGGTGTTCATAAGACATTTCTGTTCGTCATATTCCATTTCCCATGATTCGATTGGTCCCTTCCTCGGCCGGCGAAGTTCCCAGTGGTTTTCTCGCTTTGATCACCAGCTTTTTTCCCTGCGTTTGGCTTCCCTGACCTTATTCCGGCTTGCCGGTTGAACAGGCCAGCGATATAATCTATCTATCTGCTCGCTTGCACCTCATTTTTACCGCCCCCGGGAAAATTGTTTACAAATGGTCGGATTATGAAATATTACCGTTGTCGTGGAGCTAGGAAAGTCGTTGTGAAAGTCCATTACGAAACACTGCCGACCTGGGTTTAATGGACAACGAGTGATCTTGAATAATGATTGCGATACTCCGGTCTATCCGCTTTCCACAGCTGAGGTTCGAGCACCGATCGAAGATGTTCATCTCGTTTCCTCATGCAACACGGTCTATTTAGCGAGCAGATTTTTTTCCACAAATTGGAAACAACGTTGTCTCCTTGTTCGCAGATTGATTTGTTATTCCAGTCAATCGATTCTCAATTTTTCCACGCCGTTGTCTCGAAAACGTCTTTCGCGATAGGATTGACAAGTTAACTGGTCGTCGATGGTGAGCGATCACTCTCGGTTAGAACACGGCGAAACTCATTTGTCTTAATCTTTCATGAGGCAGACTGGCAGTTTTTATCTCCGTCAGCCGGTGGTCAACTCGGGAACCAAAATGGGCGCAACGTTCATCCGGTTGTCACGGTTTCGGTTCATTACTCGCGAACCTAGTCGTACTTAACGTGTTTGACACGATTGTTAGTACGTAATAATTTAAGATCTCCGATAGACCAAGCTTCGGGCACTTTCACTGCTCGTATTCGAGACTACAATGGGACTAGGAAGTCGAGCGAATTGAAAAGTACCGGTCGTTTTTTAAATCTGATTCGAAACTTTCTTCCACATCTATCGAGGCAGCACTGTGTAAACTGATTTCTTGTCAAGTTTGCGAATTTCCCTCGAGGTTTGCTGCATTATGGAAACGCTACTGTGTATTTGGTTCTACTTTCTACAATTTCGATTTTGAAACTTGGCACGATTCAGAACTTCGACAACTATCGAGGCATTACTGTATAAGCTGATTTCTCTTCGCGAGTTCTATGTTTGTCGCGTTATGGAAACGCTACGGTAAATTAGGTTTCTACAGTTTCGTGCGCTGATATGAACAACTTCGTGTAACGATTAAAAACTGGACGGTGAATTTATGAACAATTTCGAGCAACGATTAAAAACTGGACGGTGAATTTATGAACAACTTCGAGCAACGATTAAAAACTGGACGGTGAATTTCGCCGGTGCGTGATAAATTTTGGCGAATAACCCGTCCGCGAAGGATTCGAGGAAAACACGAGAAGAATTATGATCGAAGATCGTATCGCCAAGAAATATAATCTCATCCAAACTACGAGTGACACGAATGTGCAAGATCGATGGGCATAAATCTCGCGAGTTTGCCGCGTTCAGACCGGATTTTCTACGCGCGCTTTTTCCTTCGTACTTCCTTAAGCTTTCAAGGATCGAGATTTATCAAATTAAATGCCCAAGAGAATCCGTTCTTCATTTTTCGCCGTATCCTACCCGCTCTTCCGCTTCTTCTAGCCGCTATAGCTCAAACTCTATTATGGCTTTGCTGCGAGCGCTTTCCAATCGATTCTTACCCCTCCGGTCTTTGTTACCGCCACGTGTACTTTGCAAGGTAACCTATTATTGACTTAGTGCTTTCAAACTTTGACGGCGGTACTGAGTGCAGGTTCATTTTCGCTCTATTTTTAATCATTTCGATACTGCGCCGGAGTGCATCTGTTCCAGAAACTGGAAGCAGATGTCGATTCATCAGTATTGCGAGCAATCTAGATTCTAATTTTCTACCAACCAGTACAAATCATCATGTTTAATAAGTCCAATAAGAAGAGAATTGTTGATCTCAAAGATATAGGTTAATGAATTGCTTAGAAAAATTCAGTGAGCTGTGAGTGAAACCAAAATTAAATGTTAAACTACTGTCAATAATTAATGAAACTTTTACTAACGTATTCGTGATATTTTCCTGATTGAAACGACACCAAAACACGACACAATTTGGATTGTATTTACTTGTTTAATTCAGGATACATTAAAACCTTCGTTATCCGAACTAATCACACTTATTTAACTAAAGTGTTAGACTCAATCTTTATGAGTTTGTACAATAAATCATATTGTGTATGAACCGCTTTCAAGTTCAGATATTCATTCTTTCAAATTCAGGTATTGTCAGTTCCGATAATCAAAAGTTTACTAAATATTGAATTGAACAAGCATTAAATTTTTTATAGGTGAAGACGTCAAGGAGATTTGAAGGTCAACTCGGTTTTTTTAAATGGAATGGTATGGTTTTTTATTTACATTTTGATAGTGTGTTTCAAAACGAATACAATGACCTATTATGAAGGTCATTCAAGGTTACTCAAGGTCAACTGCAATAGAAAATAGAGTGTCTCAAAGCACTCTTCGAACACTACGCCGATTTACATGTAACATGTTATTTACGTATTCACTGCTGCTTCAAGTGTTCAAAATGACGACCTCGAACTTGAAATTGGTCCATATTTCATTGGTGCCACGCTAAATAGTCATAAATACGAGGGAGTCTTAGAAGACGTTTTGCCAGAATTCTTAGAGGACATTTCACTGGACATGCGACAGTCCACATGGTTCCAACAAGACGGATCTTCTGCTCATTCAGCACGAAATGTTACAGAATTACTGAACAGGATATTTGTAGGTCGTTGGATTGGTCGATCAGAAAGTAATAAATGGCAAGCACGGTCCCCAGACCTGACACCGCTAGATTTTTATTTGTGGGGAAAATTGAAGGAACAAGTGTTCCGCGAAAAACCAACAACCACAACTGACATGCAAGAACGTATAAAAAGAGCTTGCTCTGTAATAGATACAACTGACATTTGTCAGGCAGTATCATCAGTATTGCAACGTTTTAGATTATGTCTCCGCGTTCAAGGTTGTCATTTCGAACACTTGAAGTAGCAGTGAATACGTAAATAACATGTTCCATGTAAATCGTCGTAGTGTTCGAACAGTGCTTTGAGACACTTTAGTTTCGATTGCAGTTGACCTTGCGTGACCTTGAATGACCTTCATAATAGGTCATTGTATTCGTCTTGAAACGCACTCGCAAAAAAAAACAGAGTTGACTTTCATATCTCCTCGACGTCTCCACCTATAAAAAAATTAATGACATCAGATTACGAGCTCCTCGATATCAAGTAAGTTTGGATTGATGCATTTTCTTCTATCTTCAAAAGCAAGCGAGTTATTCAGATGACCTGTTTATAGTGCCCCAGTCTGTATATGTAGCAACCGGTTGGGACCAGTGAGACCGTCGAACAAAACCGTATTGGCACTGTACCAGCAAATCCGTTAATTCATTTCGCTATACATTAGAGTCGCGAGTCGTTCATCCGTGAGATGATCCCCACGGTACTACATTTCTGCTACAAACGACATATCCAAGAACGACGTAATGTGCCGCTAACTGGGTGAAAATTGCAGCGGCGACCGGTGACCCGTAACGTTTCCGGTACCAATTACATTTCGCCGGAATTCAATCGGATCCGAGCAAAAACACCTCGAACGCGTGCAGTGTGTAAAACCGGGAGCAGATGGAATTTCCCGATACAAGATCAGCATTAGCCCACTCGAGCCTATTTGGCAGTACAGCAATCAAAGCATTTCGCGCGGGTGCGGCGCGTCGTCGACAAAGAGACGAGGAGTCGCGGCCAGAAGAGTCAAAAGAATCCTCGGATCTTTGATCATGCTAACAACGCTTTTTCAGACTATTCGTAGTTCAAACCTATGCTCGCCCCCTCACGAGCAATAAAACTAATGCGGGCAGGGACCAGCGTGCATCACGAGCTCGTGTGTATGCGTGTGTGCGCCGCTGTAGAAAGGGCTGAACCCTGTTCGACGGGAAAGAGGAAAGGAACGGGACGTAGAGCGACAAAGAGGTAGAAAGAGGGTATGGGAGGAAGAGGGGCGAGCACGACTGACCCACTCCACCTTGGCATCCGCTCTCATCCGTTCTCGCAACAAACGCATCCGTACCTCAAACAAGCGGCCACCATGGCCGACGACGACACCCTCTCCGCCACTTCACGGTCGTTCGCACCGCACTCTCTGTCTCTCACACCTTCCATCGACTGACGACCCAACCATCCCCCTTTTCTGTCGCCCAACCACCCCCAGGCCTGGTTCGATCCCACGGTTTTATGGAACCGCCGACAACGGCGACAACCCTCGTCGGCGAAATGTTAATCCTCGAACTGTCTTCGTGCCCGGGAAGAGAGCGTATAGTCGATGGTTCCCGGGGATTTGCGATTTTTATCGGTAGCTCGACGCAGCGCGTGTTCGCCGCCAGATACACGGCGAAATTCCCCCAAGAATCGTTCCTCTTTTTTGACAAAATGCAGATTGGCCGGATTAACGCTTTTTGCTTCACCGACGTCGCGGGATCTCCTTTGTTTGCGATACATGGGAGAATCGCATCAGATGAAACTGAATCGATGGTACAGAATCTTCGACATGGAGGTACAATTAATCTATTAATTCAATCACAATCAATCCAATTGAAACCAGCAGAGCAATTATATGCAATCCCTAGACGTCGCAAAGTGGGCGGTTTCTACAAAATAGGTGATTTTAATTAAAAAATGTTCGTTGCTTGAAATTGATTAGAACTGGGATTTTTTTTAAACTAGTACTTGATTGAGGTAGACTGAAAATAAGTACTGTAGTTTTATAAAGAGATTTTCTCATTCTGGCAAATAAGTAATAGTAGAATTCGATTCTACGGACCCAGAAACCCCTAAAACCGTTTCGTATGTAATTAATAATGCATAATTAACAGAGACATGAATTTCTCCAGCTGTTTGCTATTCTGGGACACTGTGTGTCGGCATCTGGATCTATATTCACTTGGAGCATTAAAATCGCCAACTCGGTTTCTAGCAATTGATTCGAATTGGTAACTGTACTATTCAGATAGAAAGGCGTCTTCAAAGCTATGTTTAAGAAATTGATAAGTAAAGCTGTCCTAACAAATGTTTAGTTGCCAAAAATGTTGGTTAACCGAGATTTGACACTAGGATTACGGGACTCGTTAAAATAACGGTTTCTAATATTTTGAATTTACGATTATTGAGATTGCAAAGTTGCGTCCATGAGGAATTATTTGACAAAATGATTTCTTTTGTTATATACTATAAAAAAATAACTAAAAATTATGATAGATTTTTGTTGTTTTTATGAAATAATGTAAAACTGTCATTTTTCGTGGTGCCTAAACCTAGTGTTAAAAAGACTCTCGTCCAAATCTTGTATAAAAGTCTGACTACATCGCTCAAACAGGAGAATATTTGTTTTCTAATTTCTCTAAAAAAATAATGGGTAACTTATAGCAATTTATTTTTATGCTGAAACCCAATCTTTACATTTAAAAAGTTATTGGCATAAATTTCATACATTTTTGACCAAGTTGAAAAATTTATTTTTTACTACGTTTTGGGCGATTGTGAACCATCGTGCATCGCGGCGGCGGCTGTTCGTCGGATTCGGGGCATGCAACATGGGCAAAAAGTTTACCCGAAGACGTATGTTCGTCGCCCGACTAGGCGTCTGCCGGCTCTACCCGGGTGAACCAGTTCTCCAGCAGCCATAATCCTCGGCTTAACCCGGCTTAAAGCGTTGCCTGGCTCCGTCTCATACTTCCGCGACGTTCCGTTACCTGACCGTTGCACCGCGGCTTTTAATCGAGCGCCACCGGATTATCTCGTCTCGAGATTCTCGGATCAGCTTCCAAAGCACTCGACATTTATATTCCGCGTTCGAACGATACGTCGACGCGTCCCTTTTTCCTGATCCTCGAAACGCAGTGATCCTGCAGGAACTGGGACCGGCTTTCCGCGTATTTCGAACACATTGCCCAATAAAAACTACAAGATTGCTGTTTAGGATTGGACAAGGGGTCCTGTGCGACGCCAGCGCCGTACTGATTACGAACAGTTTTGCGATCACAACGGATCGGCGGTCTCGCGGTCGCGAGACGCTTAGCGAGCCATCTCCCTGTCAATTTGGGAACTCGGCGTCTTAACGTCTCACTCTCGCGTGAATTTGACGTCACGCGATGAGTCATTATGTTTCACGCACTGATATATACTATGGATACGGTATTCGGATTCTGGAAATGTCCCGAATTGAACAATAGATTTGGATGCCAGCGCCGCTATCGTTCGACCGGTGTACTGTACCCCTCGTACTCCTCTTCACCCCGTGATCCTTTATACTTCGCCATGTGTTTGCGTCCCTCTAGATGGCGCTGCTTTCAATCGAGTTGATTGGACGTCATCGACACTTTTTATTTTGTAGCGTGTCAATATATATATACATATATATCAGTGTTGCGATCACACCGAATCGGCGGACTTGCGGCCGCGAGACGCTCAGCGCGCCATCTCCCTGTCAATTTGGGAACTCGGCGTCTTAACGTCTCACTCTCGCGTGAATTTGACGTTACGCGGTGAGTCATCATGTTTCACGGTAACGAGCCTGTCGACCGTTAGATTCCGAAAATCGAGCCCAGAATTCTCTGAACACTCATTCTGATCGGCACGAATTGCTCCATTTTCTCAAGTCGCGATTCACGCAAACCGTTCATGTTCTTTACTTAACCATTTAATTTCATCCGTACACCTCATATCATCCCAGTATTCTTGCATCATTCATTTATTTCATAATTCAGTACATTTCATACAGTGTTTTGTTATCGTGACATTTTGACATCGTTTTCTTTTTGTTATTCGGGTACATATCTCATTCAAATAAAGAACATTTACAAAAAGTTTGTGTTACTTCCTACCGCGCTCCTAAACAATTGCATTTATTCAGATTTCGTATAATTTTTACTTAAATATGTACTCCAATAAAGAAATATACTAAAAAATCACTTTTCTGAGGACATATTTATAATTTCAATATTTGTAAAAGAAAAAAATTAGAAACCAGTCATCTCGACTGGTCCAGTAATTCTAGTATTAAACGAGTCCCGAGCACGATGCGAGACAATGTTTGCACAAATATTTCTACCACTCGCTGAAATGGAAGACAAGAGAACGTTTACGGAGAAAGTTTCATTAGCTTAGTTGTAAAAGTGTACAGTCGCGCTGCCAACGGTATCCACAATGAAATGAGTCTTTGTGAAACATAAAAATTACACAACAGGGTAAAAAGTGCAAACAGCGTGTGTACTTTTAGCTCCGTTTGTTTCTTTAATGCCTTTCGCGACAATAAGGAACTTTTGAAACACCGTCTCTTCGTACACCGTGTCGGAGAAAATTGGAAATGTCTTCGGGCAATATTTGATGAACGGGACTTGCTCAACGCGAACACTCCTGGATTGCAACCGACATTTTCAGGATTTTTCGTATTGCTACCGAGTTCCTGGATCGTCTTCGGTTACGATCATTCGAACCGCCCGAGGTTTCTCGGGAACCACACGCGCGCCGAAGATTTGGTTAGCAGGAAGATTTCCTGTTTAACTTACTCGACATAATATTTGGCTTGCTAGACTTCCTGGTTCCAAAGATTTTGAACTTTCCACGAAGTTTCGGCACTTGCGATATCCTCCAAGTTCCTGGAACTCCGGGAATTCAGCCTCTCCCAACAGCATTTCGCTGTTTTTGAGGTCGCGATTAACAAATTTGATGATCTCCGAACTAATTTCGACGAGCCGAGTTTACTGTCGCACCAAATTCTGAACAATGTGAACATCATACACTGCTCAATATGCTGTAAATACACTTCATGAAAGTAATTTGTTAAAAATAAAATTGGTTAAAATTGTCTTTACGATAAAAAAATCGAAGAAAACTAGAGCAATATTAACACTATTCCTACCGAAGCATATGTATAACTAACTATAAAATCTATAAAAGGCATATTTTGAATTTTCATTATGGGCTAAAAGAAAGAAGTTTTAAAATATGCCATTTTTATTTCTTCATGTAATTCCTACTAATTGCAAATCTTTCAAAATCTTTTTTGCACGTGATTTACTCAATCAATGCTTCTAATTGCTCAAAAAATGTCAAGTGGTATGGTCAAATTTTAACGTATACCTATTCGTACCGCGACCGGTCAAATGACCGGTCTTTAGCACAACTTCTATTTTTTAATATAGAATGAAGATAACAGCCAATTTGACAGTATAAAAATATAGTTTCTTTTATTCAGAAGTATATAATTCGTTTTTTTATTCGTTTTCACCGCATTTTTTACAAATAGGCTTCTCGATTGTACATTATCCACATACGTACTTTTTACATTTTAGACAGATTTTGTTAGTCTTATTGTCTTTGCAATATTTTATCTGGCATATTTTCTGTTCACGAGAACCTGTACTTGTATTTGTAACGGATGTTGGTTGATCTTCTTTGCCTAGCTGTAGCTCTTTTTGATATTCGATGGCAAGTTCTTCTGCCAATTGAAATAAAAATTCTTGTCTCGAAATTTTTTCTCCCGTGGTTTCTTTATATAAAACCCATGCATTTATCCCGGCTAAGTCTAGGATATTGAAAAATACCTGTAAAGGCCATCTCCGACATTTAGATTTTACCGTGTAATTTCTGACCATTTGGTCGGTCACATCTACACCAACATAGGCGAGCGAGAACTGTAAATACTTGGAAGTGCCGTAAAGCAGTCCCTGGAAGGCACTTTTCGGCTAAAATCATGCCACAACTGCATTACCTTTCGTTTGTAACGACTTTATAGTTTCGGAATTGAGTCTTTGAGAGAATACTATTACAGAAAGATATAAATCGTTCTACCGGTCAAATGACTGGTCGTGGTAGGTAAGACAGACTACAAATTTTTCTCAGAAAATAAAGAATAAAAAAAGAAGTGAATATTGAAAAATGCATTATACGTATATTTGAGGAAAAGTCGTGAAGTTTAAAGGCGATTCAATTACGTTGTATATAGGAAATTCTAATCGAAATTTTAAAAACGATCATTTGAGCGGTCGTGGTAGGAATAGTGTTAATTAGAGTTTGTTTAATACTCCGCGCTTCTATATAATATCTGTGTAAATATCGGCGTGACCACTAGAATGATTAAAATACTTGGGCCCTGAAAGTAAATAAAACTTTTAATCTTTTCTAATTTATTTCCCTGCAGAAGACGTAGAGAAATCGAGGAGAAATCAGATAGGATGAGACTTCGCCATGTCCTGATTCATAAATTGAAAATAAATCTTATATAACTTCAATTTCATAATTTCAGTATAATTATCTGAATTAGATGTTGGAATAGTGATACCCCGTGCGTCACACTGAAGATGGCCCGGTTAGGTCGAAACACTTGCAGATTGAGTTATAATGGAATCTCCTATCTTTCGATACTCCAAGACGACGAATGAATAGGTATATTGCAGGGCTGATAGATTTCCAGAGACCTTTTATCGAATTCAACAAGCGAGAATTCCCGGTTGGTCTGATTTCTCCGGAGACCAGCCGAGAAAAGAAGAGATCAGATTGACCGAGGAGATCGTCCGAGAATTGGGAGGGTTTGATACCCTTACTTTTGAGCACCCTCCTTTAATTGTCGTTGACTTGCCCAATTACCGGTCAATACCTTCTTTCGTCGAGCACTGAAACTCCCGAAAGAAACCAAATTATTCTGGTAATAATAATAACATGCGAAATACGTTCGTCCCAATCTGAGACTCTTCACTATTATAAAAATTGATCGTTTCTGGTGGCAAACGTCTCTAGCGTATTATCTAAATTTGAAGAAGCTTTCTTATTCTATCCCGTTGCTAAAAACAGTTGTTAGGAATTCTGTGAGTTGATGTAATCAAAATAATTTGTTACATTCTATACAATCTACTCAAGCTATTACAGAATCTTTTACTTTGTAGGATAAAAATCAGGACTTTCGTGATTAATAAATTTCAAGAAATCGTTATTTCTTCTTCTATGAAGTAGTTTGAACCAGTATTGTACTGAATGTTTAATCGTCGTACCCTCAAGATAACTGCTCCAAGTCCTATTTTAAATTCATATAATAATACTCGACCAATTTATTTACTCGTGTTCGAATTAAATTAACTCGGGGAGGAAAAGCGTAACTCGCAATGGAGACTACCTATACAAGATATCGAAAGATCGTGTGACATTTACGTTTTCAAATGGTATGTTGCCTGATAAATACAAATTAAAAACGTCGGATGTACAAAAGCGACAGGTACAGCAGAATTTCTTCCAGGACAATATTTGGTTTTATATCCCTGGTCCTCGTAGATCAGAGACGAGAACACAGCTGCTCAAGCGATTTTCCAAGAGCAATTCCAGGAGGACGTATCCCGGCCATTCTTAAAGGCATTACAGTTTCCACGGTTGAATACCTCGCGATCCACGAGCCCAGCCCATCGAATCAGCCCCGATTCTCGGTCGCGGCCACTAAAATAGCAATATTTATCGCGAATCTTATCGGCGTGCCCTTTCGCATTTCGCCGTCCCGAATCCAGCCATAAAACGTGATTCCTCGCGTTTCTATCCGATCGGATTCCCGGTCCCTCTAATCCAGAAACACATCGGCCACTGCTTTAGCCCGGATATTTATTACCGGGAGCGTTATCGAATGGCTGGCCATGCCTGAAACCGTGAGAATTCCAGTTAACCGTTTCACCCGGTCGTACGACACACCATGATTCCGTCGACTCTCCGTCTGTGTCGGTGTGGGTGTGTGGACGCGTTGATGTTTAGGGGGTTGCATTAATTCGTGCCGTTCTTTGACTGAGAATGTTTATTACAGTGGAACTCCATTTTTCACAGTGCCTGGTTCACTGAACTCTAACTGAGCGAAATCCTCTTACACGAACGTGAACTATTAAATGAATGAAAAATCATAGTCAATTATTGAAATATGGGATGATTCAAAAAATTGTTGTCTGAATATACTGAAAATACGTCTTCATTTAACGGCTCGGAAAGAACGTCGTCATTGCACTGATTTCTACAAGAGACTAACCTGGATACACAAAGGAACGCTGGGGCACACTTAACTCTGGGAAATGTTTAGTGTATTACCTTGCAGTGTCTAGAGTTTTCCCTAGACCCGCTACCCACCGCGGACAAACATTCTTTAATAAACTTGAATAGGTGTTTATACTATCGAATCGTATCAGCGCGGAAACATATTGAAAGTTAAACAAAGAAGGTATTATTAAAACATTATTATACTGAAATATTACCGTTCCATGTCTGTGCGGACACTATAGATCGATCTTAATACGTGCGTGTGATACGTGGTGGAAAGCGCGAAAGGGAATAGAATAGTTCGGGAACGAAACGAACGGTAGAGAAGAAGGACTGGTAAATCGTGGAAGAAGGGCGGAGGAAAGAGGGGCTGGTTCGAGAAGGAAGGGCCTTTGACTCGCTCGGGAAGGGGACCAAAGCAACCCCTTAGCCTCGGTCTGCAAGGGTGCGCGATATTGATTCTCGCCTGGCGCTCGACACCAACGACGCTCGTCGTCGCCGTCGTCGTCGTCGTCTACCATCTACCTGTGTGCCACCATCGAGCCTGGTTGTCTACCGTGCGTCGTTTTACCACGATGCACACGCAGACGATGGCTTGTTGCACGTCTCAATGAGCCACGACGCGATCGAGCCATCGCGACGCGGCTCGGGAACCGTCGCTGTCTATCCTCTTCCTTATCCGCCCGTGATAACCGATAACGATCGCCGCTCGAGTGGCTGCTTGCCGCGAAAGCATCTCTGGCGCCCTTCGATATCCGGACACCTACCGGCGAACCATTTGATAGAGACTCGACGTCGAGATCCCCGTGACAACGGTGAATCGCGATAACTGACGATCCACCTTCCTCCGGATTCGTATAAAGCGATGCTCCGGCCTCGAACTCTGTTAATAATCGATCTCTGAGTGATTTATACAGTTCGATCTAAGTCGGTTTTACTGGCTTTCTTCGGTTTAGCCAGGCAATGGTTGGGTTCTAGGAAGCGCTAATCCGAGGAATGTTATTTCTAGTCTTTAGATTGATTCATTACTTGTGTTGGGGGCTCCGCTCGAGATTTGGCCGAGAGCTCCAGAGGGTCGCCGGAATCGCACAGTGCGTGCAGCCGGAAGATGGAAGGTGGAGGTGTATGTGAAGCGCGGTTACGCGCATGAATAGAAAGAGAAGTGGACTGTATTGATGTGATTCGACTAGATATTTAATAGAACTTTGTGAAACTATATGTACAAATGAAACAAAAGTAATAAAAGAAAAGAACAGAAATGAAACGAACTAAATATACGTGAACAGAACTTGAAATGAGTCGAGGGGAAGCAGTCGCCGAAATAGAGATATGAGAGATCGCGTGCGAAAATCGACTGCTTCCTGGAGAGACTTGAATCGAAGTGACCGTTGCCAGGGATTGTCGCGCTCCTCCGAAATTTTAGACAATGCCATGATTGGCTAACCTAATTAGCATTTTTGAAGAGAGGGAGTGCGTGACAATCCTTGAGAGCGGTCGACTGTACAAACATTGCGTATAAAAACTGTGCGCTCGCAGTCGAACAGGTGTGAAACAATGCGCACGGTTTTTGTCGCGGACGCAAAATTAGAGCGAAGCGGCGAGGCCAAGGTCAAACGCGAGTTCAACCACAAACAACTCTTGATACATATGTTCTTATTTCGAATTATAATGAATTCAAGATTTATAATTGAATTAGTCCCGAACAACTTGAATACATTCGATTTTGCTGCTGTATGAGCAGCGATTATGAGTGCGCTAACTCGGTGTGAATCTATGTTATTTTTTAGCTATGAGCCTTGGGAAATCATTTTTTCTCCTTTATACTAATTTACATCGTAATAGGTAGCTTATCTCACATCATTCGTAAGATGAAGAGAAATTTATCAATTCTGGGTAGCTATCGTTTTGCAAAAATGGCGATTAGAATATTGAAAACTCATATTTATTATGTATAAAATTCAGTCAAAACTGTTAACGTAATTATAACAAAACACGAACAGAAGAGTAAAGAGAAATCTTTAAGAAGATGTATGAATTTCGAAACAACCGTTTAGTCTGCGCTTCTTCGAATTAGTCGGGGGAATTCGCATAAACATCGCCGCAACCGCTGTAATTCGTAATATTTCACTGGTGGTCCCTGAAGGTACTCGGGAAGTTGCATTTAATTGAGCCACGACGAGGGGGTTTCTCTATCAATCTCGGCCATTTAGAGCCGTAACTGGACGTCATCGGACTCGCTGAACAATCCCGCTTTGTTCCTCTCGGCAGGTTGCTTCGCCGCTTCTCGCGATGATCTTATCTTTCACGGTGCATCGTGGTCCAACGAGATTAATAACGCGAGATCGCGCCGCCCCGCAGTTCAAGTCGCCCGCTCGAGGAAATAGGGGCAATAAAAGGGTGGAGGAGTGAGAGGAAACGAGAGGGAGCGAGAGGAACCGAGAGGGATCGAGAGGGAACGAGAGGGAAAGAGAGAGAGAGAGAGCGAGGGAAGCTGGCTCGCAACAGACAAATACAAGACAATGAAGATTAATGTTCGCCTCGGTTCTATGGCCGACGTGGTAGCCAACAGCACCGTGTGAACCGGGTTTTCGGTACTCTACACGGACGCTTGTCCATGTTTCTGTGGTTTCGCCGAGGATTCCCGTGTTTGAACAGTTTTACCGACATTGTCTCCGTTTTCTATAAACAATTTGCATTGCGTTACGATTCAAGCTCAAAGCGCGTCCTCGCGAAAGATGCTTTAATCCGACAGGACAAGTTTAACCGGTACGAGATGATTTATTGCTTGGCCTGAATGTCCAAGATACGACTGATGATAGCATGACTAACATTTTGGACGACGGCTGAGGACTTGTGTAGACCTCCATATCTTTATCTGTTGCTTTAAAAATTATTGACTTCTACCGATTTAATTCTTTGATATACCCGTTTTCTTGTAGGAAGTAGAACTTTTACCTTAATATTCATTTTGTCTCGTGAGAATCCTATAGGATTGAAATGTCGCGTTTGAGATTTAGGGATTGAGCAATAAGAATCATGTTTATTAACGGTAATGTAGACCCTACACACGAAGGGCCCAGAAACCGATCACTGTCAGGCCACTCATATTAATTTATTTGAATCCGATTTGCATTTATTTGATTCTGAAGCTTCAATCCATTTGCGACTTAGAGTAATAAGTTTAAGCGTTATTGCATAAGCGATGATAATATATGTGGATCACGTTAGTTGACAAGGGACATTTCTAATTGCAGATCAGCAGTCGGCGTGACATGGATGTGAGCTTCACGAACGTATTAGAGGGGGCTCGCCAGTTCTTCCAAGGACTGCCCGTACCGAGTACAGGTGGTACGGCCGCATCAGCGGAACACAATCTCGCGACATCTACGAGTACCGCCTCGTCCACGTCGGCGTCGCACGACCATGGCACCGCTCCTCCGTCGCCAACAGCACCGCCAGCCCCGCCAGCACCACCGTCACTATCGTTACCGTCGCAACCGGCTCCGAGCAGTAGCAACAGCAACAGTAGCAGCAACGCCACCAACGACCCGGAAACAAGTCGATACCCTAACAATGACGTCCGGACGTCCTCCGCGGAGACCGGCGGCGCGTCCAGTTCCACCAATTTCTGGAGTCCATCGGTGGAGCCGTATCCCCCTCAACCGACGAGAGTCGAAGTCCCGGACACGAGGCCGGGCGATGATGGGTCCTCCATGGAGGCCAGCTCGTCGTCTTCGAACACGATCACGTTAACCGAGATGCAGCCGTCGAGCAACCGATCCTCCGCGTCGAACTTCCCCCCGAAACAGTCGTCCTCGTTGTCGTCGTCGTCGTCGTCATTGTCGAAGGAACATCCGCAACCGACGACGACGACGAGTACCGACACGAGTTCACCGCACCTGCACCAGATGCAACCGCCCCAGCAACCGACGTCCCCCGGTCCGGTATACCTGCAGCTGAACACCGTCTCCAGAACGTCCTTCTCCACCGCGGAAATACTCGCCTCGTCGCACCAGACGAGCTACCAGACTGCCAACGAACGACAACCCCAACCAAACGCGACGGTCGTAGCACAGAGAACTCAGTACTATCCCCGCTACCATCATCCGGACATCACGAAGAGCGCGCCGGTCCCGTTCAGCCAGAATTCGATCTATCAGTCGGCCAGCGTGGCAGCTGCAACATCCTTGGGGAACGTTCAGGCGGCCACACGGCCGACACCGATGGAGCAACCCCACGTATCCGGTGTTACCGCACAAGGACACGGTTTGGAGGAAAGGGTGCCGAGCTTGTACGGCAACCCCGCGGCGCCGACGAGCGCGACCTCGATCTACGGATCGCCCTCCACCCAGAGCTATCGTCCGTTGCAGCATCAACCGCAGAATCGATCGAATTCGTCCAGCAATCAGGTGGAGAGGCCGTTGCACGCGGAGAGATCGCACTCGTCTCGCGTGTCCTCGTCTCCGTCCTGCTCGTCGGTGAACCCGTGCAGCCCACGGCACGCCGGTAGCTTGAGTCACATTCCTTCGCCGTCGTCGTTGTCGTCGTCGATGCCGTCGCCGGCGTCGTCGTCGCAGAATATTCCGGCGCACATTCCATCGTCGCATCTGCCGTCCGCGGCCGGCAACGCAGCGGCCCACCGCACGCAACAGCAACAACCGCAGCAATCATCCACCCAGATGCAACATCAGCAGCAGCTCCAACAACACCAACAACAGCAACAGCTTTCTAGTCGAATAAACGCGTCCCCGCATTCGATCGGCGCCAACGCATACCGGATGGTTGTTCACGGGACACCAGCGTCCTCGTCCTCCTCCTCTGCCTCCTCGTCCTCTAATCAGATGCCACCGCCGCCAGCGTTGAGCAGTTATCATCCTGTTGCTTCTCCCCATGACGCTCCTCATCACGCCGCTCCGTCACCGCACAGACAATCTCCTCACGTGTCCACCCTGCACAATCCTCACGCCTCTCCTCATCACGCTCCATCTCCCCACAGCAGCTTCCAGCCCCATTCGCCAACGTATCCGCCGCCGCCGCCACCCCCGGCCACGTCCACTCCTCACTCGTACAGCCTTCCAATTACGTCGCAACACTACCAACCGAACACCGGTTACGCCAGTAACCTGTACGCGCTGCCGCCACAGTCTTCGTATCATTCCTTCCAAAAGAATCCCCAACCGCCGCCGCACTCGCAGTCGAGCTACTACCCCCAATCGAGTAGATCTCAAGGACAAACGTACGTGCAACCGATGCCGATACCTGGCCCGGCTCAATCGATCTGCTCCGGTACCGGAAACACCAACGGCCCCGGCTACCATCAGAGCAAACCGGTGACGTACAACGGCGTCGATCCGAAGAGGAGCACGATGGAGTTACCGTACACCTCCTATCGATCCCAGTTGACGTCCGTTCAAAGAACCAACACGCACAACCTTCCTCCGATCGCAGCGCTCTCGTCCTATCATTCTAACAGAAGGGAGCAAACGGCGAGCAAAGCTCAGCCGATGCAAAGACACCGCGGATACCAAGTCGGCGCGCCGAGTAAAGTCTCGGTGGTCGCACCGCCCACCTCCTCGATGGCCGCGCCTCAACGAGTCGCCGAATATCCGACGACGATACCCGGCATGAATCACGCGATCCCGGTGAACGGACGAACCACCACGGCTACGAGTTCCTCGTACAGCAGGTACTCGAGCCAGCACGGCTATCCGACCTACGCCACCACGACGGCGCCCAGCCACCAGGGCAGCAATTCCTCGAGCACCACGGTCACCTCGATCGGTGTCGCCGCGAGATCTTCCGTTCCGCCGGTCAGCACGATGCATGCCTATCAAACGGCCGACGCGAGTCGCACGGGGTCCTCCTACCATCACCAGACCGCCAGGGCTACCGATGACTACGGGTACAAGGAGTACGCCTACCAGAACTCCTCTACGCCGATGGCTCAGTCCAGCGTAGCCTCGAACATAGTCACTCCCTCGCCGCAAACGAACGGAGTCCGGAAGAGGGAGTCGCCGTTGGACCTGTCCGTGAAGACCGTGAAGACGTCCGCCGATTCTACCGCTCAAGACGACATCGAGACGGCCACGGAGAAACACGTGAGCAGCTCCACGGTGATCTCGTCGCGGAGCAACGGGTCTAGAAGCATGCTACCACCGCCTGTTCAAACCGCGCCGCAACCGGCCTCGTATACCACGTTCGACAACCGGTTGTCGAGCAACACCGGCAGAGGTATCCAAGCGACTAGCGGACAGATTCGAGTGTCCACACCGCAAACGGTTTGCGCGCCGAAGGTCGACTTCCTGCCGGACTTCAATTCCGCGCCGCTGCGTCACCACCACGGGCAACCGCACGAGAATACTTTTCAACGGAGGAGCTCGACGCAACAGCTGTACGCTCCGCCCCCACAGTCTCTCTCCTCGCAACATCCTAATAATACCGCTCCACTGCCCCACATGTCCTCGTTCAAGAAGTCTTCACTGCCCACCGCGCAGGTGTACGATGCCGTGACAGCGGCAGCACCGCCACCGCCGGTACCGTCGTCCTCTTACCTAGCGGCCAACGAGTCCGTTTCGTCCAGATCCTCGAGGTATCCACCGCAGATGGTGGACCCGGCCAGGATCGGACACGCCGGCCTGCCGATCCATGACTACCCAGCCGAGGCCAAGTACTACATGGACAGCAGGCACAAATTCGGGCAACTGCCGCCACCTCAGAGAGACCGGACGCCATCGAAAAGATCCGGGGACGCGATTTACGGAACCGCGGTGCCGCACAAGCAACCCAGACTCGACGACTGGTTTCACAAGAGACTGTCCACCGCGAAGGCGATACACGAGCAACAGAAGCGGCAGGAAATGAACATGCCGGTTCCCCTGCCGAACGGAACCCTGGTCGCGCCTAACACCTACGAGCAAAGGTCGGACAACGGGTACTCGTCGTCCGAGTCCTCGCGGTACCAGCAAGCCTACTGTGATAAGAGGAGCTACGCCGAGCCTAAGATCACCCATAGTTCACCACCGTACAGTCATCCCTCTGTCGCGAAACCTGTCAACGTGCACTCTCTGCCGCAACAACTGAACGCCAGCCCATCCGCGTATTCGAGCTACCGACAGGCCCAGAAGATGGGTCCGCCGCCAGGAGGAACCTCCACTGGACAACCCGCCGAGCCGCCGAGCAACACCGGAGCCGACAAACGGGTGCTCAGCTTGCTGAGGAATAGCCTGGAGAACAAACAGCAGAGAGAGGAGCAGATGAACAGTCAGCAGCCTATCCTGGCGAATCATAGCCAACAGAGTTTCCAGAATAAGGTATGCTTCCTATCTACGCTTTATTAATAGATTTCCTAATGATCTACTTTTATCATTTAATTATTCCAACTTCTGGGTGATTACTGGTAGTGTTGATTACAATATATTTTGCTAACTTTTACTATAAACCACCTGCCGTGTGTTTGAAGTAGAATGAACAGATGTTATGACCATCGATGAATCTCTGATTTCTCCTTCTAGAAAATTTTACCGTTGCACATGCTGCAGTAAAGTAATAGAGTTACGTATTTTTAGTTAGTTTGATTGAGAAACAACAAATGAAAAGACTAATAAAACAAAACTCCCCCTAACCCACTATACGCTATAGCCCATTATAAAGCATTATGACCATCTCATAAAGTAATACATAATTGAGTTAGAGAAATGAAGTTATAGAGAAACATAGGTTGAAACGCGAAGAACAGGATGGGTTTCCACGATACATGTCATGGTTATCTAGCTTCTTCGGCGCACACTGTTGGGCTTCTATAAATCGTTTACACGCTTCGATAATTTCGAATTTTGCATAAACACGAGATACACCATGAACGTGTAGAATTTAACGATGTTACTGTGGAGGATATCAGAGACGTCGAGAAGGCCGGTAGCTATCGGACTAACAGTTAGATTCTCTATTCCCGAAGGTGGTCGCGCCGGTCGAGCCGAAAACAAACATCGGACGACACAACCTGTCACCATTCACGGCGGCGAGCCTCCTCGAACGGAATAGCAACACGCCGCCCAATTACAAGTTCCATGTGCCGAGAGCCGTAGACTCGATCACTCAGGAGATGCCCCGCAGCTTATACGCTTCGAGAGTAAATTCATCCGCGACGCTGCCTGGCAAGGAAGCACTCCTGGGACCACGAGGAGCCGAGAATCAGATTCACCGTGACAAAGACGACGGGCTTGCCGCCATATTAGCCGCGAAGATCAGAACTAAAGCGGAACTTAAGCAGGTGAATAGGACTGACACATTCTCCCACCTGTGACTCAGTACTTGACATCCCAGCTTCTTCGTCATCTGACAACCTGCTTTCATCTGTTCCAGGTGGGAACCGGCCAATTCGCGAGCAAGCCGACCGCTCTACCCGCAGCTCAGGAACCGTCGTGTACACCTAAAGGTATGTACATCGTTCTTTATTTTATCATAGTTTCACTTTCTTTAAACTCAGGTATTTCCCCTCATTTCCAATACCTTATATTTTCTAAATTAAATTTTTACTTCTTTCTCTTCTTCGATTTATACTAGAACATCCTCTTTGCTCGAATGAGGGGAAGTTCTTGTAGTACCGGTCAGATAAGGACTCTTTTGAAAACGTATGAAATCGTACATCATAGCTTCACTTTCTTTAAACTCAGGTATTTCACCTCATTTCCAATACCTTATATTTTCTAAATTACATTTTTACTTCTTCCTCTTCTTCGATTTATACTAGAACATCCTCTTTGCTCGAATGAGGGGAAGTTCTTGTAGTACCGGACAGATAAGGACTTTTTTAAAAACGTATGAAATCGTACATCATAGCTTCACTTTCTTTAAACTCAGGTATATCCCCTCATTTCCAATACCTTATATTTTCTAAATTACATTGTTACTTCTTTCTCTTCTTCGATTTATACTAGAACATCCTCTTTGCTCGAATGAGGGGAAGTTCTTGTAGTACCGGACAGATAAGGACTTTTTTGAAAACGTATGAAATCGTACACATTTCTTTAAACTTTCTGTGTTTTCATTCACAGAAATATTAGATAGCTCCGCTTCAACGTCTGGTCCCCAGTCGGCGTCATCAGCAGGCAGTCCTCCGAAGTTGACGCGCGAGAAAGTAGCCTGTTTGCCACCTCGAAGACGATTATTCTCGAGAACCGAAGAAGAGAACATGCCGGTGGCTGCGACCGTACCTGTGCAAGCTCCTGTGCCAGCGATCGCATCCACGGTGCCAGCACGTGCCAGCGGTTTCAGAAGTTCCTCCGAGACATCGGTGTTCGATTTCAGGGAGAGTGATTCCGAGGGCGAGATGCCGGTCCTCGAGCGGCAAACGCTCGAAGAGATGAGAAGGGACAGGAAACAGCTGTCCAAAGTACAACCACCTGTACCTCTGAACGACGCTATGTGCTTGGGCATGACGTCCTCGTCGGATCTAGTGAAGATAGAGTTGAGGGTAAGTAGACCTTTAGCTTTTAATCTGTCTAGAGAGGAAATAAAGTCTTACAAACGGAAATCGAAGAATGAAAAACTTCATATTTCAGTACTTTACTTTTTAATGATAATATAATAGATATAATAATAAATTAATAGATCGTTTATAACTGTGATCTTCAAACTTTGCCAACTCGCGGAGCTCTTAATTCTATCATTTCTATATTCTGCTTTAATAAATACAGCTTCATTGTACAGCAATAGATCTCTTTTGCAATAGATATAGTGTTTGGATTTTCTCCAAATTAATGTCTACTTTAATTAGATAGGAGCGCACAGTTCTTACAGCGCACTAATGCTCTCAAAACCTTCCCCCAGGAGAACGATAAGATCACGGAGGTTGACACTCTGTGGTCCAGCGCCTGCGACAAGTTTATGGAACAGCTGCGTATCGGTGACGCCATGAAGAAACGTGGTCGCAAGAAGAAGACCAGCTGCACGGAGACCTCTAAGCTTGACGAGACGGAGACCGACAACGACAAAGAGGCCGACTCTAACACGTCCTCGCAAATCAAGCCTGAGGATATCAAGCAGGAGCTGCAGGATATCGAGTCGTCCTCGAACGTTAAGGAAGAGTTTCCGGAAACCAGTAAAGAAGACGAAACCTCGGAATCGAAAGACATTAAGCTGGAGGTGAAAGAAGAGCCCGATGTCAGCAAGGAGTACGATAAGAACTTGAGCGACGACTCCGACGAAGTGCCGCTGATTCGAAGGACGACGAAGAAGATGAAGAAGGAGGACAGCGATTGCGAGGAGGAAATAATATCCAGGAAAAGGCGAGTCGGTCGCGGCAGCAGGATAAAGTTGCAATCATCAAGCGGTAGCGAGTCTTCTAGCGAAGAGAGCGACGCTAGCACAGAGTTTGGTCATGGTTCCTCGGTTGCCGACAGGCTGCGAGCGAGGAAGCGATCGTCCAACAACAGCGTAGAGTCCGAGGGAATGAAGCTGCGATCGAGAGACACGACACCGCAAAAGGCTAAGGGGGACAAGGAGTCAAAATCGTCCAGTTCGAAGAACAGCTCCGGATCTAAGAAGGGCAAACCGAAGCCTCTGTTTGGAGACGGCAGCGACTTCAGGCCCGGCTGGGAGGAAGAAGTCTACGTGTACAAAAAGTCCTTGAGGATGCCACCTAGATTGATCACAGTATCAAAGCCGCCGAGGTTTCACAGGTTATCCACCTCCCTACCGGACTTGGACCCCGACTCCCCGGCTTTGTCCGTGTCCATGGACAGCTCCGACGTGTGTCTCAGCAGGAAGAAGATCGTGGACAGCGACATGGAATCAAACTACAGTTTCAGCACCACGGGACTTGGCCCGGGAAGCAAGATCGACGACGAGGAGGCTACCTCGTCCACGACGATCTCGTGTCCTGCGAAGGCTACGAAGTGCAACAAGTCGGAAAGCAGCTCTATCGTCGATGTCCTGGCTCAGAAAGTCGGTACCAGTAAAAAGGAGCAAAAGAAAAAGCAGAAGGAGAAGGCGGAGAAAGGAAGCAGCAAGCTGTTGCCGAAAGGTAGCAACGAACCAGAACTTCTTCCGACTCCGAGCTTGACGCCATTGCTGGAGTCGACGAAGTTGCCGAAAGGAAAGTCTCCGAAGAAGGAGTCGAAGTCTCTGAAGCCCATCAAGGTGACCGACTCGTTCCTCTTGGGTTACTTCCGCAAGGAAACGGTGAACAACTTCCGGGACACGTTCAAGAACAATCACGCTCTACCGAACGAGTTCTCCACGCTGGTCTTGAAGAGCAGAACGAGGACAGAGACGCGAGTGCTGAAGAAACAGGCGACCATCAGAGAAGTATTCGGCGAAGAGAGACCCGCCTCGGCCCCGCCGATGCAGAACCACGACGACACGTCGCAAGACGACGACTCACAGACGGAAACGATGGACAACGCGTTGAGCAAGGCGAGGACGCTGAAGCAGAAGGTGGTCTCGCGGCTTAAGAACGCCGGGATCCTGAGGAGTCACAAGGCGATCCTGAACTCGAAGCGACATCTGTTGATCGCGAAGAGAAGAAAAGACCTGCTGAAATCGTTGGCGGAGAAGAAGCTGCATAGTCTGAAGACGGAAGCGGAAGACGAAACGGCGCAGGAGGAGACAAACGACGCGAAAGAGACGGAGAACAACGAGTTGGACGACGAGACCAACGAGTCGGAAGTTTCTAACAAAAAGAAGCACAAACTGCGGACCAGTCGACGAAAGTTCCGCTCTGGATTCGACTATGTTCGTAAGAAGAAGAAACCGTTGAAGAAGGACGAGACGTTGCCTAAAGAAAGAAAGAGGGTACGTGGTTATCATTTTGATGATTCAGTGGAAGCTCGCGCTTGTATGAGGTTCTGAGGTTTCATGGGATATATTAATAAACTTTACGATTTCGGCGCAAGGTTCGATCATATTAAGAAGCAGCAAATTTGCAATTAAATTATTCTCGACGTTTCGATCCTAATGTGGATCATTTTCACAGAGGCTTTATTGCGTTTGCTGTGCCAACGGGTAAAATAAAACAAAAAAAAAAAAGAAAAATTATGAACAGAATATTAGGAGTTACGGAGAACGGTGATTTAAGCCATGGTGGCAGTTACGTAACATTAGGATCGAAATGTCGAGAATAATTTAATTGCAAATTTGCTGCTTCTTAATATGATCGAACCTTGCGCCGAAATCATAAAGTTTATTAATATACTTCATTTTCGATCGAGAGGAATTTCACCGGTTTCATGGGATGTTTGTATTGCAGCAAGTATTGACGAGGCCCAGTCCAGAATGTGTCGCAGACATCCAGTCGGAGATTAGAACTTGGGTGATCAAGAAGGGGGTCGGTGAAACGCTTTTGCACAGGGCTGCTAGACTCGGCTACACGGTAAGACATCCTTTCGATCATAGTTTTACAAGTCCAAGTCCTATTAATTATAGTTTTGTAAAAGTGTAGACGCTTTGTGAAAATGAAGCTGTGTATGTGACAAATGAAGACTTCTATAATTTTCTAATGCTCTTTTCTAAGGCATTCTCTTCTCATTGAATCACAGAAATCACAGAGGAAGAGATGATATTAATCTATCTGTGTTCTACTTGCAGGATGTCACAGCCTACTGCTTGGAAAAGCTGAATAATGCACCGAGTCCCAAGGACAACGCAGGGTACACTCCTCTTCACGAAGCATGCTCGAAGGGCCATCTCGAGATCGCGAAATTATTGCTCGCGTACGGAGCAAACGCCAGTGAAAGTGCGAATGGAGGAATAAGGTAATTTGTTGATCAATGTATCGACTGACATTCACCGAGTTTTGTGGACGTAATTAAATTTTGATATCCCATCTGGTTACAGGCCGCTTCATGAGGCGGCGGAGAATGGTGCTACCGAATTAGTACGATTATTACTCTCATATGGCGCTGATCCCCTACTGGCTACGTATTCAGGCCAAACTCCTCTGATGCTAGCTGCAGATACGGATGCTTATTCAATTCTGGAACAACATTTAGATGACATTCAGGGTCGAACGAGTACACCATGGTCCTTCGGTGGACCGTCATCTATTTTCGGTAATTATCTGACTTAGAATATCCTGATTAGTAATCAGAGATAACCATCTCTGGCAGACAGTATTCAATTAGAATCGGGAATAGTTTGAAAGAATTAGTTTGAATAGTGCCTAAAAAATATAAAAATTAAATTGTTTCTATAACAGGAATGTTCTGAAACGACACATAAATTCCAGTAGAATTTTTTAAACGACATAAATTTAAATACTATATGAAAAACGTTATTTCAGACCCCGAAGAAACCGGTTGCAACACCCTCGACGATCCACCAATGGACAGTCCGGAGCCCGAGATCGACGAGATTGAGATGGAAGTGAGCGACGTGAACTTGCCAGTTCTATTCTCGTTGAGCAATGATCCTGACAAATGGGTGCTGCTGCAAGATCTGATGACGGCTCTGAAGATAAAGAGCAGAGACGCTTTATTGCGTCAGGTGAACCCTAAAGCTCACGCGGGACCGCCGGCGGTCGCGCACCGCGACGTAATGAGGGAGTTGAAGCTCCAAGACTTCTTGGAGCAGTCGAGGTGCTGTCATCTGCTGAGCGGCGGCGAGAGGATCAATGTGCGAGGCTCGAAGGTGACGCTGATCAAGTACAACGACAAAGTGAGGTCCCTGTTAAACGTCGAGAAGGTGGTGATCAGCCTTAGGTGACAGGAGACGTCACTGGGGCAATCGTCACCCCAGGCAAGACCGTCAACCTCCGCTGCGAAGGATGTCCCGAAGAAGGCGAAAACCTCGAGCTGCTTCCCGAAGAGGCAAGGTAGAACGCGGCAGGGTAACAAGACATCTGATTGAACAACCGTTAAACAGACCTGTACAGGCTTAGAGATTCGAACGGGTGTCGTCGATTGTTTCCCCTCTCGTGGTCAACCGGAACACACACCTGAGACAGCCGAGGGATACGTATCACAGTGCGAAGAGCACGGGGTGGACATACGTAGCCGAGATCGAACAATGCAATTGATTAACAGCAAACTGTGACGCACTATTATTAGCAGTATTTATTGGAGAATATTCTATTCGTGTCTATTCGCAAGAACAGTGATATTTTATTAACTAGAGCCAAGCGCGATCGGGTCTGTAATTGTAACGCTTCTAGAGTTGAGGATTTTCGCTGTCGCCGCAGAGATAGAAGCACGATATATCGTTCCTGTCCGAAGATTGTACGATACTATTGAATATTTAAGCGTTTAATCTCGAGTTAAGAGACCGTGAACAGTCCTCGCGAGGAGTCAGGGCCGGAAGTAGCCGGGACCGGTCGCGAGTAAAGAGACGACGTCGTCTAAAAATATTTTTTATCGCAACACGGATCCAGTGTGTATGTGTGTGCGTGTGTGTGTGTACATGTCCACACGCTTCTTTTACCAAGCACGATCCACTTGATTGGGGAGGATCGTGCGATTCGTTGTTAGGCCAGCCGGAAAGAGGACGACGACCGTCGGAACGCAAACGTCGACTTGTCATCGGCTTTCACGTGTTACCACTTTGTTAGGTTTATTTTTCGTTTCCTCCTCTTCTCTTCCTCTGTCTCTTTTTGTATTGGGTAGTCAAGCAAGTTGATTAGCAAGTAAATCTGATTATCAATGAAATTTTTACGTTCGCCTAGGATTAAGTAAGTGTTGATTAGTCGTTCGAAAGTGGAGCATTTATTTTTCCTGTTTTCCGTTAACCATTCTGTCTTATTCTTTTTGTATCTTTGGGATGTGCAATCTTGTTAGGCGATCCTACGAACGCGATCGATTGTCAATCCCGGACTGGATAGAGAACACGAACGAATTAGGGAGAACTATAATATTGGACCGATGTGGTCGCGGCGACGTGTCCATTGTGTGTAATAACTTTCGTCCAACACGTGATTGACTCTTGAATCGGCAATTTCCGTTTGGTTGAAATTGTTTTGGAATTGGCAGATGCGATTCAGAACGCGTTCACTGTTACTTGCGTTTGCCAATTAGCACCACCGCGTTGTTGATCGATGGCTCGCAAAATAGCGGGCGTGTTTCTGTTCCTTTGAAAATTTGTCACAGGAGTTAGCGAATATCGTTGTCTAGTTCAATTTTGTTAATCGGTTATTTTTTAAACGTAATTTCAGGATAATAGCGAATATGTTGATTAAATATGGCGGGGAGGGGCGAACACGTCGAGCAGTGAACGCGTTGACTGGATCATCGGGACAGGAAAAACAATTTAGGAAATTTTCGCAAAACATGGACTTCCTGTTCCGGTGACCCATTCTCGATGCGGATGAACGAATTATCAACGTACTTAGACGTTCGCGTCTGGACGAAACGGCGCGTCAAAATCGAGGGGGAACGGGAGCTCCGTGTGACGCGAACTTCTATGATTGTTGTTCGGTGAAAAGGCAGGCTTGCGCGTTTCATTTCACTCTGTATACAGATTTCAATTGTTATAATCAGTCTCAGGGAACTATCTCTATGCGTATTTTCGATATTCTGTGCGTTGAATAAATTGGACAGGGACGCGACCAGGCATCGTCGATCAACAACGACGCGTTCATCCTCTCGACCAATTTTTATCACGCGACGATGAACGTTCGCCGATGAAAAAACATGAACGGTACAAATTCTTGATGCAACGATGTACGAGTAATGTGAAAACAAGAAATTGACTGTAATCTCCAGCTGGAGAACGAATTAAGCTCCGGCTTGGGGAGACATCGATGCCTGGCCGCTCGAACTGGCGGTTTAATTTTATTTAGCTGACGACACGAGGGAATCTTGACGTGGACAGTGCAGTTTACATGTACATATACCTATTTTCGAACGAAACGATGCCGTGAACGTGTGTGACTCTACGCCCAAAGCCGGTTCTCGTTACAGCTCGTCGCTTCTGTGCAATTCTCTCGCGCGAGGATCGGCCAGATCAATCGGATACTTTGCGCGCGTTGAGCGGTGAAAATTGGAAGGGACTAACTTGTGCGTACTGTGCGTAATTGTACCTTTTTCGAAATGTAAAGTAGATGCATATACAATGTAAGTAGCGCAAAGAACGCACTGCAACACTAGTTCATATTAGCGTATAAAGAACACGTACACACTCTCGTGTAATAATAATGTATGGCGTACCGAAGGGAAACCCGCGTTTAGAAGGACTTGAAGGACATTGTAATTTCAGTGAAACCGATTGAACAATAGATACGCAAAGAGGCGTATGTACATACTTCTCGCAATCTAGGGGCTATCGCAATTATTACCGCTACTGATCATTATTATTATTATTATTATTATTATTAACCTTATTGTTATGACGATCATTATTATAATTGTAATTATTATTATTACGTTATTATTATTACTATTTAACACTACCGTCACAATAACTACGAGTACTACAAACTACCGCTGATGACTATTACTATCGCCACCAACAACTATTGCCACTACTGTCACCGAGTATCCGCTTTTTTTATTGTACGATATATACATAATAGCGAACTATGAATGTACATTTTCTTAGCTATAACGTCTCCTCCATCAGCAACACAACCACTACTGCAATTTTCCTCTCCCCCCCGATCCCCTCTTGTAATTTATATATATTCGAGATACTTCTAAATGTGTTAAACTGCTGCTGCTTTACGAGAAAGAAGAATTATATGTGAGAAAAAGAACAAATATATTATATATATATTATATATATATAAATATAAATATATATGTATATACACGTACATATATATATATTTTATTTCAGAAGTTTAGTTTAATGGATATATAATGTTAAAAAACGCGAGGAAGATAACAAATTGAATTTTCTCTCTCTCTCTCTCTCTCTTTCTCTCTCTCTTTCTCTCTCTCTGTCTCTGTGATTCGTCTAAAAAAATGGAACTAAGGAAAGATGATAGAAAAAAAAAGGAAATCAATTGAAGAGTTACGATTATTAATTAATTAAGTATTATTATTGTCGTCAACTCATTATCATTGCTCCGTACCGTCAGGTTATATCGAACAAGCCACAATGGAACGACAAACCGGTTTTCGTAACGAACTCAACTCGTGATCTTTTCTTTTCGCTAATAACAGTAACGAGTTATCCTATCGATGTAATAAAAACAAGTATTTTTACCGATATGCTCTGGTTTCATTTTCCTTGCCTGTATGCATCCATTTCTCATAAAAAAATGAATTTTTTATTTCCAGGATTTCAATTTTCAGTAAGAAAATTCTTAAAATTAGTATAATAAAGTTACATTTATTTGAATTCGTACATCTCAGAACCTAAATAATCTGTGGCCTGCATCAGAACCTACAATCTACATCTCGCACACGAGTGCAAATCTAACACCCGCTCACGAGTGCAAACCTAACAACAGCTCACGAGAGCAAAGCCAATAAGAGCGTAATAATGATCTCAAATTGAAACCAAATTAAAACCAAATCAAACTCGAATGTAAGGCATTGTGGACGCAACGACCTAAAGGCGGTTCAAGGCCCCATTCCGTGAGTGAGTTCCTGAGGGACCTCCGATCGAAGGAATATCAATTTCAAGACAAAAATGTCAATTTACGACATTTGAAAGTTCAGAACCAGATTCCACTTAGAAATCCAACAATTAATATTGAAGCTGTTTGTTGAACGTACTACATGTATTCAGAAATAGAAATTCTGTATTTGGATTGTAAATTGAAAAGAAATGTTGAAACTGGCACAATGGAAAACGAAGAAAATATTAATTCTTACTTCTACATTAAAATACATATTAACCGAAAATCTAAATGTGCAGCTATTAGCTCGATATTATCCACTACATGCAAGATACTATAATTTATGCTATAATATCTTGCGAATTGTGGATAATATCGATTGCCCAGGTCTCACCACGAGGAGGTTGCTGCACAAGAGACCCGAAAGGGAGTCAGAACGAAGTCTCCTTTCGTTCTGTCTCCCTTTCTTACAACGACGATTCTTAGAAACTAAGTTCGCAGGTCGCTAAATGGAAAAGTAGTCTTTTTCATGGAAAAGACTTCTTTTCCATTTAGCGTATGTCGAGTAATTATTGCGGGGCAAAGTGTGAATCGGAGAAGAAGTCTCCGATCCACGAGGGACCAAAGGCGAATCAGGCAGAAGGCTCTGATTCTTTCAAAGAGAGAAATAAGATCGAACCAGAGCAGAAGGATCTGGTTCAAGGATGACGCGACGCGTTCAGTGCTTACAAGTCCTGAGCCGACCAGCCCGATACCCGCCACTCCATCACCAAGAAAGATGGCAAAGAGATGCGCTCAAACGGTTTCTGGCGCTACTGGGTGACATGAGAACATGGCGTGCCCAGGATTACGTTAACACAGAGGATCGTCAGAAGACGAGTGAACGAGTCTCTTAGACATCCCTCTCAATGACTTCACGCCGGATACCGAAACTGGACCGGCTCAGAACCTGCAAGCAAGGCCGACACAGCAGAAGGCTGTGTCGGAGTCGGAAAACGGAGCGAGCAAAGTCAAGTTACGGCAATAATTACTCGACATAATTACAACGACGATATACAATCTTAATAACTAACGCACGCACTAAAACTAACTTAAGAATAATCTGGAGTCTTCGTTCGACGAATCCTCTTCCTTCGATGAATTTTCTTCGTTCGATGAATTTTCTTCGTGCGATGAATTTTCTTCTTTCGATGAATTTTCTTCGCAAGATGAATTTTCTTCGTTCGATGAATTTTCTTCGTACGATGAATTTTCTTCTTTCGATGAATTTTCTTCGCAAGATGAATTTTCTTGAACAGAATCCATAACCAGCTGAAACAAAATTGACTCCAAATGGAAAAGCTGCTGAAAAAAAAAAATCGAAACAGAATCGAAAACCAGTTGATACGAAATCGACACCAAATGAAAAACCAGTTGAAACAGAATCGAAACCATGTCGAGCCCTAATCTAATGATTTGTGGACGCAACGATCTATAGGCGATTCGGGTGGCCCCGGGGACGCGAGTCCCCGTACCCACTCACGGGCCCCATCCCGTGAGTGAGCCCCTGAGGGAACTCCGACCAGAGTAATATCAATTTCAAAACAAAAATATCAATTTGAGAAAGTTGAACTTTGAAAGTTCAGGAGCACATTCCAATTACGAATCCAAAAATTAATAATGGAGGTGTTTGTTGAAGGTACATGTATTCTGAAATTGAAATGTCGTATTTCTATTATTAATTGAAAAAAAATGCTGAAGCTGGAATACTTGAACAAAGGAAAACGAAGAAATTATTAAGTCTTAAATTCTAATATAAAATACATATTTACGCAAACTCTAAATGTGCAGCTATTAGCTCGATATTATCCACTACATGCAAGATACTATAATTTATGCTATAATATCTTGCGAATTGTGGATAATATCGATTGCCCAGGTCTCACCACGAGGAGGTTGCTGCACAAGAGACCCGAAAGGGAGTCAGAACGAAATTTCCGTTCGTTCTGACTCTCTTTCTTACAACGACGTTTCTTAGAAACTAAGTTCGCAGGTCGCTAAATGGAAAAATAGTCTGTTTCACGGAAAAGACTTCTTTTCCATTTAGCGTATGTCAAGTAATTATTGCGGGGCAAAGAGTGAATCGGAGAAGAAGTCTCCGATCCACGAGGGACCAAAAGCGAATCAGGCGGAAGGCTCTGATTCTTTCAAAGAGAGAAATAAGATCGAACCAGAGCAGAAGGATCTGGTTCAAGGATGACGCGACGCGTTCAGTGCTTACAAGTCCTGAGCCGACCAGCCCGATACCCGCCACTCCATCACCAAGAAAGATGGCAAAGAGATGCGCTCAAACGGTTTCTGGCGCTACTGGGTGACATGAGAACATGGCGTGCCCAGGATTACGTTAACACAGAGGATCGTCAGAAGACGAGTGAACGAGTCTCTTAGACATCCCTCTCAATGACTTCACGCCGGATACCGAAACTGGACCGGCTCAGAACCTGCAAGCAAGGCCGACACAGCAAAAGGCTGTGTCGGAGTCGGAAAACGGAGCGAGCAAAGTCAAGTTACGGCAATAATTACTCGACATAATTATAACGACGATATACAATCTTAATAACTAACGCACGCACTAAAATTAATTTATAAATAATCTGGAGTCTTCGTTCGATGATTCCTCTTCGATCGATGAATTTTCTTCTTTCGATAAATTTTCTTCTTTCGATGAATTTTCTTCTTTCGATGAATTTTCTTCTTTCGATGAATTTTCTTCTTTCGATGAATTTTCTTCTTTCGATGAATTTTCTTCTTTCGATGAATTTGCTTCCTTCGATGAACTTTCTTCTTTCGATGAATTTTCTTCCTTTGATGAATTTTCTTCGGTCGTTCTGACTAACAAGAGCAAGATGAACGACCCAAATCGAAACAGAATCGAAAACCAATTGAAAGAAAATCGAAACAGAATCGAAAACCAGTTGAAACAAAATCGACACCAAATCGAAAACCATTCGAAACAAAATCGAAAGCACATCGAGCCCAAATCTAATGATTTGTGGACGCAACGATCTATAGGCGATTCGGGTGGCCCCGGGGACGCGAGTCCCCGTACCCACTCACGGGCCCCATCCCGTGAGTGAGCCCCTGAGGGAACTCTGATCCGAGCAATATTGATTTCAAGATAAAAGTATCAATTTCCAGAAATAAATATCCATTTCCAGAAATAAATTTAAATTTTCTGAAATAAATATCAATTTCCTCAAATATGTATCAATTTCCTGAAATAAGTATCATTTTCCTGAAATAAGTATCATTTTCCTGAAATAAGTATCAATTTCCTGAAATAAGTATCAATTTCCTGAAATAAGTATCAATTTCCTGAAATAAATATCAATTTCCTGAAATAAATATCAATTTCCAGAAATAAATTTCAATTTCCAGAAATAAATTTCAATTTCCAGAAATAAATTTCAATTTCCTGAAATAAATATCAATTTCCTCAAATATGTATCAATTTCCTGAAATAAATAATAATTTCCTGAAATAAATAACAATTTCCTGAAATAAATAACAATTTCCTGAAATAAATAACAATTTCCTGAAATAAATAACAATTTCCTGAAATAAATAACAATTTCCTGAAATAAATAACAATTTCCTGAAATAAATAACAATTTCCTGAAATAAATAACAATTTCCTGAAATAAATAACAATTTCCTGAAATAAATAATAATTTCCTGAAATAAATAACAATTTTCTGAAATAAATAACAATTTCAGTAAAGTTGAACTTTGAAAGTCTTACAAAATTAAGTATTACCATTCTTACAAATTACATAAGAAATTTAAAACTCTAAGGTGTAAAATTCTAGATCGGTACTTCTAAAACTACTTTAAATCGCGGCTATTTATTCGCAACATTAACTAGACATTAAGTCAACTTTGAAAATTTATACTATTACAACGCGTGTTACAATTTGTTTCGCAACGTTACTTAAAATCGCGAATGTTCTTATCTTACAGTTGATCGTTGCAACTGGAGTATGGGCGCCTGAAATATCGAATCATTCTAATACAAACGCAATCCTTTTGATGCGCAACGCTAATTCGACAAATCGAAATTCAAAATACTATTTAAATAAGAAAAGAACTCTGACGTCTAAAATTCTATATCGGTGTCTCTAAAATTACTTTAAATCGCGACTATTTATTCGCAACATTAACTAGGCATTTGATCAACTTTAAAAATTGATACTAGTACAACGCGTGTGACAATTTGTTTCGCAACACTACTCGAAATCGCGGATGAGCCCATCTCACAGTTGATCGTTGCAGCTTGAGCATGGGCGCCTGAAATGTCGAATGACTCGAAAGCAAACGCGAACTTTTGGTGCGCAACGCTAATTCAACGAACAGAGATCCAAAAAAGATTACGCTAATTCAACAAATCGAAATTCAAATTGCTATTTAAATAAGAAATTTTAAATTCCAACGTTTAAAATTGTCCATATGTATGTCTAGATTTACTTTGAATCGCAAATATTTATTCGCAAAATTTACTACACATTTAATCAAGTTTTAAAATTGATAGTAGTACAACGCGTGTGACAATTTGTTTCGCAACACTACTCGAAATCGCGGATGAGCCCATCTCACAGCTGATCGTTGCAGCCCGAGCATGGGAGCCTGAAAAGTCGAAAGACTCGAAAGCAAACGCGAACTTTTGGTACGCAACGCTAATTCAATGAACAGAGATCCAAAAAAGATTACTCTACAATTTCTACAAAACGAATCGCGACTATTTGTTTCGCAACGCTATAGTTTAAACAAGCTATATCGCTGATAGAGACTACTATTATATTTAGAAGAAAGGCTACCTTTGATGTCTGTTCAAAATCGACTAACGCAACGCGTACTTTTTTCGCAACGCTAGTGCAAATCGCGGACGTTCCCATCTCGGCTGATCGTTGGGGCGGCGATGCCTGCCCATGCATGCAACTAACTACTTTTACATTCTACTACAACTCTATTTCTACAGACGAGTATAACGACAAGGTAGTGATAAAATGACTCACTCGAAGATGCGAAGACGTTGCACTGATTGTCCTTTTGAATGACAGTTTGTCCGGCATCTTTGGCATGAAACCTCGTCTGCTCCTTCGGCCCATCCCGACAATTTGTTTCGCACCGCTACTCGATATTGCGGAAGTACCCATCTCACAGTTGATCGTTGCAACTGGAGCATGGGCGCCTGAAATATCGAAAGATTCTATTGCAAACGCGATTCTTTTGATGCGCAACGCTAGTTCAACAAATCGAATTTAAAATGCTATTTAAAAAAGAAATTTAAAACTCTGACGTCTAAAATTCTAAACAGATATCTTTATAACTACTTTAAATTATGACTATTTATTTGCAACATTAACTAGACATTTCATCAACTTTAAAAATGGATACTAGTACAACGCGTGTAACAATTTGTTTCGCAACACTACTTGAAATCGCGGATGTGCCCATCTCACAGTTGATTGTTGCAGCTCGAGCATGGGAGCCTGAAAAGTCGAAAGACTCGAAAGCAAACGCGAACTTTTGGTGCGCAACGCTAATTCAACGAACAGAGATCCAAAAAACGACTACTTTAGATTATATGTAAAACAACAACAATATGAACTTTAAAAGCGCAGTTATCAAATTGAAATGTAATTTTGAACAGCGACTATTTGTGATCCGCAAGGCTACGCTCTAAACAATCTATACCGTAATATTAGCTTTAATCTCTGTTCAAAATCTACTAAATTCAACGCGTGGTTTTCTCGCAACGCTAGTGCAAATCGCGGACGTTCCCATCTCGGCTGATCGTTGGGGCGGCGAGGCCTGCCCATGCATGCAACTAACTACTTTTACACTTTACTACTACTCTATACTACTACTTCTACAGACGAATATAATGAAAAGGTAGTGACGAAATGACTCACTCAAAGATGCGAAGGCATTGCAACGACTGCACTCTCTGAGCCGATCAGCGCGGTAATGACTTCATGCCGGATACTGCAAATGGGCCGGCTCAGAACCCAAGGTAAACGAAAGCAGCATTGAAGAGACCATGGCCCCCCCGAGCTAGTTTAAAGTAGGCCAAGGAAGTTTTAAATAACCCTTGGACTACTTTAAGCTAGCTAAAGGTAGACCATGATAAACAATGGCAGGCCATTGGTGGAGGACCCTTGGTTAACCATAAGCCAACTGAAGGTAGGCAAGGTAGACTAGAGTACTCCTGGAGGACCACTGGTCAGCCTCAGGGTAAGCAAGCGAGGCCCGAGTAGGTCTGGATGACCACTGGTCAACCTCTGGGTAAGAAAGGGTAAACCAAGGTAGGCCACTGGTGAAGGATCCATGGTCAACCCTAAGCTAGCTGAAGGTAAGCAGGAGTAGGCTAGGGAAGCTCTGGATGACCACTGGTCAATGTCAGGGTAGACCAATTTAGGCCACTGGTGACGGACCCTTGGTCGACCCTAAGCCAGCTGAAGGTAAGCAGGGGTAGGCCAGGGTAGCTCTGGATGACCACTGGTCAACTCCAGAGTAGTCCATTGATGGAGGACCCTTGGTCAACCCTAAGCCGCTAAAGGTAGGTAAGGGTAGGCCTGGGTGACTCTAGAGGACCACTGGTCATCCCCAAGGTAGGCAGGAGAGGCCAGGGTACCGCTGGAGGACCCCTGACCAGCCCAAGGTAGCCGAAGACCCTCCTGGTCCCGGAGCCCGTCCGCTCCTGCCGGAGGGCCCGGCCCGACTGACTGACTGAGCGCGCTCCGCGGGCTTAGGTAAGCAGTGATTCGCAGCGGGCACCGAAGCGCAACGCTCCCCACCCCAACTAATTTTGGTAGATCTCGATCGCCGTGATAATAATTATTGATAAATGTATTATTTCTGGCTGTATAATGTTTATAACAATTCCTCTTGCCAACGATGTCGACAAGCATCCTCTTGACTATCTACCATCTTATTTTTAAGTAAAAATTGCTAATAGTACTCGAGATACAGAGCAACTTTTAACACATGAATATTACCAAACAATATTATATCAAGCAAATGTAATTAATAAAGTTACTATCTCTGGCTGTTTAATGTTTATAACAATTCCTTTTGCTAATTATGTCGATAAGCACTCCCTCGACTATCTGACCATCTATTTTTTCAGTAAAAATATGTAATGGAACTCGAGATATTGGATATCTTCTGACACATGAATATTCGCGTGCATTAATTTATCGAACACAATTCACTGATAAATTTATCATCTCTAGCTGGTTAATATTTGAAACAATTCCTTTTGTCGATGATGTCGACGAGCACTCCGTTGACCATCTTGCCATCTAATTTTTTAGTAGAAGTAAGTAATAAAACTCGAGATCCAGCATAATTTATGATACATGAATATTACTAAGCATAATTATATTGAAAAAATGTAATTAACGAATTTGTTATCTCTGTTTGTTTAACGATTACAACGATTATATGTTTGGTTACCTCACCACCCAATTTTTTAGTAAAAATAGCTAATAGTACTCGAGATACAGATTAACTTTTATGCATGAACATTTCGAGTATACAAGATATTCAATTCTCACTAGTATGCACAGTTTCATTAGAACAAGAGTAACAAAAATTATTTATAACTAATTAACCTCTTCTAGAATCGAATTGAAAACTATACATGAATGTTACCGAAGGTCCATTCTATATTCTTCGAGAGCTAATATTTATAAAAATTACCTGAAGTAATTTATCAACAATTTTTGTGCAGGTAACTTCTATCTTCTATGCCCGCAATGAGTAAGACAAGGAGAGTCCGAGTATTTGTCAAAGGTAAACACACAAATCGTTGTGTCACCTCTCTGGAAATCGTAAATAATTAATTAACTAAGCGTCGAATCTACATAAAATTGTAACAGAAATGTAGCTGACACATCATTCTAGATCCTCCGATCACAAGGCAGATTATTTTTTACCAGAGATCTGTTAAATTATTTGAGTTTATTTTAGAACGAGACTTAGAATAATTGTTTATAACTATTTAGTCAGAAATAAAATGTAACGATAAACTATATGTGAAAGTAGCTGAAGGTCTATTCTATATTTCCTAACTGCAAATATTTGTAAACAATTCCTCACAAGTGTGTTACTAATAAATTTTCTGTGGAGTGTGCACAGTATTCAGCAGCTCTGTGTCTGTCTTTCTTTCTCTTCTTAAATGTGCATAAGTTCGTCCTTGTCGGATACAAACTTCTTTATCATGTTCGCCAAATTTTTACCAGCGGGTTCGAAGTCCTGTAAAAAAATAGGCGGCACAAGTGAATAATACGTGGAGTATTTTTGTACGAATACAATTGTGTTTTAAAGCTGACAACGCTGTAAAATCGAGCCTCCTCATACACACACTTTATGTGTTGCAACCTCATGTAGTTCACCACCTGACCGTTCCATTTCGATAGAGTCCGCTATCGTACTAGGACATTTTCTACAGAGTCGGTAATTCAGAGCCGTAGACAGAAAAATGCATTGCATGCAATGTCTGTAGGTATCTTACGTCTGTGGCCACTGTGACCCCCCGAGGCATAGATAGAAAAGCCTATAAGACGCAATGTCTGTGCATTTTTCTGTTCACGGTTCTGAATTACGGACTCTGTACACTCTGTAGACTTTGTAGAATCGGTAATTCAGAACCGTGGGCAGAAAAATGCATTACATGCAATGTCTGTAGGGATCTAAAGTCTCATTCCTATACCTCGTCTGTGGCATCTCTGAAGGTAGAGTACTCCTAATAGAGAGTTTTCAACCCAATCTAATATTTTTTTCTAAGACTAAGTCTGTCAGTGATGTCAGGATGCTACAATCGTACGAGCGTTATGCACTTATTATCTCTAAATCATATTAAAACAATCGCAGTAGAAATGGAGTAATCAAGATACTTCATTCCCACTAATATGTTTAGTTTCATGAGATATTGGTAACGTCAGTAGCGACACGAAAATGATAATAGGGCTTTAGATACAATGTGTGAGTGATCTACTCCTACTGTCCTACACGTCGTCTGTGGCATTTCCCCCTCGTAGCGCGTTTTTATGATTCTATCAAAATAGGTGTAGTAGAATCGGTGTGTGAAACGTTTTTATGTATTAATCTACAATGCAATTGTAATTGTTTACGCTCAGTTTTGATAAGAATTTAATATATTTTACTACATGAGAAAATGCTACCGTCTGTTTTGAAGTCTGTATTTGGTTATGATGATTTCAAAAGCGACATTCAGAAACAAGCAACTACTGCTATTTACAAAGGTTGAGCATTTATTTTGACAATATACTGCGTGCTGTATTTATCTTTAATGTTGCAGTTGATAAACAGTTTTTTGTATGTAATCGGTTGTGTATTTACAGGTAAAGATGATGTGTTTGTATGTATGCCAACAGGAGGTGGTAAATCACTTTGTTTTCAATTACCAGCCGTAATGAAAGAAGATAAAGTTACAATTGTGTTTTCACCATTGTTAGCTCTTATGAAGGTACATAAAATAGGTTTGATTAAAGATTGAAAGACGATAGAGTGAGTTATATAACATTAATCTATAATATATCTATATCCCATAATAATATTTTCATATTGTAGAATCAAGTAGATTTTCTAGTTAGCAAAAAGATAAATGCAAGTTCATTAAACTCAACTACATCGACCAAGGAAAGGAACGCAATTATTAAAGATATATCATCTAATTCGCCAAAAACTAAATTGTTATACGTTACTCCTGAAATGGGAGCACAGCAACATTTTCAAGTTTGTTACCTTTAATTTATCTTATTCCTAATAAAGCCATTAATTCAAAAGAATCTGCTCAAACAATTACGGATGTCTTTTTATAGGATATGGTAGTAAAATTGAGAAAAGCAAAATCATTGGCTTATTTTGTTATCGACGAAGCTCATTGTTTAAGTCAATGGGGTCATGATTTTAGACCCAGTTACAGACAGTTAGGTATATTTAAAAAATTGTGCCCTAATATTCCCATAGTTGCATTAACAGCTACTGCTGCGAAAGAGGTACGCTTCATCAATACTTTCAGTTAAAGTACGTTTAATAATTGTTCACTCTAATATATGTCAATTACAGGTTAAAGATGATATACTACTAAGCTTGAGCATGAAAAATCCACTGATATTTTCAGTGCCTGTATTTCGATCTAATCTTTATTATGACATATGGTTTTTAGAAAGTTTAGATAAACCATTTGAACATTTAAAGAGTTTTATTTTGAAAGCTCTTGGTTCTCAAGATCCATCTACTCCAAAAGTAAGTTACATAAGTCAGAAGTATATATTTTGTCTGTGAACCTACAAAAAGCAATGTTTTTAGGTAAAGAAAAATTGTGGCATTATATATTGTAGAAAAAAAGAAGCAACCGAAGTGATTGCACATAAACTGTCCAATTCTGGCATATCTACTTTAGCATATCATGCTGGTATATATCATATTTTATAGTTTTATCACAGTAGACTAACATATTATAAAAGATGTTAGTGTATACGCCTAAAAACTTTGTACCAAATAATTTCAATTACAGGTTTGAAAAATCAAGAACGTAATGAGGTACAAAATAAATGGACATCTGGCGAAGTACCTGTAATTGCAGCAACATGCAGTTTTGGGATGGGTGTAGATAAAGGATCCGTTAGGTGACGTATAACATGGGATTGTTCTTATTTCCATTTCTACGAAACTTGATGTTATTAATTTAAGAGTTGTTATAATTTATATTATAGGTTTGTTGTGCATTGGACAGTCCCTCAAAATATAGCAGCATATTATCAAGAATCTGGCAGAGCGGGTAGAGATGGGAAACCAGCTTTCTGCAGAGTTTACTTCAGCAATGAAGAATATGGGCCAATTGCTTTTTTGATTAAAGAAGAAATAACGCAGAAGAATACAGACCTCGTGAAATTGAGATGGAAAAATTTTGAAAAAACTGTCTCATATTGCCTTGAAGTGAAGTAAGAATCGTAATTCACAGACATTTATTTTGGAAATTTTTAACTGACGTACGTTTCTTTAATAAATATTTGATAGATGCAGACACGCTGTATTTTCAAAATATTTCGGGGACAGTCCACCACCCTGCAAGAACAGATGCGACGTTTGCGAAAACAAAGATGCTGTTCAAGCAAGAATTTCACAATTCGAAATGGCTCAAACCAGAAGAAAAAGCAGTTGCAGAAGTAATTTAGAAGGCATAGCTTTACCAAAGTATGACATGTAAGTAACGTTTAATTTATAAACAAAATATCTGTACGTACTTTTTATGAATATATGCATATTTCAACATCTATAGACAAGATGACAGTAAAGAACAAGGAATTTCAAGAGAACAATTGTTAGCTGAAAGCAAACGGGAATCAAAAGAACTAATCCAGAAACAATTCGCTATTCGAAGAAATAATAAGAACAATGAGGTACAAATATAATAGATTTGTCTGTTTACATTATTATTTTTTATTATATTATACCATTTTAGATAAAGATGCAAAATGTTGAAGATGCTATACAATCTCACGTACGCGCAGCCGAAAGTACTGACGTAAAAATCAAGGGTCTAACCGTTCAAGTACGAGAACAGTATTATCTTCAATTAAAATCAGCGTTAACGGATAACTATGAGAAAATGTCTGCGGAGATAACGGAGCAGCTACAAGAGACAGATTTTCATAATATAGCATACGACCTTGAATATAAGGGATTGTGTAACACCATAGTTGCAAATAAGTACAAGTTCAATATGTCTAAATTGGTATGTACTTTTGTCTATTTACATATTTACTTAATGTTTTAATTTACACACAAACATTTACATATGCTTCTTTCCATTGACAATTAAAGATCTCTTCCGTGCGAAAGTGCACTAGCAGTAATACTGTTCATGAATATTTACTTGACTACAAATCAAATAACACACAGCCTGCAAAGTCAGAAAGTTCCAATAAACAAATAGGTGATAGTAGCAGCTTAGATAGAGAGAAAAGTATACCAAATAAACTTTTTTATAAAGATATTCGTGTTCCTTCACAAGAATCAAGTGCCACGAGCAAAAATATTTTATATCCTACATTTAAAACCGCCTTAGAGATGAAAAACGACGAGAAAATCATGAAACCATCGTTTAGTAGTAGTAAAAAACATTTATTTGATGCAAGCATTTTAAAAGATGACGATGAAGATATTAGCATAGTAGAAACGCAAGTAAAGAAAATTCCTATTCATCACAGCAGAAGTGTGAACATTGAGGAAGATAAAACTATTGAAGGAAATAACAGAAAAGCTGAAGATTCTCGAAAATTGAATGGTTTCATGTGTGCTAGGAAGCTTCACGAGGAAAATAAAATTATGTCAAAAATTGAGGAGAAACAATCATGGAAGTCTTCGGAGGAATCAAAAAGAGAGTCGAAAAATAAGAAAGCACTGCGAGCGACTAAAACGGTTTACGAGCAGATCTTGAAATCTGCCAAGCCATCCTCAGAAACCAATAATCCAGTTGTAGAAACAATTTGTAATGATTCAACTTTAACGTATGACAAAACTTGCGATGATACAAATGTTAATAACGATATGACGAAATCAAACTTTCATAAAAGACGGAAAATTATAGATTTATTTGAAAACCGTGCAGACATTCAATCAACTAAAAGAGCGAAGCTTGATAAAGAAAAATTATCCGCGACCAATTTTGAGGTAACTACAATCTCTACTAACCATAACATTGATACCGCAACTGCTACAAATGAGAAAAAAAGCGAAAGTCAAGATATAAGAAGTGAAAAAGAATTGTCGGATACGAAAAATGTGAACGGAAAGGTCTCAAGTGATTTAGTAAAGGAGAATTCGGAAAGAAAACGGTCTCACGAAGAGAAACGCCATAAATCAAGTCGCACGAAACATTCGTCTGGTAAAAAGGAAAAAATGATGGTTCCTGCGGACAAAGCAACGCAATTTAAAACTGCAGAGATTTTAAAATCATACTTAATGAAATATTATCCATCCAAACGTATTCCTGACAGAACGACATTTTCAAAAACCTGTAGAGAAATGCATTACACTTTACTAGCGCAAAAAATATTCGGTAACATACATGCTAATTATCTTATAATGTTAATTTAGTACGAGAAAAATATAATAATGATTGCTTTCAGATGAAGCGGGTATACATCGTTTTGTTAAAAAATATATGTCACAAGATTCCGCATCGATATAGAATTGTACATATTATATCTATATAAATATGGAACTGCAAATTCATTATTTATCTATTCTATTTATACCATAAATTGCGTAAGAATTTTTTTGTATATATGCGTCCATTAATTATATTTCAATAAAACTTAAATGAAAATTTGAAATTCATATTTGAAATACATTATATTTCAATGGTATTTTATTATTTTTTTTTCTAACCGAAGTATAAGATGCATTTTGAGGGTGGGGGGGGGGGGGGGGGAGAGAGGCTTTGAAATTACAAAAGAAGAGTATTAATATAATAAATTTTTATGAAAAATATTGTTTGAGCAATTTTTATAAATATCCACAATGTTAATGTTTCACTGGCAAGCATTACAATATTAATGATAGTGATCACTACAACAGTCATGATACACGTACATAATGATGCACATACATAAATCCTATCAGCCATATTTACTTTTACAAGATGTATAGATGGTAGAGCCAAAGGACCGAGATAATTTAAAAAAAACTATTAATCAATATTGCCTTGTCGTAATTTTATTAAATATTAGGACAATACGATTTATGTGTTTTGCTTCGTACTATAGAAATACTGTTTCCTTAATTGATCCAGGATGTCTATAAATTCCGGCAAGATCGGTATTTCAAAAATATTTATATTTATTGCGCTACTTAAAAATGTAATTACGCTAAAATCTTATTCGTATTTTCACCACAGTAACTCATTTATAAAGTGAGGATATTATGTACCATTAGTATTAATTTCGTCTCAAGATGACGTTAATTGATTTGATATTTCAATGTTTCGAAATAATATTGAATAATCTCGCGCCTACTAATAAAAGTTATGGCGATTTACGTAAAATAATGTTTCCTGGAAAGTTACAAAATGTTCCTTACAAATAATACTTTTGAACACTTATTGTTAAGGACACATGGTGTACTTTAAATACATGAATACAGTAATAGCTAAATTAGTTTTTCACATGTTTGTTCATGTCACTATATCCATGTATATTTTCGATAACTATTATTCCTTTTTGAATACATATACCAACACATCAACTGCGTATATATTATGGGAAGTTTAACACCGAATATTGTTCACAATAATTCGTACTACTATTATATAAAACCAATGATGATAAATATGCACTAGAATAACAAACGGTGCAATTCCAAGCAGATAGTCTCTGACAAGTACATCATTATAACTATAACGAAAAATAACAAACATTCTATGTACTTTGATTTTCAAATTCATAACCTTTCGCTCTCTTTGACCATTGCGTTCGATCAAAACCACTTAATCGCTACGACCAGTCTATTATAGTATCAGTCTTAATTCATTTCGTTCTCTGGCTAGACGTTCATGTGCAAATTATTGTTCGCGTATACAGTATGTTTTCATCTTATCGTGTTTGATAAGTACAACAGCCTCGTAACCGATTTTATTTATCGATGACCAGAAGTACCTATCGATTTCAAGCACCGAAAATAGAGATGTCGTTAAGATCAATTAAATACGTACAAAGTAGAGAATGACATTGATTCGTATTTAATTAATCACGTTGCAAACCAACAACTTGTCGTGAACTTGCACCGTTTGTACTGACAGACGGTAAATGCAATGCGATAGAAAAATATAAAAAAAAACCGTATGATGCGACTCCTCGCGTGAGCTGATTATTGCGCTACACAATTTTACTTAAAATTTAAACTGTACAACAAGCCCTTTCACGATCACACATTTTAAAGACACCGTGTACCGGATACTTGCAGCACACTCTTCTGTTTGGCGTTCCGGACTCTTGATTGGTCGCTCGAAGCGAGCGCGGTCCTTCGAAATCCAAAACGACGCGCCACCTATTAGATACGAATGTAAAACGAGTTTACACTGGAAATAGCCTCTTCCTAGACCTCGAATCGCGTACTATCTATCACACGATCTCTTCTTTCAAGTTTGATAGTTCTGTTGTGATGTTGGACATTGTGTTCTCTTGATTCAATTCGGAATCCTTTGGTCCGAGTAGCGAGCTATAGTGTGTGTCCGTTTCGTTTAACTTGCACGAGAGCCGTCTGTTTGTTATGAACTGTAAGTTTTGGTTCCTGATGTCCGAGATATGAGGTAACAACGATCCCTTTGTTTGGTACAAAACGATCTTGTAGACAGCCATAAATATCCCCGTGATACCAGCGAGTAACAAAGAATACTTCGCTATTGTTTCCATAGCTGGTAGAGCGTTTAAATAAAACCAGAAGCGAACATTCATTGATGTCGGTAACTTGTACATCCCCTGAAAAAAGATAAATCAGTTTAGTCATTTCTCACAAATTTTGTTACGATTTCAAAAAAGTTTCGCGCCATGTCAATTTTGTGGGATTTGTCTTCCAGGCGCGTAGGTCACAGTACATAACATTTCTCGCATGCACAGTGTCTCGGGTGAACTTTTAACAATGCAATAGCTAGAGTTATTTATTTAGTATTGATTTTAGTAAAAGTTTGTTTAGTAACTTTAATAGTTCACGCGAGAGTCAAATGACCCAGATAGCCAAATCTGCCATGGCAGAAAACCGGCAGAGTCTGCCGACGATAACGAAATAAAGTGTAATTAATTTTTCAAGATGTTATACGCTATATAAAAATATATAGAAATAGATATACAGGGTGTCCCATTTAAGTTGAGATTGTAAATAATTTCGAAGACACATGATTTAAAAAAAACAAACTGACACATGTCCTTTAGTGTTTCGAGTGGGGAGACAAATGGCACTAATAGTTTTCTAATTCATGGTCGTTTTCAAGGTTATTTCAAGGTCATTTTGTCTTTTTTATCATAAACCCATGTTTTTTATTTCGGAATCATATTCTCCGTAAAAAATGCACAACTTTTGTTTGAAATATTTTTTTTTAAGTTTGTAAGAACTTTATTCTGTCTTCATGAGTCTTTTATTAAACTAATTACTAAGTGTCTCGAAGTTGAGGGTAAAAATGTCGAGCATTTATTACGATGTTCTTAAATGAAACAAAAAATCTTCCAGAAGAAAGTAACGTTGCCATTTTAATAGAAAAACAAAATTATCCTTGATATAAGCATGAAAAATCAGCTAAATATCTTAAGAAATATTAAACTTACAAAAAGATGTTTCAAACAAAAGCTGTGCATTTTTTTACGTAGAATATGATTCCGGAATAAAAAATATGGGTTTATAATAAAAAAGACAGAATGACCTTGAAATAACCTTGAAAACGCCCAGGCATGAGAAAACTAGTAGTGCCATTTGACTCCCCCTTCGAAACACTAAAGGACATGTGTCAGTTTGTTTGTTTTAAATGACATGTCTTCGAAATTTTTTACAATCTCAACTTAAATGGGACACCCTGTATACTATGGAGAAAATATTAAATATTGTATTGGTACAAATACTTACGATTTCGAACCACAGTAGTGGTAACACAAAATTTTCGAATTTCTCCACTCTGGCCATGTGACCGATATTTTGCAGGACCATGTTTATTTGAAACCGGAATGCGAGGTTTATCGGAAGTCCCGATTTCGGCTGAACATAGGCGTAGGATTCGTGAAGATCTGCTGATGGTTTCAAACCTTCCACAGCTTCCAAAACGGCTGGATCCGTTTTATAGAAGTGCGGAAAAGACAGAGCGATGGGAAAACCTGAAAAGTATAAATAGAAATGGTAAGTCGAAATGTCCATTCCATTACATTAACACATTGCCGTCCGCACGTCTCGTAAAAATTTCTTCGCTTGGCGCCGGCCGTTCTTGAGGTTATCGGGTGATTATAAATTTTCAAGTTTTACTAATGTCATCCTTAGCTTTCATGAGAGCAGCAGACACTTTCAATAAAAAATCATGAAATCGGAGACTCTTGCGTTCTGTATTGAAACGTTGATATGTCCTGAATGCATTAAATAATGCGCAATTAACACTATGCCGTCCAGTACACCACTATGGTGTCGCCGGCCGTTGAGCAATACTTTGTGCGCGACACCACTGTAGTGTCGCCGGACGGCAAAGTGTTAATACTTAAAATGAATTTTTAAATTTGATTTTATTTTTACTGATCAGCGCGTTCTTCCCTACATTTTTAAACATTTACGCCAGTACAAATGATGAATTCAAAACTATAAAATAGGACCTGTTATTATTTAAAATGACTTACCGTAATAACAATCGGTGACATCGATTAAACCAGCTTGCAGACAGTGCCCTTGGCGACAGAAACATTTGTTCTCCGGGTTGTAGATGCCATTGTCCAATGCATTCTCAACGAATTCAAACTTGTATGCATGCAATCCGCCTATGGTCTTCTCTCCTGTGTGACCCTGTAACATTTTTTGCCAGTCAGATTATTAATCATTCAGATTATTTAATCAAACCAGACGGCTCTTCTATCGCTTACATAATTTCATTGTTATTAAGAGTTGATAGAATGGGTCGTCATAATTTATAGGAAAACTAAGTCGAATCTATGCATACAAAATCTATGTTAATCTTAATGCGAACGGAGTAAAGATCAAATAGAAATTTCTCGGAAACAAGAAAAAAATTAGGTAATAAATTATAAACTGGAACAGAGGACAATGCACAAAAAAATCGGCGAATCATTCGAACTTTTCCAAAATTGCCTGTACAGCCAGGACATTTACATGATCGAATATCCAATTCAATTTATTAAAGCAAATCGAATCATTCGGATGTCGCATACGATGAATTTGATCATGCAATGTGCGTGGACAATTGAGGTGTCCGCTGCAAGAGATAGATATGTCATAGCACTCGTCTTTTGAGATATTAACACGAAACCTACCAAGCGTTAAAACTATCAGCGAATGTTACCTTATAAAAATGGCAACACTAGATTTATTCAGATTGTCCGTAATTTCCAATGTAATAGATGCTTGGACAGGCTAGTTTATTCTATTATTTTTCATAAACGAATTTTTATAATTCCAATAATTGAAAAATATAAAACCGGTCATTTGACCGTGGTAGGTTTAGTGTTAAGACTTCAGGGAATAGTTTTATTTCAGTAGAAATCTAAAAATGGGAACTACCATTTTAGCTAATTAATGCAAAGGTAGCGTATATGGGAAAATATTTAATTTTCAGATACCACGAAGAGTCAGAATTTTTGAAAATGTCATTTTTAAATATTTTGTGGCATAGCTCATAATTGCAGTGCATCTCTTAAGTGTTACTAGGATGGAAGTTCAACGCACCATGTAGGCACTACGACAGAGACTTTTTCTGAAGAAAAGCACAGTATCGTTCGGCTGTATGTAGCCTGGGAACTTCACTCCGTCGCTGGAGCCGTTCACATTCGCACACTTTCCTGTCCATTGCGGCAGATTTACGTTGCCGTTGTACTTTTCAATTAAGCCTGAGAGACGGACATCGGTTTCTCCCGTGTAAACTGTTTCGTAATCACCATCAAAATCGTACATCTGCGGGCAAACAAGAGTCAGATCAAAATACCTGCAAAAAAAAACCAGCCGATAAAGCACCATAAAAAATGGGATTAACAGGGCGATCATGCGGGAGCGTTGTTTCAACGCCTTATTAATTCCTTGGCTAGCTTTTCTTATTGTTCCACTGTCATTGATACCTACTATGAGAATAATTACAAACATAGTTTTTAGCTCAACACAAAACGCTCTGCTATTTCCCATTTCACGTGCCGCAAGTACTTACTACGATTTTTCCCAAAATTACTAACTTTACAATACATACAATAATCTTTCTTCAATAATTTTAATAATTTGGACATTTATACCAACATTCATAGATTTTGGAAATTTGTTCACTGTTTTAAATCTCATACACACAAAAATGCATAAAATTCTCAGTTTACGATTTTTTCCAAAATTACTAATTTTGAGCGTTCAATAGACACGATCGTGAATTTGTTACTCGCAAAGTTACCTTTTTTGCAGAATATATGTTTCCTGCATTAATTGCAAGAAGTAGGTTGCTTTTTTCTTTTTTTGAAAATTGCGAACTTTGTATGTTTCTTAGTGACGATTTTGCAAATACAATATTCTTTCTTTAATAGTTTTAATAAGTTGGACATTTATACCAACATTCATAGATTTTTAAATTTGTTCACTGCTTTAAATTTCATAAACACAAAAAATGCATAAAATTCTCAGTTTACGATTTTTTCCAAAATTACTAACTTTGAGCGTTCAATAGTCACGATCGTGAATTTGTTACTCGCAAAGTTACCTTTTTTGCAGAATATATGTTTCCTGCATTAACTGCAAGGAGTAGGAGAAGTTGCTTTTTTCCTTTTTTGAAAATTGCGAACTTTGTATGTTCAATAGTGACGATTTTGCAAATACAATATTCTTTTTTTAATAATTTTAATAAGTTGGACATTTATACCAACATTCATAGATTTGTAAAATTTGTTCACTGTTTTAAATTTTAATACACACAAAAAATTCTCAGTTTACGATTCTTTCCAAAATTACTAACTTTGCGCGTTCAATAGTCACGATCGTGAATTTATTACTCGCAAAGTTACCTTTTTGGCAGAATATACGTTTCCTGCATTAACTGCAAGGAGTAGGAGAAGTTGCTTTTTTCCTTTTTTGAAAATTGCGAACTTTGTATGTTTGATAGTCACGATTTTGCAAATACAATATTCTTTCTTTAATAATTTTAATAATTTAGACATTTATACCAACATTCATAGATTTTTAAAATTTGTTCACTGCTTTAAATTTCATAAACACAAAAAATGCATAAAATTCTCAGTTTACTTTAATATGTTCAAGTAGGATACGTGTCAGATGTGAGGGTAAATAAGGTATGAAAAGTGATCTAAAGATTATGCTTACCCTGTCAATGAGTCCCAGCTTGTCGAATTTGATCCACGCTGGCATTAATTTATTTCCAAGCGTGACAAGAGTGGATTCGTAGCCAAACATAAATTCCCGAGCAGTCATTCTGACTAAGGGATGCGAATCCGTTTGGTGGATCAAAGTGTTTAAACCAAACCTGGTGAGAAACGACGAATCCTTCATCACATTGGTGATACTCTGAAACAAAGAGAAAGATACATTTAATCACCTTGACGAATTTAATATATCTCTGTCGTTAGATACTCTTATTAGACATGTATGTAACATCGAATTTGAAGGTGAATTATTTTAATACAATTTTAAATGAATGTACAGTCCACGAAAATAAACGAAATCGAAAATGAGAATAAAATATCTCAGATATTCCTAATTAACATAAACAGTGTTAATATGTTCTAAGTTCATCCGTTTTATAAATTGTGGACATATATCTTATACAACGTTATAGCAACCTAATGTTTCTAATACAGGTCGTCATGCGAAGTAGAATTTTTCCGCACTAATTGCGAGAGTTAATTAGAAGTTCTGGCGTTTCTTTCATTTTGTGTTTCACCTGTGCATTCATCGTAAAACTGCACAAAACCTCAGTCCACTTGCTCAATAAGGAAATAATCTGAACCAGTTATTCGCTGTTGTCAATTTATCTTCCGTGTTATAAAACGCGATGCGTTAATTTGCGGTTATTTGTTATCGCAAAGCGTTAAAGAGGCTCGTTCATTCAGACTCATTACTCACCGTGGTATTTTTTCTCTGGAACAACTGAACAAGTCTATTGTTCCGTTGTGTTTTACAACGTGTTTCACCGAAGGATCTATCGTGTTTTTTTTTTTCTATGTAACAATAAAAGTGATCCCCGAGCTTCCGCGGTTTTTATTATCTGTGAAAGTTCATTGACGCCATTGTAATTGGCCGCGTGTTTGCTCGCCGCCGCGCCGCGCTTGTCGAGGATCTTGCACGCTTTAAGTCAACATTCCTGACGGCTGCATACATATGCATGCACAACGTATCGATACACGTGCTACATAAGGATGCATTTCACAAATTATTCCTGATTCTACTTCACTGGCTGTGAACGACCGGCAAAGTGTCCCGTGGAACGAATTTTCATTCACCGATGACTTTTCGAGCGTTCTTCTCGTCAACGCAATAACACTGAATCACTCGTTAAATAGTGAAAAAAATTCGTAAACACTTGAAAAACTTTCTGTGCTTGTTTGCACATTTAGACTATGTACATACCTACTCAGTTTGTCATTTAAGTCGTCAAGAATGCATGAATTCGTTACGTGCGCGTTGCGTTATCAAAAATTGGTGATTCCGGGTTTGTAAAGGTTTTAAATGCATAAAGAAAAAACCGATAATAAAACTAGTCCATGATTTATATTCTCTACCTATGTTATTGTTGGCGTATGGTTGAAGTTATACATTACAAAAATTAGCTATTCCGGGTTTGTAAAGGTTTTAAATGCATAAAGAAAAAACCGATAATAACTAGTACATAATTTATATTCTCAACCTATGTTATTGTGGGCGTATGGTTAAAGTTATACATTACAAAAATTAGCTATTCCGGGTTTGTAAAGGTTTTAAATGCATAAAGAAAAAACCGATAATAACTAGTCCATGATTTATATTCTCTACCTATGTTATTGTTGGCGTATGCTTAAAGTTATACATTTTTAAGCCATTTTTTTTATTGTTTTGGTAGATTCGGAGAATTAACTCGCGCCTGTGAATAATACCTGTGTAATGTATTGTAATTACTCAATTAATAAGTGTCACTACACGCTTATATAACCCGCTCCTTAGTGTCTGTGAGATGTTGTTGCCTACTCGACACGAGCCACATAAATAACGCCGGATATCGACAATTAAGCGAATGAAAAAAATTATCGTGCGACATCTTATTCCAAGTACCCGTCGTTTCTCTTACGTAGATTGTGCGATATACGGAAATTTTTAGCAGTGCTCGATTACTGTCTTCTTTCCGTGTTAATCTGTCGATCAATGGTGTTTACGAGCCTCTCCGACACCAGCAATGACAGAATATTAGGCTGTAATTAACCTTGATCCTATCGCAATGTTCTATTGTCATACACGACTCTATTATTCTTCTAATTAAATTCTATTTATTCTCTAGGAAGATAAAAAATTGTGTTGGCATTTGATTGGCCGTTTCACCTGGAAACGTGATTTCCGTTCTAGAGTGATTCATTAGAACATTCAGATAACGATAATTAAATGTTAATAGACGACCTCATTCTTTTGTTTATAAAATCAGTAAAAAGAAGAATGTGTGCGTTGATTAACCCTTTGCACTCGGAGCTATTTCAACTAAAAAATCAAATTTTTCTTCTAACCTAGAATATTTCCATTGTAAATAATTTTTTTCATTATATGCGTACAAAACTGATATAGTACCTCATACAATATTTAAATAACATACAATAATCATATAAACAACATTCTGAATAATGGTGTAACAATTTGTAGCGGCAGGGTCGCCGTTCGAGTGCTAAGAGTTAAAATGTTTGTGAATGTTTTTAATACTTCGGAGGAAGGAAAAGTACTTTTTGTTTTTCTCTGTCGGTTCGAGAATGTTCCAGAATTCTTGTAAAATACACATACATACAGTAACGGACAAAAATTTAAGACCATCCCTTAAAAACGAATAACTTTTTAAAAATTGGTCCAAATGAGTTCAGTTTTTCTTGAGATGCTAGAAGGATTAGTTAACTAGATAATGTGTGAAAACAACTTTTTTTAAAATTGCTATTGGGCGGAGTTGTGAAGAAAAAAGTGAAGGTCAAGATTTTTAACTTCTTTATCTGTGCTTAGAACGAAAATTTGATATAGCAATTTCAGCAAAATTATTTTTACACATTATCTAGTAAACTAATCCTTATAATATTTTAAAAGAAGCTCGAGTCATTTTGACTAATTTTGAAAAAGTTACTTGTGTTTAAAGTGTGGTCTTAAATTTTTGTCCGCTACTGTACGTTGTTCACCTTGTCAAGACCAACATTTTGTGTAAAACAATTTTGCCCCAGAAGTAACTGTCAAGTTGATAACTGTAGAATGTAAGTTCACCATTAGCTGATCTATTCGATGTGGCTTTTACTTAACTGGCTGTTATTTAATCGATTGCATCAGGTGAGTGACGGTTACGCAGCAAGTTTCTGTGTAGATAGAGATGACTAATAAAAAATGTACCAGAAACGTGAGCAAATTCTCCGTCGAGCGACAGTTGCAAATTCGCTCGCGATGACTATAGCGAATACTGAACATTGCTCGGAGTAGATCGATTTTTTCTAAACGTGGTTTTCTCTTGACCCTTATATTGCCAACCATTCTAACAAGTGCCAATTAATGCCATACAAAAACTAGATCCTAACAAATTATATGTTCAATCATAGAATGTTACGAAGACCTAACGAAGAACAAGTAAGGCTAAGATCACAAAAATTTTACCACAATCAACGCAAATATAATACAGTTTAACACAGAATAAATAATGTTATTGGCGCAAAGGTTCGATCTAAACAGAATATTAAAGCAATCTTGCTAGTTTGTTAAAACTTTCTACGTTTCGATCCTAATGTGGATCTTTTTCAAGAAAGGATGAAAGCTGCGTTTGCTTTATAAAGATTTGAAAAACGAAATGAGAAATAGAAACACGTGTTGTTACTATGCCGGTACACCAGTTACTAAGTAAGTTATTTAATGTGGATCTTTTTCAAGAAAGAATGAGAGCTGCGTTTGCTTTATAAAGATTTGAAAAACGAAATTGAGAAATAGAAACACGTGTTGTTAGTATGCCGGTACACCGGCAATGGTTATTTTTTGCTATGTTTGTTTAGGTACCATCTACTTATGTTAAGACAATGTACATTACGAAACCAATAAACATATTTTTCAAAAAAAGGGTCTGCTAAATAGCCTTACTGACGAGTCCTCTAGCGATCCTAGGACGAAACGCTTCTTTCTCATTTTTCCTCCTCTCACACACTTTTCAACCGCCATAAGTCTAATATTTTTAATGTACAATTACTGCGATTGTAAAGATGCATCCATGAGGAATTATGAAACGAATTTCTTTCTTTCGGTATATATTATAAGAAAAACGTTTAATAAGTTTGATAAGCACGTTCTTTTTATTTTTATAAAGTGACATAAAATAGAGTCAGTTTTAGTGCTCCGTAAACATAGTATTAAATACAACAGACAGTTTTAAACACTCGAATGGTGTTAAATCGCAGTACGATACTCACATCAACAGAATCTCGAATACGTTTGGATTCGATTCGCGACCTTATGAATATTAATTTTCGTTCGAACGAATAAGCAAGTACAAGATACTGACGACAGTAAACAGAGTCCACCTTCCCATGGAAAATGGAAATATGTATCCACGTGAAATCGATGACTCCGATCTTCGTGATTGCACGCCAACGTAGGTCTCGGTCTCGGTCTCCGTCGCGTCATGTACGCGCAATCGGATTGTGTTTTTGCATTTCCGTATTCTTTTTGCCGCGACGCGGCTTATAATCGGCTTCATAAGAAAACCTTGAGCTCTCTGATTAACATCCGATTCGATTTCTGCGACGAAGACACGATCTGTCGTCGTTCCTCGTTGAAACGCGTACCGATCGACGCTGTTTCGTTGCTCGACGAAGATTATCTCGGTTTCGGTCGGTGCAAACTTGTCCAAACAGTACCACGTAGTCCGAAACGAGCTGTGCAACGAGTCCAACAATGAATGAACGATTTGCATAACCGCGTCTCTGTGACCAGACGTGTAATGTACTTGTTACACACGGTTTCGCGTTCCTTTTCATTCATAACTTATTTCACTACGTACACGTAACCAGCGAAACGTCTAGAACCAGTCTGCCGTGCAGAGGATGTTAAGATCTCTTCGTTTCTAAGAACTATACTGCGAATTCTCATTTAATTTCGTGGAAACTGAAACAATAGATATTTTTCTTTCGTTGACTAATTTCAAAGGATGGTAAGAATAAAAGAAAAATTAGAATGCGGATTTGTATGCAAATTAAACATTTTCTACATCGATTGCGAGAAACAGAGACCAAATAGACAATTTCATTATTATAAGTTCAGACATTTAGGAATCAAAATCTGAAACGAGTCATACATTAATATGTTTAGGTAGTCCTTCTGCTAAATAAGAAGAAACAACTATACATCGTTGGACGATGGATCAATTATGTATCAATGTTTTTATAGATAACAAAGTTTCTGACAGTCTTGACGAGTCTGAAACGCTGACACTAACTGTTTAATGTTTTATAAACAAGAATTTTCTAAAATATCAAGAACACTTTCCACAGAGCCCTGAATTATGCATTAAAGTTTCAGATATTAGAAAAAAGAATAAAGTACCTACAGTGGCCCACAAAAGTGTTCGTACGCCCTATAAATCAGAATAGCTTTCTTAAAATTTATCCAAACCACTTGACTTTTTTTTAGCAATTAGAAGCACTTTTTTAAACTTCTTTAATTTAGCCCATAATGAAAATCCAAAATATGCCTTTTGTAGATCTATGTTAGTTATACATATGCTGAAAATTTCATCGAAATCGGGTGACGCAGAAAAAAACGACGCGCATCGAAGGATGTAAGAAACTATGGATTTTAAGCAGAAATTGACCAAAAGTCGTGAAAAACTGCGATTATCACCACTTTCAACAATACAGTAAATAACATAGATCTACAAACCGCGTATTTTGAATTTTTATTACGGGCTGAAATAATAAACTTTTAAAAAGTGCCATTTTTATTTTTTCATATAATTCCTACTAATTGCAATTTCTTCAAAATCTTTTTTGTACATTTTAAAAATAAATCAATGCTTCTAATTGCTCAAAGAAAGTCAAGTGGTTTGGACAAATTTTAAGAAATTTATTCTGATTTAAAGGGCGTAAGAACACTTTTGTGGGCGACTGTATTTGCAATTTTAGGGATCCTTGATCCCACCAACTAGATTCATCCAAAATAAAAAACTAATTAAAAAACTATATTTCTGTAACAAGTGCTTTAACTGCATTACAGTGAGGCATGCGTTCTATACTATTAATAAATCACGCAACACAAAGGACCCAAATTAAATACTCCGTACATGGTCATTCGGCTCACTGCCAGGTGCAGCGTAACATGATGGTGATATTTATTCAAATATAAATCTTGCACCTTTTTTGTCACTTTTTGCGAATTACACAAACTTATCGTAGAATCGCGATGGCGACGCAATTTGAAAATACATAATACCCCCGCAGCGTGTGTTGAGGCAAGGTTATTGATGGCGAGTGTTTTTCACTGTCGCGTTAAAAGGATCTAGTCGCCGAAATCGTTTCATTAGTCAGCGATTTATCAGCCGGAACGGTGCGGCATTCAATTAAAAACCGACGAGCCACCAGGTGGGATTAATTTCGTCCTGTTATCTGCCTCTTCGGGACAAGCAATCTTCGCGCGAATCGGAAACGTGAAAGTATCGCATAACGAGACAAGTTTGCAGCCTTCGAGTGTGAGACAAGGCTGAAGCAAACACGAGACGATTAACGGCGTTGCTTCAACAAGCTAGGTCACCGTTGTCAAATAGACGCGATACAATCGACGATTCCGTTAATATGTTTGCCGATTATGGCAATTTATACAGTAATGGCTTGTACAATATGCAAATGGCTCGTAGCGACATGGTGAGAGGTGATCTGATCTATTTGTCTTAGCGAATAGATGGTGTCCAATGACGAGCTTACAATCGATGGAAATGTGTGAAAAGACTGATAAGAAAAGATTAGAATATAATTGATGCAACAGATGGTACAATTTATACAAGAAACGATATCAAGTGTACAACAGGAAGTGTGTAAATGCAATCATAAGAACTATCCTGCAATAATTATATAGGACAATACAGTACAAGGATAACTTTAAACTCCTCCAAAGCAGCACATGAAAAATTTTACGAATATTTTGGCTTAAATACTTCATACAGAGAAATTATGGTTATTGAAATCTTAAAATGGAATCCGATATTGAATAAGTGGCAAAGAGTATACAGGTGAACGTGTTATTCGTCATGTAGGATGAAAATTCACCCATTTTCTATTTCTAGTTACCATAAAATGTCTTTGTTTCCTTTCAGTTTTTGTAAAATGTGTTTCATCAATCTGTGGGGTTTATAAATGAGGCAGAATTTATTGATTTCAAGCATATATAAAAATTGCATTAAGTATCCGTTATAGATTTTTTATACAACTATTTCTGAGGACTGTACGAGGTTAAATGCATTATGCATCGGATATGACGTATTTTTTAATATGATTGGTTATCGCCTTTGTTGAAGCCCGATTATTTTTTCTTGGAATAAACGTTGACGATATTGCGGTAGTATCTGTCGCTTGCATGTTTTCTGATTCTTTACCGTGTAAATACATGGTGTTTCTGAAAACAAGGTTGACCGCTATCAGTATTAACTTCTCTCTCTCTCTCTCTCATTCTCTCCCTCTCTCTCTCTGTCAAAGAAAGTGTCGTAAAAGAATATTTTCCATCCTGAAGCGAAGCTGCATAGAAATCGGGAGGTCGATCGATGATTGCTACGTTGGAGAGGAATACAATGTTCCCTAAATTGTCATTTGCTAATTGGACTTTATGGGAATTTTTGAAATAGGTATGCCGAGTTATTAGTATCGCAGTAAAATGCTAGCAAACGAGTCAGCAAATTTTGCGTGAATTATCTTCAAACGTATTGCCATGACGATGAAAGGGTCAACGCGATGATTTTCCCGTTTTATGAGAGCCGGTTTATGATTCACGTGCGGTCATGCGGAGATGCCGGCGAATTTTGTGTGACAATCACAATGTGTTAATGCCGGTGCTGGTTGTCTAACGATCGTCTCAACGGAACTCGCTTTATTGTGAAAAAGTAAATAATAACTTACTACTGACTGTGTTTGTCAACGTTCGCACATTAATGCGTAATGTAAGGTCAGTGCTAAAGAAGAGTGAAGTTTCCGGAAGATGTTATGAAACATTGGAACATCTCTTATTTTAACGGTGTCCCTTATTAAGGCTTCACGGACAATGTTTTTGCTACTGTCTTCTTGCAACCGCAAATTGTTGTCAGTTATTTTACTAGAAAGACATACTTGCAGGAGGAAGAAGACGTTTACTTCGTCAATTAATCCCGTTAGTTCATAACGTAGTGTTAGCCAATTGTTTGTTACAAGATATTTGAAAAATTTCACTATCAGATGTTAAGATAATAACTTTTCTATCTCTTAAAGTTATTTATATATCGCCAAACAAAGCGACGAATCGGAAAAAAGGGGTGGTGATTGTCATAATTAAAATATATAAACAACCGCGGAGCGGTCTTCTCGAATTTTAAATTGGATTCTTTTTTCGATAGGAATAACCGTCGATCTGCGATTATGTAGCATTATGCTTCCGGTTATATTATACAGTTATAGAATTAAAGTATGCATAATCGTGTTCGTAAAAATTGGAAGACGTTAAATTTATTGCCACCATGAATATGGATTTTGAATATAGATTGGTTACTCCACTCACCAATAATGCGATGTTTGGCAGTATCATGATGTCCTCCTCGGTACCGTTGCTCATTTCCGGTACGTACTGTAAGGGATGGTGGACCTTCGCAGTCACAGTGCCGTTTGTATTGAACTCCACGTCTCTGTGCTCGATGAACTCTCTGAAAGTAGTTTAACGGTGCAATTAGTCCAATTTGGATCAACGAATTTTTATACACTTTCATTTCTATTAATCTAAGTTCTTTTATTAAGATTTTTATCTAAAAACAATTTGACGCCTACGAATTCCACAATATAAAGCACAGTAGAATCTCTCGAGTTGCAACCTTGTTTATTGCACGGAATCCTTTTCGTTGCCTAGCGACTCCCACCACAAGGAGTTCAAAGTTTTGGAACTCGTGGTGAGGATTGTGGTCTGCGCAGAAACAAAAGAAAATCGACAATACGAATCACAACCATTGGTTATTTCTGCTCGCATTTTCTGTGCCGTTTCGTGCAACGAGCGAGGTTCTACTACAGGCATGTCCAGAAGTAGCTCACTTGGAGGCAAATTCAAGGGAGACGCCTACTTCTCTCGCCCGCGCGTCTCGCTCCCTGTGGCAGCCGTAGTCCTCCGAGCACCTCAGACCCGTGCCTACCGCTTGCAATATGTACCGCGTGTGGCGCGTTGGGGCGACTCTCGGACCCACGGTAGGCACGGGTCTGAGGAGCTCGGAGGGCTACGGCCACCACGGGGAGCGAGACGCGCGGGCGGAAGAAGTAGGCGTCTCCCTCGAATTTGCCTCCAAGTTAGCTACTTCTGGACACGCCTGCTCTACTATAAGAAATTTGGCACGAGTACGATTTCCGTGGCCCCTCGTACGATTTCCGTCCCCTCCACGACTTAACCACATTCTATTCACATGATTTTTCCATTAATAGTTCAAATTCAGGAAGACAGCTACAATGCAAATATTATGCGAATAAAATTTCATTTTCTACAAAAAAGATCTCTTGATATTTTGCCATATTTCGCATAGTTACCGAGTTATTTGCAAATTTATAAAAAACAGGAAATCTAATTTACCGGCTAAACCAGGCCAATTTGATACCGTGTTATATATACATTTTTTTCTTGAAATAACCCCAAGAACACAAATATAACCTCAAAACGAGGGGCCACGGAAATCGTACTCTCCCCAGAAATTTGATGAAAGAGAAATTAAAGGGCAAAATTTTGTTGCACTTTGCAGATCTCATCCGGTACACTGAATAGATCAGCGGAAAAATTAATTTTTAAACGGACAATCAATTCCGTCTCTTATTTTTGAGAAACGTGACACAAAGTGTTGGATGATCTCATAACAATTATCTCCAACATTAAACGCTATGTTCACCTCTATAGTGAATACTTGTAAACGTAAATGGTACACGAATATTCTTTCGAGCCCTAAAGGCCTTTTTTCAGATGTATTTTGTCAAAGATGTCCCGATCGAAGTTCATGTAAATTGATCCCTTACTTGTAAACATAGGGTCCAATTTCTTCGAATTTCAACTTGCTCGCCTTGCCCGACATATAATCTTCATGGTTCGTCACGTTGAAAAGGTAAACCTTCAGGTAAAGGTCCACGTCCGGTTTCCGCCACATTTCGTAAATCTCTCCTCCGGGTCCGAAAGTAATCTTCAACTTGAACAGCAGCTCGTACGGTTCGAACACAAAGAAGATGCAGCCGAATGCCAGACTGAGAAATCCCAAGCCCATTAGCAGGAAAATGTCTGTGAATTTTAAAAAACCAATTTAATACTCCTAGTAACGTTCGAACGGCTATAAAATTATTTGCGCCGCAACAAAATTCATGGACCGCCGTATGTAAATGTTCATGCTAAACGATCTATGGAAAAAGTGTCCAACCAGTCGGCAAGAAATTTTAATGAGCAATTTGTACACGTATTCATGAAGTGGTCGTTACAAAATACTCTCGTTTCAGAACGACTTGTATCATTGTGGATCATTATGACGATTCCAAGCTCGTAAATTATTTTATAAAGTTTAGTACAAGGGAAAGAATGGCAGAATTGGCATTAAATTTTTCTTCATTTTCGTTAGCGTACATTGTAACGAGGATTATTATTAGATCCCAGAAACCGGAAGCGCAGTGACATCTAACAATCGTTCGCTTATTATATCTCGGCGACAAACGTAAAAGATGATATAGTTTTTCGAACGCTTAAATTTTTTTTCATTCGCGTTAGCGTACATTGTAACGAGGATTATTATTGGATCCCAGAAACCGGAAGCGCAATGTCATCTAACAATCGTTCGCTTATTATATCTCGGCGACAAACGTAAATGATGATCTAGTTTTTCGAATGCTTCAATTTTTCTTCATTCGCGTTAGAGTACATTGTAACGAGGATTATCATTGGATGTCAGAAACCGGAAGCGCAATATCATCTAACAATCGTTCGCTTATTATATCTCGGCGACAAACGTAAATGATGATCTAGTTTTTCGAATGCTTCAATTTTTCTTCATTCGCGTTAGAGTACATTGTAACGAGGATTATCATTGGATGTCAGAAACCGGAAGCGCAATATCATCTAATAATCGTTCGCTTATTATATCTCGGCGAAAAACGTAAAAGATGATCTAGTTTTTCGAACGCTTCCGTGTACGCAACAACCGATTCGATTTTTAAATCTTCTTGCCGCGTCTTGCGAAAAACGCGATCGAAATCTGCGAATCATCGTGATATTCCGATTTCTTTTCGTTTTTTCTCCACGGGAGCACGCCGATGATGTCTCTCGAATTATTCACCGGGCCCGGTGCTTCCGACATCTTTCAAAATATTACGTGTCGCGAATAGTTTGCCGAATTTGCACGCAACACACTTGGAATGCGCGGGAATTCCGGTTCTTTTAGTTTATTTCGAACGGGTACATGCATCAAGGCGTATAATGAATTTTAAGAGATCGAGGACGAGTTCTCAGCGCCATTTTTCTTCGTTTTGCGTCAGAATTGCGACAAATTCAATGAAAAAATGTATCGAGTAATACTTGACGCTACCACTTTAAAAGATCTTAGAAAATAAAACTGATATAATTAACGAAATTGAAAATGGTAAGTTAAAATTTAGCAGACTAATTACCCTTCTAATCTTTTTGTTTCCTGCAAATCCTAATGAAATTCGGTTTGCACGAATGTTGTGACTAGGATATTTATACAAATTCATATTTTTATAGACTACTTTAAAAAAAACTTGTAGTGCAGGAAAAGTAATATTTTATCAATTAGGCTTCTCATGACAAAAAATAGTCTAGTTATGTCACAATGCGAATGGAACGATATTATACGGAGAAAGCGTCATTTCATTGGCATGGTTTAGATTAGAAAAGTAACAGGATGGCTATGCGCATTAATCGGTTGATTAATTATTGGCTTTTCACGGCTGAACAAAAAGACACGTGGTGATCTGATTTTAATTAATTTGTATCGCTGCTTTACATGTTTTGCAGCTAATCAACTACTTTGTATATTGTTTACGGCATAATAATTATTTCTCGATATGATATAAACGAATCATACGATAATTAATTCGACCTGGAACGTATTTCTCTGACGTAATTTTCGGATTAATATCGCAAAAACGAGAATGAGCGCAATAGTTACCGAGGCGTCAATTAAATTTGCTCGTTCTCAAGATATTGCCGTCTTCGTTAGTTGTTATTGGAATTCTCGACGGGAATAAATTTGTCGCGACAGGCTGCACATCACGGCGTACATTAATGTCTTATTCATCGACCCGATGGAGAAGCATAATTAATGCATATTTCAAACTAAACTAGAACACCGCAGTCAATAACTGAATAATCAAATTTTGGGTTCCTCGATCCAAAGAACTGGAACCAAGGTAAACTCTAATTAACACTAGAACTACCGGACAAGTCATAATGACTAGTTTCTAAATTTTTCTTTTACAAATATTGACATTATAAAAATGTTTTCCGGAGTAATGTTTTAGTCAACTTCTCTATTAGAGTACATATTTAAACAAAAGTTGTACGGAAGTTGAATAAATGCATTCTTGTCGTTATTAGAAGGCAATATACACCAATCGCGTTTAGCGCTCGGTAGTTCTAGTGTTAATGCCGACGACTATTAGAATCATTCGTTAGAATGCGAATTGTATGCAATATTATCGCGTTAGAAATCATATTGGTAATTATTTACATTAGGGGCTTCCTCGCCGATTTTGATGACGTTGAAATATGTTGTCAAGGTCATCATTCTGAACAACTTTTTCCTATACATGTTACCGCCGCTCAGCTTTAGTTTCCGAGATATTCGCAAAAAAGTTTCAACATAAAAAAGTGATCGGAGTAGGTCTAGGTTAGGTCTGGGTTCGGTCTGAGTTATTTATATATTTATATACTGGGCTATTATATATCTTCTTGATCGTTGTAGATATTCAAGAATTCGTATAGTTTCATGCTTAATACTCTGTATGCTAACACAGCTGACAATGAAATGAGTTGGCGTTCGACACGATTCATTTCACGTTTCAGTTCGTAAACATAAACAGACAAGACGGTGGGTCTCAACTGATTGAAGTCGTTTTAAGTTGTGACCGTGGTCGCGTTATCGGCGGCCACAATTTCAAATCTAACCCAGACCTACTCCGATCATTTCTCGAGATGTTGAAACTTTTTTGCGAATGTCTCGGAAACTAAAGCTGAGCGGCGGTAACATGTATAGGAAAAAGTTGTTCGGAATGATGACCTTGACAACATATTTCAACGTCATCAAAATCGGTGAGGAAGCCCCTAATGTAAATATTTACCATCGAATTCTTGGATATCTGCAACAATCAAGAAAATATATAATAACCCAGTATATAAATATATAAATATACAAATATATAAATATATAAATATATAAATGTACAAATATATAAATATATACATATATAAATATACAAATATATAAATATACAAATATATAAATATACAAATGTATAAATATACAAATATATAAATATACAAATATATAAATATACAAATATATAAATATACAAATATATAAATATATACATATATAAATATACAAATATATAAATATACAAATATATAAAGATACAAATGTATAAATATACAAATATATAAATATACAAATGTATAAATATACAAATATATATATATATATATATATATATATATATACAAATATATAAATATACAAATATATAAATATACAAATATATAAATATACAAATATATACATATACAGTAAAATGGAATACGTCTATATAGGGATATGACATGGGGACGTGGACAATATATACAGCTATCCAATATGACGACGAAGTGCTTGGTCTTAACATTGTGTTGATATCTTCTTTTTTGTTTTTACTTGAAATGTTTGTAAGTTGTGTGAAACTGGTAAGTGGGCAGGTACAAATCATGCAGAAAGAAAGTTTCTTCAAGGAGAACGGCTTTTTAAAGCATGCTTCATCAAATAATTCATTTAAAAAAAAAAAATTTGTTCTTTAATATACCTTCTAAATTTATAATTGTAATTTCATAAATTTCTAATCGCTTAGAATTGGCGAGGACATATTAATTACTCCACAAGTAATTGTACAAATATCTTCTATTAGAGGCACCAATGCCATCAGGCATCACTGAACCAAGAATTTTGAAGGTCTTTATACGCTGGTTAGATCTTTCAATATGCACTCTAGCTTCAGTTATTTTAGCTATTAAAGTACACTGTTCTTTACAATATTGTTTCTTTTATTTTAGAAATGGAGGTCGTATAATTTTCAACAATTCACTTCACATACTTAATTTCAAAGTGTGGAAACGGTGCAAAAAATTTTTGCTCGCTCTACTATCACAATCTTTCACTGAATAGTAATAAAAATTATTTTTGCTACGCGGTGGCAAAATTGGAGCTTCCATAACGTTATTTTTAATTAACACGTGTTTTAACACTGCAAGTTTATACTGTAATCAACATCTGTTAACACTGTAAGCTGCTATAAGCCAATCCAAGCCAAGCTTAGAGTAATTCTACTTTTCAGCAGCAGACGGCGCCACTGAAAATGTCAGATCCCAATAGGTACCAAATTAATTTTAACAATCGTATGGTCCTAAACAAACGTGTCGTGCGTAATTATTCTGACTCGAATCATAATGTGCACCGAATGGTGAAATTATTAAAACTACAGTGCAAGAAATATTTGCTGCTAAATCTGCACGTGTAATTTGCAAACACCAATGTTTCATACAAAAATGACAAAAATTCAGAGTAGCTAGATTTACATTTAGAAATGGCTTGTTTGACTATAAATTCTTCAATTTATGCAAGCGACTCCAATAATCCGATCATCTACTGTGTTTCGCGACAGAATTCCATCAATATGATCTCGGGCTATACCACAGCTTTTCGATCATCGTAGCGACAGTTAGTTTTTGCACCGAAGCGATTCGCAAGGTGAATTTCATTCGGCACGTGCCTCGTAATTGTAGTCATCAACATTGTTCGCGTGGTTCGCACACCTATACGCCGATTCATTGAAACACGATGGACGTGTGCAACGGATTGCTTCGGTGACCGTTAGGTAATCTCATCGTACATCATGCTATACGTTTAAGCCTCACGGAAATGCGAATTCGAAGTCTCGCGTGGGAGCCTGCCGATTAATTTCCCGATGAAAGGCGCGAGTCGAACAATAATTGATTCGTTCGCTACGATTCATCAACTATAATCGATTCACACCTTCCGGCGAGTTAATCCGCAGCGCGACGACATCAATTATGAGTATGCGTCGCATTATAAACACGTTGTCAACGACTCACGTGGTGTTCGCGTTTTAACACTAAACCTACCAACCACAAACATATAAAGATAAAACGGCTTACAGAATTGAGAAGATTGAATTTATTTAAACTTTGTACCGTTTCCATAAGAATATGTGCTTAAATAAAGAAGTCCATTCAGTCATTTCCTATGAAATCGTTTTTCTAATTTCAATAATTGTAAAATAGAAAACCAGTCATTTTGACCGTGATAGGTTTAGTGTTAATATCGTGTAATTGTCATCGCTACATGTGGTTAAGAACGTACGAAAGCAAAATACGACACGGAACGACAAAAACTGCACTCCCCGGAGAAATAAAAATGGATCGGTGGACATCGATCATCATCGATTTTCTGTCGGTATAAAATGGTGTTCCACACTTCTGTCTCAATAGTTCGCAACGCGTTCACGCGGTGTTCGCGTTTTAACACTAAACCTACCAAGCATTAAATCTATCGGCGAATGTTGCCTTATAAAAATGGCAACCCTAGATTTATTCAGATTGTCCGTAATTTCCAACATAATAGATGCTTGAACAAGAAAGTTTATTCCAGTATTTTACACAAAAGAATTTTTACAATTTCAATAATTGCAAAATATAAAATCGGTCATTTGACCGTGGTAGTTTTAGTGTTAATATCGTGTAATTGTCATCGGTACATGTGGCTAAGAACGCACGAGAGCAAAATACGACACGAAACGGCAAAAACTGCACTCCCCGGGGAAATAAAAATGGATCGGTGGACATCGATCATCATCGATTTTCTGTAGGTACAAAATGGTGTTCCACACTTCTGTCCCAATAGTTCGCAACGCATGTTATGCAAAAGACGCCGGTTATCCTCCAAGAGATCCTTGCTGCCACGAAGATCACGAATCACTTCCGACCTTTCGAGTCGATGAGCATGAAGTTTAATAGGCAGATGCAAAATCCTAAACAGGGATTTAGTATTGACAAAGACTCGTTTCGCAGAAGGTGCCAGTCTTGCTCTCGACTATTGCAAGATTGCTGGCAGTGCGACACGATGTAGCAATAATTTTCCGACGGTAATCGGGACGCGACTGCGAATGCGCTATCCAATAGAAAGTGCATATTTGCCCTCCGCCGTTATATTTTATATCCATGAAATCGCGACACTTTTATGGATGTTGATCTCGACAGCCTCCATACACGGAACAGGAAATTACAAAATGCTCGCCCCGACTACAAAGAATTTTATTCGACTTTCGCAATGGTCGACCGAAGAAGACTCGCTTGTTTTCTGTGCATCGTTCGCCGTGGAATTAAACGCGCGTCTCAATCAATTATTTCATAGTGTGCCAGTTTCTCCTTCACGAGAAGGATCATCAATTTTTATACGATTCCTCGTTACATCTTTTCTAAGCTTCGAACAGATTTTATTTGCGTTGCTTCGCTCAAATGAGAAATATTATCGGTTTTTAAATGGCAACACTTTAATGGGTATCTATCTCACGAATCGCCAGCTTCCATACACAGGAGAAGGAATTACAAAATGCTCGTAAAAATACAATGCGTTTTCTTCAGCTTCAGTTTTCTTCGGCTTTCGTAACGCTCGCTCGAAGATTCGCTCGTCTTCCGCCGGTTGTCAGCCATAGATTTAAACTAATATTTAATTAATTATTTCGTATCATGTGAATTTCGTCTTTATAAAGTTTTGAATTTCATTTCACGCAAATAAAAAGTAAAGATTTTTCTATACTTTATTTTCTTTAACCTGGCTTGCAGATTCTTTACCATTAGTTTCGTTGGAATTTTTGTTTCAGCACAAATGGAGCTTCTTCCACTTATTAGAACTCTTTCGAATTTTCAAATAATTTCGTTGCAGCAGGTGCACACAATTTTTGTCCTTTTTCGTTACACATTCTTGCATGACTTCCTTATCACGGGGTTTCCATTCAAGTATAAAATATTCCATCGACCAGCATGAGCCATGATCCGGTAGATCAATATCCAGGTCAGATACTATAAAATTTCCAGACGAAGTGGTATAATTTGTTTTTTACACATTTCATGCATCGTCACCGAGTACACTTTGCACTCATGCATTTTCACTTTTAGCTCTTGCGAAAAAAACAACATCTAACTTTCATAAATCATTAATTCGGCGTAGAATATGTAGATTAGTTGAACTGTTTATTTTTTCTCTGGTCGAGAAGATATATATATATATAGACACGACATATGTACAAAATGATGCCAAGTTTCCGATCAGTTTGATAGATTTTCATGCCAACGTTCGCTTTCCTAGGTTTTTAATGATTTATTGTTCTAATAGAATGTTAAAAATTAATTTAATTTGCTTGACGAGATTGACTCTCAAGTAGACACTTGTAGCTTCCTTGATGCTAATCTTTAACCAGTTAACTGCGTCCGACATCTATACTCATCATTGCTTGATTTTAATTCTTGATCCCATGAGGGATTTCTAAAAAACAAGGGATTTAAAAATAAGTTAACTGGTTAAATTAATGATTATTTCATGCATCTATGCGTCTATGAACTAAGAATTACATTATACATCTGGCTATTGCAGCATCTATGCATCTTTAATTTTAATAATTTTATTAATTTAATAATTATTTATATATATTATATGGTATGGTAAGGCTATTATTCTACACTATTTCTAAATTATGATGTATAGTGTTAATTGCAGACCATAAGCAAGCACACTCCATCAATCACCTAACTAAATGGCAGTCAACGTGTTAAGGACATCAAAGTTTAAAACTAACGAGTAACTGTAAAATCTAAATATAAACCCACCATGTTTATGGATTTGAAAAATTACACTAGGATGCCGCCTTCGACGTCGTAAAAGTAACAGTATCCACGAAGAAATAGCAGAATTGCTTTCGTACATTTTACTGCGGTGCAACGTACGCTTATCCGAGCTATAACACCATTAGTACCCGATAATTTCTCTAAGCTGCTTAGCAGGAATACTCTATGAACCATAAAGATTAATCGAAGTTAAAACAGCCTCGAGATTTTTATACGCGTGGACGGAAGATCTCCCTTAATCTCTAACCGTTAATAGATCACGGCCGATCCCTTCTGGTCGCACTCCACTTAATACAAGCGATAACACGTATCCATTAAACAGATTCATCGTCGGCAGCCATCCGACGCATTCTCATGCAACCACATGCAATTTATCGCTGCAGTTGTGTCTGCGAGGGTTGACGACTCTTGTCTAGCACAGCCATCCGTTCGGGTTTCCCCGGAATTGCCCCCATTTTTAGATTTTCGATAATGACCCCGATTTTCGATCTTGAACACTTAAAACGTAATAAAGAACAAATAAAATTGGCATAACCGAAGTTGAACTATAATCAACGTATACATAATATATTGTGCACCAATATGGATACCAAAGCACAATTAACACTAGGTTTACGGAGCACTAACATTGATTATTTTACATTGCTTTATAAAAATAATAAAATTGTATTTACTTAGATCTGCGGCGATTTTTATTGTAATATGTACACAAAAAAATAAATCTATTTAATAATTCCTCACGAACGCCTTCTTACACTCTTAATAATCGTAAATTAAAAATGTTTGAATCCGTCATTTTGACGGGCCCCGTAAATCTAGTGTTAAGTGAAAAAGTCATTCGTTCAGTTAACACTAAACCTACAACGGTCAAATGACCGGTTTTTTATTTCACAATTATTGAAATTATAAAAGGCTTTCATAAGAAATTACTAAATTGACTTCTTTATTTAAGCATGAATTATAATGAAAACCGCACAACGTTTAAGCAAATTCAGTCTTCTCACTTCTATAAGACGTTTTATTTTTATATGTTTTGTGCTTGGTAGGTGTAGTGTTAAGAAGAAAACGAGTAGTTTCTGAAGAGTCACGTGATTTTACAGATGGTAGACCAATTTATGATGTCAAAAATGTTCGTTCAATTTCGTAAATTAAATTTCCAAACAATATTACAGTAAAAGTTTAGTTTTCAACGATTCTACTATTTGATACATTATATGGAGACTGGATATTCAAAGAAGTTCATCAAAAAACAGACAAACAACTCTTTTTGTTCTTTTTATTTGGAATCTTGTCACGTGATCAACACACCAGCAACGTTTGTGAAAAGCATCACACGCATTAAAATTGCCTGGGTTTTAGATGAAAATGTTCAGAGTTTTATTAGGTTGATTGGTAGGTTTATCGAGTGTTAAACGTAAAAAAATATTTTTCTTATTACGGTACCACCTTATTACAGATAACATTAGCTCAGACGTAACCGCAAATAAGAGAAACGGCTCTCCCAAATGAATAACGAATAGCTCGATTGATAAATAATGGAATGACGAATAATTGTTGCTTTCTTGTTCTTGATCAAATAAAATCTGATTCAAACAACGGTCGAGACATTGGTCGAAGATTAGCAATTTTAAAGATCGCACGGCACATCGTGTTTTTCCTTGATTGCGGGCCGCGGCTTTGTCCTGTTTGGTGGTTTATGTATTTTTTAATAACAATGACCGGCGTAATACGATTGCACAAGGTAAATAAATCCAGAGGCACGTGCTCGCCGTGTTGCACAAGCCCGGACGCGGCGCGGCCTTTTCAGAGTCGCGAGTTCGGCCATCTTCTTCGCCGTATGCCAATTCGAATCCTGACAACTGCTCGGTTGGCTAACGAGACAAGAAAGACGGGGAACACCATGTGTGCCTCGCGATTATCTTTCCTAGATTCTGCACACTGTTGCTACTCAGGTGCACCAGGATTCTTCGAGCACCGTGTAACTTCCTGATCTGACTTTGCTAACTCGTTCGCTACCGGCGTTTGCTACGGTAACAATCTTTACGGTACTGTACAAGGAGTGTTTGTAATGATGGTAAAGTAGAACTTTGATCATCCGAACTGAATAGGTAAACGTGAGCGTTCGAGTAATAGAACAGTTCATTAGATGCATTGGTAGATTCGATCTTCATTGATTTGTGGGACAGGTAGCATTGCGTATGGTTTGACTTTGACTGAACTGTTTGAACAATGTTGGGATGATAAAAACTTCAGACATCGCTGGTTCGGATAATCGGGGTCCTATAAGTTCTTGAAAGTTAAAACTTTAATTTGAATTTATTTTCTGGTTCTATTTCATACGGTGGGAAACGTGTTAACATATTATTTACCGGCGATTATTTCACAATTTTCGAACGTCTACGGTCCATGGCTAAGAATTTTTTAACACTAAAAACGTACCGAACCTTAAAAGCAACTGGTGCATATTGCTATATAATAATTACAAGATTGAATTTATTTAGACTTTGTGCGGTTGTTATTGTGATATGTGATCTACTAAACATATTCATTCAATCATTTCTTATGGAAGCATCTTTATAATTTCAATAATTGTAAAATAAAAAATGTAGTACCGGTCATCTTGACCAGTAGTGGTAGGTTTAGTGTTAATGGATCTTTCAACAGCAATAGCAATTTCAATCGTGAACCGACGAGTCACCCTCAGTAACGTGATCTAATTATTTCGTATTATATAAAACTAGATTTATAAAAAAAGATTTTTAAGGTTCCTTTTAGTGCAGCACAATAATTGAAAAGCAGATTAGTAGGCTTCCACCTATTTTCTTGTCTTTTTTTTTTCTTTAATGATGATTATAGTACTAAGAGTCACGGAGGGTGACGACGAAATTTGCATAGAAGTATTTGCTAGAGCCTCCTTAAGATGGCTACACAAAAACTGCTTGCAAATACTTGCAACTCCAAAAGTTACAACAATAAATAAGCAACGCGTTGGTTGGAATACTACATTTTAAGGAAATCGTACAATTTTTTGAGTAACACATCAGCCATATTGAATCCACCATTTTGTTTTTTGAAATTTTGAAATCAGATTCACAATCAGCAACCCGAAAACGCCCGGAATACCGATTTTCAACAAAATTGAAGTATGTCTTCGATTTTTGGCCACGTTTTGTTGATTTCAAACCACTGTGCGGCGTCTCTTCGACCCATTGATGAAGCTAGCTGCAATGCGTGCAGAACGTTGGGCAAATAATTCTTCTAGGCTTTAGTGAGAACTCTGTTAAAAGCCGTATAAAAATAAGCATGCATAAAAACTGCATAAAATGTCAACAAAACGAGCTTGAAAGATCACGTTAAACAAGGACGTCTGAAAGACTTGTGTAAAAATGTTCATGTGTAAATATTTAAATATGCCGTGCAAAAAGTGAACCAGGTGGGCATAAATGATCTTGATTCTATAAATATCATGAAAAACGAGTTGAAAAATCCCGGTAATGTGTCACGCATTAGTATCTACAAGAAATAGAATCGGTTGGTCATGCATCAGATGCACCAGACGATTCCTACTCAACAGAACGTGTATTCGTTAAACAACTCTATGCAGTCTTGCAAACTTTTTTCCACATTAGTTCCAATGCTGCTTCTGAAAGGGGAGTTTCCCATTCGCAATGACCCCTCAAAAGTTGACGTTTTGCCCTGACTTTATAATACTTTACATAAGAACTGTGCCGTCGGCATAGCAAAGTACATAGTGTTTTTTATATTCTTGAATGTATATTTATGTACTGAAAATCTAATCATATACACAATTAAGCCTTGATTACGAATACATTGGATGATCATTACGTCACTACTTTAATATATAATATTAAGTCGATTGAATTATAGGCATCGAGTATGTAATGATTAGACTGCCAATCTTTATGCATTTATAGCATGACCGCGTTTCTAAAATACAATAAAACATGTACAGTAACAAACGTTAATAACGACTATTCACAATGCTTATCGTAAGAAATTTTTTAATTGACAAATTGAACTTATTTTTCATTCTAGTTTTGAAAAAATAAGCCACGAAATTTAGAATTGGCATAAAGATCTGCAATTTAGTAATGATTGTACAAATGTTTTGCAGCTTGTGTCGAACAATTAGCACATGTATGTCATTACATGTTATCATTTTTTAAAAGTTGCGTTCTCAGTGTTTAAGTGTATGGTCTATTCTGTATCTAATATTTCTGTGTCTAATTCAGTCTCCTATTTTGTTTAAAAATTGTCTCTTGTTTGTAATCAGTGTATCGTATTCTTTGTAATGTTGAAATAAATTTCGTGTGAGATTTTCTTTAATAAAAAAAAAAAATTAGCACATGTCTATGTAAAAGAATTCTTGAATATGGTTAGTTACGTACATTTATGTCGTTCACCACTATTACTTCATCTTCTGTACTCGCAATCGCGTATTTAGAGTGTCCAACATGCTTCAATTCACAATTGTATTAATTTTGGCATTCAGAAGAGGATAATTTAACGTACAAATCGCAGTCTATGAACTTTAACTATTATATCGTTGGACAAGACGTTATGCAATCCCACTGCCGTTTTCTCCGATGATTTTCTCGTCCGCTTTAGAACAAATGATCAGATAGTAGGCGCAGGAAAGGAAACCTTCTAAATATGGAGTTGCATTGTTCCACTTCCTTCGGCAATTGCCGAAGGAACTCGACAAGGTATACTTAGACAACCGTCGAAGATATAGGTCCTAAAAGAAAAAAACTAAAAGATCTGAGCCAGAATGCGCAAGCTATATTTTCGTGTGCAACGAGATGGCCGTAAAATGATGAAATGTATAAGTAACGACCATAGGCATTGGACACATACACACAGATATTCACGCGTGTAATAATGCCTCGTTATTTTTTTTGAAATTTTTGCGTAATGATAGTTTGCGAAATTAGTTCTTTCATCGTGGCACTTTCCTTTTCCCGTTCCATTCCAATCGCTGAATTGCACGTGAATATGCAAATGTGGATGTTTTCCGAACCGTATGGACGGCAATCAAGAGTGTGAACTGGTTTCGAAAAAATTGAAAAATTCACGACTTTTTTACGACATCCTTGCTAAAAATCTGCGGACAACAAAATATTCTCGTGTTTGTTTTACCCTTTTTCCATCCGTTTACTTCGCTTTGGAAACCGGCCGACAAAACGCGTAAAGTTCAACGTCCAAGAACTTAATTTACATCCCGCGTTGTATTTCTCTAATTCGCGTTTTGGGGGCGGTGTGCGCAAATTTCTCCCACGGTGTTGTGTCCGATTAGCATTCCGATGGATGTATCAAATGCCACCGACGAAAGATCAAATTACGGCGTTTCACTTTGGCATTTTCAAGCGTGCGCATGTCCCCGTTGCACAAGCGTGTCACAAGTGTGTCGACGACGAAGGTTAGTGTGTAATGTTGTAGGGTTACGGACGACGACGCACCGAATAGTTTCTAGACACTTGCATATTCGTGGAATCTAATAATTGGGTTATCACGTTATTTAACAAACATTGCGCTATCCTCGATCTATCGCGATGTTTATTAATAGATAATCTTATTATTCCTTTACTGTAAACATATGTTAACTCTTCAATTACTCGCAAATTTGCATACAGCAGCATTTCTAATATTGTGGTACATGTAAGTGTCACGCATGGTATATTATGTTATTTTTAGTATTATAATTTTTACAATTTCATTCTGACTTTCCTGAAAATTTAGGAAATGAAAGTTGGATGAGAGATCCTTTTTTTCGGATACTGTGCTTGATAATTTTTCATTTCAAGGAAAGATCAACTCATGGAAATTTTATGTGACAGAAATTTTCTAGCCCACTACTAAGCTACTTTTGTTTATTAATAGATAATCTTATTATTCCTTTACCGTAAACATATGCTAACTTTTTAATTACTCGCGAATAGCTGCATACAGCAGCATTTCTAATATTGTGGTGCATTTAAGTGTCACGCATGGTATATTATGTTATTTTTGGTGATACAATTTTTACAATTTCATTCCTACTTTCCTGAAAATTTAGGAAATGAAAGTTGGATGAGAGATCCTTTTTTTCGGATACTGTGCTTGATAATTTTTCATTTCAAGGAAAGATCAACTCATGGAAATTTTATGTGACAGAAATTTTCTAGCCCACTACTAAGCTACTTTTGTTTATTAATAGATAATCTTATTATTCCTTTACCGTAAACATATGCTAACTTTTTAATTACTCGCGAATAGCTGCATACAGCAGCATTTCTAATATTGTGGTGCATTTAAGTGTCACGCATGGTATATTATGTTATTTTTGGTGATACAATTTTTACAATTTCATTCCTACTTTCCTGAAAATTTAGGAAATGAAAGTTGGATGAGAGATCCTTTTTTCGGATACTGTGCTTGATAATTTTTCAATTCAAAAAAAGATCAACTCATGCAAATTTTATGTGACAGAAATTTTCTAGCCCATTACTAAGCAACTTCCGAGGAATCTCACTTCAATTTTTTTCAAGAAACTACTTTAAATACTCATCATTGCTTGATTTTAATTCTTCATCCCATGAGTGGTTTCTAAAATTAAATTCCGCATTCCTACTTTCCTGAAAGTTTAGGAAATGAAAGTTGGATGAGAGATCCTTTTTTGGGATGCTGTGCTTGATAATTTTTCAATTCAAGAGAAGATCAACTAACGGACATTTTATGTGACTGAAATTTTCTAGCCCATTACTAAGCAACTTCTGAGGAATCTCACTTTAATTTTTTTCCAAGAAACTATGTTTCCGTTAAGGTCGCACTTCACAATTGCAATTAGCAAGTTGTTTTCCTGTCTGTGGCTGTTGTGATCCTTATCAATCGAATGATATTTCTTTTCCGCGTTTCTGGCGCGACAGAATCTTCGCTGATGCGAAACCGAGGTTACGCTGAGAATTACAATAGTGGTTTTAAAGTTGTTGCAGGAAGAATGATAGTGACTAATAGTTGAGCGGAGACCGCATCGTATTTTACCATCAAAGAACCAACAAAATACCGGTGACGCGTGCCGTATACATAGTATCAACTGAAAGAAGTCGAGCGTGTAGGGCAGTAGTTCTTAACCCCTTGCCTTACAATTTAATTTTGAGGTTTCAGACTAGAATTTACCGTAAACCGATTTGTGTTGCTTTAAAATCAATGTAAAATGGTTAAGTTACTGTTCAATGGCATATTACATGCCAGTTTATGATAAAAAGTTGAAAATTGACAAACTTGGTATTCGAAATGCATGGCGTCTCTGAGACGTCATTTTAAGACAAGGGGTTAACCTTCTTGAAGTAAGGGAACACTTTTGATTATATGAAAAATTTTCGGAACACCAAAAGTAATGATCCAAAAAATAAATAAAAGCATCCCGCGCAGAAATAAATAGATTCTATATTATAAAAATCATTTTAAAAAAAGGATTCGGCTTTCATAATTTCGCGGAACACCGGCTAACACGTTGACTGCCATGGGGGTCACCGGTGACCGGCACTCGACTTGGCTACAGCGCCGTGGGGGCCACCGGTGACCGGCGACGCAACAAATAATAAAAGTACATAATTAGAGTAAATATGGATACTGATAAATTGTTCAATAATACCATTGTTACTGTAATGGTTTGAAGAAATTAATGCACGAAAAATGCTTCAAGCATGATTTTATAACTCACTTTATTTGCTGCAAATAATATTTCAACATAATATGCATCGCATAATGAAAAATTCACGTTGGCGTCTTGGGCAAACCATGGAAAATGCACCTGGCAGTCAACGTGTTAAAAGCCAGTGGTGTAAAGTAATTAAGGAGGATCCAGTTGAGCGAACCGTGTATACAGGATTGCTCAAAAGTTTGGGACCACTCACGAGTATTTTATGAATATTTATCACATTTATTCAATCACCAATGTGACTTGGTTATATGCGTATTCAGTTGTACTATTTTTATATGTTCTAGAATTGTTAATCATTTTCTTTGCGTGGAACGGCGTTTTTTCGAGCCGAAATGCCTCGAGACAGTTAAGATTAACGCGCGTAACAGATCGATGGTAAACGAACGATCATCAGATAATATACTGCGGTGTCTTTTACTGTATTTATTTTCTAGCGGTGACGTTTCCAGGTATTCACGTGATAGAAAAATTAGAAATAATTTAACACTCAAGAAATGGAACCGCTGCCGATTTTTATTCATTTCTCTTTCAGTTTTGATAGCAGTAGATTGCCATCGAACAAATTTAATATTTTCTAATTTATTAGTATTAAAAGCTAATTCATATTAATAACAAGTGTAATAGTTTTTTATTAATAATTTGATCATTCTTCTTTAAACGAAGAGACTCTTACGGGCTTCGCACGAACATTATGAAACGAAATATAGGTCAAAGAGAGAAAGGGGAAGGGCAGTTTACATTTCAACGTTCCAATCGAACCACTATAACTCGTTGCCTTAATCAGCTAATTCTATTGCTTTTTTTGGTCCATAACAAATTTACTGCCTTACGCAAGATCTGTTTGACATATTCTACTATCTCTGCGTCGCCTGGCTGTTCCTTAAACCTTTCTCTGCGGCCGACATTGATGCGTACCGCTCGTACCATACATCAGGAATTCGATCGCGACCTACACTGAGAACGGCGAAAATTCTCGTCAAAGTGAATTTTTCATTGTAACGAGAACGCCTATATTCGCCTATCGTCTTAGCGAACCGAAGTAAGTTGAGCGTCTATAGGCGCTGACGGTATCACAAAATCAGAAACCGTTTTACTACCGACCGAGAGAATTGTACCTAAGCGAAGATTACCGAATCGATTAATTTAGTAAGGTTGGAGAACAAAATTATAAAAAAAATAATAAGAATGATATTAGCAAAATTCAGAAAGGAACATATTACGAAATAAACGAGGAGAATAAATGAATGTCAATTGTATTCCAATATTTGTTGAAAATCATACCAAAAATATTTATTGAAAATCGTTAGAAAAAATGGAAATATCAGTTTTCTTTTATAAATAGTGTTTGCAAAGAATCATCGTTTGGTCATAGTTCAATGTAGAACATGTAATATAATACTGCATTTTCAATTATTTATAACAAAATTACTAATATCAAAACACAAAAACTACAATTTTAAATAGACAAATTATGCATTTATCTCTTTTTCGTGTTGAATTTTTTAATACTTCGATGGATTTGTGGGTCGAACACCTTTCGTGATATGCTCTATGCAAAAATTACGTTACCGAGGGATACCCTAAGCGGCTACGTTTGTTAGGTAAGGTAAGGTTGCTCAGGCAAGAAGATCTAGAAATTTCTGATCGGTCGTTTTGCTACATTCTGTCGCGGTGAACCGGTTCTGTTCGATGCAACTAGTTGTTTTCACAGCCGATGTCAATGCCATTGCTGCGTAACAAAAAGTTGTTCGAGAGACATATGCATCGTAGTGCATGAATTTCTTTTCGTCACAGATCGTAATCATGGGAGCTAGTTTCCGTACCTTTGCGTTCCGTACTGTTATTTTTACCCCCTATTTAGCGTCTATCAATCTTGTCCGAATCTTTTGTTGTCAGAAAGAAAATTAATACGAAGACACATCTACATTTACAGGTTTCGTATAGTGTATAACAAATGATTGTGAAAGACGTTGATAAATAATTTTTAATGAAGATAAATGATTAGAGAACGATGGAGCAGTTAAAAGTGCATTAGTCTGTGAAAACTGTGAAAATGGTAGAATAATTTTGAACAGTGTTGTACTATTTGTATACTTGTAAATGTTGTAATATGTGCATTTAATGTTGTTAGGCAATTTTCGTGTATAAACAGCACGATCATCTCTTTGTTAATGTTTTATTATTTGATAAACTTTCACTTGTTTAATTGTGCCATTTGCTCGCTTGAAACACTATTCTCAACTCGCATTGTGTACTTTCAGAATAATTATCTGGAACCGTTCAGATTGTAAAATGTAATGTTGACAACCGTACGATTAATTGTTTATAGGTCACTGGTTGTAGACAGTCATTGAGCAGACAGAAATTAAGTAGGTCTTCTCGATGGTTATTAATAGATCAGAATTCGATCGTATGACTCATTTCGAATATCATCGCAAATCGTGTACGTTAATACATTCTGTCGGTGTATCGAACTGACCATAGAAATGGCACCTGCTACGAATAACCAGTACACACAATGAACTCGAAATACGGATCTCTTCGTTGTGAAAACTCTTATCATCTGAACTAATTTTAACCTACAAATGTGTATTTTAATTTTATTCAAACATCTTTTTCTTCATTTACTATTTGTGCGAACCACTCTTTTCATAGACACTTTTATGTTTGCAAGTACCATTTTACGAATTCACGAACATTAATTTTTATTATTATATATCCCAATTCCATAATAATGGTGAAATGATGAAAGCATATGCTACAGACTTACTTAGTCAAATTGTGAATTTTACAGAAATAAAATAAAGTTTCATGACTAGACTGCGGATATTTATAGAAAATAAAATTGTGCAAGTAGATTGTAAGAAACTGAAGTTAAACGTGTAGTCGGGGAATCGGCAGAGCGATCTAAAGAGTCATAAGAGCGAATAACGACAACGAACGAAAGAATCGTAAAATTGAGTCGTGAGAACGAACGAAAAAGTCGTAAAAGCAGGTCATAAGAGCAACTAGAGAAGCCAAAAGAGTAAGACACAGTGAGAGTCGTAACCAAGGTATTAAAACTATTAATAATTATATAATCGCTAATAGAAACCACCACTTACATCAGTGATGGGCAATTTTGCCTCAATAGAGGCAAAACCGTCCACACCGTAGCGCCCTCTGCCCCCTTCCACCAAGCGCGGTACAATGGGGCAACGAAGACACGAGACATCAGCGTAGGCAACGAATGTGCGCGCTGCATGAAAGAGAGGTTGGTGGGAGAAACAGGCGTTTGAGGGGCTCCACCCGTGCCCACCACTGACTTACATTATTATCCCTACATATGGAAATGTATTTTTTCTTTCAATCATCTTAAATACTGGGAAATGATATAACACTATTCCTAAATTCTTCCAAAGTCTTTTTAGTTTTGTATATCACCTATTCATTCTTGTCATGAATGCATAAAATCTGCAGTCTATTCATGACCTTCAGTGCGAGTTAGTATAGATATTTTCACTTGTACAGAAGGATCATTTAGTTCGTTTACCAAATAGTATATGAAGAGTTTCGTGAATTTAATTTGTGTAATAGTTCAAGCTATTGTACGAAGAAGGAAGCTTTTCATATTCGAGGATATGATAGTCTCGTGGATCTCCGACGCGTGTGTGTCCCGGAAGGATGATCGTTATTAGCATGGCCAACGCGAGTCGGGTTTTTATTGCTTCATTAAAACCTTCTTATGGGGACACGACGTACTCTCCTCACCTTTCCTTTGTTCTCGCTGGAATGGTATCGTAATTGCTTTGTTGACCGCACCCGCGATGTTTTTCCAAGAGATCAAACGTTCAAGAACTGAACGAGAAATGCATCTACTTAATTTCAAGTTCTGTTTGTCTTTCATTTTAATCGAATTTCCGTGTTCGTCACTTCTAGTGACGATTTCGCTGATTCTTACATTTGTTTCTTTGAAACAGCTTTTGATTAACCTTTTGCATTCGAAGTAATTTTTATTTTAAAAGCAAGACATTTCTTTCAACCTTGAACCTTTTTATTCTGTGTATCTTCTTTTACATTGTGCACCTGAATTTAAGCCTGTGTTTTCATACAACTGTTGAATTTTATAGCAATTTATAGAATGAAGACGAATTTAATAATATGAAAACTCAAACTTTCAACTTTTTGAATAAATGTATATTTATTTTGAATAAATGTCTGACTAGATTTTGTCCTCCGAAAATGAAGGTAACAGTTGGGTGACACCATTTTTCATATCGAATTCCTATCGCCAAAAGATTATTTGCCTCAGATCATTTGTTAATGATATACTTATACATAATGTACATAATGTACTTTAAAACCGTGTTGCTTGGATTTCTGACGCCTCTGGTGTTCGCAATGTAATAATATCTTCATCAATATTCTATTAGTTGCAGAAAACGCAACCGACATTTGACACAGACATAAATCGAGCAGTTATATTGCCCTCAAGGATGAATTCGTTAGTGAATGATCCGATTGGAGAACAGTTCCGTATCACTTTCTCATATCTGTTCGAAGTACATGAAAAATTACGAATTTTTAACACTGGGTTTACAGAGCACTAAAATTGACCATCTTACATTACTTTATAAAAATAACAAGAATGTACCTGTCTATTTTAATATTAGCAGGGGTTGAAAACAATTATTGCATAAGTTTCGGGTCATGAAACAGTTATGGAGAACCGAAAATGTCTCATAACTGTTATAAGGTATGTCGGTTACGGCTACTGTTCTGCAGAACTGATATAAACGTTTCTATAACTGTTATTTTTCGGTTCTGGGTTATTTCAGTCAGTCAGAACCGATATGCATCAGTTAACCTAACCCAGAACCAAAAAATAACAGTTATAGAACCGATATACATAATATGGTTTCTAAAGAACTTAAACCGTAACCTATATAAATCAGAACCGGTATACCTTCTAACAGTTGTGAGACTTTATCGGTTCTCCATATCTGTCTCAGTTAGAACCGATATAATAACAGTTTCAAACAGTTATTTTTGAAATCTTTTCAATCTCTGAATATCAGCCATTTTTTAAGTAATTTATACCCAAAGAAATAAATTGGTTGAATAATTTCTGACGGATGCACCTTTGCAATCTCAATAATCGTAAATTAAAAATACTAGAAACCATCATTTTGACGGGTCACATAAGTCTGGTGTTAAATAAGATAGAAAGAAAACAATGATATCAAAAGACAAGTTAGTTATAAAAATTTTTGTTTAAAATTTTCCCCACTCCATGCTTTATTAGCTAATGTTAGACGATATTTACGTTGAATCTGCGACCTATATTGCAATGGCGCATAGCTACGTTCACAAATACAATTTTAACACCGGAAAACCAATTATAAAGGTTCATCCCGCGTTTTGGTCGGTTCAAGGCGGCAAACTCGATCATACGAATGTGAAACACAAAGAAACGGTACAATAACAAGCGCGCATTTGCAGAATGCAGGCAGAATCGCGGAACGGTCAGCAGATCTTGTAATGTGCATCGTAATTCTTTCCCGTAATAGTTGCATTACGTACGTACCGCTATCAGATTCAGCGTTTTGATCATTTTTGCGCAGCAACTGGAGCGTTCTTGAAAAATGACTGTGAAACGTACGTGAAAACAAAGCAGGAAGCAATTAACAGTCGTCCCACGAATTTTCGAAACGTGAGCGAGAATAACAAATTCCGTGCCCGGATTTTGTAACGCGACGTAAAATTGACTCGGTAATTTATATGAATTCATTCATTTTTAGAGAATGTTTCAAACTGGAATGATTAAAAAGGAGATTAATATTTTATCCCGGATGAATCCAAAAGAAGACACTAATAAATCGTGTTATGCGAGAAATCTCCTTAGTTTACATTTGGTTTTGAGAGCTTATGAATAATCGTCAGCAACTTGTTGAATTGAAATGCTCCAGTTGCTCATTTAATTGAATGAGATTCAGCATAATCGCGCGATAATCGGCTTTAACGTCAAAACAGTTTACCTTGGAAAATTTGTACGTGACGAGTGCACGTTTATTCGAGCAAACTACCATTGACATTGATACATGATGCAAACACAAAGCCTGCGAGAGATGGCAGCGACTTCAATGGATATACTGTTAGAATAATATTTTACTTAAACAATTATTTCGCAATTAGCCTGATTCAAAGCTCGGCGATTTTTCAATAAATGAAAGCACTTGTTATTGCTCCGATATGCGACAAATTAGACGATGATGATTTTTAATGAACAACGCTGAAACATAAACTTGAACTTGGCGCAAGTTACCAGACGGAACGAGTTTCTGCAGTTTTTCGCGGTATAATTAAATTGTAAAACCACGCGTACATATTATGCGATCCAACTTCATTAGTTATCGCGTGTGATTTACCAGCGATGCTACAACGACCATAAAACCGTGGATTATGTTGTCTTTGGCTTTCTCTTCTCTGAACCGCGAACGTTGCGAGCGATCAAATATTTTTGCAGTGCAGACTACGCGTTCTGGATTGTAGCGAGACGATAAACTTCATGTTGATAAACTTCGGTCGCACGAACAATTTCCCATTAAATCAAGACTCCGCATTTGACCCAGTAGTCTCTGTCATGCGTACAAGTTTGATAACGAAAGAACAAAATTCGAACGCTTCGAGGCAACTGGTGGGCGATTTACTTTTAAACGTATGCTTCTTCACATTCTTAACACTAGAGTTACGGAGCACTAAAAGTGACTATTTTACATTGCTTCATCGAAATTACAAGAATGTGTCCATCCAAATTTCTAGCCATTTTTTACATAATACGTATCGAAAGATCTAAACTTTTTGAATAATTCTTCATGGAGGCATCTTCATAATCTCAGTAATCGTAAATTAAAAATAATAGAACCCGCCATTTTGACGGGTCCCGTAAACCTAGTGTTAAATGAACCTGCATTACTCATATGGGATAACTGTTATCTGGTAAGATAATTCTTAATGATCTGAGTGGACTTACTGCTTAACAACTAATTACTTAGTCTATACATAGTCGAGAATTTCCCACAAAAATTTCACGAATTTTAAAAATGGGCAGTATGGACCTCCACACAAATACTTCTCGCACGAGCAATGCAAGGTTAAGTGAATCATGCGAGATTCATTTTTTTACAATATTCATTATTGAGATTATGGAGATGCGTTGACGAGGCATTATTCAATAAATTCATATTTTTGGGCACATATTAAAATTTGCAAAGAATGAATACATTTTTGTCACTTTTATACAGTTATGTAAAATAGCCGCTTTTAGTGCTCTGTAAATCTATTGTTAAAGAAGTGCATTTTTATTCAAAATGTGTCACGACACTTTCGCAGGAGCACATACTGCAATTATACAACAGAGCATGGTTGAAATAATACGTTTCTCCAAGGCGTTAACCCTTTACTTTACGCTTTCTTCCACTACTGGGCACATCAAAGTGTCTTCATCCATAATAATTTACCATGATGAATAAAATTTCTACGCCCATTAAAAATCTGTATATTGAAGGTCGGGGAGAGTACGATTTCCGTGGCCCCTCGTTTTGAGGTTATATTTGTGTTCTTGGGGTTATTTCAAGAAAAAAATGTATATGTATATTAGCCGGTAAAGTAGATTCCTGTTTTTTTATAAATTTGCAAATATCTCGGTAACTATGCGAAATATGGCAAATCATCAAGAGACCTTTTTTGTAGAAAATGAAATTTTATTCGCATAATCTTTGCATTGTAGCTGTCATCCAGAATTTGAACTAGTAATGGAAAAATCATGTGAATAGAATGAGTTGTGGTTAAGTCGTGGAGGGGGCGGAAATCATACGAGGGGCCACGGAAATCGTACTCGTGCCTGAAGGTCGAATATTCACATCGGGAAAATCGTTTCCCACCGACTGGGAACGAAATAGTCAAAGTGCTCTTGAAACCCCATTAACACGTTCCGTGCCGCATGGGTCGCATATGCTGCACGATATTAGAATGAATTGCTTCGCTTATAATATACAGTGGCTCACCAAAGTATAAACTTGCCCATTAAAACAAAATAACGTTTTTAAAATTGGACGAAACGACTTCACTTCTTTTGAACAATTAGAAATATTGATTTATTATATGACGTGCAAAAAAGATTTTTAAAAGAATTGCAAAAGGTAAGAATTACATGAAAACATTTCTACTTGAAAACATGGTAATTATATAGAAAAGGTCTGCATACTCCGATTTTGATGAAATTTTAATATGTTATGGAGCAACACATTCTGAACAACTTTTTCCTTTTCCAATATAGGAGGGTCGCTTTTAGTTTTTGAGATATTTGCAAAAAACTATCGGTAATGTTAATTTCATAACGGAAACCTTCTTTTTAGAAACACTGGGTGCGTGTGAAACACTGGGAGGGTGTGTGTGGTATTGTCGCTTCTCATCTCCACAACGTGTTTACAAACAAAAAATAAACAGATGCGGCCCGAAAATCCAGGAAATGGAATAACAGAAGAAACAAGCAGAATTAACTCCTGTAGATAACTCTGATCATACATAGATAGGCTGAGCTTTCAATTTTCAAAGACATTTCCTGGATTTTCGATTTTCAAAGACATTTCCTGGATTTTCGATTTTGAAGTTCATTTTTTGTTGGTAAACACGTTGTGGAGATGAGAAGCGACAATACCACACACACCCACCGACCCAGTGTTTCACACGCACCCAGTGTTTCTAAAAAGAAGATTTCCGTTCTGAAATTAACATTACCGATAGTTTTTTGCAAATATCTCGAAAACTAAATGCGACCCCTCTATATTGGAAAAGGAAAAAGTTGTTCAAAATGTCGAAATCTATAATATATTAAAATTTCATCAAAATCGGAGTACGCAGACCTCTTCTATGTAATTACCGAAAACATTACGTGAAAACACTTCCCAAAACATTTTTGTTCGAGCCCATAAAGAAAATTTAAAATATTTGTCTTGTAGATCTAATTTAATTAAACATATGTTGTAAATTTTATTGGAATCCATGAACGTACACACTAGTTAACGTTAACTACATTAATAACGACAGGATTGCATGTATGCAGATTTGCACGCGGTTTGAATGGAAAATAATCGAAAATTGGCGCGTTACACGGAACGTGTTAAAAGATTGACATGACACAATAAAACAAATGTCTAACAATCATGCCTAATTGTTTTCGCAGCTTTAAAGAATGAAGGTAGCCGCGAGAGAGACGATCAGGCTACTTACTCTTCGGATATTTCTCGGAGCCGGTCGAGTGCACCGAAGACAGCGTCGCATTAAAGAAGCGGTTCACGACCACCGACGACTTTCTCCTGATGTTGCTGGTCTTTTGGGTGATGGTCATCTCCTCCGACTCGCTGGAGTCGCTTTGGTTCTGATTCGTGTTGACAGTCGAGTACCGTCGGCCGGTGAATCGGTTCCAAATCATCACGAAGTCCTTCATCGTGTGACACTTCACTCTCGTGCTACCGGTATCAAAGTCCGTGTGGTCAGGGCACGCGTCCGATCGCGTGCGATTTTTCGCGGATTGAATTCCACACAGGTGTTGGCGCGCTGTTACGAAAATGTTGCGAGACCGGTCGCGAAACAGAAGAAACTGGTCGTTGAGTGGCGTTGCTGTTTACGGAAGGTACCACGAAGAGCATTCGCGTGCGACACGACCCGGGAGTCGGGGACACCACCACCTCGCAGCTGCCTCGTCGGAAACCGAGACAATCGAATCACAATTAAAATCTTTTCTTTTGATTCACACTTCCCCGATGACAGCGGCGTCTATTCTTTTTCTAATCTTCTTCTGGTTGGACCTTGGTAGCTCACAGGTGTATGTTACTTTCGATTGATGGGCTAGAATCGATCCGCGGTGGTGTCAGCACCGTTGAAGGTGCTATAGTTCTTTTTTATTTCAGTTCGCAATAGTTTACAAATATTTCGTACTTTCAATCGATCGTTGTTGGTACCCAATTGGTGGTTGCTGTTTAAGTTTCTCCTATTTTAATTCTCGATACTTCACAAGTAGTTGTTACTCTGATTCGGCGATCTAAACTGACGATCCTCGGTGGTACCAGCGCCTTTGATGTCTAGTATTTTTGCACTTCAGTGCTCAATAGTTCACAGACAACTTCTTCTAGGAGGATGAGTGGTGCTATTCGTCAAGTGGGTTCTAGGAGACTGTACAGGTGACAACGAGCTCTCCGATTCTTGTTGTCTATGTATACTGTCCTACCGGCGCGTACCGCGAGCGCTTCTGTGCAAAAGTGATGGAAACGCGGATTGGTGGAAGTTCAAAAATCATGTTAGAGTCATTGCAGGGCCCCCACCCGCATGGCGGCGTGCACGGCCCCCACCAGGATGGTAACGTGCAGCACGTGGACCGTTCGCCAATCGGTGACATGGACCGGTGCCCCACCACAAGTGAGAAAGATCACTGGTCCTAGGTGGAAAGCCGGGAAGCACCGCGGTCAGTAACAATTGCACTGCTGCGAGACTGCAAGGATGAAAGGTCACAGGAACGGTCCACGAGTAATATCGGGTAATGCCCGGTCATTTTACCGATATTCTGGATCTCTTCGTTCTGTTTTAGTTCTGCCTGATCTTTTCACTCGGTTACGGTCATTTACAATTTTTTTACGGTTTATAATAGCGAATTCGATCTCGAGGATTGCATCGATATTTCGAGAGGAGAGTAAGGAATTGAAAAATAGCAAATAATTATTTAATTACAATCCGATTTCTTCGACGAATCGATGAATATAATATGTCATTTTCTGAAGAATATTTTGGAAAATGTATCTAAATGTATATAAATGTATTTGATTGTTGTAGTGGTTTGTCTCATTTGTAATACAATTTGTTTCAGGTACGTAACAATTGTGTTAGATTGATGTAAAAGTTCAGAACCATCGTGTCCTTCTTCAACATTCAGATTTTTTTCAACAAATAGATGAATGGAAACTTCGTTTCTAAAGGAATAGGTCGAGACAAGTCTTTAATTATTATAGTGGCTTGTCTTATTTGTAGATTGCGTATTTTATGCATTTATTATAAACATGAGTATCCATACAACATGGATAAATACAATTCTCGAAAGAGATGCAATAGTATAATAACACAGTGATGCAGTGTTACTTAATTTTTTTTTTACTCGTCATAGAATGTATCGTAGCAAAAATGTTTCTCACAAGTTTGCTCATCCATATTTTATTCATTTTTACAAGATTCTGGTTTAGTCTATTAGATATCATAGAGCCTAATTTATCAAACGTTCGCATACATTGAAGGATTTCGTTGGATCTTATTGAATCGAGATTGAAGTTCTAGAGGACTGTCTTTATGCGTGACATGTTTGCTTAGCAGATAAATTTTCGACGTTGTAAACGCCTGAATTCCTTCAGATTATGTTAATTAATTATCGACTTTCATGCGTCACAAGAGTATACAATTAGAGATTAACGATGAGTCACATAACGTGAACGCATGAAATTATTGTTTCCCAGAGCGCATTAATGTTGGTTAATGAGTTTTAATTAACAAGGTCAATCCCAATTCTAACCTTTCCACTTTATAAAATCGGTTTTTTTATCAGGTAAAATGCTTTTGTTGTCGAATAAAAACAGTTCAATTATATTCGTTTTATTTGGCGTCATCATTCTGGCGCACGATAACATGGTTATCTCGAGTTAAAAATCAATTTGCAATTTTTGTGGAGAATTTTGAGAAAGTGAAGTCAAATAAAATTTTATTTTCCATGGTAGTACCCTTTGTAGACCTGTAATAATTAAAAATCGTACTAAATTCTGGCATTTTGTGAAAATTTTCAGAAGCCATAATTGCATAAAGATCCGCAGTCTAGTAATGACATAAAGGAACACATATTTTAAGCAAAACCAAACTCATAGGACATTTCTATTAATATATAGAAAAATGTATAATCGAAAAGCCTAATTACGCCTCAAGAATTAAAATTGGTATATTTTAATAATGCTCGAACTGTAATGTCACCGATAACATAGTATTTTCAAATTTTATACGCGATTACAGTAATTTGATCGGCCACTTCACACAGCTTGAAGACACGTGCAATTTTTAGATCCTTCTTGGCATTAAATATTTTAGTACAATCATAAATAACTGGAAAGTACAGTCATAAATAATTGGAGAACATTTGCCGTAAAAGTGATTGCTGCTGCCAGGGTATGATACACATGAAGCTGTCTGATCCATTATATGTCATTAAACGTAGATATGATTTCATTTAATTGCATATTCCACTTATGATTAAAATAATGGAAGGACGCCGTGCTACGTTCAAGGAGTAAAAGTAGCGGCCAAACTCCGAAAGGACTGCACATAGTGCAAACATGTTGCTCGAATGTCGACGGGTTTGCTGCTTCCTCTTTTCATTATTTCTTCCTGGTTATTTACATCTTTACTTATTTATTTCTCATTTATTTATAGTTATATATACTCATTGATATTCGGACGCTCTTTAAAAGACATTAAATATTTTTAATTTCATTAAATATTTTTAATTTCATTAAATATTTTTAATTTCATTAAATATTTTTGATTTCATTAAATATTTTTAATTTCATTAAATATTTTTAATTTCATTAATCATTATTTATCTTTTAATATTGCACCAAACGGCTTGAATTTTGCTAAGGAGCTAAAAGGAGCTAAAATTAGTTTACTAGATGACGCGCAGAAGAAAATGTGAAAAAGTTGCAATTGGTTGCTTTTCATAACTTTTTTAACTAGGTCTTTATCGAAAATTTACAAAGTAATTTTAGTAGATTTGTATGAGCTCTGTACATACTAAAAGATTTTCAAACTCATCATTAGATTGCAGATCTTCGTGTTGATTCCTATTCAATTTCTACAGGAGGAAGCCTTCTACTTGGTACAAGAAATTTTCCCTTGCTCTAATTGCTACAAAACAGGTTCTGAAAACAAGCACAAAGATCCACAGTATACTCGTCGTCGTCGTTTGTTTCCATCATCGCAGAAAATCGTAGAAAAATTTTCTTCGAAGCGTCATTGATTGCGAGGAAATTTTCCCGTGCTGGTACACAAGGTTTTCGCGTACACGCGGTTTAATTGCACGTTCCCGCCATGGAAATACGTCAGCAATCCTCCGTCGAATAAGAAATGTTCCCTTGCTCTAATTGCTACAAAACAGCTTCTGAAAACAAGCACAAAGGTCCACAGTATACTCGTCGTCGTCGTCGTTTGCTTCCATCTCCGCAGAAAATCGTAGAAGAATTTTCTTCGAAGCGTCATTGATTGCGAGGAAATTTTCCCGTGCTGGTACACAAGGTTTTCGCGTACACGCGGTTTAATTGCACGTTCCCGCCATGGAAATACGTCAGCAATCCTCCGTCGAATAAGAAATGTTCCCTTGCTCTAATTGCTACAAAACAGCTTCTGAAAACAAGTACAAAGATCCACAGTATATTCGTCGTCGTTTGCTTCCATCTTCGTAAAAAATCGTAGAAAAATTTTCTTTGAAGCGTCATTGATTGCGAGGAAATTTCCCCGCGCCGGTACACAAGGTTTTCGCGTTCACGCGGTTTAATTACACGTTCCCGCCGTACAAATACGTCAGCAATCCTCCGTCGAATAATATCGTATGAACCAGCGTATCGTACAATCCAGTTCCGAGTAGCACACACAGAGTATAGCCAACACATTCATCAATGTGTCAATACAAATGGGAACGCCTACCTGATTAAGTCATAATTTTGTCTTGTTTTTATCGACCGATTTATTTACCTCCTCTGGAATAATCTGGAGCACTTGTCAGGTCGTAAAAAAGTCTCGTAGCCTTGCAACATAAAATACGTCGCACCACTTTTATAAGTGTCGGTTCACTTAAATACCAAAATTCCTCGTTGAGTACTAGCTCGTATTTATGAGACGACTTAAACAAATAAATCCTTGAGTATCTGTTATTTAGGATAGAAAAATAATTTTTAAATTCTTTCTTTAGAATGAGAACCTGTGCTAAGGTGAGATAAATAATCAAAATATCCTCTCGTACTTTTCATTGATCTCCGTTGTCCAGTTTAACAAATTGTATTTTATTCTTGGATTTCTATTGTATATTAAACGATGTGGAATATCCGTGAAAACCGCGTCAACATGAACGGGTGAGGCAAAGTGCCTAAAACAGTTGTAAGCCTGTAACACAAGTAGCAAAACGTTGCACTAGGGATTGCAATACCGGTACACCGGTATACCGAATACCGGTATTTCGTGCTATTTTGCAATTTCGTGAAACCGGTATTTGATAAGGTAAAATACCGGTATTTTTGGTATTAGCTATAAATAATAAATATTTTTTTTTTTGGGACATCTACTCTCATTTGAAATTTACAAATTAATTTTTCCGGGGAGAGTACGATTTCCGTGGCCCCTCGTTTTGAGGTTATATTTGTGTTCTTGGGGTTATTTCAAGAAAAAATGTATATATAATATGGTGTCAAATTGGCCTGGTTTAGCCGGTAAAGTAGATTTCCTGTTTTTTTTATAAATTTGCAAATATCTCGGTAACTATGCGAAATATTGCAAAATATCAAGAGACCTTTTTTGTAGAAAATGAAATTTTATTCGCATAATTTTTGCATTGCACCTGTCATCCAGAATTTGAACTAGTAATGGAAAAATCATGTGAATAGAATGAGTTGTGGTTAGAGGGGCCACGGAAATCGTACTCGTGCCATTTTTCCGATAGTGAATTCGATTTAACACGTTCAGCGCCCACTCCACAATCATAATTACACAAAATCAAAGCAATATATTTAATAAAACAAAAATTAAGAAGTTTAGTTTTGTGATATTAATTACTGTTTCAAACCTCTTCTATTCCTCAGATCGTAAGCAAATTTTGTACACTCAATCTACCAACGTAAAAATTAATTTTCAATTCTGTATAAATAATTTCGTCACCCAGATATGGGTGACATGGCGCTGAACGTGTTAATATCAAAAACTGTGTCAGCTCTGCTTCCAATAAAGCTGGCTGTGGAAGTATTATGTCGGAAGGATTCCAACTTATTAACAGGGAATGCAACGATAAATTTTATGTTGCAATCATTAAAAGATCAGGACACGTCACTGTCTGAGTAATTATAAAGTGCATTGAAAATTCGTATGCAGATAAGGCATAGTGAACCAGAAAATATTTTAAGGTATTTACATAATTATAACGAATTTAAAAAAGAAAACTAAAAGGTCGAAAAGAAGCTATCAAGGTCAAATTGAATTAAGTTCGTCGTCAATTTCCACAAAAAGATTTATGAAAAGCAAACACAAACCTATCCAGAAGAATTCGCTGAAGATGCTGTTGTTGTTAATATCGAAAAAGAATTGTCTCTCGAGAAGAAATTACAATTAGCTATAAATAAAAAAATTTCCACGAACAATAATACAAAAATAATACAAAAAATAGGTTTATCCAAAATCGTCAGACGAGGGACCGAGTTGTTAGAAGATGAAGGACATCGAGGCAAATATTTAGACAAAGTGTATCGCTTATTATTAACAGTACCACTAACCAGCGTGGATGTGGAAAGAGCATTTTCAACTGCAAATAATTTTTGCAGAAAAATACGTTCCAGGCTTGACAGTTCAATAGATGCATTATGTTTTTTATAATCGCATTTCAAAAATATGTAGTTAATAAATCAGTTAATGTTTTTTTCTATTAAACAACTGTGTTTTTGTACCTCTTTGAAAATTCCTAATACCGGCATCAATACCGGTGAAATTCCTCTCGATCGAAAATGAAGTATATTCGATCGAAAATATGATCGAACCTTGCGCCGAAATCATAAAGTTTATTAATATACCGGCATTAATACCGGTTTAATAACGTTTAAACAAATACCGAATACCGGTATTGTATTTTTGGTCCGGCATTGCAAACCCTAGTTGCAACTGACGAAACGACGATACGCTATGGGAGAGCTATTTCTCTTTGTTCGAAAACACGCTAATTGCCTAATTAAATTCGCTTCTACCAGAAGGAGGTTCTACAAGAAAGGCTCATTTTGCAAGTAGCACGAAAGTAAACGTTCGAGTCCGAGTATAAAATACAAAGCTTGTGTTACAGTGTCGAAGTTGCCCAGACAGAGTCTAATTATGAACATAAACAAAGCCCCGGGAAAAAGTATCGGTGTACGTAGGAAAGTATGTATAATTTACATTGAGTAGAACGATTGTTCCAAGTGATTCTCGCGGGATCTTTGCGAAACTGGTTGCGATTGAGGAGTTCTCGATCCGGTTCGGCTTCGTCAACCGGTCTCACGATAATTTTAATATGCCCGGAACGATAGACAGGCTCGCGAAAAGCGTAGCGAGAATTCCGAATGATTTCTTGAACCAGTTTGTAGTCAAGGATAATTTCCGCGAGTCGCAAGGCCTGCGAATTTAGGAAACCTGCCGCAGAATGAGGAATGCTAACGCGTTTAAACTTTAACATCTAGATTGCGAGCTCCGGTTTATCTATAAATGGCGTGTTTATCTGTGGACGTCGCCCTCTTTCTGTTGGTTTTTCGTCTTGGAGGCTATTTCTTCTATTTGTTATTCCGATCGTTAAAGGATTCGCGACACGACCACGGCCACTTGATCAACATATTTTTCGACTTTAATTTAATTGCCTTTTTTACGAGTGATTTATGCTCATTGACACCGTCCGAAGGTAATGCCTCCGACGAAAGGTAGAACATCTCGAGTAATGTAATCAACTCGAAAAAACGACCGGTTGATTGTCCGGATCAACAAAAAGCGAATAAAAATTCTGCTATCTTCAGCTTTTGTATTTCCATTTCGCTCGTGGTTTCATGCAAATTTTTGTGTTTAGAGAATCACTTCTTAAAACTGAGATTTTAACAAACAGGTGTTATTATTGGGGGATTGGTTAGATTGTACATTGCGGACAAGTTACGTATTAGTAAACTATCTGAACCTACTTGGAAGTTTGTTAAATATGTTGTGTGTTTATAAAGCGACGAATAAAGAATTTATTTCTCTCCTCCGTTGTTTATTCCAGATCGCATGATTCATGGCGCATCCAGGATTCATGGCGATGAATTTTCGAAACATGGCGAGAGACTTCCAGATAAGAGATGAAAAAATTATCTCCCCGTGCCGTCGGTTAAAGTCTGCTGATGAATGAACCTACAGTGGCGTGCAGAAGTATCCGGACACTCTTTAAAAATTATAAACTTTTTCAAAATTAGTTCAAACGGCTTGAGTTCTTTTGAGATGTTAGACGCATTAGCTTACTAGGTAACGTGTAAATAATTTTTTCTAAAAATTGCTGTTGGTCGGAATTGCGACGAAAATAGTAAAGGTCACGATTTTAAACTTTTTAATCGGTGCCTGTAACAAAAATTTAAAAGACGCGTTTTATAGGTCTAAGCAAGTTATGTACATGTACAAAGTTTTATCGAAATCGGTTAACGTCGTTATGAGTTACAAACATTTAACCAGTTAAGTGTGTTTGACGACTATATTCGTCATGGAGATGTGGCAGAATTTTGTATCATGACGACTATATCCGTCATGCCTAAAATTTTGTTACAATTTGATGTTTAAATTGTAATTTTGGCGAAAACTAAATTATATTCGTTAATTTTAATATGTTTAAAATGTTTAGAGGTCAAGACGAAATGAAACAAGCAAATAAAAAAATACTCTGTGTTTGACGAATATACCCGTCATCGCTTGATTATCGCGACACACACTGGTGCGCGCTTTGCAAAAAGATCGCTACAGTTAACTGGTTAAAGGTGATTACGTAAGGACAAAATTCCCTGAAAAGATCGAAAATCTGCGACTTTCACCCTTAAGCTGCCATCTTGCAATGTTCGTTGCTTATAACAACATTAACTGACTTCGATGAAACTTTGCACATGTATATAACCTATGGAGATCTACAAAAGGCATATTTTAAATTTTCATTACAGGCACTGATAAAAAAGTTAAAAATCATGACTTTTTTTTCACAATTTCGACCATTAGCAATTTGTATAAATAATTATTTCCACGCTACCGAGTAAACTAATCCTTCTAACATCTCAAAAAGACTCAAGCCGTTTGAAGTAATTTTGAAAAAGTTATTCGTTTTTAAAGGGTGTCCGGATACTTTTGCACGCCACTGTATATGTTTACACCTTAAAATATTTTTCGAATACAAACCGAAACGTTCAGCATCGATAAACGAAAATTTATATCCAAGGAATTTTTCCGCTGAATTCGTTTTGACTTTGGATTCTTCTATGTTAGAAATGACTGCCTGATTAGCATAATCTCTCGTTATTGCTACTTCGGAAACGCTATTAAAATGCCGCTTCAGCTTTCTAGTTATTCCTGTCTTCCACATTTTTTGTTGGTGGACTGCCATTTGTCTGGCGCGTATTAGATTGATTAAGACACAAATTTCGGCGAATTGTAAAACCGACGCCGACAAGTTATTTTATTGAGAGATTAATGGTGTTGCACCTCCTGTTTCTTGATTCATCTTATTGTTAGTTATATGCGAATTCACCGCCTTCTTCCTCACCAAGTGGTAGTTTTATATTGTATTTGGTTTATTTCAGCCTTACAGCCAAGAAATGTGACTTGGTTTACATTAGCCTACTGTACAAATCTATCTTATTGCACACATTCGTCCATACCTTCTCTCACACTTTTTCTTTGTCTCCCTCCTTCCTACACTGACCTACTCTGGTAGTCTCCTAATTACTGCTAACCCAATCACTTCACCCTTCCCCATTCCCTAACATTTGATCATTGGTTTGGCATATTCTTTGGTCTATTCATACTATCTTTTGTCTCTTTCTCCTCAACTTCTCCAACCACTCTACGACATTTCTATCTTTCCTCCCACTCACTACATCCTCAATTCTGATCATTTCTCCCATTACCCTGCATTCTCTTGTCAAATGTTCTAAGCTTCCATACTTGTCCCCACATTGGTAGTTTTATATTAGTTATGAAAAAGATCGAATTGCAAGTTTGTGGTTTCATTCTTTAGATATATTTCTCCAAAATCTTATATCAGATTTCGTAACTTTATCAAAGTTATCGACAATCGAAGCGTATGTGGCTCGGTATTTTTTAAAACAACCTTTTCTCAACTGGTCGACTAATAGATGATTAAAAAGAACTTATTGGGCCAATCAACGTGAAATTTTTATTGTACCTTAAGAGAAGGTCTTATTGTCGTTGGACTAATAATCAAAACAATTGGATGTGTAGAGTTTTTTTCATATCGAAAATACGGATCATTTTTTCTGTACAATTGAACATTTCGATTTGTATAGTTGACATTTCTCGCAAAATAATTTCTTTTCCGCAGATTCCAGGTGAAGAACCGTCTTAATATATAAGTAATACTTATATCATGGTAAAATCGTATACAAAGTTTCAAATGAATTGGCTATATTTTACAATGTGAAATATTATTTTTCAGAAGAAATTCGTTCTTCAATGAGAGGAAGGCTTTCGCTGGTTGAGGTTAATGATTAGCATATAATTATATTTTCCTTGATCGGATCGTTAACGATAGTCGATCTAAAATGTGCTTTGCCACAACAGTGAGTCGGCCGTATCTCATACGCGCATAAATGTGAAATTAATTGTTGCACTTCCTGTCAGACGGATTTAATTTCATGCAAAATGTGATAGCATGCTGTGCGAGCCGATGGCAATTTCGATTTCATGTTAAATAGTATTTTTTTCGTGCTCTAGTTTCTGTTTTTATACGTTATTGTTTTATGCATGACAATAATTAATATAATTTTGTTATGCGAATATATTAAACCTGTTAAGACCAAAAGCTGAAAAAAATTTTTCCACGAACCTAATCGTTTATGCTCGATACTTCTTTCGAGGAATTGCGTGTTTGCTGAACTATAAACAATCTTCCGACAATAATTTTCCGATGGAAGTAAATCTATTGTTCTCTTACTTTTTCATCTTCCAGTATTTCCAGGCAAATGCAATTGCGCACTATGCACGCGTATCTTGATTCGCACTAAACATATATAACTCCAAAATCAACAAATAGATTTGTTACAGATTTATGCGAATCATGTTTTGGAACCAATATGCTCGGCAGAGGACTATAAACGCGCCTCATCGATCGACGCCATTTTCTTCCTGTCAAGTTAGTGCCCAAGAAGAGATGACGTAGAACAATCGTCGCACGATCATGTTTGCGTAGAATTCTCAGAAAATTAGTAGTGCACAACTAGATTCCGAATATTTATGCAAGCAGGATCAATTAATGGAAATTGATCCTATCAACGGTTACTAATTGACTTTTTCATTAACACTAAACCTACCGAACATTCAAATTTGTCAGTATGTATCATTTTATAAAAACACCAAGCTCGAATTTATTTAGACTTCGTGTGATTTTTGTCATAACATATGCCTGAGTAAAGAAATTTATTGAATAAATTCCCATGAAGTCGTCTTTATAACTTCAATAATTTTAAAATAAAAAATCTGAAACCGGTCATTTGACCGGATGTGGTAGGTTTAGTGTTAAGAAAAACATCACATCTGTATGTATTATTAAGATTTTCATTTTTACAAGTTTTGTATTTGTATTGAACAGCCTAACAAAAAATTACGAGACAGATTAATTCATATAGGTATCTCCAGAAATGATTTGTGAGACAAATTGTAAATCTCACTCAATTTTTCTGAATCTTGCAGCAATTTAGCAACATTAACAATAATATGCTAATTCATTTTTTCATTCTGCAGCACTGCGAGAATTATCTATGGAATTTTAGACTCGCCAAGATTTTGTTCTATTTTGTCATCCTAAGAAGGATTGTCTGATCAAAAAAAAGAAGTTATTTTTATTCTGTCTGTTCGGTGTTCCCGTCTCCATAGTTTTGTTAGTTCTGACCCTAAGGTTATTTGTTCGTAACCGAGATCTGGTGGGCGATGTCGTCTCATAAATCTCCCTTGACCTTGGTTTTTCAGACTCGATGGCCTCTAAATGTTCATCAAGGTTGATGATCACTGCACCGAGTTGCTCGAGGTGTGTGATTCGTTATTTTGTGATCCTAAGATTCATTTTACTGAATTTCGTTTTAGTCTGTCTACTCTAAAATTACAACTCTATGATAAACTTTCTGGTCTCCCTTGTGAACATCGGGTTCTCGTTAAGATCTTAAAGATAGAAATTATATTACTGATAGAAGAAATTATTTTTTTTATAAATGAAGAAGAGAGTGAGGTCATAATCAACTATATTAAATTGATATTTAAACATTGAAGCAGGAATTAATGGAGCTTATTTAGTTGTCACAATTTTCAAAATAATTTTTCTCGTAATTTCAAGATATCTTTTTTACCTAGAATATGGTGTAAGATTTTTGTATGAAGATTTCGAACTGTGTTTTACTAAGCATTAACGTTACGTACTTCCTTTAAACTTTAAATTAAAAGAATAAATGAATATACTAGAATATACTAGAATATAGTAAAATTGACTAATAAACTGAGAATATACTATAATATGCTAGAATAAACTAGAATATACTATAATATGCTAGAATAAACTAGAATATACTATAATATGCTAGAATAAACTAGAATATACTAGAATATACTAGAATATACTAGAATATACTAGAATATACTAGAATATACTAGAATATACTAGAATATACTAGAATATACTAGAATATACTAGAGTATACTAGAATATACTAAAATTGACTAAAATATACTAGAATATACTAGAATATACTAGAATATACTAGAATATACTAGAATATGCTAGAATATACTTGAATATACTAGAATATACTTGAATATACTAGAATATACTAGAATATACTAGAATATACTAATAGTTCTAATCGCCGAAGTTGTCAAAGAAATCGTAGTACAAATTGTTTACAGATTGAGCACTGTAATTGAAGACAAGATAAGAGTCAAATGTTATTCTTGCGAAATAAAGATTATATAAATCGTATTCGAAGCACAATGCTCTATTAACCCCACGATTTTGTTTAACGATGTTCAAATAATCTCTATTCTGCGCAGCATCCCGATACGAGGATCTTGCTTCGCTATGATAATTACAGCAAAGGCTGCTGGCTAAGGGCTTGCATTCCAGTGCATCCACGGTAATGATTCTGTCTTTAATCCGCTTTGCTAGAGTAATCGTTCTTAACGGGAAGGTGATTAAATGTGGCAGATGTTAACCTGCCACTGCCGGGGCAACGGCCTAGGTTTTGATCGAGAAGTAGATCGGGTTTCCGATCGATATTGTGAAATGTTGATGTCCTTGCGTGTTTCTAAGTGGAATGCCTCCCGTTTGACCAGAAACATATTTTACGATTTGGTACCGGGTAATGAATAGGTTGCTTCTTCCTTCGTAAATTAATTATTGTTCCAAACGGATCGACCGTCCAGTTAAATAAACCGTTCACGTCAGATCGTATCTCCTAAGGCAGTAAACTAATCTACAATTTTATCTGTTTGATCTTTTTAGGAATCTTTTTACAAAAAGACTATAAATTTCTTAATATCTAAATTTTTTCATACATATTCATTTATGTTTTATTAATGTTCACAATCTTTTCTGAAGTGAGAATAATCAAAACTGACTGAATTATATGTCATTGAACAAGGTTCCTTTAAATAACTGGCTGTCACGATTCCGATCATTCTGCTCATCTGAAATGGAAAATCAAAAGGATTCTTGATTAGTACGCACGTGATTATGGTGTGTATTAGAATTATAACAAAAAGAATTATTTTTTTCTTTTAATTGAATTTTTTAGGTAACATGCCCCTTCTCAGGTTGTTAGTGACCGCAGTGTATTTGTTTTAAATTAGATGACGAAATCCAATATCCTCCAGGAATGCTAGTATTTGATCGCAGGAATTTTCCTCTTGTATCATATTTTTTAGGTTTGTTATTCTATTTTGTGTTTTGTTAGCTCCCTAATCATGAAAAAAAATCAAGGACGTCGATATTCAAAACTCATGTATCGTGTCAGCCAGTAGGACACTTATTTTTAAAAGAACTTTGCTCAATGACATTTCACTTGAAAAAAAATTTTGAATATTCATGAAACATAAATAAATATGTATGCAAAATGTCGATATTAGGAAACTTATATTTTTTTTGTGAAGACACCCATAAAAGGGCCTAAAAAATGACGCTCTAGACTAGAATACCCCCATAATGCGTCACTTCCTATTATTGAATATTTTTTAAGAATTGTATTGTATAAAGCTACATAGAAGTTGGTACAGGTTGTATTTAAACATTCACTTTTCTCTTTTGGGTACCTTAATTAAAGTTTAGTTCACAATTAAAGAATATTGTATATCTATACGATAATTGTATTGTACGATCATTGTAAATTTCAGGTTTCTTTAACTTCTTTAGAACATTTGGATTATTCAATCTTATTTAACATCGCCCACTCGACAATCATAAAAATTATACATAAACAAAGCAGTATATTTAACCAAATAAAAACTAAGAAGTTTAGTTTTGTGATATTAATTACTGTTTCAAACCTCTTCTATTCCTCAGATCGTAAGGAAATTTTGTACACCCAATCTACCAACGTAAAAATGAATTTTCAATTCTGTATAAATAATTCCGTCACCCAGATATGGGAGACATGGCGATGAAAGTGTTAGAGGTATCCGAGAAAACGTATACAGAATTTTAAAGAGGTTCTAGTATGATACTTCGTAGGCTGAGTAAACACTGTTCCATTTAACCCCTTGCCATATCATTTTCTTTACGGCTACAATAATTAGAACGTCTTCACCCCCAAAAATGTCACTGAAGAGGAAAGAAAATTTATATTTTTCCCTGACTACATTTACTTCAAAGCTTAAATATTGATTACACAAAAGTAAAATTTTATTTCGTCTGGACATGAAGGTACAACTTTCATCTTTGTTAGACTTTATTTATACATAGTACAATACATAGTACAATACATAGTACAATACATAGTACAATACATAGTACAATACACAGTACAATACATAGTACAATAAATACTACTCTGTATGAATGAATTGAATGGATAGAATGAATGAATTTTGGACACGATTCGCAATCGACGCGTGGACCATACGTAAAATTCCACTATCTGACGCACACATGGAGGTGTATCAAATTAATTAGTGTCGTCTCATCCAGAGGTTGCCATTGTGGAATATCCACTTGAAAGAATGAAGCTATAAACTGGAAACACGCGACACAAATCATGCGGGGGATAAAATTCTGGTTGAACACGCCTCGTCACGCAATTTACTACATATAATTCTGGTAAAAATCTCAGTGATTGAAGGGTTACAAATTAATTAACACGGCAACGGAGAGACGTATTATAAATTTTCGACACACTAGTCACACTCGCTTTCGCCTAATAATCCAGAACAACCGAGGGCACGTCTACCGTAACGGGTTTTTTTTTCTAAAACATCAAGAGTGATTCGCCAGATCTCGAGACTTCTTGATACCGAAACTTTTCTTTTTCCTGAATTTATGTACATAATTTAATTGCGAACGCAATTTCGGGATTGACGTAGGAATTTCTCCATTAGAATATGTTTTAATTCGATTTTGACATCCTGACCTCGATTTGGACGTTTAAATATCCGAAACCGAGAAAGTTGTTTAAAAACTGGTTTGATTCGAAAAAGTATGAAAGACAGTTGGAGATCAAAATGATCCTGGACATTCGAATATTTCTTATGATTGTTACAGCAGATTGCGCAATTTCCTGCACACACAAATTGCGCGAATCTGCTTAGCTAAAGTATAGGGTTGATTACAGTTTAATATGGTTTCATTCTATCTTTGACATGCTGAAGTTGTTACCGAAGCTAATAAAGTTCTATTGTGATAACTGTTTCCGCTAGGTGGTTTGTAAAAATGTCGACTTGCACAATATTCAAGACGTTGTTTAGAGATATTGGGTCACCAATCTACATGTCTAGATACGTGCATTTTACGACGTGCAAAACAGCTTTGCAATTTCTATCATTATAACTGGACTATAGATCTTTATGCATTAATATCATCTAAAAATGCTTCTCTCATTGTAGTTCTCATAAAAGCAAATGTGAAACCGGAAATTAGAGCATTTTTTTGTTTCCTAATGTCAAGATTTCAATTTAACATATATGGGTGACGGAATTATTTGTCCATATTTAAAAATTAATTATTACGCTAATGTAATCATTGTATCAAATTTGGTTAATATCTGGAAAATGCAAGAAGGTTAAAACGTTACTCAGTGTCACACATTTTAATTCTGTAATCATTATTTTATTAAATATATTGTTTCGATTTTATGAAATTTTTGAGGTCGCTGCTTTGGCAGTCAAAGTGTTAAAGAGTTTATTTTGTTTACTTACTGATTAAGCAAGAGGACGATATCACATAATTCAATTTAGCTTACTATTCAGCACAATTCGGAGCAGTATAAGTTTTCCAGAACTAACAAGATGTATATTAAAAATTTGCATGAGATTGTAATTAATATTATAATTGAGTTTTGGAAGCCGACAACGTATAAGTATGTTGTTAAAAATGGAGAAAAATTTCCAGAAGTACAAAAATCTTGACGGAAGAGCAAATCATTTTGAATAGTGTACACATGCGGAAACTTGACATTGAACCATGCATAATATTTAATGGTTTGGAAATTGTCGATCGGAATTCATGAATATTAATTTGATTTATATTACAACGAGTAGTCAACAAGCTAAGCGGTTGAAGATAGTTTACGATAACTGATTAAAAGAATCTTTCAATTTCCAGCTTCTTTGAAAGAAAGACAATTTCCTACCAGAATTGTTATCACATATTCGATAACAGAGTGTCTTACATATACTTCACTCTTGGCCTCGGTTCACGGTGAAAATAGGACGGTTCAAGGTCAGATCGTGGGTGAACTCTTCCAATTTTTCACGATATTTTATATAAGTTCGTAGACTGCGGCATGTTTTAATTTATGTTTTGATTCGTTACATAATGCATCGTGTAACGTAATAATACAAATCTTTCCTTGTGCGAATATAGATCATTATAAAAATTTTGTTCTTTGGTCATCAGATATTCGTACGTTAACATCGGTAGAGTTCTTTCAGTGGTATGCAAGCTGATACTGACAAAGCTCTGACAGTAAAATGTTTATAATGAAATGATCTACATTCATAGAAATTTGTATACAAATTTTCCATGCATTCATTATACAGGGTGGACATATAACACTTAACAGCTCAATATCTCGAAAACTATGCCATCGATTTTAAAGTTCTTAGTCTTAAATTGCATGGATCTGAAGGGCCTTTCCAACTACATACGCGTGAAGTTGCCCCCCTTCCCCTTTAAGGGGGGGGGTACCTTTATAATTTTAAATGGAACCCCGTATAAAACGTTACATATTCAGATTCTACAGGAAAAAATAAGTAAATTTTGTCTGAAACATTTTTTTGTCAGATATTTCCATGATGACATATAATAGTTTGAAGTTTCGACTTGTACATAGGTACTTACTTGAAGCGCTCGGAAATTATAACGCCTTTATAATTGTACCTTTATAATTATACCTATGTACAAGTCGAAACTTTAAACTGTTATATCTCATCATGGAAATATCTGACAAAAAAATGTTTCAAACAAAATTTACTTGTTTTTCCTGTAGAATCTGAATATGTAATGTTTTATAGGGGGTTCCATTTAAAATTATAAAGGTACCCCCGCCCCTCCTTAAAGGGGAAGGGGGGGGGGCACTTCACGTGTATGTAGTTAGAATGGCCCTCCAGATTCATGCAATTTAAGATCAAGAAATTTAAAATCGATGGCATAGTTTTCGAGATATTGAGCTGTTAAGAGATATGTGAGCCACCCTGTACATGAGTGGTGTGAAAAATCAACGAAAGGTGGAAAATAGCGAGTTGTTCTTCAGAACCGCTATACCTTATAGCAGTTATGAGACGTTTTCGGTTCTCCATAACTGTTTCAAGAACCGAAACTGATATAATAAATAAATTAATAAAATTACATAAAACTTTATTAATCGAATTTTCTCTAAATTTTATTTAGATTATTCACTCCGCACAAAATAACTGAAAAATTAAATTAATATTGAACTTTCTCGACCGATGAAAATCAAACTAATCTCACTTACTTAGAGATTATGTCCATGGTATATACATATAATATGTACGCATGTTATTTGATAATTTCTTATCATTTTTCAATAATTTGCTTTTTTATCTACAAATAACTCTCCTTCCATGTCTGAGAATTTCAGCACTTTTATCCAATACAACATTTTCAGAATTTTATTTAAATTTAAAGCACTTTCAAATATGTGTTTGCTTGACGGTCTTTCGAGAATCAACTTCTGAGAATTGTCCAATAAATTGTTCTAAAACAACATAGTACCTTTTCTCATCACTTTAAAAAAAAAAATGGACGCTCAAGTACCTTTTTGACAAACTACAGTACTACAGCGACGGAATCCATTAATAGAATCTTGATCAATAAAGTGTTAGCAGACAACTGAACGAAAGTTAAATTTAGAAAGTAATTGCTATTACAATAGAAGCAAATGACTAATAAATACAACGATTTTTCTGCCTCACTGACAGTGAGCTATGTTCAATTATAATAGAAGTCGGAATGTAGAAATTGCGAACGATTGCAGGCACAACAAACGAGCAGCGGAAGTAATTTATAAATGCACCCATTAAATTCGTTGATTGCGCTCATGAACGATTTAGCACGGTTCGCGTAGACTAGATGAAAATCGAGTGGCATTTCCTTTCATTAACAGCGATTTCAAAGTGCGATGGTCGCGAAACGGGTTGTTTATCTTCATTGAAATAATCGCTACCAGTGAACTCGGTTCACGTCGTTTCTTTTTAGTTATTGTAAATCGTCCGCCCAGGGGAACTTCAAGTTCCTTTAAAATTGTCTATTAGGTGTGCTGAAATAACCAACAACGTTCGAGACAGAAATATTTTCCGTTCTTCGCAAAATAAAAATCTATACTTACAATTGCCGAAGCGTTTATATATTTTAAGAACTTTTACATATTCAAACGACTCTATGGACTTTAATAATTCGTTTCCTAAAATTGTTTCGACATGATGTCGTAAAGAGAAGTTTCATTTTTACAAGAACGTTTCAAGAATTCATTTGCGATGTTATCACATCTTAAATGGTATTACGGAAAGGAGTAGTCTAGGTGTCATTTTCGAAAAAGTCTCAGTTGAATGTCTCGCTCTTTTTTATAACAAAAGTATTGATCTTCGAAAAAATTCAATTCACTGGCGTGAAAATAGAGACCTCAGTCTTTATAATCAGCAAAGACAGAACGTTCTACGATTTTCTTACACAAACTTTCAGGAATTCAAACATAGGCAAATTCACGGTCCTTTATTCTTTAACTTTGTATTTTACAATCGTTTTTAATTTTTTATGTCCCACTCAGCCGTTTCGCATTGTTACGAAATAAAACTCCTACTTTTGTAGAGAACTTTCAAAGTAGAACGAATGAATAATAATGGCTACACTGGAAGGATGAAAAATGGTCTGCAATTGCATGAGATTGTGCTGTACTTTGCATTCCATTGTTTTCCTGAAAACCTCAGAACATAAATAGATGAATTTATCTCCCGTATAAAATCTGAAACAATACAAACAACCGCAGTCCACTCGTGAGTCACTAATGCGAAAAACAGAGTGGTCGCGCGCAAAAATCTTCCGCTGGAGCAGCTATTTTTGCTGACAAGGTACGGAATGCAGGGCAACCGTTTTATAAATCGTTCATGTCGTTTTTCAGCTGTGTCTACGTCCCCTTTCGGTACCTCGACTGAGGTTAGAAAGATCCAAAACATTTGCCTTCTTTTCTCTTGTTTTATCCCGAGATGCTAACGATACCCCTGATTTTTGCGAGGGCACGATTGCAGAACGTCGGGTCGGTCGTGATATGCAAATCGAGGTGGTCGCGCAGACCAATCGCAGTTTCCTGTTACAGCGTCCAGGTGGAAAAGTAAGAGTTCCTAACCATTAGCAACGATGGGATCCGGTGATCTTCCACCGCAGACCTTTTTCTCTTCTTCATTGTCGGTTTCTTCTGTGTTTCACCTTCGTTCGGTTCTACGAAGGCTTACGGGACACGCCTTATAGTTCCCTGGATTCTGACATACGATGCGGACGTTTTTTTTAATCTTTTTCCTGCCGTGGGAACACTAACAACAACGTCATTATAGTGAATATTATATAGAATTTTTCTTCAGGTATAATCTTTATTCAAAATGGTTTTTTCCTCGATCATCACGTGAATGGCGAAACTTGGAATGTTTTCTGCTTTTAAAATTCAAGGAGAGTGTCGTAGAGTATAGATAAACCAAAACAGAATAGGCTTTTTATTCCCTGAAGAATGGAAAATATTAGATTTATTAAAAAACAATGGTCTTTTAAAGTAAATGTGAAAACCGTCTATTGTTTTGGATCCATTTTGATCCATGGTTACCAATATTTCATTCACATTCTAATTTGTTAGCGAACTGTTTGAATCGTTAGCTATTTGCATTAGTTCAGAAGGTTAAAAAATGCGTAAAAAAGAATTGGTAATAATTTGGATGGGTTCAGCCATGGCTGCTATACAATCGTCAAAATTGAGTTCACTTTTAATTTTAACATTTTTTAAATGTTGTATAATGTATCTGATAATTATTGATAAATAAAGTATATTATCTTATAAGTGCAAACTAAACGTATATATATTTCACAGTAACACAAAAACAGAAAATTTTTGTTTCGTATAAAGATCTGCTATCTAACTATAATCTTGAGATTAGTGGTGTTTCCGGTTTGGTTAAGATATAATAATTAACGATTTAAAGTGCGATACGTATGAGGAAAGTGTATAACGCGGTAATTTCAAAGGAAATATCTGTGGTTGCAAGGAAAAAGGCCGCATGTCACAATTTCAAAAAATTTGAGTTTATGTATTAATTAAGGTTTGTAGTATAGGATTTCCAAAGAAGATCACCAAAGAATAGTTAACAGCTCATGGATTTACTGTTTTAGGCTGGCCCCAGAGTCTCCCGATCTGAACCCAATAGAACACCTATGGGGTTTACTGAAAAGAGTAATTGCCAACTTCGATCACAATTCAAGAAGTATTATTGAAGTGTGGTCAAAAGTTAAAACCGCTTGTGAAAATATTAAGGCTGAACAGTGCAAACGTTTAGTAGATAGTATGCCAAGACGCATAGCAGCCGTACTGAAAGCGAAAGGAGGGTATACGAAGTACTAATATTTCATTTTTTCAAACTCAAAAAATTGATCATTACATAATTTGTTAATTTCATTTAATTTTGTTTAAAAAGTCTAACATATTTAAGTTAATTCTGTATTATATGAACTACGAGAACTATGTTTGTATTATAATAAAATATTTTATTACATATCTTATTAAGATGTGTTCAATTAAATAAAAATTAAAACACTGTGGAAAAATTTGATGAATTGTTTGAGTCACTGTACGTATCTTTTAAGTGTAAATAGTGTAAATAAACTCTAGTATTTATCGTTTAATATTTATTGCTCCGACACGTGTCCATTACCTCACAATTTAACCGATGTCTTATGTTAAAGCATTAGTGATCATAACTTTAAACGGCAATATCTCGAAAATGAAAGTATGCGACATGCGGCGTTCTCCTGACAACCATAGATGTAAGAACTTCCCCTTCCTGAACGATAATTATACACGTGCCAAGTAATCTACGTGGTTTGTCAATGTAATTTGAATATATGTATACTTCTATAAGGACATGGCGGCCTATGACTTATTGGTGTGATCGAGAACAATGCAATGTGAGAAATCCGTTCATCATTCTCGGCTGTTATCTTTTGTCGAGTCTCGAAGGGGTGAGATGTGAGATCACGTTTTATGTCTCGTGCGCGGGACGAGGCGCCTAACTCCTGAATCAATGGAGACAATGAACTCATTAAGTTTATCGGTATTCACTATTTCTTCTAATAAAATAACAAAACGTGAATGATAACGTTATTTAACCTCGGAACACGTTCCTCCTTTAAAACTGAAGGGGAACGAGTAAGAATAAGAATAGAGTAGTCTTTTTGTTAAGACAAGGACCTTAGGATGAATGACTTTATGGTACGGTCGACAATCTGTGAGTTTGTCGGCAATTTCTTTCTAGCATCGAGCTATTGTCATTTCTTTAACACTAAACCTATCAAGCACAAAACATATAAAAGTAAAACGCTTTCTATTTTTAAGAAAGAAGACATATGTCGCTTCGTGAGTTACTATTTTTTCTAACGGTACGTCACATGAGGTTGTCACTGTGTTTGATACACAACAATTTGTCCACTATGTGCACAAGCTGTTACACAATAAAAACTTTATTTTCATCCTAGACAAACTGGTGCTGTCTGTGATCTATAAAAAAATGAGTCGGTTAGGAAAAACTAGGAATAAGACGCGCAGGATATATATATATATATATGTATATATTGTAGACTGAACAAGCGTCACGCTAATGTCCCAGCTCGTTAGAGAACCATTACAAGAATTATAATTGACGTGTATGTTGTATATTACGTAGAATACACGCGGATAATGCATGAATTCGTAATGTCATTCACAATTCAGCTAAACTGTCTCGATCAGTTCGTTAGATTGAATGACGGTTGTGTAGAGCGAAACCGATTGCTAATTGTGAATGGTCACGTAACAAATTTTATAAAATAACCACGGTTCGAAAAAAGTGGATCATATATCAGGGTAACGTAATATAGTCATCCGGCGAACCTTTGAACTGTCATCAGTCAGTTTTTGTTGCAAGTAGAAACATCGAGATATGGTCGGACACGTAATCGCACACCTGTTGTTCCAGCATCGATTTTCTCGGAAAACAATGCTACGAACGACTATATTTTGTTCTGTTTAAATGATCTACATATCGATTAGTGTATATAGAACAATGCATATTTAACACTTTCATTGCCGTGTTGCCTGGGTGACGGAATTATTTATACAGAATTGAAAATTAATTTTTACGTTGGTAAATTGAGTGTAAAAAATTTGCTTACAATCTGAGGAATACAAAAGTTTTGAACCAGTAATTAATATCACAAAACTAAACATCTTAGTGTTTGTTTTGTTAAATATATTGCTTTGATTTTGTGTAATTTTTATGATTGTTAGGTAAAACTAAAGTCCTTAGCTTTTGTTTTGTTAACACTAGAACTACCGACCACTAAATCACATTAATTGCTTTATAATAACAACAAGATTACATTTATTCTTATTTCGTGAAATTTTTATGTTAATATGTGCTTCAATAGAAAAATACATTGAAAAAATTTGCATCGAAATATTCTTATAATTTCAATAACCGTGGAAGGAGAAATCAGTAACAAGTCATTCTGACCCGCCCGGTAGTTCTAGTGTTAATTAAATGGTTTTGATTTTGTGTAATTTTTGTGGTTGCCGAGTATGCGATAAATATTACGTTTTTACGCGAAATTTGTTACAATTGAGGCGAATCGGTTATGTACTCTAATTGACCTGAAAATGTACGGCCGATTGTAATACAAGAAGCGGCACTATCGAATCGGGTTTATCGGCCATTACATTTCTTTCGGGCAGTTCGAGAACAACTACACGCTTGTTTGATTATGCGAACGCGTTGTTGTGATTAATGAAGTATTAAAAAAGCTGCGATGATAACGACTTCCCGTTAGAATCTACTCTGCCGTTTACAAAGTTTATCGCGACTTCTACGCCTTGACAGTTAGTTCATTCAACAACGACTGTTGGCCGATAGTTTTCGCAAGTTCATGGCTCGCGAAACGCGTTAAAAACATTACACACTGATTTCCGCACAAAGAAAAATAATCGAGATTAATTGATTTGCATAATTATATTTTGACGTGTTTCACGTTCATATCAGAAGATACTTTTTTTTGCCGATGACAACTGGTAAAAGTAATTAATGAGGTACTAATTAACGACTAATTAACACCCGAGCTCACGTACAGCTCAGAGTTAATGTTACTTTTTATTTTTGAATTTATGCACGTTCTTGATAAACATTGCTCACACACACTGTTTTATCAAGTCATATTCAACGTTTTGTTTTGCAGCGATTCATTTAATTAGTTAGTATCGAAGTGTTTCTTATTGAAGTGTCGAAGACAGTTTAATTGATCTGCCAATTAAGTGTCAATAAGTGGGGAAAACAATTGTCCAGTGCCTGCGGGAATCGATCAGGTATCAATGAATAAAATTCATTGCTATGAAGCATTTATTATTGAAATACATTTGTTTAACGCTACTGCCTTCGAGGAGCCAATAAAGAGAAACATTTGAAATGGATTTCTCGACTGTAACTCGGCAAATAAATTTGAAAAATATCCATTAATTCATAGGGAAACAATTCTGTTCAATGCTCAACGTTGCATACATCCTTAATCTAGTAGGTGAATTGTAAATTGTAACGATTAGCTCGATATCGCGAGGCGGGTTCGATCCACAACGACGTGGAAAAAAGGTCTTCGATCGTTTGTTATAATTTGTATAATTAACGATTTCCGGTGATTTCCTAAGTCAGACACGATCCATATTTTTCCCCGGCGCGGCGTCTTGTCGGTAAACGTGACTGCTCGAACGACGCGACACGCCGAGGTACATGCATATCGAGGTTGCAGCCGTGAATATTCGCTGGAAGGACTGGAATTTCGTTTTTTCGGGGACAAACGTGTACCAGCGGCGTACGGACATTGCGAAATAAGTCATTTGCAGACGCAATGTGAAACATTCGGTTACCAGTCGGTTACCGGCCTGGAAATTACTTAACGACGTGGCTCAAGTAAATTGTTCGCCACAGGAAGGCCACTTACATCGCGCTTAATATGTACAACGATCACCGCTTCAGGTTTCTTTTTTATCGCGACGGGCAAACAGAAAACCGGGGAAAGAGAATCGAATTGATTTCTAGGCTTCCATGCAAATCATCGCCGTGGAGAACGGATTACATAAAAGAAAAGTGGATCGAGAATTGTCCTATAACTCGGTAACAATTAGATCGCGGATTTATAAGCATTTATAGAATATGTGAAAAGAAAACATGCAAGAAAAATTAAGTTTTATTTTATTTTACTTAAGAGAAAATTTAGTCGATAAAGAAAATTGTTCCCTCGGTTCAATTTTTATGAAACAATCTACTTTTCTATTATCCACGCTTCGCTTTTATATACAGCCGGAATATCTCAAAAACTAAATTCCGGAGAAAAAAATATTTCAAATGAAAGGATTAAATCAAGGAGGGGCTGATACAGCAGTCATATCCATTTTTAATTTTCATCATGTTTTCAAGGTCATTCCAAGGTCAACTTTATTTTTTCAAATGGAAACATATATTTTTCATTACAGATTCTTAATCCACGACTTGAGACAAATAACTTTTATTTGAAACGTATTTTTTTTCCCCGCCGATTAGTTTGTGTAATATTGAATTTTCAATGAATATATACACAATGTCGTTTTAACGGAGAAAATCATTTTATTTATGATAAATGAAATTAATACCCAATTAAAATAGTATCAAATAAACATGGAATCTAAATGAATAATTAAATGATAGCTAAATATTGAAACAGGTGAAACAATTATATAAAAATTAGCAAAGAAATTCAACGCTGAGCTCTTGTATTATTATTAATCAATATTATACAAAATAATCGGCGAAGAAAAAAACATTTCAAATAAATATTATTTGTTTCAAGTCGTAGATTAAGAATCTGTAATGAAAAATATGTTTCCATTTGAAAAAATAAAGTTGACCTTGAAATGACCTTGAAAACATGATTAAAATTACAAATGGATACGACTGCTGTATCAGCCCCTCCTTGACTTAAACCTTTTATTTGAAACATTTTTTTCTCCGGAATTTAGTTTTCGAGATATTCCAGGTGGCCAGGATAAATGCTTCACCCTGCATAGGAGAGTCTCGTTTATTCGAACACGTCGGGGTAGAAGGCCGTTCGGATAATACAGACTCAGCAAGTACTACCACCGCCGACTCTTATTTTATTCAATAACAGAGGGCGATGTTCGGATAATAGCAAATTCCAGTTTTCGTACATAAAGATTGTCCGCCTGTCTACAGCAGTACCCGTTTCCTTCTTTGGTAGAATCAGTGCATGAAGGCCAGTCACTCATGTTCTACGTACGCACACGCTTCGGAATACGCAGTAATATAACTGACAGTAAACTGGTCTGTTGTTCGTATAATTATATATTATATTATATGAGGTTTAGCATTAATTGGTACGTATAAACTGTATACCCAAATTATAATAAAAACGTAAAAGGAAGAGAATGCACGCTTGTCACAAATGAAAAATGAAGTTAATTATTTCAGTTCCCTCTTTCGCAGATCACAAATTGAGAGTCTTTAATGAAAAGAACATAGAAGGGTAACGGAATTATAAAAATTCACACAGGTTAACACTTTGACTGCCAAAGCAATGGCCTCAAACATTTCATAAAATCGATGTAATTCATCTAATGAAAAAACTATTGGAAAATTAAAATTCAGGACACCGAGTAGTTCTTTAACCTTCTTGCATTTCCCGGATATTAACCAAATTTGGTACAATAATTATATTAGCGTAATAATTCATTTTTAAGTATGGACAAATAATTCTGTCACCCATATATGGGTGACACGGCAGTCTACGCGTTAAGAAAGAAATTGCTTTTAATGGTATTCAACTGATTAATGAAAATGTGAAGTCTCTAAGTCGCATACCGGCGAGAAGCTACGCGCAAATGGAGTTTTTTGTGAAAAAATTCCTTCCATGTTGTTTATCACAAATTCAGAAATGCAGTAAGAACATAAATAATCGAGGTCGAGAAATTGTATCGATTTTCTTAGTGCTGCAGTGCCGACACGAATATTTATATAAGTACATCGAGCGATACACTTTGATCTTTCGTGTCCGTAATTTTACAATAATTGCTCACTTCCATCTTCTTTGAATTATACAAAATTGGATAAGCACTAAAAATGGTGTGCGCTGCATAAATGACAAAAATTCAATTATTTCGAACCTGCACGATTTTATTGTTTATTCATTCAATGAAAGCGTCTTCACAGTTACGGCAATTGTAAATTAAAATATCTGACACCATTTGTTCAACGGTGGTAGATTTATTGATAATATAAGATGAGACCTATTTAATAATTTTCCATAAATTGTATGAAATAATTTTCAGAATTGTGTTTTATAGTATTACGAGCATTTCTTGCATTCTATAAAGTGCAGTATTAAATGATAACATTATAAATCCGGACTGGGAATGAAATGAACGATGCTCGCTCGAAACGCACACGTTCCCGTAGCGGGTGAACGCGTGTTGATTACTTTGAGATCATTTGTCCATTCCGACGTATTCGAGGAACTAATTAATAGCGCGGGAAATCGGTGTTGTTACCGCGAGTAACTATGTCGGTGCAATTACGTCGTCTAGTCCGTCGTACGAAACTAAGCGACAGGAAAATAACACTAAAGCATCTAGGAAAAGAAATCGGATCTTCTTCTGTTTCTGTGAAAGTAGGGCGCTTCTCACTGTGAAACATTTTACAATTGTTCATCGGACAATGTGTATCTATTTGTCGCTAGTAGATCGAAATAGAAGTTACAAGTGTATATTTTTATAAATGAATAAAAACAAACGGATATGAGAGTAAAATTTTATTTTCTTGACCAGTGGATTTAGTAAACGATAAATACTGCAATTTATTGCAATAAATACTGCAGTTTACTAAATTTAGTGAACATAATACTTCAATAAATGCAGAGATAGATAAGAAATAGAGAGATAGAAGAAACATCAATGTTTAAAAATATCACAGACTGCTACAGTATTTTCAACTTTTATTGAAAATGTTCAGAAAAGAAATAGATATATTTGTAAAAATTTTTTTATTTCGCACAATGGCCCACAGTCTAGTAATAAATTCTGCCGAGCTCCAAGCGTCATCAATTTATTCACCCTCTCGTTTGAGCTATCACTTTTTACCGTCATTTGCAATACTAGCATTAAGGGATTTGATTATTGTAATTAATAGCTGTTTCCACGTCACGAATGTTATGTTAAAAAAAGTGAATTACGGAACATTAATCATCGTTCCCGCGTATTGTCCAGATAATTATAATGATCGCGATGTATCGATCAAACATTGACGCGGATTGTCATATGTAAATGATATTTTGAAAAATGACAATTGTCCGTCGCAATTATCGCCGCTGTGTTTTCATAATTGTTCATTTTTTTATAGCCGTGCTAGTTACATTCATGAATTTTAGCGAGACATTATTAAAAGTTGACGCACGTAGCATAAATCGAGTATGACTTTGCGCGAACTTGGAAAGTTTCATCGACGTGGCACAGCCATCGATACCGATTTACGTCTCTGCGCCTCGGAGAAAAATCGGTTACTTACAAATCAATTTCCGTATTCTCGCGTGGTAGAACATCTTCGATTTCCGGTGTCTTTGAGTGGAAGAGGAATAGCGAATGCGGCCGCAGGATGCTGAGCAAAGAATTTGAAACGATCTGAAACGATTTGGAAATGTAGCTCCGAGATTTCCACGACGCGCGACGGTTTCAATGCTGATCTGGACGTCTTCGTCGGCGACCGTCCGTGCACTGAACGCGGCGTAATCGTCGTAATTCTTCGTAAATCTGTTTCCTTTCATTCCTTCTTTTTTCGTAGGGGTCTCAAATCGCCAGGGTGATAACCAGTTGCCGCTAGGAACAGATAAGAAAGTGGATTGTTCGTCTAAAGAATGTCGGCAGCTATCTATTGGTTGACGTACGACGCACGCGAAGATACAGCTCGGCGCTTCGTTCAACTAGCATCAGCATAATCGGTCGATGTTTAAAATGACATTTTGGTGTACGGTTTGTGGCGTAAATTGGGAGCTCGGCGTTAGAACGAGACGAGTTGAATAAGATCATTTTACGTTTCTTAAAATTTGTATCGAAATTGTAAAGACGCTTCCGTGGGAAATCATTCGATACATTGATTTATTGGACTGCGTATCAAAAGTTGAATTTCAAACAATGCACTCCCGTAATTTTTATAAGAAAATAGAAACAGAAATAGAAACATTTCATCTACACGTAAAATAGGGATCTCTAATATTAACCTCCGATGAAATTTTATCAATTTAAAATATGGATTTTATGAATTCAAAACGATAGGTTCACTTAAAATGTAAAACGAAATATCAGAATATCGTTAGCCTAATGAAATGTTTCAATTGTTTTGCAAAAGTATACGAAAGTGAAAAATATAATCTTTTCTTCACGCAGAAGATCCCTTTTTTTAGAAATTCCACGTTTATTGTTTATTTTACTATACATTAGTACTAAATATTAAAAGTATACTCTAAATTATACACTTAATGCATTTCTTTGTATCTGTTAAAACATGTTTCCCTACATTAGAGAATTTACATTCGATATTTACATTCGAATATCTTATCACTCCGTTAATGTGTACATTGTCAGATTTCCTAGCAGTATAGCATATCCAGATAGAAACATTAAGGAGCAATTTATAAAAATCAGGAAACAGAAGTCACAGTTTAACGTCCGAGAAATGTCTAAAAATAATCATTCGGAATAACTGCGAATGAGACTATAAATTCACTGGTGTCTATGACTTATATCTTTCGAATGCATGTTTTTAACCAATTTATGCGCCAACCATAATTCACAGCCACGTACAAATGTCTTCCAGCAATAAATAATACGCCGTAACTGTCATGGACTTGAGGATATCAAGGTCACCTTGACCTACAATGGAATGCGGTTCTTTTTCTCCGTATGCTGTTACACCTGCTGTAAAGACGATGCCGACGACCTGTTGCGTAAGTGCTTCATGCGTCGATAAACATCGACAACTCGAAATTATGCGAGCTTTTGACAGTGGGAAAGTTTGAAGGAAGCTAACGGGTTGGACTGACTTTGGTCTGTTGAAGGCTAAGGTCGTTTAGAGATCAAATATTGAACTGGCAATAAATAGTAAAATTTGATGTGACCTAACTGGAACAGAAATTTTTCAGGTTCTGGTCAAAAGAATGTTAACGGGTGGGACTGACTTTGGTCTGTTAAAGGCTAAGGTCGTTTAGAGGACAAATGTTAACTGACAATAAATAGCAAAATTTTATGTGACCTAACTGGAACAGAAATTTTTCAGGTTCTGGTCAAAAGAAAGTTAACTGGTGGAACTGACTTTGGTCTGCTAAAGGCTAAGGTCGTTTAGAGGTCAAATATTGGACTGACAATAAATAGCAAAATTTTATGTGACCTAACTGGAACAGAAGTTTTTCAGGTTCTGGTCAAAAGAAAGTTAACGGGTGGGACTGAGTTTGGTCTGTTAAAGGCTAAGGTCGTTTAGAGGTCAAATATTGGACTGACAATAAATAGCAAAATTTTATGTGACCGAACTAGAACAGAAGTTTTTCAGATTCTGGTCAGAAGAAAGTTAACGGGTGGAACTGATTTTGGTCTGTTAAAGGCTAAGGTCATTTAAAGGTCAAATATTGAACTGACAATAAATAGCAAAATTTTATGTGACCGAACTGGAACAGAAGTTTTTAAGATTCTGGTCAAAAGAAAGTTAACGGGTGGGACTGACTTTGGTCTGTTAAAGGCTAAGGTCGTTTAGAGGACAAATGTTAACTGACAATAAATAGCAAAATTTTATGTGACCTAACTGGAACAGAAATTTTTCAGGTTCTGGTCAAAAGAAAGTTAACTGGTGGAACTGACTTTGGTCTGCTAAAGGCTAAGGTCGTTTAGAGGTCAAATATTGGACTGACAATAAATAGCAAAATTTTATGTGACCTAACTGGAACAGAAGTTTTTCAGGTTCTGGTCAAAAGAAAGTTAACGGGTGGGACTGAGTTTGGTCTGTTAAAGGCTAAGGTCGTTTAGAGGTCAAATATTGGACTGACAATAAATAGCAAAATTTTATGTGACCGAACTAGAACAGAAGTTTTTCAGATTCTGGTCAGAAGAAAGTTAACGGGTGGAACTGATTTTGGTCTGTTAAAGGCTAAGATCATTTAAAGGTCAAATATTGAACTGACAATAAATAGCAAAATTTTATGTGACCGAACTGGAACAGAAGTTTTTAAGATTCTGGTCAAAAGAAAGTTAACGGGTGGGACTGACTTTGGTCTGTTAAAGGCTAAGGTCGTTTAGAGGACAAATGTTAACTGACAATAAATAGCAAAATTTTATGTGTCCTAACTGGAACAGAAATTTTTCAGGTTCTGGTCAAAAGAAAGTTAACGGGCGGGACTGCCCTAAGCCTGCTGACAGCTGAGGACATTTAAAGGTCATTGTGCTGAGTGTTGTCAATATGCAGCAAACTTTTATGTGACCAAAGCGCAATAAGAATTGCTCAGGCTGTGAATTTCAATAAAAAGTGTGCATTATTGTTTTGTACTATCTTAATGTGGGTATTTTCTATTGTCGAATCTAGACTAATTGGTGGAAAAATTGCTTTTGCAAAGGGTCTGAAATTACATTAAAAAAGTATTGAAACCGTTCGCCAGTTTGTGGAGTACATTCCTCTCTATCGAATTTGGCCAGTTATTTTTATAGTTGTCGGAGATACGTTTTATCTATCGGAACAAATTTTCTCCCCAAGGTTGTGCGTGCAATTATCATCAACGTTCTTTTTTTATTCAGTTGTGGTTATCGTGAGACAAAGGTGAAGCAAGTTTTTACTGGTAGTATCGAACGTTTTTGTAGCAGAAATATCGAGGCCAGTATCTTACCAGAAGAAAAGAAGAATCAAAAGCGAATATGTCAATTGCGATAAAAGCTGCTTTCAATTGCAGATTAAATTGGAAGAGACATCAAAAAATGATCGAAAATAAAGAGTTTAACTTCATCCGATTGCAAATTTTCCATGATATCAGATAGTATACTAAATGGACTGAGATTTCCGATGGATAGGGGACAAAGATGCTTCGGTGGATCAAGTTTCGTCTTTGTTGAAACGATAGCCGTTGCTGGATCATCAAGGTTCACCATCATCATCATCATTTACCTTCAGGTTTCGGTTCCACGTTTTGATTACCGGTCTCGCCTCAACCCCATCGACGAACGTCATGCGTCAACGACCTAGCAAATTGAAGGTCATTAGGGGATCCCCGACCCGCGGGTTGGTTCCTTCTTTCGTGGAAAAGGTAAGCGGTGTAGGCAATCTAGAAATTCCTCGCGTGTCACATGTCCAAGTTAACCGCCATCCGAAAACATTTCTACAGTCCTTTCGACGACACTTTTTTTTCTCTCAGTTATGATCGTTTACGAAAGAGCATAGGAAATGCTTAAATATTTTACGCCTACAACCGTCCAGTTACTATCAATCCCTCTCACATAATTCAGGCATTGCAGCCTAGTGTAGGAATTCAAATTGAATTTTATGCTTACAACTTTGAAGAACCTACTGCGCCATGGACATCTTCAAACTGATCCAGTGAATGTAAATCTTAACAAATTATGAAAAGAGAATTATATCAAGTACAAAAATTGAAGGATGGAATATAGAGGGGAGAGTACGATTTTCGTGGCCCCTCGTTTTGAGGTTATATTTGTGTTCTTGGGGTTATTTCAAGAAAAAAATGTATATATAACATGGTGTCAAATTGGCCTGGTTTAGCCGGTAAAGTAGATTTCCTGGTTATTATAAATTTGCAAATATCTCAGTAACTATGCGAAATATGGCAAAATATCAAGAGACCTTTTTTGTAGAAAATGAAATTTTATTCGCATAATCTTTGCACTGTAGTTGTCATCCAGAATTTGAACTAGTAATGGAAAAATCATGTGGATAGAATGAGTTGTGGTTAGGTCGTGGAGGGGGCGGAAATCGTACTCGTGCCAATACAGATAATACGAATAAGGAATACGGATAATATATGAAGTAATAAGAAAATAGCCTTTAGCAAATTTTCAGACGATCAACAAGAATTATTACTTTTGGCTATGAGAGGAACTTTTAGCTATTTTCCCGAAGAGCAATCATAAAACATAATAAAAAAAAACACGTGACAATTAATTTGAAATGTAGAATATAGTACCTTGAATAATACATGAAAGAAGTAACAGTTTTAGTGACTACACAGTGTGACGTAAAATGATGAAGTAGGAATGAATGTCAAGATCACATGTCTCTTGCGTGCTAATTCTCAGAAAAGGGTTCGTTGTCTGCCGGTATAATGATTACATGACGTGATCAGTACTCTAATTTTCCGAAAGCTCTTTAAAATATCAGTTCAGTGATTACTCCGTATAATCCCGGTGCAGGGGCCCACATGCTGTCAGTTAATTCCAAGGGATGATCAGAACGCAATGCAATTATATGGCGAACAAGTGTGATTACTGCGTCGAGAATCTACCTCAGATATGCTCGTCCATCAACGCGCTTGGACATCCGGTCGTCAGCAGCGAATGTTCACGTGATCATTCTTCAAAGGCTGGATCCGGTACAAGTCGAGAAATAATTTAAATAATTTGACTGCTGAAGTAATCCGTAAAATATGAACACGATTGGTAATCATAAATTATTCGTTTGCTATAAATAGCTTGCAAATGTCCATGCAAATTTTATGTATCGTGGACCGTTTTTTTGCTAGAATCGGAGAGAAATTTATTGCGTTGAGTGTAGAGGCTTCTAGGATCAAATATGAATTCATTATAGTATTAATATAGCTTCCACTTAAATATTAAACACTGTTGCTTGGATTAAATTATTTTCATTGAATGCTGCTATGTAGTGAAAAGGATTTTGCGATCAAAATAAAATAAATGCACTACTAGTCTTGCTCACATCCTGCGCCTATTTTATTTAATCTAGAGATTCTAGATAATTGTAAAAAGGAAATATTAAATTGTTAGGTATTGCCATCGCGCGAGAGTTCAAACAGATTCAGCTGGATTGCGATCGACACCGATCGTTGCTCGCTCGTTATTGTTTCGAGTCGCGAGCGCGCGCCCGCTCAACCGTTTTCTGCTTCGTACGATCAACACCGTCGCCACCGGCGAACTCCTCCGTTTGAATCTCATGCCAAGAACAAAGATTGGATCAAATCCACCAATCAGAGCAACCCCAAACCGATCGTTTTCAACGTCCGTGCGTTACCGTGCGCTGTCGAAAAACCACTTCACGCTCGAATCTCGAAGCACTCGCTCGTAATACAGTAACTCCACGATCTAAGTCCTTTTTCGGTTCTCTGCCGGGACTTAGATCGTGAAGGAACACTATTCTTTTGTGACCGCGTCGATCGCGCCGAATGTGGAAAAGGACAGCATGCAAACACGGATCGCGCGGCCGAAGGCGCAACAAAAAATAGCGTATCGGTGAGACAATACTAGTGCAATAATAAAACTTCTTTATTTTTTACTTAGTTTTAATAAAATTTTACCAATATATACGTGGCATTTTTCTATTGAAAATTATACCAAATATGATATAATTCCGATGATATTTACTTGTGTAATAAACGATGAAAGTTTTGGTTATATGCAAGAATATAAAAGTCTTTAACAAAAAAATAATGATATATTTTTCATTAAAAAAATTAAATACAGCATCGTTCCACAAAAATTTCAACTATAAGCAGAAATTCAAAATTAACCAAAAGTATTGGAGACGCTGCTGCTCCTTCTCGTATGTGTACTTCCACATGTTTATATCACAAACTACAATGACAAAAACATATAACACCAGCAGGCGCGCGTGGTGTTATAGACCGAAAATGCCTACAACTTATACAAATGGCAATAATTAATCAGTCGATTAGAAGTTACGTTTGTGAGGTTATAATAGTCAGCTAGACCGAGAATGCGAAATGTGGGCACAATAACAATTGAAATATGCTACAACAAATGACGGTGCGGTCTGTGAGACCGCGCGCGACTACTGGCGGGTTAAAATTTACTTGCACTCTGTTTCAAAATCAGAAACGGAAATACTGAACACTACAACGCAGTGATCAAATTATGTCAATTATATGATGATCTATCGCGTTTGAATGCATACACATGATATTCATAAACCTGTCTCAATAAACCACAAAATTCTCCGAAACATCTTTTTTATTTCTATTTTGTGGAACTGCAGCGACTGGTTTGAAGCAAGTTACATGTTGTCCGCTTTACTAGTTAATGACTTAACATTGCTACCTTGTAGTACGAGGCACAAGTTATCCGGTATCGTTGTCGCAATATCAGGTTGCATTATACAGGTAAAGAAGAAAAATGCCGGTGCTGCACCGTGTTTTTAAGTATTTGCCGGAGCGTTTCTAGCTGTAGCTGTTCATTAGCGATTGTCAACATTCTTAGGACGTGAAAGGGACCCGCGTTGTCACTCCGGTTGCTCGACCGTTGCCATACCCTTTCGAGTGTTAATTGCACGACTCTTTTTGGTCACTCTTCACATGGAACCAACACTGACACATTTTTCATCCTATAAAACAGAACGGACCTTTTAAGCGTAATAATACTGAATCATCCGTGGAATCTGTTTGATCGGCGGTGCGTCATAGTTTTACAACATACGCGTCAAAAATAGGTAAATCATGAAATACAAGATGACATGTTGTGGCCATAAACACTGCCGGTGGTTGTACCAGGAAGTGGTATATAATTAGCTGACCACGCCTTGTTAAAAATATGCAGAAATCGCAACTTTTAGTAACGTTCTCTAGAAAAATTAATTGGCTTATTTTTTAAACAAGTACTTTATTTAAAAGTACGATTATTCAACTGGTAATGATTGTTTTGCTGCAACATCTTGAAAAAAGTCCGAGTAATAATAATTTAAATATATTTTCAACGTTCTGGAACAACGTGATTTTTTAAAAATTTTTCTGAAAAAATTAGTGGACTTTCTCCTTAAACGAGCGACTGATTTAAAAGTGTATATATTGTTAAACATGTAGTGATTTTTCTTTGCATAATCAGGTAATCGTAATTTAAAAAAAAAAGAAGTAAACCCTTTTAGAAAAATTTTTAAGAATCGCGTTTTTCGCACATGGCGCAGTTACATGTTATTGAAAAAATTACTTACAAATAAACTACGGATATTTACCAAGCACAAAATGGAATCAGTGACTGGAATCATTGACTGCTTCAATTAAAAAAGTAAAAACAATTAAAAAAACATTTTGTTAAATGCTGTACAAGCGAATTTCCTTGTCAATCAAAGATTCTATAAATGCATAGAATTTGCAGCAAAGTTATGAATTAAAATTGAGATAGCTAACATGAACAGCTAAAGATTCTATAAATACATAGAATTTGCAGCAAAGTTATGAATTAAAATTGAGATATCAAGCATGAACAGCTACGAATTGTGCATACTAAAGTGCACAGAATTTGCAATCTACTTATGAATTAAGATTGAGATAGCAAACACGAACAGCTCCGAATTGTATTGTACATACAGAAGTGCACAGAACTTTTACCCTGCGTCTGAATAAAAATTGAAATAACGGAACAGAACAGCTTAGAATTGCACCTTGTGGTATTGCGTGTTTTCTCTATAGAGAATTGAAATTAATATGTGCTGTAGTGTGGCGAGGGTCGATTACAGAACTGCTTCTAGGTTCTTCCGTATTTTTCCCGTCTCATTTGTCCAGTTCTTCTCTCATGTAATCCTTTACATTTGTCCAGTTCTTTTCCTATGGATTTTTCCTGCAATTCTCATTTATATTCTCCTGCACTCCACACGCATACAGGCGAATGGTTTTTTTTTATCTGATCGCTTATTATTATAGTTTCCTGTTATCTTTTTCTTTGATTAATCGACTGTGTCCGTCTTCTCTTCTGTATTTGCATCTTCGGCTTCACGTTGATATTGCTTGATTTTCTTTCTGTCCTCGGCTGTCAACTTGACGCCTGTGGTATAAATAATATTAGTAATATTATTTATTATTTAATTAAAATTTCATTGATCCGCGAAGACACGCGTGAGTTGGAAAACAACATTTAATAATATTTCCAAGGATTTCTGTTTTTCACTCAACCGAGTCTTAAAAGATCATGATAAACACAGGTTGCATTTCCACGCTTCTTCTATAAGTATTAACAAACATTGCGGTATCTCTATTTTTGTACCACGTCAACAAATTCAAAGAATCTCTCATTAAACGAGTAACAATTGTATATATTGGCAAAGAAACTACTCGCGGCTGAAGATGAGACATCAAATATCAATTTGCGCTGTTTCTTGCATTGTCTAGAAACATTTCCAATATTGACCACTATTTTTAATGAGAAAAATTTTAATGAGAAAAAAGAAGTTCTAGATTCGAAAAAATCGACGCATTAAGATGATTTCAATGAAATCACGAGGGAAAGAAACTTGTTTCGTCGAATAAGGGCATGGGACTTGTTTCAACGAAAGATCGAATCACTGATACGAATGCGAGTATAATGATACTTACCTGCAAGGCATATTTGGCTATCGAAGGAGCAAATACTCTTGCATTCGTCCTCCGAGTCTTCGTCCTCCTCCACATTCTTCCCGTTCGTTTTACCGCTTTTCATCGACACTTTACTCTTTTTACTTTCACTTGTAATAGTATCTTTCGATTTCCCATCTTCGTCTTTTGTGTCCCCTTTTTTTGCCGATTTCTTTGCGCGCTTTTTTCTTCTCTTACGCTTTCTTCCAGATCTTCTTAGTTGTTGCTCCATTAGCGATTCTTTGTGATAACAAATGACGTGTTACTTATCATGTGTTATCAAGAAGGAATTGTCATTATTCGAGAGATGAAATTATGGATCTTACAATTGGTATAAAGATGTACCTGTTCTAAAATTTTATTCGCATGTATTGTGTAACACTATTTAGAAATTAAAAAAAGCTGCGCAGTAGAAATGCTTGGAATATATTTTTAACAAACGTCACAGGAAAGTGTAGATTTTTTAAAAGAATATAATGAGTTCAGTTTATTGAAAGTTGGAGGTTAAGAACAAATTTTTAAGTAAGAACCGCATTTGTATATGATGAGTTCAGTTTATTGAAAGTTGGAGTTCAAGAACAAATTTTTAAGTAAGAACCGCATTTGTATCGAATATTTCATTACAGACGAAGTTGTAACGTAAATACGTTTTATCTATCGGAACAAATTTTGTATCGCATAATCTATAAATTTTGAACCGCATTTGTATTGAATATTCCATTACAGACGAAGTTGTAACGTAAAGAACAGACAATAAAAGGTAACACTAAAATATAAGTATATACGTCAGAAATACGTTCGTATTAAATTTCTTTCTTTACTTGTTTACTTTACCAATACAATAATGTCTAAAAACTGTGCAACAGTGTGTACAATAAAAATTCGAATGAATGTCTAATCAACTTCTAATTAAAGGAGAATCTATATTTCAGTTTCATTTCGATTTTAAAAAACCGATTGAAGGATTAAATATTTAAAAAATTAAATAGTCGACCGGGAAGGTAAAAAGATTTGAATGAAGAAGAAGAAAAGAGGAAGAATAATAGTAATTTCTTTTTGGGACTTACTTGCACTCTGCGCCATTGCTATGTCCATTTCCGGTATACTGGAGCTCAGGCAGGCCGTGTGCCGTGGGTCAAGAAGCAAGTTCCTTACCTCCATCGAAGGTTTAATTTTCTTCAACGCTAGTTCAGTTAATGAAATACGTTTCAGCACGTACAACGTCGTTTTCTTCGAAATTTTTCTTTTAACCCTTTTTTTCTTGCATTTCCGGTGACTGACCTTTGGCGATTGCTGCTCGTCATCATCGTCTATACAGTCGAGTATTTTTTTCGGCTTCGGTTTCTTTTCCTTTTTCTTATCCTTTTTCGACTTTTTTGCCTGCTCCTTTTTCCATTTCTGGTACCTCTGACAATCTGGATGATGTACCATCTTCCTTGCGCGAGGATGGTGTACAGAATTCTTAAAACAATCTTATCTTTTCAATATGTATTGATTTTTCAGATGGGGCTATGGACAGAAGAGTTTTCCAGTTCTATGGATGGCCATAGTGATTTTCTGGATTTTTCGGCGAGTTTTTCAGGTGAATTGCATGTTGAGGTTGAAGATGTTTCGGCTGTGGTTAAAAGCAACATCTTGTTGCTTGAATCTCGATACGAGAACCACCATATTTATCTTTTGTTTCTCGTACAGAAATTATATACATACTTCACACTGTATTTTATGTCATTCTAGAAAAGCACGTTTCTCAAAATTGTAAGTGACAGTCTTATAAGAAAATCTATACAAAAATGTAAAATACTAGCTACCTCCTGACTCGAAGAAATCGATGCAACACATAATGTCGATGAATATAAAGGGAATATTAAATAGGAATTGAAATGAAGTTCACAGTGGAAATCTTGGTTATACATTCCACTGGATATTTATTCAAAATGTGAGAAATTTAATGTTTCTTCGTATACGATTCACCGCCAACAACTGGCAGAGCATCTCACACGCATCCGGTTCCCTCGAGTTGATCAAATAAAATACGCAAGATGGAAAGGGCGAAGTCGGTGGTGGAGATCGACCGGGAGAAGAAAATCGATTACAAGAACAAGTTGACGCAATTGGCAGAATGCGAAGAAATCGTCTCCGAGGAAGTTGTGAATGCTATCGGTCGAGTGACCGAGACCGTACGTGCTGCTGACGAGAATGCACCGAGCAGCGACGAGCTCGACGAGAATCTTGAGGAGCAGTACAAAGACTTGAATTTCTTCCTCGATCTACCGGATGATACTTACTCTCTCACCGAGATCAGACCGGAATTGCCAACTTGCGTTCGTTACGGCGTTCGAGAGGGACTGACTCACATTAACATGCCTAAATTCTCCCCTCTGTCCAGAGGCCATCAGGTGATTTATTATTGCCAAAATAATGTTGCTCAATGCTGCCAATAATACCTTAATTCAGCGAACTTTCATTCACTCATTTTTACCTTTTGCATTCTTACTGTACTTTGAATGCGTTATTATTGGACTGTAGTTTTTATTTGACTATTTACAACAAAAATCTGTAGGTGAAATATGGCAATAGAAAAATTAAAAGAATTTAAGAACATCGTATTTCAACAGCATCATTTTCAATTTATTAACACTAGAACTACCGAGCAATAAACGCGACTGGCGTATACTGCCTTATAATAACAATAAGACTGCATTTATTCAGATTTCGTGCAATTTTTGTTTAAATATGTACTTCAATAGAGACGTGTACTAAAAAGTTACTCCTGAAAACATATTTATAATATCAATATTTGTGAAAGAAAAAATTAGAAACGAGTCATTTTGACTGGTCCGGTAGTTCTAGTGTTAAATCAGTGGAAGAGATATGAAACAGTGGAAAGATTCATGGAATTTAAGAAGTTCGATATATTATTAATCAATTTGTTGAAATTGTTAATTCTCCCCTTAGAACTAATTGCACAGAAATATTAGGATAATTGCTCGTCAAATTGTGATTCACACTTTAAATCTACGAGTTGTGTTGCATTTATAATTCAAAAGTTTCAAGAAGTATATTTTACAACACAAGTACAATGAAAAATCTTGAGTAAAAAGTTAATGTTTGAGGAGAATATTTTGGCATCAACACTTACATGTCATTTACATAAAACACATGATCTGATTCAAAAATATTGATAGACGTGAAAGAAAAATGTTGAAATATACAGGGTGGGACACTATAAACAGGTCACATGAATAACTCGCTTGCTTTTGAAGATGCATCATACCAAACATACTTGATATCGAGGCGCTCGTAATCTGATGTCATTAATTTTTTTATAGGTGGAGACGTCAAGGAGATATGAAGGTCAATTCTGTTTTTTTAAATGGAACGGTATGGTTTTTTATTTACATTCTGATAGCGTGTTTCAGGACGAATACAATGACCTATTATGAAGGTCATTCAAGGTCACGCAAATTCAAATGCAGTAGAAAATAAAGTGTCTCAAAGCACTTGTCGAACACTACGACGATTTATATGTAACATGTTATTTATGTATTCACTGCTACTTCAAGTGTTCAAAATGATGACCTTGAACTTGAAATTGGTCCATATTTCATTGATGGCACGCTAAATAGTCATAAATATGAGAGAATCTTAAAAGACGTTTTGCCAGAATTGTTAGAGGACATTTCACTGGACATGCGACAGTCCATGTGGTTCCAACAAGACGGATGTCCTGCTCATTCAGCACGTGAATTTGTCAGGCAGTATCATCAGTATTGCAACGTTTTAGATTGTCTACGTGTTCAAGGTCGTCATTTTGAACACTTGAAGTAGCAGTGAATACGTAAATAACATGTTACATGTAAATCGTCGTAGTGTTCGAAGAGTGCTTTGAGACACTTTATTTTCTACTGCATTTGACCTTGCGTGACCTTGAGTGACCTTCATAATAGGTCATTGTATTCGTTTCGAAACACATTATCAGAATGTAAATAAAAAACCATACCGTTCCATTTAAAAAAAAACAGAGTTGACCTTCGTATCTTCTTGACGTCTCCACCTATAAAAAAAATTAATGACATCAGATTACGAGCACCTCGATATCAAGTAAGTTTGGTCTGATGCACTTTCTTCTATCTTCAAAAGCAAGCGAGTTATTCAGGTGACTTGTTTGCAGTGCCCCACCCTGTATACTTCTTGCTAAATAGTAATGGTCTAAACCAGTGGTGGGCACGGTTGCGGCTTCTCAAACGCTTGCTCCTCCCACTAACCCCTCTTTCATGCAGCGCGCATGTTCGTTGCGTACGCTGATGTCTCGTGTCTTCGTTGCCCCATTGTACCGCGCTTGCTGGAAGGGGACAGAGGGCGCTGCGGTGTGGACTGTTTTGCCTCAATTGAGGCAAAATTGCCCATCTCTGGTCTAAACGATTATGATTCATCAAAGCAGAGTCATTTTGTATTCCACGATATTTTAAACCACACAGCATCAGTATAAAATTATTTTCTTCAGAACTTCGTCTGCAAAACTTGAAAGTTTCAGGAACATCCACTCAGTTCGCTAAAACTTGATCATTACGAGAATCGTCGGTGCAGAAATTGAAAGTCTGCGTACATTATACTGCCCCACTTACACCTAATTACAAAGCAGACCTTACGCAATCCAGAAACTCTATGGAATCCTTGATTCCTGGGAGATCAATGATCAGAAATCTCGATTCTTTCTTCTCTGCTCCGCAATCGTCGGAAAAATCGCGCGCGCACCGTCTAATTTCGCTCATACGCTGCGGATGTAATCAGATCCGAGACTCGCGATCCTGATTGTTACCGATCCTTTGAAATAACAGGGTGGAGCGACGGCGATAGCGGCTTTCGCAACCACAACGGTGTACAAGTCTCGGTGCTGGAACGAGGCGGTGATCGACCAGATAATCGAGGACGGGGATACTTTTTACTGCGAGTCCTACAAACAAATAAACACCGACGATCGTCGTTTGCTGACCATCCTGCATCTCCAGCGGACGCTCTGTGTGCAGCACAAGTTAACCGTGAACGTGACCATCGAGGATGCGGCTTACGCGGGGAAGTTCCGGTCATCGGAACCGACGGAGCTCCATCTGGTCAAGGCTCTGGACCTTTTCTTCAATCGCTACAACGCTGGTATCCTGTCATCTTCGGTTCTGAACATAGCGATTTGGAAGGACGCCAAGTACTTCAACATCTTCGACGGCCAGGCAAGAAAAGAGAATTGCGAGCCAGCTCCTGATGGTCTCAGCGGGACATCGAAGCTGTTCCTGGTCAAAGACCTGATCGGAGTCCTGTTTATCATTCTAGAAAAGAGCAACGTTAAAAACGAGCCGTTCGTTCTCTATGCCATAGCCATCAGCGGCGTCGATCACTATACCCAACCGATAGCCACCGTCCACACGGAAAAAGTCTATGCACACGCCGTAGAAAGACGACCAAGTAGTTACAAAGTGCAGGACAAGTACCGCGCAGTACTCCAAGGATCCTACCACATAATGCACCCAGCTTTGCCAGCTCTTGTCCGCGGCAGGACGCACATGATCATCGCCTTGGCAACCTTAGTTTACTCTAGACTGGTGAACGGCAATAAGTGGTCTAGCGGGTTGGTCGACCTGATCTTCAACCAGTCGAACATATACTTCATCGACCTAGTCCGCGTTCTTGACAAGGATCTGAGCGATCCCGAGTTCGAGCTGAAGATGGACGACGCCATGGGCGACGTGATTCTAGGAGTCTACTCGGCGAAGGTGAAAATCAGAACGAACGTTGTACCGGGTTATGGTGGGAAGAGGGGCAAGGTAGCTTTCGATACCGGCTTCAGGGAGTTCTTCGACACGCAGAACTGCGGTCTGCTCGAGATCAAGGGGATTTATTATGCGATATGGAGACACGACGATACGTACTACTACTTGGACCCGTATGCTTGCGACGATGAAGGGTATAGGTCCGGCACCGCTGAAATAGACGGAACGGACAAGCCGGGCGAGGCGGCTTGCGTGACGATGAACAGTTCGATCAACCAGGTACTGGAAACTATTATGGAGAACACCGGAAGCAGGGATAAAGACCCCTTCATCATCCACGGCGTCCGAGTTCTGTATGTAAAGACGGGGACCACGCCGGGAGGTCCTTTGGAGTATGTGATTTATCGAGAGAAAGGTACCAATCGCAGACCCCAAGCGCCTCCAGTCGCTATTATGAGGCCAAGCGAAAAATTGGATGGCGATGAGGTCCTGGACATGACACCGACGATCCGGCCGCAGCTGCTGAAGACGAAGGAAGTCGCTGTGCAGGTCCCGCCGCTGATGAAGGAAGCGGAGGCGTACATGATGACGGACGATGAGCCTAGGAGCTATGTGATTCTGCCGCCCGAAGAAGAGAAGGAACCGGTGGAAGACCTTGGCGAAGAGGAAGAGGAAGAGGTGGCTGTGAGGAAGGAATGGAGCTTTGAAGAGATGTTGGAGGAAGAAGAAGAGCCTGAGAAGCTGCCAGAGGAACCACCTGTTGAAAGAGTCATCAGAGGGTACATGAAAGTGAACCCTAATCGATTGGTTCTTCAGGGTTCGAAGAATTGCTTGGACGAAGGTTTCGAGATAAGGTCCAGAGGCAAGCAGGGATTGATGGCAGCGTTGGTAGCTATGGCTTATAGGAAGTTGAAGTCTCCTAAACGCTGGAGGAACATGGATATCGATCAACTGATCGATGTGAGCGACAAAACGTATGGAGACATCGTCGAGTGGATCCGTAAGGGTAGTCCTGCCGTGACTGATAAAAAGGACGCGATGATGGGTGAAGAGGAGGAAGAGGAAGAAGAAGGCGGCGAGGAAGAGGAGGAGGAGAAGCTGCTTCCCATTCCCAGCCATCTGGACCTGACTATGATACCCGTTCGACTGAAGTTCGGCGAGAATGACGTGTTCTTCAAGAAGAAGATGAACGTGATCCGTGGAGATGCTGCTCCTCTGGCGAACCTGGCGGAGGCTCTCGAATGTTACTTCAAGAGGTACAACGAGATGGTGCTGGAAAATAAAAAGCTGATGTACGGGATCTGGAAAGAGAACGCCCAGTTCTTTTTGTTCAACCCTTACGGCAGCGATGCCGAAGGCTGGCGTCTTCGGGATTATCCGGCTTCGTTCGCTGTGCTCGGTAGCCTGAACGAATTAGTTGATCTTCTGCACGGTGTGATGGAGTTCAATGATCCTGGCTTCACCATCCACTTTGTGGCATTGGACTCGATTCAACCCGGCAAGTTCGCGGCCGAATTCGAGATCATCGTGCCGGACGACGAGGTTGAGTTGTTCAAGACGAGGTTCCTGCCAATTACTGATCAGGATATAGAGGCGTTGGAGGCTGAGTTGAGACCCGAGGTGGAGGAAGAGGAAGATGTGGACATCATTGATGTGACTATGGGCGAGGAAGAGGAGGAAGAGGAAGAGGAGGAGGAAGGAAGGCGGAAGGCTCGCGCGGGTGTCGCTGAAGCAGCTGAGAAGCCGATAGTCGATCCTCTGCTTGAAGTTCGAGAGAAAGAACAACCCGACGCGCCTCACAGGTTGAATTTGGCTTTGCTCACGGCTGGGTTGAAGATTCCCGAGGAAACCGAGGAGGAGATGAAACGAGTGCACGCGCAGAAAGCTCTGGAGAAGCTGAAGTACGAGCATCCTCCGCCATACGTCCTGCCGTCGAATAAAACGTTAATGAAGCTGCTCGAGGCGAAACGAGCTAAAAGATCGATTCCCTCCTTGGTGTCGAGGTTCTCCATCGATTCCAGGCTGGACGTGAAAAAGAAGGGCGGTTTTGCATCGATGCACTTGTCCAGATCGACCGTCATGATGACTGCAGCACCAGGAATAGACGATTCAGTACCCTCGAAGAAGATTAAACTGTGTCCAAAGAGATACTTGTTCTCGAGGCTGCTGCCGATTTGTCTGATACCGATGAGGGCCATCGACGACATGTACATTCAGTACGATGGACCATACGGGGACCTGGGAGAGGAACCTGAAGAGCAGAACGAACAGGACGATATGATTCGAGAAGACTTACCTGAAGCACCAGTAGGTGTCCGCATTCGACCAACTTTGGTACCGATCGGGCCTATCATTCGGACCCCGGTTCCTGAAAAGCGAGTGGGCACCTGTCCAGAGAAGAAGAAGCGGAAGTGCCTGCTAGCTAAGGGCGACGTGGGAGACGCTTTGATGGAAAAGGTCCTTTGCAATACCGAAGATCTCCTGCTCGAACTGTTTTTCCCGGATTTTAAAGTGACTGACCAGGTTTGGCTTCTTTTGAAACCGTTTCATATTTTACGAGTTACTGTTGTTATCTGTTATATCAATATTGTTGCGATAGCTGTACGCGGAGGATAAGGAGTCTAAGGTCAAAATTTCGCGGAAAGGATCCACGGAGTCTCAGGAGACCACTATTCGCATGAAACCGGCCAGCGGGAAGAAGAAACAACAGAAACGGAATGCTGGATTGAGAGTAAGCCAGATATCCAACCCTCTTAAACGTTAATTAATTGTGAGAGTTATTGGGAAGAACAAATAGTGACATTGGTGATGGACCATTCTGTAGTCTTCCTAAAAGAACGTTTTGCGCAAAGTTTCAACCTCTTATCTTAATTTAAACGATTATTTGAGGATTCGGAAGCCAATCAGACTCGGAAGTTCAAATAAATTGATACGAGATCATTTTCTTCTACTACACGAGTACGTAACACTGATTGGTTTCTGAGCCTTTTAAATCGGAGACAGTGTAAATTATTTTATTTGACTATAAAGCAGGCATGTCCAGAAGTAGCTCACTTGGAGGCAAATTCGACGGAGACGCCTACTTCTCCCTCGCCTTCGCGTCTCGCTCCCCGTGGCGGCCGTAGTGCTCCGAGCAAGAGCTGGGCATTATTTCAGATACAATATTTTAAAACTTATTTGAAATATTACTTGAAATAAAAAGTTATTTCACAAAAATGTATGGTGGCTGTCGAATTATGAAAAGATGGAAAAAGGAGAAGGAAGCGTTTCGTCCTAGGCCCGCTAGAATACTCGTCAGTAAGGCTATCTAGCGGACCCGTGCCTTAGACGCGGGATGTCGTAAGGACATTTTAGAACGGTATATATATATATGTATATATATTTATATATATATATATTTATATATATATATAAATATAAAAATATAAACAGAGGAAGATTCAGGTAGTAGCGGGAAAGGTGTTGTCGTAATGTCCCTCTGTTGACGAGTATAGGAAGTAGCCGCCACAAATCTATTCTTTTATTTCGTGAAATACATCAGTTCAAATAATAAAATAACAAGTTATTTTCTTATTTGAGATAAGTATTTCAAATGTCAAATAACATGTTATTTTATTATTTCATACAATAAATATTAAAAATATATTATAAATGAAAATATGGTTCGAGTTCTTTTAAATATTTATTGCTACTCACCAATAATTTATTTTCCAAACTAAACATAAATAAGGCGAAATTTCAACTTACAATTAGTATCATACATTTCTCTTAATTATTTCAAATAAGTTTATTTCAAATGACTACGCCGAAATAAATTATAATAAAGAATTTATTTATTTAATCAATTATTTTAACAATAAATAATTGAAATAACAATTCAAATAATAAATATAGAAACATATTATAAAATTTATTTATTTAAACAATTATTTTAACAATGTGCTATCAAAAGGATAATTCAAATTATAAATATATTATCTTAACAATAAATTATTGAAATAATTCAGATGGCGAATATAGAAATAAATTATGAAAATTTATTCCTTTTATCCGTTAACTGGAAACGAATCGAAGGTTCGAAGTTTCGAAGTGTCGAAACTTCGATATTCATCACCTTCGAAGTTTCTGAAATCGAAGCTTCGAAGCTTCGAAATCATCGACCTTCGAAAGAAAGTAACAGACCTAGTCTGAGGAGCTCGGGGACTATGGCCGCCACGGGGAGCAAGACGCGCGGGCGGTAGAAGTAGGCGTCTCCCTCGAATTTGCCTCCAAGTGAGCTACTTCTGGACATGCCTGCTATAAAGAATACGGCTGAGACCTATTTCTAACTACTTCGAATCTCAAGGTCACTGAGGATGGGTTCCGAATACTACAAGGCAACATGTGCCTCGAAGACCGCGCGACAATCGAAGAGTGTCATTTCAAGTCCTGCTTCTTCGCCGGCCTGCTATGTATCCTAGCAAAGATTAAGCTAGATCCAGACAAGTTCCGTCCAGCTACTCTAGATCAGTTTGTCTACCTGGGTGACAAGATCTACCAAAAAACCGGGAAGTTGCGTTTCAAACCTTACAGGTGGTTCCATCACATCGAAATTATGCACACGATCTACAACGTGATCACCAAACAGGCTATCTACGCCGATCCAGAGAACTCCGAGAACGACGATCTCGAGTACACGATGGACACCTTTTTCGAGAAGAACCAAACAGGCATAGTAGTGTTCGCTAATTGTTCCTACGCCTTCTGGTCCGCGAATGGGATGTACTACCTCTTCGATCCTTATGCTTGTGATGATAATGGAAACGCGGGTGAAAGCGGTTACTCCTGTTTCATGGAGTTCTGTGATCTGAACGGTTTGTTGGAGAAGATCGAGGCTAACGTCGGTGAAAACACGAAGAAGCCTTATCGATTGTACACCGTGTGCATCGCTCACATGGAGACGAAGAGGAGAAGAAAAAGGCGCAAGAAAAAGGCATCCCACTGCGTGGATAAACCTGAAGTGGAAGTCGGCGTTGAAGAACCGCCGGAAGTAGAGCTGTCCGCAGAATCATCGGTGTCCCTGATCGAGCAGTTAGATTGGGTAAATGTGGAATCGAAGACGAGCTTCGGCTACGACATGACGATCCCTGGGTTTGCTCCCATCAAATTCTGCAACGCCTCGATGCTGGAGGTGACCGTCCTTGAAAACGACATCACCGATCCAATATTATCTCCTTTCAAGAAATTCCCTAAAGAGATTACAGAAGACACGGACATGTACGAATTAGTAAAGCTGCTCGTCAGGAAGAAGGTCATCGAGAAAAAGTTTAAGACTTCCACGATCGTCGCCACTCCTCTGGATCTTTGCATCATGGCCTGGTCCTTGATCCACGATCCCATCACTTGGTCGGTGAGGACACTTAAAGGATTGTTTGAAGCTGTTCTGGATTATTCTTTCGATACTTTGTTAGCTGCCGAGGATTCGACTGTCGGTGACATGACTGACGGCATGCTACCAGAGTTTGAAATCGCTAATTATATTTTTCGAGTAGTGTTCGTGCCTCTGCACTATGGGACTCTGTATGCAACCGAAGGTTGGAACCTGGCGATGTCATTGCAGAAGATTTTTGATACTCCGAGCTACACAGGCGCTATTCTAACTTGCGGCAATGCGCACATAGGAGTGCTGAAGAAAGGAGAGAACCATTTCGCTTGGTGGATCGTTGTGGGCACGAAGAACCTGAGGATCATCACTGCCACAGACATGAAAGAGTTCTTGAGGTTGATCGTTAAGGTGATCGATCAACCTGAGGAAGAAACGTTCGTAATAAGAGTGATCACGGTATCCTACGCGCAGAAGATGGACCCCGACTGCAGCGATACCAAAGGACTCCACGAACCAGTCGTGCCAGCAACTTCGTTGCCAGAGATTCATAGAATGGTCACTGAACCTTACGATCTAGAGGCAATCTTCAGACCCTGTGTGCCGGAGAACAAACCGATATTCGTTCGTGGCACGGTAGCCTTGAGCAACAGAGATACCATAATGGAACCGAGGGTTAAAAGGTGTTACTTCGTTGCCATCCTGGCGGTAATGGTGCAGAGGGACATCGTTCAGAGTCCGATGCCAGAAATGGTGGACAAGATCCTGGAAGTCGCAGAATCGGTTTACAGAGAATTCCCGGAGCCCAAGTTTCACACGGAACACATTTTACGCAATCTTACTATCATGAACAGGATTTTCGATTTGCGAGATTGCACGTCGCCTTTGGTTTTGATTACGATGAACCCACGGACCATGAGGAACGATTTTTATCTTCAGGTGAGTGCTTTAGGTATTAGGCATCAGGAATGTATCTGGATTTTTGTGCAACACTCGAAATATTTATTACATTTGAATCTCAGTTCAATTTTTAATATTTGGTCTTAAGTTCAGTTGGAAGTGAGAAAATGTTGGTTAGCTTATACAGATAGCCTGCACAGACAGCCGACAGAGTTGCAGCTACTTTTAAAAAATAACTAATAGAAATCGAGATACATAGCAACTTTCAAACTCTCAATGTCCTAAAGCAGGCAGTTCCAACCAGTAGCTCCGGTGCTACTCGAGGCACCTTCCCCGCTTGGGTTCTTCCCCCACTCTTGGACTTGGAAGCTCCCACCATGAGAGCAGTGATGGTATATGATCTCGGTTTTTTCGCGCATGCGCGACTAAATGCAGGAACGTATGTACGTCTTATGTTTATGGGGAAAGTAGGGGAGAACTACTATTGACGGGAAACCGAACAGAAGAGTGCAAGATATATTTATATATTCTATGTACATACACATAAAATTTTAATATAACATACGCTTGTTAAACATTCATATTTGAAAATCGAAAAAAAAATTTGCGAAACTATGCGGGGTGACCAAAGTACCCCATTTTAGCCCAACTTTGTACTTTACTGACGCTAAAACCATCGCGCATACGCGAGAAAACCGAGACCATATACCATCACTGCATGAGAGCCGCGCGGCTCGAGTAGCACTCACTATCTCTACGACTGTACGTAGTAGTGGGAAGAGGTTCGATGGTGGGGACCTTGCAGTTCTCGGAGGGGAATGCGTTGGAACTCCCTGTCCTAAAGAATTATTATTTGTATGCTTTATTAATATTACAATTTATGAAATGTGTTAATATCTATAAACTCATGCCATAAATATTTCCACTTCTACGGAAATGATTAAATTAGCCAAAAAACTTCTAATTTTTGAGAAAATGATTGAATTGAATATTACTAATATATACATAATACACTAATATACACAATTTCCCGATTTCGTTCAACACCCTTCCGCCATCTATTTTAATATTTATTCATGTACCACAATACACGTGTCACGTTCAAGATGAAAAAAGATGTCATTTCATCATTTCAATAGAGTCTACCGAAACAGTCAAGCTTATTTACTACAATTACTACCCAACAATAAGAAAAGCTTTCATCGATAGGTAAGGAAACACCTGAAGAAATTCTTCAAGATGTACGCAAGCGGGATGATACACTTCACGAACTGCTGCTACGGCTTCTGGTATTCAAGGAGCACGAACGCTTATTACTACATAGACCCTTACCAATGCAACGACAGAGGAAGAAAGGTTTCGAGCGGGGGCAAAGCTTGCCTATGCATCTTCCCGGGCCTCTGTCAGATGGTGAAGAACATGTGCTTCAATCAGTTCGAGGACACAACGGGCTTCTTCATCCACCGCATCCACGTGGACTCGATCAACGTTCCTCCGTTCAACACCTTCAAAGAAGACCCGATGTGGCTGTACTTGGACTATAACTGGAACTTCAGGCACTCTCCCGACATCGTAAAGTCGAACGGCAAGAAGAAGAAGAAGAAATCTGAAGAAGAAGACGAAGGGAAAGTGAAGCAGTTCTGGAACAACTACGCAGTGGAAGTGTCGAACCTAATTTATTCCGTTTGGGGGACGATCGGATCTTACGATTCGAGGTTCGGCGATCGAGCAGGAAGGAACCAAGCAGCCATTTGCGTCGCTGTTCTAGCAATGCAGTACCTGAGTCATCCATCAAGATGGGGACCTGCGATCTTGGACTCGGCAGTGATCTGCGGGGACTCTTACTATACCGAAAGCGTCAGAGGAGCCATTAAGAAGTGCGCCAAGTATTACAACCACTTCAACCTGCAGCCCTGTTTCAAGATCTTCCCGCATTTGTGGGTGATCAACTTCAAGGAGGGCATCTGTGGCATTCTTTACGGCGCTAAGAACAAAATCACCTTAGCTGCTGCTTTGAACCAAGCCTTTGAGGAGTCGCCGAACATCCTGATCGAATGCAACAAGGTCATCCTGGCAGGTTTGGCGGCTAAAGATGGATTCTACGTTGCGGATCCTGGATGGGTTGGACCGCCACTGTTCGAGAAAGATCATGGAGCTATTTATGTCCTACGCTGCAGGAACATGAATTGCTTAGTCTACGCCGTGGTGAAGATGTTGAACACGAACAAGAGAGTGGACTTCAGGATCACGCCGGTTGCGTTCACGTTCGAGCAAGAGGACTTCAGTTTTGTGGACAGCAAAGTTCGCGAGACTAAGAAGAAGGTCTTCATGGAGCCGCTGAGAACTACGCCTGGAAAGAGCTATAATCCTGGTACAGTGATGGGATTGGTCTTAGAATTTATGGCAGTATTCTTCGTAGGGGATGGGACTTTACTCTACTTACTGTTCGACTTGTTGCCTCTCAATTCTTCTTTTACTCTTTAAAGAACCTATTACGTCGTCAGTAGCTCCTTCTTCAGGGTTTAGAGGATCTTACTTTGATTATTACCGATAAGTAGACTGTACATTTTTATGCCAAACAAAAATTCTCTGAATAGATCGTAATGTTAAAAAGTCGAATGTAATGTAACAATATTTCTAAATTCTAATACATTTTCAGTTTTGGGCACGATTACGACTTCCGTGGCCCCTATTTTGAAGGTTAAATTTGTGTTCTTGGGGTCATTTTAAGAAAAAAAACTGTATATGTTATAGGTACCAAATCGGCCTGGTTTAGCCGGTAAAGTAGATTTCCTGTTTTTTATAAACCTGCAAATATCTCGGAAACTATGCGAGATATGGCAAAACAACCTAACCTAATCTAACCCAGACCTAACCTAATCTAACCTGACCTGACCTGACCTGACCTGACCTGACCTGACCTGACCTGACCTGACCTAACCTAATACGTCAATAATATTCACTGCTAATTGAGTTTCAATACATAGACATTTCTTGAGTATTGTATAAGCAGTTGTGAACGGAGCCTTTACGTTCCCCCTACCATCATTTCGGGAGGGAGGGAGTTGTTCTGCAACTTCACCGATATATAAATATACTCGGAAACTGCCCAACTGATAAAAAAATGTCGTAGGACATAAATTGTTGGAAATTTAATTTTCTACAAAAAAGGTCTCTCGATATTTTGCCGCATTTCGCATAGTTATCGAAATATTTGCAGCTTTATAAAAAACAGGAAATCTACTTTACCGGCTAAACTAGGCCCATTCGACACCTGTGACATATGCATTTTTTTTTTTAAAATGACCCCAAGAACACAAATTTAACCTTCAAAGTAGGGGCCACGGAAATCGTAATCTCCCCCAGTTTTGTGTTTCACTCATCAATTTTCACTATAAAGACATAAAATTAACAGTGTACTGATAAAATTATTACTTTGCTTTCGCATCTTGCAGCCTAACACTGTTCTATCAACAAGCATCGTCTGATATCCTTTACCTAGTAGTTGTCTTCCTTCTTCCTTCGTTTCGTTCTTCAATTTCAGTCTTTGTAACTTGTTCTAAAACTCAACTTTTTGTGATCAACCCTTCCCAAATGCACGATTTTCATTCTCTAAAATTTTCACTCCCCAAAGGCACACTCATACCCGGAGCCGACACAGTGCCAGACGAAAATTCTTACCTGTTGTACAACAAGAACCTCTCTACTGGACTGAAGAAGGGTCGCAAACTGGAATACCCCGAATTACCATCTGTGGAACCCACATTAGGCCACAACGCTATGACAAGCGCGATGATTAGTACCACCTGGCATTTGAATCTAGGCCAAGCTGATCCTCTGCAGAAGACAGAGCCGAAATTCGACCCCACGCTGATGACTCACGATCCAGAGAAGTGTGAGAAACGCGTGGTTGGATCCTTCCAGCCTCAACAACCCGTGCAAATGTCGATCACCGATTTGCTGGCAGCTTGCGATGATTATCCAAGAGTGGTGGACTTCAAGAGCGAGAAGACTACATTCGAAACACCCGTGGAGTGCACTAAGGCGGCCAGTTTCCTCACCGAGACCGCTCGCGAGGAATTCGACAACTGGACGCAGGATATGCGCAGGAGTGTTTACACTACTTACAAACATCGACTGCCGAAACCTAAGAAACCGCTAAGCGCATCCATCGCTGAAGAGGACGCTGTGGATGGGGACGAAGTAGCAAGTGCAGCTGCAGATGCGGATGCAGATGCGACCGAGGAGGTGGACGAAGTGCTGTACAACACAGAGGCGACAGAGGGAACGGAAGACGACACTGTCACGGAAGTCGAAGATGATTAACTGATCAATGTACAGTGATAGCGAGATGCTTTCAATCATTATATCTGTCTTAGATCAGACAGTGCAGTCATTTTGTGCTGTTATTTTGAATAGTGTATATTTCTTTCTCAATATTCATGATTGTGTAATATGGTAACTATATGAAATGTCAGGGTTTTTGATAAATTTTGAATCAGTGATATGAAAAGATATTTATGTAAGTTCACGTTTTTGTGGACTGACTTAGGAAAAATTTGTAGCTGATTTTATGAACTCTCTGAATTAGGGATTTATTATAAATTAGATAATTACTTTACTAGGCTTTATTTCGTGTATCTCGTACATCGATGTGCCGTTCAGTGTAGTGTGAGTCTTTCAGTGAGAAGTTTCCAAATGACTGTAAATTTTTGTATTAACAAATTATTGTATCGACTTGTCCTTTGCAGTAAATTATGAATTATCATATTCTTTGCTGTTTTTCTAGTTATTTATGTATACATTCTTTTAGATAAATTGCCGAATAAAATTCGTAGTAAAACATTAATTACCACTTTTTCGAAACGGTAATTATTAACAATTCTTGCCATTTTTACAGAAATTTGTAATTATCGTTAGAAAAAGTTGCATACGAAGAATATTACAAAGAATTTTTCAGCGTTTGTGATTTTGGGTTTTTATTATGTAATCCACAATGTATCTGCTATCTAACAAATATTTTATATGACTGTTTGTGTGCCAAACTACAGTGACTCGCAGTAATATTCGGACAGTTCTAAAGAAACGGTAAGAATGATTAATGGAGAAAACTGTCGTGCTGAGCGTAATAGTGCAATTTCATCGTTTACGGTATGTTTATTCATACGTTTCTTACATAACTCATGCAAACAAGCTTACGATAGGATCGAATGATAGCTTTACGACACTTTACGTTAACTGAAATAATTGATCGGTTCAAGTGAATCAACGGAAACCTATTAAAATATTTCTATTCGCCCGATCGTTGTCATATTTATTTTTATGCTGTCGTTGTTTAAACAATTCAGAGAAAACTCTGTGAACATCTTCAAAGAATATATATCAACATTTTGTTCGAATGATTGGTACAACTTATGCAACCGGTGATGGTTGCGATAAATTTATTTCGACAGGAATGTTCAAAGTTGATACCGTGATTAATGAAAACTTAATAAACTGGCGTGAAAGATCTCATAATTCAGACGCATAGTTTCCGTGCGGATTCTGTATTCTTGTATCGAAGACGTCCAAGAGAGATCAATATTTTGGACAAATGATCGAAATGCACACGTTGATCAAATTGTAATTTATTTGACATGGAACGTACAAATTAGAAACATCGACGTTGGACGGCAATCAATATTAAAATTAAAACTTTACAACAGAATGTTACAGAATCAAGGAGCGATACGGTACGGACTTTATACAGGGTGTCCCACGTAGCAGTTTTCACGATTTTTTAAGTACTTGCGATGATCTGACAAAAAGAAATTTCCAACAAAAGTTGTTCAGTTTTCGATTGGCTGTATATTGCAATAAAAAAGTTCGAAAAACATTTTTTTTATAGTATTGTCGTCACCTTCATTTTTTTTAAATGGCACTTTGTATTTTTTACTTAACAGAATTATAGCTCGTGTCAAGACGAATTCAACGACCTAGTATATCATAACCTTGGGATGACCTTGAAGGCGAAGAAATGAAAATTTCAACAAAACATAACAATCTGCTTGAATGGCTGATAATAATTTGTGTTTATTATTAAAACTCCAAATTACATTCAATTCAGAAACCTTGACTAAATGAACGCAAACGATTTCGTAAAAAAGTCACATCAAATGTTCGAATTGAAATCCGTTTTGTTGTATGCACAATTCCGTTCTTCGTAGTAAATTTGCATTGGTTGCTCTTACGATACTGCCGTAGCGAAGTTATTCACATGCTGTACGGATTCGCTGCTTTAAATGTTCCTTACTTTGTATTGGTACAGCATAAACTATTGTCACAAGTTATTATCACCCATTCAAGCAGATTGTCATGTTTTGTTGAAATTTTCATTTCTTCGTCTTCAAGGTTATCCCAAGGTCATGGTATGCTAGGTCGTTGAATTCGTCTTGACACGGGCTATAATACTGTTAAGTCAAAAATGCAAAGTGTCATTTAAAAAAATGAAGGTGACCTTGACAATGCTATAAAAAAAAATGTTTTTCGAACTTTTTTTATTGCAATATATAGCCAATCGAAAACTGATCAGCTTTTGTTCAACATATTTTTTGTCAGATTATCGCAAGTACTTAAAAAATCGTGAAAACTGTTTCGTGGGACACCCTGTATATGTATATTCTATCCGCGATGACACAAGATTAAGTATAAAATTATATAAACTATAAGGGTAGTAATAAATTGGGGTACAAATTACGTTTGTAAAAAGATCCTCGAAACACTTGTAAATAGTATATAAGTAGTGTTAGATTTACACATAAGGTCTTAATCATCTAGGGATACAAAGTTAATGGCGACATACAGAACTAACATAATTCTACATTGTGTTAAAGGAAAATTAATAATAATCCGCAATATACAAAGAACACATTATACGCTTCAAAGCAGCTTGGATCGTTCTGATATGATTCGGCGTCGACAATTCAATTCGATGATCGTTCTCGATCATCTTTCGTATACGATATCAAAGATAAAACATTGTGCATTCAAAGTGAATCGAAAAGGTAAGGGACAATGTGTTAACTGTCGTTAGAACATTTACTTTTCTTATATCTTTCGTCTTTTAACTTTCGTAAAATTCGGTATATTTGCATTTTATTAGTTACAAGTGCAATAGAAGGTCCATGGCAGCTTGGAAACCATCGATATCGATGCGCCGACAAGAACCTCGATATATTTTGTATGCATTCACAGTAGCTTTATAGGAAGCAAACTTTTCAAGCAACTCTCAAACAAACAGCACGTATATACGATACGAATGTTACACTTAGTTATTATATTTAAATACGCGATAACAATAGTAACAATCAAATTTAAGTACATCGATTTGTTTTCAAACGCGACACGCGGGCGTGCGATTTCAACCAGCTCTTGCAAACTTGGTGCAATTTGTTCGAAATTATAAAACTCGGAGGTCAATAAAAATTTGTAATCTCTGTGAAAAAAATCGAAAAAGTTTATCGTTGATAAGTGGATGTTAACAATTTCGCGAAGCTAAATTTTATCCGCATGAACACATAATTTGTGCAATGAATTCAGCACAATTTGTCGATTATAGTTTAGCCTGCACCAGGTTTTGCTTTCACTTTCGTCTTTCGCGAGGCCATGTTGAAAACGCTGTCAAACTGTGGTGGTTACGTAGAATTTCAGTTGGTTTGATTTTACGACTAATGTTTATGGTAACGCGTATTTGCTTACCCGCCTAAAGACGCAAACGTTTCGACAATCTTTTTCTAAAATTTCCCGTCATCCAAAACGAACTAGGAATTCCCAAAGTATGGTTCGAAAAAGTACGGATTAAAACACTTTTGGTTTCTCGAGTTGTCTAGTTCGATTACTATGTTCATGGAGTTTGAATTGTCGATAGTTCGGTCCCGGGTTAATATTAAGATTCGTTTGATTTGTTGAAACCCCTTTTGGTTTTCTTCCCTTAGATTAATAAACTTAAATGAATTTCATGTAACTTTACGGAAGAAGTTCTAAGAAAATATGCAAACTATTCTAAACTGTTAGATCCTTTTCAGACAAATGCAATGGTATGGTGAATATCGTTCATAACGCTTCCATAAAACTAACAGGAATCGTTGTTCTATCAATTATTATAATCGCTTTATCAAACTCTACTCTTAGGAAGCATTATGAATTCTTATCTTAAATTCCAAGCGATTCACCATTTTTTCACATAACTGTTTGCACTCGAATGCCGATTCTAAAGCACAAAAATTAGCGCATATTACTTTAAAACAATTTTCACGTTACTTTTGTATTTCATAGATTGCTTATGGCGTTGTCAAATTACTGAGAAATCTGATTCCCACAAAATGAATACTTATACAAATATTTTAGTATTGTAATTAAATGGATTGCACTGTAATAATTGTCATTAATAGTAGGCTGGCATCAATAAAATACGTGAGCCTTGCGTAAAGTACAGAAAATTTGACAAATGCTTTATAATTCTGAAGGGAAATTTATAAATTGGAATAAAATATCGATATTAATATTACAATAAAGTTGTAACAATCTATAATGTAAAATGGAATCTATAAATTAGAATAGAACAATCAGGTTTCACAAAAGCAACCAGTTCATTCCAGTACAAGTTCGCGTGATGAATTAAATTTTGTCTTTCTCATAAAATATCGCATAATATTTCCGAGTCAAAATAGCTTCGAGTGCAAAAAGTGAATAACAAACGATCAATAAATAGAAATTCGTATGTTTCGGACGAGTTGTCGCGAACAAAGTAGAAAACAAAATTGGAATAACGTCTTAGAGCTACTAGTATGTTAAAGATAAACTGAAAAGGATCGTATAATAAAAAAAGATCGCATTCGACGATGGCTGGAGGATAGAAGTTTGTCATTGCAGGAGCTCCCCGTTTGTTCGATCGCATCGGTGAGAGTGATCTATTCGCTGGGCGTCTGTTCTTCCGTTGCTGGTTTCGTGTACAGAATTTCAGCGTACTCCGTTTTGTCCTCGTTTAGGCGACGGGGGTTGACACCTTGTTGCTGTTGTGTCAGATCCAATTCCGCGTAAACTATTCCGCTTTCGCCGGTCGACGGATTAGGTTTGTTCTCCTGCGGCACAGTCGCTGGCGTTGTCTGCAGCTTTTAAATCGAAATCATTTGATTAAGAAATCCGCTTTTACCATTGAACATCTATTTACATGATCAGTTAAAAATCTTTATGCGCCTGAAACATGAACTAGACATTGGGCCGCGAGTGTTTATGCAAATGTGAATTTTTCTGGGCTAGTTTTAGGCGCCAACAGTTCCTATTAAACATATTTTTATTACTGAGACGTTTGATTGTATTAAAATGATGAGGACACATTGTTGTACATTACCGAGCATTTTCATTGATTTTTGCACGTGAGAATGTAGTTGCATAGAACGTTCGTGGTCTGATCGTGATCCGGAGATCTCGAGTTCTAGATCATTTCTTTGAAAGATTCTCGTTCGTGTGAATGATTAACTGATTAGCAGATTGCGGATTTTTATACAAAATAAAAATTTTCTACATTAATTTGAAGAACTAGGAATCATGTAGAAAATTCTTCTTTTCTTTAATCACATGAATAGACTGAATCTGATATATTATTATTCTTAAATCCTGTTTATCTTTCTACTTTTCCTAATTGGATCTACTCATTTTTATCATAAATGCATAAAAACCACAGTCTACTGATTAGTCATAGTAGAATAATATGATAATAGAAATTAGTATGTTTATAGTGGTAAAATATGTGATTAAACGTGAAAAAGTAGTTAGATAGTTTTTAAGATTAAAGACGAAATATAAGCTGTAACATAGATTGATCTGATTCTCATTATTTTAATTCTTCAACTATCGGCAATGACGCAATAGGTTTTCAAAAATCTTAAAAATTTTGAAAACATTTCTTGCGTAATGTATTTTAATTATTTCTTTTAGGATTCTTATTTAGAATCAAATTATTAATATTCTTTTGGACACAGTACTGTTATTACGTGGTACTGTCGATAACTTATGTATTTTGTCGTTGATTGATAACGAATGGTGGTTGATGGTGGGACATTATAAAAAGAAAAATGTTTGTTAGATATTTTTACCCCTGGACAACAAGAATTTGGTTCACATTGACCCAGAATTATAAACGTTTCAACTAAATTTTACTATTGTGACAACAAAGTTGAATTATTAGCTATTTATATTAAATACAATAAGAGAATTAACATTGATCTAAAATCGGGAGTTCCAACGTATTCCCCTCCGAGAATTGCAAGGTCCCCACCATCGAACCTCTTCCCACTACTATGTACAGTCGTAGAGTTAGTGAGTGCTGTGCGCGCCGCGAAACTCTCGTGATGGGAACTTCCCACTACTATACATTATAACGATGCAGTCTAAGAGTGGGGGAAGAACCTAACGGTTAAGGTGCCTCTAATAGCTCCGGAGCTAATGGTTAGAACTACCTGATCTAAAAGAAGTGAGTTATAAAATAAAGAGAATCGATACACATTATGTGTAACATGAATATGAATGAATCTAACTACAAATGAAATTGTCAAATGCATTCGCCGTCCATATTTTCATATTAAATACCTTTTCATCATCAACTGTAACAACAGTCCTCATGGTGTCGGTGTCAGCGCCAGACACTTTATCCTTGTTGCGTTTGAAGAGCCGAGAGAAGCTGATTTTCGGTTTTCGTTCTCCACGAGATCCGTCAACTTCCGTTCTGGAGTACCTTCCAGCACTTTCAGTGTCGCTCCTAACAAACAAAAGTCATGTTCATCAAACAGCACTGCATTTCAAACATTCCAGATACAAACACGCTTCAAAATCATTTTAGACTGAAGAAAAACGATGCGAAATGCACGAAGCAACCATAATTCGCTTGGAAAATGACACAACCGAATGAACAAGAATTTTATTTGAAACTTATGGTTTATTCAAACAACTTAGTGGTTCAAACGATGCTCTGAATTATAATTTAGAAGATTATGTCTTTAGTCTTTAGTAGATTCTTTCTGAATTTATTGTTTTGTCGGTAAACAAATTAGCTATGTTAGTAACCCATAATTAGTATCTACATTAAGCACAGTGGAAAGCAATAGACAGCAGCTACATTAAATTTTAGGATGTAAAAGTGTGTGGGAAACAGTTAGTTGGATTATTATTCAACCGCAAAGCACGCAACAGCAATTATAAAATTGATTGAGGAGGCTTGGTGAAAATGCATCGCAAAACTGGCGTTTAAGCTTATGAAAATAGATTTTATTATTTTCAAACGAGATCTTAATGAATTGTTTGATGCGAGTTCGAACCTTATTCGTTTGCTACTAATTACAAGAAAATATGACGAAATTTATTCGTGGCTAGCAACAGGATGAGGAGCACATTAAACTATTTAATTGAACAGTTAAGTCGGTGCATGCAAAATCTTGTCGTTTGTATTGTATCATTATAGCGCTATAAACATTTCGTTTTTTGATAATTTTATGAATGTATTCTTTAAAAATTCTGATACCTAAGTACAGTAATTGTATTGAATCTAATATATTTATATATCTAATATATTTATATATCCAATATATTTACATATCCAATATATTTATATATCCAATATATTTATATATCCAATATATTTATATATCCAATATATTCATATATCTAATATATTTATATATCTAATATATTTATATATCTAATATATTTATATTTCTAATATATTTATATATCTAATATATTTATATATCTAATATATTTATATATCCAATATATTCATATATCTAATATATTTATATATCTAATATATTTATATATCTAATATATTTATGCATCTAATATATTTATATATCTATTATATTTATATATCCAATATATTTATATATCCAATATATTTATATATCTAATATATCTATACATCTAATATATTTATATATCTAATATATGACTCATTGCGATAAAATATCTAATTATCCCTGAAAATTGTGTTTTAAATATTCACTTCATGTTTTTTTCTTTATTCTTTACATTTAGATTCGTTTACGTTCCTAGTTGGCTAAAATATAATTAATTATAAATTTCCAGCTGTTATCGTGTGACATGCTACTTTTTCTACCGTACGGTATAACTATTTAAACATATGTAATCCTTATTAAAATGATCGCGCAACTGTGGCAAAAATTGCAACAAGAACTAGGTCTCAATAGACACCAATTTAATAAATAAGTCAATTAAAGAGCATAAGGTGTGTTCAAAAAAAGAATCGCAAATTATGATTGTTGACGGTGACCGACATACGTACCAGTCATTGCATTAAATCCTCGCATGATTCGATAATGTTTAAATTACAGCTGGTTTTGCAATCGGATCGAGATCCAGTAATTAGCACAACCTGAACTTTTGTTGTACGATGCTGCGTTGAGCATAATTTGAATAAAACTGTGATCGTATAAGAATTAAATTAAATCCTCGAAAAACTACATACACGTAAGCAGCAAAATAGACTTAATAAAATTTGAATGCTAAATACGTTTAACATCGATTAATCCAAGTATTAGAATCACGGAGAAAGGAGACGTTCACTTTCTGAAAAGGAGAATAATGAATGTTCGTGACGTGAACGTGATAATTAGTATAACAATACAGCAACGTCACGTGAGAACAACATTAACACAACACACCGTGAATCGAAGCTTGTGCAACTGCTGGTGCAATATTAATAAAAAGTATTTCGGTATTTCCCGCGGGATGATGATTCGATGTTGACGAGTGAACCGATGTAAGCTTGATGGCGTTTTTTATTTTTTGTTGAAAGAAGTAGAAAGAGGCTTGCCTTTGCACATCGATATTGTCTGCAGTGTTTGATTTCTCATAACGAAGGAGACTAACACTCACTGCTGGATCCGCAACTTGTCTGAAAATTTGTCATCTGCTTGCAATATCGTAAATATCAATGGATAAACCTTCAACACGAGCCAGAAACGAATCTCACTCGAACCGCCATTCCTCGGATACAAATATCACGGACGATTAATTCGGAATCTTAATTCGAGTGTACTTTAATTATACATTTAAATTAAGTTGTACTCGTTAATCTACTTTTTTTCATTTCGCGATATGTTTTACACATAAAAATTGATAAAACTGGTTTTGCACGAGTGTGAATTCTGTAACCTTTATTTTAAACCTATATCCACGATGTCGAAAAAGATTTTATAATTGCTTTTACATGGTTCGTAATAGTTTCTGATATGTTAGCAAATAAAGCTAATGGTGAGGGCTCTTAAACTGATAAAAACTATTATTAGACACACGTAAAATATGAAATACAAATTACTATTAGAAACACATAAAATATTTCTTGCACGGTATTATTTTATCTCCAATAAATTATACGATCGATGAATTCCGAAGCAAAAAAGTTTTAACACTTAGACTGCCAAAGTAATGGCCTCAAACATTTCATAAAATCGAAGTAATTTATTTAATGAAGAAAAACTATTGAAAAATTAAAATTTAGGATGCCGAGTAGTTCTTTAACCTTCTTGCATTTCCCAGATATTAACGAAATTTGGTACAATAATTATATTAGCGTAATAATTCATGTTTAAGTATGGACAAATAATTCTGACACGGCAGTCTACGTGTTAAGCTGCATCTCAGAGCAAAAAGATTTATATCGAACCAAACGTGGATCATTTTTATAATTCTACAGTTCAATAGGTATGCTTTTGAAATCTTTGCAACTTATTGCGTTCTTTAATTCTGTAAACACTTGCAATATTTGATAGAATCCAATTCACTGAGAAAATCTCTGTTTTCGATGTTTTATCAGGCTTCGTTCATTTTTCTTTGTAGTTTTCCTCCGTTTGCAGAAAAACAAAATTTGTCAAAGCTAGTCGAAGTGTTCTACGGTAAAGCACTGGCAGGGAAAAAAGTGTATTAGTTACGGAATTCAGAAAAGAATATTGGAACACCGATAGTGCACTGTGCTACCAGAAAATTCCATTACGAATACCCGGAGAAAAGTGTATACTCACGACTCGCCGAAGTTCCTGGTCGCTGTGTTACCTGAAAACGATTGAAAAACATAGGTTCTCTTTAGTCATGCTCAGATGCTTAATTTAAAAATTTTAATCAAATATATTTCTAGTAGACGAGCTTTGGAAACTATTTTAACCTCTAATTATTCTTCAGTTTAGACAGAAAACCGATTCTTTATTATCTAATAAAAAAGTATCCAAATTTATACTTTCTCATTTATTGCCGATAGAAAGACATAGAATATAATAAAAAGAACACGTAAATTTGCCGTTGTCAACAATAAAATGCACTTGTTTCTACAATTTTGTAACATCTCGTCATCAACGTTTTATAGAAAAATGAAGAGACACGTTGAAATGAAGAATGAATTCACAGAAGTCAAAATTGACATTCTAGCAAATATTTTAATTGGAAAAAAACTAAATATTGTAAAAGTTAGACCGACGGTTGGTATTAAATGGTAATAGTTGAAGAATGATGGCGGTGACAGGGATGGCACATTCTCGTGTACATTCGTCTGTATTTAAAACAAATGTTTTATTTCAAAAATCATATAATACCTAAGTATAATATCATAGCGATGAATGAACTTACAGTTAATTACATACAGCTCTCTATATATTAACTTCATTTGAATTCTTAATTAGATTTACTCTTGCCTATTGCGTTGTATCTACAAGTACAGATACAAAATGTTCATGATCTTCTTGTATTCGTATCTTCTCATCCATCTCTTATCTTCGTGTGCTCGTAGTGTTCGTGTGTACATGCTTGTGTGTGTATGTATCCGGTGTGTTGCATATGTTTCTCGTATTCCATTGATCGACCGTATAACATTCAAACTTCTCTTTTTATTTCTCTGCTCCCAGTTCAATTTCGCTTCTTTCACATTTTTTGTCAAATTCTTAAAATCGTAAATTTTCTTTTTTTTTTGTTCTAAAATCGTTTCGAAGTAGCGATCTCTGAAGTATTCTTAAAGTGCTTTTGCCGCATCCTCAGTGATGCTGTTTGCAATTGGGCCCTCGTTACACAAAGGAAAAACCATAGACGAAAAAACACGTCGGTATACCGAGAAACGTAATCATCAAGAAACTGACGTTCTCAAACAAACGCAAGCAACGCACGTTCATTTTTTTTTTCTGTCCCCACTACCCGATCATTGTCGCATAAAGGCTCGCCTAACGATAATCTTGATTGACTTCTAAAAATGTTTCAGAGAACACCATATTCAGGTATTCGCGAATACGTTATCGTTTATAGTCGTAATTTAATATCTAGACTTACATTAACATAAATATATATATATTATTAGTCTGGTAATAATATATATATATATAAATATTTATACTCCATTGTATGGCCAACGATCATGCTTCTTACAATTATTACAATATTTTAACCGCCTTAAGAATATTAGAAGTTTTACAAAATTTTCAACCCGGAGCCGCTTTCACTAACTTCATTTACAAACCTAAGGAAAGAATGATGGAAATCAATGCCGCTCGTCAACGATATCGCTCGAGTGCAATGTGGAGAGTTCGTAAAAGAAGAAGTTCAACGCGTTCCCTCTTTCGTTTGAAATTGCGTGCTCTCGACCGCATGCACAAGCGTGCGCGTGGCCATCGTTTTTGTTCGCGCGAGTGCGCGGCGGTTTCGATGTGTTTGCGCAGGAGCGTTGCGCTCGCCAGCATGATCATCGCGTATAAATTAATTATCGTTACCATTAATCAATCATAGAAATCAGTTATGAAATAAGTCGCTTAATATCATTAAAAAATGTACCGCAAGGAATTTCTTCTTCTTTTTTTTGTACATTAACGCGTAATATCCTTAAAACTCCTCGTAAATCGATTATCGTATCGACGCGCTTCGTTGCAGTGGCAGCTATACAGGCTGCACGAATCCAAAATGGCGTCTAGAAGGGATTTGTATCGATTATTCCGTTCGTCAAACTGTTTTTGCAATCGAATAAGGAATTCATGTCAACCGATCTTCTAGTTTGATTTTCGCGCCGGAGATCGACGATAAAACCGCAGCAATCTTGATGATTGCGAAATGATTATAGCGCATACATTGGCAGTGATGTCCGACACAGATCCTCGATGCTTCTAGAATCTGTTTGTGCTGTTTCATTGTGTTTCCCGATCCATCGAACGCACCTGTTGCGCTTAAGATGGCCGACGATCTTATTCCCACCGACTTAATCCGTCTTTGATAAATAGTTTCATAATGATTAAGACGAACAAACTCGTTGCAAATATTCGACGACATACAAACAAACTATTATCGTATTTCAAATTCTGACTACTTTCTTTCAAATTTAATCGACTGGAAGATTTCACAATGTCTTCCTTCCACCAGCCGCCATTTTGTACCGAAATTGAAAATTAATATAAAAACTACTCTAAGGGAAAAATGAAGGTTACAGGGTTCTATTTCATGGCTATCGTAAATTACGTTCCACGGGGGATATAAAATTCGCATTCGTCTTGTTAGGACCACTTACGTGGCAGATAATTCGAAGCTAAGCGTTTAACTGTAATGATCTCGAAAAGAATATTTTTATAGCGGCCGATCTTGCCGGATCTATTCTCGACGATTTCGCAAGAAGGCACTAAAAAAACGTCGTTACTATTCTCGTGTTCATCTTAGCAGCAGAAGTCGTAAAACAGTGGGGTCGTTTTCTTTTTCGCGAAATCCGCCAATTTCCGCGCTCGTCTCGCGGACATGGTAACACTTTTAAAAATCGGTATAAAAAGCTCCGGCGTTCTTGTCACTCGTCATGGAACCATCTCATCGGCTTTTTTTATTATGCGCACGGTCGATTAACAAGGTTTCTTGCGTTTTTGCTCGACACTGTCTCACGTGTTAACACGGTGATCATTAGCACACGTGATATCGATCGATAAGCCTATTAGATTATTCGCCGAGTGCTTGCCGGGAAACATGCTCGTTATACCGAGGGGAAAAAACGAGCCAGGAAATGTTTTTTCGGCAGTGGCATACTCGTTCTCTATTAAACTAACCGTAAAAATGGCAGGCGTTCTTAGAAGTCACATCAAATGCTGGGCTGTGACGTACAAGGCGGTTAATTGATTATACAATCCATATTAATTAGATTAGCCTTAGAGATAAAACATTTTATTTTGACAAATATGGACTCGTTTTTGAAAATTCAAGATTTACTATTTAAAATTATTAATCTGCAGTATTTTATTTACTTGCCAAATGAAAAGTTATCAAAGTATTGCTATGTATATATATATCGGCTATCGGTGATTATTTAAGATGTTTAGCTAGAGCTTACTAAATGCACTAACAGCAATAGCAATTTTATTCGTGGATCTTATTTCTTTTTAATATTGTTAGTTGAAAGAATATTTTTAAGCTTATTGATGTCGCATAGGCATTGAATATTGTAATAATAGGCTTGTAGTAAGTAAAAAAATAATCGTACATGATATATGAAAGCTTCTGGGATTTTAGACAGTTATAATTTAAACTGCAGATTTTATATGATTATATTATATGACATATAATTTATGATCAAAACGAGTGTATCAAAGTTAGAACAATGTACAATTCTTAAGCTAAAAAATTATGTGACTTTTGTCGCTTGTGATTCCTTCAGGAAATTTTGATTTTGCACAAAGATCCATAGTTTGTCTACAATTATATTGCAGAACTTTATATCTTTTTATATCCTCATAGAAGAGTTTAGAGAAACAAAAATCTGTAGGTAAATCAAAATTCAAATGGAACTGTGTTAGACTTAATTAAGACTTTCGGTTTACTAATTGTTCTGCTTGTAAGATTGAATTCTGAAACCATTGAAACTAAAGTTAAAATATTAACTCTGAGTATCTCTATTATATAGAAGAAATTCTAAGATCCTTAAAAAACCTCAACAAGCTAAAAAAAAGTTCATAATTTCATAGGTCTCTATCGCAATGTTGCCACTTCGTTAGAAAGAAACACTTTTGTCTCCGAACGTTCACAGACGTGGACACTTTTGTTCGAGGAACGCAAGTGGTCTAAGGATACTGATCAAAATGGCCGCTTCGTACGTCACCAGGCCCGATAAAAATGCAGGACCATAGGAGGCAGTAAAGTCACGGCATTTTCTCTCGATCTCCGGCGTCGCATGAACGCATATTTCGTTGGTAATAGTGATTTGGACTCGGTGCAGCCTGTTCGACGGGCACGTGCAACGTCCCGGCACCGCGAACACGATACAAAGTACTTAATTGGCAACATACATCCACGTAATCGATCCTTAATATCTCCTTAATATCCATCTATAGTTAATTCTGTATTTTTTTTTCTTCTTTCATCTCTTTACCGTGTCGCGAAATCACGGTTCTCGTTTACCTACCCTTCCACGCAGAACATCTTAAATCACACTTAAGTGTAACCCTATTACTCTGCCCAATAATTAGTCTTCCTCTCAAAAAATTTCACGGATAACGACAGGTCGCACGGCAATTGGAGTGCAAATGGATAAATAAGTATTCAGTTTAATATTTACGAGTTGCAAGCCAAGTGCCCCCCGACACAGAATATAATATATATATTTATATTTATATCCATTACTATTATTCAATCTCGTACTATATTTATAATATATTTATATATATATATTTATTTTTATATATATATATTTAATATATACAACACGCAGTAATTCCGATCGTCTACACCCGACGAGCTCTCTTCGATAAATCTCGTTGAACTTTGTTACCCACTCGTTACTTTCTCTTCTTTCCTCTAGTACAAATAAGGGTGGACGTTCACCAAATGATTCCTGACGATCTTGACCTAATGATTCACAGGTGAAACAACGGGAATTAATTTGGCTGCGCAGGCGATTGTCCACAGAAAAATCGTTAGAACTCGTCGGATGGGATGATCCCTCTTTTGTAAGTGAAAACACGATCGCATATGGAAAAAGTGAAGGAGTGTATGTGCAGAATTCGGAAATGTTTCGTCAACGAATGACAGATGCAGGGATCGATTCTCTAGATCTCTTTCTCCCAACTCTCGTCGTCCCGTTCGTTTCTCTTATCCCCCAAACAAACAATTCTTACAAGACTCAATTATTCTTCCGCACGACGCCGTGGAGACCTACGTTCGTGAACTTTTTTCTCTGTTTCAAGTGTGTTCTGTGACTGTTCTCGTGTACCGTGTGCAGTGTGCCCGTGTGTGTACACGCGAATTTCGCTCTTTTCTCACAAGTTTCTTTCTGTTTAGTTTCGTTTCGCGAGGACTGAGCTAAGCAAAGATCACCCGTACAAAAGTACAAACAACACTTATTGTCGACGGGAATGATAATGAAATTACGAAAGTCACATCTCGAAAGTATTCCGGTCGCGGCACTACACCTACTCGTTTATTTTTCTCCTTTTTCTTTATTTATCCCCGCGATTAGGAAACCGACCGTCTGGTTTTTGTTGATTGCGCTGCTCGTTATCGATCGGTTTTAGAAAAGTTGATCCACGGTGCGAGGGAAGTGATCTTTATGTGGAAGAACCGACAACCGATTTTCTAAAATTCTGTCTAAATTTTCTCCAACGCTTTTGAGTATAGAATTTAAGATGAAGTGATCTAAATGTTCTAAAGAAGTTAAAGAAACTTGATATTTTCAATTATCGTACAATACAGTTAGTGTACAGAAATTTTGTTGATGCAATTACATCTTCGGTTGCATCTTAACTCTTTGCGGACGCGTGTCTGCAGACAGTCGCCCAAGTAAAATTGCTACTCCGTAACTAAAAATCACTTTTTAAAAAATTATTACTCTCAAAAAACACCAAACACAACACTTGCTCTTTCATTTAATTCTTATGCGTAGCTTTCAGTACGCCATTTCATTTCCCAAGGAAAATTGTACATTCGAACCGTCGATAAGTACGCTAAACATAATTCCCGTCCGCAAAGGGTTAATAAATGCCGAGGTGATCTTCGCAGTTGAAAAAGAAATAGATTAGCCCTTACAATAAATTATAAAAAAGATTTTCAATTGCAGAGTACAATGGAAAAGGAAAAGATTGTCGAATCTCACGGTTCTTGCACATAAAAATACTTCCACCTGAATCTCATTCAAATTTGTATTAAAAAGCGTTCGACTGTATCCTCTGCATCGGAAACAAATTACGAAAGATCCTTATCGTCTGTTCTAATCCCACTCTCGGTTGTTCTCGTGCGATCAGTGAATGAATATTCATTGTTCCTGCGAACCTAAGAATCGCAGAACGATAAAATTATCCGGCCTGTTGATCCTATCTCTCGTGCATCGAACGAAGGGAAAAGAAACATCGATCGAAAAACGGCGACGCGTTTGAGAACAGGCTTTCGGGACGAAGGACGGCCATTTTGAAAACGCAACGCGTTCCTTGGTAATCTCTTCGAAAGGGCCAATGAAACGAGAATACTCGCGAATACTGTTTCCGTCGCGAACGAAAGGGAGAATGTCAGACTTGGCCTCGAGGCGACGAACCTGTCGACGATAACACTTTACCCACCGGAAACCACAAGGAAAATGCTACATCCGGAGGCTCAACATTTTGAGATCTCTGCAGGATTGCAGAACATCTCATCGAGATGTTTATGTATGAAATATTCTAGATTCGAATAACAAACCCAATAGATGAAGATTCTTTCGCATGAAAGTGTAAAATGCATTTATTTATTCATTAGCAAACTACAATAAAACCCGAAATTTGAACAAAGGCGCTGTCGTCGCGAGAAAATGTATCTGTAAAATTATTAAGATACGTCGAATAGAAGTATAAAAATTTTGGATTTAACAGTCAATATTTGAAATGGAGATGTTTTCGTACGAAATACGTTTATTTATTTATGAGTAAACTACAATAAAAATTGAAGTGTTAATAAATATGCAACTCGCATGAGACAGTACAAGTTTAATAGTTTTAGAGTTAGGATGAGCCGAGTAGAGGTACACAAATTTTAGATTAAATAATAAACTCAAGAAATGGTTAAATAGAAGTAATTGCGACAACAGAATTAACTTTTACATGGTCGCCGGTAAGCAAAATGTTAACACATCGACTGTCGAACGAACTGCCACAGTATAAAACGTTAAATATAGTGCGCGAGGATGGTATTGGTCGTAACACTCGATAAATTTGTAAAATTCGATCTATAAAACTGTTCTCGGTAAAAAGTCTTGGTATTCGTGGAATGTTTCCAGTCTTCGTCTTGTTTTGAAGATATAAAAACGGTGCGCGACGGATGGATGCGACTCTGACTAAAAGTGAATCATTGCAATCGTGGCTTACAGTTAAATGCTGAGTGGAAAGTCTATGATCGCTAGGTGGGTCGCGATTTTGAAAATGTCGCTCTAACTCGTACGTTAACCCTTCGTTTCTTTCACATATTCCTTCTGTTTAGACGTACAAAATGTTTTCCTAATAAATGACGCAAGAAAGTCGATCCAACGACTGCAGTCTTTGCATAGAAGGTCTAATCATTTTGGTAAAATCTAGTTAGAAAATAAATACGAGATATCAAAACGAATGTCTTACTAATATGAATGCAATGAACGCTCAATTTTCAGTTCAACTTCCAAGAGAAACAAGTCTCGACTGAATGGACTATTCCGTAAATGGTCTCTATAATACTTTATGGTCTCATATAAAATGACTGCGTTATGAGATTATATAATACACTCGAAATTATTTTGCTCTGTCCACGTACAGCAGGGATGGTCATTTTTGTCTCAATTGAGACAAAACCGTCCCCACCATAGCGCCCACTGTCCCCCCACCAGCATCCGCCATTCCCATAGAGGAAAGAAGTGCTTCGCCAGTCGCAAACAGTGATGGGATACGTGGCGCTTTTCGCTAGTAAACGATTGACGATTTTGGCGCTAGTAAAGCACAAAGTTTGGCTGAAATGGGGTACCTTGGTCACCCCGTAATTTCGCAAAATTTGTTATGATTTGATTTGGAAAAGTGAATGTATAAAATGTGTTTATATATATATATATATATATATATATTTTATACATTCATATTATATATATGAATATACATTATATATATATTTATATATATTTATATATATAAATATATAATAATTATATGTATATATGAATGAATATTATATATTACTGGATGTTTAATATATATATATATTTAATAAATATATTTCATATATATATATATTTAATAAATATATTTCATATATATATATATTTAATAAATATATTTCATATATATATATATTTAATAAATATATTTCATATATATATATATTTAATAAATATATTTCATATATATATATTTAATAAATATATTTCATATATATATATATATATATATATATTTAATAAATATATTTCATATATATATATATATATTTAATAAATATATTTCATATATATATATATTTAATAAATATATTTCATATATATATATATATATTTAATAAATATATTTCATATATATATATATTTAATAAATATATTTCATATATATATATATATATATTTAATATATATATATATATATATATATATATATATATCGGTGTGTATATAAATCGGAGCTCGCTCGTCTCGTCGATCGTCGTGTCGTCCTGGAATCTGCCGGCACGACCCCACCTATAATAAATCCCCACTACTTTCCTCCCAATAGCTCCCCACAAACTTAGGACATAGATTCCTGGCGAAACTCGCGCATGCGCGCGAAAAGCGTCAAGTATTCCATCACTGGTCGCGAACAGGGCGCAGGCCTCGCGCATGAAAGGGAGGGTGGTGGGAGAAGCAGGCGTTTGAGGGGCCCCACCCGTGCCCATGCTTGACGTACAGCGACGAGCTTCTAAAGAATCATTTCAAATCGACCAGCTTGACGATTTTCGATAAAATTGCTTAAAAATCGACCACTATTTAAAAATCTGTTAAAAACGCCATAACGGCGATTGATATTAAACTAACAGAACTCGAAGGGCTAACGAGGTTTCGAAATGTTTTCGTAAAAATGTTCGCGGATCGTTTGACAGTGACGAATCACGACAACGAAGAATTGGTTCGTTGAACGTTTCGTTAGATATCGATAACCTTGTGGGCGGCAGGTGAAACTGTAATGGCGGTCGCGGTACCAGCGACCCTAAAATCGGGAAAAGAAGGAGAGACGATGCTCTCTAAATAATACTGTCCGAGAAACGTTCTAGATTACAAAAAGTGATACGATCACGCGTCAGTCAGCACGTGTGCCCCGATGAAAAATAAAAAAGACCCGAGTACGAACGAAAAGCTACATTGTGGAATGTGTTCGTTTGTCTTTGAACGTGGTGACGGCGCGATATTGATAGAGTTTTTCTTGCGGCTGCACGTAGACCGTTTTTCTCAACGAGACACGGTGGCTTTCCTCGTGAATCGAGGCTTGAAACGCTGGCCCTGGCAAACAACTGCATCCTGGCACATCCCTTTATGATCGAACCTCTAATTCCCGAAGTAATCACTAATTCTTATGCATTGAAATTCGACACGTTGGCAAAAGTGTACGTCGTGAATAAAATTGTTTTTTGAAATTTTCTGCACCGTGTTATGTATTCCATTAGTTTTTTAAGAATTTCATTGGTGTTTTCTATAATTCGAGCTCCAATCACAAAGGGACGAATTAAACTTTCATTGTTCATCGTGAGATTCCCGAAAGAAGAAAATGAACGCAGCTGACCGTGCAACCGCGATCTATTATGTTTCATCCCTCCCACCCCCCAATCCCAAAGACAACAATGTGTCCTCCTTTTTAGAAAAAAGCTTCGACTACAAAATTTGATTTGTTCGCGCTAACGTGAGTTCTCCCTTTTACGGCGAGAACCGGCTCGTCCTCCCATCTGCGTTCATTTCATTAAATCTCGTTAATTAATCGCTATGAGCTCCGTGTCGAAGATCGACGTGTCATTTGTAAGAGCCAATCCCAGCTGAACAATCCTGCACGATAGAACACAAGCTCACAAGCGAACCGCAAGCAGTCGTGCGAGGAAAAATGATGATAAAGTAATTTCGAAACATTTGAACCATAGAGAACTTTGCGCTGTGTTGGAACGGACATCAAATTAGATAAAAAGCACTTTCTTTCAAATTTCTTTCAAATTTCTTTCAAATGTTGAGTTTTATAAAATCGTATACGAACGCACGGTGCCCACAGTTTGCTGATCCAGAGAATTATGAATTGTATCGTGCAAGAGATCCATGATCGCTGCAGGATCGATCTCTCAGAGAAAGTCGCGGAGCTCGTACGAAAGTGTAGCTTAAGATTCGACTACTCCTCCTCTCCTAGCATAGAACGGTACATTTTAAGGACAGCTCGTAAACACATGTTACTTAAACGATATACCTTAGCGATCTCTGGATCCTCCGGCTCTTTGAGGCCCGCAGGATCGCCGCTACTAGTCTCCGTTACGCGAGAGGATCTCCACGCGAAATCGATCTTGGAAAAAAGAATTGATCGCCGCGGGTCCTCGAAGAGGCGGGAAGATCGTTCGACGTACAGTTGTGTTTGTTAGTGGTGTGGTATAATATCTTGATCCAAGCGAATTTCCCCGGAGTGATCTTCGCGTGAGAAGAAGAAAATGGGGCGACGACGTTTAGCGTCGTCCTCGAAATGTTTTCTATTTACAAAACTTACACCGTGACGAACTTGGTGAACGCGAATGGCCGCGGCATCGATGGGCGTCGGGATGTATGTCTCTCTCTCCCTCTTTCTGTGTGTGAGTGTATCGATCGGTCTCGATCGCCGGAAAATGATCGCGACCACGCGGCGAATGCGGTCGTGTATCCCGGGCTACGAACAGCTGCCATCGAAGAGACGAAAAATCGTAGAAAAATAAGGGCTCGCGAACGAGGGGGGAATCAGATCGAACGAAATCGCTTTCTCGTTTCGTTTTGACATCCTCGATTTTTGTCGGATATATTATACATACGTAATATATCGTTTCCCTTTGACACGCGAATTTATCCGCGATCGATCGAGAATGCTGGACGCTCGACTGGAGGTTCGAATAAATTAATAAGATCATCGCCGGGACTCGTCTGCCTTAAACTATCTGAGATTCGAGGCGGGGGAGGATCACATGAGCAAACGAGGACTCGTGATCCTCGGTGATGATCGGTCCCGAACCCCTTTGCGCTTCTCGCCTCATAAATTGTCGCAAATTATACGGTCCTTTTCGGTTTTTTAAATTGTCCGCCGTTTAAATAATTATCCGGCTCGAAAGCGACTGCGGAGATTGATATGTCTCGATGCTCGTGTTTCTCCCGAAGGTTTGGGTTGGATGTAAGGTGACCACAAGGTTGGCGGAAATTAATTTCGCACTGGGATAAAGGTTCCAAATTGTGGTGATCGGACTGTGCTAGTCAGACTGTTGATTTTTATGCGCTTGTGGATAATGATAATCTTTAAAAAAAAATTAATAGTGCCCGTTTTAATGTTAATCTAGTGGAATTCTCGATAATAGTCGGGTATCAAAATGTAAATTAACAGAAATATCCGCAGTCTAGTTGTTGAACGTGCTGCACTGTTTGTAAAAATGTTTGACTGTTTGTTGGTGATGCTTTCTTGAGGAAAAGTGAATCGTAGTTTTCACTGTAACTCACTGTTACAAAAATGGAAATACTTAAATGTTTCATGGCAATAATATGAATTTTAAGCAATTTACCGTGTTAATTTGTCAGTAATAAAATTGTTGAAGTTAGTAAGATCCTATGTCCATCCTCCTCAAGAAATTGTCAAACCAGTTTACAATAATTGTTAAACAAAAGGTACATTAACGTAAAAAGATGTTGTCTTGAATTCAATGCATCGAACGCGGAAATAATAAATACTAAACAATACTAACTTTATGATCTAAGATAAAGAAAAGGTAAAGGAAAAATCGATCCTAAATAAATAAAAGAAATTGTAATAACGCTACGCCTCGTCTTAAGAGTTTCATTTTTAGAGTATCTTAGCGTTAACCATATTTGAAACATTTTTCCAGCGTAGCAGCCATTTTGTTGTCTCTGCTGATGGCAAAATGGCGCGTGATGATGAATCTACTCTTGTCCGAACACGTAGCGAGAAAACTATTCGATTTGCTGATTACAGATGTTTATGCTTCCATAAAAATCTCTAAAAATAAACAAAATATGAAATATGATTGAACTAAATAAACTAAATGAAATTTTAGATGTTGCAGAAAAACAATTATCTAATAATTATCTACCCACTTTAGATGCCTCGGACATTTTCATAGAAGCGAACTTAAACACAAAACAAAACGAACATGTAGTGATTAGAAATAAACGTTAGCTTTTTGAGGACGATTGTCGACATACTGACGACTTCAAGCTCATAGATGTAATAAATATTCCAAACAATTGACTCAAAGCAGTTAGAAAAATAGAAAGAATTGATGCGTAAGGATTTGAATGGATCTAACCACGGCTGCCGCGAAGTCGTCGAAAGCATCCGGTCTGCGAGGGTTAACAAGCACCCAGAATTGTCTCGAGAGGTTCTAAAAGGTCCAAAATCCAATTCAGTAGTTGTTCAAAGTCTCTATGAAACGTACAATCGTGCACACTTAAGCGTCCGCACTCGGTCCCGACTGCGGACGCTTAAGTGGGGAGGTCAGTTCGACCGAAGGAAGGAAAGGGAATGTGTGTGAACGAGATACCGATCCTAGGTCCCATTTGTTTTGGAATTGGGGAGGTGAGGGTAGTGGCGGACGCTAAAGCGTGCACTACTGTAATTCTCGGATTAGGGGGAGGGGCATAAAAAGCGACAGTCCATCGATCATCCAGGGACTTGGAAGAAACGCATCGAGCTTGAGTAAAATGTCCAAAGGTGGGTGAAGGGCGCAAATGGTCGTCGAACCGAGTGTACAGGGGGGGGGGGTGGGAGGTGTGGCGACAGCTTATTTCCGCGGCTGAAAAGGGGGACGACCGGTGTCATGGGTGGCCACCGTTTAAACGGGCGTATCCGTTTTCTCGTCCTTCTTCTGCTCCTTGAGGTCCGTGCGGCCGTTCACGTATTCGTTGCTCGCGTGTATCGGATTCTCCTGGCCGCCCTGCGGTATCTTCTCGTCGATGATGCGCGGGTCCTCGTGATCCTCTTCGTCCTCGTCCCCGGGGGTGATGTGCGCCTCGCTTCCGGCGCCGACACCGCTCGCAGCTTCCTCGTCGCCCCGACGCCTCGCTGCAACAAGCAACGCCACGATCGGTCAAGGCAAAAGTGTGTGTGGGTATGTGGATTTCTTGCTTTTCAACGTTTTCGATTTCTCGTCGTTTTTTTTTTGTTTGTATTTTGTTTGCGTTATTCGTTAGAAAAACAAATTGCTGTAGCACGATGCTTGCAAAGCGGCTCTAGATTAGTGTCTGTCGTATCGGGATCGGTTTATTTTTCCAAGCTGAACTTTCCCGGTTCGTTCGTTCTGGGACGTGTGATGCTAGGGATTGTTGCATACGAACTGTTTCGGTGGCCAACAAACGCGCGAGTCAAACGGTGCCAAGTACTATGATTTCTCTTTTGGTTTGAAGAGTTACACGGTGCTCACGGTGAATTTTTGCCATCGCTCGATTCGATTGTCCTAACTGCATTTTTTTTGTGTTGGAACATTTTAGATGAGCTGTTTTTAAGCGAATTTTTCTTTATTTTAATACATTCTTTCGATTTTAAGGAATTTGTCTGACTACGAGTTTCTATTCTTCTTAATCGAATTGTAAGGGTTGTTTGATCTGTTAGATGCAATTATTCATTTATTCGATGAAGACATTAATCGCGTGGATACTGAAATCGGCCATCTAGATTAATTCATTTAAGTGGCATTTACAGTACTTCATCGGTAATTGTCCCAAATGTCTCCGACATAATTGTCCCTGAGATATCCCCACTAGTGCGGGGTGCACCCCCTTGAGGGGCCGTGGAGCTCGAGAGGCCTCGGTCGCCGAGAAATATGACACCATGCGGCTCGGGTATATCGGTGAGACCATACTAATCCGAATTTCCAACTTCTTTATTATTCATTATTTTTTTATGGGACTTCGATGACCATATTTGTGGCATTTTTCTAATAAAAATGATATAATTCCGATGATATCCTTCCTCGCGCCCGAAACTTTAATCGTCGATTACACAAGTAAATATCATCGGAATTATATCATATTTGGTATTAGAAATTTTTATTAGAAAAATGCCACAAATATGGCCATCAAAGTCCCATACAAAAATAATGAAGAATAAAGAAGTTGGAAATTCGGATTAGGTATGTTTACATTTCTCGGTGACCGAGGCCTCTCGAGCTCGGCTGGCCTTCTCTACGTTCGGCAAACCTCAGACAATGATATCCCTCGCGCATAATTGTCCCTCCGCAGACCCGTGTTGTGGACAATTATCGATGAAATACTGTACTTGTATTTTATTTATATTGCGAGTCACAACCAAAATCGTACACCATATACAAAAATATGTTTCACAGCCCTTAATCACTGAATTAGAACCAAAAAAATCGCGACTTTAGTTTCGTTCGATATAATTGGACTTCACTTATTAAACACAAGACAAAATTACTACTTTTGAGATCCACGCTGAATATCATTAATTTTAGAAATGATCTCCGGACAAAAACAGTGGCAAACATTGTTACGACTTTTATGTGAACCTTTCCGCGATACGAACGATCATAAAACTCCTATCGAAGTGATTCGAGATTCGTTCAATACGATCAGACTTAACTCACGACATCGATAAAGAAACTAAATCTGACGCCGAATAGGAAGGTGCCTGACAAATATATGTTTTAAAATTTAAATTAAGACAAGTTTAAGGCTTTATCTGCGCACATGCAACAACAGATCTCGTTCATTGACTAATCCTGCTTAAGTCTCCCGGTACATGAAAATTCATGACGTTTGGATAATCGAGTGGAGGAGCACAGACTTTACATGAGATGCGCGAAACAGGTTCCTTTTTATTAGGTGTCAACTATAATATGAAAGCATAAATTCGTTCCGTACGATTCCCCGCGTCAAGGATCGGAATACAGTCGCACTGTTCATATTTGCCAGAAAATTCTATCATTTCTTGCCGTTCTTTACTCCGCTAATGGTATGCATTGTCGATTTTAACCCTTTGCACTCGGAGCTATTTCAACTAAAAAATCAAACGTTTCTTCTAACCTAGAATATTTCCATTGTACATAATTTTTTTCATTATATGCGTACAAAAAATGATATAGTACCTCAAAAAATATTCAAATGTTTAGTAATTTATTACATTTGAACAAATTTAATCATGCGAACAATATTCTGAATAATGGTGTAACAATTTGTAGCGGCGCCTCGAAGTCGCCATTCGAGTGCTAAAGGTTAACCCTTTCCACTCGGAGCTATTTCAACTAAAAAACCAAACATTTCTTCTAACCTAGAATATTTCCATTGTACATAATTTTTTTCATTATATGCGTACAAAAAATGATATAGTACCTCAAAAAATATTCAAATGTTTAGTAATTCATTACATTTGAACAAATTTAATCATGCGAACAATATTCTGAATAATGGCGTAGCAATTAGTAGCGGCGCCACAGAGTCGTCATTCGAGTGCTAAGGGTTAATAGCTGTTCATTTTCTAAAAACGTATTCTACTAGATCTTTCTAACAGTTCACCGACAGATTTTACGTAGAAACTCTAATTAAACAGCCGGCTTAAAAACAAACAAATTCCGAGAAATCCAATTAATAATATATGTATTATGGCCAGATTTTAACGGAGGTCGCTCATTAAAAACAGTCTGGCTGATCTTGATTCTGTGCGCACCGGCAAAAAGTAACCAAATCACTTTCGTTGGGACAGACGAACGCATCAATCTCGACGAGAGAAAGTGAAAGAGAAAGAGAGAGTGAGCGAGCGATCAGGCGAAATCCGTTTTTCGGTAGTGTGACTCGGGCGTATGCGTTCCACCGTGGAGTAATCGATCACGGGAGAGGTTGATAGTTATAACATTCACAGGCAATTCATCACACTAAATGTATAGAATTCATAATCCAAGCAGAGGTAGACGTGAAAGTGAACGTGAACGTGGAGTAAAACTTTAAACACGTAATATCAGCTAATTGTCGTCTAATACACTGAGATCTTGTGTTCTCGGGAAATAAAAAAACAGGGATCAGGGAGCGATAGGTTTTTCGGGTGAATTCAGGGGCGTTAGAGGGACGATACAAGCATGCATGAATGATCTAATATATTCACGGGGAGATAGAGCTGTTCATTTTTTTTCACCTGAATTCGGGAAACGGCCCGAGAAGCGAACCGAGCGAACGAAAATCACCATTCGTCGGAACCGATCGATTCGATTCGAACAAATGTCACCACACTTGCCTTCGCCGATTGTTTGTCGTTGCTTGTCGCTAATGGAGGCGTTCTTTGCTCGCAGAGGTGGGCAGAGTGTCGTTCGAACAATTTTACGAACAGTAATTGCGCGCGAGGCATTTGCTTTTGCCCACGCTCGCTGCTTCGCTTTTTCCTTTAGAATGCAAATCTTTGTATTTAGCGTGTTAAGGCATTTATTATAATGATCGGTTTAACTGCCAGTTCGATGGGAAAAGATATATACAAGCTATGATCTCTTGGCGTTGTTCCATAAACGAATTTACCTCGTGCTTTGAAATATTTTATATATATATAAAACGTCGTGATAATAATGGTCTGGCTTAAACGAAGAATTTTTGCTGAATTCTGTCTAATGGGACTCTGGAACGTTCATGTTCCAAGTCTTTCAAATAATACTTCAATTAAGGGCAAAGAATGGGCAATCAAAAAATTTCAATCTAAATTTTCCTTTGGACTTTCTCACAGCTGTCTGTTCTAATGATTAGTTCTTTTAACGCTTCGTTATCGTTCTTCACTTTACAAAACGTTTTTACAGACAAGGTTACGTTTTTAATATTTGCATCTTCCCCGAGAAATGTTTAAAAATGAAAATGTTCCGACAGTTCTTTGAAAATTGGATCAAACGTATTTCGTCGACGGACTCGCGAAGCTAAGTATGACATTGAGGTTTCATCAAGCTTTCCTAACAATCACGTCCCATTCGGTTCCATACGTTCGAATGTAAATCAAATGTACAGAACACGTAAATGCGATTAAAATTTTAAATGATAGCACTTGTAAAATTCTATTAATTCCTTTTCCTCTCGCCACGTAGAGACTTATGATGACAACGAATCAGTGACACACGTGATTAGAGTACACGTGTTAACACTTTATCTACCGGAAATTTTGCAACGGTCTTTTTTAAATCAAAGATTAGCATTTGTCAACGTCTAAATAAATTGTTCAAAAGTGACAAGCATTTCATTGATCATTCAAAGAATTCCTGGAACTTATATAGTGTAACAATTTCATCTAAAATTACTATTTATAAAAAAAGTATGCAACTTCTCTTACATTCAGCACACATATTAAAAAGCCGATTAATAGGCTCCCGGTAGATAAAGTGTTAATACATATTTGACGAGTGAGAAATAAATGGCGAATCTTTTTGTTACAATCGAATTGGTTGTTTTTGTTTTAAGGAATTGAACGAAATATTCCACGGTTTTAATTTTAAATGATAGCGCTTTTAAAATTCTATTAATTTTTTTTCTTCTCCCCACGTAGAGACTTGTGATGACGGCGAATCAGAGACACACGTGATTAGAGTACTTATTAGAGTACGTATTAATACATATTTGACGAGTGAGAAACAAATGGCGAATCTTTTTGTTACAATCGAATTGGTTATTTTTGTTTTAAGGAATTGAACGAAATATTCCACGGTTTTAATTTTAAATGATAGCGCTTTTAAAATTCTATTTTTTTTCTTTCCTCTCGCCACGTAGAGGCTTGTGATGACGGCGAATCAGAGACACACGTGATTAGAGTACACGTATTAATACATATTTGACGAGTGAGAAATAAATGGTTAATCTTTTTGTTAAAATCGAATTGGTTATTTTTGTTTTATGGAATTGGACGAAATATTCCACGGTTTTAATTTTAAATGATAGCGCTTGTAAAATTCTATTAATTTCTTTTCCTCTCGCCATGTAGAGACTTGTGATGACGGCGAATCAGAGACACACGTGATTAGAGTACACGTATTAATACATATTTGACGAGTGAGAAATAAATGGTTAATCTTTTTGTTAAAATCGAATTGGTTATTTTTGTTTTATGGAATTGAACGAAATATTCCACGGTTTTAATTTTAAATGATAGCGCTTGTAAAAGTCTATTAATTTCTTTTCCTCTCGCCACGTAGAGACTTGTGATCACGACGAATCAGTGACACGCGTGATTAGAGTACACGTGTTAATACATATTTTACGAGTGAGAAGTAAATGGCGAATCTTTTTGTTAAAATCGAATTGGTTATTTTTGTTTTAAGGAATTGAACGAAATATTCCACCGTTTTTTATTCGGATACACGAACTTGTAGCTGTTTGAAATTCTTTTAGAATTTTTTCACTGAGCCATTTATTTTTCATATATACACCGAAGTCTCGTTTTTAAGGAAATTTATGGTCTTTTTACGCTAATTAACGGACAACGCCGCCGATATTCCGTTCGACGATTTTTCACCGACTTTCCACGAGCCATCTCGCCGCCCACGAACTTTCCTCTTCGCTGGGAAATTAGTTTTCGCGCTTAGTAGGCCGTAAGGAACAAACTTTGAAAAACATTGCACGGGGTAACGGTGAATGCGATATAAATTAAGTACTATATTAGTGCATGCAGTGGAACTCGGAAGCACAACGTGCACGCTGAAACGATCGAGGTTGTAGATTAAATTCGATTTTTAAAAGAACCGTCGTCTCTTGTTCTACCAAATGATTTACGTCGACGCAACACTTTTTTTTCTACGAGTGCGTGCCTCCGTAAATTAATCATTGCACTGCGCATTTGATGCAAGAACCGCCTCGGACGCCTGTCGTTGCGAATCGTACGCAAATTGTCGACCAATAACAAATGAAATGCAGAGTCGATGCATTTATGGAACATTTAAGTACAAAATGTCGATACTACTTTGTTTTTGGTTAAATATTTTACACGATGATTCAATGTTTGTTTAAATTCTACTTTTGGACATTTATTTATAAATGTGCCTGTAAGCCCACATACAATTCTATAGTTTATTCATAATTCTACTGCGAAGTAAAGATTCAAGTAAAAAACAAATGTTAAGTGAAAATCTATTTCCTTCTAATATTCTTTCATTTATTCATAGTTTTGCATTTCGTCTATTTATTATTGTTATGAATGCATAAACACCACAGATTACTGATAATTCGACTTTCTGATTTTTAATTTCAAGATACAGGAAGTACATTATCATCTAGTTCTTTTCTGAATCATTCTAACGAGTTCAACATAATAAACTAGCACATTTAAATTTCATAAATGTTTCTCCGGTTCTGCAGTTGATCTGTACGCTCCTGTTATAAGTGCATCAAATCTGCAGTCTACTTTGACTATGTTCCGCAAATTGATTTTGGCTTCCAAGCGATTCTTTGCAGTTTCCTTTGGCTCTCCACAATGCGTTCTATCGTTGATCGAACGAGTGTCACTCGGGCATGAATAATAAATCAAATAAACAAATAACGGACGCCGCCGATGAATAAGAATTTTTATTGCGGTCGGCGTTGTCGGGAACGAGTTTGTTGATTTCTTTGGTGGGAGGAGAAATGGTTAGCAGAAGATCGAAATCTGTCAATCGTTAACCGATAAACGGATCATTTCGAACAATAAAATTTTGATTCGTTCATTCGTCGCGCGGGATTCTGCCTGCGAATAATCAAACTCGCGTTCGAGCTTTTCCTCTCTCCTTGCGCGTATTATCCGCAAATCCGAGCGCGGCGATTTTTCTCTTCTTTTCCCTATTTCCCATTCGCGAACAGGCCGAATCGAATAAAATTTAAAAAAATGAACGGAAAACATCGGAGCCATAGAGATCGATCGCCACCGGAATTTATCCCGCGATCCGGACGCGCGAGTGTCGACGTTAACATTATATTCGTTGCGATTTTATTTCTCGACGGCTTTGTGCGAGGTAACTTTAAGCACCGGCGATGGAGCTATATTGTTCGTTTTTAAATGCAAAGCAAACATTTTCCGTTCAATAGATCTGTTTGGCCAGACAAGCGAAATGACTCGTTTATATTTAACGATTTCTATTCTCCCATTGAATGTAGAGTGGCTCACGGAAGTCTTCGAACGCTCTTTAAATCAAAATAATTTCTTTAATATTTGAACTAAACAGTTTAACGTTTTTTGAGCAATTAGAAACGTTGACTTTATAAATGGCGTGGAAAAAAGATATTGAAACAATTGCAATTAGTAAGAATTATATGAAAAAATAAAAAAGGCTCTTGATGATGAAAATTTAAAATATACGTCTTGTAGATCTAGGTTAGTAATACAAATGTTAAAAATTTTATCGAAATTGATTACCGTACACGACTTCCGGTGATTTTATGGTTAGATCCAAAGATATTCTTTCATCTTTCAATGCGTTTCGATTTTTGCTATGCCAACCGATTTGGATGACATTCCCAGCGTGTGCGTAACTAACATGGATTTACAAAACGCGCATGTTTTCAATTTTCATTGTCCGCTGAACTGAAAAAGATTTAAATATTGCCATTTTTATTTCTTCCACGTAGTTCCTACCGATTGCAATAATTGATTAACGTACACGAGAGCTACAACCAGTTGAATGTGGTAAAAATCGCACTTTTTCACGACTTCCGGTCATTTTCTGCTTAGATCCAAAGATATTCTTTCATCTTTCGATGCGTTTCGATTTTTGCTGTGCCAACCGATTTCGATGACATTTCCAGCGTGTGCGTAACTAACATAGATTTACGAAACGCGCCTGTTTTCAATTTTCATTGTCCGCTGAAATGAAAAAGTTTTAAATATTGCCATTTTTATTTTTTCCATGTAGTTCCTACCAATTGCAATTTTTTCGAAATCTTTTCTGCACGTCATATAGTAAATCAATGCTTCTAATTCATAAAAAGAAATTAAGTTGTTTGGTTCAATTTTAACCCTTTCGGTACGGAGGAGCTGACCGCGTTTATACATTCGTCGGACGGTGAAGTTTTCCACGAGAGTGGTTGCACTCTACGGCAGCGTAAGCCGCGAAAACGTGTCTTGCGGCATTCATAGAAATTCCGAGCGTGATCGACGCTAAACTTTTTATTCGGGCCGCGACAGTCATCGGTGACTGATACAACATTTAACGCTTTTAACGCTAGGTTTACGGAGCACTAAAATTGATTATTTTACATTGCTTTATAAAAATAATAAAATTGTATTTACTTAGATCTTCAGCGATTTTTATTGTAATATGTACACAAAAAAATAAATCTATTTAAGAATCCCTCACGAATGCCTCCTTACACTCTTAATAATCGTAAATTAAACATTTTTGAATCCGCCATTTTGACGGGCCCCGTAAATCTAGTGTTAAAAAATATGCGGCGGTAGTAACCAGAGAATATTTAGTGGATGCCGCCAATAGGCGGCCGTAGTACCCAGAAAATATTTAGTGGATGCCGTCAATAGGCGGCAATAGTACCGAAAGGGTTAAAACGGTTACTAAGATTTAAAGGGCGTTGGAATATTTTCGGATATCTTTTTAGAGAACAATAACACAGGTTAGGTGTTTTGCTAAATATTAGTTATGGGAAAGTAGATCTTCGGCTGTTTTGCAGATACTCGTGGATGTTTGTCTAGCAGTAAACGGGTGGCGTTTGACTCTTGGATGGCGATGCATGTGTCCTTTTTGACTCATCGTTTTTAATGCTACTGGTATGGTACTAAATTTTTAAGGACGACTTAAGTTTTTGGTAAATAGGAAATACATTTAGAAAACTGATTAGATGGAATCAAAGATTTGGAATAAATCAAGGGTCAGAAAATATATCTAGAAAATGTATACAAAAAGAAATGTATAGGTAAGAATTACAAGTGTGCATAAAGAAAATCGAGAAATACAATAAAAATAAAAATGAAAAATATATATACAGGGTGAGTCACCTAACGTTTGCACCTCAAATGTCTTTGGTGTTTCTAAAGATACGTAAAATATGGTAAGAACAAAGTTGAATGGTACAATGGGACTGACACGACGCCAAAAAAAAATTTTGTTTCAATGTAATTTTTTTTTAGAGATATCAAGGTCGCCTTGACTTTTTTTAAATAAAACCAACCTTTTTTAAACACCCACAATGATAGGCCCTTTCATTACGAATTCAGTGACTATAATTACTCAAGGTCATTCAAGGTCACGGACAGAGATATCGTATAAGATTTAACATCGATACATGTCTGTAAACGAGCATTGAAGGAATGTTGCTCTGTCCGTAACCTTGAATGACCTTGAGTAATTATAGTCGCTGAATTCGTAATGAAAGGTATTTAAAAAAGGTTGGTTTCCTTTAAAAAAGTCAAGGTGACTTTGATATCTCTAAAAAATGATTTTGTATTGTACCATTGTACCATTCAACTTTGTCCTTACCATATTTTACGTATCTTTCGAAACAACAAAGATATTTTAGGTGCAAACATTAGGTGACACCCTGTATAAAGAATTCGTAAGATAAAATTAAAAAGATTTCTGAAAGAATTGATCTGTCAGAATCCAAACATATTTCGAAAAATTGAAGAGCCATAATCAAAAGCACATTTAAATGAAAAGACATATTAGATAGGAAATACATTAAACATCTACGTGCAGAAATATTTTATTGTTTCACGTCTCTGTTTTCGAGAAAATCCAAAGTTATTAGGAATTGGCTGATCATGATCAACCATTTCCACTTGCTCCTAATACCAGACCACGCTCATTCTATCTTCACACTCATTTTTCTTGAAAACGAGACTTCGAACAAAAAAATATTACGCTTTTCTTCGTCTCGTTTCTCCACGTAGAATTACTGTGAAATGAAAGAATCGATAAGCGTGTTTGATCGGATCTAGAGGTTGCACCACCCTTCCGGAAGTGGTCGAAAACGCCTACCGAGGGTCAAAGGGTACAGAGACGGGGTTCCGTGTAGTGATTAAGTGGTTTCCCGTCGATGAATTGGGACGACAGGCGCGATATGCTCGAGGAGCCTGATAAAAATGGTCGGCGGGCAAAAAATTATGGCGAGCAGAGAGACGAGCTGATGATGAACGAGGAGGAACGAGCAGTACTTTGCAGACAAGGGGGAGGTTACGGTTGCTGGTGGTTGTTTTGCTGCCTGAGGTGACTTACCCCTGGACAGTGTCATGCCTAGAGTACGGAATCGCAAGGTAATTGTTGATGTTTCTCCTTACTCTTTACTTGGCCCGACTTGCATGCTGTCCTATCGGTAGCGGCACAACACACAAGACATTTGTATACATACAAATATATAATATATAATATATAGATAGATAGATCGATAGATAAATATCAAATAAATAGGCACTTTAAATATTAAGGTAGTGTGTTACAGCTGCAGGGATCGTGTGAAACTCTAGAATAATACCAATCGCACGCGCATACATTTCATTTATTATAGTTCCTCTCTCCTGGTGCACTTTCTCGCTATTCCACTCGTTGCACTTTGTAAACAAATATTTTCACGTGGATACTCTTCGATAATTATAAGATCTCTTCTTAGTTTCTCAAGTAACAATTTCGGGATTCGCAGTATTCTCTCCCTACAGTCACTCTACGGTATAGAAAATATTCGACACGATTTTGCAATTGTTTCAACTTATTAACACGCTAAACGCGGAGCAATTTTGTCTCGATTTCAATTTCACATTTTATTTAAGTTTAAAGACAAAAATACGACTGTGTATAAGCAACGGGCTTGCTTACCAGATTTTTGTGTAATCTGTATCAATTAAATCTATGCAGACAGCGTTAACATTTTATCAGATCATATGAATTATGCATTATGTATATTCTTCTGTAAATTCGATTCCGTCATTCCCCAGGGGCTGATATTGACTTTAACGGGTTAACCTCTTAAGTGGCTATGACGAATAATAATCGTCATCACTAGATTGTGAGTTTTAGGCATTTATGACAAAACATGAAATAGTAGAAAGATAAATAGGATTTAAGAATATCAGTACATTATCATCAAATTATTAAAATTATTAAAGAAAGGAAGAAATTTTTATTTGCTTCCAGTATGTTGTAAATGAGAGAGGCAATTTTTATTTTGCATAAAAATCCGTATAAAGTATAGCCATCACTATATGCATTACAGAATGTTCATGACGTATACAGGGTGTAACAAAAATGTTGTAAATCCTTGAAATGGGCGTTTCCTGAGGTTATTTAAAGTAACTTTTTCCTTTGCAGAAATGGCCGCCTCGGCTTCCTTAAAGAGTTATTAAAGAAAAACACAGACCAATCATAGCACCGTTACAGCGGTCGGATTCCGGCTAGGCGACAGGTCCCGTTGAGCGCGACATTATCATTGGCCGAGCCGGAATCCGTCCGCTGTAACAGTGTTCTGATTGGTGCGAGTGTTTCTTTAATAACTCCGTAACAAAGCCGAGGCGGTCATTTTTGCAAAGGAAAAAGTTGCTTCAAATATCCTCAGGAAACGTCCATTTCAAGGATTTACAACATTTTTGGGACACGCTCTATATTCGAATAAAATGTAATGTAAAATACTATGCCCAAGTCAAATACGTTCGTTTGCGTGTAATAGTAGAAACTATGTGAGTTTTTCGTTTGGTTTGCAACGCTATGTCTAGGCAAACCGATTTTCTTACGCCTATGACGTAACATATTATATGTATTATATATACATATATATTTTCGCCGCTAGCGGCGAGAAAACTCACCACTGAGAAACGCACAAAACAAGTCACTTAAGAGGTTAATTCTTTTTGTCTCTCTTGCTCGGACGTCTTTGGATTAAAACAGGACTTGTTACTTGACTAATTATTATACTGCGTAACTTTAAAATAAAAATGTTTTGGTCGAATTGCAAGTGACAGGAGAGCCAGATAAAAATCTGTTTCTTCCGCGAATCATTTTCAAAAGTTGAAATTAATATATTTTTAAACACATCGAATCTTTCTAATGTCTTTCTAATATTTCGTACTAAATTGAAGTCGATGTGACGAGATCGAGATGTGATTATCGAGAGGGAATACTGTCTCTTTTTTAACCGAAGCTTCATCTCCGTTAATTCTGTAAAAATTGGACATTAGTAAAAAATGTTCTATTAGAAAATTGATCTGTTATGAACAAAGGACGCATTATAGGTTCTTGAATACAGTACGTCTAATCTGTAATTTAAATGAAAGTAAATATGTGCTGATTTAATTCGCACTGGAAGACTATGGCAACCGGAAGAGATATGTTTCGGACGCACGGGTACGTATGTAGCTTCGGTTAAATACAACTTCAGAATTCCTGACTTAACATTGACCTGCGTGTGGACACAGCCGATCTACTTATCAAACGAAACGAAGCGACAGAAATAAATGACGACAACAACCAGCTACAAACTGTACGCTTCGATGCTGCGAACACCGACGACTAACAATTAAAAGTGACTCTCTTGTACAGGGTGTAAAGAAATGTTTGGTCTTGGCTGCCATAGGCGTATTCTACATCTTCGGATCGATGAAGATCTGTAAAAGAAAGTTGCTTCAAAATTATCCTTGACCTTGAATTTCAAGGTCAACTTTTTTTTATTCCATTGTATTCTACGCGTCATGGGAGTAAAAAGTGTCGAAGGGACCATGTGTCAAAACTTAATAGTTCTCATAAAAAATAACAGCAAAGTCACATTATTAGTACTACTTAATTATTAAAAAATTGTTTACATTTCTAATAAAGCAAGTATTTAGTGTTGTTGTTTATATGCTGTTTATCAGAAGTCTCACATAATCAATCATAACCAATATGATCTTCTTGAAAAATGTTCATCTTCAATTTCTTCTTCCACGCCAAAGAACCGATACATTTTTCCTAATATTTATTAATAAAACATGATCATCTTTCAAGACTTGGAAGCTAATATTGATTATGATTGATTATGTTAGACTTCTGATAAACAGCATATAAACAACAACACTAAATACTTGCTTTATTAGAAATGTAAACAATTTTTAAAAAAATAAGTAGTACTAATAATGAGACTATGCTGTTATTTTTTATGAGAACTATTAAGTTTTGACATATGATTCCTTTGACACTTTCTATCCCCATGACGCGTAGAATACAATGCAATAAAAAAAAGGTTGACCTTGAAATTCAAGGTCAAGGACAATTTTGCGGCAACTTTGTTTTTCAGATTTTCATCGATCCGAAGATATAGAATACGTCTACGGCAGTCAAGCTCAAATATTTCTTTACACCCTGTACATCGACAACAAGATCCATACAAAAACAATCGAGAAAGTGGGGAATGTTGTCGTCGCGAGATCTAACTATACACCTTTGCTTTTAGACCGATTCTCCTTGTCAGCCTCATAAAGTGTGAAATGTCGCTGAAAAAGAGAACCACGATCTTTCTCGGATCGATTCATCGCTAGTGTTATCGTTTTCATCGATCGTTGTTTGTCTCGAAAGCAACAAAAGTACACGAAAAATCGCCAGAGGCTAGAGGGGAGACTGGGGAGGGGGAGCAGCACGTGGCCGAGACAGAGTAACTTATGCGAACGGTTGAAAACGATTGATGTACTCACCTGGGAAGCACCAGCGGCCGGTAGCACGGGCAAAGATGAACAGAAAACCGACGAGAATCAGCACCAGTACCCCGACGACGATTCCGATGATGGAACCAGCGTCTAAATCAACGCCTGAAAGTTCGTAAAACGATCTTTAAACAATCCTGCAACGATACCCCCAATCATCGGTTCCATACCATGCTAATCATTACTCGTGGATCGCAGCAGCCACGCGATTTCAAGATCGATCGTGGTATTATACCAGACAAAAATTCGCTCGAAACGTTCCGTATAATATCCGACAAGTTTTTCACTGAAAATATCGGAGTATCGGTGTTCGGTGTTCATACACACGAAACTCACGCGAATAGGCTCGTGACGCACATTGAAAATTGAAAAATATGTATCTTGAATATCATGCGCGGGTTACTCTACACCGAGGGAAATTTCGATCATCGACGGACAGCATAACCCAGCTGAAGCGTCGACACTTCAAAGAGACAATGGCGGACTAATAGCGAAAGTTCTCGTTCGGAAAATAATTGTACTTTTTTGTGTTCTTGGCTCGCAAACGTCGAACAGAGATGCAAGCGCAAACGTAAAATGTACGCTCCTTAAAATTAGGTTCATGAAGGTACCATTCAGAGTTGTCCTAATTCTGTGAATGACGCGCAAACGTTATCTTTTGATAATATGATATTTAATTGCTGGAGTTAATGTTTATCGCTGGATTTATCTATTAATCGAGAAAACGTATGAACACATTTTTGAAATGTGAAATCTATTTTGAAATTTATTCAATCATCGAAAAAAATTTCTATATGCTTGAAGATATGCACAATTAGTATCTTATTTTCCGATTCTGATTAAAAACACCCGTTTGTTCAACTTGCGTTCTATTAAAATAAATGAGGTTGTAATTGTATTTGATTTGAATAGTTTTAGTGTTTTTAACTGCGCTCATTTGTGAATGCATTTGGAACTGACAATTGCAGATTTACAGTTTCTTAACTTCCATGTTAATCATTCCAATTAATGGCAATTTGTAGAAAATGTTTGGCTATGATACTTCAATTAACCTAATACGATATTGTAATGAAAAAAATGTGTGTACAGAATAAAAATTGATTTTTTCGATTCTACTCCGCATGTTTTCTTGATTGACACAAAAATCTACAATGTGCTTCAAAGCACGCGACTATACAGGGTGAGTCACCTAACGTTTGCACCTCAAATATCTTTGTTGTTTCTAAAGATACGTAAAATATGGTAAGGACAAAGTTGAATGGTACAATGGGGCTGACACGATTCCAAAAAGAAATTTTGTTTATGTCATTTTTTTAGAGATATCAAGGTCACCTTGACTTTTTTAAATGGAACCGCCCTTTTTTAAACACCTACAATGATAGTCCCTTTCATTACGAATTCAGTGACTATAGTTACTCAAGGTCATTCAAGGTCGCGGACAGAGATAAGATTTAACATCGACACATGCATGTAAACGAGCTTTGAAGGAATGTTGAACTATGTCCGTGACCTTGAATGACCTTGAGTAATTATAGTCACTGACTTCGTAATGAAAGGGACTACTATTGTACGTGTTTAAAAACAGGGTGGTTCCACTTAAAAAAATGAAGGTCACCTTGAAAATCTCTAAAACAAAATGACATAAAAACAAAAATTTTCTTGGTATCGTGTGACCCCCCTGACCCATTCAATTTTGTCCTTCAGACATTTGACGTATCTTTAAAGACAACAAAGATATTTGAGGTGGCAATAGTTAGTGCCCCACCCTACAATGATAGTATATCACCCTGTATATTAATTTAGCCTGCGGATGTTATGCACTTATGACAAAAATGAATAGGTAAACTAAAAAACTGTGACGTTAAAAAAATTTTATTTGCACTGCTTCAGACTTACTAAACGAATGAAAAGAAGAAATTCATTTTTATTTAATTTTCGGCTCCTTAGAATTGATTTCGGTAATTTTTACCCCGCGTAATGATCAGCAAGCCAATTAAATTACTAAAAGATAACGTTTATATAGCATTCGCGTACGGAAAATTGAGGATGTACCATTGAGAGCTAAACGGATAGCATACTTTCGGCCCGGGAGTGTACATTTCTGAAAAACGATTTCGAACAGGCATTCGAAAGCTTTCTCTGCTATTGATGGCCGATTGAAACGCGGCCGAGCCAATATTTATGCAAAAAAATATGTGCTGCAAAGAAATGAGCGGCGCGGACTGTGTACATGTGTGTCTGCTGCAGCGTGTATGTGTGGTTTTGTGCTTGTGTTGTTCAATACCGACGAAAGCGTTAATTTATAGAAAAGCAATCGAACAGAAATCTATTCGTGTTTGATCGAAAATATGGACCTACCATTCGCGGTTTCAGTGATATGAATAAAAATGTAACATTACACACACACATACATATATATTGGGACGCATGTGCCGTGGCGCGGAATTCCATTCACGTGGTTCCATTGAAAAATCTGGATACCGATAACACTATACGTATAGATCGAGCGGATCTAAATGCGTCGGGAAACCGCAAGCTCCCCTCGGTTCGCCAGCTGAAAATGCTTCAATCGCCGAAAAATTTACCAGAAAACAAACGGACCGTGGTAAATACTCGAACAATTTTTTGCCGTTCGAAACATTCACAGCCCACTTCTTTGAAATCGCGTAATCCGACATGTCCGAGCTGAAATTCGCGCATCGTGCGCTGCCAATCGTTACCGCTTTTCGAATAAAGTTCACGAATGGGTAAGAAATTATTGATTCATTTTATCTTACGCACTTTTTGCTACTAATTGCTGTGCTCGAGCAGCGAAAAATATGTTTCGATTAATTTGAAATGTTGATTTCCTACCGATGTGACAAACTTTGTGAAGTGAAACTTCCATCCTGTATTGTACAATAATTTAACAAATCCGATTGCATTAAATTATCTCACTTGAAATCTATGGAACAGGATTTTAACCCTTTGTAGTATAATCTATTTCACTGCTACGATGTTTCAAACTACTTCATCTTTAATAATTTCTTGTTAAAAAAAGAAAATTTCGATTTATCTTGTTCCTTCGTTTATTCAAATGGCTAAGTATAGAAAATTAATAACATTGATATTTAGTAGATTCTGTTAGAAATCTTTGTCACAAGCACGAATCGATGTTATAGTACAAGGAGTAAAGTTAAAATATTTATCATGGTAATGGTGAAGTAAAAGTTTATTATACAGGGTGTTCACGCTATCGCTAGCCAGCGTTTTCCTTGCAAATAATAAATATTAGAAAAAATGATAGAGAAAGTAATACTGTTTTTGGTAAGTAACATAATGGCGTATGTAATTTTCTTGTGTTTGCACTATTTTCTTAGAAATGAAGGTGACCTTCACTTTTTAAATGAAATGCTATATTTTTTTTATATCATAAGTAAGCGTGTGTCAAGACAAATTTATTCGCATACAACACAATGACCTTCAAGGCCATACAAGGTCAGAAATGGCAGCAAAATTTTGATCATTTCGTACGTAATATTTAGTAAAGATATGATTCACGATACACAACGCCAAGAAATGTAAACGACTTGCAAAGCAAACTAACGCAATCATGTGCATTAATATTTCGGATAACATTAGAAGAAGCTAACGGGAATGTAATTAACAGAGCCGAAATATGTAATCATGCACAAAGAAATTATATTGAACATTCACTATAGCCTCGTCAATAAAGTATACTTGTAAACGCATTCGTACGAAATGCTCAAAATGTTTCTTCCATTTCTGACCTTGTATGACCTCGAAGGTCATTTTGTTGTATACGAATAAATTTGTCTTGAAACACGCTTTCATATGGTATGAAAAAATGTATAGCATTCCATTTACAATAATTGGAGGTCGCCGACATTACGTTGTTTGCAAAAAACAGTATTATTTTTTCCTCTTTCATTTTTTTCTAATATTTATTATTTGCAAGAAAAATGCTGGCTAGTAATAGCGTGAAGACCCTGTATAATTAACAATACACGGTTTATTGAATACTCTGTACCAGGAGTATAGAACTATTATTTGTGGGGAAATGTTTTACAAATGCATAAAATCATAGAGTAAGATAATGAATATTAAAACTTTGTAATTGTGGAACGTTAACTGTAACAATATCTTGGAATTATTAAGCACCTACAGATTTATTCTAAGATAGTTTCATTCACATTTCGTAGTTATTATTTTTACCGTCGAGAGCGTTTTTATTGTTGATTAACACTAAACCTACCACGGTCAAATGACCGGTTTTATATGTTCAAATTATTCAAATTATACAAATTCACTTCTGGAAAATAATAGTATAAATTTCCTTGTCGAAGCATCTATTATATTGAAAATTGCGGACAATCTCAATAATTATAGTTTTTATTTTTATAAGACAAATTTGCCAGATATTTTTAATGCTTGGTAGGTTTAGTGTTAACCCTTAACACTCGAATGGCGACTCAGAGGCGCCACTACAAATTTACACCATTATTCAGAATATTGTTTGCATGATTAAATTTGTTTAAATGTAATAAATTACTAATCATTTGAATATTATACGAGGTACTATATCATTTTCGTACGCATATAATGAAACAAAATGATGTGCAATGGAAATATTCTAGGTTAGAAGAAATGTATGGATTTTTAGTTGAAATATCTCCGAGTGCAAAGGGTTAAAAAGCAGCGCGCGAAAGCGGCGATAAATAAATTATCTTGTAACCAAAGAAGTGAATTGCCGAACAGTGTTCGAATGTTTTCGGATGGAACTCGGCGTCAAGGCATCAGCGTCGTCTACTTACGTATAGTAATTTGAAAGAATGACATTACCTAGTGCGTGCATGTGTTCGGAGAGCTTACCATAGAAGTGACTCAACGCCCCTGTGTGTGTGCATGCGGTGAAGGATCGATATCGTTAGAACACACATGAAAATGTACATATACATAGAAGAAGAGAGAGAGATAGGAAGAAAGAGGAGGCGTAAAGAAAATAGAGAATAGAGCACAGAGAAATATTCTAATTCATATTTTCGGCGGGAGCCGAAGGTGTAATGATGGCTGACAGTACGTGAAGGTGACAACGAACGTGACGTAGATCGATAGACAGCGAGTGAGTATGCTCGGCTGGACGAGACGAGAAGTGACGAATATGAAGTGCGTGAGCTAACAGCATGATCGACAGCTACCAGTGATTTTCAAACGTTTTTCATTGCAACCTTCCGATCTTCTGACATTAAATAATTGCCGTTAAATAGCTACTATGAAAAATAATTTATCATTTTACCGCGACCTCACCCTTCCGATCAGGGCACCCGACGCGTTTACAGCAACCACGATTTCATGATCGTTTCGGTAAAAATGTAGTGCTGGAAAATTTTTAAAGAAAATTCCATCGAGGTCGTCCAGAAGGTCCAATGAATTGCGAGTGATTTCTTGCGACAAAAGTTTGCCAGTGAATGTTGCCAATAACAGTTACCGTAAAAGTATTATACGCTGTTCAGCACCGCCGTAAGCAGAAAATTTAGTATCTTGTTGTTGCAGTGAATCAGCAAATTGCAGATGTTCTTATTTCTCATAAAACGTTCTTCATTTTCAGAAATCTTTTGAATAAATAAAATCGATAGACCATTTGTCCATTTGCAAATACAAATGGTCTTTTGAAGTATATCTATATGCTCAATATATTAATGATTACTGTTTAGAATTTGATAATCATGGACGAAGAGTTGAAAAGTTATGGTACTCATTTGTATGTATTTTTTTGGCAATGAAAATTTAATCCTACTTTGCTGCACTGGTGCAAAATGGTGGTTGGGTGATTCGTGAGATTTTAATCGCAAGTGTTTCGACATGCTTACCTGCGGGTTCTGTGGATGTTGATAAAACGATATTGTATTCGAAAGCTCCTTCGTCGTTACGAGCTTCCAGGATGTACTGCTTTTCTGTGTCGAATTTCTGAACGCTGTCGATAGTGAGGATCACGCTCCACGCTCCTCTTCCCTGTAACAATAATCACATACAGGTTATTTCTAATAATTTTCAAAATTGCTAGAATTCCACAGAATATAATGAGGAATTTTAATTTTTACCGTTAATATTAAAGAATCTTAATACAAACAGAGATGATCATTCGGGGAATTACAGAATCGTATTCAATCACTTCTACGGCTGTAGATTTACAATTTGTTTAACCCATTACACATTACAATTTCCGTAAAATACATTATTTGTGTTAAATATTACTGTGTGAAGACGAGGAAAATATAATTGATCACTGCATAATGGATTTTTAAATTTTGGTGAGACAATTTATAGAGAACGAAACTGAAAATAACATTCGTCATCCACTTAGAATTCATTATTATACATTTTTCTATTTTAAAATTAAAAATTGGATAGGTTGTATAAAACCCGTCTATTGATCATATTCTACATATATTCAAAAAAATTTGGGCATTTTTTGTTGATATTGCGTAATATTTTATTCATACAAGTTAGAAACTTTGTTCAGCCTCCAAAAATGTTTGCAAATTTAATTGGAATTTGGTACAGTCTCGCACAATTTTTCATTAGCGGAAAAAATAAAATTTTACTGAACTTTTTGGTGGCTTTAAAAATATGAATTCGTAAAAAAGTTTTACTATTTCGATATTACTATACCGCGAATACCTAGTGATAGTCTAGAAAAGTGTTCGATTATATTGTAACGAGCTACATTTTATACATTATACACGGCGTCGTGCGAATGCGTTTAATTCCTAGGGAGATTATTTTACGGAACCAGTCAGCGTTGCAAACCAGGCGTCTGTAAATATCTGTATCGATTTCTCGTGTTACCGATATGCGCATCGAGTTCCATGAATCTAATGTTGCAGCGTTCAATATTGTTATTTTCGAGTTTTCCACGTTATATTCTATTTGCACAGATTCATTTGCTGGTATCCCATTACGCGAGCTTCAAATTATATCAGCATTACTCGTTCCGCACGAATTTTGGGACATTCTGGTCCAGATATTGGCACTTATTGTTGCATATGCAACAAACATAGTATAAAACAAAAGTATTGGCAAACTGCTCATTTCTATAATACTAATCCATAATACTACGATTACTCACTACAAAGAGAAATGGAATAAGCGTTCATTTTTCAAAATGTACATATTTTGAACATTCTAGTACATTCTGCTACATTCTAGTACAGCAAAGACAAGGAAGTGAAAACTGTATCGAAAATAATAAAAAAAATACGTGTCCTAATGTTCATAAATCATTAAAAATAAAATATCAATATTTTATTCCCAGTCTCTTCGTTTTCACAATTTTCGATCAATCTTTTGAGAATCGAATGAATGTATGAAAATATATTTAATCGACTGAATGAATGTAATTCTGTAAAGTATGATGTACATCAGGGATAGGAATCAATTGAGACAAAACCGTCCCCACCATAGCGCCCACTGTCCCCCACCAGCATCCGCCGTTACCATAAAGCAGGGATGGGTATGGTAGGGGCCCCTCAAACGCCTGCTTCTCCCACCAACCTCTCTTTCATGCGCGAGGCCTGCGCACTGTTCGCGACGGGCGAAGCACTCCCTTCCTTTATGGTAACGGCGAATGCTGGTGGGGGAGAGTAGGCGTTATGGTGGGGACGGTTTTGTCTCAATTGAGACAAAAATGCCCATCCCTGCCATAGAGGAAAGCAGTGCTTCGCTCGTCGCGAACAGTGCGCATGAAAGAGCGGTTGGTGGGAGAAGCAGGCGTTTGAGGGGCTCCACTCGTGCCCATGCCTAATGTACATAATTGAATAAGCGATGGTTTTAACCCTTTCGCTACGGCAGTCCGCTTCGCCGCAATAATGCCCCTGAACGGGGCACCACGCTTAAAAGTGTGCACATTGCACGTCGGCTATCGTATACACAGGTCCTTGCGTGCCGACTATAGTCGGCGCTCGTACCCACAGGTCGTCACGTGGATGCCGACTATAGTCGGCGCTCGCAGCGAAAGGGTTAATCGGAACCAGATTGATTTATACTACAGTTTTAAACAGTATCAAGCCATGCGAGTATGTATCGCAAGAAAGAAAAATTTTCTCCAAATTCAGTTGCTTAGGTTTTATTTAGCTACGTATATTGAAGAAAATAAATATATTCAGTGTTACAACTAGTGCTAATTGCTAATGCAGGCAATTGTATACAGGGTGTCCCACATAAATGGGAACACCTGAATATCTGTCGTATTTACAGTCCTATCAGAAAACTTCAGAGGACAAAGTGACACTATTGCAAGGGGCAAATATAATGGTAAAGAAAAAAATTTGTTATGTCGTGTATTTTAATGCAATTTCAAGGTCACCGATGTTTTTTTAAATGGAATAGTATATTTTTTTACGATAGCATGATAGACAATAAAAAACTGAATTTAGTGAATACCACCTTTTTGACCTTGAAATGACCTTGAGCAAGAATAATCATGTTGGAGCGGATAAAATGTGGAAGTTTAAAATTTACGGTGTTTCAGCAAAGATTACGCGTTGTTTACGCCGGGTTGACCCTGTTCATTCCCCTGTTCTCCCCAATATAGAAACCACTTGTGCCAATATTTTTGTTTGCGACTATATGATTCGAAGTTGACATTTGCACAGAGATTTCCCGGTCCAGGCATAAATCGAACAATCGCCGACATGCGAGAGAAGTGTTTGCCTCGCGCGGGTGCGACGACATTCAATGCCGCGATTTTATAGAAAAAATGTAGTTATTCTTTACTGTCACTGCGACGACAAGCCGAGGAAGAAAAGAAAAACCGTGGCCCAATTGTGACGTTTTATGTGGCGTTCCCAACAAACGCTTGCAAAGATCAACAACGGTTTTTCACCGCGCCAGATAAAATGGCTGGCGAAGAAAAATCGTCGTCATCGCACAGAGGGATGCGCAACCGTTCCCGATGATCGTAATTGCGTTTTCATTGAAAACCTGGCTCGCATCTGTGAACAGCGCAGACCCGTGATTTTCAGTCGACAACAGAAACACACGCTGCAAAGCTATTCATCCCGGGTCTAGGCGAGCGGCCTCGAATAGAGGTTTTCGTTGTTTCATTCGCAGCGAGGTTGTTAAACTATGCGGCCGGGAATAAAGAGTAAATTTTTGGCATTGAAACGTAACCGCGACAATTCCGACCCGCTCCGCAACCTTTGGAAACTTCCCGCAACGAAAACGACTCGACGTTAATTTCTTGGAAAATTTTTACTTCGCGTTTGTCGAGATTTCATTCTACGACATTCATTGTCGAAATGTCCATTCTTTTTCAAGTATTTTATTTTGAGTTGCTTTTAAGTTTGCTTTGGTACTATGGCAGTCTTCTGTTGTTACTTGATTTCGTGTTAAATATTGCTGAGATAGTAATGATAATTGTTGTTTGCATTTGTGACGAATGTGATGATCAATAGACAATTTTCTGTAGAAATATAGAACAGTGAAAACTTTGGAATCTTGAACCTATTAAAATCAACACTGTAATTATCGAGTAATGAGAACGAGGTTTCTAGAATATTTTATAAAAATTACAGGATCCCAAATATTGAAACATTAGTTGATTTTTATTACAGTATGTCGTGTTAACCTGTGAGCTGTATAGCTCGGTTTTTAAAATGAGTTATTCAGATTTTTAAATATGTTACTGATCACAGTACAATTTCTTTATTTCATCCTTGTCTCAAAATACTCGAAAATGTCTGAAAAATACGCGTAAGTTCTAATTCCTTGGGGAATATACTCGTTATGCACAGCTAAGAGATTAATAGAAGAAAAAATGAGCATCTATTCGAATATTTGGATCGTGTACAAAAAACTATAATAAAAATGTAACACAGAGAGCATATAACAAAGCAAAGAAAGTTAATAGTTGTACAGTAAATCCTCTATAAACGCATAAAAGCTGTAACAGATAAACGCAGAAGAAATATCCCCTCCACTTTAGTAATCCGATCTCGGCTCGGGTATATCGATGTGAACCACTACTAATGCGACGCGGAGAGTCGCAGTCGTCGGTACAATCCAAAGGCCCGTGCGTCATGACAATGTAACACCAATATTTAATTTTTTTTATTATTACTTGTTTTTTTATGAAATTTTCATCGATATATTCGTGGCATTTTTCTGATTAAAAAAAGACCGAACACGATATGATTTCAACTGTGTAAATACTGTTGTAGTATTTAGTGGTTTAAATGACGCTGAACATTTCGGGCGCAAGGAAGAATAGAGGATTTACTGTATAAAGGTTGATCAACTGGCACGGGAGGAGTATCTCGTTGATAAATCGATACGGATCGAGTTCGAATTGTTTATATAAAACAATCTACTATTGGAGGAAGCACGGACATCCGAATTATTACGAGCGATTGCACCGGTTCGATTTGTAGCGTCCGAGTTTCCGGTGGAATTTCATTAGGGTCGTTTGATTAGCAAGAAACTTTCAAGTCACGCGAATGCTTAAAAAATGCTGAGTGTACCACCGTGCAAATGGCTGCACCGGAATGCCGGGACACCTTTGTCCCACAATACCTTCGTTCTTGTTCTCATTTACTTCTTCACTGGTCCAATTTGCTTCCTCGCAAGGAAACTCGTTCGATTCGCGCGACCATCGTTTGCTGTTATTTTTCGCACTGTATTCAGCGTTCCTCGAATTCCCATTTATTGTTCATACGTCTTGGAATTTTGTTCTCTGCCATTTTTCATCTCCTGGCAATCGTTCGAAGATTTCCGAAATAGAGTCTACAGTCTACTTTCCCGATATTCTATTATGTTGGTTACGGGAATATCGGAAATCGTTGCAACTACAATTCTTTTCAACAATCGATGTCAACTGCGACGGGCACTCGTTGTCCGCGAGGATTGAACGAGACAATGGACAAAACGTTTTATTGATAGGGCGCATTAGACTTTCCAAGCGGCTGGCAATTTGATTCGCGGCTGAAACTTTCTCTTCGAGGAAATTCATTTTCCGAGGATTCTGAGAGACTAAGATTTCAATGCAATACTATTTTCCCAGATGTTTCATTCATTTTTAACGATAGTGCAACAAGTTTGCGTCATTTTCACCGCGCAGTCGAGATTGTAACAATTCCATACGATTTCGAATAAATGTTTTTATTACAAATATGACTCTTTTTACTTCGCGCATTCAGTCTTATCACGTTTAAATTTTGTAGCGATTTATTGAATCAGAACTTTAGTACTGTAAACATTTTTTAAAATTATGGAGTAGTCGTTTTTACTAAAAAATCAAATCTGTTTGACAGAATCGACATTTTCATGAGATGAGAATGTCCAGAAGTAGCTCACTTGGAGGCAAGTGAGGAGACGCCTACTTCTCCCGCCCGGGCGTCTCGCTTCCCGTGCAGTGCTGGTATATGGTCTCGATTTTTTCGCGCATGCGCGGATAAATGCAGGTACGTCTTATGTATGTGGGGGAAGTAGGGGAGAACTGTTATTGGCGGAAAACCGGACAGAAGTGTGCAAGATGACACGACGAGACGATCGTACTTCGAAATTTTGGTAAGTTAATGTTAATATATTCGATTTCATAATGGCAACTAGTATTGGAGAAAGAACTACTTGTCAATTCATATTTGAAAATCGAAAAAAAAATTTGCGGAACTATGCGGGGTGACTAAGGTACCCTATTTTAGTCCAACTTTGTACTTTAATGACAATAAAATCGTCGCGCATGCGCGAGAAAACCGAGACCATATACCATCACTGTTCCCGTGGTGGCCGTAGTCCTCCGAGCCAGTGATGCCAGAATCGTGGAACCGAGGAACTTGCCCCTCCGGTGGATCCTCCGGCTGGACCCCCCACTCTGACGTACCGTCGTCGCCTTACGTTGTTTCTTACTGCGCACGCGCTACACACAAGCGTACCTCGACGCCGTCGAGTCGAATAGGCAGCTCACACGGACAGACTAGAGGTACGCTTGTGTGTAGCGCGTGCGTAGTAAGAAACAACGTAAGGCGACGACGGTACGTCAGAGTGGGGGGTCCAGCCGGAGGATCCACCGGAGGGACAAGTTCCTCGGTTCCACGATTCTGGCATCACTGCTCCGAGCTCCTCAGACCCGTGCCTAGTGATGCTAGAAATGCCACCTTCTCGCGCATGCGTACTGCGGAGCGCGCGAAATAAAGTAACGAATACGCGCAAAAAAAGAGAAACGTCTAGGTGGCGTGCCGGGACCTAGTACTGCCATAGACGAACTCGAAGATAACGGACGTTATATTTTATTTACTTGTTTATTTATATAATTAGAAAATATATTTTTGTTATTTTGGATACTGGAAAGGTTCTTAGCAGTTTTCTTTTGTCTTGCAACAAATGTTGGTATTCTTTATAGATTCCGCCAAATAAAATAAAATTTTATATTGTTATCCTGTATAATCCGAGCATTTTTAGGTAAAGAAAGTATGTGAATGTTGAATGAAAACCATTATTTTTAAAACGGGGCCTTCAAGAACTCTCAAAAATTTGAAATTAGTACAGTACTGACGCCACGCGCGAATACGCGCGGGCGGGAGAAGTAGGCGTCTCCCTCGAATTTGCCTCCAAGTGAGCTACTTCTGGACATGCCTGAAATAGATCTTATTAAAGAATTTCTGGCTTAACAAACGCAATAATGTGGACAAGGCAAAGAAGTATTTCTACAATAAATTATTGGAGATGCTCAAACAATTAAAACTCTATTAGGTTGTTAGGGATTGGGCGAGCGAGCCGCGGCGTCAGGCAGACGTTCGCTCGCGTAACGATTGGCGAGAGGCGGGAAGAGAGAAGCGGGACGGAGTCTATCCCAACTATACAGGGCAGGCCATCTATTAATCGGTAATAGAGGCTTAATTAGGACAGAGCCACCTGTATCGTTGGCGATATGACGTCACGACAAATTCGCGGACTCTCGCGACCGTCAAACGCCGTGCTCGGTAAACTTCGCGTGCTCGCGAGCAAGTTTTGAAATTACTGTTGAACGCGTCGATCTCGCCGCGTTTTCCGTAAAGAACTAAAACCGATTGATCTCAATCATTCCGTAAGGATAGTTTATTGTGTTATTATTTTGTGCCGTTGACATTGTACATAGACTTTGGACTTTGACCGTAACGGTCACTGTTTGAAATACATTTGTAATAAAGAACATTGTTACAAAACCGAACAAGATTATTCGGTGCTTTGATAATCTTGTACATAGGTATTCTTTCTTAAGGTATTACTTGAATAAGTACCTTTGATTCAAGGGTGTAATGGGTGCAATCGGTGCAATTAGGAGCATTTACGATTTGCTCGATCTAAAAAAGTGGAAGATAGCGTAGGAAGTTTACCAAATCGACGGCGGTGGAGGTCTCAAGCCGGTTGCTCTCGTCGGGACGGCCCTCGTTGATCTTTTCATCGTTCACTCGCCACAAGAAATGAGGCCTCGGGTTCGCATAAATGGTTACGTTCACGATCCCCTGACGTCCAATCACATATCCGAAACGCTCAATGGTTGGCTGCGGCTGCGGAGGATCTGTAAAAGAATTATTCACGCTTAGCGTTCTGTTTCGTTGAAAATTGCACGAGAATCGCCGTCTCCGACGCCGTTGAAACAGTATCTCTTCAACTTCGAGTGAAAATTCACGAATGTGAAAGTTTCAGAACGTCTTAAACCACTGAGGTGAAACTTTATCTAAAAATTTCCCAAAGAACATTGTACATTGATCGTTGGAGGTTCTAAAAATATTTCTGAAGCTTCCCGAAGTGTGATTGGAGTTCTGTTGGAATAAATCTTTTAATAGAAATTGACCGTTTAAGAAGAGATAATTGAGAATGAATCTACGCGATAAGATGAAATCAATCTATACTTGAATGATGTTATATAGTTTAATTTAATCAAATTTAGTTTGTCATATTCCATTATCGAGGACTTTAATATCCTTCTTGAATACGCGAGTACTTAGTAATTCAAAATTTTCGATTCATAAGAGTATGATATTGTTACGAAATTAATCCAACGAAGAACTCGATGGTTTAATTATAATCGACATTAAAGCTTGTGAATTAATAACGGTCTTTTACTTTTTGAAGTGAAACTTCTTTAGGCGCGTTAGGCGCAAAACCTCGACGCGGTAGGCATAAAACCTCGACGCGGTAGGAGTAAAATCAATCTGGCGGTGAAACGCTGAAACGATGAAACGATTTAGCAAAACCTCGACGCGATGAAACGAAATTCTATTCGATTAGAATATACGGTTGAGGGTTCGGCATTGCTTAATAAAGATTATGATAAAATTCCGATTGTACTTGGTGGTGATTTCAACGTGAACTTTGCATCGGAACAATCAAAATTATTAATATAATTTTTTACAAGTAAATTAATATTGGAAATGGTAAATAATTCTAATGAAGCGACAACAAGATCAGGAACAACTCTCGATGCAGTATTTGCAAGACGTTTAGACAAAATTGAATCAAGAATATTTATATCAAATTTTAGCTATCACAAGCCAATTGTTTCAATAATAGAATCATAGAAAATTAAATGTCATAAAGTGTTAATAAAAATTCGAAAAAAAATTCAAGAAAGAAGCTTCACTTCGGCCATGTGGTCTAAGCACACACCAATTTTTTTGTGAGTAAAATTAGTAAATTAGATTTGTTAATAAGAAACTGCTTCAGACAACTGACTGTAGACGAAGAATATAATACTTACAGTACACTTGCAACTGCATAGTGGTTTCCTTCGGCTTGTCAAGAGCAATGTGATTGGCGATGCATCGCAGAACCTTGCCATTGTCAGTCCAGTCCAAGCTGCGCGACGCGTTTTGCACTGCCAACGAGTGGTCGTTCACGTTCGAGTCGTAAATCAGTTGCTCGTTGCCAATTGGTTCGTCGTCTGATTGAAAAAGTAAAAGATATAGAAAATTCTGTGACTGTAACGTGAGAATTCGAATAAAATTTGAAAAAACAATTACCAAGGAACAGTGAAACGTTAGCTGCAGGTCTTCCACCAGGGGCAGTGCAACTCACTTCCAGTTTCTCGCCCTTTCTGTAGACTCTTCTGCCGTAGGATCCAGGGTTCGTGTTCAGTTCAGGATTGTTCGGTGGTTCTGCAAATTAGATAGATTATATTACATATTTGGGATTCATCGAAGTGTCCCTGGAAAAATTAGAAATTGGTAAGTGCTACTCGAAGATAACGTTGTTGGAATTTCTGTTATCGAGTCGAGCTTAATTTGATTTATATATGGAAAAGCTGGACGGTATTTTATTGCTTCTTCAGTTAGAATAAATGAAAAAGTGTATCAGAGGATACATGGAAGGAATTTTACATCGTAGTTGTTTGCGGACGGAAAGAATACGAAAACGTCGAAGAAATTGTTCTTCCCCTATGAAGTTGTACATTTATTTCCCCCACGGATCGAATGTGCAAATTTTTATTCAGATTTGGGTGGGAACACCCTCGAATCTCGACGCTGCAACGTCTTCGTCATTTATCTCGATCGACTTTATCCGAAACAGTAATATCCTCTCACAGTCTCGTATTTCCCCTCCCGCGAGCAATTCTCTTAACAAAGATTAATTAGTTCTCGAATTCTCTGACGTGGCGTCCGACAATACTTCTTCTCTAACGGTAGAATATTTTTTCACCAGCAAGAAAATTCCGGAAGCTTTCAAACTCCTACACTACTATCCATAAGTGTTTGAGCGCATTTCGTTATTTTCCACTATTTATTTTTATTATAGAAGAACTATGCGATCAACCGTGACTTTGAAAATTAAGTTAAAGATCGTTTTAATGCAAGGTGACCTTCAAATGTCCTTGAACATTATGAACGAAAAAAGACATTGAAAAAAAGGTTTTCAATTATATTTACAGTTTTAATGTTACTTAAAACGACAGATATTTGGAAACACCGTACATAAGTGTAAAAATAAATAATTGCATATTAACCAGTTGGCTGTTTCTGACGAGTATACTCGTCATGGAATAAACTGAATTGCTTGCTATTTTTTTGATATTTTAGAATATTTCGAGTTAAAGACCAAGGAAAGGAACGAAACAAACAAATTGAAGAGACAAAAATGTGATAAATAAAGTATTTAAAAATTCTTAGCATCCACATATAAAATTGAGCTACACAGCTAACTGGTTAAATGAACAGTTCACGAGGCTGTTATCTATCTGTCGAGGTTTTGAGATAGAACTATCAAAATATTTGACCGAAGCTGACGATATTTTCCTATTTAAAATAAATTTCCTTAACACGTTGACTGTCACATATCTATGCCCATAAAAGTCACGCAAAATCGAAATAACTCATTCAATAATATGTACAAGATATCATTTTAGCAATTACTTTCGTAACCTTCCCGTAACTTGTAGATCGTAACAAAGTACGGTTTACTTAAATTATTCTGATAAAAATTTATTTTCAAATTTGGTAAAAAAGTTTGTGTCGATTTTATACAACTGACGCGGCAGTCGAAGTGTCAGTGACTCGGCTGAATATCTACCGTCGAATGGAAAAAAAAGAAATGATACTTTTATAAAGGAATCTGTATTATTCGATCAATTTTGTTTAATATTTGTTTTGTGGAGCTGGTCGATTTGCTAACCGGCTCCAACATCGCCAGTAACTGACACAGTGGAAACACGGATGAGTTTGCTGTCGGTCACCGGTGACTGACACCTTGGTGAGCGTGTTAATTCGAGTTTAGGGAATACTCACTGGCAACAACGATCCTCACGGACGCCTGCGCTTCCGCCCGACTGTCAGTGGCCGTCAGAGTACACTTGAAGATGCCGTCGTGGCTCTCCTTGATTTTCTCGATGCGAACCCCGCATTGGCCTTCGTCGGTGCCCGCGCCATGGTACATGATGCCGTCTTCCGCTGGTTGCCCCTTAGACAATACCATGCCACCATCTTCGCCAGGTATTTCGACGCGGCATACCTTCAATGGTCTGCCGACTCTGCACAAAATCTCTAGACTCTCGCCGAGACGCACCGCCACCTGCCCCTTCGGCTCGATTTCCACGACTATATTCGCCTTCGACGCTGAAAAGAAATATAAACAATAATTAACAGCTCTGTCACACACATTGACCCTTGTACGTCCCTCAGAAGAGGTCGTACGAAAGATCCTGTGGCAATATTTTAACCGTTTAAATAGTAACATCTGCATGTGGTTTTATTAGTTCTGTGCGAGATTTAATTAATTTTCAAAAACGACATTCACAGAATTAATCATTCATCTGTCCGTTACATTAATCTTTAACTATTACGTTGATTTGACAACAATAGTTCGATTATGTTAGAACAGGTGAGAATTAAATCCAACGAAGTCTTGTCTCATTCACAATTTTATAGTTTCAACAAATGCGCTAAATTCGACCGCAATCAAAGAAAAATCTAAACATTTAGAGGCAGAGAAAAATGGATGAATTATTATTTCAGGAACATACGAGTATTGAAACTTTGCGAGATTATCCTAATAATCATTGACTCTGTATTATTATTATTATCATCTATGATTATTATCAAGTATCATTGACAGCAAGAATTAATTCTGAAAGAAAATCTTATTCCACTGCGGAAGCAGAGAGGATACCAAATATCCGACAAATATGAAAGAAATATTCAACAGCATTGTTAATTGAAAACCACATTTCTTAGAAATGTCTCTGTAAAATAAGGGGGTCTGGAAGACACCAGCAGCGATGTATCCGTGATTTCGGAAACGCAGAATTTTTTAATAGGTGCGAAAAATAACACATTTTTCATAATTTGTAACGCGGGAGTCCGTGAAGCCGACTCAGTCTTCCTAGGGTTGATCTCGCTTTGCGGGTGGTGAAATTGAATTAACAGACGGAGCGAGGAACTATCATAATTCTTCATAATTCTCGACTTTCTCGTCGCGTGCTTAGCGAGTTTCCGCTTTTGCGGGACACGTTTAAATACGCGTTCTTTATCATGATTTATCATTATCTATGTATACTATATGTCTCTGATTACATGAGAACTTGTTGCAATGAATTTAAGCGTAATCATAGAATTTTTAATATCTTGATCAGGATAGGGTATATTTAATTGCGATAGATGGATTGCTGGCTACTTTTCAAGAGTCCATAAAGAAAAAATGTATTCTATATTTTCGAATTATTTTCTCATGTAGAATCACTTCCCTCCACTGTTGTACCATCAATACTGGAACACCCTGTATACTAGCGGTTCACAAGCACCGATAATACACACAGGAATAATAAGAATTCATTCTGGCACAATTGACTATTCAGTGTAAGTTCGTTAATCTATGAAATTGGTTCTAATAATTCGCTTGCTCACTGTGTACTCATAAAATTATTTGAAAAGAATGATCGTGAACGAGACATTTTCTTCTAAACGTCCTCTTCTTGGGCATCATCGTCTCAGTATCTGACAACCGGTATCAGTAAGTAATATTTTTAACACGTTCGCTACCAGCGACGCATATATGCGTTGTCCCGAAACCGCTCGCAGAGCCCATGAGTCCGATGCATATTTGACTCGAAAAGTATGCATAATCATTTCCAGTGGAAGTATCTTTATAACTTCAATAATTGTACAATAAAAAATATGAAAGCGGTCATTTGACCGACGTTGGTAGGTTTACTGTTAAGCTGATTGCTTCTTAACATTTCATACCCCAGACTGAACCAAGCTTATCTCGTCAAAAAGTTCGAAGAAGCCGATCTCCGAAGGATTGTGGGAAACGTATCCTTGCTAAGTTTTAATCGACAGCCTCTAAAGGACTCGTCCAAACGGCCGGAGGAACGTTCTCATGAGAGGGAAGAGATCTAAAAACGATTCCCAGGTTGCACGAAAAGAGGAGAGAGCCCCCCCCCCCTTCCCTTTCGCGTGCAAGATTTATGAGACAAAAAAGGAAGTTGATTAAATCCTATCCTATCCCCTTTATCGCTATCGTCGTGTTCCTATATTTTCCTTGTCCCGACACGCGCCGCCGAAAGTCAACCAACGAACTTTCCAAACCCCCTTTCCCATTTCTTACTTTCATGCCACTTCAACGTTTCTGCCTTCCACCGAACATCGCTGGCAATTAGGAAATTTCAATATTTTAGTGAACCTCGCCTCCGACTTATCGCCAGTCCTCCAGAAGAGAACATTTAACCAATCTTCGTCTTAATGTCTCTACAACAGTGACGAACGACCTCCAGAAGGCTAATATCGAAATCCTAGAGTTTATACAAAAAACCACATTTGAAAAAACTGGATTTCGAGATCTGCAGAATTTCTGAAAATCCATTTGAACTGGCCCCCGAATTTTTGCAAGCAAATAGAATATTACTGAGGCAGTGAGACAATATTTATACGCACTTCACTACATAATAGTGTATTGAAATGAAGAAATAAAACAAAGAGTAAGATGACTAAAATTCATAGAATTCTTTTTTTAAGAAAATATTTATATGTACGTATGCAGTAATAGAATATTACTGAGGCAGTGAGACAACATTTATACGCACTTCAAATTTGTTGCATTTGTTTAGTACTTACAGAAATACAAAAATGTAACGATATACATAATAGTATATAAAAATGAAGAGATAAAACAAAAAGTAAGATGACTAAAATTCATAGAACTCTTTTTTTAAGAAAATATTTATATGTACGTATGCGGTAATAGAATATTACTGAGGCAGTGAGAAAATATTTACACGCACTTCATCGCTGTTGCATTTGTTTAGTACGTACAGAAATACAAAATGTAACAATATACATAATAGTATATAAAAATAAAGAGATAAAACAAAGAGTAAGATGACTAAAATTCATAAAATTGTTTTTTCAAGAAAATATTTACATGTACTACATATTCATGTATTGTACTACATTAAAATACATATACGAAAATATGATTTCAGAGAAGCGTGAAATAAAAATATAATTGGATCGAAAAAGATTCGGAAAACACAGTGTAACATACTATAACGCAGTTTAATGTACCTAAAATTTCTTCAAAAATATAATCGCATATTAAATCTATAACAGTTTGAAACTACTCTAAAATATCGAACCAATCTCTATAAAAATTTCAGTCGCATCCACCTGGAAATTTTCATCAACTTCCTTGTGTTACGGTCATTCGTCAGAAATTTTCCCAGGCTCCGTATAATTGTCGCCTATAATCCCCGAAACAGGACGACGATCATTTAAACATTTCTGGGGGTATAATCCACTCGAGGATTAATTTCGGCCCCTTCCGCCGCATTGGAAATTCGAAACGAGAAAAATAAAAAAAATGCCCTGCTCTCAGGAATTTCCTTCTGGCATTCACCGCTCAGCCACTGGTTTTCCGAAACTTTCCGTAATCGTGGTGATGTGTAATGGATAACGAGAACCAGCAGGCGGCGAGCAGTCTGCTTGTACTGCAAATGAACAAAAGTTTCGGCGCAAAAAGCTTCGAAAGTATCGACCAACCCCTCTAGCCGGAGGGTGAACGAAAGGTGAGAACGTGTACCGGTGTTTTCCATTAATAACTGTATTGTCAACCAGGCGTTCGGCGTTTTCGCGAACGCAGCATGCATTATAAGGGTGTGGTTCAGCCGCGGGCTGCGAAACCGTGGTTTCCCGGGGCGGTTTGTTCACGGCTTCGTGCTTTTAGCAACAACATTCGTTGTCTCGAAAAATTAAAATGTACGGACACTCTGGAAATCGTGGTGAGTGAATATTAACAAAATAGACGACCTCGGATTTTACGTGCATTTATTTAGGTAACGAGCAAGCTGTGATTCAAAGATCACTGGATAACACGAGAGCCAAAATAAAAGTTGCAGGAAAGATCCAGCGAAGTATAAATGTGCAGAATTCATTCGGATAAATTAGTAGAGTTTGACGTGAGTACAATATAGCTGCCGACTAATTTTAGAAGTAGCAGCAGAACGTGACAAAGTAGAGAGACAGAGTGAGAGAGAGAAGGGGATGAAAAAGCTCACGGGCTTCCAATATTGGTTAGCTCGCGGCTTCACACTGTTAGCAACACCATCCGTTATCTTGAGAAATCTACGGGCCCAAAGTTTCCTGGTATTTTAATACCGTTCGATAATTAATTATTCACTGGTCGACCGACCGCGCGGAGAATGTTCGAAAATAGCTGAAAGTAATCCTGTAATGGCCGGATCTAAAACCAGACTTTCAACGCAGTTTTTTCGCAGTTAAATCAGAACTTTCGTACAAAGTGTGTCCAGATATTATGCGAACTTCGCAGTTTCTCTGTGAAAATGAAAATCATTTTTTGAAGTGAAACTTCTTTAGGCGCGTTAGGCGTAAAACCTCATCGCGGTAAGAGTAAAACCGATCTGGCGATGAAACGATGAAACGCTGAAACGATGAATCGATGAAACGATGATACGATGAAACGATTTAGTAAAACCTCATCGCGGTAGGCGAAAAACCTCGATGCGGTAAGAGTAAAACCGATCTGGCGATGAAACGATGAAACGATGAAACAATGATACGATGAAACGATTTAGTAAAACCTCATCGCGGTAGGCGAAAAACCTCGATGCGGTAAAAGTAAAACCGATCTGGCGAGGAAACGATGAAACGATGGACCGATGAAACAATGAAACGATGAAACAATGATACCTCGACGCGGTAGACGTAAAACCTCGACGCGGTTAGGAGTAAAAACTTCGACGTGGTAAGAGTAAACCCTATCTGGCGATGAAACGATGAAACGATGGAACGATGAAACAATGGAACGATGAAACAATGAAACGATGAAACAATGATACGATGAAACGATTTAGTAAAACCTCGACGCGGTAGGAGTAAAACCGATCTGGCAATGAAACGATGAAACGATGAAACGAAATTCTATTCTATTAGCATATACGATTGAGGTTTCGGCATTGCTTAATAAAGATTATGATAAAATTCCGATTGTACTTGGTGGTGATTTCAACGTGAACTTTGCATCGGAACAATCAAAATTATTAATAGAATTTTTTAGAAGTAAATTAAGATTGGAAATGGTAAATAATCCTAATGAAGCGACAACAAGATCAGGAACAACTCTTGATGCAGTATTTGCAAGACATTTAGACAAAATTGAATCAAGAATATTTATATCATATTTTAGTTATCACAAGCCAATTGTTTGGATAATAGAATCATAGAAAATTAAATGTCATAAAGTGTTAATAAAAATTCGAAAAAAAATTAAAGAATGAAGTTTCACTTCAGCCTTGTGGTTTAACAAGACACCAATTTTTATTTTTATATCTTTTTTATATCTCAATGTTGCATCCGTTTTGCAACTATCGCTGACCGCGTTGTGCTGGGATTGCGTGTGCCGTTTACTTATGCGCCACAGAACTCAAGATCGTATTTACATTACCTAACTAGCATTGAAGTTCCTATTCCTGGTACATGGCGTGAAAATGAGGAACTTCTTGCACGCGATCGTTCCATAATTGATTAACGCGGAACGCAATGAGATTCATTATTCTGACGTTGCTGTGAAGTGCGTCCCGTAGCGCTGATGTCTGTTCCGGTTTATTTATTCATTTTTACTGTAGATTCGATGGCGATTGTCTCCCTAAATTGGATAATTTATAGAATCTTATACGAAGAAATCGTGTACAAAGAATCGGAACGTTCAGTAGCTTAGGGAAACTGCAAAACATTTTTGATGTTCATGGTCTTGTCTAAATTAATGTTTAAGTTCTCCTGCTATGGCCTTTTTTAATTTACTGGTGTAACACAATTTTTGCAGCTCATTCTAAAATTGATAGAACGAGTCACTATTATTTAAAACCGAATTAAAATCAGAACATTTCCAAGCAATTCTGGTTCGTAAAATAAAGAACGGTTAAGCAACTAAAATATTAGAAAAGACACGATTTTCTATGAAAAATTCAGAATTTCTATTTTACCATAACTATCTACATTCATTATTCCGTTGACCCATGTTTTTTCAAAACGTACTCTGCAAATAAATATATAACCGGTGTACTTTTGATTATTTTCACTTTTAAAAAAATCACACATGTGCTTCGAATAAGAGTGAGCATGTTTGTAAAATCCCAATGCAGAAGGTTCAATACTTTCTCCGAAAAAAAATTGCTAAAAAATTCGTGGAAAAACGGCCTTGAAGACGAGAAGATCCGCTTAATTCATGTCCGAGGTAGCACGCCAGAGAGATTTCGTTCCACAGGCGGTGGTGAAATTTCGTTAGAAGGTGGCATCAATCTCGAACGAGCTGGAAACACTGCTTCTCACCGGGCCGAACGCGCTCGATCACGCGCACGACGCCATTATGATAATGCACAAGAAGAAATATGATAAACCGGGCGTGGCTCGGGTAACGATTATCATATTTCATCTGACACGGTTTTTAACGCATCGAATAATGACTAGTCGCGGATTGTATCGGTGGTTCTTGCCTTCGTGCGGCTTCTCGCATCTCGAACGGATCGTTTGCTTGATGAATGGGCTGTCCGCGAGTTTTTCCGCCGGAATAAATAGAATAAATACCCTGAGGTAGTTTTTCCACATAGCAAAGTGGCCCGGTATCCTCCTTCGAATATTTCTATTCTTTCTTTCTTTTTTGAACACTTCCGTTGAGTACCAACAGTAGACTGCGGATATTTATGCAATCTACAATTTTTATATTTAAGTTCAAGGATAGTAAAGTAAGAAAAAGCTGTCTTGACTAGGATAGATAATCATATTTGGTCCCCTCAGGGTTTCAAATCTATTTTACCACTCTCCCCTTCTTCCGCTCTCACTATCCCCTAATTTTCAGCCTATTTCAGCCGGCTTTTCTGCGAGACCTACTGTTTATTACGGTGGGTTCCGATCCACCTAGCTGTCTTGACTAAAAGATTCCTTTAACCCTTTGCACTATAATAACGAGTCAAACTCGTGATAAGAATTTCGAACAACATCTACTAAACGTGTAAATTATTAATTTCCTTTGAAGCGAAATAAAGTTTTATTTTGTTGCTGTTGATATGTAGCCATTGGGGTATATAGAAGCGCATAATAAATTTAGATTTTCTTTTTGTTCTAAGAAATGATGGACGACAATCAAGTTCTAATCACTGTAAACGTAAAATAAATCATAGTGCAAGGGGTTAACCCATTGACTGCCAACTACGAGATATCTCGTAGTAAGCGTCTATACCAAAACTGCCAGCTACGAGATATCTCGTAGTGGGTGCTGCAAGTTTAGATACGAGATAACTCGTACGTGGCACCCAGCATAGAAGTCTTATTTTGTGACGCCAGCTACGAGTTATCTCGTACTGTTTTTTTTTTTGCAATAAAAATACTGTAAATGCCATTGCAATATTATATCAGTAACTTAATATTATTATGTTTTGTAAAACTTCACACCTCACAGACGCGCTAAATTTGCGTGGCAGTCAATGGGTTCAGCAGAGTTGGGCAATTTTGCCTCAATTGAGGTTCCCCAAACCGTCCCCACCATAGCGCTAACTGTTCCCCTCCAGGAAGCGCCGTACGGTGGAGCAACGAAGACACGAAATATCAGTGAACGCGACGAACGAGCGCGCTGTATGAAAAAGAGGTTGGTGGGGGAAGCAAGCGTTTGATGAGTCCCAACCGTGCGCAGGCCTGCCTTAAAGTATTCTTTTTTGCCTTTGTGGAAATTAACTTTCTTATATTTAAAAAATTCGAATGTGCAAAAAATCCATAAATACCCGCAGTCTAGTAATTAGTGTGCGTAGCTTTATAAAAGTAAATTAATGAGTTTATTTAGATTGTGTACAATTGTTATCACAAATGTATGTTTGAATAATGAAACTTGTTCAATCTAAAATTCAGACTTCAGTACAAACATACAAACTAAACCAAGTCACTCGACTGTGGAAGGTTCAGTATTAACACTACATTTACGGGGCTCGGCAAATTGACGGATTCAAACATTTTTAATTTACAATTATTAAGAGTGTAAGGAGGCATTCGTGAGGAATTATTAAGTAAATTTACTTCCTTGTGTACATATTATATAATAAAAATCGCTGAAGATCTAAGTAAATACAATTTTATTATTTTTATAAATGAATGTAAAATAATTTTAGTGCTCCGTAAACCTAGTATTAAATACGTTCCGTTCTGTTAAGTATTAATCAGTCAGGTGTTGTCTGATCAACTTCCCTGAAACATCAAGCAAATCACAGATTTTCTTATTATTAATAACATCAATAAATAATACGTGTGCAGAAATGAATTTCCTGTAGAAAATAGAGAATTCAAGTAATAAAAACAAATGACCAAGTTTGTCGCGAGTTTATTTCGCCACTAGACGATTGTTAATGTAATTTAATGTCGAAGTTAAAAGCTAAAGCTTCAAAACGAATATATCCAGCACATCCGAGGATTATGAACGGATATGAATTCCGTCCATTCGGATTAAGAAATAACATTTATATTGTATTTGTTTTCTCATTACATGTTTCACAGCACTCACGATATTTTCCGCGAACAGTATAACACATTTATTCCGATAATTTTTTACTACTGATGTTTTGCAGTTAGCTTGATACATTATGAAAGTTTCGATCGCGAACGTGTTACGCCGACAACAACGGTCCGTAATTACAATGACGTTGTCGTTACAGTAAATTATACATTAATGCATCCCGCATGAATAATGAAGCACGAAGCCATCGTTGTTGAAGAAATATTCGTGAATATTTGTTGCCGCGAATATTTCGTTTTAATTTATTTATGGCTTGTAATTAAATCCTGGCACGAATCCGCTCGTGACTGCGACCGTTTCCCCTTTTTTTCCCGCTGTGGATGGAACAAGGAGGTTGTCTTCCTTTCGCTCGGTGAAAGAACTCGCTAAACGATTTCCTTAGGAGAAAAAGAAGTCTTCTAGACGCTGATTGTCTCGGCCGGATCCTTAACCTGGACTGGTAAATGAAAATCAGTGATCTTCACTCTCATTTACTGCGATCTCTCGCAGTTGTTAATTCTTCTTAACGAAGCGCTCGACAAATACCTTTGTTGCACGAGGCCTGAATGCAAAGCCTTCTGGATGACGAGAATACAGTGATTATAAAATAACTGTCGGTAACCTCGCTTTCATGTAATCAAGTAGCATTTCGACGGGAAATGTGTTGAAAACGGTGTAGTTGGAAAACAAAGTTCACGGAGTAGTCGAAAAGATGGGGGATCAGGCTGTGAATTTTATACGTTTATGACGAAAACGAGATGGTACAATTGAAAACAGTGGAACGATTGAAAGAATATAAAAAGGGCGATCTAGTGATTCTAAAGTTGATTACAGGAGGTCCATCACTTCCGTCCATTGCTGTTTGCTTCTTCGAAGTGGAGGATAGATATACAGGGTGAGGTATTTATCCTGGCCACCAGAGATATTTCAAAAACTAAATTTCGGAGAAAAAAATATTTCAAATAAAAAGATTAAATCAAGGAGGGGCTGATGCAGCAGTCATATCCATTTTTAATTTTCATGTTTTCAAGGTCATTTCAAGGTCAACTTTATTTTTTAAGACAACTCTATCGTCCAAAAGAAATCGAGCGTCGTCTCTGAAGGGTTAAAAGTACAGTTACATTATGCTCATTTATCAAAATAATTATTCAAACAAGAATTCAATTTTTATACGTAAGACTACGTTACGAAGCGATACCTTAAAAAACCAGTCGATCATTTCGATTTACCCTTAAATGAGCGAAATTTCTCAGAGGGAACAAAGAACAATTTTCTGCTATTTTTCGCAATCGATTCGAGTTCGTGGGGCACGGTTCGATTTCGAAATCCAACACCAGCGAGTGTTTTATCAAGTTATAAGCGTATTAGGGAAATGCAAACGCGCCCGAGATTCTCATTGGTTGGTCGCAAGGGTCTGTTGGTCGGCCGATCGTAAACCCATAAATCCCATTTGATTTTCCAGCCGTCAATTTGTTACACGGCTGACATCGCGATCTAATTTGAAGCGGTGAGCCCCCTGTGGACCCCCGTGGTCCCCTGTGGCCCTCATGACTGCCGCGGAGGACACCTCGCATTCCGAAAACCGCAGCAACAGATGCGATGATTTGTGGACAGCGGCCGTGCATCGTTGAACCCGTAAGGTTGATGCACCTTGCACGCTGGCGATGTTGCGGCCAGCGCCAACATGGTGTCCGCAATTGAAATTTCACGAAACCGATGCCACGGTGGTCCAAAATCGACAAAACGAGGAGAAAGCGAAATTTTTCATTTCAATATCAATCAGAATTAAAATATACATTTCTAAACGATCAAACTATATTTTGACAAAAAGATAATTACCATAGGTCAAGCAGAATTTTTTGAGAGAGCTCTTAATACAGAGGAAAATGCATGTCTCATAATGACCACACTCGTTTCCCGAAACTATTCAATTTTTGCTCTATTATATCTTTTTGTACATGACAAATCAGCCAAAACTTACTACATATTGTTGAATAACGGTCTTTCAGCTTTAAATATATGTAACAGTTATGAGGATATACATATTTTAAATTTTCAAACAACACCCTTTCAGAAATTACTATTTTCTCGTTGCTTTTGGGAGTATCGCGGTATTTATAAAATGGAAGTCGCTAGAAGTCACGATGCAAAAATGTTCTATTTTATTTTATTGAGATCACTCGAATTTCTACATTTTCATCGGTTCAGTAAAATGGTATTCGAGTCAATAAAGCAATTGAAAAATATATCAATCTGTAATCGCCTTAGAATCTACAAAGAAGAGATATATATTTAATTTAAAAGATTGTATCACACATGATGCTTGATCTTAATAAATCTGCCATTTTTCATTAAAAAATTTATCGTCTACAAGTCTACAATTAATGTTCACATCGTTTTTTGGTTAACACTAAATATCCTCTTATTTTTCTTTCTCTCACAGTGTTGTCTCATTCAAACGAATGAACATGCAAACGTCTAAAACAGGGAGTTCCAACTCCCTCCGAGAACTGCAAGGTCCCCACCATCGAACCTCTTCCCACTACTACGTACAGCCGTAGACTTAGTGAGTGCTGCGCGCGCCGCGCGGCTCTCGTGGTGGGAGCTTCCCACTACTGTACATTATAACGATAAAGTCTAAAAGTGGGGGAAGAACCTAAGCGGGGAAGGCGCCTCGAATAGCTCTGGAGCTACTGGTTGGAACTGCCTGGTCTAAAAAATTACATTTTTAAATTTTCTAAATTTGTAGACACGTATCAGGAATTTCTTAATTTTCTTCAGAATGTATGTATGAATTCTAAAAGGAATATGTTAACCTGATTACGTGTAGTAAATGTGAAATTGTCATCCCTCGCAACGATCAGCGCACCGTCGTTGGCGAAATTCACGTTCTTCGACCAAAAAAGAAAAATTTTCATTTTCCTGTATTTTTACTTAGGTATTTTTCCGTGACGACGTAAAGCTCGAAAATGGCAGCGAGTTCTCGGGATTCTTCGACACGGCGATCCAACCGCGGGACGACGACCCTTAAATTCTACTTTTCCGGGTGACATAATAACGCGGTCAGATAATCTCGGTTATACGAAATGAAATCTACCCGCGGCGCTGCGTGCAGCTACATACTATTTCCCACTGATTTCCAATTTTCGCTATCGTACTTTTCCCTCTGGTGAATGTGGGTTGCCGGTAATATAAAATGAAATACAGTAGAATAAAAAGGTGAACATAATATAAAGGGAGACGGTGGAATAAAGGGGAGGAGCATAAAAGGGATTGCTCAGAGGTCAAAAAGAAACTGAGAAACCGGTGGAAGGATAAAAGATAAAAGAGATGTTATCGATCCTTTTTAGTAGAACACTGGTTACTGTAGACTATTCTAAGAGCAATTACATAATAAAATAACTTATCAGTTGCATTTATTTCTTATTTTTATTCGCCTTCTTAGGAGTTTCTTTCTTTAATCAATTTAGCAGATCGAAAGTAATACACTGCTACCATTCACCATTCTGTTTCAAACCACAAGTACCCATTTTTATTCTTTAAGCAAAATAAAAATTTTCTGGGCTGAACTGTACTTTAGAGGACCAAAAATTTTCAAGTTTTCTGTATGTGATGCTACACATTTTGACGAGAATATGGTACACGTGTAAGTTTTAGTACACGAAGTTCAAGTTTTGGTTACCGGAGTTCACTCGTTGAAAAGTTGTACGCGTGTAAACATGAGCAATTTTAAGCGTTTTTGGCAGGTTAGAGCGTTGCCATATTGGATATTCGTTGGGTGGTAGAGGTAGCGCATGCGCTGAATATATGGTGGGTGTTCAGCGCATTGGTTAAGTAGTACTAAGCGGTATAGTCCAAGTTGGTTTGGGGTTAGTTAAAAGTGCTCAACTTTACACGCGTATAACTTCCGAATCAGTGAACTCCTGGCAATAAGATTTTCATTTTCGGTGTTTTCTCGTCGAAATCTATAGGACTGCACAAAAAAAAGTTTTAAAAAATTGGTCCTCCAAAGTACAGTTTAACCATAAACAAGAGCGAGATATACTATATTAATTCTTTCTTTAATAGTTTTAACAAACTGGAAATAGTACATCTACGTTCTCTAATCGTTTTAGTGTTTCTTCCGTTTTAAATTGCATCTACCCATGTTGGTAATAAATGCATAAAATGCGCAGTCTAATAATAACCATGCAACGAACAAAATTATCTCAGGCCTATGTTGCAACTTAAAAAACTAATCTAATGGATTGATCATACTTTCAGCATAGTTTCTGTCACACTGCTCTAAAAATTAACAATACATAGTTACTATTTTAATAAATATTGTTTACCTTAAAATAGCTTAGGAAGTAACCACAAAAGAAAGAATTATATTATCATATTAGATCTGTCAGATAATATAGCATTTGTTCCCTTTTATTTTTAGTTTATACTGTTTCTCGTGGCTCGTGTTACATAAATTGGTGATCCACTTTATTATGCGGAATGTGCTGAGAAATTTGTCTGATCAGAAAGATTAATTTGGGGTCCAGGAAAGAAGGAGCCCAGGAAAATATGAGAATGTGAAGATACTTCAACCGAGAACAGAGGATGAGGGGAGATTTCGGTGCGACGTAGCAGCAGCAAACCGCTGCGGTCAGCTTGCATGTGCAGACTGCAACGGGTGGAACTAATCCAAGCCGGCACTTCTCGTATTAGATGATATTCCCTAACATTGCTAATTGCGCTTCGTGCACCGCTACGAAATATGTGGAACCTCGCCTCCTTCCACCTACACAGACACACCCCCTCGTGAACCCCTTTTCCAACCCAACTGACTCGCCATGTAGTTGCGAATAGAAGGATGAAACTCGATTTTGGTTGTAATCAGACCGAAGTGCCGGGATTGCACACGGTTCGTACATCAAAATTCGGAATACAGCGTTTAAGGGACCAGTCTCGCGTAAACGCTGCAAAATTTCATAATATTCATGAAACTTTCACAATGTGATCCTCCATCTTATAATTATTTTTGAAATTGATTTAGCTATTCTTTCGTCACGCAGAAAGAATTGTTTCATGGCTCTATCTCGCAATGTTTAAAAATCATCCTGACGTAGATTATTAGAAAATAAAAATCGCAGGTCAACTTTTGAGAGGACATTGTGGGGAGACTTCCGTTTATACGACCACATTAAACTTTCGTCACGCAGAACAATTTTTTATGCTGTTTCAATTACTTGTTTCATGGCTCTATCTCGCAATGTTTAAAAATCACCCTGACGTAGATTATTAGAAAATAAAAATCGACTTTTGAGAGGACATTGTGGGGAGACCCGTTTATACGTCCACATTAAACTTTCGTCACGCAGAACAATTTTTTATGCTGTTTCAATTACTTGTTTCATGGCTCTATCTCGCAATGTTTAAAAATCACCCTGACGTAGATTATTAGAAAATAAAAATCGCAGGTCAACTTTTGGGAGGACATTGTGGGGAGACTTCCGTTTATAGGACCACATTAAAACAGAAGTGCGAACAAATTTGTTAGGATTGTAGAAATTTCCATTTCGCAGTTTGAATTTGTAAATTGTCACATGATGAGGCACAAGTTCAATTTTTCTCTCAGTTCGACACGACGAAAGAGCTCGCGAATGTGAAAGTGGGGAGTTCAACCTTTAAAACGAGCATCAGTTAGGACAGGCATGGGCACGGGTGGAGCCCCTCAAACGCCTGCTTCTCCCACCAATCTCTCTTTCATGCGCGAGGCCTGCGCACTGTTCGTGACTGGCGAAGCACTTCTTTCCTCTATGACAGTGGTGGGTACGGGTGGAGCCCCTCAAACGCCTGCTTCTCCCACCAACCTCTCTTTCATGCAGTACGCACATTCGTTGCGCACGCTGATGTCACGTGTCTTTGTTGCCCCATTGTACCGCGCTTGCTGGAAGGGGACAGAGGGCGCTACGGTGTCGACGGTTTTGTCTCAATTGAGGCAAAATTGCCCATCCCTGCTCTATGGTAACGGCGGACGCTGGTGGGGGACAGTGGGCGCTATGGTAGGGACGGTTTTGTCTCAATTGAGACAAAAATGCTGAGTTATTATTGAAACATTTTCTCATGGGAAGTTGTAATAGTTGAAAGATCGAATTTTTCAGCCAAAATTCAATGTTCCTTTATTGTATCGGGGTGTGTCTTTTGAATTTGTAAATTTTCATTTCAAGGGAGACAACTTCTCTCGTTTGTATAGTAATAAAGAACTCCATTGACGTGAAAGTGGAGAGTTCCCTTTAAAAATTGCACAGTCAGAGTATTTTAAGATTCATTTGCAGGAAGTTGCAATAGTTGGAAGATCGAATTTTTTCAGTTATAATTCAGTGTTCCGTTAATTTAGCGGAGTGGTGTATGGGGTTGTATAAGTCTGTAAAGATATTCACAGCGAATCGAAGCAATTAATTACGACCGGGTGACGGTCGGTTCTCGATGTCCCCGGTAGAAAGCTAGCAGTGCTCATTTGCTTCCGGCGGAAATGCGAGCGGAATGTATTAAAACAGCGACGGGGTCACGCAAAAAGGACTTGACAGGGAAAGTTTTCGTTTACAGGAGGGGCAGACACGACTATCGAGCACGCCGGCAGAGTAGCTCTCTATGTTTCCAATCCCCAGAGCTTTTTCCAGAGCAACCGAGCAAGGAAAAGGGGTACATCATTCAACCCCTGGAAAATAGAGCAATCTTGTGACACATGGGAAATCCATGCATTACGACCCCGGGACTCCGTGTATATGGTGTGCGCAGTTACTCACGAATGCATTGCATTTTTGCCCGGCGACTGACTTTAGCGCCGAAAGAGCCGCGATCAGCAAATGGATGCACTCGGCCATTCACGAAACTCCCGTTTGATGGCTTAATGACAACGGTCAAGTGTTAAAAAGCCTCATCGACGGCCGCTTTAACAATTAGCGACCGGCCGCGCGTGCACGATCACACGCTTGCCGGGACACAAAAAGATTCACGGGTGCTGCCTCGATAGGTGCACATTTTCATTAACGGCTATATCCATCGATTTCTGTGCATCGTGTGGCGCTATCACACGGATGCATGTGATAGACCAACGTCCTATTTGTCACTGAACTTTCAACACGTTGACGAAACTATGGGAATTTATGTAATGACTAGACTGCGGATTTTATACATTTATTGAAAAACTGGGGACCTACAATTTGAAACAGCAAGAAGTATAAAAGAATTAAATAGTCTCAATATATTAGTTTTCACCGCATAGTATTATTACAGAAGAAAGAAAATCCATAAGTGGCATCTGTCTCTTGCAAGAGATGTAGACAATTTTTATTTTTATTTAGTATATTAACACTAAATCTACCGAGCATTAAAATTGACTAGTTTGTATTGTCTGTTACAATTAATTATATTTGATTTATTTAAATTTTGTGCCATTTTTAATACAATATGTGATTGGATAAAGAAATCTATTGAGTCAACCCCTATGGAGGCATCTTTATAACTTCAATAATTGTAGAATAAAATATCTGAAACCGGTCATTTGACCGGCTGTGGTGGGTTTAGTGTTAATTACTGTTTCAGACCTATTGCATTTCACAGATCGTAAGCAAATTAAAATCTAATAATGCGAACATTAATTTCTAACTCTGGAAAAGTCATTCTGTCACCCAGATATTATTAAGATCTTGATTATAGAAAAGGATTAGTTCAATCGGAAACAGGTATTGCCCGCGCAACGAGAGTTGGCACAGAGAAACTTGTGGGTACCACGTGATGCTCCCACTATGCGCTACACGTCTTCCGCGATTGGCCGAACCGCTTGACGAAGACAGCAAACGAGCGTATTGAGTGTGACTGTAACAGAGAGATGTGGTGACCATGAAGTAAGATGGTGGTGACGCTGAGCGCCTATGTCGATTGTTCCCGCCAAAACGTAAGCGTAAGAGTGGGATCCACTGATCAGTGGTGGGATCCGCAGCCTTGCATCAAGAGTGGGGACTTGCCGCCCCCCTGCACCCCACTGACGAGATTTTGTGCCAACTCTCGTTGCGCGGACAATACTTTTTAAATCCTTAACGCAGTAATAACAGCATTCGAGTAATTAAAGGTAACTTCTTGACATTCTATATTCATAAAAAAGGATTTCTGACTGCTTATGGACCATAAGTAGTTCAAACATGTTTAACCCCTTGCCATATCATTTTATTTGCGACTAAGAGTGATTAAAACGTCTTTATTTACAAAAATATCACAGAAGAGAAACAAAAATTTATACTTTTCGTATGGCTACATTTACTTCAATGCTTAAATATTGATTACAAACGAATAAAATTTTATTTCGTCCAAAAAGAAAAGCATACTATTCAGACTTGTTAGACATTGTTTAAAATGTTCATCAAAAGTCTGACTCGTTAAAATACGGCAAGGGGTTAATGCAAAAGAATAACTATTGGTTACAATTGTAGACTGTTGCTACATCTCTGATTGCTTTCTTCAAAAAATAAATGATTTGGCTAATTGTCGATACAAATCAAATATAATTGCCCACCATTTTCAATATTACACAGCATAAAATAAACACAGCTAAAAAGAACAAAATGCAGACAAACATAGTCTCATGTGTAAAATTTCCAGTCCAATAATCGGCTTACCAAAATCGCAACGCGAAACGACAAAAATTCATGGCAAACAATCGAAATAACGCCGGCTAATTAATCGCGTAATCTGAGAATATTTAATCAGCGTCGAAGAATTAATCTGCCGGCGAGTATATCGCGCCGCGGACAAAACCGACACATAAATTTTTGACAAACCTCGTGGTTATGCGAGCGGAATTAACATCTCGTTGTAAATCGTATTTCACACGTTAACATTGTAAATTAACAACCCCGGTCGCGGGTGAGCGGTGTGCAACGCGCTTACACACAGTCGCACGGCGACCGATATGTGTCGGCTAATTACTCATTATCGAATAACGGAGGTGTATCGTTAATAATCATTCAAATTAATGCAGTCGTGAAAAGGACGACCACCGGCCCAGCGTTTCGCGCGATTTCGGCCGACGAAAGCTAATAAATATTTCGTAATTGCCGGATAGCACGGAGTCGACGAGCGTGTACCATCGCGCCGCTCCTGTTATTGATTTTTAATTTTAATTAACCTCCTAGTTTGCCGGTCGCTGCAAGGAAACACGATTTTTCGATAGGCATTACTCACGCCGCGCCGAGACGCGTTGATTTTGTTCGCAAGCGAAAACGCTGTCGAATCGTCGAAATACTGGCTAAAATTAATCCTCAATCCTAATATAAATAATTAAAAAAGTATTTTAGCGTGATTCTTTAACAGTCGATTTTGTAAGTGTTCTTCCATTTATGCAAATATCTGTACATTTTTACGATGTTCAATGGCACTGTAACTTTAATGTACATTTTTATGTGTCAAATGTAAATTTGGCTGGCATTGTCTAAGAAAATAGAAATGTAAAGCAATTTTGCCATTTGTGAGTTTGAATGTTCGATAAATTTAAAAAATCGGAAGTAAAGACAAGGGTACCCCTAGATATTAGCACGAGAGTTAAAGAACAAAGTTTTAAAAATGTACAGGGTGTTTGCGAAATTGTGTTACAACCGGCAAGGAGATGATTCCTCGTATAAAAACTAGTCGAAAATAAGGAATATAGTTTTTTTTATACGGGGCTTCATTTTCGAGAAAATCGAGTTTGAAAATTCAGCAGACATGCGTACCATTCAGTGTCGCCTCTCCTCCTTTTCCCCTTCCACTACCATGAGCAAACTCCAACGTCCCCCACTAAGACCGTAGACTGGTCACGTGACGTGCCGCGCAACATATTACTCTGGCCATCAGAGAGGTGGTAACTGTATTCCCCTCGATTTAACCGATCTGGCGACACTAGTATATACCATTAGATAGAAATCGGCTGTCGCGTCTGATCATGACCAACCAATTCTACTGTGTGCACTAATGCTAACGCGCGCGAACCCAACGAATCTTTAATCTCAATTTTCTCGAAAATTAACACTTTACTTACCGGAAGCCTATTAGTAGGATTTTCAATAATTGTATTATATCAAAAAGAGGCTTAAAAATATTCTTTTACATTATGATTCTAAAGGAAACTATTGGATGACGTTACTGGGAATGATTTGCTGGTTGACAATTGTAATTGTTGCAACTATTGAAGGATCCATTCAGAAGCCTTTAACTATAGACCAAAGATTTTTAAAAATTATCAAATTTTTACCGGTAGGTAATATGTTAATATAGTATGAAAAAACTATATTCCTTAACTTCAACTAGATTTCATGCGAGGAATCAACCCCTTGCCGGTTGTACCACAATTTCGCAAACACCCTGTATGCGCAAATTTCTATGATCAACGTCGTAAAATTAACAAAGTTATGATTGTTTCAAGGATCTAATGAACAGTAGTATTGCTAGTGCAAATAGATTTTTGTAGCAATAACGACTTATAGAATGAACAATACAAGACTTTTTTGAGGATGTAGAAGGTCCTCAGGGTCGTTAGCTGGCAGATTAGCAATAAATATGATTTTTATTACGCGGATCGATAAATAATTATTATCAGCACACCATGAATCCATTACAATAAATAGATTCGAAGAATTCCAATCAGCTTTGGCAAACAATTTCGGCGTTTCGCGCCACTCTGTGCCACCATGAATAATGAAAATGAGTAAAACGCAAATTGAGACTCATCCGTAAAATAACCAACGGCGCCGCGGACTGTGAATCGCAATATCTCTCGATCGCCATGATTTTTATAAAAATTTCCGGATTCAGGGTTGAAACTTCGTCCCGTTCTCTCTCTCTCTCTCTTTTCTCTTCTCTCCAACCGTTTTATGGATTATAACGTTTTATGCAAACATCGCAGCGTGAAAAAAGTAATTTGTTTTATGCGCCGCTCAAAGGAAATCATTAAATGGAAACCACGATTTATTTAAATAACAGGGTTGGACGGGACCAAATGAACTCGTGGAATTTAATCAAAATGTGTGGGGTGTAAAGGCACCGGTCATAAATCCAAGGGGGTGCCAGGAGCGTGAAATAAATACTTATACGATTCGTCTTCGAACCGAAAAACCGAGTGGAAATGAAAAATGAAACGAAAAATGAAATGGAAAAAAGGGATAATGGAAAATTCGAGGGAAGCGGTTATGTTTGAAAAGATTAGACTAGTATTTGTGGTTCGCAAATACACATTAAATAATTTTATGTACGAGTGATACTATTCATAAACCAGATCTAAAAATTAATTATTACCGTCAAATGTTGGAATGAATTACATTTGCACATACAATTTTAAATTTGATCCTTCCAGTTCTGATTGGCACCCAAAGAATTTGTTTGAACATTCAAATATTTTATTAAATGCCCCGTATCTTTGTTATGAAATCTTGAAATAATTTAGCTGACGAAAATCACAGACTTTCTAAATATTATGCCGTGTATTATGATTTTGCACAACAAAGTGTGTAAAATTAATTTCACTATCTTTGAGTAAACTGCAAGATTGTGGGCGTCATATATCTGCGACGGTGGCCGTGATAAATTCTTTTCACACTATTCCTACCACGACCGGTCAAATAACAGTTTTTAAAATATCGATTAGAATGTCCTATATACAACGTAATTGAATCGCTTTTAAACTTCACGACTTTTCCTCAAATATACGTATAATGCATTTATCAATATTCACATCTATTTTTTATTCTTTATTTTCTGAGAAAAATTTGTAGTCTGTCTTACCTACCACGACCGGTCATTTGACCGGTAGAACGATTTATATCTTTTTGTAATAGTATTCTTTCAAAGACTCAATTTCGAAACTATAAAGTCGTTACGAACGAAAGGTGATGCAGTTGTGGCATGATTGTAGCCGAAAAGTGCCTTCCAGGGACTGCTTTGCGGCACTTCCAAGTGTTTACAGTTCTCGCTCGCCTATATTGGTGTAGATGTGACCGACCAAATGGCCAGAAATTACACGGTAAAATCTAAATGTCGGAGATGGCCTTTACTGGTATTTTTCAATATCCTAGACTTAGCCGGTATAAATGCATGGGTTTTATATAAAGAAACCAACACCCGTTACAAATACAAGTGCAGGTTCTCGTGAACGGAAAATATGCCAGATAAAATATTGCAAAGACAATAAGACTAACAAAATCTGTCTAAAATGTAAAAAATACGTATGTGGAAAATGTACAATCGAGAAGCCTATTTGTAAAAAATGCGGTGAAAATGAATAAAATGTACATTATATACTTCTGAATAAAAGAAACTATATTTCTATACTGTCAAATCGGCTATTATCTTCATTCTACATTAAAAAATAAAAGTTGTGCTAAAGACCGGTCATTTGACCGGTCGCGGTAGGAGTATACGTGAAGTATCGGTAGGAATAGTGTTAATCTTCTTCAATTTTCTACAATTCGTTAACACGTTGAATGCCAATCCAACAACTTTAAAAATTCCATAAAATCGAAGTCCTTTATTTAATGAAATAAAAATGAAAAATGTTAAATGTATGATACTGAGTGGTCCGTCAGCCTGCTTGCATTTTCTGGATATTAATAAAATTTGATGCAATGAATACATTAACGTAAAAATTTATTTTGTAAGCTGTATAAATAATTCCTTCAGCTATATATGGCTGACATGGCAGCCAACGTGTTCATCAACGTGTCAAGCTTCTATTTCCAATAACCAATGCCAAAGTCTTTTATTTTGCGTAAAGATATTTGCAGCCTGATCATAATCAATACACTTGTACGTGTCAGTGGGAAAAGTTTGAAGTTTCGACCGAATATTCGCACGAAAGAAGAAGCAAATGAGATAGAAACGAGAAGGAATAGAATGATCGCGGGGGCGGAGAGCTCTCGCATCAGGGTCGTCAATTTCATCGGAGCGGCCAGAAATCTTGGGGCGAAGATTAAGGCTAGTTTACGCGGCAGTAAATCGACTCATCATCGGTCGTCCGGTTCGATGAACGACCGCCCCTTTCGACAGCCCTGGATATCTGTCTCGCCTCACCCCCATTCTCGGCCGCTGTCCTCGCGAAGGAAAAGACTCGCCTCGATACGAGCGGAACGTCGTGTCGCCTCGTCTTGCCGCGCCTTGCCTCGCCTCGCCTCAGCAAGCCGTGGAGCGAGCAAATCGGTTTTGCCCGGCCCGATGATGACGTTGGAATCGAGTTACGCAAAATGGATTTCACGTTAAATAACTATCGCGTGTCTCGTCTCTACGCGACGCATCCACCGCCAAGCCCCGCGGATCGTCCGAGAGCTTTTCAGACTCGTTCGAGCCTATGACCGAATACCCGATCGAACTCGCTCGTCTACACATTCTGTAAACTGCGTGGTCTACGAGCCACTTTGCGTGATACTGCTCCCGAAAATGATTTTTGCCTGTTTGCGTTGGCTTTGAGCGCCATCGGCGGATCAAATTCGCGGCGACTGTGATAGTAAAATTTACACTAGGATTTAGAATTTTTGCAAAACGGAAACAAAATATCAGGACATTTTACGAGATCTCTGGTTTCTCATACTATTGAACTGTGAACTATTATGCAATATAAAAATTGTTTGCATTGATTGGAAGAAACGGGAACTAATTGTTTCTTCAACCCTTTGACGTACGATTTTTTTCACAGTGATTCGAACATCTTCATCCCTGATAATTTCACAGAAGAGAAAATACAATTTATATTCACTCTATATTTATATTATCGTCAATGCTTAAATATCGGTTATAAAAGCATGAAGTCTTATTTCGTTCTAAAATAAAAAGAAAGCATAACATTCATATCCAATAGATTATGACTATAGAGAGTGACTAGAATAGAGTGTGACTCCTCATGCTGTAAGAGGGTAATCATTTAAATAAAATGAGAATAATGCATTGATATTCTGAAATTTTTTTTGTCTTCTCGTTGTTATAAATTTGATCTACTCATTTTTTTTAAGTTGCATAAAAAAAACCTCACAACGGTTATTAGCAACGACAAGCTTACAATTATGTGGTCAATTATAATTTAGATTTGGTTGAATAGCTTTGTGTGCTTCAAGAATTTTATTAGTTTTTCGGAAGATTCCTTTGAGTCGGTGGCATCTTTGATATTTCCTGGAATTTTGTATCTTCTTCTTTATTGAACACAATGGAACACATAGTTGCAGCGTGCCATCTCTATGATCTGCTAATTTTTGTTTAGTCTACGTTTGCATAAAAACTCCTCCCTATAATATTACAAATTCTCTCGTCAGTTTAAAATTTTCTAATTGAAAACAGTCAAATTACGAGTGTTAGAAAAATCATTTTTAGCATTGCGTTTGCATGACTTTGAAACTAATGCTATAATAGTCAAGCAGTTAAAAATACAACGTTATTTCTTTGTTGCGTTTTAGTTATATCTTCTTCCTGGTACGGTGTGATACACAGTACAATAATTTGTACAGTAATTTGATCCGTTGAAAAAATCACAAACGCACGCGTAGCTAGTGTTGGAAAGCATCGAAAGGATTGAAAGAACGAGCACGGTTATTATTGAGAAAACGCAGGCTTGTCGACGCGACGCGACGCGAAATAATGCCGCAACAAGCGTCATCAACTCCAATTGCGACCAATTTCGCATCCCTCGTTGTTGCGTGGGTTTAACGATAATGTTTGGGGTCGAGTTTACACCTTTGGTCCGACATCGAGTGTTGGAATACACAGTGACTCATAATTCTACACTCGGGCCGAGATCGCGTTCGCAGATAAATGAAACTCGACTATACGCGCCAGTTTTGCGGCTGACGACTCAATTTCTCTCGCTAGTAACCGTAAACTGTTCTCTCGAAGATCTCGCTCGATCAAATTTCCAAAAACCTGGGGATTTCGAGACACATTAATTAGCGGAACAACTATTTTCTCCGAAAAATTGATAACTTAAAATACGTTTCAGACGCGCAGTTCAAAAATTTCGAATACTGGGAAACATTCGTAGAAAACACTAAACTATAGATTAAAAATAAATGTAAGTACTATAAATTTTGTATTGAGACATTATTTGTGAAATAACTTTGCACAGATTCCTTTCTGAAATAAAATATTTAAATAATTGATTGGGAAACCAGCGAAAACCTATTAAATCGTCCGAAACGTTAATTTTTAAATTAAGGTACATTTTACTTTAATATTCAACTGTGATTTTAATACATGTTTCACTACCTCAATTTAAGTATGTAGAATTCAAATATCTAAAATTATGGGGATGAATAATTTCTTTAAATAAAATAAGTTTAACTATAGCATGAGAGTCATTCCATGGCAAATCGATAACTTTTTGCAGGCACCATCGTCGATTTTGTTCTAAATGAAATATGTTGTGTGGCTCCATCTTCTTCAAGGGCTCATGTTCAAGGGGAAACTTCAGGGAATGTAACCATATTTTTTTCAAAATTTGAATCACTCCGGCCTATCATCGAAAAAAACGTAAAAAAAGAATTTGTTTAAATTTTTCGACGTTATAAAGTTGATTTCGGAGGTTGAAACAATTATTTCGTAATAGCCCAATCCTTTCCGAATAAAACAAAAAAAAATGTAGCTCAATCGGACAAACAGTTCCTGAGATAAAAATTCGTAAGGCCCGTTTTCGCCAAAATGTGCAAAAATTGAAAACTTTGAAGCCCTGCCATTTCTAACAAAATTGTATAATAACCCATTTTTATCTAATCAACCCCCTAAATTTTTAAATAAAAATTTCAATCGAAACCGACAAAATGATTACTTAAATCCTCCCTAATTTCACATGGATTACAACATATTTCATTTAGAACAAAATCGACGACGGTGCATGCAAAAAGTGATCGATTTGGCATGGATTTTCATGCAAAATTTTTCTCATCGATTATAAGGACCAGGAGCTTGATAAATCTATCCGTTTATCGTCTATGCACTTTTATCATGAACTCATAGCATCTGCAGTCTACCGATGACTCTTTTTGAATAAGAAAGGCACCGGCGGCTGTCCGAATTTCATTTTTATTGTGGCACTAATTTTAATATAGTCATAAAATTTGACCAATTACAACGAATTGCGAGGATCGTCCCGTGAAAAATGAACCTTCGTGGCACGCAACGGCAGCGTGATATGTGTTCATTGACTTTCGTTTGTTTAGACAATTCGAACGGGAGCTGTGAGAAATCGACGCGAACTTTCCGGACACCCGAACAAGTTCGGTCCGGTGTAAACCGTGGCGCGGATTCGAGTGGGAAAATTTGTCGATGTTGGGAGACTTTCGTGGATGGGGGCAGAATTTATTTGGAACGCATCGGTAGTTTGTTTAATTGGATTTATGGCGAGGTCATTTGAAAAAGTAAGAATATAGAACGCGTAGCTCAGGTAAATGGAGAAACAAGAATCCGAGCTCGCGAATTTTTTGGCAGAGAGCTGCCTGTACCGAAACTTTCGCTTTGCCGTGGCTCGCGAGCTGCACTTTTTGTTTCAACATCGCTGGGAGGGAGTAGGTACAAGGCTCGTATTAAAATACAGGAATTTTTTAAAATATATCGTAATTAGCTGCGACTCGCTCTTTTTTACCGCGAACATTTTTCCGCCCGAGCGGCAGAATAACTGAAATACGCTTTGTCCAACGAAAAGTTTTACTTCGAATAACTGCGGATTAGATTTCTAAAGGATTAACGAGCGATTCTTGTCGATTTTGTACCTGAAAAAAATACTATAACGTTACTATAACGTACAATACAAATTCTTGATCATTAATTTCTTTAAATATATGCTGAAAACCGGATCAGTGGAAAATTAATATTTACTTCAGACGCACGAAAATTGTGAAATTATTTTTAGATTGTAGGGAATATTGTAATAGATACACTCGTTTTAGTATCTTGAAATTATTCTTGTAAAAAAGTATCGGGGCAGTTAGATTTTATAATAAGAATGTTTAGTTTGAGATCAATCGAATGCTATTTTAAAGATTTTTAATGAGTACATTTTGAGTAAAATTTTTATTCGTATTTAAATTTATAATTTTAGTAATGAAACCACTATATTGCCTATAACCAACGGATACATTCCGAGGCAATGGAAGAATTTCTTTCATTAATCACAAAAATAGTTACATCGAAGAACGAGTTCAGTAACAATCGAGAAATAATACACAGGGTGTCCCATTTAAGTTGAGATTGTAAAAAGTCTCGAAGACATGTGATTTAAAACAAACAAACTGAGACATGTCCTTTAGTGTTTCGTGTGGGGAGTCAAATGGCACTACTAGTTTTCTAATGCGTGGGCGTTTTCAAGGTTATTTCGAGGTCATTTTGTCTTTTTTTTTATCATAAACGCATATTTTTGATTTCGAAATCATATTCTACGTAAAAAATGCACAACTTTTGTTTAAAACATCTTTTTGTAACTTCAATATTTCTTAAAATATTTAACTGATTTTTCATGTTTATGTCAAGGATAATTTTGTTTTTCTATTAAAATGACAACGTTACTTTCTTATAGAAGATTTTTTATTTCATTTCAGAACATCATAATAAATGACCGAAATTTTTACCCTCAACTTCTAGACACTTAGTAATTCGTTTAATAAAAGACTCATGAACACATTATATATTTCTTACAAACTTATAAAAAAATATTTCAAACAAAAGTTGTGCATTTTCTTACGTAGAACATGATTCCGAAATAAAAAATATGGGTTTATAATAAAAAAGACAAAATGACCTTGAAATGACCTTGAAAACGCCCACGAATTAGAAAACAAGTAGTGCCATTTGACTCCTCACTCGAAACACTAAAGGACATATGTCAGTTTGTTTTTTTTTTAAATCATATATCTTCGAGATTATTTACAATCTCAACTTAAATGGGACACCCTGTGTATAAAATAAACCTTGTTTCAAGGTGTCTATAATCGATAAATGCAAAAAGTGTAAAACAGCTTCATCAGTTGTCTATAATATTCACGATCGCCTCGCGTTGATGGCTACAGCAATGGCAATAATGAATATTTTCAAGTTTTTACAGCAGGAAGTCTGAGAAACTTACTTTCTGAAGTCACCAAAGATTTTTCAAGAAAAATTTAACTGTCTTGAAAAAAATTTCCTGAAAGTATCTAACCTTTATATTCAGCCATCACCTCTTGTCATAAGATTATTGTATAATTTGTATTGCTTCTTTTTAATATCACAATAGAAATTCTGTAATATTCCGGTTGCTTGTCGCTGATGTTCGACCGAGTATCTGACTCGAATAAATTCATTGTAAGCTTTGTAGGGCTCGGTTGAAGGTGTAACACGTTGTCTGAAAAGGGACAATATCGCGCGTTCAATAATGGCGGAGCCAGACACTTCCGAGGCGTTTGAAAGTTGGTCAACGAAGCTGCCTATTCCCCGCGAAGATCGTTGCGAAGCCAGTTATCGCGATACCACTGTTTTCTTACAATGGCGATGGTTTATAACAGCCTCGGTAGCGGAGCTTCCATGTACTTATTCGCGAAGTTTGGCGTTCCCGTTGTTGCCGTAGCTGGCAACGACGCCGAGCATTCTTGTTGCTAAAGCAGCCCGGCCACGGTTCGTTAAACCGTAACAATTAAACCGTCGGGTGGTAGTATTCGGTGCTTCTGCTCTTGATTTTTAGCGATCCCGGGCATTAAACGCTTCGCGCACCGTGCCACTAGCGGAATATTCAATTTATACTAATATTTGCTCCCCTTGCTATCCTAAACGAAATCCCCGGAAGAGAGAACCTTGCCGTAACCCGTGCTTGCAATTCCTTCGTGGAATCCTTGCTTCCAAATAATCACGGGAACTGGTTCATCACCAAAAAATCTGTTTAACGAGCAAATTTTCGTGCAACAGCTAGAAAACTGATTTTTATGAATTTTTTTCTAGGAAATTATCAGCAATGACTAAATTTTTTTGGAATGTATAGATACATCTTCAGGCTACGAGAACACGTATTTTTCAATTGCATTTGTTTATAACATCTCATAAGAGATTTATTACAACATTAGGTACAAACAAAACCAAAGTGTACAGAGAATGTAACCTCTACAAACTAAAGCTAGGGTACATCAGTATTGTTTTTCAATTGTTCGTTTCGAAACTATGCTTCTTAATACGTTGATCGCCCACTCAACAATACCAAAATTACACAAAATCAAAACAATGTATTTAACTAAACTAAAATTGACAACTTTAGTTTTTTTATATTAATTACTGTTTCAAACCTCTTCCATTTCGCAGAACGTAAGCAAATTTTGTACACTCCATCTACTAGCGTAAAAATTAATGTTGAATTCTGTATAAATAATTTCGTCCTCCAGATATCGGTGACATGGCGATGAAAGTGTTAAATTGATTGCTGTGATATCTAGGTCAATCTTCTTCAAATTTTATATTCGTGTAAAATTGACGTTCTTTCACCACATGGAACTATGCCGATATCGATAACAGTTTGCTTTTTATTACCAGTAAAAGTTACAAAATTAATAAATCTCTGCTGTTGCACCCATTAAGAATGATATTATTCTATCAAACGTATAATAATTTCTATGGTAGTAATGATAATTGCTCATAAATTACATTATATTATCTGGAAACTTAACACTAAACCTACCAAGCACAAAACAAATAAAACTGAAATGCCCTATAGAAGTGAAAAGATTTAATTTACTTTAACTTTTTAAGAATTTAATTATAATCTGTGTTTAAATAAAGAAGTCAGTTGAATAATTTCTTATAAAAGCGTTTTCATAATTTCAATAATTGTGAAATGGAGAGCCGGTCATTTGACCGTGGTAGGTTTAGTGTTAATATAAACACCAAATTTAAAAATCCATGATCCATAATAGCCCAGAAATTTTTGATTTGTAGATCGTCTAAAGTCGACGATGGTAAACTGCTTGAATATTGAGAAAAGTTTACAGTTGACGTCAGCAATTCAATTTATCTCCCTCGATTCGAGACTTGGACATAAACAACGTTTTACAAAGGTAGTTGTACACCGACAGAAAGTTTTCCAATTGAAAATTATTCAGTTCGTTCCAGAAGTTATTAAGAAATTATTGAAACCTGTCGAAATTTATTCCTCCGCGAGTTCAATGTTTCTGGTACGGTGGATTCGGTGTTTACAGAGATTTCTTCCTAGGATTATTAAAAACTAATAGATTCAACGCGATTCCCGTTTAAGCTTGAACGGGATTTAACCAAAATCTACTTGGCTTTCTGTTAAGCCAATAAACTCAATTGGATATTAGGTAGGTGCGGCAGAATCTTAGAGGCGAAATATAGTTCGTGGTTAATTAAATTCAAGCCGGATCATTTTTGTTTGCAGCTTCTGATCATGTTCACGTTCCTTTCGGTCTTAAAAATATCTTACAACGATGCAGATATTTTTAATAACTATTTTACTGTAAATTCAGTCGCCAGTTTCTGCTATGAAAAATACGTTATTTTTAATAGGTTCTGTTTACGTATTTTTGCTTATGATTTTGTTATTCCGATTATTTCAGATCTCCCCTGTTCAAAAAATTAAAATATCCGTGTATTTAATACTTTAAATTTTTTATTGAAGCGCACATATTACTAGACAGCAAGTAGATAATTAACAATCGTGGTAAGTAATCGATTATAGTAAATTGAAGCATCGAAAAACGGATACGTAAAAAATTCGAGAAATCATTTTCGATTTTTCGATTAAATGAATTTCACGAAAATGTTCGTGATAAGTTAAGTACTCGTGCAGGAATAATGGTGTTTATGTAACTCTCACACTGTGATCGCGTAATGGCCGCATTTGTACCGATCCTGTATAACGCAGCTCCGGAATGAAAAATCAATCGTAGAAATAGACGTATCAATCCGCAGCTGCTATGCAATAGGATGAAAATAATGATAGAAAATTTGTTTAAAAGCTTACAGTGCGCACTAAATTACTGAAATTTAATATCGTTTCGGGTGAAATTGGCACGGGCGCAACTCGCTGCGGCGGCTTTTTTATTTTTTATTTTAAACCCATCGAACTGGTTTATCCCATATTTGCGCAATTTATCGACGCAAATTGTCAAACATTTCGGGGAGCTTTGGTTAAACACGTTTTCAATCGACACAGATTATTTAGAAAAAAAAACGGTGGGATACGGGTTTCAAAATGACTTCGAATTGAAAATATTAGAATTATAATATACTTCGAAAAATATACTGATACATAGCCTGGGAATTTTTATGCAAAGTACAATTTACCTGCATTAATTATAAGCCACAGGATCTACATACACATAATTTATTCCTCATCTGAATTATTTTATAGAGTTGAAAACAATACAGCAGTATATTTAAATTCTTTAAATTTGTTTTTACTGTTTTGCACTTGATCTACTAACTTTTGTTATATTTGCATAAAATTCGCTGTCTACTGATCTACATAGACATTTATTCCTCTTCTGAATCATTTTATAGTACAATATTTTTAAATTCTTGAAATTTGTTTTTACTGTTTTGATCTATTAACTTTTGTTATATTTGCATAAAATTCGCTATCTACTGATATATCAAATTTTGCAGAAGCTTATACAATGGAAGTACCAAAAATATTAATAAACAGAGTTGGAAAATGTGCTGGTGGAATAGTATAATATTAATAATGATAGTATTATTTCGAGTCCCCTTTTATTTATTGAAGGTTGGTGCTCGATAATGTAGCGTTAGCGAGTATCTACAGTTTGATTAATATCCTCGATCCCCTTTTTCAGGCACATTTCCTGATGGAAGAAATAATTCAAGGTGTCCAAGGGAAGCGTCTATCATCCACTCCGTTTCCTGTTTGAAATTATAGTTCAGCCGGTGGAGGAAAATCGATTTACGAATCGCCGGTTCCTGCGACGAACGAACACGGTTTCCTTCCATATCGCGTAGGGACAGTTTAAAATGCATACACACTGAGATAATATTTATTTACGAACTAAATCTACATTTATTAACACACTCTCCATATACGATTCTACATTTAAAAGCAATTTAATAAATTCGTTTCAAATAACAGCTCCAAAAACAATTTATTCGATTATATTATTTGAGGAAACATCAGCTGGCAAATAAAATTTCTGTCGCTCTTAAACAATTTATTGAAACATACTCCGGATAACTAACCTTTCCCTAAAAGTGATTACCTAAACGTTCAAATCTTGCGACAACAAGATGCAACATTAACACTAGAACTACCGGACCAGTCAAAATGACTGGTTTATAATTTTTTCTAGAATTGTGAGAAATTTAGTTATATATGTATAGGATTTAGTGTCAGAATACAAATGAATCAATGCAAGACCAGTGCAAGTCAAATCATTGGATAACGAGGACTTAACACTAAACTTACCACCGCCGGTCAAATGACAGCTTCCATATTTTTCTTGTACAATTATTGAAGTTATAAAAATGCTTCCACTGGAAATGATCATGCATACTTTTCTACGCAAGTATACATTATAATAAAAATGGCACAAATAAATCCAAATATGCAAATAAATTCAGTTGTGTCATTTTTATAAGGGAGCACATAAATACTAGTCACTTATAATGGTCGATAGGCGTAGTCTTAAGTAAAAGTTCTATAAAACACATTAATATCGAAGGATGTTATGCACGTCTTATACAAGCTAGGTTAAATTTAGTGAATAGTAACAATGAGTATTTTTCGTGGAGGAAAGGAAGCTTTATTTAATCTAGTTTTTCTAAATTCGTCTATAAAATTTCGCCATCAGCCAGCGCGCCAGAATTCACCGGAAATAAAGAATTGCGAACTAAATTTCTGCCCGACCGTCTTTCAAACAATAATGGATATAACAACAACGTGCGTTTCGTGTTTTCGACATCCCCGATTCCACGTGCGTAAGCGGCATAACACAATAAAATTACTAACGGCGAATATACAGCTGTTTCGAGCGAAAGGATTTATAATTTCCGCTGACAGAGACCGGCCATTATTTGCTCGCCGGCAGATACACGACGGGAACGATCTCATTTTTGAGAGCGAGTGTGTTCCCGGGGGAATTGTACGGCGGAATTGACCAGAGACTGATCATTGAAGTCTGTTGAGGGAGGGATGCGGAATTAACCGGGTACAACGCGTATAAACATTAAAGTACGCACAAAAGACTGGCGTAATGAAGAGTTCGACCCGGTGCGGCGCGACGCAGCGACGACGCTTCCCATGAATCCATGGTGTATTACCTTTTTGACGAGGGAAATTGCGCAGCCGTACGTTTGTTCCGAAAACTTTTTTAATAAAGAATTTGTTGCCGGCAATGAGCCTTCCCTTTCGCCGTGGAATAACAAAAGTTCCCCGGGTTATATTACCGTCAGTGATAAATTGCCCGACGTAGAACCGGCACAAAGACAGCGAACAGATTCTACGGAAACATTAGTCTTGATTCGCAAACACCGGCTCGCGGCTCTTAATCGACATAAAACAGTCTGCCGGAGGACACGACAACAAAAACGACATCGCAGGGTCCTTAAAAAATAATCGCAGGACTCCCAAAGCGTCCTGTAAAAATATCTTAAAATATTCTAGCTGTGAGATTTTTTTATACGAGATTGAAATCTAAATTTAAGTATATTCACTAGAACCTCGCTCGTTGCACAAAACTGGACGAAAAACGTATGCAAAAATCGAGGTTGTGCAACGAAAGAGGTAACCAATCATAGTGATTCGTCGTGTCGACTTTCGTTCATTGTAGAACACAATCCCCACCACGAGTGGCAGAACATTTAGCACCTCGTGGTGGGGGTAGTAAGTAGGCAACGAACGAGGTTGCAAGCAGCGAGGTTTTACTGTACTAATTATTAAAAGATCATTCAATTCTTGTCACTCGGCAATGATATCAGCCCTGATTATTAATAAAATTTAATTTAAATATACAGAGTTAAGTAATAAATATGCTTTAATATAAGTATAATATGATTCAGGGTTCTTCTCAAGCAAAAACACAAGGTTGATTCGTCTAAAAATATAAAGATTTCTTTTTTTATTACTAATTACATAACATGTACAATAAATATTGATTGCATACTTCCCACGTGTTGTACTAACTTAAAAATATAGAGAATCAACAATTAAATGTTTGTGCTTCCCTATATTGTCTCAACACCAGATTCTTATAGAAACTTGTAATTGTAGATTTCTGTATTAAAGGTTCTTATTTATTAATTCACTCACAGATTATCAATTTAATTAACTGTGGGTTTAACTGTCACTCTGTCTATCTATTCGTTTACTTTTTCTCACCTCTGAAGTCCTGACCTCTCCCGAGCATATATATAACTATATGACTCACAGACACATACACAACGCTTATATAAGTAATAAATTGTCACATGGTTAATATCTGTTATTTAGGCAGAATGGATATTAAATAACAGTGGTTTATTACTTGTTTATTGAAAATGTGATGAGAGTGCACAGGATGTTGTACGTCTAACAAGAAAAGAATTTGGACGCATGTCATTGTACGGCAGTGTTGTACAGATGTCGCTTGTTGCGCATCACGTGGTTATCGATCTTGATCATTCCTACTTTACCGATATATATATAGAACTTACTGTTACATATATCTAACAATATCATTGGCCTACGAACAGCTCAATTCAGCATTGGTTTAATATTGTGAAGTAGGGTAACTTCTGCTCTGGACCGGGACATCGAAAACATTATTCGCAGTCGTTTCTGGAGGAGTCGCTTCCAATTTAGCGAAAATATTTCAAAAGGGAGCCTCGAGCCTCATTCGTGACGAGGCGAAGCATCGCAGCGTGCTCGAGATAACTCGATGAACAATTGCGAAAGTATAAGTAGCCGGTGAATGGTTCGATATCTGAAGGAACGGAACCCTGGCGAAAGTCGATGGAGAGGCGACGGGTAATACGACTGTGATTTTGTTCGCCGTTATTCTTTGGTTTTAATGGATGGCTCTTAGACCGGGATGGGAGGTGTAGAAGGCGGAGGGTTGGGTCTCCACGAGTGTACTTGGCTGAAGTATCTCCGTGGCCAGGAAATGAAAAAATCATTGAACGACAACGAGGCGGCGACGGCGACGGAAAAGGCGCGGGTGGGAGAACACGATGGGGATGAAAGAACGAAGGAAGGGCGAACGACGTCCACGAAAAAAGCCAGAAGTGACTCTCCCGTCGATGAATTACAAGCCGCACAATCCACCCTTCAAAGCGTGAACGTTCCAGCCCCGTGAAATCTCACGGCCGACGGAGGAGACTCCACTCTTCTCGGGCGAAGAAATTCCGCCGAGGGTCAACACCGTTCCCCAGGATTTAATTTAGCGAAACAATCGACGGAGAGGAAACCCTGGCGGAATTTTCGTGTCTCCTGATTAACCGCTGCGCCACAGCTTTCGCGTTTTTATTAGGCAGCGAATAAGTAGTTCTACAGAACGGCGGATTTTCATGTTTTATCCGATGGAAAGGAAGATTTCGTTGGAACTATTATCGAGGTTTTCATGTTTTTATGTTTATCGAGAATACATCCCTCAGTTTATGAAAAGAAAGTTTGTGTTCATTTGTAATCTAGGGAAATATCAAGTAATAACATGATTGGCATTTTTCCTTTGTTCATTTTTCTGGCCTTTGTTCAGTTTTCTAGGTAAATTATAATTTTTTTTGGCTAATAATGTTCATGGATTGTTTTAATGCATTTCGTTCTAAGAATGAGACGTTTATTCATTGCAAGACGACGAACTCTTAGGTAGGTACTGAGATATTTGGTCTCCTCAGGGTTTCAAATCTATTTTAACCATTTTCCCCCTTCTTCCACTCTTCCCCTTCCACTATGTCCACTCTTATCTAACGCCACCAATATTCAGCCTTTTTCAGCGGGACCTATCCCCCTTCTTCCACTCTTCCCCTTCCACTTTTGTCCACTCTCACCTAACGCCACCCAATGTTCAAGCCTATCTCAGCCTACTTTTCAGTGGGACCTATAATACACTTTTATTACGGTGGGTTCCGGAACCACCTTCTAACAACACGTGGCGTATACCTAGAGGAGGGGGGGGCGGCATCAACCCCGCGGGCTTATACCCAGGCGGCGGTCACCCATCCAAGTACTGGCCGCGGCCAATGCTGTTTAACTCGGTGATCTGACGAGAACCGGTTTTTGCAACGAGGCAATGGTCGTTGACTATTGCAAGATGATTAATGTGACTAATATATTTGGCGAAATGATTAATTTTAGTCACGCAGTTGGATACATATGTGTTGCGGAACGTTTTTAAATTGTACATACTGTGTATTAAGAGCAATGTGTAAGCTGTGTATTAAGGTTTTATACGAGTTGACACATTTGTTTTTAACAATAGAAATGAAAATTATTGTTGAGAGAGAATAGGAACGTACCGTTAAGACTTTCAGAAGTTGCGAAGTATTTATTTTTGTATTGATTATACTATGAATTTTTATGGAAAATAAAAGTCGTTTGCACTAATTTCGAGATACAGTTCAAAATAGTGTAGCAGTATTTTTAAATTATTTCAAATGTTTTTACTGTTTTGCATTTGACCTAATCATTCTTGTTATAAAAGCATAAAATTTGCAGTCTATTATTGATTAAAATGACACGAATATTTTAAGGTTAACACAAATGAATGTCATTCATATTTGATCGACTTCGTTTGGAATTCTTGTCGCAAATCTTATTCTTGTAAAACAATTTTCTTTAGAACTTCCCGAGTGTATTTGATAGAAATTTCTCAAGTGGTAAATTGAAAAAAACTGCAGCTCAATTAAAATCCGATGCAGCAAGAGTTCGACCGGCCGGTTTCGAAGTGTCTAGTGAAATTGTCGGTCCGGATCGCGCAGCTGTCGGCCTGCAGCTCGGAAAATTACGAAGAATAAGGGTCCGAAGGGAGCAAGTGGACATTAATTCGAAAGTTCGTGCGCGAGTGGGAGAGATTGAGGGAGGGAGAGAGAAAGGGGGATACACAAACTCGGTAGAATGCCGGAGTTTGAAACTCCTGCGCGGCAGTTAAACAGCGCGAGTCATCGAAGAACAAGGAACACGTTTCCTTCGGTTCAAAGGGAAAGTTATACAGTCGACGGCATTGTAAGACATTCGCGATTCCACGGAAACGGTACCGGATTAGCCAGCTCATGCGAAATGTGACTTATCCGCGTTGATGACCGAGTGGAGCGTGTCTACGTAACAGCTATTAACTGCTTAAGACATAGCTGTTGAGACGTAAAATTTTTAAAATGTGTTTTGTTGATTCATATGTTATATGCATGCTGCAAATTTCATCAAAATTCATTTATTGATTTACGAGTTATAAACAATTAAATGTAGTAAAAATTGCAATTTTTCACGATTTTCGGCCTATAACTGCAATTTTTACCACATTTGATTGTTTATAACTCGTAAACCAATAAACCAGTTTCGATGAAATTTGCAGCATGCATATAACTTATATAAACCAACAAAACACGTTTTAAAAATTTTCGATATTGGCCCAGATAAAAAAGTTGTAATAGTCACTTTTATTTTTTTTTTCAGAATTCCGACCAAATGCATTTTTTCAACATGTTTATTGTTAGACGTCAATTACTAAACTAATCGTTCTAGTCTTACCGAGAAACTGTAGTTTGGTTCGTGTCGTTTGGTCCATTCATAAAAAAGTTGTACTGATATAAATTATATGTGATCACTTATTTGAGTAACTGTATTATATCATTGGCTGGGGCCCCCACTATTTTGTACTTTGTGGAGGAATTTTTCAACCCCACGAGGTTACTTGATTCTTGCGCTTTATTTGTAAGATCAGTCGTACATTAACACGTTCAGCGCCATGTCACCCATATCTGAGTGACGGAATTATTTATACAGAATTGAAAATTAATTTTTACGTTGGTAGATTCAGTGTACAAAATTTCCTTACGATCTGAGGAATAGAAGAGGTTTGAAACAGTAATTAATATCACAAAACTAAACTTCTTAGTTTTTGTTTTATTAAATATATTGCTTTGATTTTGTGTAATTTTTATGATTGTGGAGTGGGCGCTGAACGTGTTAAGAGTCGGAGAATAAGAGTCGTAGAGTAACAGTTGCAATCTGGAGTCTTAAGATATAACATCTCTATTTTATACCGTCTTTCACACTCAGTTTTATTAAAGTTACTTAGTTATCCGAAACCCGCTTATCTCAGTCGCATTTTAAGAGTCGAAACTATCAGTCGTTTAACTTAAGAGTCGCGAATTATCTGTCTCTATTATACCGTCTTTCACATTCAGATTATTAAAGTTACTTAGTTATCCGAAACCCGATTATCTCTTTATTTAATTTACCTCTCTTTGAGGTGTGTCTCTCAGCGGCTCACAAATTACTGTTTGAGCACTGACACGACAAAATAATAGCTAAAATTCATTGTTGCGCAAGTAAATCACGTTCCAAATAATTCCTGAGCCTTATGGAGAGCGAAGCAGCTCGGAAAAAACGGGAAGTATCTTGAAACAAACAAGACGCTTGGTTACGCGACGCAACGGAGGTTCCGTGGGTCTTTGCAAGCCGATATTGAATCGACTGTCTAGCTATATGTAGAAGCTGTCGGTCTTTGGCGTTGGCAGCAGCATTAGGTAGGCGTGGTTCACCGTGGGGGGGTTTCCCGGCTAACCGATGGATGCGGCATCTCCTGCGAGAAAGGTGCTTGATGCGGTCTTAACTGCCTTCGCTGACACTGTCATAGAGATCCAATATTCTAGACTTCCATCCGAACCACCCACCCCCGTCTCGTTGTCTCGCGTGTCAGTTTTTCAGCGTGACGATATCGATGGAATTCTAACGAACCGCAGACGAGACGAACCCGTCGGAAGACGATCGCGACAACGTGCGGGTCTTAATCGGTTCTCATTGCCAATAGACTAAACTGATCTACAGGAAATTCTGCAGGTTTATTCGAGGGAAGGTCCTCAGGCAACGACTATTCGTGCTAATACGCATAATGTGGATTGTTCGGTGCGAATCTCGAGAGCGACTCGCGGACGATTCGCATCCACTTAAAGTTGTAAATTTTAAGCCCGATTGTGACGGACACGTCAACTCTGAAATCACCGATTTACTACCCGCCAAATTAATTTTAGATAGCCGATTCAATGATTATTTCGATTTATGAATTTGTGAGGTTTAGCGTTTCGTCCCAGGCCTGCTAGACGATTCGTCAGTAAGGCTAATCTAGCAGGTCCTGCTAGAAAATGCATTGCAAGCAAGGAAAAAGTTGTGTGCTGTTCGCAGAGAGGATGTACCATCGGATTACCATTTATTTCGTCCTCTTTAATACTTTTTAAGCTGCGTAAATTTCATTTTAAATGAACGCGTCAAAAGTACAATAATGTGACTACTTTTTCTGCTAATAAAGCGCAGGTATTCTACGAACATCTCCAAATTGACAGAAAGATGGCAAAAGATCGTGGAACAAAATGGTCACTACATTACCGAATTCATAAATAAATAGTGAAAAATCGTTTTTCATTTTCCCTTGGAAAAACGAAATTACTTTCCGAACAACTCAATAGTTTCCCTGCAACATTTAAAATTGGACCGAAAAACTTGAATTTGTTGAGATGGTAGAAGGACTGGTTGAGTAGGTTGTATATAAGAACGTTTATCAAGTAAAATACATTAGACTGCAATATAATTATGGAAAGACAACAAATCTTTCGGTATCTGTGACAGAAACCGCGAGGATTCTTGCTCGGGAGGGACAGGTACGAGCGAAGAACGCAAAATAGCAGAAACATGGAATTTTGGAAATAACCGAGTGTCATTTGCCGTTAAGTAAGCCGAGATTAGGCGACCGAAACCGAGCCGGAGGAATGAAGATATCTTAAATTCTATCCGCGGTAATGACGCCCGAGGGCGAAGAAGAAAAGAGAGGCCCGGGGATTCTTAAACGTGCACAAAATAGGGGAAGAATGAGAAGTCGGGCTTATGAAGCGGAACAGACCGCACACAAACCCCTATCGTACACCGAGCAATTTAAAGAGGATTCCGCTCAGAGCAAAGTGGCCGGGGCACATTGATGCAGCCACCAAATCCAATATCTTGCAGCGGTTACCGAGAAATTCGGACCCTAGATCAGTGTTCTTCCGGGTCCTCCGAATGGCCAGTCTATTCGTTCTCATAATCGACTTTCTTCGCAATATCGTCTGATCGATGGAATAGAGGTATCCATGCCGCCGTGATAATTCTCTTGTTCACCGGAATTAGTACAGTAAAGTCTTGATCTAAACGTCGCAACGGAGGTATGCGATCTTTGCTGGATCGTCTATCCCCACTACTTGGGGGTACAGCCCGCGAGGGGCCGAGAAGCTCAAGCTGCTTCGGTAGTGTAGACATGCCGCGTAATCCGAGAACAGTTGAGTATATCGGTGTGAACCATTACTAATTCAATTACAAAACTTCTTTATTTTTCATTAGTTTTTTATGGGACTTTCACCAACTTAATTGTGGCATTTTTCTGATTAAAATAATACTAAACGCGATATAATTTGAACTGTATTTAATTGTTATTTCATCATCATTACTTCATGAAAAGGATAGACTATCTTGATCAAATGTTATACATCATTAGTGACGGAAATAGTTGTTCTAAGCAAAAATTGGTGAGCTACTCTGTTTTGAAAAAGGCTTGAATATAAACGCTAAGTGGTAGAATTTTCGTGAGATTATGACGGTCGAGTTTCACAGAAGAACTAACACTACAAACGCTGTAAACTGTAAAGGATATTCACGACACGACTGTTAAAAGCTGCTATGACGTGCAAAACATGGTTTTTAAGTGCTAAAAGCATTCAGCCTTTGAAATGCTTGCAAAAATAACTCGTCCTATTTTCTCATTTAAATTAAGCACAGTTTGTAACTCGCAGGACCAACTACTATCAAAAACAATGGAAAAATGATTTATTAAATAAATCATTATTAGTAAGATAATATTTTCAGATCTATAATGATTAGACTGCGGATCTTTATGCATTCATGGCTTCTAAACATGTTTAAATAATGCTATAATATAAAATTTGATAGGGTTCAGTACGATTTTTATTTATTTCTGATCGACAAAGGCTACTACCACTGAAAATAAGATTTTATTGTAATCCACTTTCTTAAAATTTCCCTGCAAAAATTGATAATTATATAAACATCCGCAGTCTGGGTAAATTATGGCACAGAACGATGACCAATAAAGCGCATCGACTCGTTTTCGAAAAAGTGTCTCCCGCTCGGCCGATCACGTAAATCAACTAAAGAGCTCGTTGGCTCGAGCGGATCGCATTTTTCACCGTAAACGGCTAATTATCAGAATTTACGGAGTCTTTAAACACCGTCGATCCCGGCGATGGAGTTTCCCGCGTGGTCCGCTCCTATTTATCATTGTCCACGCAATTGCCAGTTTATGGGAGCGCGATCGGGCGCGCGTAGCAATATTCGAGAGAAGCGAGGATGCATTACACACTGTCCAGCCTCGTTCTTTCACCGTTCCCAGGTCCCGTCAACTGTATGCCCGTGCAATCGTTGTTACTGCGGGGCTACATCTGCGCCGGGCTGGCAAAGTAAACAAACGAATATTTATACCTTTGTAGTTCAGCCAAGGGAAACTGTTGCGAATTACCGGCTCAATGGCCGCGCGCGGTTAACAGCCGCAACGGAAACGGTGTGGGGGGGGGGGGGGAGAGGCACGTTATATTAATTAGCAGCTACCGGGAAACCCGTCGGCGGACACGTAAAATGAATCGTTGAGAGCGTCCTCGAAAATATCCGCGAGAAGCCATTCCCCGGACCAAGGGAGCTCAACAACCCGAAACACGCGTGCCAACGAATGTTAATTAAATCACCGCCGGAAGCTGTCCGGTTCTTCCTGCTTCCCGTCCATTCATCCACCTACCCGAGTTCCCGTCATTCTTCCCATGTTCGTCTTTTTTCGACCCGCTGTCACAGGTTTGTTTGCCAAACGAACGATCAGAGAGCTCGTGCTAGTCTAAGAATTATTTGTACGATTTGCATAATAACTGTGCATAATTGCATAAATATTAAGAAACGTCTGATTACAAAGACATATAAAGACACGGCAAATATTGCTATGAGAAGACCCATCTCAGATCGCCTTGACCTTGACATGTGTTGTCAAGGACAAGATTCTGAACAACTTTTGTCAATATATCTGTAGGATCTTAGGAAAAATGAGGTATTTCGCGCGGGGAATCGAACCCGGGACCCTCGCGGTTGTAGCTGATCAACTCTTACACATACCCACGGAACCCTCCTACTTTTCCTAATCTCCATACAGTATTTGGTCTGGGAGGTCCTGATGCCACATATCTATCCGTCGCCCGGTTTTAGTTTCTGAGAAAATTGCAAAAAACTATTGCTAGTACTGAATTGAATTTTCCGTATTGCGCACGCATATTTCCGATTTTCCCTCTCCGCCCCCTCCACGACCTAACCACAACTCATTCTACTCGCATAGTCTTTGCATTGTAGATGTCATCTAGAATTTGATCTAGTAATTAAGACTAATGTAACCTAATCCTAACCTAATCCTAACCTAACCACAACTCATTCTATTCACATAATCTTTGCATTGTAGCTGTCATCTAAAATTTGATATAGTAATTAGGACTAACCTAACCTATTCCTAACCTAACCACAACTCATTCTATTCTGAAATATTATGCGAATAGAATGAGTTGTGGTTAGGTTTATGGGAGGGGCGGAGAGGGCCGGCCATGAAAAATTCAATTCAGTACCAGCAATAGTTTTTTGCAATTTTCTCAGAAACTAAGTCCGAGCGACGGATAGATATATTGACAAAAGTTGTTCAGAATATTGTCCTTGACAACATATGTCAAGGTCAAGGTGATCCGATATGGGTTCCCTCATAGCTATATTTACCAAAGATAACAAAGCCATCCGCTAGTAAACGTTGAAAATTCATCCGCACTGCCTTGACACAGTGTCGTGAATCGGCTACAACTATGAAGAATCGCGGCGTTTTCGCACGAGAAAATTTGAGCACGCTCCGGAAACGTTGCTTAATATATCCAGAAAATTTGAGATCAATGAGTCCAGTGGTTCATCTCGAAAAAATTTGGGAATGTTACCTAATTTCACGGCGGTCACGCCCGGCGCAGCCTCTTAAATTATCTTTAGCGAGTACTTCGTTTTTGTTTTTCTGTTTTTTTCCGCCTTTGCTTCTGCTAGCGGAGGCTCGAGTCCCCTTACGAGATTGTCGACGTGCAATCTGGTAAGTGCAATGTCAAGGAAAAGTGGGTGTATACACGCCGCCGTGACGAGTACACGCTGTCGCTGCACCCACGCGTTTGTAGCAGCTGCCTCTCCTTTCTTGCCTCGCATTCTTCCATTTCTCCCCCCTCCCACGGTTCTGACGGGTTTTATGCCCCTTTTGTGCCTATTCTCGCGCGCTTTTTCCGGTATCTCCGCCGGTTGTTTGCACTCCCGATAAACCGGGCCAGCCGCCGGTCTTGAAGGTTTGCCAAATCAATGATATCGGCCCGCGGTCGCGGTGAAATGAACCTTTTAAATTAGTCCCCTGTTGCCGTAAGATAATCGGAGACATGTATAATTGACGCTTAAAGGCGATTTCAACGATCGAGATTCTATGGCCTCTTTCCTCCTCTTATCAGCAGCATTTTTCGCTTGGGAATTCTCCGCGTAGAATCGAGCCGGTATTGAGATGTAGAAGGTTTCAACCCTTTTCAAATCCGCGGAAGCCGTGGGGATTCTACAATGACGGAATAATGCCGGAAGAGGAAGAAAGATCTGGATTAAAACTCCATCGCTTTAGTTTACCTTTCAAATAACTAGCATTGCAATGATTACCCTTTTTTTTCACTGCAGCTGTAAAAATATTTTTTGAAATTGGTGAATCGAGATGAAAATATTAACGTTCGGTTTGATGTGAATACATATTGATGAACTCTCCACGAGTATTTGTACGCAAAGATTCTATGAATTTGCACGAAAATTGTTCGACCGTAGAAAATCAGAAGCAGTATTAAACTGCTTTTAATTTAATTAAATGTCGTAATCTACAAGTTCTCCAGTGATTAATTTCTTCCGAGATTATAGGCATTGAATTCCTGGTTCGCGATTAAATAGTTGAATAGATCCTTTTCACGATTTTCTTCAATACGCCGGCAATATTGTCGATATAATTCCCCTTTTGCGGCAATAACTTCCGTTTCCGCTATAAGAGCAATAAGAATCTCGGTTGATATTGTCGCCCTAGGTCTCCGTTCGAGGTTCCTGTGAAACGACAGTGGGTCTCGTTTCCATCGGAAGGCGTCAAAGGGGATCAAAAAGAATTACTTTGCGGTTGATTCCATCACGGTTCTTCTCGCGGATTTCTCTGCAAGGCTCGCCGTATAAATTTCCATGGGACGGTCGATTTCCGTGACGGAAGTCGTGCCGCGAGAAAAATCTCCGGGAAAAAATCTAGGCGGATCCGATTACGGAGGCTGAGAATTCTTAGATGATATTAAAATAAATACGATTTTCGTAGAAATAAAATATGAATTCTCAGAAATCAAATATTCGCTTCACATTACATATTTCAGCGTCCCAAAGTTGTGGGTATCCGAAGTTTAATGTATCATTCAGCTCTATTACGAAAATATAATAAAAATGCCAATTCAATAAATCTTCGAGTCAATGGTTGGAGTGCAATAATCTCTGCGAGACATAATTAAATGAACACTATCATAAAACGTTTTCTGCCACATCAGTGCCCACAAAAGCCATATAAAATCAGAAGAACTTATTTCATAAATATAAGAATAGAAAAGGAAAGATTTATTATAGCAATTACTTTCGTAATCTTATACCTCGTCAGTCGTAACCAGTGTCGCCAGATCGTTGAAATCGAGGGGAATACAATGTACCACCTCTCTGATAACCAGTGACATGTTACGCATGCGCGACAGGGACGCAACGACGCACGCGGCACGTCACGTGACCAATCTGCGTCTTAGTGGGGGATGTTAGAGTATGCTCATGGTAGTGGAGTGGAATAGTGGAAGGGGAAAAGGAGGAGAGGAAAATTAGCCCAGTTTTGGGTTGATCTGGCGACACTGGTCATAACAGCGCTTGGTTTATTTAAAATGATTGAATAAAAATTGCTTTTCGAGTTTAACTAAAGGTAGCATCAGGAATACATGACTAACATGGCAGTCAAAGTATAAAACAATAAAATAATCTGCTATTTAATGCCGGTGTTGATAAATTCAAAATCTGCAAAAATAATGCCTGAAGCATTTTAAACATCATTTTATTTTCATAAAATTGTAAACTCTGTGAGAGTGTTCTTAAATTTAAACAATCTTTTGACTCGCATAAAGTTTTCGCTTGAATTCGTGCTGGGCACAAGTATATTACAGCAAAACCGATATTCACGATTTAGGCTAATACTGTTACGGTCCAAGAAGAAGATGATTCTACAAAAGTTCGAAATATTGTACAGAAATCGAGAATATAGAATAAAATAGTGTCAAGTGGGACTTCGTTTTCGAGAAAATCTTGAAGACAACGTATCTGCTATAATTTAATTTGAAAAAATAAGTACGAAAAAAAAGTAAAATTTGTTCGATCGACGCTGTGTTTGCGAGATAATTGAGTTCGAAAAATCGGTAGTTACGCACGCTGTTAAAAAGGAATCGTCTGACGCGTCTGATCTTTACCAACCAATTCTACTTCTCCCGAATGTGGGAACTCGCGAATCCATCGAGTTTCAAGATTAAATTTTCTCAGAAACAAAACATTAACGAAAAAAGTATTGCTGTATTTTCATGTTCGCACACGTCGAAATAAAAAGAAAAATTGCAAAATAAAGTTACCAGTGCGAGCCCTAGGTGCCACGTTTCGTTGCATTCGAAGATTGCAGGGCAGAAAACCCGGCTGCTCAAACTTCCGGTTCATCGCAATTTCCCTGCGTGCCGTTCGCGACCCTCTCGCACGATCCTCAAGCGGATCGAGGTAGGTTCGTCTCATTCAATCACCACGGGGTTGATCCCCGAAACGAGGAAGCGTCAAAGAGGCGAGCGTGCGGCTCCATTTTCACGATCGATCGGATTAGAGGACCTTTGCAACTTTCCGTGCCGGTTCATAAATTTACATCGAGAATCACCATCGCGTCGTCAAAACTTATAGATAAGCAAACGTAGTGGCGCTGCCGCATTAGAGCAGGCGGGTTAACGCAGATACGGCAAAGAGTGAGAGAAAGAGAGAGAGAGAGGAGAGAGAATGGTGTAGAAGCTCCGAAAAGGACGAGACCTCAAAAATCTCGACGTACACCATTACGGCCGAGGTTGGATCTCATTTCAGCAGCGCACGCGGGGCTCTCTTGCAGTCTGGTCTCTCCTAATGAGGCCGGCTTTTTCTTTCCTCCGCCTCCCCTCTGAACCCTCACCGCTCCTCTTTCTTCTCCCCACTCGCTACTCTCTGCACTCGCCTAGCCCCCACCCCATCCCCGGCCCTATCCATTTTTTTCTGCTATCCTCCATCCCCGTTCGCCCTTTTGAATGAGAGAAGGTGGCACGAAGAGAAACCCCGAGCGGGTGAATGTTATCATCGCGCCGCCAGATGCAGTCAGAAATGGCAACGAGAGGATACGCCAGCCAGACTACCCCCGGCATAATTAAAACTTGTACCGCTCGAGCGTCTCGAAGGTTAGAAATACGCGTCTTTTGTGAACACGCACGCCGAGGGGCTCCGCAGACGCGCAACCCCTGTTTACGCGGTCAGGTATTATCGTGGCCGGGCTACGTTTCGTTACATTTTGCTACGTTTCGTTACATTTCGCTACGTTTCGCTACGTTTCACCGCCGCGAATAAGACGGTCCATTGAATTTGCCCGCGTTCCCGAAAAGTCCAGCGAATGCGACTGCATGGGAAATGAACCTGACACCCCGCGCTGCCACTGTGGTCGATAAGTACGAAAATTGGGACAAAAAGAATTATTTTAGATATTGAAAATTGTTCTATAATTTGATTCACTAAACTCTTGCGCTACAACTTATTTTAAGGCTGCAGTGATTAGAACTTGTTGAGGATATGATAGGAATGGTGTTTCTCTTATCATAAAGCACAGCGTTAGTGAATAAGGAACTTTCTTTAACTCTTTGCGGCACGCTGGGATTAAAAGTATCCCACCTTTTTGATGCACCGTAATACATGGTGGGACATTTTTAGTCCCACCTCGAAATATTGCAATAGCTGCATGCGCATAGGTTTATATTTCGTCTTATTTACGTAAAGCAGTTGGTAATATCTTCAACAAATGTTACAAATGTATTCACTTGTGTTGACAACATTCAACATGCCAATACAGGTTCATCAATTGTTGCAAGCGGAAGGTGTATTGCGACAATCTTTTTTTCCTGGTTTTATGTGAAAAATCGTAGAAGTAAGTTAATTTTTATAAAAATTAGTTCTATATAAGCAATTGGGGAGTAATACAAAAAAAACATATTTTTATTTATTGTTTATGTTTTAATATTCTTAAAGGTCAATGTGCTGAAGGATTTATTAGTCAAACATTAATAGATAATAACGTACCAACAGAATCTAGCAACAAGTCATTATCAATCCAAATAAGCAAATACAAACGTGACGTTTCATTAGAAATAAGAAGACAAGATTCAAAACATCTACCGGAAAGTTCGTCTCGTAAACGATGTGTGCTTTGTAGTACAAAAAAAAAAAAGGAAGTTCGAACACTATGGTCTTGTACTGTGTGCAAAGTGCCTCTGTGCTTAGGGAAAAGTATGTGCTTTAATAAGTACCATTCGTGAACCTATGTGGCACGGTGGGACTATTTGAATCCCACCCTATAACAATAAATTTAATTAAACTATTACTACTTTTTTATGTTTTCACATTATGTGATACCTTTATTAATATATATATATATATATATATATATATATATATATATATATATATATACCAGGTATGTCCTGCCCAAACCGACTGTTCTGTCGAACTGAATTGGGCGGACGTGCAACTAACGTCTTCCCCACTCTCGTCTCGTGCCGATCGTCATTTCGACTTATGACACACACTCCGTTAGCCTTTTTTCGAGTTGTTACATTGTAACAGCCAAAGCGACGCCGCGCCGACGTCCCGACATTCCCGGAAGTGAGTTTTACTTACAATGTGACTACTTTATTTCAACAGAACTTCTTTCTAGTTCATAATTTCTTGCAAGAAGAAGAAAATGGATATCTGTCATATACGTACATGTTCTCCAATGGTTGTACATTAACAACAACAAAATAGAATTATATTTTGGTTTAAAGGAAATTAATAACATACATCTTAGACTCTGTTCAGAATCTTCATCACGTCTCTCACACGATATTGTAAGCGAAGGGGTTAAAGGATATTAATAACACACACAGTCGGTCACAAGAAGATTCGGACACTTTTAAAAAGATGATCACTTTTTCAAGATAGGACCAAACGACTTAAATTCTTTTTTGAAACATTAGGAGGGACAATTTACAATGTGACAAGAAAATTTTTTTTTGACAAAATTGCAATTTTCGGTATTACAAAAATTATACTTGCAATTGTAATAAATTTTTGTCAAAAATCGTTCGGTCGAATCAGTAGAAATGATTTAGCTTTGTGATTTACGTCCCACATAATATGTACTCAGCGTTATTTCTATAACAGAGCAACGGATAATGGCGAGGTAGAATATTCAAAAAATCGAAACGTCGAAGAAGTGTTAATAAATCATACGACTGTCGGAACAGTGACAGTTTTCGAATCTGAACACACAGAGGCTTTCATACACGGCGCGTCAACCGGTAACTGGTTCAAATAAAGTGGCGCATCCGCAACGGGAAAAAGCAAAGCGTGAAATATTCATTTAAAGTCGATGTACTCTAGTTCCCAGCGCGCAGAGAACACGCTTACAGAACGAACAAATCCGATTTCGTTTTCGAAATACTTGCGTTCGAACAGCTGTGACATACTGACCGATACGATTCCCCGTACACGCTTGTCGATCAATTAATTAATTGGTCAGAGAATGCGATGTGTACATTACTGTTAGTCCATAACAGATAATAGCGATGCAATATGCGACACTGTAGAACCGATCCGTTCTTCAATTACTAAACCCTTCGTAATTACAGTAAGGCAACGTTAAATGAAACTACAGGGTGTATCTACTTATTTCTGCATAACTTCACCAGAAGATTCTACGAGTGTATAAGAAAAAAATGTCATATAAACATAGGCTTCAAAATGCTCTGTTACCTAGTGTCAATTTCCTGTATTCGTTCTACAGGGTGTCCCAAAAGTAGTGAAACTCATGAAATGGACAGTTCCTGAGGCTATTTAACCCCTTGCACTATGATTTATTTTACGGTTACAGTGATTAGAACTTGATTGTCGTCCATCAGTTCTTAGAACAAAAAGGAAATCTAAATTTATTATATGCTTGTATATTCCCCAATGGCTATATTATCGACAGCAACAAAATAAAATTTTATTTCGCTTCAAAGGAAGTTAATAATTTACATGTTCAGTAGATGTTGTTCAAAATTCTTATCACGAGTCTGACTCGTTATTATAGTGCAAGGGGTTAAAGTAACTTTTTCCTGTGAAAAAATGGCCGCCTCGGCTTTTTTTTGTAAATTGCATCAACCTGACAAAGGTTATTAGCAACTACAAGCTTACAATTAGGTGGTCATGTTAAGGCGTTATCAACGAAAAACATGGACCAATCAGACCGCGGCTACAGCAGACAAATTCTGGCTCGGCAACGCCACGCTCAGCGGAACCTGTTGCCGAGCCCAAATCTGTCTGCTGTAGCCGCACTCTGATTGGTCCGTGTTTCCACTCGTAGAATCTGCTGGTAAAGTTATGCAGAAAAAATTAAGGGCACCCTGTATATTTGACTGCATTTCGATTGCGTGTTTACCGCGTTTGATTCAATTACATCTGTTTAATACGAAGTACTCGATTGGATTTACTCTAGTTGAACTCGAGGATTCCTGATTTTTCCGAGTTTCAAGCTACAACCTATAATCGATTAAATAATAATCTCATGAGAACAAAATAATAACTTTTCGTGTAAACTGTCGAATATTTGGTTCCACTTACTCGCACAACATTTTTTTTTATCTTTTATGTGTTTGGATCTTTATCCTGCAGATGGACGGTACTTCAAAAATGCAACTTCTTTACCTGTAACAAACAAAAGAAGATTTGTTTTAACCCAAACTGTGGTGGAGAGATGATGTTATGCAAGCGTGTTACATAATGTGAAACGTACAGTGATTCCAAAACTAAATTTTCGAATTTCGATTAGTAACGTGTTCAAAAATATGTGTTAAAGAATTGAATGATGGAGTACAAACAAATTAAACGGTACACTGTAAAAGTAGATAGGTTCCGAGTTTTAAAATGCATGGAAGTTTCTTATTGTATAATTTTTTTTTACGAAATTATAACGCTTTAGATATCGATGATTTTTTTTTTAAACTGAAGTGTTTGAATGGTTGTTGAAGGCGTTCTAAAAATGAATGAAATAATTATGCGATCGGTAGGGAAAAATCTATAAAATGGAATAGTACAGTTTAGCTAAATGGCAACCTATACTACGCGAGATTTGTTAGCTGGGAATATGGTTGGCTGCATCCTCCACTCGGAACTTTGCAACATGTTGAGAATGTTTCTGTTTACATCACACTTCTCCCGCTTAAGTAGCTGCCGTCTGGAGAATGGAAACTCGACGGGCCCATATAAACTTTATTAAGACTACAGGAACTGCTTACTCCGTCATCGACGTGGCGAAAGTCGGCAGGTAATTTATTGTTACAAGACAGAACCATCGTTCTGTGAAAACAGACGGGAAACAGCGTTAATTAGGGGGCAATTATGTGTTTGTACTACGGCCCACGAATAACGTCCACGAACGTTGATTCAAAGTGTTTCGTTTGTCTTTTGAAATGTAGATAAAAATAAACTTAATTGCGTTCCCATTCCCTAAATGAAATTACCCTTGTCTGTTCCATTAAATGCACACAATGTCATTTATCTAAAGATCGCTGCCTGGTGTGCACAATCTTGGTTCGATACCTTGTAGTGAGAAGCATTTATTATGTTAATATTCAAACGTTGTATCAATTTTACACACATTTTTATTCGATCATTGAAGTGAATTATGTTCGGAGCATTGCCTTATTATTTATGAATAATGCGAAAATTTTATCTTAATATTATCATGTCTATGTCTATACAATAAAATAGACAGACGAGAGTCGAAAGTAAACAAGTCACATCTGTGGTTGCAGTACATTGCAATATTGCTAGCGATTTACAATATTTTTTTAAAATACTAACGACACTCTAATCCAGGCTTGGGCAGATGTGGAGCCTCTCAAACGCTTGCTTCTCCCACCAACCTCTCATCCATGCAACGCGCGCCGCGATATATGCTACGTCGCGATCGCGCATGTCTCACGCCTTCCCCCACCATTCGTATCTTCGTACTTGACCGCGCGCGAGATATAAACAAGTCACCGGTGTCAACAAGTAAACTCTAATCAATTTAAGTATCGAGTATATATCGAGATAGATCTGCAAAATGTTTCGTTTGTCACATGGCAATAAAAAGATTACAGTACCTTTCAGATCGTTCCATCTCACGTGCATCAAATTAATTTGCAATAGGCACTAAGGCGAACCAACAAATGTAATCCAATTAAGAGAGGGACAGGTGTGTCAGTTGTAAGCCGGAGTTAATTTTCAATATTCAAAACCGGATACAACTTAAACGGCTTCGGGTTGGGTCACAGCTCACGAGAATCATACATAATTTATTATATCCGCTAACAAAGAATTACCTTCCACTTGAAGTCCTTTATAATTTATAACAGGTGAGCCGTGTTGAATTTACTTGCTGATTGCTCATCCCTGTGATTTGATACTCTCGTGGATATCAGTGTTGTTTGTTCGCGAATTTGCATACTAATTAAATCTATTCTTTGCGAGTGGTTTCAGTAAGCGTGCCATAAAACGAGACAGTGTTGGTTGTATTAAAATTATGGTTTCTAGCAACTGGTTTGAAACTTGTGTAGAACGCACAAAAATTCGCTAGGCTTCGAGGGTGTCAAATTAAAAACTTCATTTTGTGTTTTCCGATGGTAAAATGTTGTATGTCTCTTCGATCGTGTAGAATTTAAAAATATAAAATTACGAATCAGACGAAAAGTGCAACTCGAAACGGACAAACTACAATTCGAAACTCTTTTCTCCTTTTGTGAGGAGCTTACGAATCCAGTTCTCGTTGTTCGAATAAACAACGATCGCCCACGGAGCAATCCGCTAGTGCGAAGAACACTATCGGCTGCACCGAATTTTACTGCGCCATTGCCGGTGATTGAAACCACGTAATAACGTAATAAATATTTTTTATCAAAAATAAAAGCAATTTATTTCGTAACAGATATTTCTGATTTACGATATTAGAATTACGTTTTTAATCGTCTTATATTTCATACATTATAAGGAAGTTTCGTATCACAGAAATGAATATTGAAGCCTGTAGAAACAATTCTGTTACTCCAATACAGGTGACATGATAGGCTATTACTAAGGGATCTACAAAAATTCGCGACGCATCGAGGGTGTCAAATTAAAAACTTCATTTTGTATTTTCCGATGGTAAAATGTTGTTATGTCTCTTCGATCGTGTAGAATTTAAAAATATAAAATTACGAATCAGACGAAAAGTGCAACTCAAAACGGACAAACTACAATTCGAAACTCTTTTCTCCTTTTGTGAGGAGCTTACGAATCCAGTTCTCGTTGTTCGAATAAACAACGATCGCCCACGGAGCAATCCGCTAGTGCGAAGAACACTATCGGCTGCACCGAATTTTACTGCGCCATTGCCGGTGATTGAAACCACGTAATAACCACCGAAACATCATCGGTAGGAATTGTTTCGGCGGAGTCACTGTCACGTTTTCCTGCCATTAACTTGGAGTAGCGTGGCGGGCAGATAAAACAGCGAAACGAGAGGGCAACAGGAACCGGGAATGGATACTTTGTCTCGCTAATACATCCCGGAGAAGAAAAGTTATTTGAGTTTCCCGGGTAGACCGAGGTAGCTCGGCCGTGCCTCGTTCCCCAGTTTTATCTCTCCTTCACTCGCCATTAGACTTCGAAAATAAGGACGGGAAATATTCGTTCGCCAGGAGATATTATTCACGCGATGCAGTTTTCGTGGGATATCTCGTTCCGTGTCGCCCGAGCTTTCCACCTGACAATGCTCCCCACTTTTCGTACCTGACGTTTCCTTAATGCGCGAAATGTCATTAGCGCATCCTGCCTTATGCTCGGCACCTAATGGACGTCCTTTGTACTTGAGATGCCGAAGAATTGCGTTTACGTTCACGATGGTGGCGCCAGCTGGCAATTTTGAACCGTTTCAGTCGACTGGAATCTTTATTAAATCGTTTAACTCCGCTACGTAACCATTTTTGTTTCTCTCTTGGAGATGTCGAGAGGAAGTCTTTGCGGGACGCAGGGTGCACGAGGAGGATGCAGTGACTCGCGTTGAACGCTTTCAGCACTAGGACTTACGAGGAAGCAGAGCACATGTCGGGGAATTTAACGAATTCAATTTTTAATCTTCCTTTCTTTAGAAAATAACAAGATGAAGCAAGTAATCGATTGTTATCGATTTTAAGTAACATATATGTACCGCCCGCCCATCAGGAGATGACAGTGATTTTAGACAGTGGGGTACAGAGGGACTGCGAGACCCCCACTCTAGACGCCAGGCTGCGGACCCCACTCTTACGCTTACGTTCTGGCGGGAACGGTCGACATAGGCGCTCAGAGTTACCACATCTCTCTGTTCCAGTCACGCTAATATGCGCGTTTCCGTCTTTGTCTCGCGATTGAGCCAATAGCGGTAGACGAGTAGAGCGTAGAGGGGAGATCACGTGGTGATCTCCTGATGGACAGACGGTATATGAATAATATTCACATTAAGCACATATTACGGTCTTAAGCACATACAATTCTTTTGCTAACATTACATTTTTATTATTTTTTTCGATCTTTAAATTTTATTATTTCTTATAAATTTCTTGTAGGACAATTTTCATACTCACAATCAGTTCGTAGAAAAGAATCTTATAATTTAAATGACGTTCTAGTGTAAATAATATTTTTTCGGCTCCACCGAGTTTACCCGAATGAGCGTTTCACCTCGGAGCGTGACGGAGCCGAGTTTACCCGAATGAGCGTTTCACCTCGGAGCGTGACGGATCAGACTCGTTCACTACCCGGCAAAAATTCAGTTCATTTTGTTAAATTAAAGAATCGTATAGAAATCGTCGGAAATTTATCAAACCTTGATGGCCTGTATAAACATATTTAACGACCGCACACTGTTCACTCAAAGTACGATAAAACCATAAAAAATCACGGATTCACTTTTGTGAGGTCATTGTAAAGGGTACACTTTCCTCTATAAGTTCGCATTGAAACGATTCCGTAAAAAAATTTGTCGAACTCCGTGCAGTCGTTCAAACTTGTCAAATATAAAAAATAACGCCTCTACGAAGAAATTGTACGGCGAGACGCTGTTCATTCAAAGTACGATAAAACCGCGATAAAAAAATCGCTGATCGATGTTTGAGAGACCATTGTAGAAGATAGACTTTTCACTATAAAGTTAGACTGAAAAGATTACGAAAAGAAATTTTTTGAACTTCCTATAGTCCAAATTTGTCAAAAATCAAAAGAAAATGCCTGTATAAAACAATCTCACGGCGATACTGTTCATCGAAGCTACGATAAATCCGCGACAAAAAAATCGCAGATCAACTTTCGAGAAGTCAATGCAAAGGGGAAACCTCCCTCTACAGGGACCCATTGAAACGACCATGTAAAAAAATTTGCCAAACATTCAGCAATCGTTGAATTTTCTATTAATAATAGGAATTGAGTGATTGATGAAATTGAAAAACTGAGAACAAATGTGGTTGCTAAAATCAAAAAAGACCATCGTGAATGTTCCATTCCGAAGACAGTAATACTATTCAGACGCAGGATTGTCGAATCTCATCGAAGGAAAAATATAGGAGGAAGATTTCGAGCGGAGACTGGCATATTGTTGTTTTGCTCGAAATCACAAGGAGGAGGGCAGGAACAGGGGTTCAGGGGATCAACTTTCGAGAAGTCAATGAAAAGGGAAAACCTCCCTCTATAGGGACCCATTGAAACGACCATGTAAAAAAATTTGCCAAACATTCAGCAATCGTTGAATTTTCTATTAATAATAGGAATTGAGTGATTGATGAAATTGAAAAACTGGGAACAAATGTGGTTGCTGAAAATAAAAAAGACCATCGTGAATGTTCCATTCCGAAGTCAGTAATACTATTCAGAAGCAGGTTCGTCGAATCTCATCGAAGGAAAAATATAGAAGGAAGATTTCGAGCGGAGACTGGCATATTGTTGTTTTGCTCGAAATCACGAGGAGGAGGGCAGGCACAGGAGTTCAGAGGATCAACTTTCGAGAGGTCAATGCAAAGGGGAAGCCTCCCTCTATAGGGACCCATTGAAACGACCCTGTAAAAAAATTTGCCAAACATTCAGTAATGGTTTGAATTTCCTTTTAATAATAGAATTTGAGTGATTGATGAAATTGAAAAACTGAGAACAAATGTGGTTACTGAAAACAAAAAAGACCATCGTGAATGTTCCATTCCGAAGACAGTAATACTATTCAGACGCAGGATTGTCGAATCTCATCGAAGGAAAAATATAGGAGGAAGATTTCGAGCGGAGACTGGCATATTGTTGTTTTGCTCGAAATCACGAGGAGGAGGGCAGGCACAGGAGTTCAGAGGATCAACTTTCGAGAGGTCAATGCAAAGGGGAAGCCTCCCTCTATAGGGACCCATTGAAACGACCATGTAAAAAAATTTGCCAAACATTCAGCAATCGTTGAATTTTCTATTAATAATAGGAATTGAGTGATTGATGAAATTGAAAAACTGAGAACAAATGTGGTTGCTAAAATCAAAAAAGACCATCGTGAATGTTCCATTCCGAAGACAGTAATACTATTCAGACGCAGGATTGTCGAATCTCATCGAAGGAAAAATATAGGAGGAAGATTTCGAGCGGAGACTGGCATATTGTTGTTTTGCTCGAAATCACGAGGAGGAGGGCAGGCACAGGAGTTCAGAGGATCAACTTTCGAGAGGTCAATGCAAAGGGGAAGCCCCCCTCTATAGGGACCCATTGAAACGACCCTGTAAAAAAATTTGCCAAACATTCAGTAATGGTTTGAATTTCCTTTTAATAATAGAATTTGAGTGATTGATGAAATTGATAAACTGAGAACAAATGTGGTTGCTGAAAATAAAAAAGAGCAACGTGAATGTTCCATTCCGAAGACAGTAATACTATTCAGACGCAGGTTCGTCGAATCTCATCGAAGGAAAAATATAGAAGGAAGATTTCGAGCGGAGACTGGCATATTGTTGTTTTACTCGAAATCACGAGGAGGAGGAGAGGAACAGGAGTTGTGCGGAGCGGGGCGAGAGGCGCGTGTCGTGATACATCAGCCAGAGACAAATTGGTTCCTCGTCGCAACAGACGTTCAGAAATTTCCTCTGGAAAAGTCAGGACCCCGTGTGGAGTTCACCAAGTTGAAAGTCGACGGCGAACAGCTGGCGGGTTCATCGTGACGCACGTGAAAGCGATTGTTCAGTCGCGACTGCACCGCTGATAAGCAGACCGAAATACGTTGTGTTCGCGGTAATATCCGTTGATGTGCACGCATCACGGTATCTCCGGCTTGTTATTAGCCATGTCTCTGAGATTAGGTTGGTTACCGTCAAGATATGCCGCGCCACGCGGCTGCTAGTTGTTACGACCGGAACGCTACGGAGATTACTTGCCAACTATAGTAATTGCTGTCACGTCGCTGCTGCAATTACATATTACCGAAATGATTACTGGTTAACAATTACTCCGGTGTGAGTATCGGTATTAATGGCTTCTGCAGAACCGTCGTCTGTTCGATCTTGTTGCAGGATTGTCGACGAGCCGTTTGTTGGAATTTGTCTTTTTGTGTCTTTATTAATTCTAGTCAGTTATCATGCGCGGAAACGACAGAGCCAAATAAAAACATGAATATAATGGAACTCTTTATTTAATAGAAAATATATTTTACGTTATGGAGAAACAAAATACATGAAACGCAAATATCTACATTGTCGAACTACCTTCAACCAAAAATCTCATCTCGAAATCTAAGTAATTTAGTTAATGAGACCTAGGTACGTTACAGACAACATGATTGAACAATATTAATACGTTGACTGCCAGGCGCATTTTCCATGGTTTGCCCAAGGCGCCAACGTGAATTTTTCATTATGCGATGCATATTATGTTGAAATATTATTTGCAGCAGATAAAGTGAGTTATAAAATCATGCTTGAAGCATTTTTCGTGCATTAATTTCTTCAAACCATTATAGTAACAATGGTATTATTGAAAAATTTATCAGTATCCATATTTACTCTAATTATGTACTTTTAATTATTTGCTGCGTCGCCGGTCACCGGTGGCCCCCACGGCGCTGTAGCCAAGTCGAGTGCCGGTCACCGGTGACCCCCATGGCAGTCAACGTGTTAATTTGTACCATAGTTTCTGTCGTATCAATCTTTGTTTTCCATGCGCAATGAAAAATTACAAAGATCCACACGAACGCAGCTTTGCTAAATTGATTATGAAATTTAAAAAACTCATACACAAGGGTGTAGAAAAGTGATTAGCAGAGCCCATCAAACTTTATCTTATGTCTTCGCAAGGACAACTAGACAGAGTCTGGTTTCCTTTTTATCAAACTTATACATCACACGATACTATCAATATTTTATAATATTTAAACAAAGGAGAGTTAAAACCGTCGCACAGTGGTGAAAAACTCGCCCGATCCAGCTGTTCATTTGGTAAAAAAGCAACTTGTTCATATCGATATTTATCAAATGTATATTGCTTCCTAAAAATGTCCATGCCATTCGAAAACGATGAAATTAATGAGATATCAAAAGGAATCGAACGACCTAAATTACTATACCTTTAAACTTTCGAATACAGTATTTCATCGGTAAATGACCTATACATAATGACCATACACCTGTATATGATCCGAATTATATCGTGTTTGGTATCATTTTAATCAGAACAGTGTCACAAATCTATTAGCAAAAGTCTCATAAAAAAATAAGTAATAATAAAAAAGTTATTCCTTGGTAATACATTGTGAGGACGCGCGAGCCTTTGAACTGTGCCGCCGACTGCGACTCTCCGCGTCTCCTTCTTTCCCATATGCTATCCTTCCTCACGCCCGAAACTTTAATTGTCTATTACACAAGTAAATATTATCAGAATTATATCATATTTGGTATGATTTTTATTAAAAGAATCCCACAAATATGGTCATCGAAGTCCCATAAAAAAATAATGAAAAATAAAGAAGTTGGAAATTTGGATTAGTTTTGTTTGCATTTCTCGGTGACCGAGGCCTCTCGAGCTCGGCTGTCCTCTACGTTCGGCAAACCTCAAACAATGATATCCCTCACGTATAAATGACCCTGCGCAGACCCGTGTTCGGGACTTTTATCGATGAAATACTGTAATGCTAAAATATTACTGAACAGCTAGATCGGACAAGTGGACCATGTGCGTCGTCCATCTCCGATCAACAGAACAATCGCACCTCCTGTTTAACGATTCAGAGGACCGATTCATAGCAATGTTTCTCCCGATGCACTCATGCGCATTCCCTGCGTGCAGCCGATGTTATTCCGCTTTCTCGGCAGACAGAAGGATTTAAAATCAGAGAGCAGGGTTGACCAGTCGGTGTGTGTCGCGTATCTCGTTTGCGTATCGTGCACGGGCTTGGTTCCTGGGGTTGGAAGCTAGCAGGTCGTGTGTCGTGTTTCACGAACACGAGAAACGCATCACAGGACAGAGTGGACTAACCGCTCTAAAAAATCCAATTTCCCGTGTCGTCGTTGACGTACGCTGCAACAGGTTCTGTTCCATTCCGTCTCATGCTCGAACGAGCTCACGGCATTGTTTCGGCGCAGAGCGCAGAGGATTGCTTTGAGAGGACCAGAAAGCACTACTTTTCTCGGTGGCGTGCACCATCATCGTCGTCGTCGTCGTGACGAGCAACCTCCTACTTTCCCGCACCTGTCTCCTCTGCTCTTCACAGACCACCGACGGCTCTGTCCATCCCGAAAAGAGATTAATTCTACCGCGAGACCGAGCCACCATGTAAAAACCCGGATTTTCCCGATAATCGACGTATCCTCCGCTAGGCTGGTTCCTTTCTCTATACCCGTCGCCCGGGTTTTCGACGCCATCGTCCATCGTCGCTATTCTCGTCCCTCGAACCGATCCCCTTTCACCCCCCCCCCTCCCCCACACCGGCGGCGCGACCATTGGGGGAGAAATATGGTTCGGCGATTATAGTTTTCGTCGCGTCATGATTCCCCACGGGCGAACGGTTTTCCGGCGATTCGAACATTTTTCGGAAAATTCGACGCACCAGGCTGAAACTGTAGGCGAACTTGGCGCGCGTGGCGTTGCAGCTTGAATTTTGTATAAAGTATTGGGTCGAGAGGTGGAACGAGATTATTAATCTTATCTGTGACATTGTATGTGGTCAGTTATTCTGTTTTGTAAATTAACCAATTTTCTTTTACTCATAATGTCACATTTCGAAAAAACTGATTTCTAAGAAGAAATAATAAGAAATCGAACTTTTGAAGTGTTTAAGAAGAGAAAATGGGGTGAATGAATAGCCTGAAGTACGGATGAGGATTACAATGGTATGGAAACGATAATAATAGTTTAAATTTGCGATAAAATTCATGTTAACCAGTGTTATCATTTTTACGACTTACATGAATTTTTTGAGCCACTATACACAGTGTGCTATTATTAATAGACTGCTGAACGCAGTTAGGGTGCTAGAGCTATAACAAGAGGACGGACCCGCGAGGCGACACAATTCTTAATTTAGTGTCAACCCTCATTCGACCCTCCTGTTAATTTAACATACTTTACCCTGTTTTTTTTTTAAAAAGGAGTAGTATCTTCTGCACCTCGCTGTTTATTATTTGCAAATAATACAATTTTATTTCAATCTTCTATTATTATATCTCGTTATTTCATCAACAGTTCAGAAATTCAACTATATATTATACCTCTGTCAGTAAAATTTATAAATCTTCGAGGCGATGCAAGGAATGTTTAGAAAGTAATTTATGACTAGACTACAGATTTTATGCATTTATGACAAAAATTAGTAGCTGCGATTTTAAAAACCAGAAAGATTGAAAGACTTTTAATATATCGATGTATTGTTTCCAGCTTATTAATGTCATTAAAGAATGAATACAATTTTTATTTCGTCCATGCTTGTTGTAATTGTTGTAGCAAATTTTTATTTTGCATAAAGATCCGCAGTCTATTTATGATAGAGAAGATGTTATTGGCGCAATTTCGATCTTTTTGATCTTTTGATCTTCAAAAAGATCGAACCTTGCGCCAATAACATATTCTCTAACATAATTCAAAATTCGATCGATAGAAATCACAATTCTATTTATGACAGTTTAGAAACCACTTGTAACAATGAGAATTTGCAACATAGAATTATAATGAACAACTATTATGACAGGTCTTTTCATTCCAGAAAATATGTTTCAAAACATTCTGTTTCTTCCGAACATGCGTCACAATTTCGAAATTCGTAGAAACATTTACAGTTTGCATATAAATTGATAAATGCACATTTAAATTCGTATCCACGGCTTACAACTATTTCCAAAGTGAGAAAGGAAGAAGTTTCAACGAAACAGAGCATATCGTTCGACAGAACCGCAATTTTAGAATTTTAATTAGTTTCGGTAGAGAAGTTTCGTTTCCCCCATGCGTGTATATAAAATTCCTATTTTCGACAGATGAATTCGCGAAACGATCGGGAGATCGACCGCAGCGTTTTTCGTTCGCCAGTTATTTGTTTTTGGTAGTTAGACGTTCATCAGCGCGTTATGTAGGTCGGCCAGGGAGCATCGAACAAACACATTTATCAGGGCACGTCGACCCATATCGCGCATTCACCCCTCGGTGAGCTTTCAACGCGGAAAATTAGCACTTTCGTACGGTTGCCCGGACTTCCCAAACCCGAAATGCAATTAACTTTCGTCGCGGCGCGGCGCGTCGCGGCTGCTGCCTCTGTATAATATATTTCCCAGACAGACGTGTTTTACCGCAGCTCTTTGAAGTGATTACGAAAGTCGCCTTTTGACACCGGGATCGAGGATCATTTCTCAGACCGGAATTGCACACTAAATGAGTCCATACGTGATCTCGCGCGCGCAAAACGATGCAGATACACCGTTCCCAGCTGCATGCTTTGTCGCGTCCATGATAACGTTTCCCTAATCAGAGACGGGAAGGTTCGTTGGGAACGAACGTCCACGAAACTTGGTTCATCTTGTCCGAGGAAACCAGTTAATGAGAACCAGAATCAACATTTTCTGTGTCAGTTGCGAGAGACGCAAGACAAACCAAAAGTTCTCTCTAAAAAGCTCAAAATAAGAAACTTTTAAATTTTCTTGTAGTCTTTCTGGTGATTTAAATTGTATCTGCTTAATTTTGTTAGAAATTTATACAATTTGCTTTACAATGGTAATGTTAAAAACAATTTGTAATTTGTATTTTGCAATTTTTGTTATCGTACTGATATGTCAAAGAATCCAACATGTACATATTTAACACTAGATTTACGGGGCCCGTCAAAATGACGGATTCAAATATTCTTAATTTACGATTATTAAGAGTGTAAGAAGGCATTCGTGAGGAATGATTATTAAGAGTGTAAGAAGAGTTAAATAGATTTATTTTTTTGTGTACATATTAAAATAAAAATCGCTGAAGATCTAAGTAAATACAATTTTATTATTTTTATAAAGCAATGTAAAATAATCAATTTTAGTGCTCCGTAAACCTAGTGTTAAACAGTATTGCCCGCGCAACGAAAGTTGGCACAGAGAAACTTGTGGGTACCACGTGATGCTCCCACTAAGCGCAACACGTCTTCCGCGATTGGTCGAATCGCTTGACGAAGACAGCAAACGAGCGTATCGAGTGTGACTGTAACAGAGAGATGTGGTGACCATGAAGTAAGACGGTGGTGACGCTGAGCGCCTATGACCACCGTTCCCGGCAAAATGTAAGCGTAAGAGTGGGATCCACTGATCAGTGGTGCAATCCGCAGCCTTGGGTCAAGAGTGGGGACTCGCTGGTACCCCTGCATCCCACTGACGAGATTTTGTGCCAACTCTCGTTGCGCGGACAATACACCGTTCCCAGCTGCATGCTTTGTCGCGTCCATGATAACGTTTCCCTAATCAGAGACGGGAAGGTTCGTTGGGAACGAACGTCCACGAAACTTGGTTCATCTTGTCCGAGGAAACCAGTTAATGAGAACCAGAATCAACATTTTCTGTGTCAGTTGCGAGAGACGCAAGACAAACTAGAAGTTCTCTCTAAAAATTTCAAAATAAGAAACTTAAATTTTCTTGTAGTCTTTCTAGTGATTTAAATTGTATCTGCTTAGTTTTGTTAGAAATTTATACAATTTGCTTTACAATGGTAATTTTAAAAACAATTTGTAATTTGTAATTTGTAATTTTTCTTATCGTACTGACATGTCAGAGAATCCAACATGTACATATTTAAACATTACCATTCCTTCAACTATGATCAAACGTGCAAAGTTACCATTCATGTATATCTTACAGAAAAATATCTAAAAAACAAATCAAGAAATCATGTTTATATTGTTTTAAATTGTACCATCTTCGTTTTGTTAGAAATATAATGAAATTCGTTCTACAACGGTAATGTTAAAAACAATTTTGTTACATTCATGAGGCGCGTAAAAGACAATACTCCATCAATCAAAATAATTTATACAAGACGAATAAGCGTCAACTTGTAATTTTTTTAAATGGTACTGACATGTTATTAACTATAGTCGAACGTGCAAAGTCATCATTCGTGTACATATTTTTCACAAAAATGTCTTGAAAACAACAGAAATAATATTTCTAATGAAATAATAAAGATTTCAGTCAACTGTGCAAATATATTCAATTTCTTAAGCCTGTTTAAATTATTATGAATTTTCTACAAAAGTTTATTTTAAGTTTATTCTAAAAGTTCATTTTAAGGTTTTACGCATTTATGAAAAAAAATTGCTGCGATTGCAATTCGAGACAGTAGAAAAGTTCGAAGAATTCCAGAGCATCAAAAATACGAAAAAGATTTTATTATGAAATACTGTATCGAAAAACCGAAATTATTAAAAAAAGAAATGCCTAAATGGTATTCTGTTTCTTACAATCCATATCGTTGATCATATAAAATCAGCACTCAGTGTTACGAAAAATAGCGTTTACAGGAAGGTGAAGAAGAAAATGGCCCCGCCACATTGTTATAAATTTTCCATAGTGAATTCCTCAGGATATCGCGGGGCCTGAATGGCAAATTTTCATCGAGGACAGTACTATCCCTTGCCAGCTTATCCGCGCGTTTTCCATTTACGCGAGCCCATTGTCGGATCGGTGGCTGCGACAGCTCTAGAATCGATTTCTCGTCGTTCTCTCAATTCTTGATCGCGATAGAACGCGGAGGATGTCATCGCGGTGTCGCGACAATCACTGGCTCGTCGTCAGGAAACCAGAAAGTCTGAAGACCGCGTCGTCTTCGACGAAGAATCGTCGTCGATCGCCTATCTTCTGGCGCAAAACAGGACGGGGGCTTATTTCAATACGAATCGGGAAAGGATTGCTGATATCAATGTCAGGGGCCTGAATGAAATTACCATAATAAAGGGCTGGCCAGGGACGACGGTACCTTGGACGTCAGGCCACGCCCGGTCTCGGGAAGCAAATGAATTATCGTATCAAACGCAGAAAATCGCTTATCGATCCGCACCCGCCTGCGACCGTCTCTGATGCTGATCCCGAGCAAAACGATCCAATTGTTCGTCCCCGTTTCGCCTGTTTAATGAAGATGAAACGCGAAACGTAACCTTGGAACTGTTGTTCGAAAAACACTGCTAGTCGGCAAATGATCCGCAATTTGATCAAATTTAGAACGACCGCTAATATTGGGTCGATATAAAATTTTTTATTAAAAATAAAAGCAATTTGTTTCGTAACAGATATTTCTGATTTACGATATTAAAATTACATTTTTAATTGTCTTATATGGATCATAAGCAAGTTTCGTATCACAGAAATGAATGTCGAAATCTGTCTCCAATACAGGTGACATGATAGGCTATTACTAAGGGATCTTCAACACTAAAATGGTCAAGCTGACGGATTTCAGACTTTTTCTTTTACAATTCGTGTAAAGTTACAGAAATAGTTTCTTGAGAAATTTTTTGTGTTTTTACATGTTACAATAAAAATCCAATAAAGTATGGATAAATTCAATCCTGCTATCATTTCGAAGGAAGTCTCGTTTTGTAGTCGGTAGCCCTACCACAAGTTCTATAATTCATCAGATATCTTCCATATAGAATCAGCAATTTTAAGTATTTGGAATTTTTAAAAAATCAATTTTGCACTCAAAAATTCGGAAAAAAATCACAGTCGCCCATGCTGTTAGATAGAATGTACATAAATTTTTTCATAATTTTTTGTTGACCAGAACGGAAGAAATGCAGCGTAATTCATTAAAACCGTGTTTACCGTATAACTACCTTCGTGGTAGGGGTGTCGACTTAACCCTTTGCGGACGGGAATTATGTTTAGCGTACTTATCGACGGTTCGAATGTACAATTTTCCTTGCGAAATGAAATGGTGTACTGCAAGCTACGTATAAGCATTCATTGAAGAAGCAAGTGTTGTGTTCGGTAAAAATTTGTTTGGTGTTTTTTGAGAGTAATAATTTTTTAAAAAGTGATTTTTAGTCACGGAGTATCAATTTTACTTGGGCGACTGTCTGCAGACACGCGTCCGCAAAGAGTTAAAACTTGCCACACAGGGTTTTCTTTGGCGACACTGTCGAATGGTGTGACCAAAAATCAATTTTCGATGATAATTCACGACCCTTCAAAAAGATCTGTAGTTTACTTATAAATAATTAGATTTAAAGCACTGTGTGAATATGAAATGTGTAAATGATACATGTTGAATGTACAGCGCTGGAGGCTTTCATCTGAAAACTGTCGTACGAAAGAACGAAGAAATGGAAAACAGTCACGGTTCGCGAAATTGTTTGCAATATCCGGCGTAGTCACCCCACAACCATTGCACCGCTGGTTAATTTTATTTGCCTGGATAATTCGGATAATAAGAGCTCAGCGACGTGTTCGGTAAACCGGGAGGAACGACCAAATTGGTTCGGATAGACAGTGTTCAGATAAATGGAGTTCCAACGCGCTTTCCCCCCGGTTTTTCCAACGATTCTCCGTGTTTCCTCGGTGAATTTATACTAGTTGAAACGTAATATACAGTATATTGGATATGCGCGCGCGTTTGTGGCCAGGACTCGGCGCTGTAACTTTTTCCATTAGAAATATCCTTGATTTCGATGCATAAATCGAAACGCGGCAACTTTTAGTCATAAAACCGAGATACGAACTTTCGTCATAGCACCCTCTAGTAATACATACAACTCGAATATACAGGGTGTCTCGTTTATCTTGTTCACTTTTCTCATCGTTACTTCTGCAGGCACGCGAAAATATACGAGAGAACAACGTGTCATGTTCTTTCGTCGACGATATTTTCATCACTTCCAGCATCGTAAAATTTGCAACTGATAATGATAAATGGATTTTCAACATGTACCGTCGGTCCATCAGGAGATGACAGTGAGAAACTTGTGGGTACCGCGTGATGTCCCTTCTACGCGCTACGCGTCTACCGCTATTGGCCGAATCACGCGACAAAGATGGAAACGCGCATATATTTTCTCGCGCATGCGCGACGATTTTAGAGTCAGTAAAGCATAAAGTTGGGCTAAAATGGGGTACCTTGGTCACGCCGCATAGTTTCGCAAATTTTTTTTTCGATTTACAAATATGAAAAAACCGAGACCATATACCATCACTGACTGGAACAGAGAGATGTGGTGACGCTGAGCGCCTATGTCTACCGTTCCCACCAGAACGTAAGCGTAAGAGTGGGGTCCGCAGCCTAGCGTCTAGAGCGGGGTCCGCAAGCCTAGCGTCTAGAGTGGGGTCCGCAGCCTAGCGTCTAGAGTGGGGTCCGCAGCCTAGCGTCTAGAGTGGGGTCTCGCAGTCCCCCTGGCAACCCACTGTCGAAAATCACTGCCATCTCTTGATGGACGGACGGTAGATATGTATATTTTGAAACAGACTTGTACAGGAAATTCATCATGGTTTGAAGGGAATTGAGAAATTATACATTTTCTTTCTGTATTACTGAAAAATCATCGTAGACCTTAAAAAATTGAAAAATAAATACGAAAAATAAAAAGAAAATTGAAAAATAAAAAACATGAATATTTGTTGTTCTGGAGCAAACGACTTTTTCCCCTGTACATTTTTGTGTCTCCACAAAAGTGGTAAAAATACTGAAGTGGACAAAACGGACGAAACAACTTGTATGGACACTTGGGCAGAATAACAGAGGAAGAAACCGTGTAAGAGAGTCCCCGTTCGGTTTGCCCTAGATACGTACTTCAAAACTGATCGACGTCGGCGGCGAGTCAAAGCTTAGGGGTTCTCCAAGTACCACTCGAATAGGTCGTAGAGCCCTTTGCATTGCATATTTCTCCCGCAACGATAGTCAATCAACCAATCAATCGATCCGTGCTTATCCGTCCATAGCGTGATCACAGGCTACGTATGCCGAGGACAAAAGAGAACAAACTTCGGTGCAGCAGACAAAGCAGACCGCGTCGCTGATGCTGGGACAGCCGAGATATCTTTCACGGAAAAACGGAGCAGATACTGAGCGAAACTCTATCGGAACAAACTATTTCGTCCGACGCCGAGTGTTTTACCGTTTACAGAGACGGAAGCCGATCTTTTTGTTTAACAGACTTCTTCCATCTCTGGGATTAGGCTACCGCAACGTCGCCGAAAATTTGAACATTCTATTCTCTGGATTTATCCTTAACTGGTACAGTATTTACTCAGATTACAAAGTATCGTACTGGGACCTTTCTAAAATTCTGTATAAATTGTCTAAGATAACCTCAATTACGTTAAATGTACCAGTAAGTGACCAGTTAAGGGTAAGATCATGCTACAATTATTTATAACTTGTTGCCTTTTGATATAACTAAATAAATATCGGTTCTTAGACTTGTCTTGCAACTTCTCTTCTCATGTACAGTTGTCGTTATACTTCTACTGTCAATTAGAAATTAACACGTTCCTTGCCGAACCGTTTTTACTGGATTTTTCATTGAGACTGTTTGATATCTTGATTATAGGCTGATAGATTATCATAAACAACTGAGCATCGGGGGACGATTTTGGTAGAAAATCTGTTTCTGCAGGACTGTGTCAGGCAAAAAGATGTGTCTCGGATGAGAGACTAGCTCGAAATCTGTAATCCAAACAACCGATTTATAAACTTCCCGCGATGTACACGCGGGATTGAGAGGCCGGCGAAAAACTCGTCGTTTACACGTTTTCCAAGCGGAAAAGCAATCGGCATGCACGTTTTCACCAACGGCAGAGATACACCCGTGCATATAAAACACTCGGTTGGCATTATCCTTAGTTGTTCCTTTCTATAGGACGACCTCGGTCATGCATCTCCCTGCGATGTGCATCGGTTGCACATTCAGGCTGCAACGCGGTTCCTGATAGAATTACGTGCACCAGCCGCAATAACGATGTTCCTGCTTAGTCGGTATTACTTATATTACGTTGGGAAGTTGCGCGGGCCGCCTCCTGTGTCCCAGAGCCAGCCCAGTTCTCCAACTGCAATTGCATTTTCGTTCCGCCTATATATCGCGTTGTGCATCGTGACGGCGCACGTGACGTCTACCAAATTGTCTGGCCGCCGGCTCTGTCTCTCCCTTTCTCTCTGTTTCTCCCTTTCTCTCTCTTTCCCTCGCGGCCCTTTTTGTTGCCGAAGAACATCTACGGATCGATGCACGGATCCCACCGAATTATTCAGTGCGTCGCTGATACGTGACGCGTGGGTGCAGTCGCAGAAACAGAACTGCATAGACATGCCTCCTCGTCACCAGCCGAAACTTTGCTTTCACGTCGTCTGACATTTCACTGCAAATACACTGCCATTCAATTCGGATTACTTTGCTCACTCGTCTGTCTGTCTATTGTCTTCTACTTTCACGTTTCCTGAGTGCAAACTGTCCTCTTAACGAGCTGCTAATTATCCCTGATGCTTGCTTTCTTTGGATCTCTAGGGGACTCTGTAAGTTTGAACAGGCGTGTGTTGCAATAGATTTGAGTGAACTGCTATTGCAGTACGGATCGTGTTTTCTATTTATTTTCTTCTTATCTTCGCGTGGAATTTTGCGCGCTTGTGTTTTCACGTGATGTAGAAATTGTTACTTGCTTTCTTTGAACCTTTGAATCTTTGAGGCGGCTGTAAGTTTTAGCACGTGTTCGAATGTGTTGTAAAAGGATTGAATGAAATGCCATGATCTACTTTTCGCGTGGAATTTTGCATGTACAGTAATTCCTCGATCTAAGTCCTTTTTCGGTTCCCTGCCGGGACTTAGATCGCGGAGGGACACTATTCTTTTGTGACCGCGTCGACCGCGCCGAACGTAGAAAAGGACAGCATGCAAACGCGGACCGCGCGGCCGAAGGCGCAACAAAAAATAGCGTATCGGTGAGACAATACTAGTGCAATAATAAAACTTCTCCATTTTTTATTATCTTTTTATGGAACTTTCACGAACATATTCGTGGCATTTTTCTAATGAAAATGGTACGAAATATGATATAATTCCGATGATATTTATTTGTGTAATTAAAGATGAAAGTTTTGGACACAAAGAAGGACAGCGTATAGGAAAGAAAGAGACGACAAGAGTCGCGGCCACCGGCACAGTTCTAAAGCCCGCGTGTCCGTACAATGTAATACGAATAAAAAAACTTCCATCGTTCATTACACAAGTAAATATCATCGGAATTATATCATATTTGGTATCATTTTCATTAGAAAAATGCCACGAATATGTTGGTGAAAGTTTCGTGAAAAAATAATAAAAAATAAAGAAGTTTTGTAATTGGATTAGTAGTGATTCACACCGATATACCCGACCCAGGATCAGATTACGCGGCATGTTTACACTGCTCGGCGACCGAGACAGCTTGAGCTCCGCAGTGGAAGGAGTAACCAAGGGACATAGATCGAGACGTTCCGTTGGACTTAGATCGCGGGATTACTGTATATGTATACCTGTGCGCGCAGTGTTATTATTATTGTAGTTTTATTGAATCAAGAAACACTTTGCTGAACTAGAAATTATGCTTGACATTTGCTTCCCTTGCATCTCTGCATTACATTTTATGTGTATGCATGTCTGTGTTTGTTTTTGGAACATTAGGATGGAATATAGCATAATCTTGCATATTCGAGATATTGCCCAACCAAATCCAAATCTAAGATAAATATGTATCAACTGTCAATAATTATTATCATCTTGAAGGAGTAATTTCTCTGAAGTTTTCCATCAATTAAGTAGCACATTCGCATTCAATCGAGTCACCTGCTGTTTTGTCCATGCAAATTACGCAATATACATAATATATTCATATCGCGTGCTATTAAGCAACGTCTGTTGACACAGTTGCCTATCGACTAACTGTTCTCGAAATGTCAAGTGGATCGATAATCAGCTACCGTGTTTGAATGCACAGCTTGCGACACGCAATGCAACTGAAAATGGGTTGGTTATCATCATGCGACAAACTAGGTCCTATAATACGTCAAACAACCTTTTGTTTGCAGAAATCTTTCATCAAATTCAGATTCCACATTCATCCAAATTAATTTCCTCAGGCACGCACCAGATAATTCCGTGACAAAGGCTAGACTCGATTATACACAAATTCACATTTTCCATAGACACAAACAAAATTAACATTTCTATTTTAATGCGTTCTGCGTTTGTTCACAAATTACAAAAATACTCATGCATTCTTCGTTGTAAAAATTCATTCTATTTTAACAAAAAGATTTAAAAACATTTAAGCACTTTAAAATGTTTGATACCCTCTAATTGTGATCGAATTTCACGTAGTCGTTTAAAATATCAATTTACGAATAAAACACAATTTATAAAAGTGAAGTACGGGGTGCGGCAGAAATAACTCCCATATCTCGAAAAATCACTTTTTCCAGGAACGGCGCCAAATGTGCATCGCCCGTCAAGGCCACCATTTGGACGATATAATTTTGAAAACTTTTTTATACCTACATTTGAGAAATAAAAAGTTTTTGGTCATACCTCGTACCATTTTTTTTTCAATTTCCCTTGGAAATGTGGGAGTTATTTCTGATGCACTCGGTATAAAACTAAAACAGCTGAAACATCGCACAAAAACCATTCGTATAACTATTCAAAGTAAAGTATAATGGAATCTTTAGTTTCTTTCGCATATAACACACCCGTCCATAAAACAAATAGATATTTTCTTTAATTCAAATTTGTGTAAATTAGACCACTAAAATTTATGTTACCATAAAGAATAACAGTTTACCGATGGTAGAATATTTCCGAGGCACTCAAATGCCTACTGAAAATTGAGCAACCTAGTTTTTCGTCCACTGGGGCGAGTAATTCGTGCAAAGCAACGAATGGGATGCCAGAATTTCCAGGTGTGCACGAACGATAAAAGTATCGGCATGATCGATATGTAAATCTCCGACATTCGGCTCATCGGCGCAAGCAGGCTCAAAGTGCAATCACCCCTGCATCTGCATCGGCTCTGCGTGTAAACAAGATGCGTCTCGCGTTTCGGGAAACAGCCTTGCGACATTCAACGGCTAATTACTCGGCTTCTCGTCAAACCGAATTCCAAATTTGTCGTGATACCAACGCGCCAATTAACGAGCAACCTACCGGGATACGTCACTGACACATTCATTTCATTTGATTTCGGATTCTGTAGTTATACCGTGCTTCATGGAAATTCCGCTGGATAATTATTTGCTTCAAGAGCGAATGTTTACGTTTCCGGGAATATCAATTTAATACCTTCCGGATGTTGACACGTAATTATACCATCTTTCTTACGACATCAAATTTTATGCAATCTTATTTCCGAATATATTGAAACTATTAATGTAATTTTGTTGACCAATTGCAATTGTTTCAAACGTCTAACGTCTCAAAAAAGTCGAAGTTCTATGGTCCAATATACAGGGCGAGTCACCTAACGTTTGCACCTCAAATATCTTTGTTGTTTCTAAAGATACGCAAAATAAGGTAAGGACAAAGTTGAATGGTACAACGGGGCTGACGCGATGCCAAAAAAAATTTTGTTTTTATGTCATTTTTTTAGAGATATCAAGTTCACCTTTCGTAACGAAAGGGACTATCATTATCGTACGTGTTTAAAAAAGTGTGATTCCACTTAAAAAATGAAGGTGACCTTGAAAATCTCTAAAAAAAAAAAATGACATAAAAAGAAAAATTTTCTTGGTATCGTGTGAACCCCACTGAACCATTCAACTTTGTCCTTCATACATTTGACGTATCTTTAAAGACAACAAAAATATTTGAGGTGGCAATAGTTAGTGCTTCACCCTACAATGATAGTCCCTTTCATTACAAATTCAGTGACTATAATTACTCAAGGTCATTCAAGGTCATTCAAGGTCACGGACAGAGTTCAACATTCCTTCAAAGCCCGTTTACAGACATGTATCGATTTTAAATCTTATACATTATCTCTGTCCGCGACCTTGAATGACCTTGAGTAATTATAGTCACTGAATTCGTAACGAAAAGGACTATCATTGTAGATGTTTAAAGAAGGGTGGTTCCATTTTAAAAAGTCAAGGTGACCTTGATATCTCTACAAAAATGACATAAAAACAAAATTTTTGTTGGCATTGTGTCAGCACTATTGTATCATTCAACTTTGCCCTTACCATACTTTACGCATCTTTAGAAACAACAAAGATATTTGAGGTGCAAACGTTAGGTGACTCACTGTGTATAAAAAGTTATCGTTTTTTTAACAGTGTCCTAATATTAATAGAAGTGACTGTATTCCGTAACAATCTCTGTAAACATTTCTGTTGCTCGTTCACTTACTTTTCTGTTCGCGAATAGAATCGAGTGTTTTGCTGCTGATCCGTTTACGCGGCATGCATCGCATAAATGAAGGAAACGAGTTAGAATATCGCTTGCGAGCTCGTTCGCGGAAGTCTTGCAGGTTTTACGGAGATGTGCTTTGGATTTTCCGCAAAGCTCTCCCGTGGGCGAGATTGCGTAGGAACGCGATGCAAACCGCGGTAGCCGGGCGTGATTTAAACCGGGTACAAAAATCGGCAAACCGTGGTCGTCGGTGGATAACAAATTCAGTTCGCGATACGCGCGATCCACTTCTCGGTGAATTAAGCGGAGTAGCGAGGCGGCGGCGGCAAGGTTTTATTCCGTCGGGGACGATCGTAGGAAATTAAACATCGATCGAGTTCCACGGAATACCCCGTGGGCACTGGGCGCGCCGCGCCGGCTTCGTCGCTATTGCATTAAATTCCAAGACGTTACGACGAAGTCGTATAATTCTCCCGTATAATCCATATATCCACTGCCTATCTATTCTAGGATTGTTATTCTCCGACTCCAACCAGTTCAGAGCCGGGAGTACTAAAATCGTGATATTGCTGCGTTGTAAACCGACTACATCATCCATCCCTACGGATGGATTATACGCTAACTCAAGGAGCTTACACGCTGACTTAATAATCCTTCTTGTAAATCAACCGTGACGTCGTTTACCCGGCGATATCGTTTTCATATTTTATCGCCACTTCCATTCTTACCACCGCGCAACACCGTCTAACGATCAATTTCGGGTATTATCTACGTCCCCTTTGCAGCTCGATACTATTCCCTCTCTGACCATCGAATATTTATAAGCCCCGCGATCTACGAATGGGAACCTACTTACTTACCGCTCGAGAGAAATACAGCTTATTAACTTTTTTACTGGGGACGACGAGTTAATTCATTCATGTTAGCTACTATCTACCAGCAATTTTCACTGTCTTCTTAATGCAACGAATAATCCTTTCAATTTATTGTGTCATAATTAGGCGGTGGATTTTATGCATTTATCGTAATAATTGGTGGGGTGTAATTTCAAACAGTAGAAAGATTAAAGGAATTTAAGAAAATCAACACCTTTCCTGCAGACGAATAAGGAGCCGTGCACAGCTGGGAACTGTCAACGAGCTCGTGAAAAGGCCAGAATTATGGCCCTTCGGACGCGCGAGGAAAGAATCGGAATCAGACTGTCTCCGGAGTGTGCACACAGCACTCCCTATACCAAAGCTATGTAGAAAAAACTCTCTGGCCCCCGGCCCGGTCCTGTGTGCCCAGACCTTAAAATTGCTAAAGAGAGAAATAAACTACTATTTGATTCCTCATTCCTGTGATATAAGTGCATTTTATTTAGTATAAATAAATATATTGTTGCGCGGACGGCCACGTAACTTAGGCATACTCAATAAATAGACCGATATAAAAGGGCAACTACTAATCTCTTTATTCAGCGAGAGAGGGAATTGCACGTCCGACCGGTTTAGACAACGACGATATAACGGGAGTACCTATTGTGCCATATACGTAACAATAGGTATATAAATAAATATGTATTGTGTTGTTGGGAAAGTAATTTCGTTTTTCGTGTAGAGATGGTATTGCTTCCATTTATTATTACTTAACATATTTTCAGAACTGACATTTCGGACGTCATTTCGTGCCTTATAGAACTCTATAATCCTTCAAGCATTTCTTTTGTCATCGCATCAAATATGCAAAATCAAAGTGAGCATATCCGTCACATTTTACTTTTTTGTTACGGGTATGGTAAAAACGCAATGCAAGCAGGGAAAAAGATGTATGCTGTTTACAAAGAGGGTGTACCGACGTATTTATTTCGTTCTTTTCAACACTTTTTAAGCAGTGTAACTATCATTTTAAATGAAGGCGTCAAAAGTAATACAACTCAATTATTTGCTAATAAAAAACAGGAATTCTACGAATATGGGATCTCCAAGTTACTAGAACGATGGCACAAGATCATATAACAAAACTGCCACTACATCGCCGAATAAATAAATAAATAGTGAAACATCGTCTTCATTTTTCCTTGGAAAAACGATATTACTTTCCGAACAACCCAATATAAAGATGCTCAGATTATAGCCTACTCCATTCGACTTGTAACATATTTATAACCTACTAAAGTTTATAACAATGCACATTTTTGTAGAGATGTTCAGAGGATTTTAAGCAGAATTTGCTGATGAAAATTGTAATTTCATTTTCCTCGTGACCGATCGATTCCCCAGAGAGATTTATGAACTTCCGACGGCTCAAATTGAAGCTCGAAGATCAGAGAGTATGAAAAATTCATTTTGGTTTGCAGGAAAGTACGAGATCATGTCGAAAAATTGATCAACCCAGACGGATAGCTTTGAGAGAAATCATCGGATTTTAAAGGGTCCCTTCGAGTCGATTCTAAAATATGTTCCTGTAGCAATTTTTGATCGTTTGACGACTCAAATGAAACGTGGAAGATAGCATTTTGTAATAGTAGCACTTTGGTTTAAGACAGAAATACAAAACCATATTGGAAAATCGACAAAGCTCAACTTTTAGCTCGGTGAGAATTAACTGGATTTCCAGGGGATTCTGCGACGCGATTTTAGAAACGTATTCCCGCCGGAATTTCAGAACTTTTAAGCGCTTAAAATAAAGAGGGAAAATAGTAAAAAGAAATTATAAATCGATAAAGCGCGATCTTCAGCATGTACAAAAATGAATCGATTTTAAGGAAATTATTAGTATCGATTTCAATATATTTTATTTCTGTAAACATTTTTCAACGTTTGAAAGTTCAAATTGAAAATAAAATATCGCATTTTGATTTAAAAAAGATATACGTTATCACATGAAAAAATCGAAAAAGCCAGCTCGGTCAATATCGTCGAAAAATTGATAAATTACGATGAAGAACTCCGGAGACAAACAAGTGGATTTCTGCAAATCGTGTCACGAGTCTGGCTCGCATAAAAATACAAATTTAAAGAAAAAAATATTCCCTCTCGTGGTTTACAAACGCTGGACAGGAGAGCCTCGATGAACCGCATTTATTTGATCGTCGGAAGATATTGCACGTACATTCTTCGTCTTCGTGTAAAGCTAAGAAAGCTTCATACTCCGCGCGGAGTTCCACCGTATTTTCTGTATCAAGACCTTCGTTTACGGAAACGTAGAAAATTAAATATGAAAACAGGCTACCGCTTTCACGGAATCAGACTCGCCTAAGGAATATTTCACAACATCCGACGACAGCTGTGCGGTGAAATATTTACACGCGGCCGTAGCTCGCGGAGCGACTTGAAATTATCATGGGGCCGTCTTTCGGCGAGCGTGTCGCTCCGTCTTTCCATTTCCGTGTTCCGCTTCCGGTTTCACCCCCTCCCCCCACCTACCACTCCCTTTTCCGCTGCCATCCTCCTCCGACGACTTTTTTTTCGCCCGGTGTCCCGGTTTCCGCGGATTTGCATAAGTCTGCGGGAGTGTCAAATACCTTATACGGTAGAGTGTCCTCTCAGAACGCCATTTCTCTTTCTGCTACGGATTACGCTAGAGTAAGAGCTCTAGATGCACATTACGCTGCAGCTTTTGTTTAAGTAATCAGTGACAATCAGTGGCAATCACGAATAAGATGGAGCAACACACAAGAAACTCAAGTTCTACTCGTTCATCGTCACGAATTTCGGAAAATTGTATTAAAAATTCTATACAAATTCATTTTTATTTAATTAATCCCCTAAATTTTTCTAATATAAACACGCTATGGATTTATTATACAAATTTTTATTTTACTCCTTTTTATATGTTCATGATTTAGTTTTTCTATCTCAGATGACAACACTACGACAGATTACAATTCACCGCGCCGAAGAAATTGTTTAACCAGTCTGTATACAGAGTGGTTTAAAAATGTTGTACTTGTTTGAATAAAGTGATTCCTCAGGTCATTTGAAGCAACTTTTTCCTTTGCGAAAATGTTCACCGTGGCTTTGTTGAGGAGTTATTAACAAAAAAACGGAGACCAATCGGTGACAAGTCTTGTTGTACGTCGCGTTGACATTGGCCGAGCTGGAATTCATCTGATGTAGCCGCGCTCTGATTGGTCTGTGTTTTTTGTTAATAACTTCTTAACAAAGCCGCGGAGAACATTATCGCAAAGGAAAAAGTTACTTCAAACGACCCCAGGAATCACTCCTTTCAAGGAAGTACAACGTTTTTGGAACATTCTGTGTATGTATTTTCTGTGACAGTACAGACTTTCTTAAAAGTTTTTGCAAACCTTTTAAAATAGTTCAAAGACTGTACATAAAATGTAACTACTGATTTTAGGGAGATTGGTCTCTGTAAAGACTATTGGTTATACTGGGGATGCTTAACGATGGATGCTGGTATAGGTAAAGAATTTGCAGTGCCGAAAAATTTGTACTACAATTAAATAAACTCGACTTCCATCGCACGACACTACTTTAAATTCAATCGTCGCGTCACCGACACAGAAGTAAATTATCGCGAGAAGGCAACGTAATTCGAGAATAAATTTAAACCGGTGAATAATAAATAATTCGCTCGAACAATGAATTAATTTTAACAAAAATGATTAAAAATCTTGATGCTTAAAATTTCTTCTAGATACCTAGTTTTTTAAAACGTTTTTTAAAAACACCGAAAATGTAAGTCTCATTGCCAGGAATTCACTGGTTCAGAAGTTATCCGCCCCCACGGCGACATAACCCCAAACCAACTTGGACTATAACTTCTTTTTGAGATCCTGTATATGTATGATTCTGTATATTTTAATCACTGTTCAGTGACAGCTTGTGCTAATTCAAGCCAAGAAGTTATTTTATTTCAAACAATTGCGCGTTTGATCTAATGCCATCTAGCGCATGCGCTCAGTACTACTTAGCCGATCCGCGAATATACCATACTATCTAGCGCATGCGCTCAACACTCCTACGTCTACCGCCCGGCGAATATACCAACCTGTCAAAAACGCTTGAAATTGCTCATGTTTACACGCGTATAACATCTAAACCAGTGAATTCCTAACAATAACAATTTTCTTGTCGAAATCTACAGGATTACATGAAAAATGTTTAAGAAAGTTAAAAAAACCGTGTATCTAAGACAGTTTAGCCATCTTGATTTCTATCGAATAATGAAAAACGGAAACGGGTATGTACTTACCAAGTAACGATCCTTGTTTTGCGTTGTACACTTTCCGCTTTTCACTAACACAACACACTACACAACGACGCGGTTCACCAGCACAGAAGATGGCTCAGAGATAAAGAAACACGTGTCCGTTCACTTTGACTGTTGCGATTGTAATAAGTCGCGGCCGAATTGGTGGGACCGAGGGTGGGGAGAGGGCCAGGGATACGGTGATGGGGTGTTATAGAACACCAATAGAAAATTTGGCGCGCCGATTGTCCCCGACGATCCGCGATTGCCCCCGATTTCGGCTCGGCGCGGCACGGCCGACGCGAAGGTACACAAAAACACCCCAAAGGCGGTGCATGTATTGTGACGTTGTTTTCCTAGAAGTGCCCTACCAACGTAAACATCCATAGCCGGGTGAGCAAGGACGTCATCGTGTAATCGTCGCGCCAAATTTTCTATTGGCGTCTTACAACACCCTATCACTGTACCCCTGGCCCTCTCCCCACCCGAAGTCCCGCCAATTCGGCCACGACTCATTAAAATCGCAACAGTCAAAGTGAACAGACACGCGTTTTTTTATCTTTGAACCATCTTCTTTTCTGGTGAACCGCGTCGTGGTGTAGTGTGTTGTGTTATCGAAACGCGGGAAGTGTACGATGCAAAACAAGTAGCGTTACATGGTAAGTACCCATTTCCGCTTTTCATAATTCGATAGGAATCAAAATTTTTAATCCTCATTTTTGTTGAAATTAATTCATCGTTCCAGCGAATTATTTTTTATTTACTGGTTTAAATCTATTCTCGAATTACGTTGTCTTTCGCGATATTTTTGTGTCGATGTCGCGACGATCAATTGAATTTAAATTCGTGTCGTGCGATGGGAATCGAGTTTATTTAATTCTGGTACAAATTTTTCGGCAGTGTAAATTAATTACCTACACCTGAACTGTCCCTATCATAAACATGATACCTGCCGGTGCGGTGGTGTGGATCTCGCGCTGAAGGGAAAGTCCGAGTGAACATGGTGAGGACTACTGAGGACTGACTTGACGAGCAGGCGAGAAGAAGCGCAGCAACATCTGTTTCAAGAGTTAGGTTAGGTAAATACCTCTCGGTTATAACATCATAATCTTGGACATATGCTGTATATTTATGACCAAAAAATTGTTATCTATTCTTTACAGATCGTCGAATATGAACACAAAGTTTCGAATTAATACATTTATTAGTTTTTTTGTAACAAATGTCTAATATTTTTACATTTCTATAATAACCGATGTAGTTCATAAAAAAGTACGTTACAGATGCGTCTCTGGTAAATTTCAATCGGAAAGTCGTAAGAATCAATTCTGAGAAAATTCGCAATAAGGAAGAGAATTTGCATGGAGATTCGCGGTCTGTCTATTACCTTTATTACTCGAGGAACATCTGGAAACCATCGATTGCTTCATAACACGAGATGAACGTCGCGAACAAAACGAATAGACGTATTACCATTATATCTGATCAATTTAGCGTCGCCATTATAAAAGAAACTCGCGTCGTAACATGAAACGAACTTGCGCTGTAGGAGCATGAACAGATGATCGTCACGTTTAACGAACTCGAAACGAAATAATTTTCTTGTCTCCTGAACAGGTTAATTTAATATCTCCACGATCGAAAGATAGAATGATGAACTCCCTCGAGTCGATTTCAATTCCGAGCTCTTTCTTGTCCCATTGTTTCCTCGTTTGGCAATGCACGTGCGAAAGCAGCATATTACCTGACAAAACGTATACCTTATCAGGTCAAAGAATTTCTGTATTCTTATCGACGTTATTATCGTCGCGAGGGAGTCGTGTAAGCGCAATTAAGCCCGAGTGCTTTCCTATCTCTGCTGTATAATATATATCTCCATGATACTTACACCCATGATTTTCTCTGATTTCCACTGCGAATTAGCATAACTTTAAGATACTTTCTCGAAATAATATCTAATGTCGCTTTGTTGCCCGAAAAATTCTTGTTATCCGTTCTTGGTATTTCCTTCGGAAAAATGGTATGAAAACTTGGAGAAAATGGTGTACTTTTATATTAGCTATTGATTAGCTCATTCAGGATGCTATTGCTTGCACCGAACGTCGATATTCGAAAAATTGTTCATACTAGTCTGTATTAGGGCTGTCACTTTCCTTCGAAGGTTCGAATATCGAAGCTTCGATTTCAGAAACTTCGAAGGTGATGAAAATCTTCAAACCTTCGATTCGTTTCCAGTTAACGGATAAAAGAAATAAATTTTCATAATTTGTTTCTATATTCACTATTTAAATTATTTCAATAATTTATTGTTAAGATAATATATTTATAATTTGAATTATCCTTTCGATAGCACATTGTTCAAATAATTGTTTAGACAATGTACACGTACTTACATAATTAACATAGGAACACGTTTCTATAGAGTATAAAAATTTATAATCTACAGAAACTTTTATAATCTATAGAAATGTGTTTCTATATTCATTATGTAAATACTTGTACATTCTTTAAATAATTATTTTAACAATAGATTATTGAAATAATTCAAATAATAAATATAGAAACAAATTGTGACAATTTATTTATTTAAACAATTATTTTAATATGAATAATATTATTTTAATTTTAGTATGAGACATAACTCTCTGCACTCGAGTGGTGACTCTGAGTCACCAATAAAAATTGCTATACAGTATCCAAAATACTTTGTACGTTGTTACATTTGTTTGTATTTAATAAATTATTAAATATTTCAATATCGTACGAGTAACTTGCATCAGTTTCATATGCATAATTGAAAAAAATCATATTGAATTGAAATATTGTAGAGGTAAAATTCCTCTCGATCGAAAATGAAATATTTAATAAATTTTGTGGTTTCGGTGCACAGTTCGATCAATTATAGATACAGCAAATTTGCAATTATTTAAACATTCTTCTCAACGTTTCGATCCCTATATGAATAATTTTCAAGAGAGACATTTTTGCGTCTGAAAAATAATATATATATATATATATATATATATATATATATATATAATACAAGTTGAACAAAAAATAATATTTCGACGCAGCCGTGTAAAGAGAGCGGAAAAAGGAAAAGAAAAAAAAAAGAAAAAACACGTACTTGCTGTGAAATATTGTAGGTCGGAAGAAATATTTGATTTTGGAGCTGAAATAGTTCCGAGAGCAAAGGGTTAACATTTCAAGAAAGGTGTGTATTAACCCTTTGCACTCGGAGCTATTTCAAGTAAAACACCAAACATATCTTCCAACCTAGAATATTTCCATCGTACATAAGTTCTTTTCATTATATGCGTACGAAACTGATATAGTACCTCATACAATATTTAAATGTTTAGTAATTTAATACATATAAACAAATTTAATCATCTAAACAATATTCTGAATAATGGTGTAGCAATTTGTAGTGGCGCCTCAGAGTCGCCATTCGAGTGCTAAGAGTTAATCGTTGCTGACGTATTCTTGTCGAGTGCGTTGAGTCTTTAACTGCGGTGTCGAATCGGTCACCTCGAACTAGGGGACTTTGATCCGACAGGATTTACGAAGAATGGGTGCAAAGTCCAAATTCCAAATACTCTGGACGAGTACTAAGTTGTTTATACGAGATTTATGGTCGGTACGTAGCAAGACAATTAACCTGACCTCGGTAGCGCGTTTGTCCCTGCGCACGGAGGGTTTTGCGACGGAACAGTAACTACAACGACTTAGCAATTTTTATAAAATCGCTCCGGGGCAGAATTCCCAACAACCGAAAACGAAACAGAAAAACAGTGTCTTTGAGCCTGTGGATCAACCATAACTAGTTGAAGGAGTCGAGGGAACGTTAGCCAGGGAAATTTTTGCGTCGTTCCTTGAGCTGTTTTAAAGTAGAAACACTGCGACGACGATGCCGGCGTTGAGGGGGTTAATCCGTGGAACTTCTGATTCTTGGTTCTTTCAGTGACGAGGCTCGTTTCACTTTATCCGCGGCATCCAGATTTCTGGCCGCTTTCGCGGATTTGCATAAGCTCTTCGTCGGGAGCGGACGACGAACACCAAAGAACAAATACGGTACCGCGACACGAATATCTTATTAGGTCAGAAAGTTTTGATTCCGCGAACCAACCGGATAGAGACACGCCTCTTAAAACTGAACCCTGCTGAATATAATTATTCGCGAGGCTGGCAGGTACCGGGAGACGGATAAATGGATTCCGGGCCAGCATCGACCCGGCGACAGATGTTTGATCTGCTGGAAAGTTCAGCTTAGGACGACGCTCCTCCGCACTTCCTTACGGCCGAGGGATGTTTGCCGTGAAACGTGCTCTGTTTCGGCAATCCTTCAGAGAATGGGAGGGACAGAGACAGAGAGAGAGAGAGAGAGAGAGAGAGAGGGGGGGGGAGAGAGAAATGGTGACCGACAGCGAACGTGTTTTTACACGTTTCCGGGAGACTCACCTCGATGCGGGACACCAGGTGAGCGGAACTTGATTTGAAAGCTTCCCGATGGTGTCCGTCACAGATACATGGATTTACAAAGCGGCCGTGTAAACTCAAACATTTTGGTCCCTGTTCACTTTCGTGGAGGATTCATTTGCGTTAAAACGAATTCTATTAACCATGTGCACTCGAAGCAAATTTAATTCCAAAATCAAGATATTCCTTTCAACCTAGAACATTTCTATTCAATATTCTATATTCTATTCTATATACTATTCTGTATTCTATATTCTACATTCTATTCTATATTCTATATTCTATATTCTATATTCTATATTCTATATTCTATATTCTATATTCTATATTCTATATTCTATATTCTAGAATTAAATAATATGTATATTTTTAGCATATGTTCTGTCGAAACAAGCACAGTTGGGACTCCATTTATCCGAACCGTTCAGGAGACACAATGATTCGGATAACTGTCCACTAATTCTCTACTCCACTATCGTTTCTTCGTTCGAATAATAGAAGCTGACGTTCATATAACCAGATATACAAGCCTATTTGAATACAGTTCGGATAAGCAACGTATGCCGCGATCGGTCAATTCGCATAATAGCAGCTCAGCTACGAGTTTAGTAAATTGGGCATTCCGACGATGCTGGTTCGGATAAATCGAGTCCCGCTGTATTTGTGAACGTATATTTTGAAACGTAAATAGCAGCTTAGTGAATAACGACTCATTCAAGCAGCACAATCTGAAATCAGTTAAATCGACTGACGGCAACGTTAAAGAGGAAGTATTGTTCATGCCCAAATAGAATTGGAATTGCCTTTACAACTCAATTGGGATTTATGCACTCGACTTTGAATATCGGTAGGTTGGAAAAGCAATTCCTTTCTCCCTCGGACGGATCCAAGATTAATATTGATCACACTGCGTGGCGTACACAGATACCGACACACCATTAGCGGTGTGATCAATATTGAATAGGTTTCAACATAAACAGGATTCAGTTCCTATATATGCGCTGGTGAGCGCGTTGTTGCAACAGCGTCCGCTGAATAAACATATCTGGAACCAATTAAAGGTATTAAATGCGGTCTGTAAAGACAGCTAACGTTCGATAAATGAGAGACAAGGTGTGTGTGAAAGAGAGAGAGGGGGGAGGGGAGGATCTGAAAAATGACATTTCCAGTTGGTGATCGTTCTCTTGTCAAACGATCGAACCTATCAAACCAGCCTGTAATAGAATCGCTGGCAACGACGGAAATATTGGTGTGACTCGAAGAAGCCATTAATATCCGATGAGACATAACGATGATAGAACCTTTTAGTAATTAATTAATGTCTTCAGCGCGAGCTTTTCCGTCGCTTTACGTAATTAAAACTTTCCTCATGCCTGTGAACCATGAAATATCTGCGACGGGACCTGTCTTTGTGGCGAGATTTCATAATCGAGTTTTTAATTCGTCATTCGTGTTGGCTATTACCTTTCAGAAACGCTCTGTTTTCTTCTAAATTCAAACAATTAATTCTTTCACTTTATGCGATTATATTGTATCGAAACCTACGGGTAGAGACTTTAATTTAAAAGATAGTTACAATTGATTGATTGTGATTGCCTGGAATTGATCTGCACACTTAATGAATACAAGAATGATTGATTCTTCGAAGTAATCATGCAATTATGCTTCTTAAAATCGAGAAACCACTGTGAATTCTTTTTATAAAGAAAATACCAATAGTTGTTGCGAGAATAGCTAGCGATGCAATAAACTGTACATTAAACATCTAGATGAGAGAAGAGCAGGAATATAATCATTTTAAGTTTGCCTTTCTATGGACACCAATTTTGCGTCAGTAGGATCCTAGACAGCGACTCCATACTTGTTTGTACTAGCAGAGAAGACTGCACATGAAAATGCAAAAAAAAATTGGTGTGTGCTTAGGCTGAAGTGAAACTTCATTCATTAATTTTCATTCGAATTTTGATTAACACTTTATGACATTTAATTTTCTATGATTCTATTATTGAAACAATTGGCTTGTGATAGCTAAAATATGATATAAATATTCTTGAATCAATTTTGTCTAAATCTCTTGCAAATACTGCATCGGGAGTTGTTCCTGATCTTGTTGTCGCTTCATTAGGATTATTTACCATTTCCAATCTTAATCTACTTCTAACAAATTCTATTAAAAATTTTGATTGTTCCGATGCAAAGTTCACGTTGAAATCTCCACTTAGCATCATCGGAATTTTATCATAATCTTTATTAAGGAATGCCGAACCCTCAACCGTATATGCTAATAGAATAGAATTTCGTTTCATCGTTTCATCGTTTCATCGCCAGATCGGTTTTACGCCTACCGCGTCGAGGTTTTGCGCCTAACACGCCAAAAGAAGTTTCACTTCAAAATACAATTGTCGATTTTTCCGAAGAATCATGCTGGTTTCCCCCACTCAAGCACGTAATCCATTCTATTTCAATATGGTGCGCACGCGAACATTCGCATGCGCGGCTCTGGGAGCGCGTTTCCTCATAAAATCGACCCTTTCAAGTGGGTTGCAAGCCAGTGCGCGGCGCGCTGTTGCACAGATGCATACCTGCATCGCGTCGCGCTCCGCTATCACTGAAAATGACAGCCAGATGGTCTCTTTCACTTAAACGACAGCTGAACTTCAGGCGAAAAATGGTTTCCCTTTTTTTCGCGCGGCCTTGCTTGTAACAGAGATGCGCGAGGCGCAAGATATGTAGGTCAACGCCGACTAAAAAGTGCCTCCACGGTGGAAAAGCACGGTTCTCCTCACTCTACTCCTTCGTTACAGCTGTACAGAAGGCTAAATCCGGGGGTTGGGCGATATGAATACTTCCCGCAAATATAATAATACGACAGACTTGTGCGCTCTAACCGGTCCCTATTTCAACCGGCAATATTTTCGTCGAGGTTTTCTTCGGCGAATCGGATTTCCCCTCGCCATAATGGGAACGAGCACAATACACTGTAAAAGACTTACAGCGTTCCCGACTTTCTTTCCCTTCACATGCCCGCTTAAGCAAACGCTATTTGTGCCAGTAAGCTGAGTTCTCGGGGCTTAGGTAATCTTAAAAGTTCAAACTTTAGTATGAAAGAATTTATTATTTATTTATTGCTTTAAACCAAATAAGGTATATATAGCATATTAAAGAATTTGTTTAGCTTGAAACTATTTTTTCAGAAAATGTATAATTGGCGTAGTTATCCAAACTCAGCGTAAATCGTACTCTCATACATAGATACATAAACATAGATGAATTTAAAGTTCTCTATTGCGGAAATATTTTCGAAGCCAGCAAAATGATTACTTCAACTCCCTCCAATTTCGTATGTACTATATTGTGGTCGACTTTTAACGATATCCGTTATGCAGATGCTAAAAAATTAATGATTTTACCTAACACGTCCTGCAATCTTCAGATATCGTTTGTATTAGAGATCAATATTTTATTAATACAGTAATTCCTCGATCTAAGTCCTTTTTCGGTTCCCTGCCGGGACTTAGATCGCGAAGGGACACTATTCTTTTGTGACCGCGTCGGCTGCGCCGAACGTAGAAAAGGACAGCATGTAAACGCGGACCGCGCGGCCGAAGGCGCAACAAAAAATAGCGTATCGGTGAGACAATACTAGTGCAATAATAAAACTTCTTTATTTTTTATTATTTTTTTATGGAACTTTCACGAACATATACGTGGTATTTTTCTAATGAAAATGATACCAAATATGATATAATTCCGATGATATTTATTTGTGTAATTAAAGATGAAAGTTTTGGACATAAAGAAGGACAGCGTATAGGAAAGAAAGAGACGACAAGAGTCGCGGCCACCGGCACAGTTCTAAAGCCCGCGTGTCCGTACAATGTAATACGAATAAAAAAACTTCCATCGTTCATTACACAAGTAAATATCATCGGAATTATATCATATTTGGTATCATTTTCATTAGAAAAATGCCACGAATATGTTGGTGAAAGTTCCATGGAAAATAATAAAAAATAAAGAAGCTTTGTAATTGAATTAGTGTGATTCACACCGATATACCCGATCCAGGATCAGATTACGCGGCATGTTTACACTGCTCGGCGACCGAGGCAGCTTGAGCTCTGCAGTGGAAGGAGTAACCAAGGAACATAGATAGAGACGTTGGACTTAGATCGTGGAATTACAGTATATTCGAATCCAACAAAATGATGATTTCAACCCACCCTAATTTCGCATGCACTACATCATATTTCACTTTAAAAAAATTGCAACCTATTAAAATTAAGAAATTGTTGATTTTACATACAATGATCTACTAATTTGAGATCGTTCATTACGAACGTGTCTAGTTTAAATAAAAATTCGAACCGTGGGAAACGATGGTTTAAACTCGCCTTGATTTTGCATGTACTACATCATATTTCACTTTCAACAAATTCCATGATATCGTTGGCAAGTAATTATTGATTAGAACGATGCTCATTCAAACATCTTCTTTCGTTCTATTCTACGGCAAGTTGAAAATACCGATGGCGGAGAAATAATATTTTACTTGGACGTGGCGCACAGCTCTGCATAGAAATTCCGGAAGGCGGAATCGCAAACGGTCCGCAAGGTTTGTTTTCACGGAGAGACAACGGGGACGTCTCGCGTTCGCGCTAGCACGGGTCTCGATATTGCGTCGCGATCATGCTATCCGCCGCAGGATCCTTTCCTATATCGCGGAATTAGTTTTCCCAACAGTGGCCCCTCTCCCTGCGCCCTGCAAGCCCCCTGTTCTCGCAGCCGGAATGTTTCTCGGCAGTGTTTTCAAGAGGAAGAAACCACCCGAGGGAATTCGGAGGGACGGCAATCCGACACGATGCATTCCCGGAGCCGGGCGTTTGGGAAACTCGCTCCCGGAAAAACAATGTCGGAACTCCGATCAAACGCGCGCGACCACGAATCGTCTACGTACGCCGCCATTCATAAGTCACCGGGTACTCGCGCATTTTGTCTGAAAAGTTCTCGATATGGCCCAACGGGAAACGAAATTTCCAAAAACGCTCCAGAACCTGCTCGGCGACGAAATTTTCATCTTCATTTGGACGCTCGCAAGTTGTCGCTGATCTTTGTGTAAATTAGAATTTTTTAAGTTTCCTTCCTACTGGTTGGAATTCATTCGAAAGTTGTTCTTTTCGAATCAAAAGTGATGCAACGTTTTATGGAACAAATTACAAGACATTCAGTACGAAGATTTTTTGGTCGATCGAGTGAAAGGTACTTTAGAAAAACTGCAACCAACGAATAATAATCAAATATTTATTATTTCGGAAGTTTATATATCGAAAATTTTACTTGTAAGACTGCGTATCTTTATGCAAATTTCCATTTGCATACATATTATTTTATGAAGAGTAAAATAAGGAAAACAGTTATTTTTATTGACTGGAACAGGCATGGGCGACACTGGCTCAAAAAACACATGTTGCTGCTTCTCCTCTTCGCCTGCTCGGCGAGGCAATCCCCACCACGTCCACTCAGACTCTTTCTTCAGCACCGTGAGTAACCTGCCACCGGTATAGCGCAGTGATGCCAGAATCGTGGAACCGAGGAACTTGCCCCTCCGGTGGATCCTCCGGCTGGACCCCCCACTCTGACGTACCGTCGTCGCCTTACGTCGTTTCTTACTGCGCACGCGCTACACACAAGCGTACCTCGACGCCGTCGAGTCGAATAGGCAGCTCACACGGACAGACTAGAGGTACGCTTGTGTGTAGCGCGTGCGCAGTAAGAAACAACGTAAGGCGACGACGGTACGTCAGAGTGGGGGGTTCAGCCGGAGGATCCACCGGAGGGGCAAGTTCCTCGGTTCCACGATTCTGGCATCACTGGTGTAGCGTCGTGAGGCCCGTGTTGAAGGGACAGTCCTAGTGGAGGTGGTGGGGACCAGTGATGGTACATAGTCTCGGTTTTCTCGCGCATGCGCGACGATTTTAGCGTCAGTAAAGTACAAAGTTGGGCTAAAATGGGATACCTTGGTCAGCCCGCATAGTTTCGCAAATTTTTTTTGTGATTTTCAAATATGAATGTTTATGCGTATGCTATATAAAAATTTTATGTGTATATACATATAATAAATAAATATATCTTGCACTCTTCTGTCCAGTTTCCCGCCAATAACAGTTGTCCCCTGCTTTCCCCACAAACATAAGACGTACATACGTTCCAGCATTTAGTCGCGCATGCGCGAAAAAACCGGGACCATATACTATCACTGGTGGGGACTGCCTTGTCGAGCGGGCGAAGAAGAAAAGCAGCAATATGTGTTTTTTGATAAGTGTTTGATATGTGTTTTTTGTTAATATGAATGATAAGAACATTAATCATTCTTATTAAGATACACATCTTTCTATTATGTGGATTGAAGACTTTCTAAGGAATTTGTTCTTGTATAAAGAACAGCAGTTAAAAGAAAACGAAATTAACAGTTAAGTCGAAAATAGTATAACAACATTCTAAAATTCATCTAGCGCTCGCACAATTTTGTATTTCATCTATTCGTTAATTTCAGAAATGCATAAAATCCACAGACTATTTATAAAGTAAAGAAATCTTGAACAGAGGATAGGAATGAAACCACACAGAAGGAGAACGGATGATTAGTTAAATGCAATCTTCGTTCGTGTATCTCGCAGAATTCTTGTCAAATTCATTCCCTAAAAGGTCAAACGAAATATCGCAACCAGATTCTTACGCGAAGTCGAGCAGCTGTAAAATCTTCAAGTACATCTCGCAATTTGCAAGTACGCGGTTATCACATCGCGCAAAAGGTAAATTGAATTACAAAGGGGAACCGGGACCACGAGAAATTGTACAGATTAAAATTCCAACAAATTAAATCCCATCTGAGGTTAATCCGCGCGCCGCAACGCGTGCGAATCGCAATAAACCGCGGCGTTGCACGTATAACTTTCAAAGCTTTATTATCGGGATGAAGCACGACAAAGTTAAGAGAAATTCGAAATATAACCGAATAATCCACTTTACGTTTCGCGTCACGTAAGGGGAACGAAATATGATGTCTTTTAAGGGCCGCCTGCGTATCGTTGTAATAGCAAATTCCGAGAATTCATGACAGGTGTTCTTGAGCTGGAATCACTTACGTCCTGTACGTGTTCCGCGAACTCGCAGCTCGGTTTTCGGTGGTTGAGTGAAGTCAATTACCTGAAACAGAAAAGTGATTGACTTGTTAGACAAGGAACGTGATTCCAAACACAAAATAATACGCTAAATTTGTGACATAACCAGTCCTTAGTGTAAGCTGTAATTTGACAGTCCACGCCACCGTATATATAATTTACATAATTTATATATATTGTTCATGTTATGTCACCCGACATATATTATTCTTAAATTCATGTTATTGAAAAACAATTCCTTACCAACGAGAGGCGAATGTCAAAAACTGCGGCAAAAGAGCAGTATCGTCGCGTCCGATGTCGGGAAAAGACGTATTTAACGTGTGAATAAAGTTATTGATTCTTATCAGTATCTTCCGATTTCGTTTGCACCTTAATCCCGGCCTTACCTTACATTAGGTATCTATTAGCTATTAGTAGGGGTGTGCGGGTACCCGAAATTTCGGGTACCCGAGCCTCGGGTCGAGTCGGGCAATGATTGGATCGAGTCGGGTCGGGATCCCGAAAGTTTATAAACTTCGGGTACCCGCGATTTCGGATACCCGAAATGGTAGTCGGGTCGGGTCGGGGTCCCGATAGTTTGCAATAATCGGGTACTCGAACCTAAAATTGTATTTATATGAGCATAATGCTGTTTTATGATTTTTCAGTTCAATCTTTTATTTTCAATGGCAGGTTCAGAATGATTTTTGTATTTTTAGTGTAATCGGTTATCAAACTTCGCAAGGGAAAAAACATTTTAGAATACATTATGTGAAAGAATGTACGTCAAGGACGTTTCTGTTTCTAGTAAACACTGTTCTTACAAGACGAGGACTCTTCGTCCGCACACTGTTCGTATAAGAGCACTGTTTCGTAAACAGTGTTTACTACAAATCGAAATATTATTACAACCGACGATTGGACGTCTTGATATCCATAGAGTCACAGAGTTATTTATTGCTGATTTGACCGCAGACTTGCCCCAACTTTAACTTCGAGTACCCGAATATTGCAAACTTTCGGGTCCCCGACCCGACTCGACTACCTTTTCGGGGACCCGAAATTGCGGGTTCCCGAAGTTTATAAACTTTCGGGATCCCGACCCGATCCCGAACCAATTTTCCGACCCGACCCGAACCCGAAATTTCGAGTACTCGCACACCCCTAGCTATTAGGTATCTTGCAAGAAAATATCTTGTCTAAGAATGGAAGTCACATCATTAGATGTTGGACTTTGTGTATTTACAACATAAAGTTAAATCCTGTTTCCTTTATAAATAGAGACTGAATTAAATCACACGAGTATGTTTAATAGTCAGATTACTTCATAATTTAGCTTTGACTCTTAAATGGACTTTAAAAGTTCAATGATTCAATTAATATAATATTTAGTATCCATTTCTATCGAATTGACAAATAGAAACATAGTGAGATAGAAAAATAACATCTAAATCCAGAGTTACAAATTAAATATTATAGAAAAATTTCATCTAAATCCAGAGTTACACATTAAATATTATAGAAAAATTTTATCTATATCTAGAGTTACACATTAAATATTATAGAAAAATTTCATCTAAATCCAGAGTTACACATTAAATATTGACTAGCATAAATTTGAGTCGACCAATAGTTCATTTAAGGGTCCAGTAATGTTCATCGTGTATTCAGATTGAAACTGTTCCAGTCCATTTTCGGAGAACGAATCCTCACAGAAGTTAAGATTCTGGAATTGACTCATGGTAGGAGACGACAGAACGTTCGCGGGTTCACGCCAAAGTTCATTCCTATGCCCGCAAAAAGTTTTCGACCAGCCGCAAACTGATCAATTGCTCGTAGAAGTTAGGCGAGAATAATTAAAAGATTCAACAGGGCCGAGGACCGTCACGTCGAAAACTGTGCCAAGTAACTTCCTAGCTGTGTTTGTTAAATATTCATAAGCTTTTTCTCCGGTTGACGTTCCAACATCGCCAAACGACTTGCCGCTTTTGCAATTGAAACTTTATCACCCCTGCGAACTATGCAATTTCCCTCGCTCCACACCCCTCACCGGCATGGTTCTCGTTGCATCGTTGTCTCCGAACTAAAATTGCCATAAAAATATCGCGAACAGCAATAATTCACTCCTCAAATTTACACGCGATAGCGTAACGCATAAAATCGTTGTTTCTTTTCTGGAATTGGTATCGCGACCTGTTTCGCTGCTCTCTCCGAAATGACTATTCGTATTCCACTTCGTTCATTTTGCCAGACGACTATTTAAAATGCACTTTGCACCTCGCGTTCCCGAAAAATGCGCAATCAATTGTCAGAATCTGTCGATTCGCTGAAAATATTGGCGAAGTAAAACCTGTTTCAACCCTTTCTCTTAATTTCTGAAATAGTTCCAATTTTTCCAATTTTTCTATCTTTTGTGTAGATATGAAACTTAATTGTCGTCCTTCTATGGGGAATAGAATAATTTTCATTGGTCCAATCAAATCCAATCGCTTGATTTCTATTTAGAATACATTGCAATATTTTTATATCTTGTTGTTCATATATCAGCACACATGCCAATTGTAATTATATTATAATTATTAACTATATTATTGAACCAAACGAGCGGGTACTTTCGTAATATAAACATTAAGACACGATCCTTTCCCTACAGATGGAAGTTAATTTTCATTCTTGCAGTAAAATGTGTATTAAAATCTACAACATGCAAGAATCTTAAAACAGAGTCTTCAAAGTAAGCTTCAACTTCTTAGTTTGTAATTTAATGAGCGAGCAGGGATTGAAAAGTTTCCGAAAACAACTGTTTCATACTGTTGTATATCCACACCAGTTCACCTAAGTTTTCCGTCGTCGGCGAAAAAGAACTAGCTAATATTATGAGATCAGTTGGAAGGTCTGAACGCATTAACGAAAAAATAAAATTATTAAAAATTATTTTTGTGATATAAATTGCAATATTTTATAAGGTGTATAAAGGATGATTTTCTTCAGTGTTCGGCGTCTAATGAAAACATTTTTTTATTTTTTTTATTGAAAGCTTAAGTGGAACTGGCCATGGTGGGTTATAAAGCTTTACATTAGGATTAATATAATGTGTGATATACAATTGGTTATACATATACATCTTACAGTTGTTTCAGCTAAAAGAGTATTTTTCAGGATCAGATCAGTTTACCTAATTTTTTCGTCGTCGGGCAAAGAATTAGATAACGTTACGTGATCAGTTGGGGGAGCTACACGCATTAACGAAAAAATAATATTATAAATAAAGGATTTAAAGGCGTCCAATGAAAACTTTTTTTTTTATTGAAAGCTTAAGTGGAACTTCCCATGGGGGGTTATAAAGCTATACATTAGGATTAACATAATGTCTGATATACAATTGGTACATATACACCTTACAGTTATTTCGGCTAAAAGAGTATTTTTCAGGATCGGACCAGTTCACCTAATTTTTCCATAGCCGGGCAAAGCACTAGATAACGTTACGTGATCAGTTGGAGGGGCTGAACGCATTAATGAAAAAATAAAATTATTAAATATTATTTTTGTCGAAAAAATTGCAATATTTTCTAAGGTGTATAAAGGATGATTTTCTTCAGTGTTCGGCGTCCAATGAAAACTTTTATTTCGGCTATAAGAGTATTTTTCGGGATCAGACCAGTTCACCTAATTTTTCCGTCGCCGGGCAAAGAACTAGATAACGTTACGTGATCAGTTGGAGGAGCTGAACGCATTATTAAAAAAATAAAATTATTAAATATTATTTTTGTCTAAAAAATTGCAATATTTTCTGAGGTGTATAAAGGATGATTTTCTTCAGTGTTCCTTGTCCAATGAAAACTTTTATTTCTGCTAAAAGAGTATTTTTCAGGATGTGACTAGTTTACTTAATTTTTTCGTCGTTGGACAAAGAATTAGATAACAATACGGGATCAGCTGGAGGGTCTGAACGCGTTAACTAAAAAGTCTGTCCGGCCCGTGTCTTCCGTGCGAATGAGCATACGTGCTCATCTATGCAGATAGGAAGGGCGCAATAACATATGATTTCGGTGCTCGCGATACGACCGAGTTCCGACAATTTCCCACGAGAAGTTCCGCGAAAGCACGCGCGATTATCCGGGCTGTTCGCTCCGATTGTGGTAAGCATATGGTGATACAGCTGTGTACGGGCATATAACCCGTCATACCTTGGTTATGGGGAACGCTGCAGGAGAGGACGTAGTCAGGGGCGAGGCATTAAGTTTATGCCTCGCACAGAATTACGTAGTTTAACACGTTGATAACCCGGCAGACGTCGCTGCGGGGTTCGCAACGACAGGAACTTTCCCAGTAGCAACGACGAACCCCGGGGACACTGTTTTCTAAACACGGTGAATCGTTCGTTTAATTGCCCACTAAATTGTTGATGAACTACCACTCTCGCTTTCAGCTGCCAAATTTTAAACACACCATGAGTGCACAAAGATGCATAGTCTAATGAAAAGAATTTTACAAGGAGAAGACGCAGTAACGGGGTCTCAAATTTTCTCGAAACTTTGCATATTGGTAGATTTCGTTCTCCTGTTTATGAAAATGTAGCATTATAGGCGTTGATACTCAACAAATTTTGAGATACGTTAAGATTGATGAAGTTAGTGTTTCTTTCATATTATGTTCCTCTTCAATAAAATTTTTATATTTTGTTTCCTATAGATATTATGAGTGTATTTTTCATGTGCAAAATACAATTAATTAAAATAGATAAACTGAACAGAAAAGAAAGAAAAAAATGGAAAAAAAGGAAAAAGGGATTTGAACACTGGCTTTCCCGGTAATGAATCTAGTACGTTACCATCACGCCGTTTGGCACTTGACAAAAACTTCAGCCAAAACTGTACTTAACGGCTTAACGGGTATAATGAAATTTAACGTGTAAATATCTCAAATTGAGTATCGACGCCTATAATGCTATATTTTCATAAACAGGAGAACGAAATCTACCAGTATGCAAAGTTTCGACAAAATCTAAGACCCGATGACCGCGTCTTCTCCTTGTTAGATAGATGTGGATGTCACACATTTAAGACAATGATTGATAGGTAAAACATAAGACAGCAAAGAAATACAACGAATTTTATAGTATCGATATTTCAATTTACTAAAATGAGTAAAGTTAGAAACAAAGGGTATAGTTAGATTAAATTAATTTCAAGTCACTGCATTCGACAGGGCCCCCAAAGAAAACTCTGTGTGGCAAGTTTCAAGTCGGTACTTCTACCACAAGGATAGTTCTAGAACTCATCTGAGAACTTCCATATACATAAAATCAGCAATTTTAAGTTTCTAAAATTTTGTAAAAATTTGAAGACAATTCACAGCCGTATATACGTTTAAATAGAATGCTCATGAATTTTTTTGTAATTTTTGGTTGACCAAAACAGAAGAAAAGGAGTTTAATTCATGAAAATCGTGTTCACCCTACAACTACCCTTCTGGTAGGGATACCGACAGAGTTCATTTGGGAATTCCTATCGAATGGTGTGAGCAAAAATCAGTTTGGTTTGGTGGGCACTTTCGACCATTAAAATTTTGTTGGTGTCATAATTCAATGTTAATGAGTGCAATGATCCCTTAAAAATTTGTATCATTGTCTTTCTAAATTTATTAAACGTTATCACTGTTTCGCATTTTAAGTATGTATTTATCTTTATCATAAATGCATACAATCCGCAGTCTGCACTATTTTCTAAAACGTAAATTTTCTGATCTATCAAGCTTAGTTGTCTCCAACGTCGAATAATTACATTTCTTTAATTGTTACATTGCAGTCAGCCAACTAAACTGTACATTTACTTTAAAAAGAAAGAAAAATTTTATTTCAGCAAAATGATAATATTCAAATAATGCGTTGCTTGTAATTACTCGTTTCTATGGATATCCTTGATACCGAATCCAGTAATGAAGCTTGCTTTCGGATAAAATTTGAACTACATGAAACTTTCCAGACAGTTATGTAGATCATCGAAATAACAAATAGCTTGAACACGATCGTCTGTGAAAAGCGATAACAGGAGTCTGTCAAATCCAGCATCATTATCGTCGGATCTGCGCGATTAGAGTCGAGCTTCATAATTCGAAGATTTTGGTTGCGGTATATATACATATAATAGTATTACTAAACCGATACGCATTAGATCGTAGCATGTCGGTACATGTCGAATCGATTTATGCGAAGTGGATAATTAATGGTATAGCATTAACGAACCAGAGATTACCAAACCGATCCTAATGACTCGAATATCGGAGAGCCCGACGTCGCGTCGCGTAAACGAAACTTATCCGATTGCTCGGACGGTAGCCTGTTTTGTTATTTTCTGTTCAATTACTTCGGGATCGTAATTACAGGAACAATTATAGACCGGTAGCGTGTTAACAGATTACATTGATGATCGTAAAATTCACGAGACACCGAGCATAGCCCTGTGCGTGCCTGTATTATATTTTAGCGCATAAATTGGCCGCGTTTAGACGTTGCGGCTGTGTTCGCGCATAATGCGCGTATGGGAATAGAGATGTGAATTCGCGTATCGCCTCCCAAGGGAAATTTTCACGGTAGTCAGCGTAAACTCCGGCTCTATACGCGGAATCCATTGGTACCTCGATAACAATTGACGGTTATTATCGGAGTTAAACAGCAATCATTGTTATCGCGATCGATTACGGAACCGGGAATTGGTACGTCCATGCGGACAAGAAACTATTAGCGGGCTAAACTATGAAAGTGTCAGCCTTCAAACTACGGCATACACACTTTCTGCTGATAGCGATCTAGATAGATAGTACTATGCACAGGAGACCGCTGTGAGAGGTACCGCAAAGTGAAAGCACGCAATTGTGGTAAACTATAGATTTAACTCATTACCTTTAGAGTATCGTCAGGCTTGTGACGAGGAACATTTCAAATGGACTCTAAGCTGATTATGTATGTTATTCATTTTCTTTAACATCTTTGTAGGATGTTTGTCAAAGAACCCCGCACTAATCATATGGAAAATCTATGCCGTGAAATCAGTTGTATTTTTCATATGTTGTAGCTTATGATCTGCTGAACAAAAGATGTAATGGGCACAAGGGTCAATAATGGACAGTTATCGAGTTATAGTCAGTCAAACATGACAAATTCGAGCTGCCGAAAACTCAAATCTCGGGAGGTATTTATTTTTTGGAAAAATGTTTGAAACAAAAATAGTAGGGTTTCACAAAATTTGTTAGTTGGTGTCATTATTTTTGAATTTTGAATGACCTTGAAAAGGTCTGTGAACAGAAATCTTTCACAAAAAACTTTGTGTGTCACAGCAGAGATAAGGACCCCACGGTTCGTCACTCCCGTAGAATTTTTTGACTCCAAACCCTCTCTGCTGTGTGTGTATTTGTGTGCGTGTGCGTGCGTGGGTGTGTGGATTAATAAAAAAATGATCTTATTATGTATTACCAAACAGTATGGAAACCAAAATGTATGGAATACACTGATATCAATAATATAAATATCGGAAGTAGCAATGCTAGAAAGTAATAGCATTCGGCAGCATTAACGCTAGTATGTTGCCAACTTCATTTAGGTCGCGCAACTTGAAAATCGAAGGAGTGGGGTGCCGGGAATGGGGGTGCGGCAAGCGGGTAAAGTAAATATACTTCCCGAGATTCGAGTATTCGGATGCTCGAATTTGTCATGTTTGACTGATTATAACTCGATAATTGTCCATTATTGAGCTTTGTGCCCAATAAATCTTTTGTTCAATAGATCATAAGCTACAACATATGAAAAATCCAACTGATTTTACCGGGATAAATTTTTCATATAATTAGCGCGGGATTCTTTGTTATTTCTTCGTGATTGTGTTGTAATTGAATGCACTTCGAATATATTGTGTTCAATTAATTTAGGGTTGCCTATATTAAGTCCAACAACCTTAATATTGTTTGTCTTGCGTTCCAGAAGCATAACATTGCGTGTATTAGGTTCAACGAACCTGATGTCATTTCTATCGAGTTCCATAAGCTTTGGGTTGCCTGTGTTAGATGCTACGAGCATCATGTTGTTTGTGTTGTGTTCCATAAGCTTGTCCGTAATAGATCCAACGAACCTGGCGTTGTTGACATAGGGTTCCAGAAGCTTACGGTTGTCTGAATTAGGTCCAACCAGCATGATGTTGTTTGTATTCAATTCTATAAGATTATAGTTGTAGCTGTGAGGTCTTAGAAGTCTGATGTTGTTTCTACTGTGCTCCAGAAACATAATGTTGTTTGAATGGTTCATTGTATAGGGTCCTAGAGATTTGATCTTGTTTTTATTAGGCTATATGTTTCTGTGGGTTTTTGGAAGTCTGAGTTAATTTCAATTAGTTTGTATGAGTATGTGGTTGTCTCTACGAAGTCCTAGAAGTCTGAGGCTGCTTTTATAGTGTTCCAAAAACATGAAGTTGTTTGAATCATGTTCCAGAAGCCCATACCGTCCGTCCATCAGGAGATGGCAGTGATTTTCGACAGTGGGGTACAGCGGGACTGCAAGACCCCACTCTAGACGCCAGGTTGCGAATCCCACTCCTTACTCTTGGAGATTTCGAGAGGAAGTCTTTGCGGGACGCAGGGTGCACGAGGAGGATGCAGTGACTCGTGTTGAACGCTTTCAACGCCAGGACATACGAGAACGCAGAGCAAATGTCGGGGAATTTTCGAATTCAATTATTAATCTTCCTTTCTTTAGAAAGTAACAAGATGAAGTAAGTAATCGATTGTTATCGATTTTAAGTAACATATATGTACCGCCCGACCATCAGGAGATGGCAGTGATTTTCTACAGTGGGGTGCAGAGGGACTGCGAGACCCCACTCCAGACGCCAAGTTGCGGACCCCACTCCTTACTCTTGGAGATGTCGAGAGGAAGTCTTTGCGGGACACAGGGTGTACGAGGAGGATGCAGAGGCTCGTGTTGAACGCTTTCAGCACCAGGACATACGAGAATGCAGAGCAAATGTCGGGGAATTTTCGAATTCAATTATTAATCTTCCTTTCTTTAGAAAGTAACAAGGTGAAGCAAGTAATCGAATGTTATCGATTTTAAGTAACATATATGTACCGCCCGACCATCAGGAGATGGCAGTGATTTTCGACAGTGGGGTGCAGAGGGACTGCGAGACCCCACTCCAGACGCCAAGTTGCGGACCCCACTCCTTACTCTTGGAGATGTCGAGAGGAAGTCTTTGCGGGACACAGGGTGCACGAGGAGGATGCAGTGACTCGTGTTGAACGCTTTCAGCACCAGGACATACGAGAACGCAGAGCAAATGTCGGGGAATTTTCGAATTCAATTATTAATCTTCCTTTCTTTAGAAAGTAACAAGATGAAGCAAGTAATCGATTGTTATCGATTTTAAGTAACATATATGTACCGCCCGACCATCAGGAGATGGCAGTGATTTTCGACAGTGGGGTGCAGAGGGACTGCGAGACCCCCACTCTAGACGCCAGGCTGCGGACCCCACTCTTACGCTTACGTTCTGACGGGAACGGTCGACATAGGCGCTCAGAGTTACCACATCTCTCTGTTCCAGTCACACTAATATGCGCGTTTCCGTCTTTGTCGCGCGATTCGGCCAATAGCGGTAGACGTGTAGCGCGTAGAAGGGAGATCACGTGGTATCTACAAGTTTCTCACTGCCATCTCCCGATGGACGGACACTTGCTTGTACAAGATACTAGGATCCTGAGATTTTCCTTCTTTTTTATTGTATTTAACGTCGCATCAACTGCCAAGGTTATTAGCGACGGGGGTGGAACATTGGGATTTGGTACTGTTATCGCTGAGTCTACAATGGATGTGTGTATAGGCGTGTGCGTGAAGGACCTACACAGTTTATAAAGGTGGGTTCCGAACCACCTTGGATAACGCCGTATAATATCACATAGAAGAATTTCCAGCGGTGACGGCGGAGGGATTCGAACTCACGACCACAGGTTTGTAGTCGCGCGCTCTATTCACTGAGCCACTATTGTTTTTATTAGATTCCGCAAACTTCAGGTTGTTTCCGTGAATTCTTGAGATTGTTTCAATCAGTTTCTATAAGTCTGTAGTTGCCTATGGAGTTCCGGAAGTTCGAAACTGTACAGGGTGGGACGGAAATCGTAGTATAACCGGGCAGGGGTTGATCTTGCATTCTAAAATCCCAGTATAGCCTGTGTTGGATCCTCAAAGCCTGAGGCTGTCTCTATTGCGTCGCAAGTGCCCAATAACTGTCTAAATGGGATTCTACGGAATTGGAACTTTTTATCTCAGCATCAACAAGTCTAAGCTTGGCTACATCGGTTCTATAAAGTTATGTTCATCAAATTCTACGTTATTATCACGTTGACTGCCATGGGGGTCACCGGTGACCGGCACTCGACTTGTCTACAGCGCCGTGGAGGCCACCGGTGATCGGCGACGCAGCAAATAATAAAAGTACATAATTACAGTAAATATGGATACTGATAAATTTTTCAATAATACCATTGTTACCATAATGGTTTGAAGAAATTAATGAACGAAAAATGCTTCAAGCATGATTTTATAATTCACTTTATTTGCTGCAAATAATATTTCAACATAATATGCATCGCATAATGAAAAATTCACGTTGGCGCCTTGGGTAAACCATGGAAAATGCGCCTGGCAGTCAACGTGTTAAATTTGTCTTCCACGAGCTCCAGCTTATTTTCAGTGTCTCAAATTCCACGAGTCCCGCGTTTTTATTATGTCTTACGTGTCAACTACTCAAAAGCTGTCAGTAGCGATCATCACAGCTTCCAACTAGTAATTTGCAGTAAGGTCTAAGTTTTTATAACATCTCGCGGACATTAGAGTCTTCCATGACGCGAAATTGACGATTCAGCCGGACGAGCGGCGGCGATGCGTAAGCGGGCACGAGCCGGTAATCCAATAAAGCACCGCTTCCGGTCCATTATTCCCGTTCCACTTGCACCTCAGCTTGGAAATCGTTGACCTAACTATTCAATCGTTATAAATCGGTTCGAGCACCGAGCGTTCTTGCCTCAATCGACAGCTGATCGATATCGCACGGCCGTTTCCGCGAGAAATCAGTTCAAGGGAGCGGGATCGCATTCGGCGGGGAAAAAATCATGTATTCCTGATACCACGCGGAACTATTTCCTGTTTCGGTCGAAGCTGGATAGTTTAATACGTAATTAAATTCTTGCCATCACTGGGCCAAGTTGTTAGAAGCGCACGGTTGGTGACCCGCTGATTTCCTAATGAAAGAGCGCTTTCAATTCACCGGGAAACCTCGCTTTTCGACGACTCACGACGAAATTTCGCACACAAACGCAGGATGCAAAAATTAAATAGATTTTTTCCGTGGACTCGCATTCCGAGTTAATTAGTAATTTAATCCCGAATAGCTTCCTCGTATTCCAATTTGTAACGGGAATGTTTGAAAACCGATGCCGCGGTCCTGTTTAAAGAATTTTGATTGCGATTACATTCTGCACCACCGTGCTCGCAGAAATACGAGGAGAAACGTAGTATTTGCTTTGAGGGCGTTCGCCTATTGACCGAAACGGTCTCCAGGAAAGGAAAGGGACTCTTACTGTTTTCGGAATGTAAAGGAAATTGATATTCCCGTGGAGACGCGTGTCGAAAACTAAAAGGGTCTCGCTGACGATTCAACAATACATCAAACACTGCTATAGACCAGAGATAATGTACAAACTTTATTTTTTTAACATCACACTCTGCAATCGAGGCTGTTAGCTTCGGAGAATGCAAACTCTGGTAGGAAATCTTCATTCAAAATCGTGAATATTTTTGAAAGAATTAATCTAGGCGTTTATTAAATGTAAGAGATGATATTTGTGTATACATTTACAAACAAATATGAAAATTTAACGATGTTCTTGAAAATATTAATAAAACGACGCATGCTCTTTTACTTTCATCAATATAAAATAATGTTCATACTTATATGGACACTATAAAACAGAGTAAATAGCAGAGTAAAGCATTGAGAGACCTCCAATAATGAAAATGACGATACAGTCTGCTAAAGTATGTTCTTAAACCCTTTAAACCCTTTAATCCCCCAAAACAAACATTTGCATTTTTACATTTTCAAATTTTCAAATTTTCTTTAAACTGAGGATTGTATCTACGAATTTTATCATTGTATTCACCTTTTACGTTTAATGAAAATATTTTTCAAGTTAAATACATGCATACGAATAGTCATAATAAACTACTGATTTGTTTGAACGAATAATTTTTGCTAGAAGTGTAGAATTTCGAGGTCAGAATTATGAATAATTTCGAATATTTTGAGAAAGACAAGACACAAAGAATTAAATTTGTGAGGCACTTTATGAAAATTGATCAAAAACTAAATGAACCGAATAAATGAGAACTATTAAGTTCATTTGCAAGATATGACTCAATTCTATTTCTTTATATTCCACACATAATCTTGTTGCTTGCCAAGCGTTAGAAAAACTATTCCAAGCCCGACAGATTGACCAACAAATAAAACGATATATAAAAAGCACTACAAGCAATAAGTTTTCCCATAAAAAGAAATTACTTGTGAAAGCAAGAGAATTCCTTCGTTATTTCTGTCTGAAGCTAACAAGAAGCACTCATCCCCCAATAAAAAGGTACAAAACAGTGTGTTAGCATATTTGTCCGCCTCGTTATCATCAGCAGACGCCAGGACCCTGAAGAACGTGTACACGCGTGAGTCAGGGTCGAGCTCGGCGATTTGCGAGTTTGGTCGCAGAAATCTCTTCCACTTCAGGGAGCGGAGACTAACTGGCGGAAGAGGCTCGTCGGATATAATAAACAGCGGAGGGTGGGAAAAAATTCTGACGAAGCGGGATCGTCCGTACGGAAGCTAGAGCCGCGGCTTAAGGTATCATCGTTAACGTTGTCATACACTGTACATATACATATAACCGTGGCCGGAGATTCAACCATAACTTCGCCATTATCCGACTTGCCAACTTTCCGTCGACAGTCACTCAGCCTCACCCTCACCCTCTCTCTCCTCTCTCCAACCCTGCGACGCTCTCCCGCCCCATTTCTCTCGTGCGCATCAACGTCCTGCTAGCCCAAACCCTCGCCAACGAGAGTATTTGTCTTCTTTCTTTCTCGCAGCCTCTTTTCTTACGCGTTTGAGTACCTTGATTTGTCTACCTTTTTTCGAGTCAAACCCCCGTGTGTCTCGTCTGGTCGTGGCCACCTCTTGGTAGACCTCGCGCAGTTTACTTTGTCCCTGTCTCCTTGCCCGTCCGTTTGCTTACTTCAGTGTTTTCTTGAGGAACCGTGTAACATCGTTCATGGGCGGGGGATAAATATTGGTGGAAGGGGGACCAGCGTAAAAGGGTGGGGCATTTATTTGGAAAATGCCGGGGCTGTATGACGGATTAGTTCCTAAACACACTTCTCCTTCGACCGGTGTCTCTTTCTCTTCTGCTTTTGGAAAAGGCGCGTTTGGATCCCACCGATTAACGATTCACTGCGGATCTTGACATTTTTGTGCGTTCAACAGCAGAAAGAGGAGTTTTATAGCTTAATAAAAAAAAAAACAGCAGAAACGGGAGTTATATACCGTCCGTCCATCAGGAGATGGCAGTGATTTTCGGCAGTGCGGTGCAGGGGGGCTGCGAGACCCCACTCTAGACCAGTGATGGTATATGGTCTCGGTTTTCTCGCGCATGCGCGACGATTTTAGCGTCAGTAAAGTACAAAGTTGGTGTTGGAGTGTACACCGAAATGCACGAGTGCAGCGGAAAGAGGAAGGTCTTTTTTGACCAGCGTTTTATTGCACGCCTAGTGCCACGTTTTTCTGTTTCAGCGCTGAGAGGCATAAGGAGCCATAGGGCAAATCGTCGTCAGTCGGTCCGAGCTAACCTACCGAGCAGGTCCCAGTTCGTGAACACTTTCTTTGCGTTTTTTATATAGAGTCACTGTGTTACGTGCAAGCATTATTCACACTTGATATACGTGTATTCCATATGTTGTTTCAACTAATAATCTAACGTTTATTATAAAGGGTTGTCACATTCATTCGCGCAATACATACCTAAACCCAACAGTTGGGCTAAAGTGAGGTACCTTAGTCACCTCGCATAGTTTCGCAAATTTTTTTTTCGATTTTCAAATATGAATTGACAAGTAGCTCCTTCTCCAATACTAGTTGCCATTATGAAATCGAATATATTAACATTAACTTACCAAAATTTCGAAGTACGGTCGTCTCGTCGTGTCGTCTTGCACTTTTCTGTCCGGTTTCCCGCCAATAACAGTTCTCCCCTACTATCCCCACAAACATAAGACGTACGGTACGTTCCTGCATTTAGTCGCGCATGCGCGAGAAAACCGAGACCATATACCATCACTGCCCTAGACGCCAGGCTGCGGACCCCACTCTTACGCTTAAATTCTGGCGGGAACGGTCGGCATAGGCGCTCAGCGTCACCACATCTCTCTGTTCCAGTCACACTAATATGCGCGTTTCCGTCTTTGTCGAGCGATTCGGCCAATAGCGGTAGACGTGTAGCGCGCAGAAGGGAGATCACGTGGTACCAACAAGTTTCTCACTGCCATCTCCTGATGGACGTACGGTACAGATTCATTTGTGTTTTAAATCATTTTAACGTAATGGAAATGAGATAGCATTTTTAATTCTTCGTTGGTTATATGCGTTTTGGTTAACGCAATTCCCCGTAATCTAATCTGATCCCCGTAATTTAATTTCCTCTGGAAATCTTCGATTCTAACGAACAATATTCTGGATCTCCCAGATCAGCCATCCCCTCTCTAAGGTCCACCGCGCCCCACCTCAATAGCTAGCTAATGACAAAATTTTACATGAACCAATTCGAGCAAGAAGCTGAATGGTCTCAATGCATAAAGTTTTGTCTTTATAAAGTTGCCATTTTTTCATGCCGAAGATCTTCGATCGCAGCAAACACTCTAGGGCTGAAAGATCGGAAGAAATCCGATCGCAGCGTCTCCGAGGAACGGTAGCAATCGGGGCAAGAAGGCGGACTGACACGTGTTTTAATAGATTCAAAGTTTGTCGGGTCGAAAGAAGCGCGCGACAGGGCGGGCAACATAGCGGTTAATTGAACCGGAGCGTCGAGGTGGTTAGATCCAGGTCCCGATAGAGGGGTTGGAAGCCGCAAAACAGCGGCGCGAAGTCGTGAGAGGGCGGCGATAAGCGTCCGTTCTCTCGGATCCGTACCCGTGGCCCGTTATCGTCCGAAACGTCAACGAAAGTTTGCCTTATCGCGCGGCTCGCGGTCCCTTTTTCGTGGAGGCCTCGTTACTACGGAGCCAACAGCCTGCGGGGGTAAAACCGGTGACGCAACGGGGGGTGGGGGAGGAGGAGCGGCTTTAAGTAACGTCTCGAGAAGAAATGGAAAACGTTGGATGGTCGTTGAAAGATGGAATCTCAGACGGGAAAGAAAACGAAGAATTAAGTGGATTAAAGGCAACCCGAAAGCATCGCCGGTTGTGTTTGCGGGACCGGTTCCGCGTGGAATATCTGTTCCTGTCTGTGAACAGGAACTTTCTGAAACGACGTGGATATCGTTGTTTGCGGAGGCGGCTGTTTGACAGACTTTGCCAGTTCTCTCGGCACACAAACCAGACCGAGGCTGAAATCGCCTGCTGCCACGTGGCACGTCATATAGAATTTAGAACCTCTGTCAATTAGAAATTCTCATTTTGCGAAACGCTGTTAGATCTCGATGGGGAAGATATTCTTTGAATAGTAGAATGTTGTGGCTGTCTATATAATTTATTTAATCAATTTAATGTACCTATAGCAGGGTCGACGAACTGGCGGCCTGTGCATAAATCATGGGCTATAGGAATACGAACTCCGACTTTCATTCTTATACGATTTACATACAGGGTGAGCCACCTAATGTTTGCACCTCAAATATCTTTGTTGTTTCTAAAGATACGTAAAATATGGTAAAGACAAAGTTAAATGGTACAATGGGGTTGATACGATGACAAAAAAAATTTTTGTTTTTATGTCATTTTTTTAGAGATAACAATTTTTATAAATTTGCGACAGATCGCCTTTTAGTCGGTCTCCGGCTTTAATAATATTAATTCCCGGAATAAGGAGACGGATGGAGCGTCCATCTAGTTTCTAAAGATACGTAAAATATGGTAAGGCCAAAGTTGAATGGTACAATGGGGCTGACACGATGCCAAAAAAAAAAATTTTGTTTTTATGTCATTTTTTTAGAGATATCAAGGTCACCTTGACTTTCTTAAATGGAACCACCCTTTTTTAGACGCCTACAACGATAGTTCCTTTCATTACGAATTCAGTGACTATAATTACTCAAGGTCTGGGTTAGGTCGCGGACAGAGATAACGTATGAGATTTAACATCGATACATGCCTGTAAACGGGCTTTGAAGGAATGTTGAACTCTGTCCGTGACCTTGAATGACCTTGAGTAATTATAGTCACTGAATTCGTAATGAAAGGGACTGTCATTGTACGTGTTTAAAAAAGGGTGGTTCCACTTAAAAAAATGAAGGTGAGCTTGAAAATCTCTAAAAAAATGAAAATAAAACAAAAATTTTCTTAGTATCGTGTGAGCCCCACTGAACCATTCAACATTTGACGTATCTTTAAAGACAACAAAGAACTTTGACGTGGCAATAGTTAGCGCCTCACCCTACAATTATAGTCCCTTTCATTACAAACTCAGTGACTATAATTACTCAAGGTCATTCAAGATCACGGACAGAGTTCAACATTCCTTCAAAGCCCGTTTACAGGCATGTATCGATGTTAAGTCTTGAATTGAAAACTCACTGAATTCTTAATGAAAGGAAATATCATTGTAGGTGTTTAAAAAAGGGTGGTTCCATTTAGGAAAGTCAAGGTGACCTTGATATCTCTAAAAAAAATGACATAAAACAAATTTTTTTTTGGCATCGTGTCAGCCCCATTGTACCATTCAACTTTGTCCTTACCATATTTTACGTATCTTTAGAAACAACAAAGATATTTGAGGTGCAAACGTTAGGTGACTCACCCTATATATTGCTATTGTATTCGTAATTGCACGTGTCAATCTCACTCGTTCTCGTCGTTCACATTTTTAACGATGGCTGGAATAGGTTAGTCGAAGGGAAAATCATGAGGCCCGCGGCGAAGAAAAAGCTCGTCGCTCCTATATAATTGTGCCTTTACGACTCAATAATACCAACAAATTAATCGTATCACAATCTGAATGGCACAAGTTCCGTTAAACTTGGGTCCCGAGCCTCGAAAGTCTCGAGGGAGGTAAGAAATAAAGAAACGTAAGACTACAAAGGAGTCTAGAGTCGTTGACGGACGAAAGGGGGATCGTGACGAAAACGAACGAACGAAACAGATGTCAAAGTGGCAATTTTCAATCGGGCAGGGAGCCGGGGCGTGTTCCTTTCTCGAGAAAACGTGCGTCGCCGATGGCGGGGGCGATTGCGAACACGTTTCCGGGGCCGGTTCTTCTCAGATTCGATCCACGACGCCTTCAGCGGCAATAAGAGCCACGTTATAGACGGTATCAAACGAACTGGCGGCTCGGGCCACCGTTACAAAGGGACGGACCACGAGATTGCTGCAGGAAAAAGAAATTTCGCGGCCGATTAGGTCCGCCGGTGTAAACGAGATTCCGCACGGAAACGAACGCCGCCGGCCAATAGATCCCGAAATCGAGGAGAGCTGATTGGTCCGACTTGTCGATTCGTTGCTTGGAGATCGAGAATGCCTGAACATGCGCGGCCTTTGGGCGATGAACTTCGTTCGATGCGCGACATGCAGGAGATGCGGCCGATGAACGCTGTGTTCCGATTTGCCAAGTGAATTCTCGGACGGTGGACGATTTTTATAGAGATTGTATAATAGATCATTCTTAGAACCGTTCACAGAAGATACATATTTTCAATCATAAGTAAACTGTAGTCTCTGAGAGTTCGCATTCTTACATTAATATATGACTACATCAACAAAGAAATCCGCACTAATCATATGGAAAATCTATCCTGGTAAAATCAATTGCATTTTTCATATGTTGTAGCTTATGATCTACTGAACAAAAGATGTAATGGACATAAAGCTCAATAATGGACAGTTATCGAGTTATAATCAGTCAAACATGACAAATTCGAGCTGCCGAATACTCAACTCTCGGGAAGTATATTTACTTTACACGCTTGCCGCACCCCCACTCCCGCCACCCCACTCTTTCGAATTTCAAGTTGCGCGACCTAAATGAAGTTGGCAACATACTAGCGTTAATGCTGCCGAATGCTATTACTTTCTGGCATTGCTACGTACGATATTTATATTATTGATATCAGTGTATTCCATACATTTTGGTTTCCATACTGTTTGCTAATACATAATAAGATCATTTTTTTATTAATCCACACACCCACGCACGCACACGCACACAAATACCCACACAGCAGAGAGGGTTTGGAGTCAAAAAACTACTACGGGAGTGACGAACCGTGGGGTCCTTATCTCTGCTGTGACATACAAAGTTTTTTGTGAAAGATTTCTGTTCACAGACCTTTTCAAGGTCATTCAAAATTCAAAAATAATGACACCACCTAACAGATTTTGTGAAACCCTACTATTTTTGTTTCAAACATTTTTCCAAAAAATAAATACTTCCCGAGATTTGAGTATTCGGCAGCTCGAATTTGTCATGTTTGACTGATTATAACTCGATAACTGTCCATTATTGAGCTTTGTGCCCAGTACATCTTTGTAGATCATAAGCTACAACATATGAAAAATCCAACTGATTTTACCGGGATAGATTTTCCATATGATTAGTGGGGGGTTCTTTAAATGGAACTGCGACGATATATTTGTTATCTGTTTCGGTACAGACATGTTTTAGAGTAAGGATAGAACATGATCGATACGTGCGGCAGATAGTAAAACAGGGAAAAAGAGCGTGAATCCCAAAACATGTTCTATGTGTAGGATTTCCGGCGTGCATTTCTCTTCAACAATGTCCACTGGAAAGGAATTGAAAACGCCGTCTGCACAAAAATTGTAGATCTCCTCGAGAGTAATACTCGCAGTAGCTAAAGTACACGCAAACTTCCGAGCCCTAATGCTTGGGACGTTTGTCAGAGATTCAACTTCGGCTTCCAACAAATCCTCGCTGCTTCCCTTATTCTCGGAGAACTTTCGATAAATCCTCGATCATGATACTAGAAACGTAACACTGGCGTTACGAGACATTTTGCGAATCCACAAGAAAAATTAAATGATAGGCATTATATTAATACATTGACGGCCGTGTCACCCATGCACAGAGTGTTCACGCTATTACTAGCCAGCGTTTTTCTTGCAAATAATAAATATTTGAAAAAAATGAGAGAGGAAAAAGAAATACTGTTTTTTCCAAGCAATGTAATGGCGTATGTAATTTTTTTGTATATGGCGCTTAACGTGTTAAACAATGACCATAAGTAAAAATAACGTAGAATCGAAACTCTTTTCCTTCGAACCACCCCGTAACGGAGGAACCACATTCTCGTTTCTCACTTCCACGATACGTAAAAAATATAGAAATTTGTGCAATACTGCGAAACAGCAGCGACACACAACACATTTTCTGTATAATAACGCAAATACTCGACGTTCCCGGGGGATATATTAAGAGTTGAAGCATGAAAACGAATCCCATTTCAGTCGGCGGGCTCCCGTGTCCTATCTCGCATACTGATGACCACAAAATATACTTTTAAAATAATGACGTAGACACTCGACGCCACCTGCTCGTCGAGGGGTTGCTTTCATTCGTGGCTCGCGTCACTGTCAGAATATCCCAGCTCGTTGCAACGAAACAGAGGAGGGGGAAACGGACGCGAAATATACAGGGTATCATGTAACTGATGGTACAACGGGATAGAGGGTGATACTACATCAAAAAATAAGTCGAAAATATAGAATAAATTTGTTTCATTTGACGCCATGTTTCCGAGAATAAAATCGAGTTTGCACATGCAGCGAATAAACGTGCTATTAAATAGGAATCGTCAGACGCGTCTGATCATGATTAACCAATTCTACTTGCTGCGTACGCAAACAAATTTTATTTTATATTTTCGACTTATTTTTTGACATAGAATCAGCCCGTATCCGGTTGTACATGACACCCAGTATATCCAGAGAACTCATTTAGACTTTTCTTCCCTTTTATCGATACCGAGGGGTTGCGCAGCTCGGATTCGCGTACGCGCGCATATTTACGTGCGAAACGCGAGATTAATGCAATCGTATGTTACCGCGGTTTTATTCGCCGCGTCTCTCTCGTCCTGGGAACTATGTCAGTGTGAAATATTCGGGCTATTCGTTCCCGTGACATCCGCGACTCATTATCTACGACCGAGGCGCAACGAATGGAAAAAGGGCACGTGTCGTTGTCGCCGCGCGTTTTGTCTGCACGCCTGAACACAGGCGGAATCACATCTGGTGTAGATACCGGTTCTTTGAAAATCACGATCAACCTGATATTATTCCAAGAGAACACGAATTCGTAAATTTATTCGACTACTATACCCTACTACTATAATATACATATATAATACTATAATATACGCCAATTAGTCCCCACGTTTTTTCAGCCCCTTCGGATGGTCGGACAGAAAAATGTTTCGTACCAAAGTTAATCAGTATTTAACCGACAAGAAATTGCAATTTTTTAAATTTAAAAAAAATCGATTTTCAACAAAAAAATCAAGGTCGCTGTCATATCTTTTAATGGAACTGGGTATTTTTAACTTCATAATATTGTAGGCAACGTCGAAATGAATTCAACGACCTGCTATACAATGACTTTAAGATGACCTTGAAAGATAATATCGCCATGAATCAATTGCCAGAATATTTGAAATATTTGACCCGTGTTGTGGACAATTATCGATGAAATACTGTAGTACTGTGGGATTGGAAGGTTTGGCAAAGAACAAGCTTCGACGTAACGTTTTTATTTAACAAAACTTATAACTAAACTAATTGGATAATCTAATGCTCTACGCGTTACGACTTTATCTCGCACGACATATACTTCTTCGCTCGACTTCATCGTTTTTAATCTACGCTAGGTTTCGCTGTTTTTAACTCTACTGCTCGACTTCACTGTCCTAACTCTATTCCCCGAATGCTCCGACTTCGCTGCTTGCACTCTCCGCTTGCACCTCACACACTCTCTCTCTCTCACTCCTTCGCTCTCTCTCTTTCTTTCTTAAACACAGCGTTACGCGAAAAATTAAATAAACACGGAGGCCTCTATCGGACTACCTGCAGACGCTCGTGAACTCGCAGAACACCTGCGAATCCGGCTATCCTACACTACTATAACCACAATTTTTAGTAAAAGTACATTTTTCTCCACTCAAACGAAATATACTCCTGTAGTATTTCTAATCATTTTACTCCATGTATTGAAATAGATTCTTAAAATGGACAATCTTCGGAGAAGCTTCTTCGTCACAATATCAGCAAAACTATAATAATTAAAAAAGGCTGATGAACGGTCCAGAAATGGTGACGATAAAACGATAAATTCGATTTGTTTTATTTTGGTGATAACGATAGACGGGATCTGTTGGAATCTAAAGTTTACTGGGACTAGAGTTCGCGTTAAATAATATATAGTAGGAGAGCGCCGCCATCGCTGCTCTCGACGCAAAAATTTAGTGTACCGACGCTAGAACTAGGACGACAAACCGCCGAATTTGTGGATGCGCCGCCGGCGTTCACATAATTTATTAATTACGTTGAAAGCTCAGGGACAAATTTACCCGAACGAAATTAGCGTTGGTCAAATTGGAGATGCGCGGACAAACGAACGAAACGAGCTCGCAGTTAGCTCAAACAACGTCGCATATGATTGACGCGCGACTCGAATGTTAACCGTAATTTACTGCACGATGTTTCTCTGTAGCTGGATACCGGTTTAACGATGGCTCGAAATTAGCGTATTACACGAACTGTTACCATTATTATACGCGCGACACTTATTGTTTCGTAGTGACCATCGTTGCTGTGACGATCGATTGCCATGATTGCGATTTCGGTGGACTCGTGTCTTTTTCGATTATGTTTTTGGCCATGTTGCTCAATTTTTGTGTATGTTCTATGGACGTTTTATCAATTACATTGAGTATAGTTCTTCGAAACGAATTTTTTTATTCTGGTTTACTTCAGCTTTGTCTCAAAATATTCTCAAAATAATCTGAAATAAAATTCATGAATATGTTCTAGATTTCTTGTTTTAAAGTTTATGAATAAAATTATATATGTTCATTCGTATCATATGAAGTCTGTGCTATAAGTCAGGGAGTTCCAACGTATTCCCCTCCGAGAACTGCTAGGTCCCCACCATCGAACCTCTTCCCACTACTATGTACAGCCGTAGAGTTAGTGAGTGCTGCGCGCGCCGCGCGGCTCTCGTGGTAGGAGCTTCCCACTACTATACTATACATGATAACGATGAAGTGTAAGAGTGGGGGAAGAACCTAAGCGGTGAAGGTGCCCCGAATAACTCGGAACTGTCTGCTATAGACATTAAACTACGTATTTTTTCTGTGTCCAAAAATGCATGAGAAAAATCCGGTGCAGCGTGAAGAAATAATGATTTTAAACGAAATGTGATCCATAAAACTGGTAATTGTATTTAACCCTTTGCACTCAGAGCTATTTCAACTAAAAAACCAAACATTTCTTCTAACCTAGAATATTTCCATTGTACATAGTTTTTTTCATTATATGCAGTAAGAAACTGATGTAGTACCTCATAAAATATTGAAATGTTTAGTAATTTATTACATATAAACAAATTTAATCATGTAAACAATATTCCGAATAATCGCCTCAGAGTCGCCATTCGAAGGCTAAGGGTTAACCCCTTCCCTTACAATTTCATTCTGAGGTATCAGACTAAACGTACTGTTTAATTTTGCCTGACGATCTGTATTCGCAATAGTCGAAAGTAAACTAATTTTTATTGCTTGAAAATCTGTGTTAAAGTTGCTGTTACATGTCATGTTATATGTCGGTTCATGATGGACACAGTAGAACACCGCGATGCTTCTAATTGCTCAAAAAAAGTTCAGTCGTTTGGTCAAATTTTAAGAAAGTTATTCTGATTTAAAGTGCGTGCGAATACTTTCGTGAGCCACCGTACATCTGCTAGAAACAGGCAGAGTTCAAAATCAGATAGCAAAGTCCCCGTTAAGTTCGAAGTTTAATCGAATAAGAAGCACTTAAACAAATAAGGGCTGGATAGAATCCGAGCTGTCGAATCGAGTTCAGGTCCATCAGGGATCGTCCATGAAACGCGAATCCAAACGTGTAATTATTCCGGCAGCAAGATCCGACATTGATCGGTCTATCTACCTGTTTACCCACAGTCCCATTCGCATTCGGGAGACCATGCAAAATGGATTGCGTCGTTCCTCCGCGGACACACGAGGCAATGTTTCGTCCGCGTGATCCCCGTGAACGTTTATGGCAGTGTCGAAAAATTTTGCGAAATCGTTTGCCGTCGGTTTCGTTCGATCACCATTGTCCAACGTTTATTATAGCCATGTTCGGGATCACTGCTGGCTCTCTGCGACTACCTACAAAAATCGCGTGTACCACTATGCCGCAGTTTCGTGTCCGGCGTTGCACCGCGGCTTTTCCCAGTCGTAAACGTATCGTGGATTTTTGTTTCTCGCCCGTCCTGTCCGCGGTATCAAGATTTGTTTTGCTGAGCGACGCTCGGTCTCTCCATTGACCGTAAAAATAAAAGCAACCGCAGATGGTCGATCAAACCGCGACGTTTCGCAGATAACTGTTTTTTATTGCTCGACCGTTCCCATTCGCCGAAATCACCGTCGCGGAGGACGCGTCGCGATCCCAATCCTCTCAGGATAACCTGCAACACGTTTCAACACGGACGCTGCGTATTTCCGGTTCGACACTGTCTATCATATTGTTTGGCGAAAGTGGCTCGCCACGCGAAATTTTTCGTTTTCTGCAGGCTTTCGCATTTCCATCACGTAGCCTTTCTATCTCTCGTCTTCTTCAATTATTTCGCCTTAACTTTTACACTGAAAAAATCTGTGCATTTATTGCATCTCCGAATTTATCGAAAATTAGAATACATGTGTATTAACCCTTAGCACTCGAGTGGCGACTCTGAGGCGCCACTAAAAATTGCTGTATCATAATCCAAATATTGTTTACACTATTAAATTTGTTTGTAGTTAATACATTACTAAACATTTAAGTTTTGTAAGAGGTATTATATCATTTTCATATCCATAAAGTAAAAAAAATCATATAAAATGAAAATATTCTTGGTCGGAAGAAATGTTTAGTTTTATAGCTAAAATAGCGTCGAGTGCAAAGGGTTAACTATGGGTGTGCGAGTACTCGAAATTTCGGGTTCCGGTCTGGTCGGGAAATATGTTCGGGATCGGGTCGAGATCCCGAAAGTTTATAAACTTCGGGGAACCGCGATTTCGGGTAACCGAAAAGGTAGTCGGGTCGGTCGAGTCGGGGTCCGAAAGTTTGCAATATTCGGGTACTCGAAGTTAAAGTTGGGGCAAGTCTGCGATCAAATCAGCAATAAATAACACTATGACTCTGTGCATATTAAGACGTCTAATCATCGGTTGTAATAATATTTCGATTTGTGGTAAACACTGTTTACAGAAATTAGAAACAGAAACGTCCTTAACGCACATTCTTTCACATAATGTATTCTAAAATATTTTTTTCCTCGCGAAGTTTGATAACCGCTTTCACTAAAAATACAAAAATCATTCTGAACTTGCCATTGATAATAAAAGATTGAACGGAAAAATCATAAAACAGCATTATGCTTATATAAAGACAACTTTAACTTCGAGTACCCGAATATTGCAAACTTTCGGGACCCCGACCTGACCCGACCCGACCCGACTACTATTTCGGGTACCCGAAGTTTATAAACTTTCGGGATCCCGACCCGACTACCATTTCGGGTACCCGATGTTTATAAACTTTCGGGATCCCGACCCGACCCGAGGCTCGGGTACACCTCTAGTATTAACCTTTTAGCTGGATATAAAGAAACTTTACAGTCCCTTCATAATTCTTTCAACTTTCCGCGGTTTAATTATAAATACAATTTTTTAATTAAACTCGAGTAGCAGTCCATTATAGTATCAAATGAATATCTTTAATAGAGAGTGCATTCACTCAAGGAACATAATTGCGTTCTAACACTGTTGTTAGTAAATAACGCGGCCACTTTAATTAAATTTAACGAAGTACCGTTGCCTCTTGGAGGTAACGAGAATGAAATTAAATGGGGAACTCGTACAGATTGTTCAGTTTCGTAAATATCCGAGTATCGGGCATATTGCAATTAAATCCGGGTCGCGTTCTTTATTATCGGACGGTGTTAATTATTCTGCGGGAGTTTGTTGAAATTTAAACGCGACACGGACGCGTTACAACGCGCTTTGAAATTTTCAAGAAAACCGTTTGTATCGCTGTTTAAATTATTTAATTGTCTTTTGTGTTGAATTTCGCAGCGAACGATCGATCAAACGCGTAACATTATCGCGGGCCGCGCACTCGCGGAAATATCAATCGTGTAGCACCGCGGTTTGATTATAAATTATTACTTTGGTTGTGCGTTTACTATTTAATCGCCGGTTACCGTGAATATTCGATCGAACCGTTTCAAGTATCAAGAGAGACAACCGAGAAACAATGAAAAACGGCGAAAAATGCAGTTTATCGTTCAGGTACATCTACTGAATGATTAATGTACTATAATAGATTCTAATAATAGATTCATCTATTATACGAAGCAAATTTTATTTTGAAGTTCAGCAGTCTGTTCGTTACTTGAAGAGCTTAGGAGAAAAGAATAAAAATTGAGATAATCAGGTCTTTTAAAACTTAATTGTAAAAATATACTATAAAATTTTACAAATATATATATACCTAGTAACAGATAATATTCAAACAAATTTAAATGTAATAAGAATAAATTTAAACCGCTATGGTGCAATTTAATTAACACGTTGTTTTCCAACTCAGCGATCACAAAAATTGGACAAAGTCAAATCAATTTATCTGATACAAAAAACTGTGAAGTTAAGATTTAAGGTGTTAATTACATTTCCAATCCTTTTACATTTCACAGACCATAAGCAAATTTAGCACAGTGTACCTATCACTAAAAAAATTAATTTTTCAGTCTAAAGAAATAATCCCATCATTCACGTGTGAGTGACATGGCAGTGTTAAGTGTTAATATGAGGGAATTGGAGTTAAACTGATTGGCTATTGAGCCATTTGTCTTTTATGTATTGAATGTACACTAATTTACTATGATTCTTATGAATAACATAATGGTTTCATAAACGACAATATCGTTAGTAGATTGTCTTTCAAAATTAATCCGACTGAGAGGACACAATCAAATGAATTTAACCAGAAGTTGATGATCGTTTCCTGATTGGAAAACTATTTTATCTTTCATTTCTGAGAACATGTAGAATACGGTGAAACAACGTACGGTTTTTGACGAGCTCTAAGCTTTTTCGAAATTGTTCTTTTAAAGCTTCCTTCTATAATCCTTTGCTCCCAATACACGTGACGTGCTTCAGTTCTGTCAATCGACGTCATTCCGGTAAAATGGGGCACCGTAAAAGTTAGCGTTTCCAAGAGCGGTCAGCGTGGATATACTTTTTTATGGTTACGCGTGTGGTCTCGTACAGAGAAGATGGCTGCATACCAGTGTTTCGCAACTGGAACTACTTTTGCTGCCTATGATATTACCATTGTGTCTGCGATCTAATGAAAAATTTCGTGTAAATCTTCCGTGAAACGCACAATATGATCGCGACGCATTAAATAAAGAAGTACATACTTCTCAGTTGTGAAACGTTTCTATGTTGTAAAAGATTTTATACATTTTATACGCCACACAAAAACAAAATATACAAAAAGATTCATTTAGTATTTTACAAGTCTCTTTTATCCTTTTCACCTGGGGTCTGCCATGTCTCCAGTATGCTAGGTTATGTTTCTGAAAAGCAATATACTGAATAAAAATGAAAATAGAAATTAATAAAAATTGGTGGCTGGCTGACAGTGTATACTGCTCGAGTAATATACTGCAAAAGTAATAATAAAAAAAAAGCTCCAGGCATGATCTAACAGCTTCCAATATAGTGAAAAAGATTATGCATAAATGCATTAAAATAGAAATGAACAAAGATTTGGAGCAGTCTCGCTACTAATGTATTCGCTTTTATCATTTTATCTATCGGAAGCCTATTAATCTGTTCCTCAATAGTTGTGCTGTACTAAAAGGAACCTTGGAAATGCTCTTTTACATAATAACCTCAAGCGAAATAATTAGCTTACGTAAGGGTGACTTGTTCATTCACGATTGAAATTGCTATTGCTGTTGAAGGATCTGTCAAAAAATCCTTTTCCATGGACCATAGACATTTGAAAATTGTAAAATAATGGCCGGTAAATACTGTGTTACTACTTCGTTTCGTATTAAAAGAGGTGTTAATAATAAAATATTCCAAGTATAATTGACCAACTTCCAATACAATAAAAAACATATACATTGTGCTTAATCAGCTATTATCAAATTGTCAAGATTGAATTGGATATGATGGAAAAACTAGGGCTTGCCAGGAGGCTTATGGTGCTCGAGCGGCAACAACAGCTCTTTCCGTCTACAAAGAGTAATAATAAAAAATTCCAAGCATGATCTAACAGCTTCCAATACATCGAAAAAGATATGCATTATGAAGATTAAGTTTACAAATGAACGAAATTTGGGAGTAGTTTCGTTACCAACGTACGATAATAAGTTATTATCAAGTTATCAAGATTGAATTGGGGATGAAGGAAAAATTGAAGCTTGCATAGGGGTTTATGGTGCTCGAGTGGCAACAACAGCTCGTTCCTTGTCCGCGTCAGGATTAACAACGTAACAAAATTTTTCCAGTGGAAGAGCGATCGAGGGTAGGCCATGGGAAGGTTGAAAACGGTGTTATACTATATTGGGCGCGTAAACGGCAGCCGAGGCTCTCTTGAAAAACGATGGGGGTTTATTGCGGAGCGGCGCGAATTGAAATTGGGGAAACTGCGGGTTGTTGAGCGGTGAGCCCGCCACCGATACAGATTCATCAACTGTCGTCGCGTAAATGGCAGGTAAACCGCTGATACTGATATGGGTTCCGTATTCGGATGTGGGCTCCAGTCAGGAGTGTGCTCCGATCTACGAAACAAAAAAAAACATTGCACCGGGACAAGCCGGCGAAAATTTACGAGTCAACGATAAAATATACGTGTTTAAAAAAGGGTGGTTCCACTTAAAAAAATGAAGGTGACCTTGAAAATCTGTAAAAACATGACATAAAAACAAAAATTTGGTTGGTATCGTGTGAGCCCCACTGAACCATTCAACTTTGACCTTCAAACATTTGATGTATCTTTAAAGACAACAAAGATATTTGAGGTGGCAATAGTTAGTACCTCACCCCCTCAATGATAGTCCCTTTCATTACGAATTCAGTGACTATAATTACTCAAGGTCATTCAAGGTCACGGATAGAGTTCAACATTCCTTCAAAGCCTGTTTACAGGCATGTATCGATGTTAAATCTTATACGTTATCTCTGTCCGCGACCTTGAATGACCTTGAGTAATTATAATCACTGAATTCGTAATGAAAGGGACTGTCATTGTAGGTGTTTAAAAAAGGGTGGTTCCATTTAAAAAAAAGTCAAGGTGACCTTGACATCTCTAATAAAATTACATAAAAACAAAATTTTTTTTTTGGCATCGTGTGATCTCCATTGTACCATTCAACTTTGTCCTCACCACATTTTACGTATCTTTAGAAACAACAAAGATATTTGAGGTGTAAACGTTAGGTGACTCACCCTGTATATACAGGGTGTCCCACATAAATGGGAACACCTAAATATCTGTCATATTTACAGTCCTATTAGAAAACTTCAGAGGACAAAGTGACACTATTGCAGGGGGCAAATATAATGGTAAAGAAAAAAAATTTTTATGTCGTGTTTTTTAATGAAATTTCAAGGTCACCGATGTTTTTTTAAATGGAATAGTATATTTTTTTTACGATAGCATGATAGACAATAAAGAACTGAATTTAGTAGATACCATCTTTTTGACCTTGAAATGACCTTGAGCAAGAATAATCATGTTGGAGCGGATAAAATGTGGAAGTTTAAAACTTACGTGTTTCAGCAAAGATTACGCGTTGTTTACGGTGGGTTGACCTTTACATATCATAATAAATGTTCGAAATGTTGACTATCTTCATTTATGCAATATTGCAATCTTGCATTAAATGATCTGCAGGCATTGTCGATTTCTTTACCATTATAAAAAATTGTTTTCTTTACCATTATATTCGCCCCCTGCAATAGTGTCACTTTGTCCTCTGATGTTTTCTGATAGGACTGTAAATACGACAGATTTTAGGTGTTCCCATTTATGTGGGACACCCTGTATATACATACATACATACAGATATATATATATATATATATATATATATATATATATATATATATTGCGTTACGTCGTCTAGGGCCTATTTTATCCGAGCCTTTCCCTTTATCGCCCGCTCTATTTTTCGTACTTGTTTCGTTATCAAGGCGACGATACCCGTTCTTTTAGTGCCACCATAAACGTACAATCTGCGCCGGCCGCGAGTTTTACGGTTACGCGAACCGGGCTCGATATATGTATTTCGTTACGTTGATAACAAATCGTCGAGCGTCTATTTTCCCCGCGAAAATCGGGTCATGTTCGATACGATGCAGCGACGTGTTACCTGAATTGGCGGTTCGTGTGACAATCGCAGAATTGGTCGAACGTGGATTAGTTTAGACAGACAATAACAAGCCTGACGATCGTGTTTCCCGTAGATCGACAAGATTCTGTTACATGTGTGAATAAAATCGAATCAAGGCATGTCGAAAATTTTTTGGGCAACACTCTTTTTTGCGAGGAAATTAGATCGCACTCTCTTCCTTTGTCGAGCACGTGTACACCACTCGATAGTTCTACGCTTGCCAGTTGCGGACGCCATTGTCCCTTTCGTTCTGTTTCGACTACTAATGGAAACGGTAATGGAAACGACCGGCGATGGAAAAGAGAATTGTATGCGAAAGCAGCAATAGGAATGGACTGTGTCTTCTGTCAGTGTGAGTTGACGACACTGAGTACCTTAGGTGAACGAATGGTGTACAAGATGAGCTGTGCACACTTTATTCACACTTGAATTATAGTTTTTCGAGATATACAGTTGAATGTATGTGGGATCGGAACCCCCCCCCCCCCCCTCCAGACCAAAGACTGTATGGAGATTGGTCAAAGTCGAAGGGTTCCGTTGGAGTGTGCTAAGATCCTACATATATACAGAGTATCTCAAAAATATCGCTAATCCTTAAAGTGGGCGGTTACTCGGGTTATTTAAAGTAACTTTTTTCTCTGCAAATGTGGTGGCTACCTCCTATGAATCTTCCTGTGTTTGTATATACAGGTTAAGTACTTGTGATAATCTGACAAAAAATATTTTCAACAAAAATTGATCAGTTTTCGATTGGCTATATATTGCAATAAAAAAAGTTCGAAAAACTTTTTTTATAGTATCGTCAAGGTTACCTTCATTTTTTAAATTGCACTTTGTATTTTTGACTTAACAGTATTATAACTCGCGTCAAGACGAATTCAACCACCTAGTATACCATGACCTTGGGATGACCTTGAAGGCGAAGAAATGAAAATTTCAACAAAACATGACAATCTGCTTGAATGGGTGATAATAACTTGTGTTTATTATTAAGAATCGAAATTACATTCAATTTTTATGGGGTTATTTACAGTCAATAGTTTATGCTGTTCCAATACAAAATAAGGAACATTTAAAGCAGCGAATCCGTACAGCGTGCGAAAAACTCTGCTACGACAGTATCGTAAGAGCAACCAATGCAAATTTGCTACGAAGAACGGAATTGTGCCTACAACAAAACGGATTTCAGTTCGAACATTTGATGTGACTTTTTTACGAAATCGTTTGCGTACATTTAGCCAAGGTTTCTGAATTGAATATAATTTCGAGTCTTAATAATAAACACAAGTTATTATCACCCATTCAAGCAGATTGTCATGTTTTGATGAAATTTTCATTTCTTCGCCTTCAAGGTCATCCCAAGGTCACGGTATACTAGGTCGTTGAATTCGTCTTGACACGGGCTATAATACTGTTAAGTCAAAAATACAAAGTGCCATTTAAAAAAATGAAGGTGACCTTGACAATACTATAAAAAAGAAGTTTTTCGAACTTTTACTTTTATTAATAAATTTTGAGTGGTAACAGCAGGCATTTAGTAATAATAGTGAATTGGGCGTACAGATTAACTCGTGGCCTTTTCTTCATTTTCTTCTTCATTTACGAACACTCAAAATACGTGTAAGTCTCTCTTACTGGTAATTAGAATGTATTTCCCTAACCAGTTGTACACCTAATACAGTCAATAAATCGATCTTTGATAAACTTTCTTTGATAAATCGAATAAAATCAATGATAAGAGGCGCATTAAAGATAAACAGGAGCGAGGAGCAGAAAATAAAGAGTAAAAAAAGAAACATAATACTTATCAATAATAAGTGAAATGTTTTAGGAGCTCGAACATTCTGCGTACAGTAAAATGTGGATCGAATTTGAACGTTTGATGAATTATAGGAGTACGTTCGGTCCAAGCGGAATGTCTGCTTTCAGAGCAGCTAATGCCTGTTCGTTGATGCGTGCAGGACTCTTCCCGCGAGCGGGTATTTTGATGGACAGAGCACAACGAGGCGAATTCCGCAGATTTTCTATCGTGGCGCACATCATCGACGCGGATTCATCGAGTAACGTCGCGCAAATGATCCAAAAACCGCGGATACCAGGCCGGATACGTGTGTTTGGGTACTTGCCGCCCAGTTTTCCGCTTGATTCGATTTTCCCCGAGCGATGGAGCCCGTATCGCTTTTGATACTCTCCCATGACCATGCACACGCATGCTAAATATTTGCATTTGCCATACCATTCGCCAATGTTCATCTACGCTCGACTTTCAAACACCTCGCGGGCACTCGAACCCATACGAGGCTAAACGAGAATCGGAACTTCGAAAATTTGTTTCAATAACGTGGACGTGTCTGGAAACATCTTAACCCTCTGTCTACCAAGCGGGTCCATTGGACCCGACTGTATGTAGATACTGCGGTTATTTAAACTTTTAAAATTCTTGGGATCTTGTCGTTGCATGACTTTGTTACTTTTCTTATTTTTTATTATTTAAAGCTAAAAGTTTTTTTTATATTTACTACGTTTTGTGGTATAAATTTTCTATCGCATAATGAACGTTTTTTTTACGGTAGACAGAGGGTTAATTAGTTGGGTTTGTATTTAACCCTCGGACAACGGGCCGTTCTTGCAACTACAGTGGCCTGAATTAATTAATTCGGACACTCTTTACAATACGGATAATTTTGTGAAAATTAGACTAAACGACTTCAGTTGTTTCTTGAGATGTTAGAAGGATTAGTTTACTAGGTAACGCGTAAATAATTATTTATAAAAATTGCTATTGCTGGAAATTGTGAAGAAAAAAGTAACGATCACGATTTTTAAATTTTTTATCTAAGCCTGTAACGAAATTTTAATCACTGCCTTTTAATACGATAATTTTGTGAAAATTAAACTAACCGACTTCAGTTTTTTCTTGAGATGTTAGAAGGATTAGTTTACTAGGTAACGCGTAAATAATTATTAATAAAAATTGGTATTGCTGGAAACTGTGTAGAAGAAAGTAGAGATCACGATTTTTAAATTTTTTATCTAAGCCTGTAACGAAATTTTAATCACTGCCTTTTAATACGATAATTTTGTGAAAATTAAACTAAACGACTTCAGTTTTTTCTTGAGATGTTAGAAGGATTAGTTTACTAGGTAACGCGTAAATAATTATTTATAAAAATTGGTATTGCTGGAAACTGTGAAGAAAAAAGTAGAGATCACGATTTTTAAATTTTTTATCTAAGCCTGTAACGAAATTTTAATCACTGCCTTTTGTACATCCATGTAAATTATATACACATGGTATAAATTTCACCGACATCGGTTACCGTTGTTATGAGCAACAAACACATAAAGATGAGAGCTTAAACGCGAAAGTTGCAGATTTTCGGCCGTTTTAGGGAATTTTACGCTTACGTCATCTTTAAATGTTTGTAACTCATATCAACGTTAACCGATTTCAATGAAACTTTGTACATGTGTATAACCTATTGAGACCTACAAAAAGCGTCTTATAAATTTTCATTAAAGACACAGATAAAAAAATTAAAAATCGTGACCTTTACTTTTTTCCGTCGCTATTTCGACCAATAGCAATTTTTGGAAAAAATTATTTACACGCTACCTAGTAAACTAATCCTTCTAACATCTCAAAAAAATTGAAGTCGTCTAGTTCAATTGTAACACAGTTATTGTATTGCAATCCATCGTATATAATTGATGATGTTTACGACTATTCACTGTTTTATTTATCAATTTTTTGATACATATTTTTGAAGTTTTTTTTTTGTGTACACGATATGACGGTAACTTTCTGCGTAACTTGTTCGTCGTAAATTGTCGGCGAACGAAATTATCGACCGTTCCGAAGATACATACGAATCGGATGGAAACTTATCCGAATAATGGAATTTCCGTTACGTAGAATTAGCGAATCCTCTGGGAAAGATAGAACATTTTTGTTCACCTCTGTTTCGTTTTCCGATCGAACGTTTTTAGTCATCAACCGTACACCGGCGTTCCGCAAACTCAAATTTCGAGTGGCGAAATCGAGTTAATCCTCGCCGGAACTGAAGCTGAATTAAAAATTGATCGCGTTCGATTCTACCGTCGATCTTGGACAATCGATGCTCAACTAAGTAAAAAGAGAATTAAAAATCATGAATTTCACTTTTTTCTTCACAACTCCGATCAATAGCAATTTTATAAAAATTCTTTTTCAACATTATCTAGTAAATTAATCCCTCTAACATCTCAAAGCAATTCAAGTCATTTGGACCAATTTTAAAAAAGTTATTCGTTTTTAAAGGGTGCTCGTAAGTACCTAGCCGCCGCGTCTGATTAATTGCATTATTGTTTAATAATTCGCGATTTTCCTAGGGGGTAAAGTGCGAGAGCGTGAACCGACTCAGCAGATTGTTCGATGAGCCCTCGATACTGCCGCAGGACGGGTATAGTAAGCTTGTCGTTGTTCGCGACTCGTTGAAACGTTACGACGAACGGCGTTAGGTCCGGCGCATCGAACGGCAACAGTGATATAAGCCAAGCCCTGGCCAGACCAGGCCAGACCAGGCCATCGGGAACGTGTACATGGGTTTCATGTATGCAAACGCGTATATAATCTGTGTACGGTACGGTGTTGCATCCGTCGACCCCCCTCTGTCCCACTATCGGTCAACTTGCACCCCAGTGCACCCGCGCCCGCCCTTTTCCGCCCCAGCGATGCCCGATGGCCACTGGTCGTCCGTGGGCACGTATACATGTATATCTGCTCATCTGCACTGATTTACCGCATATGCATTGCGGTAAACCCAAACCGACCACCTCACCCACACCATCTTCGAGCCAACTCCGCGTTTTCATTTTTATTCTCCTTGCCGCACCAATCTTATCATTGCACCCTGATTATTACGAAATGCAAAGGATATTTGCGGGATACGATCCTGGTTAAAAAAGATTTGCAGTCGGACGCCTTGCTGCCTGTGCTAATTTAAATGATTGAGAGCTGTGTATGTGTATTTGAATTTAACTCGTGTTCCAAAATTTTATAATTTTAAACTTAACCGTTAATTTTAAGAATGGTATGTCCATTTATGGAAAAAATTAAAGAATCGCAGAGTAAACAAATAATATAGAGTGAACTTTTTATGTATAATGAATTTACACTTAGTTTTCTAAAATATCGACATGTTTTGATCAATTTAAAATTAGTTAGCAAATGAAATGGCCCTACGGTTGATTTTTGCGGTCGGACGCTTTGTTGCCTGTGCTAATCTAAATTATTGAGAGCTGCGTATGTGTATTTGGATTTGACTCGTTTTCGGAAATTTTATAACTTTTAATTGGACCGATAATTTTAAGAGTGGTGTGTCCATTTATGGAAAAAATTGAAGAATCACAGAATACACAAATAATATAGAGTGAACTTTTTATGTATAATGAATTTACACTTAGTTTTCTAAAATATCCACATGTTTTGATTAATTTAAAATTAGTTAGCAAATGAAATGGACGTACGTTTGATTTTTGCAGTCGGACGCTTTGCTGCCTATGCTAATCTAAATTATTGAGAGCTGCGTATGTGTATTTGAATTTGACTCGTTTTCCAAAATTTTATAACTTTTAATTGGACCGTTAATTTTAAGAGTGGTGTGTGCATTTATGGAAAAAATTGAAGAATCACAGAATAAACAAATAATTTAGATTGAACTTTTTACGTATAAAGAATTTACACTTAGTATTATAAAATATCGATATGTTGTGATCAATTTAAAATTAGTTAGCAAATGAAATGGCTGTACGGCTGATTATGAATGTGGTGTAAGTCCATTTGTAGAAAAAATTGAGGAATTTTCTTAAAAGCTGCCGACAAAAATTGAAAATTGCATAAAAATCCGCAATCTATTTATTACTTATACTGCGGATCATTATGAATTTATGGCAAAACTGAATAGGTGAAATAGAAAACTGTAGAGATTCTAGAAGAACTTAACCTCTTGCTTTACGACTTATTTCACGGTTGCAGTAGATAGGACTTCTTGTAGTTCATAATTTTCTAGAAGATGAAGAAGAATGATATCTATTGATATGTGTTCTCCAATGACCATATATCGACAGAAACAAAATAGAATTCTATTTATTTTTAAAGGGAACAAATAACCTGATTAAGATGATTAAAAGATTAAGATTAAAAAATGATTAAAAATGAAAACATGTTTTTATTTAATTTTATTTTCATTTAAAGGAAATGAATAACATGATTAAGATTATTAAAAGATTAAGATTAAAAAATGATTAAAAATGAAAACATGTTTTCATTAAACTTCGGTTTCTTAGAATTGGCTTGGACAATTTTTATTTTGCATAAAGTTCCACAGTCTAATAATTACGATCGCCATGATCAAGAGTAATCGCAAGATCACTGTCCAATGGTGATTCGAACATAGCGGGTTCCCGAATTGGCATGTAGACCGGTGTCGGCTCGTTTAGGTTCCCGGAGCACGTAGGTCGCGTAAAATGAATACGTTATAAGTCGGTAATTCGACGAATTACAGCGATAACAAGGAGCGGCAGCGGCGGTATTTCTGTCAGAACGCGTAGGTGCACGCGGACGTCGCAGAATTAATAGTGCGTGTACATTACACGCACACGGACGCCGTCGGCCGGCTATAAACTAAGTTGCTCCATAAACCGGGCTGCGAATATGCATGAGGAAGGTGTGGTCCGCGTTGTTGTTGCACCCAGCAGGGTTGATTTCGGAAACGTTATAAGTCGGCCGCGAGTGCATCATGCACGTTGCATCGCATTTGCAAAGCAAAGCACACCAAGCGACCCCGCCAGCGCCAGCGCCAGTACGCGCGCGCCCACGCTATCTCGCTCTCTCGCACGCGTTTCGTCCTGTCTCGGCGAGATTAGCCGGTACTTTGTTGCCGTTTTAAGGAACCCCTGCTTCCGCCCCTTTTAGAACCCCCGAGTACAACCCTCTTCGCCATAATTTCTCTACCCTAGACGAAAACCGGGATAATTTCTTGCGCAGAACTTACCTACGCCGAACTGCATAACGCTTCATTGGAATTGCGCGATTCTTTTTCCACCTGTTCTAGTCTACTAATCCTTAACCCCTTGCACTGTGATTTATTTTACGGTCACAGTAGTTGCAACTTCTTTGTCGTTCGTAATTCTTTTTTTTAGAAGAAGAAGAAGGATGTTTGTGTTTGTATGTATGCATAGGAAGTTTGTTTTTATTGCCTGCTTATGCGTGCAGGTTATTGCGAACGTGATTTAACCTTTTGCGGACGCGTGTTCTGCAACTGTGAATAATTTTTAAAGCAGTTGATACTCCCGAAAAATATTAAACAAATTTTTACTGAACACAACACGTTTCCCTTCATTTAATTCATACATAAAACTCCGCAGCAAACAATATTGTTTCACAAAGAATATTTATTTGACACATCAAAAAGTATGCTGAAAATAATCCCCGTCCGCTAAGGGTTAAGTCAATACTTCTGTGTTTGATTTAACAACGTAACAAACGTGTATTTGTTCAATTGGAGCATATCTTTCCTCGCGGATTTTAATAAATAGAATTGCACAGAACATAAACATTCTGCATGAATTTCATGAAACACGAATCAAGTAGAAATTGATTTATTCCCTTAACCGTTTGCATCACAAGTTACTTTACGGTTACAGTGATTAGAATTTCTTTGTCGTTCATAATTATTAGAGGAAGAAATATTTATTGCATGTCAATGTACTCTCCGATAGCTATACATATCGGAAACAATAAATTAGTATTTAATAATAACATACATATTTAGTAGAACCTGTTCGAAATCTTCATCAGAAGTCTGACTCGATGTTATAGAGGGTTAATACCATTTTCTTTACGGTTACAGTGTTTAGAACATTTTTATCCCCTAAAATTTCACAGATGATGAAAGAAAATCTATATTTTTCGTATGGCTACATTTGCTTTAATGCTTGCATATTGAGTACAAAAATACAATTTTGTTTCGTCTTAACCAGTTAACTGTGTAGCTCGATTTTATATGTGGCGACTAAAAATTTTTGAAAACTTTATTTATCACATATTGACCTCTCGTCAATTTCTTTGTTTCGTTTCTTTACTTCGTCGTTGACTCGAAAAACTCTAAAATGTCGACAAATTAATAATGCGTTTTAATTTTCACTACAATTTTAACATAAATAGCAAGCAATTCATTGTTATTCCATGACGAGTATACTCGGCAAACACAGCTAACTAGTTAAAAGAAAGGCATAACATTCATATTTATTTGATTTTGATTAAAATCTTCATCACGAGTCTGACTCGTCAAAATACGTCAAGGGATGTATGTTTAATCTGTCCATCGTTTTGTATTCCATATATAATAGAGAATAATAATAGGGAATATAACGACCCCATTCGTAAACCCATACGAAGTAAAATACATTCCGTCCCCCGATTCACAGACAGCGTTTCTCATGAATTCATAAAATCTACGTACGCGACGCCGCGCAAGAAGAAGAAAACGCACGGAATAGCAAGACAACAAAGCATTCCCATCGGCCGGGAACCACGTACCGAATTCACGAAAATAATGCTCGATCGTTCGATGCACTCCGTGCTTCGAATCCACGGAGGTTGTTCACGGTTTGCAGATCCTCTTTAGGAAGATGCTCGCGCTATCACCGCCGAAATCAGGTGTGCCGGCGTACGATCTACCGGCTAAAAGAGCACGGTGTACCCCGTCGACGGAAGTTCGATCAAATGTTACGACACACGATACGAGAGCGTGGAACGACAAATTACCGCGAACAATCGCGATCGTCTGCCTGTCGACCATTACCGCGCTCGACGGATTTATGGGAAGGAAATGAGCGCCTCCGAGCGACGGCGCCTCCGTCATTCCGTTCACGAAAGAAAAAGGAAAATGGGGATGGCGGTGCGGCGAGAGAGAGAGAGAGAGAGAGAGAGAGAGAGAGAGAGAGAGTAAGTGGGGGTGGAACGGAGGAGAGCCGGAACGAGAGAAAAAAAAGAAGAAAATCCACAATACGGGCGTAACAAACTGTAGCGGGCTCATCTTGGCTCCAGTCTTGGCTGGCTCTCGCATGAAAACGTTCTATGGTCCGGCGGGGTCGTCGTTTTCAGGCCTACTTCTCGTTCGAGCTTGCGAAAAGAGGCGGAAAGGGGGGAGGGGGGAGGGAGGAATACATTCACCGGTTTTCCCCGGGACCCGCCCCGCTGGAGAAGAAAGCGAACGCCTCGATTTCCCCGTGAAATCTTCGAGCGAACGGCTCCCCGCTCGCCTCCTCGCCTATCGTCAGACATCCTTCCACCGGTTTACTCGCAAATCTCGGCTGGAATTTTATCCTGCGCCTTTTATCCTCCCGCCGATGAGATTGCTGCCTTTTGTGACGCCTCCGCGAAATTTGCGACAGATCGCCTTTTAGTCGGTCTCCGGCTTTATCCGTTTCGAGCGCCGAAATATTAATTCCCGGAATAAGGAGATGGATGGAGCGTCCATCTATCGATTCACACTTTCTTACTTTGTTCCTCGTTCTTGCGAGGAGAATGTATTGTCACTTTCTCGTCAACTCGCATTCTTCCAGACATTTTATTAGACAGCTGTTACAAGAGCTCAATTAGCGGGGTAATGAATTAGAAAAGATTTGGCTGACGCGTCTGATTACGACCAACCAATTATACTTTCTGTATATACATAGTAAAATACGCAAACCCGACACGATAAACTTAATTCGTTTAAACTCGAGTTCTCTCGTAAATGAAGCTTCAAACGAAAAAAATTTGATTCTTCCTATAGAGTGGAAGTACGGATGCTGTATGTATGTTCGTGTGTATATTAACAGACAACCCTATATACAGGGTGAGTCACCTAACGTTTGCACCTCAAATATCTTTGTTGTTTCTAAAGATACGTAAAATATGGTAAGGACAAAGTTGAATGGTATAATGGTGCTGACACGATGCCAAAAAAAAAAAATTGTTTATATGTAATTTTTTTACAGATATCGAGGTCACCTTGACTTTTTTAAATGGAATCACACTTTTTTAAACATCTACCATGATAGTCCCTTTAATTACGAATTCAGTGACCATAATCACTCAAGGTCATTCAAGGTCGCGGACAGAGATAACGTATAAGATCTAACATCGATACATGCCTGTAAACGGGCTTTGAAGGAATGTTGAACTCTGTCCGTGACCTTGAATGACCTTGAGTAATTATAGTCATTGAATTCGTAATGAATGGGACTATCATTGTAGGGTGAGGCACTAACTATTGCCACCTCAAATATCTGTGTTGTCTGTAAAGATACGTCAAATGTCTGAAGGACAAAGTTGAATGGTTCAGTGGGGCTGACACGATACCAAGAAAGTTTTTGTTTTTATGTCATTTTTTAGATATTCATGGTCACCTTCTTTTTTTTAAGTGGAACCACCCTTTTTCAAACACGTACAATGATAGTCCCTTTCATTACAAATTCAGTGACTATAATTACTGAAGGTCATTCAAGGTCACGGACAGAGTTCAATATTCCTTCAAAGCCCGTTTACAGACATGTATCGATTGTTAAATCTTATACGTTATCTCTGTTCGCTACCTTGAACGAGCTTGAGTAATTATAGTCACTGAATTGGTAATGAAAGGAACAACTTGTATAATTTTATATCGGAGTTTTCTGAAACTAGTGTTTAATTGATTATTACAACAGGACTTTGGATTTTATGCATTTATGACAATAGGTCTAACATAAAACTTGAAAGACATTAGAAGAATTTAAGAATACGGTTATATTATATTTGTGGGATGAATGGGTTCCTTGTGCGTGCGGACGACTTGATCATGTTGCGACGGTTCGGCGCCGGTATGTTTGGAAATCTTGAGTGACTGAGAAGGCGTGAATGAGAAGTGTTTAGGACTAGGCGATAGGAGAGTTCGTGTGTTTCTAAGAATGAAAGTGATGGATGCAAGAAACCGAGTACAAGCGAGATGAATGCAAGGGGGTGAAAGAGTATAAAGCGTGGATGTTCGGGAAGAGCGCAGAGTTGAGTTGCGACTGCCTTGCGAGAGAGACTGCTAATTGCGTCAGCGTTGTGTATCGTTTGTTCTTTTAAATATATGTAAAGAAAGTACATGGTACTCCCATTTAAATTATCCCGCGCACACATGGCGCGGTAGTAAACAGATCAGGAAGACAAACACCAGAGGGAGAGAGAGAAAGAAAGACAGAAAGACAGGTGTGTCATGGAAAAGGGAACACGTGCAAAGATTAACCTAAGAAAGAAAACAATATAGATTATAGATAGAAGTAATGATTGTAAATAGAGAAAGGATAGTGAATAATTGACATTTAATGTCGTTTCTCTTTTACAGGTAAGCCTTTGTAAATAATTGTAAATAGGAGCATGAATAATAAAATCAAAAAAGGTCTTTTACAGGAGAAACTCAGTTTTGCGATTATTCTCGCCTTTACCTAACCATCGGGAAATTTGAATAACATTATATATATATATATATATATATATATATATATATATGTCTTTATCAAAGTATTTCGAAGAGATTAATCTCCTCATTCCCCAAGATTCCTACATATTCGACTGTACAATTAATATTAGAATGTACAATTTTTATTTTGCATACAGATCCGCAGTTCAATTATAACGTTTCGAAGCAGCACAAGGATAAATATTTCTACTCGAAACGTTGGATTAGTTGCGTGAGGATCATCGGAAAGAACGAGCGTGCTTTATCGTTCCACGAATCCGATGTGCTCGTGACGAGAAAAATAAATCCCACAAGAACTGGAGGATCCGAGTACCATTTGTTGCATATTCAACGGGGTCTAATTGTTCATTTTCGTGCCGTTGATTCCTGAATAGCCATCGGATACTAAAGTGAAATCGGATTCCGTTAATTTTGCTGTGCTCGAGCTTCAATAAAGTATTATCACGGGACAAGCGAGAGCTGGTGGTAGGCGCTTGCTTTTCTATGGAGCGCAATAACAGACCGTGAATATTTTAGTATTAATTCTTCGAGGAAGCACTATCGCAGGACAACAGCTTTATGCATGCCATATCCGGCGGTACTCGAATGCAACTGAATATAAATTTTAAATTGGGTTTCTCAAGGATGGGGCAAGAAGTTTATTTACGTGGAAATAGAGACGTCTGGCCATGGGGACCGGGGGAGAGCGGGGGGTAGAATGGTAAAATACGTGAAAAGATAATAGCGCTACCGATGTGCTTGATATGACCGTTCTCTTGAACGTTTAAAGTAAAAGAGATCGGAAGAAAATGGAGAAATAATGATATTGGAAGAATGCTTGCTATGATATCTTTCGAAATACACTGTGAAGATCTGTACGATTTTTCTGAAAACTTTGAAGCAAGGTTTATAAATAGTAATAGGTGATATGCAATCAAATTTACAGCAAATAAATAGGAAAGTACCGATGATGTTAAAAAATAAAGAAAGAATTATTGCATTAAAATATTAAGTAAATTGAAATATTAGGTTTAGGAATTTTAAAAGTTGTTGCAGAAATGAAATGCATCGAGCAATTGGTAACCAACAATGGTTGGAATTCATTGTTCAATTTAGCTGTACATCTACAGTGTACATCTTTAAATCAGAATAACTTTCTTAAAATTTGACCAAACCACTTGACATTTTTTGAGCAATCAGAAGCATTAATTTAGTAAATCGCGTGCAGAAAGGATTTTGAAGAAATTGCAATTAGTAGGATTTACATTAAAAAATAAAAATGGCACTTTTTAAAACTGTATTATTTCAGCCGGTAATGAAAATTCAAAATATGCTTTTTGTAGATCTATGTTTTTACACATATGCTGAAAATTTCATCGAATTCAGTTAATGAACATATGAGCTACGAGCGGTTGAAAGTGGTGATAATCGCAATTTTTCACGACTTTTGGTCAGTTTCTGCTTAAAATCCATAGTTTCTTACATCCTTCGATGCGCGTCGTTTTTTTCTGCGTCAACCGATTTCGATGAATTTTTCAGCATATATATAACTAACATAAATCTACAAAAGGCATACTTTAAATTTTCATTATGGGCTGAAATAAATAAGTCTTAAATAGTGCCATTTTTATTTCTTCATGTAATTTCTACTAATTGCAATTTTTTCAAAACCTTTTCTGCGCGTGATGTACTAAATCAATGCTTCTAATTGCTAAAAAAAAGTCAAGTGGTTTGGTCAAATTTTAAGAAAGTTATTCTGATTTAAAGGGCGAGCGAATACTTTTGTGAGCCACCGTATGTAGATGTGCGTGTTTGGCTATGTAATTCGCCATTGTGATGTTACAAGTCAAACGGTATTAACATTCTCGAAACACGATGAACATTGCGAACCTACTACGGCGATCACGTTTCTAGCAACCATCCAATTTCCACGAATTTAAAAAATTGTCCAACGTCCCCAAGAAAACAAAATAATCCTTCAAAAATGATTACCAGTGCTCACGGTCATTTTCTGAAATACGCAACTTCACACGAAACGTTTAATCACCAATTAGATGACTAAATGAAATAGTTAAGATCTACGAGACCCGAGTGAGTTAAAAAAAGTAATTATACATATTGGCTCGCGAGCCAACTGTCACCGGAAATATTAAACTTGTTTCCCTACGAATCGGCGATGAAAATTCGAGAAAAAACCAGGCTGCAGAAAACGAGCGTAATTAATTAACCGATGATCAAAGTCCGGAATTCATTAGAAGCTAAAGCACACCATCAGCGCGGAGGGGGAGGGGAGAGGTGATTAAACATTAAGAAGATCGATAATCCCGCGCTTGGAGAGGAAACAGGGCTCGACGACGTGCTACAAACGACGCTCACGAGCGACGGGACGATTACTCGACAATTTTTCGAGGTAAATTATCCTAGCTCGTGGAGGGAAAACTTGCACGCGAATCAATGCGGGGGCCGTCAAACGGCCGCGACGCAATTTGTTTAGGTTAAGGGTTGACGAGATTCCGTAATGAATACAAGAAAGTTGCCGGAAAGACGTAGCTGAGCATTCTGTGGCCGAGGCTTCGAGGGAAATTGGAAGAAAGAAATATTTACCCCGGTAGATCAACCGGGTTTTAGACGAGCGCAGGCGTGCGGACTCTCTCTCTCCCTCTCTCTCCACCCTCGAGAAAGATAATATCTCAAAGACACTTTAAACAGGATTTGGCCCGACTTCTTCCCGATCGAATTAATCGACCACGTAGCAACGATCTTCTGCGGACCGAAAAAAGAGACAAGCACCCAGATGCGATCCGCTAATGTGGATAGAGGAGAGGCAGTGCCGTAGGAAAGCAGCCTCGTTATCGCTTTTCAAGTTTCCCCGGGAAATTTGTCTACCCCTCCATCCACTTCTTCAACGTCTCTGTGTATTCCACTTTCTGATCCAACCAGATCCAGGACCAAGCGAGTTCCTGCTATTTTAATGCCGTAACCTTCCGCGTTTGAAACATTCATTAGACTGCTCCTTCAAGATTTCTGTGAAAAGAGTCTCCACGATTCACTGACCGACGACTACCGAAACTATTCCTACGCAATTATGTCTCCTGGTTCAGCTTGTAAGAGATCGAATCGCTCTCTACTCCATTTTCTTAAAGTTTGAAGTGCACTGAACGTCGTGCAAAAAGGCTGCTCGGAATTTTTATACGGAGCTTTGGCTTAAACTTTTAGCCGCAATTTTCATACAGAGCTTTGGCTAAAGATTTCGAAATTCAACCCGTAAGGGCGTGAAAAAGGGTTGCAACGTTTGTATGAGGAATATTTTATTTGTGGTCGGATTTGCTTGAAACTTGGTCTTAATGCTCTTTGATATAATTAACCAAACATGGGAAGTTAATTACGAAAATGGCATCAATTTTGAAATCTAAAATGGCGACATGACATAAAATTAAAACTCTATAGGGGTGAATGGGGGGTTAAAAGGTTTTATGGAGAAACAATATCAATTTCCGAGGGCATTAAACGGTTTCCTGTGCGAGCGAAATCGCGAGCATAAGCTAGTTTTAATATACAGCTAACTTGACCACCTTGAATATCTCGCTTAGTGTTAGTAATAGAAAAAAACGTTATAGGACTATATTAATCTAACCGAAGGGGTAATATAATGAATCGGAAAAACCTTTTTTCAAGGTCATTTTTTCTAGATATCAAGGTCATCATCTTTTTTTTTAATAGAACTTTTTTTTTTTTATCGCGATGCAATAGTAGGGGTGAAGACCTCTTCAATGACATATTATACAATGACCTTCGTGTGACCTCGGATTTGGAAAATCCAAAGAGCATTACAGGTATTATCAGTGAATAATTTACTACACTAATTGGTTTGATCGAACTACTTGTATTTCAATAAATGTTCGAAATGATGACCATTGTTTTCAAGATATTGTTGTATACGGAAAATAAATGATTCTCTGGTATACAACAATGTATTGAAACCACTGGTCATCATTTCGAACATATAATGAAATACAAGTACTTCAATCAAACCAATTAGTGCAGTAAATTAATCACTGATAATACCTGTAATGCTTTTTGTATTTTTCATACCCGAGGTCACACGAAGGTCATTGTATAATATGTCGTTGAAGAGGTCTTCACCCCTACTATTACATCGCGATAAAAAAATATGTAGTTCCATTAAAAAAAAATTGATGACCTTGATACCTAGAAAAAAATGACCTTGAAAAAAGTTTTTTCCGAATCATTATATTGCCCCTTCGGTTAGATTAATATAGTCCTATAACGTTTTGGTAATTACATAGAAAAGGTCTGCGTACTCCGATTTTGGTGAATTTTTAATATATTATAGATTTCGACATTTTGAACAATTTTTTCCTTTTCCAATATAGGGGGGTCGCTTTTAATTTTCGAGATATTTGCAAAAAACTATCGGTAATGTTAATTTCATAATGGAAACCTTCTTTTTAGAAACACTGGGTGGGTGTGTGTGGTATTGTCGCTTCTCGTCCCCACAATGTGTTTACAAACAAAAAATAAACAGATGCGGCCTGAAAATCCAGGAAATGTCTTTGAAAATTGAAAGCTCAGCCTATTTATGTATGATCAGAGTTATCTACAGGAGTTAATTCTGCTTGTTTCTTCTGTTATTCCGCATCGTCAATTTTCAAAGACATTTCCTGGATTTTCGTGCCGCATCTGTTTATTTTTTGTTTGTAAACACGTTGTGGAGATGAGATGCGACAATACCACACACACCCACCCAGTGTTTCACACGCACCCAGTGTTTCTAAAAAGAAGGTTTCCGTTATGAAATTAACATTACCGATAGTTTTTTGCAAATATCTCGAAAACTAAAAGCGACCCCCCTATATTGGGAAAGGAAAAAGTTGTTCAGAATGTGTTGCTCCATAACATATTAAAATTTCGTCAAAATCGGATTACGCAGACCTTTTCTGTATAATTACCAACGTTTTTTTCTATTACTAACACTAAGCAAGATATTCAAGATGGTCGAGTTAGCTGGGACACCCTGTATAACGGAATTATAGCAATGTATACACAGAAAGATTATACCCTAGCAGAAGATAGTAAGTTCCTTTTATGGTTTCGTATCTCCTGCATTTTCTCCAAAATTTGGAAAATGCCCTTTTACTTTGAGTAATTTTAATTTAAAATTCACTAAACGTTATATTGATACGATACTAGATGTATAAATTGTAAATGGTTAATAATACAATAAATAAATGTTAGATGGTTAGATCTACGATCATTCGACAATAAAACCGAAGACATGATGTACTCAAGAGTGGATTGACTATTTTCGGGTGGTGAGCTCCACACGGATTCGTGTAAACTTTGGTAATCTTTGATCATCGGTGTATCCATTTTTCCGTAACGTGCCGTATAATTTCAACGACTCGATGTTTACTTATACACATACATTCCTGTGCAACGTGTATACAATCACTCCGCGTGTTATGGGATTTATATTTTACGGCAGCAGTTTTACGACACCGTATATCCTGCAAGTAAATCAAATGAAATATTTATATTTACGAGGATCACTCGAGCACGGTGAAGCCGGTCTGCCGGCTAGCAGAATTGATTCAGGCTTTCGAGATCGCACTAAACTTGATCCCATCGCTACTCTTTATCTACGAGGCTTTCGGTTTATCCTTTTGTCGATGCGTGGGCGTCGCGCACCGAATAAACCCGAGGCGACGCGCGACGGTAAAGCAACTTTGAACGACCGGTAATAAACTTGTCACGTAAATCACCGATTATCTACGTCGATTATTCACTTGTCCGGAATTGTAGTGTGTGCACGCCTTCGCGAAGAATCGAGTGAGAGAAAAAGAGAAAATGAGAAAGAGAGATCCTTAGCTCCGCAACGAGATCGAGAAGTTTAATCGACTCTCGGTTTCTAATTTCTCGGGTGTATATCGCCGTGAATCGATTGGCTAATCTTCCGGAACGCCGATCAAAGGCGAATCGTGTCGATTTTACGCTTCTCCGACGGCCCGTAAAACTTAGCCTGCGATAATTTTACCTTTCTTTTTTATTCTACCTGCACGATAATCTCGATACACGTCAAACATCTTTAAAAGTTCACTCACTTCTTGACGCTGGTGCTCTTAACTAGCCACTACACTCAGCGTCTAGAACTAATAAAATTAATATTGGAGGAATAGGTGTTTCGTCTTGTACTTTCTTAATTGAACTGAGCAGTGCAGCGTGTGCAAGCGATACTCTTATGCGTATTTTCCTTTACTTTTGGTACTGATGTTACCAGCACCGAAGATACAGGGTTGGGGCAATAACTATTAGCACCTCAGATATCTTCGAAATTATAAGTTTCACAGATATATTTGCTGAAATAAAATCGCACTGTACAAAGGGCGCCATTCTGTAGCGATAATAGTTCTTTTTGCAGGTGGAGGTACTTCGGACATTTGAAGGTCACCTCCATTTTTTTAAATGGATCGGTATGCTTTTGCTTCCGTATCATGATAGAGGATCTAAAAAGAGTTTAACGACCCATAAGGTCGTTGAAGGTCATACAAAGTAGAGAAAGGCGATAATACTTCCGGTTTTGATAGTAAATGAATCATACGTATTGTAAACAGTAGAGGAAGGCGTAAAAACAAAATTAGGTTACGAACGGATTCATAAGATCCAATGAAAAATCTGAAGAACAAAGGCACGATTCGTATGAAACACTATGAATTAATATTGTTGGGGACTCCGCTCGAGATTTGGCGAGAACTCCAGACGGTCGCCGGAATCGCACAGCGCTGTGCGTGCAGCCGGAAGATGGAAGGTGGAGGTGAATGTGAAGCGCGGTCACGCGAATGAATATAAAGAGAGTGGACTGTATTGAGGTGATTTGACTAGAGATTTAATAGAACTTTGTGAAACTGTATGTATAAATGAAACAAAATTAATAAACGAAAAGAACAGAAATGAAACGAACTAAATATACTTGAACAGAACTTGAAATGAATTGAGGGGAAGCAGTCGCCGAACTAAATATGAGAGGTCGCGAGAGAAAATCGACTGCTTCCTGGAGAGACTTGTATCGAAGTGGCCGTTGCCAGGGATTGACGCGCTCCTCCGAAATTTTCGACAATGCCATGATTGGCTAATCTAATGAGCATTTTTGAAGGGAGGGAGTGCGTGACAATCCTTGGGAGCGATCGACTGTACAAACATCGCGTATAAAAACTGTGCGCTCACAGTCGAACAGGTGCGAAACAATGCGCACGGTTTTGCGCCGTGTGCTGAGGTCGAACACGAGTTCAACCACAAACAACTCGTGAGACATATGTTCGTATTTCGCATTACACTTAATCCACGATTTATATTTGAATTAATCCCGAACAATATTTGAATTAATCCCGAACAAATATGGTACAAAAATTGTTGAAAAAGCGCGTAATACATATGTTGATAGTATTTCACGCATTCTGATGTTCCGTTTAATTAGCCGCTCGCCGGGGGCTCCAGTTTCGTTTAATCTCAATTGCCGTAGACTCAATTAGGAAAATGCGAATTTGCATAAACTCCCGGCGGATTGCTAATAACCGCGTTGACGCGGCCATAAAGTAGCACGAGAGGAAGGGGTAGAAAAAAGGGGATCGGAAGACGTTAGCTCCGGTGCATTTCACCTGATTCGTAGTAGTAACGACACGAAATAAGTAGTTGCAACAGATGCGCGATGCTCTTCCCCTCGAGGGACGAAGGAATACCAGCGTTTTTATCCGTCGAATTACTTACAGTCTCTTGCATTTGCATTCGGCGAAACGAACTGAACGTTCGCGATCGATAAGGAACGTCCGTCGCGTGGAGGGTTTTCCTCGCAAGAAACCGAGGGTACATCCTCGACAATCTTTTCCTGTTGCGACTTCTGTCGTTGCCGAGGAAGAAGCACGACCGAACGTCAATGTCGCGCATTCTCTCTGTCTGCAGCGAACACTCGCGACAAAAGAAGAATACGACACTCGGCACGCGGATGAAAGGTCCCCAATAAGAAATACCTTTGTTCCGACGGGAAGAACGTCTCGTTAAACGCATAATTCTCCTTGGCATTTACGTCTGACCCACGGCTGGAATAATTCTACTTCGGTGCTCGTGATTATTCGAAATAATAATAATTATCACGATCGTCACGCTCCCTTCCGAATGGTCCGAGAACATCTTCGCCACGAGACAATTAACGGTAACGAAACGATTGCACGGGATTAATAACTAGACTGTGGTGTTTCGATAAAAATTGTCCGCATTCGTTGCAAAGGGTCCCTTGAAAACCACAGACACAAGTTTCATTGACAGGGATTTCACCGACAATATTTCACCGACTCCAGATTTGACCGACAATGACTTTGACCGACAACAATTTTGACCGGCAACGACTTTAGTCGACGACAGTATTATCCAGTAGTGCGTTTCGATAAAAATTGTCCGCAATCGTTGCAAAGGGTACCTTGAAAACCGCAGACACAAGTTTCACTGACAGGGATTTCACCGACAATATTTTACCGACTCCAGATTTGACCGACAATGACTTTGACCGACAACGACTTTAGTCGACGACAGTATTATTCAGTAGTGAGTTTCGACAAAAATTGTCCGCATTGGTTGCAAAGGGTACCTTGAAAACCACAGACACAAGTTTCACTGACAGGGATTTCACCGATAATATTTTACCGACTCCAGATTTGACCGACACTGACTTTGACCGACAACGAATTTGAGCGACAACGACTTTAGTGGACGACAGTATTATCCAGTAGTGAGTTTCGATAAAAATTGTCCGCAATCGTTGCAAAGGGTACCTTGAAAACCGCAGACACAAGTTTCACTGACAGGGATTTCACCGACAATATTTTACCGACTCCAGATTTGACCGACAACGAATTTGAGCGACAACGGCTTTAGTCGACGACAGTATTATCCAATAGTGAGTTTCGATAAAAATTGTCCGCAATCGTTGCAAAGGGTACCTTGAAAACCGCAGACACAAGTTTCACTGACAGGGATTTCACCGACAATATTTTACCGACTCCAGATTTGACCGTCAATGACTTTGACCGACAACGACTTTAGTCGACGACAGTATTATTCAGTAGTGAGTTTCGACAAAAATTGTCCGCATTGGTTGCAAAGGGTACCTTGAAAACCACAGACACAAGTTTCACTGACAGGGATTTCACCGATAATATTTTACCGACTCCAGATTTGACCGACACTGACTTTGACCGACAACGAATTTGAGCGACAACGGCTTTAGTCGACGACAGTATTATCCAGTAGTGAGTTTCGATAAAAATTGTCCGCATTCGTTACAAAGGGTACCTTGAAAACTACAGACACAAGTTTCACTGACAGGGATTTCACCGACAATATTTCACCGACTTCAGATTTGACCGACAACTTTGACCGACAACGACTTTAGCGGACGACAGTATTATCCAGTAGTAACATCGTGTGACAACAACAACAACAACAACGTTAGCCGACTGGCTCTAACTTTATATAGTGTAATAATTATATTTTTATACGAAAGTAAAAGTGTCAGTGCAGAACAATTAAGTCTGGGTTAGGTATGATGGGTATATCAAGAAAAAATTACATAATCAATGAGGTAGTACGTGTGCTAGTTAAAATCATTGTCGGTCAAAGTCGTCGGTCAAATCTGGAGTCGGTGAAATATTGTCGGTCAAAATCTGTGTCGGTGAAACCTGTGTCGGTGATTTTCATGGGACTTCGTTGGAAAATACAGGAGGTGTATTGGCAGCTGTGATTTGTTTACGATTACAGTGAATAAAGCTGCATTGTTGTTCATAATGTTTTAGACGAACAAAATATAATTTCTCCAATTATGGAGAATACATTGACGATAAAAAAATAAGGTTTTTATTTCGGTTTAATGGAAATTGATGATATTTGTATTTAAGAAATTTTGTTCATAGTGATCGTGACGAGTCTGACCCGATATTATCATGATTCAAAAGTTCAAAACACGAGTGCAGTGTTTCTATATCTTCTGATATGTTTTTACAATTCTGTACTTGGTATGCTCGATTTTATCATTAGACAGCGGATCTTTATGCAAAATAAAAATTGTCTACCTAAATTGCAACAATCTGGAGTGAAATAGAAATTTATTTTCTTTTTTAATATGTATAATAGGTGGAACATAATATGACAGTATTGTCAAATTCTTCCAATGTTTATACTGTTTTAAATGACACCTACTCATTTTTTACATGAATGCATAAAATCCGCTGTATAATTACCATAAATAAAATCTGTAGTCTGTTAACCTCTTGCTGTATTACTTTCTTTATAATTACAATGATCTCGTTGTCCCGGATAATTGTTTAGTAGAAAAAGAATATCTACATTTGTTGTATGTTTTGAATGCTTCTGTAATAAAGAGAAAAACATGTGAATTCATCCCTGTTTATATCAATGTTTCTATAAAAATATAAACTCGTATAATTTTATGACAAGCATTATTTCCCAATGAACAGAATGTAATAACGCATTGGAACAATTGTCTGATTATTGCAGCTGCGTAATCGAGTCGTTGCCGCGTTCTACGATATTATAGCGACTGTTCAAAAATTAATTTATTCATTGCAACATGGAGAACTGATTGGTTTTGTTGCTTGAGTTCATATTGCAATAAATATTTAAAATGTTCTACGTCAATTGCAACAATTGATGTTAAGTAAAAATTCGTTTCCTTGTATAGTAATTTAATAGGTTGAAAATAATATAACAGTATATTGAAATTCCATTAATGTTCTCAATTGTTCACTTTTGTCAGGAATGCGTATAATTGTAATAATTAGATAGCGGATTTAAAGCGTTCATTACGAAGTTGAGTCTGTGTTTTTTTTTCTTTTATTTATTTAATGTTGCTTCAACATCAAAGGTCATTAGCAACACGGTACATTTTCTTACAATATTTTATACATATTTGTATCCTTGATATATTGGGCAAGACCGGCGATATATTCCTTAAAACTTAACAGAATGGGTAAGGATCCAGGCAACTTAGCATTTTTCCTTTCATTCTCATATTTTTTGCATTGTAAAACCTTTAGAAGAATTTAAAAATACTATTCTATTATTTTCATTCTATTAAACGTATTAAGAAAGAAAATAAATTTCCATTTCACTTCAGTGTGTTGCAATTTGGGTAGATAATTTTTATTTTGTATAAACATCCACCGTCTATTTATACATATAGGGTTTTCCATTTAAAACTATGGCTCGTTGTAAAAAGTATTTCAAATAAATAAATTTTAAAAAATATTTTAAAAAATACGTTGTATAAAAAATACTTTGTTTCGGGGAAGACATCTTACGGTGGTCACACATCTTCTCTAGGTAGACGTGCTTCCGTCTAACTAATCTAAATTTTAAACGGTACTAAATGACCTTGAATAACCTTGAAAGACGAAAACATTATAGGTCAGTGGATTCGCTTAGCGATAGGCTACACTTTTACCTAAATTAAAACATCTAGTTCCGTATAAAACAACAGAGGTCACCTTGAAATCTCAAAAGCAAGTCTACCTAATGAAGATTTGTAGCCATCACAACTTGTCTCCCTGGAAACAGAGTGAGTTCAATTTGAAATATTTTTTACAACGAGCTATAATTTGAAGAAGCAAAAGCGTGCGAAACTTCAAATGGACACCCTGCATATTATATTTCAATAAACAATATTAAAGTGGTTGGCTACGTTGTAAAAAACCTGCAAAGACCTTGCAGCAACCGCAAAAGAGTTCAGAATCTAGCGACCACAGACGCTTAGATAAATCAGGACAGCATATCGGAATAAAAACAGCACGCCCCGCGAACTTCGGATAAGAAATTCGCAGCGGAATAACTAGCAGTCCAATTAATAGCGGCGTCCAATAACGTCGTTGGCAGGTAATTAATTTATTGAAACTTGGTCGACGTGTACAGAGAGGAGGAGCAGCGGCGGTAGTTTCGATTCAGCCGGCTCTTTTGATGCGATACTTCGGTAGACCAAAGCAATCGAGGAATTCGTTCCGATTCGCAATTGAACGTAATTAAAAGAAGATAAATAGTAACCGACGGTAGAGGTGGCGGCGGCGTACAGCGGCGTCTGGGCGGGATAGAAGTTATTGCAATTTAAATATGATTCCGACGAAAGGAAACGCAAAGATGGAGGACTTCAGACTTTGCAAAGGAGCGAGCCTTAAGTACGACGCCGTGGCGTGGCGGAACGCAATTCGTTCCGTTTTTCAACGAGGAACGGGTGTTTCAGGAAAGATCGAAGTCTTCCCACGGAAGATGAAGAACGCTTGAAACCGACCACGCCTACCCCTAATCCCGTGCTCCCATCGTCGACGATTCCCTTTGAGCCTCTCTCGTCGAGCCCTGACACCATCTCTCTACTTACGACTTTTTCCAACGACCGACTACTTTCTCCACCTCCGCAACATCCTCTTCCCCCACCCCCTTTCCGGCTCAGGCTCCAGCACCGTCTAATTTCATTCGATCGACTTATCGACCCTTATCGATGACCACAAAACTTTGCTAAATTCTTTTTTCTTTTCTGCGACTCACGATTTCCCGCGATAAATTCGCCCGGCTCCTCGGATATTTTTCCCGTAGAGTTGCGCGCTCCTCTATCCGCTCTTTCCCTTACTATGTCTCTCTATTCTCCACTTCTCACCCCACCCCCGAGAAGAAAGTTTCCGTGCCAGGACGAAAAATCGCCGTCCTAGATGGTTAATCGTGTTTGATGTCGGAACTGTGACGACGGAACGTTCCGCGGCTTGTTGGAGACGTTTGCACAGAGATTTTTCGGTACTGCTCTTCCTCGGACCATTTCTCTCAACATTTTATTAGTTTATTTTTATGGGGATATTTTATCAGGAAGTGATTTCAGATATTCAACTTTTAAACTGGCCGTTGATATAGTTTTTCAAATTTCGTCATTTAGCGTCGCGACTTGCTGCTGGAGACCATTTTAGACAACATTAGCTTAAAGTTGTGTTTATACAACTATTGTTATTCCACTGCGGCTTTTACGCATTTACGATAAAAACGAGAAGATAGAGTAGAGATAAATTAAAAGAATTTAAAAGCTTGAATGCAATAGACCAAGTTTATACAAATTATTAAAGGAAGAACGAAATTTCTGTTTGGCTCCTGATCATTGATGCAAACAATTTTTATTTTCCATAAAACTCCGCAATATAATTATTGCAAAGAATTAGTGCTGTGCAACCATGAAAACATAAAGTTATCGTCATCTTTATGAAACTTTACGAAGAACGTTTATACAAACGAATTTCAATGCCAATTTTTGGTATGTGCTGTGAAGGAAATTACGGTTCGACTGCGTTTTGGAGAACTTCGTGTTCTTAACTTTTTTGAACTTTTTTTTATGTGATCCTGTAGATATCGACGAAAACATTCCGAAAATGTGTGTATGGTTGTTAGGAATTTATTGGTTTATAAGTTATACGCGTGTAAAGATGACTAGTTTTTGACAGGTTAGAGCGTCGCCATATTGGATATTCGTTGAGTGGTAGAGGTAGGTAAGCCTGTTCGGCGCATGCGCTGGATAGATTGTGAGTGTTCAGTGCATGTGTTAGATAGAATTGGTATATTTGCGGGATCGGCTAAATAGTACTGAGCGTACGCGCTAGTTGGCAATTCAGTGGTTACACATACTTTGTAAACATAAGCAATTTCAAGTGATTCTCATAAATTAATTATTAATAAGTTTATTATTGATTTTGAAATGGCTAGTTCAAGTATTATAAATTATAACTTTAGAGACATGCAAAGTAGTAAAGAAGAAGCAATTACTTGGGCTCAGGATTGTGGATTGTTGCGGAAATTTAAAAAATGTCGTACGCGTCGGTGCGAACTGAAAATTTATAACAATAATCATGGAATCGGTCGTTTTCGGTGTCCAGTAATTAAAATATACAGAATCACATACAGGATTTCAAAAAGAAGGTACAGTCCAAGATGGTTTGGGGTTAGGTCGTCGTGGGAGCGGAGAAGGCTGGCCCGACTATGGTATAATGTTTCGCATTTTGATTTAGTAAATGTGTCATTATTACGTATGTGTTTGTGCTGCCATCTAACGGATCTGTTCGGAAGTGTTTAACCCATTTCATGTGTATTACCTAGCAAATAGATCAATATGGCGGCGCTTTAACCTGTCAAAAAGGCTTAAAAGTGTGCAACTTTATACGCGTATAACTTTTTAACCAATGAATTCCGCACAATAAGATTTTCATTTTCGGTGTTTTCTCGTAGAAATCTATAAGATTGTATAACAAAAACTAGAAAAAAAAGAGTTCTCCAAAACGCAGTTAAACCGAAATGACTGTCACTTCTCAAACGATTTACTGAGAAATTCGCAACTGTAGATGTTGGATTTTAGAAAAATTAGTAGAAAAGTTATTAAGTGAAGTGTTAATATTTATTCTTGCAAAACCCGCGATCAGTAGACCAAAACGAATAATGCAGAGTGATTTCTGAGGCAACCAACGTCAGCGTGTAACTAAAAATAATGTCGCCTGAGGTTTTGGTCGGTCAAGAAACTTTCGAGGAAATTAACTCCGCGAAATTTCGCAGGGACTAACTTCACGGTTGGAGAACTTCACCATCTGAGCCAAGTAAGAAATACACTGTATTTCGAACGAATGGCAAAACGGGAGGGTCGCGAGAAAATTAAAACGAGCGAGCCTATCGGAGCCGGTGATCTTTAATCGAATGTATCGAAACGCGATAAGGCAGAGCGTTCCCCTTTAAATTTCGCGTTCCCAGGGGTGATCTCCGCTTCAATTGACTTTGGAAATTGATCGGAACGAGGTAATGCTGTAACGAACCTCCCCCTTTTTTTCTGGGACACCGTCGCGAGCAGGCGCATGAATATAAATACCATCGACCGAGCAGCATCCCTCGGCTGTCTCTTCTTTTTTCTCTTTTTCCCTTTGTCGTCGCTCGTCGCCGCGCCGCGCCGTACCGAATTTGCATACGTACCGCCCGATACGGTTCGTCAGTCTTCTGGAAAATCGGGAAAAATTCATCGGCCTTTTCTTCGCGCGATAAACGTTAGGCAGCCCTAAATCCCGGCGCTCGAGGCCGACCGAATTTGTTTAATCCTCCTGGGCCATGGGAACAAATGGATTTTTTAAGGGAGAGACATCTGACGCGGGCATGAAGTAGTCGTGAATAAATCATTACGATTTGTATGGGCATTTAGCTTCGAATTAAAGTATTTCTCTGCGCGACATTTATTGTATTGTACAGAAAATGTCTTTAGAAAATTGGTACAAAGTATTATTTTTCTGAACTTTGATCTCAATCTTGTAAAGATTGATCGCTCAGAAACCATCACGACAAATTGGTCCGTTTACTCCAGTCTTTATTGATTTTTTAATTGCATTTGTGGAAGCGTTTGAAATAACAGTTCCTAAAAATATTTGGTGGTGTAATTAACATAACGAAAAATTAAGTGGTCGGTGTCTAAACAACTGTAATTGCAACTCCGGAGGAAATGAAAATCTACTTAAGTAAGTATCGATTCTTTCAATCGGATTTAAAGAAAATAAACTTTGTTAAATGCAGTCGCGAAATTCAATTTCATTTCGTTGTTCGAGAAGATTATGCTGCTGGACTTGACGAGACAATTATTACGGACACCATTTTAATTGGATTGCAGTAGTTGAATGAACTGTTGGGAGAAGTTTCGAAAGAATGGAAAACTGTATGTAGAATAATACCATAGTGTTGAGTTTTCGTTTACGTATTAATAATTGTTTGCTCGAAATATAGTTTCTGCTTTGTTTGAAAAATATGCGGGTAAAAACCTTTAACTTTATAAGCATTTTTCTCGATTGCTATCTAAGAGATTTGAACGAATTAAAAAGCATATAACAAACACACACTGGGTTATCTTCGTATATTTTTATCAAAATTTTAAGTCACTTATGAAGAACAATAAAAGAATAAAATATTAGAGCGTGATTTTTATCTTTGTATATTTTTTTCAAAATTTTACGTCACTTATTAAGAACAATAAGAGAATAAAATATTAGAGCGTGATTTTTATCTTCGTATATTTTTATCAAAATTTCAAGTCACTTATTAAGAACAATAAAAGAATAAAATATTAGAGCATGATTTTTGAAAACTCTTGTAGGAAAAAATTCAGAACTAACATTAGATTACTTAACTATTACTCATAAAATTTCGAGTTTCCTCGAGTTGTAAAACATGACGACAACGTCAAAAATCGTTATTTAACCCGCCTGCAATGTTCAGAAAATTGTGGAACTAATAGTTTGTTCATTAAATTGATGTAAAGTTAGCATGCAGTTAACAACGAAAATTTACGTGCAACTAAGTTGCTATGTAAGTGAACTAATGACAGTAAATCGATGAATATTAACGTCGAATAATCGCTTAATATATAGGTAGTATTATTAAAGATGAGGATCCGTAGTTGAGTCAGCTTAACGAGGGATAAAAAAGATAAAATAATAACTGCAGCAAATTCTGAACGATGAAGCCATGATCAAAATAAAAGTACAGTAAAGTTCTTAAGAGGGTTTACTCCACAATAATCAAGTATAATTCACGCGCGGTGAAATTTCATCTGAAACAGTCTTTAAGCTTCAATAAACTCGACCGAAGAATATAAGGACTCGGATGAGATGTAAAACAATTCTCGGGGCTATCAATTCCCGGGGTACAATGAATCGATCGATGTACAGTCCGAGGGAAATTCCCATCGCTCAAAGGGCACGTCCCGGACGCAGGGATAATAACGTGCAAGGTCCATCACACGGTTGGCAGCAGTAGAAGTCCCGCAGGAACGCGTGGACGAACAAGTTCTCTGTCATGGCGGATAGCTCGAAGCTGTCACTCCTTGACCGCACGGTCGTTTGTCTAGATCACTCCCGTTTTGCGACCCCTGAGATCCTCGTTACACCGGCTCCGTTCGATTTTATCCTCCCTGTAGTAAGGCTGAAGGGCGCAGTCACCAAGTCGGGTCCAGAATTCGTGATAAGACGGCCGGCTGCTTAACGTGACTAGACGAATTTTTCCCAGTTCAACTTGCGAAAGCTGTTTCCGTTCCCACCCATCAGAAATCCACTCAATCACTGGTCTTGCGAGTTCTTGTACGGTATCCAATTCATTACACGCCTTCCAATCAAATTTACTGGATTAATTAGCATTTGTTTAACCCTCAGGCGTTTCTCAAAGACAGTTCAATAGGGTAGGATCCTGAAAACATCCTCTTGGCGTTGTCGTACATTTTCACTTTATATTTTAATTCTACCGCGTATCATTAATAACATCAGATTTTAAATACAGTGGCTGGTCAGATTAGAATCTTATAATATTGTTAGAGCCACATCACCGGAAGTTTATTTTTTAACTATATATTAAATATTGATGTCTACCGTGTTGTTAATCGTGTGTTCATAATTTTCATACAGTAATGCTCAAAACAAAAATGATGACTTTCATTCAAAAATTAATTCTTTTTTTAAGTTGCATCAACCTCACAAGGGTTACTAGCGACTACAAGCTTACAATTAGGTGGCCATTTAAAATTTAGATTTGGTTGAATCATATAAAGTCGTCGACTTTCATAAATTGTTCTAATATTTGGTCACTTGTTATAAGTATGTTAAAGTACAAGACAGACATACAGAAAGAAAAGATTTTTCAGGAAATAAAACATCAAATGGACGAATTTCCATCCTATAGGAACTTATGTATAAGGGTTAAAAGAAGTACTTTACGTGTCTGTACACTATATATTAAAATGTTTTATTCTGCTGAATCATTCAGAATTTTATGTTTTAAAGAAGTACATTAAAGCGCAACATTATTCTAGGAAGGGAATATATTCTTTAGGATCTAAATGGTTGAATTTTTTCGTATAGAAACCTATAAGGATTAAAAGAAGTACTTTACATGTTTGTACACAATATATGAAAATGTTTTATTGTGCTGAATCATTCAGAATTTTATGTTTTAAGTAAGTACATTAAAGTGCAACATAATTCTAGGAAGAGAATATATTTTTTAGGATCTAAAACATAAAGTGGATGAATTTTTTCCTATAGGAACCTATAAGGGTTAAAAGAAGTACTTTACATGTTTGTATACTACATATTAAAATGTTTTATTCTGAAACATTCAGAATAAATCTTATGTTTTAAAGAAATGTATTACACTGCAACATAATCCTAGAAGAAGAAAAAATATTGCAGGAAGGAAAACATGAATGAATTTTTACGCGAGGAAGAGTGAATGAAGGCTAAAGTGGAGCACACCTTTGCGAGGTTCAGCAAATCAGGTGCACTCTCAGGAATAACGTATAAAAATGTTATGAGGAAATTTTCAGGGCTAACGAAGTTACGGTCGCAATAAGTTAACTTTAAATGAATCTCCTCTGAATACAATTTCTCGTGGCTGTCCGCATTTTAACTGTATCAATTTTTAACAGTTTTTCGTCCGACTTTTGTCTATGCATAGCGAACGACATTATTTCTCATCTATCAGGCAACTTTTTTATTTCGTTGTACTACAACAGAATTCTTTTACACTCTAGAAAAGAGAAAATAAACTTCGTCAAACATGTTTAAAAAAAATTATGAATGGTATGAACGCATAAAATGGGCGATATATCGAAGAGCAGACGATCTGAAACTTTTCGCAGTGTACAAATTTAATTGTACGCGATTAGTATTGTAAATTGGAACAAAAAGTGGAAGGCGTATGGCGGGAGGGGTGGTTCATCGAAGAGGGAGGGGTGGATATTTCGAAGAGCAGACGATCTGAAATTTTTCGCAGTGTTCAAATTTAATTGTGCGCGATTAGTATTGTAAATTGCAACAAAAAGTGGGAGGAGTATGGCGAGAGGGGTGGTTCATCGAAGAGGGAGGGGTGGATATATCGAAGAGCAGACAATCTGAAATTTTTCGCAATGTTCAAATTTAATTGTGGCGATTAGTATTGTAAATTGGAACAAAAAGTGGGAGGATTATGGCGGGAGGGGTGGATATATCGAAGAGCAGACGATCTGAAATTTTTCGCAGTGTTCAAATTTAATTGTGCGCGATTAGTATTGTAAATTGGAACAAAAAGTGGGAGGAGTATGGCGGGGGGTGGGGGTGGTTCATCGAAGAGGGAGGGGTGGATATATCGAAGAGCAGACGATCTGAAATTTTTCGCAATGTTCAAATTTAATTGTGGCGATTAGTATTGTAAATTGGAGGGTGGTTAAAAAAATCGACGCGATTGCATTATTCGGCGCCAATCGTAAATAAATCAGAGAGAAGCTCGATGAATATTTCATGAAAGCGGGGATGAAAAAGTGTGTTTGGGCCGGCGCCTCGCGATTTTCGACGTGGACAAATCGAACTAATTAACAAGAAACTATTGAAATCGGCGCGCCAATTAACACGCGATCGCGCCGACTCCAAAACGACCCACCGAAATCCACGAAGCTGATACTTCACTGGATCGAATCGACGTTACCCAACAATTCCCAGTGACTATGCAATTTTTCCGGCGAACAATGCCTGTCTTTCAGCACATTCAAAATTGCATTTCGATATTTCAATTACGCATCGCGATGGTGTGTATGTTCAATGAAAGCCGGGCAAGTGATATTTTAAAATATGCAAATACAATATCAAGCGATTTCAAAGAATTACAAAAGAGATCGAAATCTGTGGCAGAAAGCTCCAAAAAATTCGTTCGCGGTGTGAAATATTTAAACTGCAGATTTTGTGTATTTAAGCCGGAAAATTAATACACGATAAAACAGTACAAATATCGGAAGAAACAACGGGTTGTTATGTTATTTCCAGCTGCTACATTAATTTCAAGCTGTTCAAATTATTACAAGAGGCAATACATTTTTGTTTAAACCCCGCTTCTCGTAATTGATGCAGATAATCTTTATTTTGTAATAAATGCATAAAATCTACAATAGAAGTTAATATACACTCATAACGACTGCTCACATGTCCCTCAGGTAAAAATTCCATCTTTTCGAGTGATCGTATTGTAATTTAAATTAATTGTATTGAAATATGAGATTGTGAATAAAACATAACTGGTCAATGCAATTTCTATAAAAAGAAGTGGATAAAACATTTAAAAAAATTTTCCCGCAAACACTAGTGAAGCAAGTGTAAAATAAAACTTGTATGGGTGATATCTGGTGTCCATTCGGAGAGTAATTAATGTTCGTTTTACCTGGGAGTTTTCGTATCGATCTGAAACATGATGAATGATTGGTACGTGTCGGTGATCATTAGCGGATCGGGGATCGCGGTACAATGGGGATAACGCAGATTTGCTCGACACGAGGCCAGGAGGTCGAAGACCATGAACCAATTTCAGGGATAATATGTATGCAGAGAGGTAGGGGTAGGTGGATGCGAGACGATTCCGTGAACACACGCGAGGGTGGCGGCGTAAAAGGTCGTGCCGCCACAGCAGCGCTGAAGTAGGCATTCAAATAAACCATCTAGGCGCTGGCTTCCACTTTCTGTTATCCAGCAGCATGGAAGCAACCCTCTTAGAATACTTCCGACGCGAGCAGTAAATTCCATCGAGGCACCGACGTTTCCACTCATCCCGCTCCTTTCCTCCACCCCCGCGTCCGCCACCCCCAGCCGGTGGCTTTTCTTTTTTCTCTCACGAGTCTCCTTCGTATTTTGTTTTCCACGAGAAATGTCTTCTCGGCTCGACTAAGATTCGAGTGGCCGAATCGTCATCGCGGCTTTTCTCTTCCTTCCTCTCCTTCTTCTCCACCCTTCTGAATATCTTTTTCTCTTACTACTCGTTCTAGTTCCGCTATTTTGTTTTTCTCTACCGCTTCCGTTCTTTTTTTCGGTCGCTATGCTTCGGGTTGCTCGGTGCGTCATCATTAGTGCCCGGGTTAAGTGAAAGTTCAATGTTTTCCACCCTCGCAAGGACACCCCGACGTTCCCTTAATATCGTGCGGTTTTCCCATCCATCCACGCCACACCATTATCCCTCTGCCAGTGCCAATGGAATGGAGTTGAGTTACCAGCCAATGAAACGGTCGCACAATCGGATCCACTGCTCTCTATAATCCGTTAGGCGAGCCGGGTCTGTATACCTATACAGTCGGCCTTGAAAGTCTAAATGACTCTACAAGCGACTCCAATATAAAATATTACGGTGATCTATAAATAGACTGCGGAGTTAATATGCAAAGTATAAAATTTCTACGTTAGCAGTCGGAAGTAGAAATTAAATGAAAATTAATTTTTCCATTGAATCTTTTTAATAAGTCAGAAACGTTGTAACAGTAGTCAGAAACTCTTCGGATGTCTTCACAGTTTTCTATTTCACCAGTTCATTTTCATCATAAATGTATAAAATTTGCAGTCTTCCTTTAAGTAATGTCATCTTTTGGTACAGAAATTAATTTTATTCAATATACGGTACAGATTAATTGTATGTAATTGTAAATAGAGTTCACGAACAAAATGGAAATGTCCGCATAGTCTGAAGAACATCGACATTACTTGTAGGTACCTGTAATATTTAGGAAAACACAATTTATTAGATAATATTAGTCAAATCGAACAGAATTGCTGACGTTTCTTGTACCGATTGGAAACAGAAAACCAAGAAATTTATATTAGGGATGTCAGGAAGATTACTGGATCTACAAGAAATATCAGCGAAGATACGTTGGAAAAATTTATAATTAAAGCCGTGAACGGACTTGAGCACCATCGATTTTATAATTGTGAAGAAGGTTCGCTGACCGAGAGTTAAATAATTTCCGAGTCTAGAATATTGCTGCAGGTTTATTCGTAGGGTATTGGAGGCTACACTGTCAGGTTTAGATAGATTGTCTGACGAATGTGATGCCATCAATAGTCCTCACACTATCTTCGCAATGGGTTCGTTTTATTCGACGAATTAAGCCGTTCCAGCAACGACTCCCCCAACGTTTTATTTTGCCAAATTAAGTAGCATTGAGAGCGCAGCTGCTACACGAGCCACTAGATTTGAGACCGAGCGATCGGTTCAACCAATGTGGCAGCGTTCTAACCAATCAAATGCGCTTGAAATCGAGCAACTTTGGTCGTATATAACTTTTAAACGAGTGAACACCGCGGAGTGAAATTTCGATTCCGCACATCAGAACTTAGAGTTTTATCATTTTTTGTTGATATTGTGTAAAATTTTATTCAGAAAAGTTAATAAAATTTTGTCCACTGAACGAAACTTCAGCCGGAATTAAAAAATTTCATAGTTCCTATTTCCGTCGTATTAACTTTTCGCCATTGTACTAATTCAACATCAAACAATTAAATTGTAAGAATGTGGTACGGATGAGGGTTAAATCTGTGCTGTATCTTTAATGGTCGTATATTTTATGAGCAACTAGGTGCTACGATAAAAGCTGCGGTATTAGTCAGCGTGAGAGGACTAAGAAGACGCGAGAAAACTAGACGAGGAGCTTACGGGGTGGAACCAATTAATAGTTAAGGTGAGAGCTGACGTTGAGGATGTGGTTCCAGGCAGAGATTGGAGGATCAGATAGAAGGACGCGTGTTCAATCTGACCAGTGACCTCGTAATTTTGGCGACAAGAGAGGTCGGCTTCTCGGCTGACGACGTTTTGCTCTTCCACTAGCTCCAACAGAATTCAATAATGACCTAATACCATGCTGTCGTAAATTAACGGGGAACGTGCGAGCTAGCAATACCCACCGAACGGTATTTATTGTTGGCGATCGATAAAACCATTCACCGGTGACATATTGACAATCTGTTATGACCGATTATGGCGGAAAAAATTCCGTGATCCTGCTCTAACCCCATCAGAATTTTTACTAATTTCTTTACGAAAAATATTTTTTGAGAAAAAGAATACGTCGTGCACCGATTCAATATTCTGAAAATTAAAAGAAAATTGAATTCTGCAGTTTGATTTTTGTACTACAAGCTGATCATTAATTTCTTGATAGAATTTGAACTACATGAAACATATTTCCTAAAACAATTGAACAGTTTCAAAGTGCACTGGTATGCGCCGTAAATGGACGACGCAACATTTAATATTCACGGACGAAATACCGGAGCAATATTGTCAACCATAACGATCTTTAATTGCCTTATTAAATACAAATTGCACTTGTAATTAGAGATAATTTAGTGATCGACTGATGATCACTAGAACATTTAATTTCCCTCTCTAGCTTTATTCGAAACAATTTCATTCCGGGCTGACGCAGGAGAAAATATTGTTGGGTTATGTCAAATAAAGTTTATCTTTTGAGCGTTGAACGAATTTATTCATTGAAGTTAAAAAAAAGTAATATAAGTGTCCCATTTAAGTTGAGATTGTAAATAATCTCGAAGACATGTGATTTAAAAAAACAAACTGACAAATGTCCTTTAGTGTTTCGAGTGGGGAGGCAAATGTCAATACTAGTTTTCTAATGCGTGGGCGTTTTCAAGGTTATTTCAAGGTCATTTCGTCTTTTTTTATCATACACCCATATCTTTTATTTCAGAATCATATTCTACGTAAAAAATTGCACAACTTTTGTTTGAAACATTTTTTTGTCAGTTCAATATTTCTTAAGATATTTAGCTGATTTTTCATGTTTATGTCAAGGATAATATATACTAATATATGATAATATATAATATACTAATATATAATAATATATAATATACTAATATATAATAATATATAATATACTAATATATAATAATATATAATATACTAATATATAATAATATATAATATACTAATATATAATAATATATAATATACTAATATATAATAATATATAATATACTAATATATAATAATATATAATATACTAATATATAATAATATATAATATACTAATATATAATAATATATAATATACTAATATATAATAATATATAATATACTAATATATAATAATATATAATATACTAATATATAATAATATATAATATACTAATATATAATAATATATAATATACTAATATATAATAATATATAATATACTAATTTATACACATATATATGTCTCATACTTGGAGAGAGTAGAAAAAGGTCAGCGCCACCTCTTGAAGAGACAAGTACAAGGAACAATTTTTGGCGGATTATTCAAAAAAACAGAATCGCGATTGCTACACCAACAATATCCACAATATCGTTGTGCACTGTGGTGGCCGGTCCAGCGTCAGTGCCTCGATTAAATCGAGTACAGTATTGATATAATATTAACGACCGTTTATTGTAACTCAGGTCTCAGTAAATTGCCAAAAGCGTGTCGGTTTATACGTCTACTCGATTAATAGCAACTTTTGCGAACGATCAACAATGTTATTATGAATATTTAATTTTTCGATATGTAATATTAAATAATTAGCTGGCACTCGCGGATCGCTTGCAATAATTTTATTGTGGTACAGTTCGTAACATCCGCACGATGATTCATTAAAGTGCTGCAATTACCGTAATTTCACGAAATATTCGCTCTTGGAAATCCTCGTCTTCCGCATAGAACCAATGCCGTTCGAATGAACTGGTACATACCTGAAATAAAAAAAACCAGTCAATTAATAAACGATTTCAATTGATAAACTGTGATATAGTATTCGCTCATACAAATGATCAAAGCAACGTATTATTTGCAATTTATCGACTCCATGCGAGCTTCGACATTGTTACAGTCAGCTATGTGTGCGTAAGCATCGCTGAACAACTTTATTATTTTAAGCTGAAATTGTATACTGTTATATAATTTCTGTCGTGTTTGCGCCGTATATTGCATTAAATTGATGAATAATAAAGATTGTAAGTTTTTTTCTAGAATTTTTACATAATTCTGTATGTAAAATTTTTTACGTGGCTATAGTGTAAAATATGAATTTTTTAATGCTTGTTTAACCTTTAAAAAATGCAAGAACTATCGAAACAAAATAAAAGGCACACTCGAAATAGGATAGATTGACACTCGTACGCTCTTTGAGTGAAGTTAACCAATTTTCTGGTTTAGACATTATAAAGTTTGCAGTACTTTAATTCTACAATTTTAAGTAACTCCAAATTTAAATAAGATCATAAATAATTTGTTTAAAATACGAGACTTTGAATAAAACATAAATGGTAGAATTAAAGTGTAAAACGAATCGATCGTTCAAAATCAATCAGTACTAACTTCATTTTAGATATAAATATATCATCCACCAAATTAGAAGATTCAGTAATTATTTATGAGATGGAGCAAACCCCCAGAAAATAATGGACATTATTTATCAGTTGAAGCTGACAGGGTTACAAATTAATTCGTACATCTAACAGAGCAATATTAACCGAGAGTCTTTAGTGCAACCATTTTCCAGAAGCATGTGCTCAGGATTCCCCTTTTTTAAGAATAATAGCAATTACAGCAAAAATATGTATAGTGAAGCAAAAACCAGAAAAATATGGCTTGATCAAATTATTTTGAAGTCATTAAAATTCTTCAAAGTAATAAACATCTATTTCACTACCGTTTCGTGCAATCGATGCAATCAATTTTTAATCTGCTGAAAAATCCGCAGTCCAATAATAACGAACTCTTGTTTATCAACGAGTGACATGCAAATATCGAAAAGTGGGGAACTATTTTACTTGAAACTCGTAGCGGAATGTTTGGAACTGAATGGCGTTGAATGTCTTATCCTCTCCGAGCTGCGAGCTGTGAAATTTTTCGGTTTCCCACGATAAAAGTTTCCCGCGATGGCGGATGCAGCGTGTGCAAAAAGAGCGGGCGGGTTCGAGAACACGGTGCCCGCTCATATGAGAACCCGTATCTTATCCGAATACGGAGGATGCAAGTGTGACAAAGTGCCGGCTCGGCCTCCGTAACCTGTCCGTTTCTGCTTGACGCACGGACACACATACATATTCAGCCTTGGGACACGAGTTATGGCTTGGACGACGGAATTACTTTGGAAATGAGCTGGCTCGGCTGATAAAGTCAGTCTGGACGAATGTGTTCCTCCGTCGTACGTAGTTCGTTTCTGTTAGAGATCACGGTTTTGGACTTGTATTGAGGATACACGTGTTCACGTGTACTCATATCCAAGGTGTTTACGCTATCACTAGCCAGCGTTTTTCTTGCAAATAATATATATTAGAAAAAAATGATAGAGGAAGAAGTAATACCATTTTTGGTACGTAACATAATGGCGGATGTAATTTTCTTGTGTTTGCACTATTTTCTTAGAAATGAAGGTGACCTTCAATTTTTTGAATGAAATGCCATATATTTTTTTATATCATATGAAAGCATGTGTCAAGACAAATTCATTCGTATACACCACAATGACCTCCAAGATCATAAAAGGTACGTAATATTTCGTAGAGATATCATTCACGATACACAACGCCAAGAAATGTAAACGACTTGCAAACGAAACTAATCACCTAACAAGGAAGTTATATTGAAGATTTACTATAGCCTCGTCAATAAAGTATACCTGCAAACGCATTTAGTACGAAATGTTCAAAATGTTTCTTCCATTTCTGACCTTGTGTGATCTTGAAGGTCATTGTGTCGTATACGAATGAATTTGTTTTGACACACGCTTTCATATGGTATGAAAAAATATATAGCATTCCATTTACAAAAATTAGGGGTCAACAACATTTTCATGAAAATAGTGCAAATACAAAAAGATTACACACGCCACTACGTTGCTTGCAAAAAATAGTATTACTTTTTCCTCTCTCATTTTTTTCTAATATTTACTATCTGCTATTGCCAACTATTAAATTCTTGTTCCTTGCAGTTAATGCAGAAACTTGTTATTTTGCATAAATCCGCAAACGTATAGCGTTGCTACAGAAACGATGCCTGAATATTTTCGCTGTGGGTTTCAGAAATAATTTTTATAGAAAATCTTATTGCTTATCAAGTGTTTCGAAAGTTCTAGAATATTTGAAGGGAGATAGATTAAATAGTAAACAAGATTTTATTTAATTTATATGCAAAACACAAAGTGGAAGAGCTCAGCCTAATGGAATTTTGTGGTTGGTTAATAATAGGATAACGTTATATTTTCTTTGCAGACTACAATGGTCGTAAAAGATTATTATGAAGTGGTTGCTGTTATGAGTGCTACAGTGTGGAATATTCTAAAGTGTGCAGTAACATTAAGATATCTCACAAAATGGAAGCTCTCCCACGTGGATATGCAGTGTTAGGATGTTCCATCAAATTAGTATAGTCTCCAGCGAGTACTATTAGAATATTCCAGAAAATTGAGATGCTCTCGTGAGTTGTATACATTGAGATACAGGAAATTGCGACACTCTTGTATAAATATGCAACATTACAAATTATATTTCGCTGTGACCGAATTAACTAAACCATTATAATAAACAATATGTTTTATTACGTACAATTCATTCAAATTAAGAGTGTCCAACAGCGATTACTTTTAATTATTAATTTTTAAATAGTTGTAGGTTCGTTATATTTCATTATTTTATTAATTGAGTTAATAATCTTTTCGATTCTTGTTGCACAAGTTATCCACAGCACCGAACCGAACGAAACTTTTCTAGAACTGTCCGCAGCAGACTGGGACAAAAATATCGTGATATCTTCCGAATGATCACAAAACCACCAGCAATATTTATGGTACTATATTTATGACACATAATGCAATATTTATGGTGCTGCCGCCCACTATTCATGGTGCTGTCCAGACCGCTATGAAATTTAATCGAACACGTCCGATCTATTTTACAAAGCATTGTGCATCGCGGACACTAAACAACGATATAAAAGGTGAATGACATAAAACAAAATCCATTTATACATACATGCATGGTCAGTCGATTTGATAAAGTCAATATTTATGATCAATTGTGTTGCACACAATATATTCTCATTCTATTACTATAATCATCATCGATTATTATTAAAGTAATTACAGTATTTCATCGATAATTGTCCACAACACGGGTTTGCGGAGGGACAATTATGCAGGAGGGATATCATCGTTTGAGGTTTGCCGAACGTGGAGAAGGACAGCTGAGCTCGAGAGGCCTCGGTCACCGAGAAATGTAAACATACCTAATCCGAATTTCCAACTTCTTTATTAATCATTATTTTTTATGGGACTTCAATGACCATATTTGTGGCATTTTTCTAATAAAAATGATACCAAATATAATATAATTCCGATGATACTTACGTGTGTAATCGACGATTAAAGTTTCGGGCGCGAGGAAGGATATCATCGGAATTATATCATATTTGGTATCATTTTTATTAGAAAAATGCCACAAATATGGTCATCGAAGTCCCATAAAAAATAATGAATAATAAAGAAGTCGGAAATTCGAATTAGTGTGGTCTCACCGATATACCCGAGCCGCATGGTGTCATATTTCTCGGCGACCGAGGCCTCCCGAGCTTCGTGGCCCCTCAAGGGGGTACACCCCGCACTAGTGGGGATATCTAAGGGACAATTCTGTCGGAGACATTTGGGACAATTACCGGTGAAATACTGTATATAGAAAAGGTCTGCGTACTCCGATTTTGATGAAATTTTAATATGTTATGGAGCAACACATTCTGAACAACTTTTTCCTTTTCCAATATGGAGGGGTCGCTTTTAGTTTTCGAGATATTTGCAAAAAGCTATCGGTAATGTTAATTTTATTTTATATTATTACATAAAATATTTAATTATTAAATAGATTTATTTTTTTGTGTACATATTACAATAAAAATCGCTGAAGATCTAAGTAAATACAATTTTATTATTTTTATAAAGCAATGTAAAATAATCAATTTTAGTGCTCCGTAAACCTAGTGTTAAACTTTGTACCGTTTCCATTACAATATGTGCTTAAATAAAGAAGTCAATTCAGTCATTTCCTACGAAATCCTTTTTCTAATTTCAATAATTGTGAAATAGAAAAACGGTCATTTTGACCGTGGTAGGTTTAGTGTTAAAACTCTGTACCAAATTTGATGCTAACCCGAAATCTTTATTCTTTTCAATATAATACAATCTCATACAATCTTTAACATTTTTTCCTAAATATTGTTCCGCAGCTAATAAAATAAAACTTGAAACATCTTCAAAGAAAATCAATTCATACGAAAGTTATTCTCTTTTAAAGAGTGTATGTTCTCTAACGAATGTATTTGGTTTAGGTCTAATTAAATGCGACCATAGAAATTCTCCGCCAAATCTCTCGTCGAGATCCAGGATCGTTCCAGGTGCAAACTAGGTGTCTAAAAGGCAGCGAAACAGGCTCGAGAAGAAGACAACGTGTGGGTCGCGCGCCACGGGACCCGTTCTAAATTCTCATTCCCCGTTTCGGAGACAAATATGGAAGCGTTGGTTGCGTTCGGTCGTCGGCGGGTTCGTGTGTAGACCGAGTTCTTGCGGGGCGAGAGCGATGTGACCCTTTCACATACACACAAGCGCCCCGGCCGGGGGTACACAGACTATAATTAATCCAAGGTGTTAAATCAAGACCCGTGAATGCCTCTCCCTCGTCTGCAGCCGTGACGCCTTCTCTAGCTGAGTGGGTCGCCCCTTGAGACCACCTGCCACGTCTTACGGACTGGAGTGGATGCCCGAATTCCTCTTCTTGCCGCCAGCCCCCCCCCCCCGCCGAATCCCTTTTCCTTCCGCTCGACACGAAGTATCGTGCATCGTCCCCCTCTCCCCGCTCTATCGAACGAAATTTAAACCTAGCCGGGGACATTGGCGGGATTAGTCCATTCCCAGACCACCGTGAGCGTAGTTTGCTACCTCTGGTTACCACAAAGCCACCGGAAGGTACGTCGATCGGTCAAATATAAATGACACTAATTTTTTACCAAGTTCCGGAATTCATCTTCGCCGTGACACATTTGAACACATTTTATTAGGATTCTTAGAATAAAATTGGACACGAGTACGATTTCTGTGGCTCCTCGTACGATGATTTCCGCTTCCTCCACGACCTAACCACAACTCATTCTATTCACATGATTTTTCCATCACTAGTTCAAATTCTGGATGACAGCTACGATGCAATGATTATGCGAATAAAATTTCATTTTCTACAAAAAAGGTCTCTTGATATTTTGCCATATTTCGCATAGTTACCGAGATATTTGGAAATTTATAAAAAACAGGAAATCTACTTTACCGGCTAAACCATTTGACACCATCTTATACAGTATTTCATCGATAATTGTCCACAACACGGGTCTGTGGAGGGACAATTATGAGCGAGGGATATCATTGTTTGAGGTTTGCCGAACGTAGAGAAGGACAGCTGAGCTCGAGAGGCCTCGGTCACCGAGACATGTAAACACACCTAATCCGAATTTCCAACTTCTTTATTATTCATTATTTTTTTATGGCACTTCGATGGCCATATTTGTGGCATTTTTCTAATAAAAATGATACCAAATATGATATAATTCCGATGATATTTACTTGTTTAATCGACGATTAAAGTTTCGGGCGCGAGGAAGGATAGCGTATGGGAAAGAAAGAGACGCGGAGAGTTGCAGTCGGCGGCACAGTTCAAAGGTTCGCGCGATCTCACAATGTATTGCCAAGGAATAACTTTTTTATTATTACTTATTTTTTTATGAGACTTTTTCTAATAGATTTGTGACATTGTTCTGATTAAAATGATACCAAACACGATATAATTCGGATCATATACAGGTGTATGGTCATTATGTATATAGGTCAGGTACATAACATCGGTGAGGCAACAGTAATGCAATGACGACACTTTCTCATTTTTAATTAATCTTTTAGGAGACTTTTACCATCATATTTGTAATATTTCTCTGATCAAAATTTTTCTGATTATACATACATATCTATTTTTTTAATTGACGATGGAGTAAGAACTGTGCCGCCGACTGCGACACGCCGCGTCTCTTTCTTTCCCATACGCTATCCTTCCTCGCGCCCGAAACTTTAATCGTCTATTACACAAGTAAATATCATCCGAATTATATCATATTTCGTATCATTTTTATTAGAAAAATGCCACAAATATGGTCATCGAAGTCCCATAAAAAAATAATGAATAATAATGAAGTTGGAAATTCGGATTAGTGTGGTCTCACCGATATACCCGAGCCGCATGGTGTCATATTTCTCGGCGACCGAGGTCTCTCGAGCTTCACGGCCCCTCAAGGGGGTACACCCCGCACTAGTGGGGATATCTCATGGACAATTCGGTCGGAGATATTTGGGACAATTACCGATGAAATACTGTATATACATTTTTTTCTTGAAATAACCCCAAGAACACAAATATAACCTCAAAACGAGGGGCCACGGAAATCGTAATCTCCCCTAAAATTGAAATGTTATAAGTGTCTCCATTAATTAGATTAAATTGATTTTTTGGGGATTTTTGGAGTCATTGTTCGGCACCTAACACGTGTTAATCCAGAGGAAATATAATTTGCGGATGTGTTAGGACAACTTTTGAATATGCATGAGGCTACTGTTGCCATTAAGTAAGAGATGGTATCCAGGGGCTTAATCTAACTAGGTGAAATTAGATTCTCAATGTCAGAAGTTGAAAAAGTGATCAGCTCCGTAGCAAGGAACTCTTGCAGACAATATTAATATTTACTATGTCCTAGTTTCTGCAACTACGGTGTACTTAAAAACAAAAGTTTCTCGAATGTTTTATAAAAATTACGAAATCCCAGAAATTGAGATTTTAGTACACCTTTGTTACAGTATGAGTTCGAATAAATAAATTAATTAAATACTTTCCTACAACCTTCACAGGTAATCTTAACCCTTAGCACTCGAATGGCGACTCTGAGGCGCCGCTACAAATTGCTACACTATTATTCAGAATGTTCGCATGATTGAATTTGTTGTAATGTAATAAATTACTAAACATTTGAATATTGTATGAAGTACTATATCATTTTTGTACGCATATAATGAAAAAATTATATACAGTGGAAATATTCTAGGTTAGAAGAAATCTTTGGTTTTTTAGTTGAAGTAGCTCCTAAACCTACCACGGTCAAAGGACCGGCTTTATATCTTCCAATGATTGAAATTATAAAAATTTATTTACGGAAAATAATGGACTAAATTTCCTTATCCAAGCATCTATTATACTGAAAATTACAGACAATCTCAATAAATTGACTTTTGCCATTTTTGTAAGGCAACATTCCCCAGATACTGTTAATGCTTCGTAGGTTTAGTATTAATAATCGTAAAATAAAGTAATGGGTCATTTTACTCGGCTAGTTCTAGCGTTAAAAATTATTTTCATGTATCTTATAAATAATAAATACTGTCAGACTTTGTGCAGCAAATGCACAAAAATATCAATAATTAATGAAGCTCAATTGTACCTACGTTCATTTTGAATTGCCGCTATATTTTCCAGAGAATTTGCTAAATAAACGTTCTACTACATTTGAGGGGTTTGTTGCAGCGTACTACCAATCAAGAATCCTAAACGCTTTTGTTCTTCGAGTAGGCGTTCTAACGTCGGAACAATGGTGTCGTGATAAATCGTTGCCAGCGTCTATCAAAAACTCACCAACACCAGCTTTATCAGAGGCCTGTATCGATAAGCCATTAAAGGGTTTTCTCCGTAAATTGTGGATGCACTTGACTTAGGCGTTAAGCGTCATTAGTGCCATTATCCTGCCACGAGAGGATTTACGTCTACCATGATCCTCTCCCGATGAATCGATATTTCGATACTTTCGCGAATGCTCCGAACATAAGCAGCATAATTAGATTCCTTGCTAATTCAGAAAAATTTTCACACAATTTCTTTCATACTGTTCAGGAAGAAGTTTTAACATTTATTTAATAGATACAACAAAATCTGACACAGTTAGGAAGAACTTTGTTCGAATAATAAATAGAACCAACAAATCACTCGTTATTTTATAAATAAAGTAGATTATTATTCTTTACAGATTATTCGAAACTCTTTATTTCCCAACTCGTTTCATTTCTCCATTTCTCGCAGAGACTTTAAAGCTAATTATAATTTATCAGCGACAACTTTCAGCGTCTGCAACTCGCAGGTTACTTAAACATGAAATTACTGATTTTCAAAATATTATCGATATTTAACGACAAAATTTGTACTATTTCTTTTGGCGATTTTATTGAGCTTCGTAGGTGCACCGCGAGGACTTTATACAAAGCGAATTTGATCCTAATTTTTGTTGTATAAAACCTAAAAAAAATGGGGCAGCAAGTGTCAGGGGTTCGTTATAAAGAGGAAGCTCAAATCTTCAAATCTGCGGTAGATTTGGTCACGAAAAAAATTGCTAATGTTTTTACAACCGTTTCAATCCGTACTGTTTTCAAGCAAAACCGTCCATCCAAATGCCCGCTCACTGTATCACGGAAAATCATCTAAGAGAAACATGAACGATGGGTTGTGAAGAGAGGAGAATGATGGATTGCGAAAGTAGAGGCTTCAAGCTATAAAATGAGGTCAGGTTTACTACGATGCGTTTTCACAAAATTGTAACGGTATAAATGTCCATCATTTTTCGAAAGTCAGAAATTTAGTGGCAAAGTATTAATCAGAGCTCACAAGAAGTCACCCGGGGGTTTTGCGGGGCAAGGGGAACGATTGACGGCCCCGCTAGTCCCTATCCACGCTTCTGCTTAAGGTCTTGGTGGGGCATATTGACGTAGTTGTAGGATCTCTAAATACGGTTGAACTGTACTTTAGAGGACCAAAAATTTTCAAGTTTTCTGTATGTGATGTTATACATTTTGACGAGAAAATGATAGACGTGTAAATTTTAATACACGAAATTCAAGTTTGGTTAGTGGAGTTCACTAGTTGAAAAGTTATACGCGTGTAAACATGAGCAATTTTAAGCATTTTTGACAGGTTAGAGGGTCGCCATATTAGATATTCATTGAGTGGTAGAGGTAGGACTGTTGAGTGCATGCGTTGGATAGATGGTGGGTGTTCAGCGCATCGGTTAAGTAGTACTGAGCGGTATAGTTCAAGTTGGTTTGGGGTTAGTTAACCCTCTGTCTACCAATCGGGTCCATTGGACCCGACTGTGTGTAGATACTGCGGTTATTTAAACTTTTAAAATTCTTGGGATCTTGTCGTTGCATGACTTTGTTACTTTTCTTATTTTTTATTATATAAAGCTAAATGTTTTTTTTTATATTTACTACGATTTGTGGTATAAATTTTCTATCGCATAATGAAAGTTTTTTCTACGGTAGACAGAGGGTTAAAAGTGCTCAACTTTACACGCGTAACTTCTGAACCAGTGAACTCCTGGCAATAAGACTTTCATTTTTCGGCGTTTTCTCGTCGAAAACTATAGGACTGCATAAAACAAAGTTAAAAAAAATTGGTCCTCCAAAGTACAGTTTAACCCTAATTACCGACGCGACGGTTGCAGATCAATGTGTACGCTTATGGATTATCGACAGTCTTGCGCACCTTAGTCACTCTCTTTGTCGTACGATTTCTTCTGTAGATGTGACCGTCTAGGCCAATAGTACGGCAACAATGAATATATGTGTGAGGCAAGGTGGAACTTTTACCTTTGTTATCGGCCAATCGTACCCGCATTCCTTACATGCGTCTTCTTGTGAGCTCTGAATGATACCTTTTGGAACTACTGTATGATTTGGTGTTTCATAGAGACGCTGTTCAAAACGAACTTATTACGTGGAAGTTGCAAGAGATGGGACAAGTAACAAGAAGTAGGTGAGGGAGGCAGAGAGGTGTAGAGGGGCGCGTTTAACCAAGAAATACAGAGATCGTCGGCGAGAAGGTAGTCGCGGAAATTGAAAAATGGTCAGGACGTGTTACGGAGTGGTAAACACGGGAATGAAAGTCGGCTTCCTTTTTCAGAGTGGCTCTCACGTCGAACGTACTCACCTCGGCTGACCATCGCAGTTTTTTGCAGCCTGTTCTCTCAGTTTCCGCACGCCCCTCCCCTCCGCCGACTCTTTCCGGAGATCCTTTCTAACGTGAAAAATGAAGCTAAGTGCGATCTCGAGTAACAGGGCCGATGGGAAAATGTTTAGGTACCCCGTAGCCTATCATTTCGAGGATCGAAGATGTCGGTATCTTCCGCACCGCTCCCCGTAAAAACTGTTATCCGAAAGTTACAGTGATCGGTTATCTTGCGGAAAGTGATTGAAAACCAACACCGTAATTCAATTACATTCACCTGGAGAACGGGGCTCTCCTCGCACGACCAATTTTTTCACGCGACTTTATCCACCCCAATTAGCCATTGTCCGCTGTCCGATTAATTGCTCGAACCCTTTCGAGAGGGATTTCCTTCGATTGAGCGAGGAATAAAGCTTTTCCCAAGAAGGACGAAGCGACTTTTTTAATTCCTTGAATTTGCCTTGTTAAATCTCTATTAATCTTGGTTATTCTTTCGACCGAGCTGGTGATAATTATTTTTAAAATAGTACAAAGAGGTTGGTTAGTTTCTGGAGCGACATCATCCACTATTTTCAACCCTGATCTAGTGTTTCATAAATTCGAATTAACCCCTTGCCGTACTATTTTCCTTGCGGTTAGAGCGATTAGAACGTCTTTATCCGTAAAAATGTTGCAAATGAGAAAAGAAAATTTATATTTTTAGTATGGCTACATTTACTTCAATGCTTAAATATTGATGACAAAGGAATAAAATTTTATTTCGTCTAAGAAGGAACGTGCAGACTTCATATTTGTTAAACTTTCTTTAAGATCTACATCACGAGTCTGACTCGTTAAAGTAAGGTAAGGGGTTAAGAAAGAAGTTCCGACATACGTTATAATGGACAAACTAAAACTATTTTAAGAAGAGTAGCTTCAATAACTATTTTCGAGGTAAAAACTTACACCATATCCTTTTTCATTATTTTTAACTTATTCTGAAATATTTAAGCTATAATATAAAAAAAAGTTTCAACGTTCTACGTTGGTGTTATCGAATATTTTACAATTTTGTCACGAAAATGGCCAAATGTTCACACCGTGCGTGGTTTACAGAACCTGGCTTTTCTTAAAAATATTTTCAAAGTAAAAACTTACACGTCATCATCTCTCTATATTTTTCCATCATTTTACAATATTTTAGCTTCAATTTAAAAGAATGTTTCATCGTTTTATCTTAGCTGTATGGAAAATTCTACACTCTTGTCCCCACTGTGCGGCGTTTGATCGAAAAATGTTGTTTAATTCGCTATCTGGACCGTTCAGGACACCGTTGGGTATCGGTTTCCATAAAAGGGGCGGATGTGTGAGGGAAGAAGATTTTCATAAATAAAAAACTCATTCGCGTAACCGTCCGGCGTGTATAATTTCGGGAAATGGGTAATACGGTCGCGGAGCATAAAACCACCCGATCGCCTCTTCGTATTAGCATTTTTATGGGCGACTTAATACGTAGATTTTGTAGTCCTCCCCGATTATGATCCTTCGAAACTAATTTGAACGTGACGGCCGGTTTTATGGAACGTCGCCAGTCACGAACCGCCATTAAATACTCCGCTTAAGCACGTGTTCCCCGAGCTCACCGCCCCCGCGGTTTCTGCGGATTAAGTGTTTCGCGAAAAGCCAAGATTGTTTTCTGTCTACCGCTGCCACGCTCAGTTATTCACTGCATCACCGTAAAAACTATCTTTATGGTGTTTTGTCGACGATGCTTACGATGCTCTCCGAGACCATGTTTATCTCTCTCACGTTTTACTATTCACTATTTCAATGAACTGTGATGTTGGATTTTGGAAATCCACTCTGCACACTGAGGAATTGTAAATAATTATTATACAGGGTGTCCCAGCTACCTTGACCACCTTGAATATCTCCCTTCGTGTTAGTAATAGGAAAAAAGGTTATAATAACCGAAGGGGGAATATAATGATTCGGAAATAACGTTTTTCAAGGTCATTTTTTTCTAGATATCAAGGTCATCAATTTTTTTTTTATTGGAACTATATATTTTTTTTATCGCGATGTAATAGTAGGGGTGAAGACCTCTTCAATGACATATTATACAGTGATTAATTTACTACACTAATTGGTTTGATTGAACTACTTGTATTTCAATAAATGTTCGAAATGATAACCATTGTTTTCAATACGTTGTTGTAAACCTGAGAATCATTTATTTTCCGTATACAACAATGTATTGAAAACAATGGTCATCATTTCGACCATTTATTGAAATACAAGTAGTTCAATCAAACCAATTAGCGTAGTAAATTAATCACTGATAATACATGTAATGCTTTTTGGATTTTTCATACCCGAGGCCACACGAAGGTCATTGTATAATATGTCATTGAATAGGTCTTCACCCCTACTATTACATTGCGATAATAAAAATATATAGTTCCACTAAAAAAAAAAATTGATGTCCTCGATATCTAGAAAAAAATGACCTTGAAAATTTTTTTTTCCGAATATATTGCCCCTTCGGTTGGGTTAATATTGCCTTATAACGTTTTTTTTTTTCATTACTAACGAGTTTTGCTAATCCACATTTCATACTTCTTATTTTCCTCTCAATTTGACATGACATTTTGAAACCGTCCATTGTTATTGGAAAATAACATAAATATTCTTCACTCAAGCAGTTAACACAACATATATTCCATGTTCGAATGCAATTCTATATGTTGTCTCCAGGCTGTACGAAAATCTAAAAAAAATTCTGAAACAAATGCGGCTTCATCCAAATGTTTGACTTTTTCTACAACAAAAACAAAAATTCAACAGAAAATTACAAAAAAATAAGAATTTAAAATTTGTCGACCAGTAGACGATTAACAAAAATCTTTCTGCATCTGATACTAAGAGAACTCACCTACCATGATTATGCTTAGGATGTTGAACATGCAACCCAGGTAATACGATAACGGATCCCGATCATAAACAAGATTGCCGGTGTATCAAACCCGGCGTAAGGATATTCCGGACCTCGGCAAACATTCGCGTTCCATAATGTTCCGCGCAATCAGGTGAGGGATGTTCAAAGTCAGCAGTTTGCCGGTGTCTTGAGCAGCCAAAGGAACTGTGCAATTAGCGTGGGAGCGAGCGAGTATACCGATTCGGCCGCTCGAGTGTTCCATAATCGTGCAACGGAACAAGCACATGTTCCCTGTTCGAGCGTGGGCGTTGATTCCCTAGTCCTAGTCAGTCGATCGCGTCGCGCGTCCGATATCCTCAAACATCGCTGTCGCATTGTCGATTAAATCCCGTGCAAACGTTTGCGCACGCTAGAAACCACTAAATTAAACTAACATTTGCCCGCGACAAAGGCGGCCCGCGTTGATTAGCGCGGCCCGGCTCTAGAATTTCATATTCCAGGAACCGGCGTACATTACACACACCCGGGACCCTCTGCACGCCCCTCCTATCGGTGCATCGTCGCGATTGATCGCAAGATAGTGCTAGGTAATATGGAACAGCCCGTAAATAATCGAAACTGGCGACCGCATGTTCCGTTCGTACCCGGTATCTGCATTTTACCGGCGACAACAGCGTGCCACGCGATCGGATACACGTGACAAGTCGGACGTTTTTCATCTTGTCGGGCTTATGCGTTTTCAATGATTTACGGAATCGTGTGGATCTGTTGCGAGACTGGCTACCTAACTGGCTCATTCGATTCGGCGAGAACAATCCGCCTAAACTTTACTATAACCCCTTGCACCACGATTTGCAATCTGTCCGACAAGAGTGTCGGCGACATTTCTGTAAATATGTATACAGGGTGAGGCATTTAATACGGAACACCTGAATAACTCGTTTATTTTTGGAGATAGAAGAAAATGCCTCAAACCAAACGTATTTGGTATCGAAGGACTCGTAATCTGATGGTTCAATTTTTTCGATAGGCGTAGGCGTCAAGGTCATATGAAGGTCAACTCTGTTTTTTAAATGGAACTGATAGAGTATTTCAAGACGAATACAGTGACATAGTATTAAGGTCATTCATGGTCACTCAAGGTCACTCAAGATCAACTGTAAGAGAAAATAAATTGTCTCAAAGCACTCTTCGAATACTTTTGTGTATTCTCTGGTTGTTGGCATACTGCTTTTGTAATTGCCGACAAGGGTCACTGAACGTAAACAAACATTAAATAACATTGTACGCTTGGCTATGTCCACAAAAGTTATTAGTAGTTTGATTGCCGATCAGAGTACGGCTTCGTAATAATCAATCTTAGTGTTCAATCTTCAAAAATGCGTTATACGGTAGCAGAGAAAGTGGAAATGGTTCTGATTTATGGTGACTGTCATATGACCTAGAGTGACCTTGAATGACCTTAATAATACGTCATTGTATTCGTCTTGAAATTCTCTATCAGAATGTAAGTAAATAGACACACTGTTCCATTAAAAAAAAAAACAGAGTTGACCTTCATATCCCCTTGACGCCTCCACCTACAAAAAAAGTTGGAACGTCAGATACCAAATAAGTTTGGATTGAGGCATTTTCTTCTATCCCCAAAAGCAAGCGAGTTATTCATGTGTCCTGTATTAAATGCCTCACCCTGTATATTATATCCAGTGATGCGATGTTTGAGAATGTTTTCTGAAAAAATTAACAAACTTATTTTTTAGACGAGTAGCTTATTTGAAACTGCATGCGTTGTAGAGTTTGTAGGAATTCTGTCACTGCGAAATTTTAACAAATGTCTGAGTAACGACCTGTCTCTTGCTGATTCACACGAATCGTGTTGTCCAAAAGTAGCTTCCATATTGCTATAAATGTGGACCAAAATGCATAAAACAATTTTTATCTGCAAATTTAAACAATGCAGATTGTGTAAAAATAACTTCAGAAAATTGATCTCCATTTCATCCTACACGTGGAATTAATAATAGTCTATAATAGTCTATCTTAATAATAGTCTAAATCAGTTTAACACTAGATTTACGGGGCCCGTCAAAATGACGGATTCAAAAATTTTTAATTTACGATTATTAAGAGTGTTAGGAGGCATTCGTGAGGAATTATTAAATAGATTTATTTTTCTGTGTACATATTACAATAAAAATCGCTGAAGATTTAAGTAAATACAATTTTATTATTTTTATAAAGCAGTGTAAAATAATCAATTTTAGTGCTCCGTAAACCTAGTGTTCAAGAAGATCAAAAAATATTTGGGATTGAATTTACTAAATTGATCGCAGATTTTCCGATAATGGTAGTTCAACAATAGCTTCGGATCCGATCAAACTAAAACACGTCTCAGTGGAAAGATACTTTTCAACGACTCTTCGAAAGTTAGCGAGTTCGAAAGCCCCGGTACCCGATGCCTCCATGTTCATTTCCAACGTCACTTTTCCAGTGCCACAGCATGAGTAACGCGAGCAACATTGTTCCATACTTTAGTCCGCGAATTAATTTGTTAGCGAACGTTACGGTGTTCCACGGCTTTGTAAGCTGGGACGAGATTTCCATGAACTGCTCTAAACTCGATGCTATCGGCACCGTCCAAATCCAACGGATACCTCGGAGGTTCTGTTAGTTTTCATTAAAGTGCTCCAAATCCCGGAACAGCATAACACGAATCTGATACTCTGCTGGATTTTACCAATTCTGATTGGATTTAACAGACTCTGATCCGATGGTACGAAGGGAATCTACCAAAGTCTCCGAGCAGATCAAATGAGGTTCGAGGTGGTCTGCCAATCAAATGGGATTCCGAGGAATCTGCCAGAATCCGCCCAGGTGGTTAACAACGGAGCCATCGACGGTCGGGACACAACGGTGTCTTAAACTGTTCAGTGGAGTCCCATCAGGTCCGATGGGACCTACGAGGGCTAAGATATTTCATTAGATATAGAGGACCTGATCGATCCTACGGATTTATTTGGGATCCCGTAAAATTTGATCGCGCGCGATAGAAATACAGGGATTCGTTCGACTTACGGTGAGTGTACAAACTATTCGTTACACCTTTAAAAATTGTATAACTTTTTTAAAAATTGCATCAAACGACTTCAATTATTTCGAGATGTCAAACGCATAAGTTTACTAGGTAACGTGTAAATAATTTTTTTCTGAAAATTGCTATTGGTCGGTTTTGCGACAAAAATAGTAGGCGCAAAATTATAAAAAATTGATGAAACTCTTCAAAGAACACAAGAAACGTAGCATAAAAAAATTCAACAACCTGTTGAGAGTGAACGATAGAAACTATGCGATGGATGAATCCATTGATGAAAATTTTATTAACAATGATTCATCAGATAATAATAACAATTCATGGTTTAAAAATTTAACAAATGTTGAAGTCCCAACAAATGTAAAAAAAGTACTTGAACTAGGCCCCAAATATGCATTGGAAGTACCTATTGCGCCAAAATCATTAAGTTTATTATATACTTCAGCGACGAGCAATTTTGCCTCCATTGGGACAAAACCGTCCACACCGTAGCGCCCTCTGTCCCCTTCCAGCAAGCGCGGTACAATGGGGCAACGAAGACACGAGACATCAGCGTATGCAACGAACGTGCGCGCTGCATGAAAGAGAGGTTGGTGGGAGAAGCAGGCGTTTGAGGGGCTCCACCCGTGCCCACCACTGATATACTTCATTTTCGATCGAGCGGAATTTCACCGGTAAAAATAGTAGGGGTGTGCGAGTACCCGTAATTTACGAGCTGAGCTGAACTCGATTCGATTGCTCGAGCCGAGTCGAGCGTTTGAATTTTTCGAGCTACTCGAAATCGACGAACTGCTTGAAAAGAATGCGAGCTACTTGAAAAAATCAACCGGCTCGAATATTCGAGCCCTCGTGAAACTTCGATTTTACTCGAAACTGAATTTTCAGATCGAAATTTTTCGAATTACTCGAATATATTCGAACAGATCTTTAACATTCGAGTTACTCGTAAAAATTCGAATTATTCGAGTTACTCGAACATTCATTTATTTACTATCAAATACTATTCTAACTATAAGGAAGAAAAATATGACGCTAATTTAATGCTTCTGTTTTATTTTTATGTTTTCATGAAGAAAACATATTCGAATTTTTACGAGTAACTCGAAAGTTAAAGATCTGTTCGAATATATTCGAGTAATTCGAAAAATTTCGAGATGAAAATTCATTTTCGAGTGAATCGAAGTTTCACGAGGGCTCGAATATTCGAGCCGGTTGGTTTTTTCAAGTAGCTCGAATTCTTTTCATGCAGAATTTCCTTGATTTCAAGTAGCTCGGAAAATTCAAACGCTTGACTCGGCTCGACAGACTGATCATTACTCGACTCGAAAATCGAATACTCGAATAAATCGAGTACTCGCATACCCATAGAAAATAGTAATGGTCTCGATTTTTAACTTTTTTATCTGTGCCTGTAATAAAAATTTAAAAGACGCATTTCATAAATCTAAGTAAGTTGTGTAGATGAACAAAGTTTCATCGAAGTCGGTGAATGTTGCTATGAGCTAAAACTATTACAAAGAATTTAAATGTAATCACATTTAAATGTTTGTAAGTCATAACAACGTTAAACGATTTCGATAAAACTTTATACATTTTATATATATAAAATTTTATACACTTTATATATATATATGTATAACTTACGTAGATTTAAAAAGGGCGTATTTTAAATTTTCATTACAGGCAAAGATAAAGAAGTTAAAAATTGAGTCATTTACCTTTTTCTTCACAATTCCGACCAATAGCAATTTTTAAAAAAAATTATTTATACATTATCTAGTGAACTAATCCTATTAACGTGACTAGATGAAACATGCAAAAGTGGAAAGAGAAGGGATGTAACTGTGTCAATATATATTATTAATGTCGACTTAGTAAAATCATTACGGAAGAAACATATTTTGACTTTGTTTAATTACCTTGTAATAGATGCAGGAAATTTTAATTTTTTATAAAGATCCGCAGTATAAATTACTAATAGGAGTACTCGTAAAATTCGTTTTCTTTAGAATGCGCCACGTTGTTGGGATGTTTAATAATATATGAGGGATTATCATAATCCTGTTACGTTTCCAGTGGATGTAATGTTGAGAGATGAATACGTAGGCGAATAATTAATACAGCCTTTTCGTGATCCGTTAATACCGGGCAAATCATTAACGTAACGATTCTTTGATCAAGAATTTACGGTAATGAGATTACGGTGTTGAATAGAATGAATACCAATTAATGTAAACAATGTGCCGTTTTATAATTAGAAATATTGAAACGGAAGTACGGGATCCGAGGATTCGTAAAGAGACAAATCGTTCGACAAATACAATATAATCAGAGCGCATTAATCATTTTTCGGAGATTACCGGGAGCCGATCTCGCAGATAAAAAAATTTTTAATGGAATTCTCTGTTCGGACGCGATACAATTCTACGTGAATACGTTACCGCAATAATACATTTAGAGACTGGATGATGCACCGTGAAATCATTACCCGACGCGGCCCCCTGATTTTCCCATTAAATTTGCAGTAGCGCCGCTTTCAGTATCAAATTCGATGTTTAGCGAAACATTGCCCTCACATCTAGTTTCCGTGCATAATTAACCAATCACTGTTAATGCGACTGCTTTTATGTAGCGTTCGGTCGGCTCGGAAAAATAAATCCTCCAATCCGAGTACTATCCACGAATAATTGAAATAAAATATTGTTTCCAACAATATTCACTGCGTGACAAATTCCCGCATTAATTTTCTCATCGATTATTGAGAAACAAGTATAGTTCCTTGCTCTCAAGACTTACAATCTCCATGATTCTTCTGTATCATTTTTCGCCAAAAAATTTATCTCCAAAGAATAATACATGATTTAAAATATATTGCTCCTTTTTATAATTCTAATAATTCTAATCTTTAATCAATTTCGTACTTATTGTATTTTCAATGCATGATTTCAAGTTCGTAACAAGTAGAAAAATATACAGAATATACTGAGGAGAATAGGCAAACAAATAATATATTCGAGATAGTAGAATAAGTACAGTTGATGGTCAGAGAGAATAAATACTAACAAATAGCGTCCTTTGGCAGTGTAATTTACACGATACACAAAGATCACTATCGTTGAATAACCTCTGTAAGTTAAGAATTCAACTGCCTTCGACGTTTCTGGCTGCGCCCAACGTTAAAGCCTAAAAAACAGCAAAAAAATAGTGATGTACCCTAGCTTTTAGTATGTAGAGGTTACTTTCTCTGTACACTTTGGTTTTGTTTGTACCTAATTTTGTAACAAATCTCTTATGAGATTTTCTGAATAAAAAAAAAATAGAATAGCTTTACGATCCGACAGGTTGTGCAAGAACAACCAATAGACAGACAGTGGCCAGAAAATTAGTCTAACATTAAACAAGTAGATTGGCTACGACAAATGAACCGATAAGTAGAACAGCATCGATTTATGGTCAGACAAGTAGAACAAGGCTGACCCGTGGCTAGAGGAGTAGAATAGAATCGATCTCGGTCAGGCAAGTAAAAGGAGACTTGCAGTTAGAGAAGTAATTCAGGGAAGACTAATTACGATATAAGTGGAATAGGTTGGCTTGTAATCGGACTTGTGGAACAAGGTGTTCTATGCTCAGACGAGCAAAATAGGGATCAACTGTGTTGAGAAAAGTATTATAGAAAAAGTCAATAGTCAGACTTTATAAATATTGTTGAAATCCAAAGTTCTAGATCATTCTCCTTTGGAGCTTTCGTGTTCACTTATAAAAAGAAGTTATGCGTTCGATAAATTTTTTAACCTTATAACGCGATGAATTTTCAATGATGAACACTTACGAAGACGTAAAGGACGCCGAGTAACATTCTCCTTTGGAGCTTTCTTGTTCACTTATAAAAAGAAGTTCTGTGTTGGATAAATTATTTAACCTTGTAACGCGATGACTTTTCAATGATGAACACTTACGAAGACGTAAAGGACGCCGAGTAACATTCTCCTTTGGAGCTTTCGTGTTCACTTATAAAAAGTTCTGTGTTCGATAAATTATTTAACCTTATAACGCGATGACTTTTCAATGATGAACACTTACGAAGACGTAAAGGACGCCGAGTAACATTCCCCTTTTGGAGCTTTCGTGTTCACTTATAAAAAGAAGTTATGCGTTCGATAAATTATTTAACCTTGTAACGCGATGACTTTTCAATGGTGAACACTTACGAAGACGTAAAGGACGCCGAGTAACATTCTCCTTTGGAGCTTTCGTGTTCACTTATAAAAAGTTCTGTGTTCGATAAATTATTTAACCTTATAACGCGATGACTTTTCAATGATGAACACTTACGAAGACGTAAAGGACGCCGAGTAACATTCCCCTTTTGGAGCTTTCGTGTTCACTTATAAAAAGAAGTTATGCGTTCGATAAATTATTTAACCTTATAACGCGATGACTTTTCAATGATGAACACTTACGAAGACGTAAAGAAGTAAAATTGAGATAATAAAAATTGTATCGTAATTAACGTAAGTACAATCTAGTTTATACTAATATGAATAGCTGGACATAGTCAATTGTAAGAAACAAAACTAATAAATATGCATTTTCCCATTGGTCAATTCTTATAATGTCTTTACAGTTTTACATTTGACATATTTATTATATATGCATAAAATGGGCGGATGAAATACAAAACAGGGACAATTTTAAAGCAATTTATGAACACTGGTACTGTTGTTTTCAGCTTATTAAAATTACTAAAAGAAGAAGCACATTTTTATTGGACCACAGTCTAATTGATGAAGACAATTTACATTTTGTATAAAGATCCGCTGTCTTGTGATAACATAACGAATGACAAATGAACTAATCACCCCCAATTAAAAGGTCTAATAAAATAACGAATCGATAAATACATTCTCGATTAAATGGATCGCCTACATATATTACGTTGTTCGGAAAGTAATTTCGTTTTTGCAAGGGAAAATGATGTTTCATTATTTATTTATTTATTCGGTGATGTAGTGGCAATTTTGTTCTATGATCTTGTGCCATCTTTCTAGTAAGTTTTAAGTCTAGTAAGAATTCCTGTTTTTTATTAGCAAATAATTGAGTTGTATTACTTTTGACGCCTTCATTTAAAATGATAGTTACACCGCTTAAAAAGCGTTGAAAAGAACGATATAAATGATAATACGACGGTACACCCTCTCTGTAAACAGTATACATCTTTTTCCCTGCTTGCATTGCGTTTTTACCATACCCGTAACAAAAAAGCAAAATATGACGGATATGCTCACTTTGATTTTGCATATTTGACGCGATGTCAAAAGAAATGCTTGAAAAATTATAAAGTTCTGTAAGGCACGAAATGACATCCGAAATGTCAGTTCTGAAAATGTACAATGATTTTGCGACTTAGAATAATCTTAAGTAATAATAAATGGAAGCAATACCATCTCTACACGAAAAACGAAATTACTTTCCTAACAACCCAATAGAATTGAAGTGGATAAGGTGGTATAAAATAATAAAGATTGTCCTCACTTCGTTTATTACAATATCGGTAAGCGCGAATGTCAGTGCAGTGATGGTGTTGTAGTCTCGGAGGCTTACAATCAACTGGCGACTCTCGTTGCATTCTTAAACAAGTCGGAGTTAGAAAAGGCAAAAAGATAGGAGAGAAAAAGAAATGGGGAATAGAAAAGGAAAACTTGAGAAGACAGTGACAGCGATAGGGACAGCGGAAAAGAGTCATAAACAGAGAAAGCTAAGAGTTAGGCGAAGGACCGAGACTAACGAAAACCAAAACTTTAGCGACGTTCTCAAGGGTGCATTGGAAATACGTGAAGGGCTGGTCACCAAATGTGCGACTAGCAGACAGGAAATAGAGAATAATAGCGTAACAGAGTTGAAAAGGAAAGAGAAATTCTTAGAAGAAATATATGCATTGGCGTACGTGGTGATATCGCCACCACAGAATATTAAAAAGAATATGAATCCGCAATAAGGGTAGTTTACCGTCAGCCGAACATTAACGAATTAATTCCCTGTGCACGATTTAGGCGACCATTGGCAACATTCCCCTAATTATCTCGTCTGCCACAGAGTCCCCAATCATCGATCAACCGCGGCCGCTGGTACACAGGAGAGCGAGCCAGTAGAACGAGCGCCATTTAGTCAGACGTTGCGGCAATGTTCAAGAACGAGGTCTCCCTTTGGCGACTGATGACTGGAGGCGCCGTGTGATTCTGAAGCGTCTGATAATTAGGCGAATCGCGTTCCAGGCGGGCCTATGCGCCGCATTTTCCGTGGCAAAGCGACGGTCGTACGTGCGGAGGACAGCAGCGTGTCGTGCCGGCAGCTTAATACGCGGCATGTTCGTAACATGCAAAAGATGGGGCCGCTAATGGACGACGCGAGACTTGACTTTAAACCGGCTGCCTGCCGTCTAATGTCCTCGTAAGTGCTAATGAACGCCGCTTGTATCCGGCCGACATTTATCCTTTGAGTCGGGCGTCGCGGTTACGTGAAAAGGCGCACTAATACGCGGCAACATGCGCGCGAGAACGATTTGCAAAAATGAAGGACCGAGACTCGTTCTACCTCGTTGCTTGAATAACAACATTAGTTCGGGATCCGTCCGAGCAATGAAAAACAGAATCCGGGTCGGGGAACTTCTTTGAATATTTAATCGGCTGTTTACGCCGTCGCGATGCGGACGCTGTTTTTCGTGTAACCGGGTCGGCTGTCGTCTTTCGAACACGCTAGTACGCCCGAGAAAAAACGATGCTGTTCGCCGGTATTAAACGCTGTTTAATGCTGGCGAACCTGCAGCGTGTTAGGAACAACATCGTAAACTGGTCGAGTCAATGCGAAGAGCGGAGAGAACAGGAGCAGACCTCTGTTTTCAGCTCGACTGCGTTTTGGAGAACTCCGTGTTCTTAACTTTTTTGAACTTTTTTTTATGTGATCCTGTAGATATCGATGAAGACATTCCGAAAATGTGTGTATGATTGTTAAGAATTCACTAGTTTATAAGTTATACGCGTGTAAAGATGAACAGTTTTAAGCGTTTTTGACAGGTTAGAGCGTCGCCATATTGGATATTCGTTGAGTGGTGGAGGTAGGTAGATCTGTTCATGCGCTGGATAGATCGTGAGTGTAGATAGTATGGTATATTTGCATGATCGGCTAAATAGTAATGAGCGTATGCGCTAGATTGCAATTCAGTGGCTACACATACTTTGTGAACATAAGAAATTTCAAGTGATTTTCACAAATTAATTATTAATAAGTTTATTGTTGATTTTGAAATGGTTAGATCAAGTATTAGAAATTTTAACTTTAGAGACATGCCAAGTAGTAAAGAAGAAGTAATTACTTGGGCTCGGGATTGTGGATTGTTGCGGAAATTTGAAAAATGTCGTACTCATCGGTGCGAACTGAAAATTTATAACAATAATCATGGAATTCGGTCGTTTTCGCTGTCCAGTAATTAAAATATATAGAATCACATACAGGATTTCAAAAGGAAGATACAGTCCAAGATGGTTTGGGGTTAGGTCGTCGTGGGAGCTGAGAAGGCCGGCCCGACCATGGTATAATGTTTCGCATTTTGATTTAGTCAATGTGTTATTATGTATTACGTACGTGTTTGTGCTGTCATCTAATGGATTTGTTCGGAAGTATTTAGCCTATTTTGTATGGATGATGTTTTGGCCCGTGGTCGATTTTGTAATCGTCCGGGCTTTGATGTATTTACACGTGGTGTGCCGACTAAGTTTATGTACTACACACTACCTCTAAGCACCACCTTCACGTACGTGAAGGACTAAATCTCACAAGTGAAAACACAACAATTTATTAAAAGTATAATAACTGGGTATTAACAAGCGCGGCGGTATCGAAAATGAAACTGTATACAAGAACGAGTTTACCGGAGTCTAACGAAAGTGTGACCGCTATCTGACTGGAATCTGTCTAAACTATGATGCAATTGTGTCTCGGAAGGCCGAGAGTTGTCGCAATTCAAGCCACGGTCCTCCCTTCCCTTCTCCAATTTTCTCCCTACTCCTGTAAGTACGCGTGGGAGAGATGACTTTGAAAACGGGCCCGAGACCGGCAAGGGTGGTTACAATCATGCCGGGTGACGAAGAGGGTCGCTCGTAGCGAGGTCGGAGTCCAACCGTGTCACCAGATTCGGGGACTTCCGGTCATCTGGCAAGTGCTGCGGCCTCGTCTTCGGCACGTGCAAGGGGAAGTGCGTTAGTAGAAAAAACCCTAAACCGCTTCTGGCGAAGCACCCTTGACGCGGTGAAAGTTTTCCCCGAAGTTAGAGAAAGTGGGCTTTGTCTACGGGACGGGCGGAAATGCCGCTCGTTTGACCGCCGGTGACAGGCCCAAACCGTAGCCAAAAGATAAAGAGGCCCGTGCCCAGGGCAAAAGAAAACCTGTCTCTACCGTGGGAATATTTAAAAGCAGCCGCTACGGATTACCTAGCAAATATATCAATATGGCGGCGCTGTAACCTGTTAAAAAGGCTTAAAAGTGTTCAACTTTATACGCGTATAACTTCTTAACCAATGAATTCCGCGCATTAAAATTTTCATTTTCGGTGTTTTCTCGTCGAAATCTATAAGATTGTATTAAAACAACTTGAAAAAAAAGAGTTCTCCAAAACGCAGTTAAACCCTGTTTTCAATTGTAATTCTTTTTTACTAACATAATTAAAATTGTAGAAAAATTGGAGAAAAGATGCAATTACGCATGGTAGCGGTCGTAGGACCTGTCTGCGCAGGACTCCCCCGGCGGTAACCCTTGACGATGTCAACAGGAATTACATCCTGGGGTATACCGGGTAACCTTAACCCCCTCCACGGTTTACGCTATCGTTGGACATTTGCCAGTAGCCCCAGTACTAACAAAGTCATTACTTTTAGGATCTGGCGTGGTACTATCTATGAAAACGGAATGAACAAACAGCCAATCCACGGCGTCAAAGGAGTGCAAATTGTAGCGGAGCGTACACAGAAAAGTAGCTTGTTTGCGGTTTCAGAGAATTCCGCTGAAACCTTGCAGAATTAGAGAAAAGGTTTGGTTTAGTATATTTGCCCTGGAATTTCAGTACGAGTCCACAGAAAATGTTCAGAGCGGTGGAGTCGCGTAAACTGCGGCGGTCTGTTCTATACAGTCCATGAAAAACGTTCATCCTGATCGAGTTCTAAATGGGCGCACGCTCCGGTTTTGCGGGGTTGCACGAACTAATGAGTGTAATCGGCTCGTCGCGAGCGATCGCGCGCCGAAACAGGAATTATCGACGTAACGAGTTCAACGGGGAAAGCTTCCGGAAGGTTCGAACTGCGAGATCACGCACTCAGACTGATCACGCTAATTAAAACCAGTCGAGTTCTCGCCCGTACGATCCGGAATTTATCACTGAAACGCCTCCCTGGCCCGTTCGCCACCCCCTCGCCACGGTTAACTTCGCCGTGAGGTAAGTAGCTACTCGACTGAAATTACCGAAACAACCTGGAAATAGTAATGGGTCTCCGGGTACTATAGTTCCGCCCCGGGGAACTAGTTTCGAAACTGCGCAGGGGAACCGACGTCCCGAAACCATCCACAGATTGAATTTTAACGAAACTGCTTTTCGACGCGGTCGTCGTGCACGATACGCTTTTACACCTAGAACTTCTGCAATCTTGGACAAATTGTTTTTATGTCACAACGTTATAATTTCGTTCGAGATTGGGCTTCGGTCTTCATCGGAGATCGCGTGGGAACGCCGCGCCGGTGGTGTCGCGCTAAACGCTTCCTGTTTTCGAAATTTCATAACGATCGTGGACTGTGTAATTTGTAAATCGGTGAATTTAACCCTTAACTCTTTCCGGACGCGTGTCTGTAGACCCAAGTAAAATTGCTACTCCGTGACTAAACATCACTTTTTAAAAAAATTATTACTCTCAATACACAGCAAACAAATTTTTATCAAACACAACACTTGCTCCTTCATTTAACACTAGGTTTACGCGATACGTCAAAATGACGGGTTACAAATATTTTGATTTACGAATATTAAGATTGTAAAGATACACTCGTACGAAACTATCCAGTAAACTTATTTCTTTGGTTGTACATTATTATAAAAATCGACGGAATGTTGTAATTATGAAGATTGCTGCCTAAACAGACGCTGGTAGCAAATTTCTTGAGAATTTATGCTCAGCCAGGTGGCTGGAAAAATTGATCTTCGGACATTTTTCTTTCAGAAATTATAAGACTATTTTGAAAAAATGTTTCGTTGTTAATACAGATTTATCTTAAGAAGTATCTCACAATTTTTTAATTTGTAAATATTTAACGATTACGAAGTTATGGATGATTTTCCGGTAGATAGATCTATTATGTAGGGAGAGAATAAATGATCGTTTTGAGAATGTCTGAGAACGTCTCTTTAAGTGTAGGATAAATGCGCAACACCTTCAAGAACATTTAAGGAAGAACAACTCATGAACAACAATGATTAACCTTGAATGACCTTGAATGTCGTCTAAAGGACAATATGTTATAGGTCCATGAATTCGTCCTCTAATATAATATACTTGTACGAAACTATTCAGTAAACTTATTTCTTTAGTTGTACATTATTATAAAAATCGCTATAAGTTTGAATAAATACATCCTTGTCATTTTTATAAAGTAATGTAAAATTCTTACTGTTAATGCTCGGTAAACCTAGTGTTAATTCTTATGCGTAGCTTTCAGTACAACATTTCTTTCCCCAAGGAAAATTGGACATTCGAACCGTCTATAAGTACGCTAAGCGTAATTCCCGTCCGCAGAGGGTTAAGTGAATCTTCAAAATGCAATGTTTTAATTACGGTATATGTAACATTGGTTTCTATCGAAATGGTACGTAGAAACGTAGTAAAATTTTATTTAAATCCAGAAATAATTACATTATTAATAGTTACACGTGAAATAATTGTTAGCATAAATTTAAGTAGGACTGCATAGGCCCAAATATTTCACTCAAGGGTTGATTAATAGATTTTCGGGTAAGTTCACGTTTCCGTCGATTATTGTATAGATTTCACAATAAATAGAAAATTTCTTAAACCCAAGACTTTTTTCGATAAAAATAAAATAGAAATCTCATTGGTTTTTGTTCATATACATGTTGCTTTTTATTTTCAGATTTAGCACACGACACCACTGCATCATTCTCTGGCGAACTTCGTTCGAGAAATATCAGGTTTATTTTTAACTTTATTGTAGCTTTACTCCTCGTTTCGTCTCTTTATGTATGTATGAAGTATCGTTGCTATTATTGATCATGTCTATTTCTTTTCTTGAACGGATATTCTCGTATGTTCTCTTCCTGCAAGAAGGTATTATTTCGATTCTGTAAAGCGTAATAGATGTAATATCATTTTTAATCATATATCGTGTTTATTCAATAATCATAAATAATGTAATCAGTGTAAAATAAAGCCAACTGATTTATGAATACTTATTGCAAATGCGACAATTCCGAATGATTTACACCACTTCATCAATTATTAAATTATTTATTGTTGTAAAGCTATATAATTCTAATAATTTCATTATCAATGTATAATAAAATGAACAATTACATAAGTAGCAATTAACGAGTTAATTTACTTATATTTAATAATATACCATTAATAAATGACTTCGATTGTATGGCATTTTTGTAGTTGCTGAATTGGTGATTAATGCTTCATTCAAATTATAGGATTCTATTTTGAATCGTGTGACGCGTCTGGCCATGACCCACCAATTCTATTTCCTGCGTATATTCATTAGTGCACGCGAATCTAGCGGATTTTCAAACGCATTTTTCTTGAAAACAGGACGTTAAACAAAGAAATATTATTTACTTATATACAGTAAGTCCGCGATCTAAGTCCAACGGAACATTTCGATCTATGTCTTTTCGTCTACTCCTTCCACTGCGGGGTATCCCCGGAGGGGCCAAGAAGCTCGAGCTGCCTCGTTCGCCGAGCAGTGTAAACAAGCCGCGTAATTTAACCCTGGGTCGGGCATATCGGTGTGAATCACTACTAATCCAATTACAAAACTTATTTATTTTTCATTATTTTTTTATGGAACTTTCACTAACTTATTTCTGGCATTTTTCTGATTAAAATGACACTAAACACTAAATAATTTCAACTGTATTTAGTGGTTTAATTGACGATATGTACAGTGACTTTCGAACGTAGACGAGGGTAGCGGCCCGTGTTTACATACTGTCCTGTTCTACGTTCGGCGCGGTCGACGCGGCCACAAAACAATAGTTTCCCGTCTCAATCCAAGTCCCGGCATACATTATGAGCCCGCTAGAGAGGCAGCGTCGTCGTCGTTTGCTTATAACGTATCAGAAGGGGTACTTCGAGTTAAAATTCTTATACAGTAAGTCCGCGATCTAAGTCCAACGGAACAGTTCGATCTATGTCCCTTCGTCTACTCCTTCCACTGCTGGGTATCCACGGATAGTTTCCCGTCTCGATCTAAGTCCCGGCAGAGAATCGAAAAAAGACTTAGATCGCGGACTTACTGTATCTATATATACCATGATTTCGGAGACACTCTGTATACTATAGAGTTTCAAAATCAGATTAGCAAGGAAACTTTTGACGTCAAGAGACAGTTAATTTCTGAATCGTTTTATTGTAATAGTGCTCTTTGGAGAACTATTTTGCTAAGCCGGTACAAATCGAGCTTGCTTCGAATAATTACGGGAAAGTCCTCGGACCACGTAGCAAAGCCCAAGCAACGATTATTCATAACACTCCGGCAATAGCTCGCGATCGGCCAAATGTATTAGCCAGCGAAGAGAAAAGGAATAGCTAAAGCGGGCTGCGGGTTAAATAAAAAGACGGAGCCGGAGAAATGCGGGAGATGAGAGGAGAGAAAGAGAGAGAGAGAGAGAGAGAGAGAGAGAGAGAGAACGAGAGACTCGATGGCCCATTAGAATTCGCATGATGTAAGCGGAAACACGAAGGCGGAATGGAGCTTGCAGGCCGCGACAATAAAACTCCGCCGCAGCCGGGCGTAGAACAGGAACAAATCGCTTTAAAATTTTATGAGCGGTAACGTTTCTGCCTCTCTTTTAAAAGCTTTTTCTTAAACTGGCCATTAAGGTTCCTGCAGATCTAGGCTGGATGTTACACTAATGCTCTTATCCACTTATTGCGCCATCACTTCGAACATGGAACCGACTCCGACACCGAGCTGGAGGAGAAACGACAGACTCGTTTCAACGTAAAATCCACTCGATCCGACGACAAAGTTTCGCCCGATCCTTTTTCGTGGTCAAATAAAATTGGCTTTCACGGCGGCCAGAAGCACCTCGAATATTTGAACAGGCTGAGACGCCAGAATTTGATGCCCCCGGAGTTAGACCCACCGCTTTTCATCCCCTTCGCGGCAGTCCGATTTAATACAGATTAAAATCGATGCGCATTCTCCTGGCACGGTCCACGTTTTATGCCCGCTGCACGAACAGTCTTCGAAAGATACGGTCGTTGCTTTTACTTTCCCATACAAATTCCGAAACGGCTCCCATAAATAAGCGTAAGATTTCATGTTTGCTCAGCTTTGCATTATTTCAATCTGGACTGCGTATGGTATATTAATAATCTTAGATTCTCTAGACCCTTTCTCTGTGTTATATTTTATGTACTCATTTCTCCCGTAAATCCATACAATCCGTAGTCACTTTATTTTAAATTATCAATTATTATCAATTTTGATAGATATCAGCTATATGTAAAGATTTGAAAAGGTTTCACTATGTGACTCGATTTTAGTTCATAAATTGCTCCACTTGTACAAATTTGTAAGAAATATGCGTAAAATAATAAAATTCAGTACGTATCATTTGAACAAATTCTGTGTACACAGGGTGAGTCACCTAACGTTTGCACTTCTAATATCTTTGTTATTTTCAAAGATTGAGATATCAAGGTCACCTTGACTTTTTTAAATGGAACCACCCTTTTTTAAACACCTACAATGATAGTCCCTTTCATTACGAATTCAGTGACTATAATTACTCAAGGTCATTCAAGGTCGCGGACAGAGATAACGTATAAGATTTAACATCCATACATACCTGTAAACGGGCTTTGAAGGAATGTTGAACTCTGTCCGTGACCTTGAATGACCTTGAGTAATTATAGTCACTGAACTCGTAATGAAAGAGACTATCATTGTAGGGTGAGGCACTAACTATTGCCACCTCAAATATCTTTGTTGGCTTTAAAGATACATAGGTCAAATGTCTGAAGAACAAAGTTGAATGGTTCAATGGGGTTCACACGATAAGAAGAAAATTTCTGTTTTTATGTCATTTTTTTTAGATTTTCTAGGTCACCTTCATTTTTTTAAGTGGAAACATCCTTTTTTAAACACATACAATGATAGTCCCTTTCATTACGAATTCAGTGACTATAATTACTCAAGGTCATTCAAGGTCGCGGACAGAGTTCAACATTCCTTCGAAGCCCGTTTACAAGCATGTGTCTTTGTTAAATCTTATACGTTATCTCTGTCCGCGACCTTCAATGACCTTGAGTAATTATAGTCACAGAATTCGTAATGAAAGGGACTATCATTGTACGTGTTTAAAAAAGGGTGGTTCCACTTAAAAAAAATGAAGGTGACCTTGAAAATCCCTAAAAAAAATGACATAAAAACAAAATTTTTTGTGTCTGCCCTACTGTACCATTCAACTTTGTCCTTACCATATTTTACGTATCTTTAGAAACAACAAAGATATTTGAGATGCAAACGTTAGGTGACTCACCCTGTATAATTTTAATATTACATTTAACGATCTGAAAAAGTTTTAGACTCAAAGATACATGAATAGGGGAGAACAGAGAATTTGTAACTTAAATTTAGGTCCAATTAATCCAATTTCGTAAGGGCCAGTGAGATAAATTTTGGCACTGTTTTTTTCACAAGCATAGCTTCGAAACAGTGAACTCACATGAAGTTAAGCAACCAACGTCTAACACATCGATCAGATTGATCCATAACGCGTGAACGGTTTCACGAATTTCGCAGTCGGAACGCGTTAAAGGAACGCCAGCCGCCCAATCATCCAAACAATTCCCGACCTCGGCGAGAACTCTCAAAGGGCAACGCCTGGCCCTATACCCGAGCAGCTATCCAGAAGAACTCCGTAGAGCCCTCATTTTCCAGTCTATCTCCTGTGCGCTCTCTCAATCTCCTTTCTCCGGCTGTGTGCAACCACTGCCTAAACCTACTCAGCAGGCGAATCTTGAACAAACACGTTACCATTTCCCTTTGGCGAGGACCGTGCTCGCCGGGGCTTTCTCTTTCGAATCTTTGATCCCCGAAGGCCAGCTAAGTCTTCGAGCACCAATAACAAGGCCGGTTTCGGTGCCCGTGTTCCCGGTTCATTCAAAATTCAAACCAGACGCGCCGACGGCCTCCGCGCCAGAAAAAAGAACTTGCGGGGAAAGCCGCTTCTTCAATGGCTCGTCGCCACGGTAATTCTATAGTGTTCATTCAAGTCAAACGTGCACAGTATCAAATATCGGTGTGTATGTATTTTCGAAAATTCTTGGCAACGTTCCTGAAAGAGACATTCTCCAAAATCACTCTTTTTAGCCAACTGACCCCTCAATGATTTTGTACTTTACGTAAAGAAAGACAACTTAATTCTATGTATGTCGTTATAGAAAATTGTTACACGTAGCACGACAATTGAAAATGATACTAATTATGAAGATTGCTGCCTAAACAGACGCTGGTAGCAAATTTGTTGAGAATTTATGTTCAGTCAGGTGGCTGGAAAAATTGATCATCGGACTTTTTTCTTTCGGAAATTATAAGACTATTTTGAAAAAATGTTTCGTTGTTAATACAGATTTATCTTAAGAAGTATCTCACAATTTTTTAATTTGTAAATATTTAACGATTACGAAGTTATGGGCGATTTTCCGGTATATAGATCTATTATCTGGGGAGAGAATAAATGATGGTGTTGAGAACGTCTGAGAACGTCTTTTTAAGTGTGGGAGAAATGCGGAACATCTTCAAGAACGTTTAAGGAAGAACAACTCATGAACAACAATAAATAATCTTGAATGACCTTGAATGACCTTGAATGTCCTTTGGAGGACAATATATCACAGATCTATAAATTCGTCTTAAAATGGGCTACATACTTGCTGGAATAAAATTACGCAATTTTGTTTATGAAAACGAAAGTCAACCCCAAATCTTAGAGGCACGCCTGCCAATGATTAACCTTGAATGACCTTGAATGACCTTGAATGTCCTTTGGAGGACAACATATCACAGATCTATAAATTGTCTTAAAATAGGCTACATACTTGCTGGAACAAAATTACGTAATTTTGTTTAAGAAAACGAAGGTCAACCCCAAATCTTAGAGGCACGCCTGCCAATGATTGACCTTGAATGACCTTGAATGACCTTGAATGTCCTTTGGAGGACAACATATCACAGATCTATAAATTGTCTTAAAATAGGCTACATACTTGCTCGAACAAAATTACGTAATTTTGTTTAAGAAAACGAAGGTCAACCCCAAATCTTAGAGGCACGCCTGCCAATGATTGACCTTGAATGACCTTGAATGACCTTGAATGTCCTTTGGAGGACAACATATCACAGATCTATAAATTGTCTTAAAATAGGCTACATACTTGCTCGAACAAAATTACGTAATTTTGTTTAAGAAAACGAAGGTCAACCCCAAATCTTAGAGGCACGCCTGCCAATGATTGACCTTGAATGACCTTGAATGACCTTGAATGTCCTTTGGAGGACAACATATCACAGATCTATAAATTGTCTTAAAATAGGCTACATACTTGCTCGAACAAAATTACGTAATTTTGTTTAAGAAAACGAAGGTTAACCGGAAATCTTAGAGGCACGTCCGCTAATGATTAACCTTGAATGTCCTCTAAAGGACAATATGTTATAGATCCATGAGTTCGTCTTCTAATAGGAAGCATATCCAGCGAAACGAAAAAATATAGCCCTATTTAAAAAAAATGAAGGTTGCTCTGAAATCTTGCAAGTGTGTTCATCTAGACAAGATTTACGGTCATCATAAAGATGCGCACGGGTCATGACCCTCATTATCATCTCGCAGAGATTACAATAAGCGACGAAGTATGTTAACGAGCGCTATTAAATCATAGCATCAACTGTACTCTTCGAGAACAAAGTAAATCTTACTGGAAGTATTTCTTTCTGGAATAGTTCAGAAGATAATTGCGGACTCGAATCAAATGGAACACCCTCTAAAGACGAACCCAGATTCGTACGCATTCCACGGACGATATAACTCGGGGAAGAACGATTCCCCAGTGGAATTGTCACGGCTCGCGGTAGAGCCGCAAGAAAGAAGCGCGAGGGAACATTTCCTTTATGAGGACGCCCGACTCTTAAACCGGCGCAAAGTACAAAGTGGAAGATGCCAGATAGCTGACTTCGTTCCGGGACCCGGAAGACGTCGTCACTGTATCTTCATCGCGTCGACGGGATCGCGACAGTCTGTTCCGTCGACCACCGCGCCGCGCCCTGCCACGGCAATTCCACCCGGAACGGCAAAAGGAATTCCTCCGCCCTCACCTGTTAGTTTTATCTTTGAACGGTCCGTTTCGTTTAAGTCGCTCACCACGCAAGACATCTGCTGCCCCAGATTCGAGACGAGCCCGAGGATCTCCCGAGAAGCGGCTTGGCAGACTCTAAAAACTCGGATCTCAGAGATTTTTTATTCGGGATTTTCTTTCCATCCGAGGATCTTCAGTTTCTACGGGTGACTAATTCGAACGAGTACTAGTACTAACATACTAATATAAGGGAGGCTGTAACTGCCAGGTCAGTGCAAAAGATCGTGCCCGATTTTTTTGTTGCATTTCAACACGAAATCGTGGCACGAATTTTTGCACTAACCTAATATTTTTCATATTTTAGAACACCTTCGTGCGTAATGGATCGATGCGCTTAAAAGTCTAAATATTTAGAAATTAAATTTACAGGATGTTTCTGAAATCATGGTACAAGCAGCCGGTGGCAAAAACAAGTCAATAAAAAGGGCAATAACATGTTTTTGTTTGATATCTCGTTTCCGAGATAAATCAAGATTGGAAATATGCAACGAATACGCGTACTATTAACACGTTAAACATGGAGCAATTTTGTCTCGCTTTGATTTAAGTTTGAATACAAAAATACGACTTTGCATAGGCAAAATACTTGCTACATATTTAAATATTATATGAATGATGTTGTTGGTAATATATGTAATATATACTAATACAATATAATATTAATTAATATAATATAATATACATAATATATATAAAATATATTAATATAATATAATATAATATAATATTCATAATATATATAAAATATATTAATATAATATAATATACATAATATATATGAAATATATTAATATAATATAATATATATAATATATATAAAATATATTAATATAATATAATATACATAATATATATAAAATATGTTAATATAATATAATATACATAATATATATTATATATATAATATATAAAAAAATATTAATATAATATAATATATATTATATATATAATATATATAAAATATATTAATATAATATAATATATATTAATATAATGTAATATTAATTAATACAATATAATATATATAGTATATATTAATATATAATAATATAACAATCTTAAACATTGTTTTGTAAATTCGATACCGTCAGTCTTCAGGGACTGACATAGCGTTTAACGGGTGAAATAGGAAGTGTCTGACGCCGATGGTTCTTCTCGCAGGAGAATACATTTATCATTCACAAATATTATAAACTCTGAATGAAAGCTCCACCGTTATTTATTTACAACACAATTGTAAATTCCAGATCTCTATTGTCGGTCGACATCCTCTCTCCTCGACGTCTCAGATCGATCTTCTTTTAGTGAATAACCACCCCTAGTGTCCGGAAGCCATAAACCCGATACGGAAGTCGACTTATCTCGATCACAGGGATGGCTTCAGTGCAAACCTTTGCCATATCTTCCGAATATCGCAGGAGAGACAACTTCAAACAGCTGCATTATCTTCAAATTGTAGATAATATGAAAATGCAAGATGAGTACGTAGAACAAACCAACGACGACAACATGGATGCGAATGGCAATTGGATCCGTTTGAAATGCGAGACAAATGATATTGCCACAGATGCAGTAACTCTCTATCAGACGAACCAACAATTCCGATAACATACCAAACTCTAACGAACCGTGTAAAAATAACTATGAAAAGAGAAAATCACAAAATCTGGACTCACAACAAAACGAACAAACATCTATGAGGAGATTTTGGTCTTAGACCCTTTAGTTCCGCTGTTACTAAAATAAACATAATTTCACCCCAATAACGTACGAACAAAATACCATTTACCTTCGCTCAACATCTTGCGTACGAGTATACAGAACAATTGCCAAAAATGAGTTAGAGGCAGCCTCGAGATCAGACGATCCCAAAGGAATCAAAGAAGATTCCCAATACCTCGTGACGTAAACTCCCATGAAGAAGCTACCGTTTGCCATGAATAAAGCCGAGTAATCCTTGCCGAGATACAAGAATCACTGCAAGGATTCCGTTACGCTACCGGTCACGCAAGATGGATCGTTCGACGGCTAAAAAAAACGAATGGCCGCAGTGCCGTTCAAACGATCCTGATAATTGTTCTGTCGTGGTGGAAGAAGCGCAAAGTTTTTCTTCCTCCATCCACCTTAGAAAGAGAGATAGATAGCGAGAGGGATGTTCGTCCCTTCTTCCGCAGTCTATTAAAAGAGTTCAGCCGGGAGACAGGTGAAGCTAGAGATCGTAAGAGCTAAAGGGAGAAACAGTACGGAGAAGAGAATACGGGGCGAGGTAACTCGATTTACCCCCGGCGGACTCCACTTCCCTTTATTACCGTCTCAAAGCGATCTTATCGCAGCCTAGGGGGTGGCGAAGCGGGGCACAGGCGGACACAGAGGCACGGAAGAGACTCGCAGCCACGGAAAAGAGCCATCCCTTCTTTACTTCTTTTCCCTTTTACCCGGCAAAATAGGTTTCACGACGGACGGTTGAGGGGCGGGTGGAGGGGAGGGGCAGCAGAGGTTAAGAGACGGCGAACACGCCGGAAGGCCGGCCCCGGTTACGATCGGACTTCGGCTACAGGACCGGTTTACTCGTTAAATCAGCACACATGGCGAAACTTCCTGTGTCGCGCTCCCGGGGCCACGCGCTCGTTACACGCTCGCTTAAATTCCGAACCGCAAACCCCCGAGGACCGCGAAAGAACACTCCCACACCACCCTCTACACGGAAGCCCGCGACGAATAATTACGCCGTTCAACGAGCTTTTTGCTGGCCACAACGCCGCCGCCACCTTGCCCCTTACCGCTGGTAACAGATTGCAGCAGCCTCCGTCACCTGGGTGAATTGTACCTGCTCGCCGCTTTGAGGATTCGCTCGTTTGCTATGGTCAGCTAGAGGATTCTTGCGCGAAAAGAGCTCGTTAACCCCTGAAGCGGCTGTGTCGCATGTAATCGTCATCGGTCAGTGCGTAGAGAAAATTATTACTGTATCGTTATTAAGTCAATTAGGGCAACAACTAAACTGCAGATTTTATGCATTTATGGGAAAAATAAGTAGCCCTAATTTAAAACGGTAAAAACATTACAATAATAAAAAATTCTTGTTCGTTACAATGATGTTTGCTTTGGTGAGCAAGATTTACTTAGGAAAGAGTTATGTTTGTTTAATATTACTGTAAAGAATTAGACATTTCATATCCATGAATTTAATAAATAAACTACTTAAAATTGATAAGATTTCACTTTGAAGAGGAATTTTGGATTTTACTTTCACTGGTTTTACTCTCACATATATTTATATTTCAGTCAAGTTCATACATGTTTACACAGAGAATGATTCTTACAGACTAGCTCGCTCGTCACTCGTGTCGCTTCACGCATCCACACAAACACACACATTCATACGTTCGATTCGGTCGATACGGTCGCTCGATATGCCACAGATTCGCAGTTGCCTATCTACCAATTGATTTCTTCACAAAGATATTAATGTAATACATCAATACATCGTTGGAAAATTGAAAAAATATATTTATGATGTTCAATTTATTTTTATTTCAAAATGGATCGACATGATTGTCGAGCAAGGAATAAATTGCAAAACAGAAACATCATTGAAATAATTCAGAAATACTGTTGCATTTGTTTCGATCGATAATTATAATTATTAAGAGAAACAAGCGCGTGTCAATGTGGCTCGTGTGGCTTGCAACTGGTAAATACGGACAATTTAAACATAACGTTCATTGATTGCGCCGAAAGCAGGCTGGCGGGAAGTCGGGGCAAAGAAATGGCGAACCACGAGCGGAAGTAGCAGTTTCGCGAGTTGGTAATGTGCACCGTAATGGCGGCCTATCATCGCGGAAGTCCGCGACGTCTCCATAGAAGTCGGTCGGGCACAATTATGCGATATCCGATTCTAAGCGTTTCGCCGTAAATTACACGGAATAATATCGTTTCGTGATAATAGCTGATAATCGAGTTATAGCGTGAGGGGTGTGTGCCAGCGATCTTGGCGAGCCCGCGTTGCGAACGGATCCGGGACGAAGAGGAGTTTGACTATTGAATTACGGGGCAGTTACACGGAATAATGGACGCCTCGCAAAATCCTGCAACTTCGACAGTCGCTGAAAGCGGCCGAGCGACGCGTTTCGATCCCCGCAACGACAGGGATTGCTCTGTTTGCCCGTTGTCCGCCGATTTCGGTAAACACGGCACGAGCACGCGGCAGCAACGTGTGCTACATCGTGATCACCTGTGATCGAGTGCACTTCGACCCGAGGCACGTCCCACGCGGATACTTTTGAAACGTGTGTATGGAAAACACTGCCCGGACCAAACTGGCCATCGTGAACATGCTGGAACTTCGTGATTTTCTTTTTCGGCCGTTAGGTCAATCGCCGCCTGTAACGACCCCCTCGCAATGCGGTCGTTTTACAATCGGCATTGCACAGTGAATTTTTGTAACGAATTTGGAAAACATACTCTTTGTTGACCTGCTCGAGTTGGATGCGAACAACATTGTTTCTAAACTTTATGATTTCGGCGCAAGGTTCGATCATGTTTAGAAGCAGCAAATTTGCAATTAAATTATTCTCGACTCTTTTATGAGACTTTTACCATCGTATTTGTAATATTTTTCTGATTATACATACATATCAATTGCTTTAAATGACGATGGAGTAAGTTTTGGTGACAGACAAAGAGTGGAAATTTGGATTAGTTATGTTTACATTTCTCGGTGACCGAGGCCTCTCGAGCTCGACTGTCCTTCTCTACGTTCGGCAAACCTCAAACAATGATATCCCTCGCGTATAAACGAACATGCGCACACCCATGTTGGGGACTTTTATCGATGAAATACTATATAATACTATGACCTCCGCGTGACCTTGAATGCCAAACAATTCACAAATGTTGTGCACTCGACAGAGAAAAATAACAGAAATGTCTTCAATATTTGTATCAATTACTGAAAACTACAAAAAACAGCCCTGAACATAATGGACCCGTGCAAAAAATTAAGTGCACCTATGGAGGGAACATTTTAAAAAATTATTCAATTCAAAACTGGTTTCAGTTTATTAAATGACGTATTGTTGAACTATGTGTTGTTCGTTTTATCATTAATCGCGAAATTACATCCAAATGATAGAAATTACATCCAAATGATAGAAAAGTACTCGTTCTTTAACGAAACTTTCAATCCTCGTGTAACAAGATAAACATGAAAAGTGTTACTACGTTCGAAAAGCAAAGGGACGCCAAGTCAAAGAGCATGCCATAATTTAAATTGAAAGTTTATAACCGCGTAACAGTTTTCCTCTACATATATTATGAAAGTTTGACTAGTTTCATAAAAACTTTGGCAATTAAACGCTCTAAGAAGCGACGGTGTTTCAGCGAGTAATTAAAAACGGGCTGAAATGAATAAACTTGAAAGTCACGTAACGAACATGTTGACGCGAAATTTGATATGAACACGACAATCGCAATATCGCAATAAAACATACAGAGTAAGTGGATTTGCCAATAAATGTATCACTTCATCCCCGGGATGGAAAAGAGAAAGAAATATTCGGCAACAAAGGGGCGAAGCTTTCCAAAGGCAAATCGAGGTATCAATGTCACGAGCGTTGTTCGAGATCGATATCCTCTCGGCCGCAAAACACGAGCGCAACGTGGACAATTTCCTAATGTCGGGATTACACGAGCGAACGCGCAGAACCGGATATCCGGGGCCAGGAGTTAAGCTCGGTAAGCTGTCAATTTCGAGAGGTCGATCGCTTTTTATTTGATCCTGGCCGATCGGTCGAATGTGTCCTGGAGGAACGCGGCTCGGTCGAAAAAAAGCTGAAGAAGACAAACGGGGGAAAAAAATCAATAATTGCGAACCTTCCTAATTTCCCAAGTGTACGGCGAGCCAGGCAATTTTGCGCCGTGAACTCCGCGCACTATTTGTATTGGTGCAAATAAAAATACGCTTCGCCCCCGGAACGACGTGCGAACCGATGGAGAGTAACAAGAAGGAAGATCAAGGGCCGAACGGGGAGAGAAAAGATCGAAGAGAGGAAGAGACTGTCGGATCTCGCCGGTAAGTTTCAATGACGGAAGTTGTACCTAACTTGGACGACCTCGGCGCTGCTGGTCGCCGGAAATAGAAATTTCTTCTTCCTTTATTCCCTTTCGCCGGGAACGATGCTTGTCACTGCCGAGATAAACGCAAAACTTTCTTTAATAAATAAACATTGTTACTCCCGGGATGCGCCTCTGCCCAACGTCCTTTCTCCCTCTATCTTTGTTAAACGAGTTGCTCTGATGAGGTAGAACGGACGCCATGAAAGACTGACAAGACGAAATTGAATGTAATGAAATGTTCCACTCGTCGCGATAGCATGCAACAGATTTTTCCGTCTCTGGTATTTAGACTTCGCTTTGCTAGGCATTATACTCTTCCCGAAGCACCGTTTCGTATAAAATTAATCTTCTTGCCGTCCATTTGCTTCTAAAAAAGTAGCATTACAGAACGTTAGACGAGTTTTGTGCGCGGACAATGCGTGTGGACCCCGGAGCAACGAGTGGAGTCCGTGCGTGTGAACCCCGGACGGCGAAAACCTCGGGAGAGCGAGCTGAGATAGCGATACAAGCGAAAACAAGTGCAACTTTTACATTTTTTATACTAAATAAAGATATTCTATATTAGCGAAACAATTTTATGTGTTTTGGAAGCAAGATAATGTATACAAAGCAACTAGTTTTATTGTTATCTATTGGGTAAGATTGTTACACTGATTCAATGAATATAATCCTGAGAAATAAATGTGCCAACACTTTGACAGTTAGTTCAAGATTCATACCATTAGTTCAAGTATTTAAGGCACTGTATCCAACCCTCCAAAGAACAAACACTTTCTGTGCCCTTTCTTATTTTCAGTCTTTCTGCCTTGTTTTCTTTTTCCCGTTTTAAAATTTCATTTCTTTCTCGTAACCCTTTTGCTACGGCAAACTTTGATGCGTACCGCTTGTGCCATACGGCAGGAATTTAATCGCGACCTCCAATGAGAACGGCGGAATGTTTCGTCAGCGTGCATTTGTCGTTGTAAAGTGAACGCCCATAGGCGTCTATCGTTTCATCGGACCGAAGTTAGTTAACTGCCTATAGGCGCCAACAGTACCACGAAATCAAATTTTTAAAGCGCCTATAGGCGGTAACAATACCAGAAAATCAAATTTTAAAAGCGCCTTTAGGCGCCAACAATAACCAAAGAGTTATATTCCTCATGTTTTGGTAAGATGACAAGAAAAGAAGATGTACTCGTTATCTAACGATATAAAATACTAATGATATGAAATATTTGAGTTGTCCAATTCATCATGTTAGACTAAAGAAATTTTGACTAAAGAGTTCGAAAACTTGCTTCGCGTAGCACGAGGAAGCATGTAACTCTTCAGAAGCGTTTAAAAATTATAATTGGAAAAGTTGCGAAATTCTTTTTCGAGTTTCGCGTAACTAGGAACTTACTCGAGTTACGCGGGAACCGGTACTCGTTAATGCAAATGCAACAGCGGCCCGCTGTGCGCGCTGGTTTTTGTGCATTTCACTCGACTGCCACGCGATTCCAATGCATTTACATTCGAATTCGTCGATTAACAGAAACACGTATAATCCTATCGGAGGTATGAGCTGGAAATTCCCTTTAACGCCGAACGGGATCGGCGGAAATGAATTTGCGGTGGCCATTATCGAATAACTTCGTGTTGGTGGCCTCTCGCTCGATCACCGACGATCGCGGAGTTATGAGAGAAGAATGGCTCGGTAAAGTGGAAAGTTCGAGGGGACACCGTTGATTATATCGTTTTATGATGTCGCACGATGGCGAATCGGTTCGACGAAAGACGAGCGATCACGAACGGTTTTCGGGTTGGTGCAGGTTTGTCGCCAACTGGAACGTGCAAGAGTTTATGTGGCTAATCTATACAGGTCGCACGTATACAGAGAGATTGCGGAAAGAAATAGAGAGGTTTTGCAGTGGACGAAGAGATTATTGAAGACAGAAACGAGGGGAAACTCAATTCTAAAGGGCAGTTTCGCGATCCAATCTGGCAATTGGCCAATCTAAAATGAAAACTTGGCCGGGCCGGCTATATGTTCGTTCGAGGACCCGGGAGGGCGTAGAATTGGCTTCAAACAGGGCGTTAATCTCACAAAGGATACCAAACAACGAAAGATGTACGCCGCTTGGCCAAATTATTGCTCGTTCGCCGTTTGCTCCATCGAAACGCTTTTTAATTTTCTGTGACTCGCTCTACGCCTCTGTGCGTAGTTCAATATGCTTTCGTTCATCGAGTGTACTGCAGTTATACTGTGTAGAAATCTTTAAAAATTCGTGATACCCAGTTTGGCCAAAGAACCCCGCACTAGTCATATGGAAAATCTATCCCGGTAAAATCAGTTGGATTTTTCATATGTTGTAGCTTATGATCTACTGAATAAAAGATATAATGGGCACAAAGCTCAATAATGAACAGTTATCGAGTTAGAATCAGTCAAACATGACAAATTCGAGCTGCCGAATACTCAAATCTCGGGAAGTATTTATTTTTTGGAAAAATGTTTGAAACAAAAATGGTAGGGTATCACAAAATCTGTTAGGTGGTGTCATTATTTTTGAATTTTCAATGACCTTGAAAATGTCTGTGAACAGAAATCTTTCACAAAAATCTTTGTGTGTCACAGCAGAAATAAGAACCCCACGGTTCGTCACTCCCGTAGTATTTTTTGACTCCAAACCCTCTCTGCTGTGTGTGTTTGTGTGCGTGCGTGTGTGTGTAGATTAATAAGAAAATGATCTTATTATGTATTACCAAACAGTATGGAGACCAAAATGTGTGGAATACACTGATATCAATAATATAAATATCGGACATAGCAATGCCAGAAAGTAATAGCATTCGGCAGCAATAACGCTAGTATGTTGCCAACTTCATTTAGGTCGCGCAACTTGAACATCGGAGGAGCGGGGTGGCGGGAGTGGGGGCGCGGCAAGCGTGTAAAGCAGGGATGGGCAATTTTGCCTCAATTGAGGTAAAACCGTCCACACCGTAGCGCCCTCTGTCCCCTTCGAGCAAGCGTGGTACAATGGGGCAACGAAGACACGAGACATCAGCGTACGCAACGAACGTGCGGCTGCATGAAAGAGAGGTTGGTGGGAGAAGCAGGCGTTTGAGGGGCTCCACCCGTGCCCACCACTGGTGTAAAGTAAATATACTTCCCGAAACTTGAGTATTCGGCAGCTGGAATTTGTCATGTTTGACTGATTATAACTCGATAACTGTCCATTATTGAGCTTTGTGCCCATTTCATATGATTAGTGCGGGGTTCTTTAATCATCGACTGCCCACTACAAGTAATAGTAGAGAAATGAGAATTGATTTAATTGATTTCTACTTCGCTAAATTTTCCTGTAAAACCAGAAACCCAAAAATATATGTTATCACGTATCTGAAGAAAAATTGGATCATCTACAACGTTTTGTCATTTAATTTCAAGACAGAAGTGAGAAGAATTGTATTCTACGACTTTTCTGAGCCAATGTTCTTTTTACACATTTTAAAAGATGATACACAGCATTTAATAGAATTATATAGTTATGAAGCCTACCTAGAAGACAAAAATATTTAAATTAACGGTGTCGAGCACGAAGAATCCTTTCGTAAAGAAGGGACCATAAAATTTGTAAAATTGCGTCGCAGATGAAAGCTCGCCTCGAAACACGATTTCTGGATGTAAGCCGAAGTCCGCTGGCCAACGGTCTCAATTCCTGGATTCCGGGATCGAGTGAACGGGCAATAAGGTTGCCCTGGCGTTCCGCAGGACCAGACACAATCAAAATTCACTCGCAATAAGAGTCAACAATTTCGAAGGAAGAGAGCGTTGCTCGGTGCAGGAGAGCTCAGCGATGCAAGGAATTCACATGGCCCGCAAAAACCGAATCGTCGCTGGGCGTCTACGCGTTTAGATATCCAGGATATAGAGCCAGGGAGAACACTGCATGTGTTGAGAGACGTCGAATTGCAGGCCGTCCACTGGCAAAACGCGGTTTGGCCAAGTCGCAGACGGCGAGTTCTTGTCCACGTGGAAACACCTGCACCAACACGGCGCCGCGTGTTCTCGTCTCGTCCAATTTTGCGCTCTAACGTGGAGGGAGACTTTAATTCGGTCAGGTGGAGGAGTCTGGCCACCTATCGACGACGCTAACTCCCCCTCTAATTTACCTTCCGCGCCGGAAGTGGTGTTCTCGCGAAGTCCAACTACCTGCCTAATACGTTTCGCCGGTGCTTGGAATATGTTCTTGACGACTGACCAAGAGCGCACCGAGGTTTCACAGCGAATCTACGAGTACAGGTGGCGAAATGTCTTCTTACGGTGTGCGTGGTCCGCTTCACGCAGTTAGGGGACTAAATTCTAGTATATTTGTACCTTTTTAGTATATTGCCTTCGTGTTTCAATTTTAACACCTTGTCATACCCGCTAACTCCCGATTGCTCGGGCCATAATAAATGTTACGTTCCAAACAATCATTTATATCTTTATTACTTTTGGATTTATTCGTCGGCAGCACTGTGGTCAATAACGCTTGTCGTTGTGGGATCTCCCTAATTGACCGCAGTGCGGCCCCCGACACATTAAAAATTATTAGAATTTTTGTTTCATCCGTCGGCGACACCGGGGTTGATAACGCTTGCCGTCCTGGGATCTCCCTAATCAACCACGATGTGGCCTTTGATGAAGCATAGATTCAGTTATTTCGCGGTAGATGTATTCAATATAACAAATACCCTTCTTGGAGTCAACGCCGTCCAAGACACGTATTTTCGTGCGTCGCGAAGCCGCATTCCAACGAATCATACGTATACTTGGGATTTCATACTTGTGAATATATATATATATATATATATATATATATATATATATATATATATATATACACATCAGTCGCATTTATTACTTGCTGAACATTGGTGCTGTGGATTAAAATTATCACTTTTAAATCGACTTTGAACGATCCATACTCTAATCTTTAATGCTGCTTTAAATCCTCAATTACGCAGAATGATGGTTTTATCAATTCAGTTGAAGCAGATTTTCAATATTTGTGGAAAATTTATTAAAAAGTGGAGTTCTAATTCCTCTGGCAATAGTATTAGGAGTAAGCACTGTGCTAAACAGTTTCAAGTGAATTTTACAGTATCTCTTATTGATTTCAGAAATTTGTATTAACCTACAAGTACGGAAATACTTCGGGTTGTATATGTGTATATTCAATGTACATTTCGAGCACATATCCCAAGTTTCACTTTAACCGATTTATTAATTTCCCGTGTATTATCGATTTTAATTGTCCTGTAAATAATTTCGGTCCGCCTATATGCGGACAATTTATGTCACCGGCATTTAGTTTACGTTTATCCGCACCGACACGGTCGATAATCGCGCAAATGTGTTGCATAATTCACGGCAAATCAGGTAACAAACAATAGCTTTAGGGATCGAAGTTGGCACGAACGACTAATTAAACTTTATGCGAGATTCACCGAGTTAATTAATGCATATCAAACGAGAACTATCAGGTGTTCGAATAATTAAGTAATTAATGCTGTCAGCCACATGTATTCTACGTCCGACGAACGGAATCGATGATCAATGAGAAGAAAAACCATAGAGAACGTGGAAATACATAATGAAATAATAAATAATCAGCTCTATTATCCATTAAAGCAATAATATTTTACTCACTCCCCAAATATCCATATACAGAAATAAAATGACATTAGTCGACAAATGAAATGAATCGAAACGAGAATTCATTAATGTATTCCTCATTAAAACAAACATTTATTTAGCTCTTGCGAGGATTACAATTCCAACTTATTACGTTAATGAAAATTGTAAAGCAAGAGGTTACATGCCCAACGCATTCGAATAATTTTCACGATGCACAAAAGAACGGCAGTCTACCGTTACTTTGCAACGTTCATTATAGTAAACGAAGCAGAGTCAAGCAGTTGCAAACATTTTTCTTTGATAGTGCGCAGTGAGGGTTCCTCGGGGGCATTAAGACTCGTGGTAGGTACTCGGGAAACAGCGAAGGACAGAATTATAACAGCAAATCTAATATCATACGTTTCTACTGTCGAGGCAAGTTTCATAAGCTGTTTTAAGACAGATTGCAGCAGGCTGTGCTATTTCTGGAAACGCAGGGACACCTAGAGGGCGAATGAAAACAGTTTCCTTTTCGGAGAGATCTGCTCCAGGAGATCCGACCTCCATCTTGTGTAAGCGTTCTCCAAATAAGCATTTGCACGCATGCTTAAACCTTATCTGCCTCGTCAGATCTGCCTGTATTTTTTAATAATGTACGAGAATTAGAGGGAATTCTACAGAGTGTCCCATTTAAGTTGAGATTGTAAAAAATCTCGAAGACATGTGATTTAAAACAAACAAACTGACACATGTTCTTTAGTGTTTCGAGTCGGAAGTCAAATGGCACAACTAGTTTTCTAATGCGTGGGCGTTTCCAAGGTTATTTCAAGGTCATTTCGTCTTTTTTTTTTATAAACCCATATTTTTTATTTCGGAATCATATTCTACGTAAAAAATGCATAACTGTTGTTTGAAACATCTTTTTGTAAGTTCAATATTTCTTAAGATATTTAGCTGATTTTTCATGTTTATGTCAAGGATAATTTTGTTTTTCTATTAAAATGGCAACGTTACTTTCCTCTGGAAGATTTTTTATTTCTTTTAAGAACATCATAATAAATGCTCGACATTTTTACCATCAACTTTTGGACACTTAGTAATTCGCTTAATAAAAGACTCATGAACACATAATGAAGTTCTTACAAACTTACAAAAAAATGTTGCAAGCAAAAGTTGTGCATATTTTTACGTAGAATATGATTCCGAAATAAAAAATATAGGTTTGTGATAAAAAAAGACAAAATGACCTTGAAATAACCTTGAAAACGCCCACGAATTAGAAAACTAGTAGTGCCGTTTAACTCCCCACTCGAAACACTAAAGGATATGTGTCAGTTTGTTTTTTTAAATTATGTTTTCGAAATTATTTACAATCTCAACTTAAATGGGACACCCTGTATATTAACACTTTATCCACCAGAAGCGTATTTCGTAGTGAACCAGTATTTCGTAGTTCTAATGTATAGGTTCGTTCCTAAAATATAAGTCAATTTACCATTATCGAAAAAGTCAGAATTTAAACGGAACATTCAACAAATTTTAAAAACAGATTGAAAATGGAGACTGCTAATAAAGATTAGGAACAAATACAAAATTAAGAGTTTTGTCAAGATCGAAACGAAATCAAAATCTCATGACTCATAGAAATGTTCACGATCTAGAAAGCTTGAAATCACTCGGGTCATTAGTGGATGCAGAAAATCTGCGGTCTAATTATCTCCATTCTACACTTTTGAAGTAAAAATGGCGTTCCAAGTGTTCAGATGGTCACGGGTGCCACCGTTCGATCCGAACCGCAAAAAATCAGGATAAACGGTTCCCCTTAATTTTTAGAGAATACTGATCAGCCGGTTGGTCGTCTCATCCGTTCAATTCTACGATCTGTCGTGCGTTTGCATAATTCGTCGGAACGAAGTTCGAAGAGCGCGCACCACATTCGATTCCCGTGGAATTACGAAAAATTGAGGTGTGCTTGGGAGCCGTAATTCTACAATTCTAATGAGAGGCCAATTAACTCGGCGGTAATTATTGTCTGCCTGATGAAATCAAAAATGTAAAATCGTCGAGCAGGTGGTCCGCGGATTTCTGTTTAGTTTCGCGGCATTCTGTGCCGCGGGTCCCGCTGTCACAATTAAGTCGCGCTCGTAATTCACGATCTTATGGCGCACCATTCGCGAGTGGGGTGTACAGGCCTCGCTCGAATTACGAGCGAATTCCTAGACACCCGTGCACGGTGAACTCCGGTAGACGTTGGATATAAATCCAACCCGCCCGGGAACCACCTTTTTCCGTGGATTCCACTCGGCGGACTCGGTTCGATGGGCAAGAAACGACGTTCGACTTCTTTTTCCGACCATTTTCTCCTCCCGTCGCGCTGTTTCTTTTTTACGGACGACGGATAACCGGATAAACGATGATCCGAACTACACCGAAGACCGAGATATTGCCCGACGCGACGACTCGTTGAAAATCCCTTGTTGGCAAACACGTGTCAACCAGCACGCTAATACATTAACTGATGCTTGTCCACCGACCTTTATCTCCAAAAAACTCACAACCGCTTGTCCCTGAAGAAACTTCTTCTTCCATTTTTGTTTCATACTTCTACACTTTGAGTGTTAAACCATACACCTCAGCTATTCCATGAAATCGAAGAATTTATAAAGGGTGATAAACTTTGTCACGAGTCTGACTTGTTGTGTTAAGACAAGGTAAAGTTCCGGAATACGTCAACTATAGTTGCGCTCTGGTTGTCCCGTGTTTTTCGTTAAAATCTCGAAAATGAATCTGAGTATGACATTTTTACAAAGGAAATATCTTTGTAGCTGAACCCCAGGAATTACATCTTTCGAGGAACATTTTTGGAACACGCTGTATATTGTGAGTTGCTTGTGAGAGTGCGCCGCGGTCAAAAGGTTAAAATCAGTCAAACTTTGTCACGAGTCTGACTTGTTGTGTTAAGACAAGGTAAAGTTCCGGAATACGTCAACTATAATTGCGCTCTGGTTGACCCGTGTTTTTCGTTAATAACTGAATGCTGCGTATGACATTTTTGCAAAGGCAATACCTTCGTAGCAGAACCCCTGGAATCTTTCGAGGAGCATTTTTGGAACACTCTGTATATTGTCAGTTCCTTGCGAGAGTGTGCCGCGGTCGAAAGGTTAAAATCAGTCAAACTTTGTCACGAGTCTGACTTGTTGTGTTAAGACAAGGTAAAGTTGCGGAATACGTCAACTATAGTTGCGCTCTGGTTGACCCGTGTTTTTCGTTAATAACTGAATGCTGCGTATGACATTTTTGCAAAGGCAATACCTTCGTAGCAGAACCCCTGGAATCTTTCGAGAAGCATTTTTGGAACACTCTGTATATTGTCAGTTCCTTGCGAGAGTGTGCCGCGGTCGAAAGGTTAAAATCAGTCAGACTTCGTCACGAGTCTGACTTGTTGTGTTAAGACAAGGTAAAGTTCCGGAATACGTCAACTATAATTGCGCTCTGGTTGAAACGTGTTTTTCGTTAATAACTGAAAGCTGCGTATGACATTTTTGCAAAGGCAATACCTTCGTAGCAGAACCCCTGGAATCTTTCGAGGAGCATTTTTGGAACACCCTGTATATTGTCTGTTCCTTGCGAGAGTGCGCCGCGGTCAAAAGGTTAAAATCAGTCAGACTTCGTCACGAGTCTGACTTGTTATGTTACAAGTGGTGTCGCGCACCAAGTATTGCTCAACGGCCGGCGACACCACAGTGGTGTACTGGACGGCATAGTGTTAATTGCGCATTATTTAACTCTTTGCGGCACAGGATTTCAGATAATAAAATACACCCATGTTGCATAGAAATTTTATTGCATTTTAAATGAAACAAAATTGGTATATTTTTATTAATAAAGATATCACATAATGTAAAAACATAAAAAAAATACTAATAGTTTAATTAAATTTGTTGTTATAGGGTGGGACTCAAATAGTCCACCACCACAAATTTAAGCTTTAGTTTTTATTATAAAGCTCTTCAGTTGCTTATATGGAACTAATTTTTATAAAAATTAACTTACTTCTACAATTTTTCACATAAAACCAGGAAAAAAAGATTATCGCAATAAATCTTCCACTTGCAACAATTGATGAACCTGTATTGGCATGTTGAATGTTGCCAACACAAGTGAATACATTTGTAACATTTGTTGAAGATATTACCAACTGCTTTACGTAAACAAAACGAAATATAAACCTGTGCGCATGCAGCTATTGCAATATTTCGAGGTGGGACTAAAAATGTCCCACCATGCATTACGGTGCATCAAAAAGGTGGGACACTTTTAATCCCAGCGTGCCCCAAAGAGTTAATGCATTCAGAACATATCAACATTTCAATACAGAACGCAAGAGTCTCCGATTTCATGATTTTTTTATTGAAAGTGTCTGAATCGTGGATAAAAGATCATGTACCTGTTCCTGAGCAAAACTCGGAGGTTGCTACTACATCGCGTGCGTCCCATCATGATTCGATCTACAGACTTTCCGGTCAGCTAAAACAACACCAGCTAACACTCATTTCCGAAACTAACAAACGAAAACGAAGAAACTGCCATGTATGTTCCAGAAACAAAAAAAGAAGGACAACAAATTTAATGTGCAAGTCTTGTGGAGTTGCGTAGCATCTGAAAGATTGTTTTGCTGCATATCATTTCTAAGAGAAATACTAAGTTATTACCAAAGAAAACGTAAATAAAGAAATATAGAAAACAAATTTTACTTTTATTTACATATGTATATCGTCCAAATTTCATGAAAATAGGGGGCATGATTGAAAACTCATGAGAGCTAACGATAACATTAGTAAAACTTGAAAATTTATAATCACCCGATAACCTCAAGAACGGCCGGCGCCAAGCGAAGAAATTTTTACGAGACGTGCGGACGGCAAAGTGTTAAGACAAGGTAAAGTTCCGAAATCCCGTAAAACAACGTAATATTCGAAGCATCGGGATCGCAGTCGACAGAACTCGCAGCGCCAACAAAAAGTCTACCTTCATCCGCTAACCGAGGGATGATCGTGGCCGCAGCTGCATCCGTAGACCGTATCTCATCAAGACCGACGAGCTGGGTAGCTCTTGTGCAACATATTTGTACTTCCCGGTAATTACGGGAATCCTCGTCAGTTCGATCATCAGCGAATACGACGTCGACGTCGACGACGCGGAGGATGCTAGACGAGGGTAAACACATCGTCGTGCACGCGCGCTCAACGGATCGGATCGTATCGGCGCGTCGCAGCTGTACTTGTCGCCGCCTATCGATAATTTAATTGCATCCTTTTGTCGAACTCGACCGGAGACGAGCGTCGATGGCAAGAAGCGCGAGGCAAAAGCGGGGCGAAAGTGCGAAACAGCGAGGCGCAGACGAAACGGAGCCGCGCGCTCGATAACGAGGAGGAAACCGCGGTTGTTTGACGAGGACTCGTCAAAGCTGCGCACCCTGTAGCTGCCAGCCTACTTGCCCAGATATTATATCAGCTCCACATTGTGTTTTGTTAATTGGACGCGGGACATGTTTCCAACCGGTTCGCGATTTCGCTTGCCGAACCGCGCACCGCGACGATCTTCGTCGCTCTGCCTTTCACCGGCAGATGGAGAATCGGATAAGCGTCACCGCAGGAATCCGGATTGCTACCGAACCGGCGGCGCGGCGTTTAATTTGACGCTGCCATCCCCTCGACTTATTTGCCTGGAATTGATTCAGCGTGCGTGTCGCCGACATGTCTTGTTCGAACCCGTTGCACAACCGACACTTTCGAAGCGCTTCGTTTTCCATTTTTACTTTGCGATGCGACACGAAAGGGAATCGAGGGGCTGTCTACCTATCCGTCGGTCGAGAATACTTTTTTATTAAATTGGCGCAAAAATGATTGAGGCTTTTGTTCTTGAATTTTAATCCATTCGCGACGTATGGCGGGGTTTGACCTATCATCGCGTTTAGGACCCAGATTAGGTTACGGCGGGTCAGACAGGATCAGAACAGATTTTTAAGCTGTTCATGGCGTTTATCCTGAGATAAATTTTTTGTGAAACTATATTTCGCTTTGTGTTTCGCTATGTCTTATGGCAGCTGTTGAATTATGAAAAGATAGAAAAAGGAGAAGGAAGCGTTTCGTTCTAGAACCGCTAGAGTACTTGTCAGTAAAGCTATCTAGCGGATCCGTAACGCGGGTTCTTAGACGCGGGATACCGTAAGGAAAGTTTAGGATGGTATATATATACAAACAGAGGAAGATTCAGGTAGTAGCGGGAAAGGTGTTGTCCCTCTGTTGACGAGCATAGGAAGTAGCCGCCACAGTCTCAAGTAACAAAGACAGATCTTCATTATGTAGCGGTCCAAACGGAAAGTAGAATTATTCGGCCGTGATCAAACACATCAGACGGTTTCTATCTAATAGCACGAAACGACAAAGGAAAAAACGTTATTCCTTTTTAGTCGATTTATTTTTACATGTTGAATCATCCTCTGCCCGTTTGTACATCTTATACAGCCGCATCCTGTATACGACTCTCTTCAACTTGGAACACCATCTTCCTTTCGAAACTACTCTGACCAATGAAACACATTTCGGACCAATGCTATCTAGCCATGTGCAAAATGAGATAACTCTTTCTCGTCTAACAGACTCAGGCTACATTCGTGGCGTAGCAGAACTCCATTGGGGAAACAAATGAACGATTAATTAAAAAAATGTAGGATCGCCTGATTCGCATGTGTTCAGCGAGTTCACGAGCGTCTGCAGGTGGCCCGATACAGGCCTCAATGTTTGTTTACCTTTTCGCGTAACACTGTGGTCGCGGAAGAGAGAGAGAGCAAAGGAGTGAGAGAGAGAGTGTGTGAGGTGCAAGTGGGGAGTGCAAGTCGAGGCATTCCGGGTTTGGAATTAGGACAGTGAAGTCGGACAGTGAAGTCAAAAACAGCGAAGTCTAGCGTAGAAGTAGTGTATACCGTGCGAGATAAAGTCGTACCGCGTAGAACATTAGATTAGTTATAAGTTTTGTTAAATAAATACGTTACGTCGAAGCTTGTTCTTGCCAAACCTTCCAATCGCAGAAAAATGTTATTCCTTTCCATTCGATTTATTTTTACATGTAGAATCATCCTCTGCCCGCTCGTACATGTTATACAACCGCATCCTGTATACGACTCACTTCAAGTTGGAACACCATCTTCCTTTCTAAACTACTCAGACCAATGAAACACATTTTGGACCAATGCTATTACTCTTTCTAGTCTAACAGACTCAGGCTAAATTCGTGGCCTAGCAGAACTCCATTGGGGAAACGAAAGAGCGATTAATTAATAAAACGTTATTCCTTTTCATGCGATTTATTTTTACATATAGAATCATCCCCTGCCCTTTTGTTCATGTTATTCGGCCGCATCCTGTATACGACTCACTTCAAGTTGGAACATCATCTTCCTTTCTAAACTACTCCGACCAATGGAACACGTTTTGGACCAGTGCTATGACTCTTTCTAGATAACTCTTTCTAGTCTAACAGACTCAGGCTGTATTCGTGGCCTAGCAGAACTCCATTGAGGAAACAAATGAGCAATTAATTAAAAAAACGTTATTCCTTTTTATTCGGTTTATTTTTACATGTAGAATCATCCTCTTCCCGTTTATATATGTTATACATCTGCATCCTATATACGACTCACTTCAAGTTGGAACACCATCTTCCTTTCGAAACTACTCCGACCAATGAAACACATTTTGGGCAAATGCTATCTAGCCATGTGCAAGATGAGATAACTCTTTCTCGTCTAACAGATTCAGGCTACATTCGTGGTCTAGCAGAACTCCATTGGGGAAACGAAAGAGCGATTAATTAATGAAACGTTATTCCTTTTCATGCGATTTATTTTTACATATAGAATCATCCTCTGCCCGTTTGTTCATGTTATTCGGCCGCATCCTGTATATGACTCACTTCAAGTTGGAACATCATCTTCCTTTCTAAACTACTCCGACCAATGGAACACGTTTTGGACCAGTGCTATGACTCTTTCTAGATAACTCTTTCTAGTCTAACAGACTCAGGCTGTATTCGTGGCCTAGCAGAACTCCATTGAGGAAACAAATGAGCAATTAATTAAAAAAACGTTATTCCTTTTTATTCGGTTTATTTTTACATGTAGAATCATCCTCTTCCCGTTTATATATGTTATACAGCTGCATCCTATATACGACTCACTTCAAGTTGGAACACCATCTTCCTTTCGAAACTACTCTGACCGAAGAAACACATTTTTGACCAATGCTATTACTCTTTCTAGATAACTCTTTCTAGTCTAACAGACTTGGGCTACATTCGTGGCCCAGCAGAACTCCATTGGGGAAACATATGAGCGATTAATTAAAAAAGAAGCGTGGCCAGGGGTCAGCCCGGCTAGGCACCGGTGATCGATTCAATTTATTTTATGTCACGCTGCGCCGATCGAATTACCTCGGAGAAGACAGGATTGTCTGACGCAGGCACGGGCATTAGCGAATCGAATGATCAGGGTCTAAATCAGGGTCCCGTTTAATCGAAACCTTATAAGCGGACTATAATCGAGATCAAAGGGTACGCGGGCAAAATTTTATTCGACGCTTCATCCAATTTGACCGGTCGAGCCGCTGCCGTGCCGCGCCGATCCGTTATTAGATCGGCCGGGCAAAAGCGCGAAACAATCCACTTAGTTCTGGACATGCGGGAAGCGTTGATGATCGACAAAGACGAGAGGCCGTGGAACAAACCAGAGTCCTGTCCACGGGGAACACCGTTCGACGACGCGTCGGTTAGTTTTTCGCCGAGGACGTCGATGAATGGGGGGAATGAAAATTCAATTCGTATTTCGACGGGGACTGAGAGAACGGCCGAGAGCTGCGCCCACCGGAAACGGTAAAAACGGTGGACAGAGCGGATAGAAGGACACGCGGAGGATCGCAATAAAATATTTATATCTCCATCTGCATTTTAAAAGCCGGGAGCGGTGCGCGCTCCTGTTCGCGACACGGGCCGGCTTTTAATTGTGAAGGCACGGACAGCTCTCGCGCGTTATCGTTCCTCCTGTCCGGCGGTACATCGATTATAAATCTTCCTTCCGACGCGATTATCGCACTCTTTGGACGCGTGAAAACCGATTTAAAGCGACGTCGCTCGCACCCCGCCGCGCCGAGCCGCGTTTCAATTTTCCATATAACAGCCCGAGCTTTTCCACCGTCCGGCTTCCGGTCTTCTCTTTTACTTTTTTCTCTCTTCTTTCTCTCTCTCTCTCTCTCTCTCTCTCTCTCACGCTCTTCTCCCTGTCACGCGGCCGCTCCTACGCCTCTGTTTTCAACTCGCGGGACGAGTAATGTCTGGTTCAGACACAGGAATATTTTATGCAAGCTCTTTTGAAATTTGATACAATGCCACCTGATTGGACCGGAATTGCGCGGCTTCTGTTACCTCCGACAGCCTTGTGTTCCTCGAATCAGGGGATTGAAACTTCGCAAGGCTGAACGATACTCCGCGATTTCACGATCAGCCGATGGGATCGCATAAAACGGGATTAATCGAGCAGTCGTTTCGAAGAACAGATCAGGTGAAATCGGATTTTATAGACTACGCGAGTTTGAAACTTTTTTCTTTTATAAAATCGTGATACTTGAACCGTTCATGGGCTGCATCGCGGGTGGATTAACCACGAGCTTCTTGACATTTTACCAACAACGTTGATTGATGATTTTTTATATTTAGAATAAATTTCTTTCGCCCCTTTATGTATGGATTAATTAAAATTCGAGGTGACCTAAGAAATTTAACTTTTATCATTCGCGTAAGCTTGACCTTTTATTTGTAGGTGACGAGTTAATTCGTCATTCGAGTTCACCATCACTTTCACAAACTATTAATTTTCTTCTTAATCCAACGAGCAGCTCGTCTATTTCGTTGTGTCATAATTTTCAGATAGGTATGAACGCTATCATATTTATGTTGTTCGTAAGAAAATTTTTATTATCTCAACTTTACTTATATCTCGTTGCATCTTCGTAAGTTTCCACGAACAAATTTGAGATATTTTAGCTCAATATGCGTACAATGGCATGATTAACATATGACGCATCTGGGACATCTTTTTTGTCAGTTAGGCTCTATACCGCTTAATGAGAAATATTGTAAGAAGTGTTGAAAATGAATGTCTACAATAAAATATATACAAGCCCACTATAAACAAGTTGTAAAAATAACTTCAGTATTTCCTCGGTAATTGGGACAAATCGCAGTTTTTTCAAAAACACGTTGTGTAGTAGACTAACTGCTCCAATTACTAAAAAATAAATCCAAGTCATATGGTCCAATATTGAAAAAAATTATCGTCTTTTTATGAGTGAATAATAATGCCACTGACTGTATACAATTTCCAGTCTGAATAAACAAAGCTTGCATTTCCCGGTGCACAAAACGCGGCAAATATTTGTCCTCAAACAGTCGAGTATCTTTTCTGTAAATATTCTCGCAGATCCTAGCTCTTTCTCCTGACAAGCAGTACACTTTTGTCCCGCGTAATCGCAATCTGAATCAGCTGGATGCTGGTCTACAAATATTTCGTATTATTCAAACATGTACAGATTGCATAAGCGTCTACGCTACCGTGATACCTCGACAAACCTTTCAAACGCGATAGTCAGCCGGCTGCTTTCGTTGTGTAATACTTTGTTTACCGATTGACAATGTAAATGTCATTGCTATCGAGTCTTTCACGTACAGTACATACCATTCACGGTGATGATCGAATCAATTTTTGGCTGTACCGTCGTGCCGGCTCGACAGAAATTAATCCGATACGAGTTACAAAAAGAAAACAAGAACACAAACTCTATTCACTTAAATAAAGAACTTAGTGAAACGTTTCAATTAATATTTTTGACTTCATGTAAATGCTTGGTGTCTGCAGTCACAGATTGTCTGAAACGTTTTCTTCATAATGAGCATACTTGATCATTCAACTGAGTCAGTTTCAATTCATGAAAATGTCAGAAACACGTAACTTGAGACAAATAAAATTGATGTAAAATCTAATCTAGCTCTATGAAAAATATTTCGAAAACAATGAAAAGCTATTATTTCATAAATTGATAGTTCAGATAAATTCTGGGAAAAATATAGAATAAAATTGAATAGAAATAGATAAGAGTCCCTGGTGGACATTTTATTCAATCGAAACGGCATTCGAAATAAAATTGAAGTAAAATCTAATCTAGCTCTATGAAAAATATTTCGAAAACAATGAAAAGCTATTATTTCATACATTGATAGTTCAGATAAATTCTGGGCAAAATATAGAATAAAATTGAATAGAAATAAATAAGAGTCCCTGGTGGACATTTTATTCAATCGAAACGGCATTCGAAATAAAATTGAAGTAAAATCTAATCTAGCTGTATGAAAAATATTTCGAAAACAATGAAAAGCTATTATTTCATACATTGATAGTTCAGATAAATTCTGGGCAAAATATAGAATAAAATTGAATAGAAATAAATAAGAGTCCCTGGTGGACATTTTATTCAATCGAAACGGCATTCGAAATAAAATTGAAGTAAAATCTAATCTAGCTCTATTACAAACATTTCGAAATCAATGAAAAGCTATTATTTTATACATTGATAATCCAGACAAATCCTGGGTAAAATATAGAATAAAATTGAATAGAAATAGATAAGAGTCCCTGGTGGACATTTTATTCAATCGAAACGGCATTCGAAATAAAATTGATGTAAAATCTAATCTAGCTCTATGAAAAATATTTCGAAAACAATGAAAAGCTATTATTTCATAAATTGATAGTTCAGATAAATTCTGGGAAAAATATAGAATAAAATTGAATAGAAATAAATAAGAGTCCCTGGTGGACATTTTATTCAATCGAAACGGCATTCGAAATAAAATTGAAGTAAAATCTAATCTAGCTCTATTACAAACATTTCGAAATCAATGAAAAGCTATTATTTTATACATTGATAATCCAGACAAATCCTGGGCAAAATATAGAATAAAATTGAATAGAAATAGATAAGAGTCCCTGGTGGACATTTTATTCAATCGAAACTGCATTCGAAATAAAATTGATGTAAAATCTAATCTAGCTCTATGAAAAATATTTCGAAAACAATGAAAAGCTATTATTTCATACATTGATAGTTCAGATAAATCCTGGGCAAAATATACAATAAAATTTAATGGAAATAAATAAGAGTCCCTAGTGGACATTTTATTTAATCGAAACGGCATTCGGAGGCTATTATCGATTGTCACAACGCGAGTGGATTAATAAATAAATTTCAATAGAAATCAAAAAATATTTTGGTATATAGAACGGAACGGTAGAAAATGCTTGAAAACAGATTGGTATCAAGACGGAGTTAAACGAAACGGTTTTCGTGTTTTTCAATTATCAAGAGAGCGCAGCCGAATGGAAAGATCAATAGACGATTGTTACTTTGTCTCGCAGCGACCCGCGTCGTTTATCTTATCAGAGAAGGATTGTTTCACCCCGTCAAAGGGTCTCGAGGGAGCCTCTTGATTATTCGACGTAAAAGTCCGATTCATTTCCGTTGCCGAGCCGAGCGTCCAGGGGGTAAGAGGGAAGAACTTGAAGAAGAAACTCGAAGAATTGCCGGGCGTTCGAGGCGAAGTCGGGCGCGATGATGAGTAAAGCAAAGTGAGGCTGAAAGGGAAGAGAAACGAGACGAAGAGGAAACGCGAGGATGTCTTTACTATTCCGAGCGTAATCCGAGACTTCGACAGACACCGAACTTCCCCGCAAGTTTTGATTGCTTTCGCAATGAGCTTTGTTAAATGTTAAATAGGATGACGCGTTATTGGCTAACACGACGGTTATACCTTCCAACTACCCATTCTACAGTTCTATATTCGTTATTCGTGTTCCATTGAGCGGCTGCCTCCTTAATAAGGACAAGATCGGTTCGTGATCGAGTCACGAAGCGCCACTTCTTCGGACTGAACGAAACCGTATTTCCATCTGGTACCGCTGTACTTTCACAATTTTTCTACAGTCGGACCTCGTAGATTTTTTGCATAGCTCATAATTACCAGAAATTCTACACTTTCTTTTTTTTTGAAGTAAAACTTCTTTAAGCGCGTTAGACGTAAAACCTCGACGCGGTAGGAGTAAAACCGATCTGGCAATGAAACTGTGGCGGCTACTTCCTATGCTCGTCAACAGAGGGACATTACGACAACACCTTTCCCGCTACTACCTGAATCTTCCTCTGTTTGTATACATACCGTCCTAAACTGTCCTTACGACATCCCGCGTCTAAGGCACGGGTCCGCTAAGATAGCCTTACCGATGAGTCCTCTAGCGGGCCTAGGACGAAACGCTTCCTTCTCCTTTTTCCACCTGTCACACAATTTTCAGCCGCCATAAAACGATGAAACGATGAAACGATGAATCGCTGAAACGTTGAAATGATGAAACGAAATTCTATTTTATTAGCATATGCGGTTGAGGGTTCGGCATTGCTTAATAAAGATTATGATAAAATTCCGATGATGCTAAGTGGAGATTCCAACGTGAACTTTGCATCGGAACAATCAAAATTATTACTAGAATTTTTTAGAAGTAAATTAAGATTGGAAATGGTAAATAATCCTAATGAAGCGACAACAAGGTCAGGAACAACTCTCGATGCAGTATTTGCAAGACATTTAGACAAAATTGAATCAAGAATATTTATAGCATATTTTAGCTATCACAAGCCAATTGTGTCAATAATAGAATCATAGAAAATTAAATGTCATAAAGTGTTAACAAACATTCGAAAAAAAATTAAAGGAAGAAGTTTCACATCAGCCATGTTGTCTAAGTACACACCAATTTTTTCTTTAACCCCTTGCCGTATTTAAACGAGTCAGACTCGTGACGAAGATTTTAAACAAGGTCTAATAAATATGAATGCTATGCCTTCCATTGTAGACAAAATTTTATTCTTTTGTAAGCAATATTTAAGCATGCATGTAAATCGAGCCGTAACAAAAATATTAATTTTCTTGTCTCTTCTGTGACATTTTTGGGGATAAAGACGTTCTATTCACTCTAGCCGTAAAGAAAAATGGTACGGCAAGGGGTTAAAGCCTACCCAAACACCTATATGGGGTCTATACAGCCGTTGGATCTACAGTTTATTAAGGTGGGCTCCGAACCACCTGGGGTAACACAAAATTCTACACTTTATCTTGCATTTCAGAGTTGATCCGTCACCAGAACAATGACAGCTTCAACAAACACGTCGGAAAAACAACTTCAGGATACAGTCAACCATCTGCGAGTTTTCATTTCCTCGATTCGTCTGTTTCTTTGTAGCTTCGAGCTACAATTCGATTGTCCTTTCTTTAGCAGACCGATCTAGAGCCAACATGTAGCATTCGGTAATAAAGTCAGTTAGAAAGTTCGGGATTTTATGCATTGGGAACCTTAACCTCCCGGCTACGAGAACCGTACCATAAAGTTCCAAGGGCGAAGGGTCAATTAGCAATTTAGCTGTGGCTCTTGACAGCAGGTCAGCCCTGTCGGGATTTCTGCAATGGCACCGACTATCCAAATATTATATGGCGGCTGTTGTATTATGAAAAAATGGAAAAAGGAGAAGGAAGCGTTCGTCCTAGGCCCGCTAGAGGACTCGTCGGTAAGTCTGTCTAGCGGACCCGTGCCTCAGACGCGGGATGTTGTAAGGACAGTTTAGAACGGTATACAGGGTGAGTCGCCTAACGATTGCACCTCAAATATCTTTGTTGTTTCTAAAGATGGGACTGACACGATGCCAAAAAGAAATTTTGTTTTTATGTCATTTTTTTTAGAGATATCAAGGTCACCTTGACTTTTTTAATGGAACCACCCATTTTTAAACGTCTACAATACTAGTCCCTTTCAGTACGAATTCAGTGTCTATAATTACTCAAGGTCATTCAAGGTCACGGACAGAGTTCAACATTCCTTCAAAGCCCGTTTACAGGCATGTATCGATGTTAAATCTTATACGTTATCTCTGTCCGCGACCTTGAATGACCTAGAGTAATTGTAGTCACAGAATTCGTAATGAAAGAGACTATCATTGTAGGTGTTTAAAATGTTGATGTTCCACGTATTCTTATCCGAGTGTTTCCGCGTAAACTATTGATTCTATTTGATTATACGACTCGAAACTGCGTCAAATGAAAGGGAGGACGTTGATAATGAAAATAAATGGTTGCCAATTGCAGATTTTGGTGAAAAATAGTGATAGAAAAGGTGCGCGGTGGAGGCAATTCGATCGGTTCGAGGAGCCCAGTGGATTCAATCAATTTAACCGGAGAAACGGGCTACTTGGTATTACGCTACCGGTGAAAGCGTCAAGATATTACGGATCATAATCCAACAACGTGTTCGCGTGACCCGAAACTTTTAATACTCGTGCCGAAGCGTAAAGCAAAGCAAACTTCAACCGCTGCCGGCACGGCGCGCAGCGTAATTCCAGCACTCATCGATTTCATAGTCAGAGGAAACGTTAGACTCCCCTTCGAGAGCTGTTCAAACGTTACGACAGTGCCTTCCGGTTCTCGTTTTCTTTGACCTGACCGTTTACTGAAAGCGCACTGCGATATTCGTCGATTTTTTTGCGAGACACCACAGTCGCCGATGATACTGTGCACAGAGAAACGTCTGTGAAAATTGGAGTTCTTTTCAAGAATACGCAATTAACCGGCAAAAACATTTAAACATTCGATAAGAGAAAACTCAAAATTTATTCAGATTTTTTTTTAAATCCACGGACTGTAGAAAATCTGTCTAACGAATGAAAGACTCATCCTCTTTTTTAAATGATTGTAACGTGCAAAAGTATGAATGATTATAATTTAAACAGGTTCCAATCTTTTTCACGAATTTTCGAGGACATATAAAGAAGCAGAATATTGTATAAATTCTAACATTATGTGTTAGTTTTATCTTGAATTGAATATACAAAATAGCAGAAAGGGAAAAGATATTGAAAGAGCTATCGGGTTCGATTTGAATAAAAGAGAAAATTGAATAAAAAGAAGAACTGAGTCTCAACAAATCCACTTATACTCATTCATTATAAATTCGTGTCATTCATGAATATAAATATAAAAATTGAGACACGAAGTGTATATATGGAATTGCAGTGATTTGCAACGGTAAATCGTGTACTACTTTTAAATGCTCGACTTCAGGGGGAGTGACTCTTGTGTCGGGAGGGCATTAAGCAAATATTAGACAACTGAAACAGGTCGCTGACCCAAAGCTGATACCGCGAAGGATATTATTCGGTGGCGCAGGCGACCAGCTATTGGATCCCGAGATATTGGTTTAACTCACAAAGGCGAACGTTATGGATTTTAGATAGCAGCCTTTGCCGGAGTCAAGTGACCTCGTATCGCATCCGAGAGAAATCGATGCCTCCTTTCAGAAGCGATATTCCCCCATTTTTTTCTTCCCTGACCAGACCCCGCAATAGATGGGATCCCCAAAAGCGGAACGGTACATTTAACTTCGCACCGGATCGATCAATACCCTCTGCAAACTTGCATCTTGGACAATAATACAACCAGGTAGAATCGATAATCAATTCGAATTAATCTGAACGATTATGAAAAGTGTACAGGGTGTAAAGAAATGTTTGGTCTTGGCTGCCATAGGCGTATTCTACATCTTCGAATCGATGAAGATCCGTAAAACAAATTTGCCACAAAATTGTCTTCGACCTTGATTTTGAAGGTCAACTTTTTTTATTGCATTGTATTCTAGGTGTTATGGTAATAGAAATTGTCAAAGGAACCATGCGTCAAAACTCAATAGTTCTCATAAAAAATAATAGCAAAGTCACATTGTATTATTAGAACAACTTATTATCATAAGAATTGTTTACATTTTTAATAGAGCGAGTAGTTAGTGTCGTTGTTTTTGTGCTGTTTATCAGAAGTTTAACATAATAAATCATAATTAATATTACCTCCTAAGTCTTGAAAAATGATCATCTTCTATTAAGAAATATTAGGAAAAATGGATCGGTTTTGCGGCGTAGAAGAAGAAATTGAAGATGGAACATTTTTCTACATTGAGAAGGTAATATTGATTATGATTGATTATGTAAGACATCTGATAAAAAGCAAATAAACAACAACACTAACTACTCGCTCTATTAGAAATGTAAACAATTCTTATGATAATAAGTAGTTCTAATAATATAATGAGACTTCGCTATTATTTTTTATGAGAACTATTGAGTTTTGACACATGGTTCCCTTGGCACTTTTTATTCCCATGACGCGTACAATACAATGCTATAAAAAAAGTGTTGAAGGCCTTGATTTTGAAGGTCAACTTTTTTTATTGGATTGTATTCTACGCGTCATGGTGATAGAAATTGTCAAAGGAACCATGCGTCAAAACTCAATAGTTCTCATAAAAAATAATAGCAAAGTCACATTATATTATTAGAACAACTTATTATGATAAAAATTGTTTACATTTCTAATAAAGCAAGTAGTTAGTGTTGTTGTTTATGTGCTGTTTGTCAGAAGTCTTACATAATCAATATTCTTGAAAAATGTTCATCTTCAATTTCTTCTTCTATGTCAAAGAACCGATCCATTTTTCCTAATATTTCTTAATAGAAGACGATCATCTTTCAAGACTTAGATGGTAATATTGATGAACCTGATTTCGGCGCTAGGTTCGATCTTATTGAATTTTATATAATATTAAATAGGATCGAACCTAGCGCCGAAATCAGATTCATCAATACATATAATTCATTTCGATCGAAAGAAATTACACTTATTAGAAGGTAATATTGATTATGACTGATTATGTTAGACTTCTGATAAACATCATAAAAACAACAACACTAATACTTGCTTTATTAGAAATGTAAACAATTTTTAAGAAAATAAGTTGCATTATTATGAAACTTTGCTGTTAATTTTTGAGAACTAACGAATTTTGTAGAATACAATACAATAAAAAGATAAGATGACCTTGAAAAATTCAAGGTCAAGAACAATTTTGCGGCAACTTTCTTTTACAGATCTTCATCGATCCGAAGATGTAGAATAAACTTATGCCATCCAAGACCAAACATTTCTTTACACCCTGTACATTTAAATGTTTCAATTTTCTGCACTTCGATAGATGAATTTTCGTTGAATTCGATATAATATCACTCGAAAATATTTGATCAGCCACCATCGAACAGAGAAAAGTAAAAAACTGGACAGATTCATTGCCAAGCTGTGGATTTTATACATGTATGGCAACGATGAATTTGGCCAAACGTGAAATACTAGAAACAGCAGAAGAATTTAAAAGTAATAGGTACTATATTACTTGCAAATTATAAGATTTATTAAAAGAAGAAATACATTTTTATTTAATCCCTCCGTTTCTTGCAATTGATGCGGAAAATCATAATTTTTAAAACAATAGCATAACTGAAGCATGCTAAACTAACAATAAGCGAGCAGAGAAAAACAAGCATTGCAATAAAAATGTCTGGAAAACTTAACGTCTGTACTGCGTTATGGAAATATTGAATATTAAAGCGCGAAGATAAAATGGAAATTATTTTAGTGGTATACTTATGGTAAAAGCCTCGAAAATGTAATTCGTTGGTGGTCGAGGATCGCGTCGGCCATTTTGAACACCGCCACACTTACTCCATTATGCATACCTGTAAAAATACAAAATTCTTTTATTTTTCGGAGCCATTACATACGGTATACGGCGGGCGAACATAAAATCTCGTCACCCGTTCGCGGGGACGGACGTGACGTTATAAAATCCTAGGCACTGGCAACTGTCCGCCATTTAAACCCTACGCGAATAATTAATTGCAGCCCGTTGGCCTGGTTTCGCGGAGGTCCACGCATCGTGCTTTTACGCCGAGACGACACGTGAGCGAACTTGCAATTTATTCGCCATTTACTGGCATTGTAAAAACGAAAGGCCATGTTTACGCAAAGAGCGAGCTACGAGAAACGAAACGACCTATTACCAAGATTAAACAAACTAAGCGAGGGAGGATTTTTCAAAGGATTTTAAAGATCACAGTGTTTTGATATTAGATTCACTATTTCCATAAATTTTCCATTAAATTAATGCCAGAACATTGGCAAGAAACGCCGTGAAAGCTAAAAGATATGCTTATAATATCGTTAAAGTTGTTTAACGCGAAGCACGAATTAAGATATTAAAGGAAATTAATTTATTCGAGTTTGATGAGCAAAGGATTGCATTAAAAAATATAATAGGTGAATATTGGCTTATACAATATTCTATTTATTAAACAGAGCTTTGGTAAAGACGTCAGAGTAATATAGAATTGTATTCTTTAAAATACTAAAACGAAGATCAAACTAGAACGAAGCTAAACGGATAAAGCATCAAAAGAAATTGTAATTAATAAAATAAAATTAATAAAAAATTAATAAAAAGTTAAAAATATTTCACGATGTTGTCAGATATACTATTAAAATATTTCATAAAATATTAAGCACGTTTTATTGCCTTTGCTCTTCTTTTAATTTTTTAGATAAACTGTAGATCAAAATGTGACCTACTGAAAAATACATGCATTTTTCGGTTCGAAATTACACGCGTCTAGTAGATCTCATATTTTTTAAATATTCTACGTCCGAAACATCCTGTACACACGAGTGTAATTTCGGAGGGAGTATGGCACCGCAGGACGTCATTCCCGACACGAATTTCCATAAAATTGTGGCCGCGCTCGTCTTGATCAAGAACACGTAAATTCACGGCTATGAAACGAATTTTGTTGAATTCGCCGGATTACGACTACTAAAAAACGTATATGTGCACCGGCAAGGATCGCTGGGGAGCCCCTTAAAAATTCAAAATTGTTACCGTAAACGTCTAAGTAAAAGGTAAATGTTTTATCGGGCAGCCTGGTTTTTTCGAGCTGAGAAAGATGAACGAAACGGAACTGTTCGACACGAAAATTCAACTGTGTTCACATAATTCAAATAATTCCTTCAAATAAAGTAATAACTAGGCCGCGGGCTTTATGTATTTATAACAAAAATAGTCTGGTCAAATATAAAAGTATAAAGAAGAAACGAATTGTTATATCATTTTATAGTTGTTAAAATAAATAAAAGAGCAAATGTATATTTATTTAACTTCTGCTACTTACAATTTACTTGGACAATTTTTATTTTGCAGAACGATCCGCATTCTAGTAAATATAGTGATTTGATTTTATTGTGATATTAAAACTGTGAAAGAGAGAGCAGTATGTATGCTTATAAACCATGGAGAGAAATTGCTCGATCGGAGGCATTTTCAAGCTTTACCCCCACTCCACCCGCCCGCGCTTCTCGCCCATCCTGAAGTAGCTCGAGAACTAGGACCATCACGGAGAGTGAGACGCGCGAGCGGTTGGAGTGGGGGTAATAAGAACTGCGGTCTCTGCCGCCGAAATTAAAGGAAAAGTGTTGTAATCTATAGCGATGGAAAAAGTAGTTGAAAGGTAAACGGAAAGGCAGGGTGTAGGAGATTGAATTCGGTGAACAGAGATAACTGGTAAAAGTAAATATATTGATGAAGTTAGATATGTACAATAGCGGCGGAGTAATAAACAGTAGAAAAAGATATGAAGTATGATAGGCAAAATGTTGCAAATGATAGCAAAATGACGCCGCAAAATTTACAACGTCACAATATGTAGAAAAAAGTTTGTTCAAAATGTGTAGCTGCATAACATAATTAAATTTCATCCAAATCGGAGGTGAGTATTTCTTTATATACCAGGGAGTTCCAACGTATTCTCCTCCGAGAACTGCAAGGTCCCCACCATCGAACCTCCTCCTACTGCTACGTACAACCGTAGAATTAGTAAGTGCTGCGCGCGCCGCGCGGGGGGAGAAGAGTGGTGGAAGATCCTAAGTGGGGACTGTGTCTCAAGTAGCTCCGGAGCTACTGGTTGGAACTGCCTGTTGTATACGATTATCTTTATTTTTATTCTGCGAAAATTTGCAACGTTACAATGTGTAGGAAAAAGTTTGTTCAAAATGTGTAGCTGCATAACATATTTAAATTTCATCCAAATCGGAGATGAGTACTTCTTTGTATATCAGGGAGTTCCAACGTATTCTCCTCCGAGAACTGCAAGGTCCCCACCATCGAACCTCTTCCTACTGCTACGTACAGCCGTAGAATTAGTGAGTGCTGCGCGCGCCGCGCGGGGGAGAAGAGTGGGGGAAGATCCTAAGCGGGGACATGTCTCAAGTAGCTCCGGAGCTGCTGGTTGGAACTGCCTGTTGTATACGATTATCTTTATTTTTATTCTGCGAAGATTATATTAACTAAAATTTATTTTAAAGGATCAACACAACTTCGAAACGAGACTTTAAGCAAATAGAGGGGATTGGTACGATGGTCTACTTACGCGGTACCGGCAATAAACGTCAGATTACGTGTAATTACGTTTCGCGAACGGGAATCTACCAATTGAAGAATACCCCGAAGTCAATAGAAATACCATTTCCGCAGTTCTCCTATTTATGGAACTTGAAACTTTCAGTCGCGGAAATCGAAGCTCTCGTCTCGCGAAGCTAGACTCTTCATCGCATTTCCGCGTGCAAGTGGCCCGGAAATGCGCGTTCGTCATTTTTCCATGTCGACGCGGGCGTCGATCGTTTAACGCCGCCTTCCGAGGAGGAATATTCGCGATTCAACGTCCCGGCGACAATTCCGTCGGCAACCGGCAATATGCCATAAAATAGAACTGTAATGGCCGATGGTAAAAAGAGTGGGTGGGGGAAACGAATGAAACTCGTGGCTGACTCTCGATTGGTCGGCAAACATACGCCGGCACCGCATCGTTTCCGCAAAAAAAAGTTATAGTTTTACATTTTTTCCCTGATTTCGAACTTGCAGGAAAAATTCAACCAAACATTGCTAATTTCTGCGAACGTATACAGTATTTTTTACCTAAGACGCGAAAAATTAGTTCTAAAATACGGAAAAGATGTTCGAGATACAATCTCCTTTGATTTTACTCTTTTCAGCCTATCGTCGGTTCAACTTCTTGAAAAATATATGTGGTCTAAATATTTAAGGAACTTGTGTAATTCAATTTCTCAGCAACAATGAACAAAACATCTTTCTGTACGAGAATTCTGTCCGAACGTAATCAAATTTTAAGAATTGTTGTAAACGTAATAAATCGACTGCCGGTCTTTATGCAAAATAAAAATCGTCTGCATCAATTGCAAAAAAGATGGGTGCCAGATACATATTGAATTACATTAATTTTTCTCCTGTATGAAACTGCACCAAACCATTTTTATAATAATTGCATAAATTCCGCAGTCTAAAGTAGAAAGATCATTTTCCAAAAAATACAGAAGTGTTCATCAACCTTCGCTTCAATAAAGAAAAATATTTCCTTGCCAAAATTGGGGAGATGACGTATTCCAAAAATGTTTCTGTTCTCCATATGAAACAGTGGCAGTTACCGATTGCTTTCAAACGGTTTAACTTTAACACGCATTGACGTATAAATAAGGCAATAAGAGGATGAAATTCGGTCTGCTTATATCAGTTCCAAGTCCCATACGGTATAAATCGGTATTACCACGAGCAAAAGCAACTTTTTAGACGAGATCGAGCGGCGGAATCGTTCTGGCACGGTTCGGAATCGCGTAAGCATCGCAGCGCACGAATAGTCGATTTCTTTGCGAGTCATCGTGAGACATCGGTCCCGGTGGGTTGGTTGCGGGAGTGGGTAGCCATACAAAGTTTGCCAAGAGGTATTCCCATCGGGGGGGTGCACGAGCTCGAAGGCGGTACAGGAACCGAAAAATCGAAGAAACGGTTTTTAAGAGTCGGAACGCATGTGGAAGTTACCGTTGGATCACGGTGAACGCGATTTCCCCACACGGCCGTTTTCGTTGGTATTTAGTCCGTGTGCAGTCATTTGTGCAAAAGGGAAAAGCTCCCCGTATCGACTCGTTGCCGGTGCATTTCGCGCGGTAAAAGCACGTCGGAGTGCAGCGAACGTTAGTCGCCCCCGCAGCTTTTAAAGTTAAAGCGATTTCCAGCAAAAAACACACGCCCCGAGTACGTATTAATTTGAAGCTCTGTGTCCAGTGTGGTTCGAATGTTTCCCCTGGTTAGACGACTGCACCCTCGCGCCGAGAGTACGAAGGGTTGCTCTGAACGGCGAATAATGCCGGATTATTTCCACCGAGCTTTAAACTTCGAACTTCCGATAACCACGATCGATACCAACAGGTGTAACCTGCTTCCCTATCGACGAGAACCAAATACATTTCGATCGGGGTGCATCCTGCTGCGAACTTAGCCCAAGGCACTTTTCACGTTAATTTGTCCACTGTTCTGAGGACCGGTTTTCTGTTACTGACAATTCCAGCAACTCGTTCTCAAAAACACCCGTCGTGCGCAAAATTGCATTACTATTTAGCCGTGACAACCCGGTTCCCAACTGGTTAGAGCAAATGTAAAAATTGCAATCGAGAAACATTGATTCGTTTATTATTAAAGATTCCATTGTGCTACGGAGGTGCCAAAAATCGTGTCACACTTTGTTAAGCATTTTTTAGTATGAAAATGTAGTGTACTGGAATATTATAAATGCATCAAATACGAAATCCAGCGACAATAATTAGAAATTAAAAAATTGCTGCCTCTTATTATTTCTTCTTTTTTTAATTTAGTAATCAAACGATAGTAATAACTAAACTATGTAATTTTATGCAAAATAAAAATTATTCGCAACGATTACAATGAACAGGAGACAAATGAAAATGTTTTGAATCCTTTAAAGATTTTCTAGAGTCGAAAATAATATTTAAATTGTTCTAATCTCATCACTGTTTTAAATTTCATTTACTCAATTTGTCCGTAAATGCATAAAAACCGCAGTCTAGTAATAATAATTAATTTCTTCATTAACCACAATTCTTTTGAGTGAAATAAGTCTTAATCCAAGATTCTTCACTTCTTCCCTACATTAATATTTTTGGGTTGTTCGGAAAGTAACTTCGTTTTTCCGTGTATGGATGGCATTGCTGCCATTTAGTACTACTCAACTTTACTTTAAAAGTCGCAAAATCATTTTATATCTCGATAGCTGACATTCCGGACGTCATTTCGTTCCTTATAGTGGCACTTTCATAAACTTTCATGCCTTTTTTTTGTCATCGTAAAAATGCAATGCAAGCAAGGATGAAGTTGTATTTAGCTGTTCACAGAGAGGATGTACCATCGGATTACTATTTATTTCGTTCCCGTCAACACTTTTCACTGCGACAAAAATAATATACGTTGCTATTTTTTTATTAAGCATTTTAAACACTTCTGCGTTTATTTATATTCTTGCCAGAAAGAGGTCCAAAATCCACAGAACAACTTCATCACCGAATAAATAAATATATGGCGGCTGTTCAATTATGAAAAGATGGAAAAAGGAGAAAGAAACTCATTTTTCTCGAAAACAAAGCCTTGTATCAAAAAATTTTATTCTATATTGTCGACTCAGTTTTTCATGTAGAATCACTCCCTGCTCGGTTGTACCACCATTTACGGGACACCCTGTATACAAACAGAGGAAGATTCAGGTAGTAGCGGGAAAGGTGTTGTGGTAGTGTCCCTCTGTTGACGAGCATAGGAAGTAGCCGCCACAAATAAATAGCGAAAAATCGTCTTCTACTTTTCTCTGGTGCAAAAGTAATGGCCGACATCAAACGGAGACTTGAAATTGCTATTACCTGTTTCAAATTTAACACCATTAATACAGATAAGAATTACATCACAACCGAATAGATTGATCAATAAATAAAAATTATTTCTGAAAGTAAATCGAAAGTGTTGAAATAAAGTAATCACATTGTAGGTAAAACTCACATCCGGGAATGTCGGGACGTCGGCGCGGCGTCGCTTTGGCTGTTACAATGTAACAACTCGAAAAAAGGCTACTGGAGTGTGTGTCATAAGTCGAAATGACGATCGGCACGAGGCGAGAGTGGGGAAGACGTTAGTTACACGCAGTGATGGGAACTCCGTGGGCGCTGGGCGAAAATACTACCACCACTCTGACGTACCTTCTTCCCCTACTTCAGTTCTATCGCGCACGCGCTACGCACAAGCGTACCTCTACTGTACACGGACAGAGTAGTGGTACGATTGTGTGTAGCGCGTGCGCGATAGGAACAAAGTAGGGGAAGACTGTACGTCAGAGTGGTGGCAATATTTTCGCTCAGCGCCCACGGAGTTCCCATCACTGGTTACACGTCTGCCCAATAGTCAGTTCGACAGAAGAGTCGGTTTAGGTAGGACATACCTGGTATATATAATAAGTTCATAGTTCCAAGTATTTTTATACTAAAGAAAGTTCCTTATTCACTAACGCTGTGCTTTATGAGAAGAGAAACACCATTCCTATCATATCCTCAACAGAAAGAATTCGGCCATTATTTTTACACCCACCGAATAAAATATAATGCATTCGAACAGTATCTTAATACAATTTAGTATTTCGTTAAAATTTACAGATTTTTCTAAACTACAAGGAACTATGAAAGCACAAAAATACGTAGTCTGCTTTTCAATAACCGGCTTGTCTCGTCTGTACTTATTCCTTAAAGACATGTAATTTAAAAAAATTCGATTGCTAATCGATAATGAATGCATGTATGTATACTTATATGCTAAGCGAAAGAACATCGAACAGCGTCGTTTCAAATTCAATATGCACCGATCAAAAACAATTACACGCCATCGTGTCTTTAATCAGTGACCAATGAAAGGGACACAGTGTATTCGCTGCATAAAATCGCAATAAGGAATATTAATGAGCGTGCAAAGGCTCGGCCTATACCATGCGACGATGTCGCAGACACGGTTCAATTTGAAAATTCGCTATCCGTCTCGGAATCGACATAGCTGAGAGATCGTATCCCGCAGTGTATTAAAATTTCATGAACCTCTAACAACGGTCTAATGCCGGGAAACGGTCTCGACTAGATCGTGTCGAAACAGAAATTAAAAAGAAACAGACGTTCTTCGTACCTCTTCTGTCGTTGAAATACCAGGCATTGCAAACGACATTTGCAATTAGTGTACCGCTGCGATTCGTCACGCGTGACTCGCTTCGGTCGCAAATGAGAGATAGATAAAAATGGGAAAAGTTCGAGCAAATGCGTTTCGTCCGAGTAAAAAAACTATATGAAGATTAAATAACTCGCGAATCGCTGTTCCAGTGTAAAACTAGTAACATGCTTTCGTCATTAGCGTGAGCAAAAGGAGACTCGCATTAACCTAAAAGTGCAGTGCCACCGCAGAAATATAGATATATTTGTGACGCGAACAAAGTAGAGTAATCATAAATAGTGACGTCAATTTTTGTTATGGATTTTATGCTTTTATAACTGTAACATTTTTTTGTTAAATATCGATACAGAAAAATGATTTAAAAAAAGAGTAATTATTGCAAAAAGGTCATTATACACCGATTTTGATGAAATTTAAATATGTTATAGATTTCGTCATTTTAAACAACTTTTCTCCAATATGGGGGGGGGGGTCGCATTTGGTCTTCGAGATATTTGCAAAAAATTGTTGCCAATAGTGTATTGAATTTACCGTATTGTTGCACGCTCCGTGTCAACGTAAAACTGCTCGGGTGCGGGGTCTGTTTACTTCTTTTTTTGTAAAAACGTTGTGGAAATGAGAGAAAAACAGGGTTTATCTCTATATAGAGTGAGCTTTCAATTTTGAAAGGCTGCTCGTGAATTTTCGTATGCGTGGCCTAATAGCCGGCCTTCTGCGCCCCCTCCGCGACCTAAGCACAACTCATTCTACTCGCATGATTTTTTCATTACTAGATCAAATTCTGGATGACACTTACAATGCAAAGATTATGCGAATAGAATGAGTTGTGGTTAGGTCGTGGAGGGGGCGGAGAGGGCCGGCCATCAGGCTGGCCCGACCACGCTTGCAAAAATCGAAGAGTAGTCTTTCAAAATTGAAAGCTCACCATATATATGTATGACCAAAGTGAGACCCTGTTTTCTAACTCTAAAGTGCGGCCCCCCTATATTGGAAAAGGAAAAAGTTGTTCAAAATGTGTTGCATAACATATTTAAATTTCATCAAAATCAGAGTATAATGACCTTTTCGCAATAATTACCAAAAAAAGTCTGATTAAAGAGACGAGAATTTGTTTGAATTCGAGCTTCTACAATCTATAAAATCTATAAACATTGGCAATCTAATCTTTCCATTATTTTATTATGTATTTGATTCCAAAAATAGCAATTAGATCAACTAGGCGTAGTTAATATCTAACTTCGCCAGCAATCCTGCATTTATCGTCGCAAGCAAGCGGAGTGGGGGATTTACGACCCCGCGAAATTCGGTATACGAATTTGCAGTATTGTAGCGCGATAGAAATTCGCTAAAAAATCGTCGCAACGATTGCAGAGATTTCGCGGACAGTGTGATCCGCCGGTAGTTGGCATTTAGCGTATAAATCGGTAACTATGGTAACTCGGAGTAGCCACTGCAGCGAAGGGGATGAAAAAAAGCACACAATGTGCTCGAATAACACGGATGTTCCACGTGGGCCCGAGCATTTAAATCAATCGCAAGGTTTCGATCGTGTCTCGGACTGGTTTTTCGAGCTATAAAGCAAGGTAAACATCGCTTAATACGTCCGCTGCGATCCGCGTCGGGCGATTATGTGACTGCGACGCGGATTATTTGTCCATATTTAAAAATTAATTATTACGCTAATGTAATCATTGTATCAAATTTGGTTAATATCTGAAAAATGAAAGAAGGTTAAAACGTTACTCAGTGTACATTATACAGTATACATTTTAATTCTGTAATCATTATTTTATTAAATATATTGTTTCGATTTTATGATATTTTTGAGGTCGCTGCTTTGGCAGTCAAAGTGTTAATCTGCCGGGTGCCGATGGAAATATCGGCTGATAGAGCGCGGATTTGGCAACACGGCCGACTTTATAACAAGCGTGATGTCATAACAGTAGAACTTGACCCGCGTTTTCGTCCGCCGTTTAGCCGTGTAACCCAGTGATGCCAACTCTACTGATTTCTCCGTAAATCTTCTGATCTTTAACCTTACCTACTGACCTACTGATTTCAAATAGAAATCTACTGATTTTTGGGTCTCATGTGTCTGCAATTCATATAAAACACAAAATATTATCAGTATTTCTTTGCGAAACATTGTGGCGACATCACCTTCTCACTGATCGTCAACTGTAAATAGAATCTGTGAATTTTCCCATGTGAACGCATGATCTCTCATCTATATTCTCTCACGACTCAGTAGACAAACTTATAGGTTATAGGTTCGCTATTTACATTAGCCACGTTTATGTGTTGTAAAATTCTGATTCATCAATTTCTGAATAAAAGATATTCATTTTGGCAAACCATGACAATTTCTATCCTATTGATTTTTAGTGTATTAAATTACAACAATAGGGTAACGTATACAGTTGTTGAACCCTTACCGTGATAGATCGTTTTCCTAAGAAAATAACGAATATTACGAAATATAATGCAGTTTTTACATAAAACAGTATATATATAGTACATCTCGGGACACGTACACTGTATTATATAAAAGCATAAATTTCTTAATGTACATAATTCCTTTTTTGAATGTGGTCAATAAGTGTATACGTTACTCTAAATGATTGTAATTGAAGTTTTAAGTTAAGTACCACACAATTGCATACACCGCTGGAAAATTGTCGTAATTAAATTAAACTTCAATTTAGATGACTTATTTACATTTATGAAAAAACTCGGTAGATTTACTGATTTTCCAAGAAAGAACTACGGAGTTCTACTGATTTTTACATCCTTGTCTACGGACTTTTTTCAATTTGAGATTGGCATCAATGATGTAACCATCGACGAGGTATTTTTTGTCCCGGGTTTTCTTTTTTTGGCGAAATTTCGCGGCCAATCGGATCTCGTGCAACCGACACAGATATTGTTATTTCGTCGATCGGACAGGTAAAAACGATTTCGGCGTCAATGACGATTCGATTGTTGATCGAAAACAAACGGTGACCGTATGCTCGACCGATGTAACAGGCGGCAGAGAATGGCAACTGATTTTCAAGCGTCACATCCCCGCCACGCGAAAACCACCATTCGCGAAATTATGAAGCAATCGACCGTGCACCGACGCCAATCATTTTCGGACCTCTCGAACAATCGACGCTTTTGTGCCGTGCTCTAAACTAATTTAGCTTCACCGAAATTCTACTTTCGGTTCTGTCAAAGAGATACTTTTGCAAAATTTCGAGATACGTTTAAACATGTTTCAGGAATGCATGAGTCATTATTTTTGAAAATGGTACAAGTCCATTTCTTCGTACATTGAGATATTTAAGGGATTGCGTTTTAAGCCATTAGCTATTATTCGCTATAAAGACTTTAAGGGTAATGCACTACAATAAACTCGTGATAATCAATAATTAATGCGATTAGAAAGTTGTTTCAATAATCATTCTTACGAATGGACTTTTTCCACTTTCAACAATAACATTTTACCGTTCAACTTCTTTTGATTAGTTTATGAGGATATTGTACGGCCGTGATGGGCACGGTAGGTGCCCCTCGAACGTGTGCTTCTCCCACCAACCTCTCTTTCTTGCGCGAGGCATGCGCACTGCTCGCGACGGGCAAAGCACGTCCCTCCTCTATGATAACGGCGGATGTTGGTGGGGGACAGTGGGCGCTATGGTGGGGACGGTTTTGTCTCAATTCAGACCAAAATGCCCGTTCCTGTGGTACATCATTAACTATATGATTAAAAATATCAAAAGAAGATTTGTATGTCTAACTAAAACTACTAATACTAATAAAACTGATTTTTTTTTATTCAGATCGAATGAAAATTTATGGTGCTATACTTGTTATGTCCTTCGAACAGTTGTAACCTCGTTAATTTCAGATCTTCAGTCATAGAGATTCTCATTTATAGTTTTAAAACTTCGTTTTGTAAGAAAATGTTGAAAAATAAACTGTTATAGATAAGAGTTATATAACGAAGTAAAATTTAAGAATCTTTAAGTAACTTTCGAACTCAAAGTCACAGAAATAAGTGAATGAAGGGAAACGTTGATGGATAAGTAATAGCTTTCAAGGACTCGGAAATATTAGGGAAGCGGTTGTAAATGATTAAACAGCGATGGAAAGATTCGGCGGGTGTTTAGAAGGATTTGCATTAAAGAATCAAGCGCCACGAGAAGTAGTTAGGGTAATTATTCGGTATAACTGTCCCGTTAATGGAAACACCGGCGATTTGTAATTTCGCAGAGCAGAAATAACGATTCCACGAGAGTAAAACATGGACTGCGACTACTGCGCGCGTTACTTTTCGCGATCTTCTTTCTCAGGAGAACGAAAAACATCGCACAACGAAGAAGCCGAGAGGAATGAGTAGCTGCCGGCGAAAGGTATCCTTGATCTGCGGCTTTTAACTTTCCGGAAATCACTTTCCTCCATTATTTCCTAACGCTTTTTCCACCGAGACGTTCCTACCAAGTTCCGAGCCAGACTTTCGACATTATTTACCATCTCTCTGTACTATTTACCAAACGGGCATACCTAAGAACAGTTTCTAAATTCTGTTTATCATCTTCTCGTCACCATCACGCTCTACAATCTCATATCCTTTAAATATTACTATCTGAAATTTAATCTTTCTCCCTTCTACTTAATTAATTTGCAGAAATTCTACGATACTTCATCTGATAATCCTTTTCTTGATACTTATTTTATATCAAGTGAATCTTTCTCTGTTCAAAGTGTTTATAAACTTGATTCTGTATGCATCTTTAAAATGCATAATGAAAATGAAAATGTGTAATACAGTGATATTGCTAAATTCATGATATTGATAAATGTTAATGTTAAATACAGTGATATTGATAAAGATCAAAACCTTTGCGCCGAAATCAGATTCATCAATATAATTCATTTCGATCGAAAGAAATTACATTTAGATATTGATAAAAATTGGAAATTGGGCAGCTATGTAAAAAAAGATGTAATGAACCCATTGTGGGACCGTTTGCGCAGCTGCATGGATCAACGGTTATTAACCCCTTGGCCTACCACAACGAGTGAGACTCGTGGTAAGAAATTTGGGCCAAAAACAATAAGGACGAGCCTGACTCGTGGTACTTCGTTCGGACCAAACGTAAACGACGCGAGCCTGGCTCGTGGTACTTCGTTCGTGACAAACGTAAACAACACTAACACGAAGATTACTAATTTTCTACGAGTTTTTTTTTGAGTTTTCTCAAAACATTATTAATTTAAATTAAGTATTAATTTACAAATTGTTACCGATACATTAGCCACTTTCAAATTATAAATCATTTTTGTTCACCGATGAATTGATCATAATTACTTCCCAGACATCTTAAAAGTATTAGTTGTGCACAAACGTGTTTATTATTTCACAATTCCTTTCGTTGCGCCGAAATATACATGTCGTAAGACGCATACATTTTGCGCAAGTTCGATTACACGACTAAACAGCTAAATGGCTCGACGCGTGACCGACCTTCTTGTTTATTATGGCCTGAGCAATCGGGAGTTAGTGGGTAGGACAAGGGGTCATGTCAACTATATACAGAGCTGCGCTGTCACAAATTGTCAGTTCCACGCGAGCTGCCAGGGACAACGGACCTCCTCTTGGAGCCATACCGAGGGAGTGGACTCCTTTGGTACCAATATAGATCGCTGATGAATCCTGAAGGACACTGGAGGTCCTTGGATCCGTGAATCCTGGAAGACCCGTGTACGTCGCCGGTGAACTCTAGTGGACTCCGTGGTAAACGTCCTTCCTTTCCTTTCTGTCCTCCAATATCCTATTCCTCCTCCTCAGTTTTTTTCTCTTTACCTTTTCCCTTTACCATTTCCCTTAATCCTTTCCGTACAATATTTTCTTGGAATCTAGAAATAAATTTAAATCTTGCTTCTTCCCTAGGTCCCCTCCTCCCCCTTCCTTCCATTTCCTACCCCAAATCGTCTCAATCTTCCCCTTCTCTTCCTTAGAACTTCTTAATTTCTTTACTAGTTCCCTCACTCTAACTCGTCTCCTCACCATCACTTCTCTCGCTTCCCTCCATTCCGCCCCCGGATTAGTTGTGCCCAAAAGTGTCTATTATTTCACAATTCTTTTTGTTGCGCCGAAATATACATGCCGTAAGACGCATACATTTTGCGCAAGTTTGAGCACAAGGCTAAACAGCTAAATGGCTCGACGTCATCGGTTTATTATGGCCCGAGCAATCGGGAGTTAGCTGGTAGGACAAGGGGTCAAGTCAACTATATACAGAGCTGTGCTGTCAAAAATTGTCAGTTCCCCGCAAGCTGCCAGGGACAACGGACCTCCTCTTGGAGCCATACCGAGGGAGTGCAGTCCTTTGCTACCAATATAGATCGTTGATGAATCCTGAAGGACACTGGATGTCCTTGGATCCGTGAACCCTGGAAGACCCGTGTACGTCGCCGATAAACTCTTGTGGACTCTAGTGGATCCGTGTGGTAGACGTCCTTGCTTTCCTTTCTGTCCTCCAACATCCTATTCCTCCTCCTCAGTTTTTTCCCTTTACCATATCCCTTAATCCTTTCCATACAATATTTTCTTGGAGTCTAGAAATAAATTTAAATCTTGCTTCTTCCCTAGGTCCCCTCCTCCCCCTTCCTTCCATTTCCTACTCCAAATCGTCTCGGTCTTCCCCTTTTCTTCCTTAGAACTTCTGTTAAGGAGTTATCCTTTACTAGTTCCCCCCACTCTAACTCGTCTCCTCACCATCACTTCTCTCGATTCCCTCCATTCCGCCCCTGGATCCTAAATTTCCTCCTTCTTCCTTCCCGATAGAATATGTTCCCGTAGGAATTTCCTCCCGTAAGAAATATCGCACTTCGTGATCGGCGCATTTGGTGCAAAGTGAAAGCTTCGAAATGGAAAATTTCGATATGGCGATTGGTCTGCTTCTACACTTCGTGTCTGTAGTTTCTTGTCGCTCGGAAATTCCAACATAACCTCTACCTGCGAGACGACTGAAACGAAAATAGCGTCCGGTAGGATATTCTCAACGTCACCGTAAGTTTGTCCGGACGTCTCTCGGTATCATTGACCTTTCTTTCCGTTGGCTACAGGGCGGGCCAATCGAATCCGCAAACAAGTTTCGCGGATTCGTCTTCGGCTGCGGCGAAAGTTTGAATAATTCAATCGTCGCCACCCCCGTAACTGTCTCCGCGCGAACCATGACGTCTACGGCGCGTCACCCAGTTTCATTTCGTCGAAGAAACCTCCCGCCGGGTTTCAATTTCATTATCGGGAACGAAAGGGATTGCCTGTTCCCGGAATCGTGCGAGAATGGACGTGTAAGAGTATCTGTTCTGCATAGGAGCAACCTCGTTATTTAGCAGCGTTCCGCGCTCGGAAAAGAGGCTGATGAAAGCTTTGAATTCGCCCCGGCTGCTGTCGCGTGACAATTTATTCTGAAATTTTAACTACCAACACATACAGAGGAGTTCGACGGTGTACTTGTTTTTCTTTCCGGCAACGTGTTTGTTTTTTCAGTCACCGGCGCGGCGCGGCGACACAATGTTTTCCAGTCGCGTTCGTTCGGCTCGATTTCGAACGTCGAACGCTCTCGTTCGGTCTTTGTGGGTCGAGTACTACGGGACACGCGACGCCAGGAATTCACTTTTATGAACTACTCCCGGCACACTGTTTGCCCGCATTATGCACATTTTGTTTAAACCCCTCCTACGTTCGTAAACACTCGCCCCGTGAAATGTAACGCGACATTGCGCAAACATAAATTGTCGCGGATCTGCATGCAAAGGGTCTAGCGGGATAAACATGTTCCAGCGGACCCCACGACAATTTTTATTGGTATCGTCTGCGAAACAATGTTTTTAGATGGAAAGATAAATCCCCATAGTTTTGAACATTATCGTGAGAGCCGCTGGACCATTCTTATCCTGCTAGACCCTTTTCGCTTTCGCAGCCAAGAGTGACTTAACAATTTTTTATACCGCTATTATAGGCCGTTCAGAATGTATGACAAAACTGCAGACTATGTTCTTTCGATTAGATAGCAGTCCTTTGAATTGAAAGTACCGTTTTCATTAAAATATTGCTATGAAACGAACGAGCTCAATTGTTTTACCCTTAACCCCTTAACCTACAACTACCGGCATAGCCCGTAGTAGATGATCGGGCCAAAAGTGAATATTACGGGCGTAGCCCGTAATACGATGATCGGACCAAATATAAATATTACGGGCATAGCCCGTAGTAGATGATCGGACCAAAACTAAATATTACGGGCCCGTAATATTTACGATTGGCCCGATCATAGTACTAAACAAGTCGTGCGAATGGCTCCAAGGCTGCGCGAGCTTGTTTACGTTTTCGACCCAAAATTCTCCAACGTAAATCGTAGATTAAGGGGTTAAATGGTACATTGTTTACTCATATCATGAAGTATCATATTAGGACAAGGATGGGCATTTTTGGTGTCGATTGAGACAAAACCGTCCCCACCATAGCGCCCACTGTCCCCCACCAGCATCCGTCGCGAACAGTGCGCAGGCCTCGCGCATGAAAGAGAGGGTGGTGGGAGAAGCAGGCGTTTGAGGCAGTGATAGGAACTCCGTGAGCGCTGGGTGAAAAAACTACCATCACTCTGACGTACCGTCTTCCCCTACTTTGCTTTTACCGCGCATGCGCTACACACAAGCGTACCTCTACTCTATCCGTCGAACAGGCAGCTCACACGGACATAGTATAGGTAGCGCATGCGCGGTAAAAGCAAAGTTGGGGAAGACGATACGTCAGAGTGGTGGTAGCTTTTTCGCCCAGCGCCCATAGAGTTCCCATCACTGGTTTGAGTGGCTCCATCCGTGCCCATGCCTGTATTAGGACCTATCTAAAATTCTTTATCTATTTTCTAAGGTGCTTTTAAATATACAGGGTGTCCCAGGCAACAGTTTTCACGAACTTTTAAATACTTGCGATAATCTGGCAAAAAATATTTTCAAGAAAAGTTGATCAGTTTTCGATTGGCTATATATTGCAATAAAAAAGTTCGAAAAACATTTTTTTTATAGTATTGTCAAGGTCACCTTCATTTTTTAAATGGCACTATGTATTTTTGTCTTAACAGTATTATAGCCCGCGTCAAGATGAATTCAACGACCTAGTATACCATGTCCTTGGGATGACCTTGAAGGAAAGAAGAAATGAAAATTTCAACAAAGCATGACAATCTGCTTAAATGGGTGATAATAACTTGTGTTTATTATTAAGACTCGAAATTGCATTCAATTTTTATGGGGTCATTTACAGTCAATAGTTTATGCTGTTCCAATAAAAAATAAGGAACATTTAAAGCACCGAATCCGTATAGCATGCGAAAAACTTTGCTACGACAGTATCGTAAGAGCAACCAATACAAATTTACTACGAAGAACGGAATTGCGCCTACAACAAAACGGATTTCAATTCGAACATTTGATGTAACTTTTTTACGAAATCGTTTGCGTTCATTTAGTCAAGGTTTCTGAACTGAATGTAATTTCGAGTCTTAATAATAAACACATGTTATTATCACCATTTCAAGCAGATTGTCATGTTTTGTTGAAATTTTCATTTCTTCGCCTTCAAGGTCATCCCAAGGTCATGGTATACTAGGTCGTTGAATTCGTCTTGACACGGGCTATAATACTGTTAAGTCAAAAATACAAAGTGCCATTTAAAAATATGAAGGTGACCTTGACAATAGTATAAAAACAAAATGTTTTTCGAAGTTTTTTTATTGTAATATATAGCCAATCGAAAACTGATCAACTTTTGTTGAAAATATTTTTTGTCAGATTATTGCAAGTACTGAAAAAATCGTGGAAACTGTTACGTGGGACAACCTGTATAATTGAATCGAAATATGTGCAATTATCGTACAATAAGTAGCCAAAAATTAGTGTACAGAAATGTGATTGGTGCCATGAGAGACCCTAGTATACCAGTCAAGGGTTAAGTAACTATATCTGTTATTTCAACAAAATTAGGCACCCGTAATAAAAATGACTAAATAAATATTAAACGTTTAACACGTTCATCGAACCATTAATAAAATCATCGCACGATTTGCTACTTAAGCATTTAACCTGAAATAAATTTCATCTGCATCGTAGACTGCAGTTTTTTGTTTCAGGAGAATGTGTTCTATTCAATACGATTCACGTTTAACTTCCAATTTATTATTAAAAATTATATTCTGTTAATGCTTGTGGAATGAACGATTCTCTGTAATCGTTAATCAATTGGTACGGCACCGTTCAGTAATGTCATCCCTGTAAAATCGAATATACGAATTTTCATTGCGGAGAACATTTCCATCTGAAGTGCGCGTTTGAAATGCGGATTTCTAACGGACAATTATATGAATAAACCGCGGACTGTTTCATCGATGAACAACTGCAGCCGCGACGTTTAGTTGTACGGGCCGACTATTCCTCCCCAAAGAGGCTTTGTTCCCGAAAGTGTTCCGGATTATCCGAATATCCCCCATTGCGGACATAACTGAATGAAAAATGTACGATACGCGTGTACGCAGCGCTTGCAACCGCACAATAAATTCGTTCATCGACCAATAACCGTTAAAACGGAAGCGGACATGACAGAACGCTTCCAACTGACGAGTGACACTACACGTTAACAAATATTACACGTATACTGCGGATCTCTAAACTAAAAATGTTCTGCGTCAGTTTGGAAAAAGAAGTCACTGAAAACTTTGTCTCTTGCTTAAAAGAATTCAATAAATTGACACGTATCGATAATCGTCTATCATTTTAATCTGTCCATTGTTTCAAATTGCAGCTATATATTTTTGTTATAAGCGCATAAAAGATCCACAGTGCAATTGTGGGGAACAGAAAAATTCTAAGCCACTGAAAAATCTGTCTCTTGCTTAAAATAATTCGGTAGATTGACACGTATCGATACTCATCTATAATTTTAATCTGTCCATTGTTTCAAATTGCAGCTATATATTTTTGTTATAAGCGCATAAAAGATCCACAGTGCAATTGTGGGGAACAGAAAAATTCTGTAATATTCGATGATCAATTTTCATAAAATTCATCCAAGGCTTATCATAATGTTCTTATTGAGTATTACATTGCACAAAATGATTCGTAATTTGTGGTCATCATTACAGTGCAATTTCGGCCTCAAAAATATCACATTTGTTCCTTAATTTTCTGTACTACATTCACAAATTCTAAAATATCTCGTGTTACCGAATAAAATCAATTACGTAAAAATATTAACCGTATTAAAGACATGGTTAAATTTTCAATATTCGTAAAATGTCAATAAAATATTGAATGACAATGAAACGGTCATTCCAATGTTCTACAAAACTTTTCTTCTCACAGGAAATCCAAGAAATAAATGATTAACAAAAAGAGGAATAATCAGATCGAACTTCGTGAATATTCGGTAGATAATACGCGATATTAAAACAATTCGCAGTGTCAAACGCGTAGCCATACGAATCATGAACAAACTGGTCCAAGCTGGTCTTTGATGTTCGATTAAAATCGTCCAGTGTATTAATTCGCAGTCAGTAAAAAGCAAAGCAAAAAGTTATTTCGTTCTCGCACTTCGTTAAACAGAAGCTTTGTTGGAGAAACATGAAAATCGCCCTGGTGCTTTGGAAGAGCGGATATAATTTTTTTTTGGCCGATGGTCAACCTAAATTTCTAAATAAAAATTTTCATTCACTAAATAATAAAAAAAATGAGGAAGCTAATTTTATGAAAAATTATCCAGTGCCGCTCTTTTCACTAATTGTCAGCCTTTTCAAGCAGGGAGAGTATCGTACGTCGTTGTATGTTAGAGAAGATGTTATTGGCGCAAGGTTCGATCTTTTTTGTTACTTATCTTAGCTATGGATAAATTCGTGTACGACCAGTCCTTAGGAATTTTAACCGTTTCCACACAAAACATCCTTGACATTGACGCAAAAAAGTCTGGTTGTTTCTAAATTTTTCGACATCCATGATATAATTGTGATTTCTATCGATCGAATTTTGAATTATGTTAGAGAAGATCTAACCCTGAGATCGAACCTTGCGCCAATAACATCTTCTCTAACATAATTCAAAATTCGATCGACAGAAATCACAATTGTACGTCGTTGTGCAATAGAATCATTATTTATTATTATAGCCAACAATTTGCATCATCTCATTTGGCAAACGATTATAACTAGACAAAATTTTATAACCAACAAGCTTGTTGCTACCGTGTTGAATAAGGCTTCCTCCTAAGAGTCCCGGACTTAACTGACATTCTTTTCTTTGGCTTCGCCGTGGGGCGAACCCGCGTACAGACAGATTCTTTCAGCTTATTGCAGTAACCATGTATAGTTTATGGAGGCATTTAAGAGGCGAGGCTGCATAAACGGTCCGCGGCCGCAGGTGGACTCCCGTAGGAACGGCCAATGAATTCTTCCCGGAGAAAATTGCTCGTCCCGCACGAAAATGTTCATGGACACTTTCTTCATCGCGACGGCGTAAAAGTCGGCCGCAAATTCCCGGACTTCAGGCCGTAAAAGTGTTATTGACGGGACGCGTACTAAAGTTCTCCCTATGAAAAATTTTGCTGCGTTCGTTACACGATTACGCGGTACTGACGTCTCTTCCGCGAGCATTATCTCGCACACGACCACGTTAGTAAGCATTAGGACACTTATCGAATAGGAAACAAATTTCTAAATATTCTACAATTGTTACGTCAACTCCGCAAGCATTATCTCGCACACGACCACGTTAGTAAGCATTAGGACACTAATCGAATGGGAGACAAATTTCCAAATATTCTACAACTGTTACGTCAAGTCCGTGAGCGTGATTACCGTGTATTACTTGATCGCGTTAGTGAAATGTGTTACGACTGGTTTTGGTAATAAGTAACTGTATTTAATGAGTTGCATAGTATGTATTAATGCAAAGTTGCAATTTTCGTATCGCTGCATCACGTGCATGTCTTGCTTTGCATTGACGCACACGGTCACCACTTCGAGGATCTCCTGTAATGTAAGAAAGTTTATTTTACTACCACATTTGACCTTGCATGACCTTCAATGATTGTTCCCTGAAGTTGTCTCAATACCGGTTATCACATCACGATAAAAAAACATAGCATTTCATTAAAAAAAATAGAGATAACCTTGAAATCTCCTCTATGCCCCCACCCATGCAGAAAATGTTTGTGTCATAACATTTATCCCTCTGTGTCGTGTAAATTTTGTTCATAACGTTTTTCCATATTATTACAAATAACAGAGATATTCAAGGTGGACATAGTTATTGCTCCACTCTGTGTATGCACTAGGGGTGTGCGCGTACTCGATTTGTTCGAGTATTCGAATTTCGAATCGAGTCAAGAATTTGAATTTTCCGAGCTACGAATATTCGAGCCCTCGTAAAACTTCGATTTACTCGAAAATGAATTTTCAGCTCGAAATTTTTCGAATTACTCGAATATATTCGAACGGATCTTTAACTTTCGAGTTACTCGTAAAAATTCGAATATATTTTCTTCATGAAAACATGAAAATAAACAGAAGCATTAAATTAGCGTCATATTTATCTTCCTTATAGTTAAAGATCTGTTCGAATATATTCGAGTAATTCGAAAAATTTCGAGCTGGAAATTTATTTTTCAAGTAGCTCGCATTCTTTTCAAGCAGTTCGTCGATTTCAAGTAGCTCGGAAAATTCAAACGCTCGACTCGGCTCGAGCAATCGAATCGAGTTCACCTCAGCTCGTAAATTACGGTTACTGACACACTCCTAGCTATAGCATCAACGAGTACAAATTTATTAACTGATTACTAGACGATTTTATGCGTTTACGACAAAAATGAGTATGCGAAACTTAAAACAGTAAATACATTAGAAAAATGTAAAAAGATGGACACGTTATTTTCAAGCATTTAAAATGATTTGCATAAGAAATCAATTTTTATTTGGCTCCATTTCCTTGCATATGATGTGTAAATTTGAATTTTAAGTAACCTGGACAATTACAAATGTCAGAAGTGCAAACATAAATTTTTGCACGATAATTTGGAGAAGTTTGAACTAAAATGTAATTTGTATGTTTGATCAATGGTGATATTGTAACTAAAATAAAATAGCTCGGAAAATTAAAACGCTCGACTCGGCTCGAGCAATCAAATCGAGTTCAGCTCAGCTCGTAAATTACGGGAACTCGCACACCCCTAGTATGCACAAAGTAGAATAGGTTGGTCATGATCAGACGCGACAGCCGATCGTATTCGCTGAATTTTCAAACTCGATTTTCTCGAAAATAAAGCCCGGTATGAAAACAACTATATTAATTATTTTCGACTAGATTTTACGTGAGGAATCTTCTCCTTGTATTACGATTTCGCAAACACCCTGTAGGTTCCCCTAATCGTCCGAAAGCTGTCGTATAGATATCTAGCAGACAGCTTCGAGGTTTAGCTGAAAGTTGCAATAACGAAATCCACGGGCTCGCGTAACTGAAGTATCTTGCAGTATTTCAGGGGATTATCCGGCGAATCGAGTTCGATGTCACTAAACTGCCACTAGTTTTCATGAGGATGGATGTAAAGTTTCAACCGGATAGGAAAAGCGTCCGGATGTTTGCTAGTTTATCAAACTTCTCCGTGGGATATACGTCCGTACAGTATTTTCCTCGTTCGACGAAATGCACTCGTTTCTTATTCAACCTAGGATTCTGTCGGGCAAGTTCATCTTTCTCCGGTTTGTGGTATACGATTCAAGAAAAGCTACTTATCGATGTAAATAAAATTTATGCTCCACGGAAATCATAAATGTACGAAGAAGAAAACGATTCGAAGCTGGCTATGTGCTACAACAAAATTCAATTTGAAGAACTATTTTGAAACTTCGAAGACGAATGTTAATACTAACAATGAACTTTCAGTAATTTATTACAAGTTCGATGTACGTCCATATAAAATTTAAGAAATAAATAATAATCTAGTTTAGAAAGATTCTGTAGCAACTAGTAAAAGAAAGGCAAAAGTAGAAAATACTTTGTCTCGAGATAAAAGAAAGAATAAAATTATAGGTACTTTAGCAAACAATAATGATAAAAGAAAGGGAGAAAATTAAAAAAAGCCTGAGCAAATAATAATATTAATAATAGAAAAAACAAAAATTAAAGGTGCCTCAACATATAGAAAAAAGAATAAAAAATTGATACATTAGCATTTATGTGTATTGTACATCTTGAATATTTTAGGAATAATATTCTATGACTATAAATTTTACATTCTCATTTAAGTACATAAATATTTAAAACTTGAAGCATTTATTTCGAAAATAAATTAGTAAAAGATCAGAAAATGGCAGCCTCGAGGAACGTCTTTTAGAGAGCCGTGTAACGTCGGGTCAGGTGATAAGAAGGACTCTTTTATCAAAACGATTACCTCGAGACAGTGAGTGGCGAGAATCATTTTCACCCTCTGCTAATAATCTCGCGACTGTGAAAATATTGTAGCTTTGGAACGGATCTGCCTGTCTTCCGGGGGAGATGATTAATTTCGTTGACACTGGGGATCGGTAATGGAACGGCAATCTTTGTCGAAGGACTTCAGGTGTAATTGACTACTCGCGGACGATAAAGGAACGCGGCTCGGTCGGCTCCCGTTTTTCCAGGTGAAAAAAAAACGTCGCAGGATAAATCCTCCGTGCTGGGGTGGTTCCGCTGCGAAATAGAATTAAATGGCGCCTGTGGCTGCGAGCGATGAGTCGTGACCGGATTATTGAAACAGGATCGCGGAGATCCTCCTGAAGAAGCTCCAGGATATTCTCCGGAGACTTAACGAATTCACCCCCGGAACCTGGCTGGATCGGTTCATCGATGGGGTAAACGTGCCACCATCATTTCTGGAATATCTAACGGTCCTCTTGACAACAATAACAATAAAAAAGTACTTCATCCCACCGTGAAGGAATACAGCGAAGAAATACATAGAGGAAATTCTCCGCGTATTGAACGCTTAAAGGTTTTTTAGTATATATAAAATTGTATATGTTTTTTAGATCTTTCCTTAGCATTAAATTACATTAGAAATCTTATGTTAACGTTTAAGTTACACGGAACAATCAGAACAAATTTATTTAACATAAATCTTCCTCAAACTTTGACTTACGATTTTGAAAGAACCAACAATGATACCTAATGTTGAACATCTTCAAAATATGTTCGATTTGTTGATATATAATTATTCAAACATTAAGGAATACGTACGCAAACTCATGATCTGATTTTTAGCAACTCGAAGATTGAAATCAATTTTTGTTGAGACATTAGAAGAATTTACGATTTGTTGAGACATTAGAAGAATTTACGATTTGTTGAGACATTAGAAGAATTTACAGTGTTACCGTGTTACAGTGTTTGAACTTATTATAAATGTTGAAAAAAGAAATACATTTTTCTGTGACAGAAATACATTTTGTGAGACTCATTTGTTTTAATGGATTCTGTGCTCTTATTAAATTTTGCTCAGGTTTGTCACGGATTATATTTTTTCGTTATGTTTCAATAATTTAAGAAAACTCTAGTGTCCAGCATTGATCGTCTGGCGTTAGTTGGAGATCTTTTATAAATAAAAAACTGAAAGTAACAAGGTGGAAGAGCCATTGGCGAACAGTTTTGAGGTTATCTACAAAATACCACAGGGTTATTACTATTAATAATAAAAACAGTAATAAAACGTGATTTTAGAAATGATAGAAAGAAATATACTAAAAGATGAAGTAAAACCAGGATATCCTCTGTTGAAAAATATTCGCCTTACAGTCAGAGTCATAGATGTCCCTGGGAAGTTGACATATAACAGATTCTATTTAATTTGAAATTTTAGATGTGTCACTTTCCCATTCTGTCACGCACAAATTTGAATTTGATTGGAGACGGGATTCAAATCACGGATATTCGATCTCGTTCGCTGAGCATTCAATATTCGACTGGTAGCTTCTGACGAATAACCTCGTGTTTTCGAGATATTTGCTGTTGACCCATTCGGGCTTCGATATTTCACTTCGGATATCCGAATTGTCCACACACGCCTTTTTCGGAATGATATCTTTCTCTTGACTCTTCCGATTTTCCTAGTTTGATGTTAAGCTTCTCATATTTGACCAGGGATTGTCATGATTCCGATGATTAACGGTGACGTATGAACTTTCGGTCTCTTGTTTCCCCTTTTCGGGGTTAGGAACTCGTGTACAGGATATGAATCGTATTTAACATTAATAAATTATAATTATTCATAGACTTCGCGTGTGGTGGTTGTAAATCTGTAGTCAATAGTCCAACTTCAGTTGAAAGAAAATGAGAAATAAATGGTATTGTCATACCGTGTTTGCGGTAAGTAGAAACAGTGAGCAATGGTCAGACATGCGTTCCTTAAATTTTACTTTCCAATAAATGTATACTTAGAAATGTTTTAAATTCATTATATTATATGTATGTATTTATTTAGTGATCCCTTTCGGGTTACGCGGACTTCCGTCCCACTACATTGTTTTTTTTCGATTTACATCTATCTTTTCTCCTCACATTCATCCCATTCATCCACTTTCTTCCTCCCCTCCTTACTCTCCCCCTCTTCCTCTTCTACTCTTTTCTATCTCCTTCTTCCTATAAATTTTTTAACCATCCTTATCCCCTCTCGTCCCCTGCTAATATTTCTATTACCCTCTCATACATACTTCCTTCCTCTTTCTTCCACTCTCTACAATATCCCAATACATGTTCCCATTCCTCTATCTCCACCCCGCATATCCTGCATTTCTTCTTCTACTCTTTCCCCCAGTACCTCCCTCCTTTCATTTCGTTTCCTAGTCTGAACCTTGCCACTCTCCTCCTACTTTCTTCCTTCCACCCTTTTGTTAAATACTCTGATACTTTCTCTTCTCTTATCTCCTTAAACCATTTGTTGTATCTTCCTTCTTTCCCTTTCTCCCAATTTTCATTTTCCTGCATTTCCTCATCTCTTTTTTCTATCTTATGCCATTCCTCCTCTCTTACTTTTTTCCTCTCGTTTTCCAGTTTTTTCCTGTTCCCTGTTCTCTCTCTATCTCCTTTCTTCCTCCCATTTCGATACCTTTCCTCCTCTTCTCGCTCTTGCTTTAATCTCTTTTAAGCACTCTCTATCATTATTCTACTACTTGGAATTAATTTGACAAATTGATTGAAACGTGATTTATTCGCCAATAAATGTGCTCACTAATTTCTTCTGTTATATTTTAGCAATGAAAATTGCAGCTGTATTGTTACTGTAATTTAAAAATATTACAACAGTTCATTCATCTTCCGAATGTATCTCTTCTCTCAAAAATACAAAACCTTGAAAGCAAGTAATAAATTTATTACAGACTTTGCATAATATTTCGCTTTATTCGAGCGTCAATGTCTACATCCAGCTAATTTAACTTTTAATCGCATTTGCCGGTTCATTTTCATTAATCCGCAAATCTCTGGCAAAACTCGAAACGATAATAAATTAACAATAAACTTTATGATTTCGGCGCAAGGTTCCATCATATTATGAGTGGAGAAAGCTATAGACAATTTCGTGTAAGACCAGTCCTTGAGAATTTTAACGGTTTCCACACCAAACATTCTTGACATTGTATAAATTAAATGTGTTTATCGATTAAAATTTTTGATTGACCGTTTGATCGAACCTGTGCGCCGAAATTCAAAACACAATTATTCTTGACATAGACGCAAAAAATAGCTGGTTGTTTGTAATTGTTTCGCCATGCATGATACCGGTGAAATTCCTCTCGATCGAAATGAAGTATATTAATAAACTTTAAGATTTCGGCGCAAGGTTCGATCATATTATGATTAACGAACCTTGCGCCGAAATCATAAAGTTTATTAATATACTTCATTTCGATCGAGAGGAATTTCACCGATAAATTAACAATGTATGATACAGAATGATTAATCCATAGTTGGCAATGAAATGCGGGCAAACTTATCGTTTTACGATCTTAAAAAATTTGTTTAAGAACAGATTTTGCTGAAAGCTGTCAGAGTTTATCAGCCGAGCACAACGAGCCACAACTGTGCAGCTGCAACGCGAATCTTACAGCAACGAATTCAAAATGCACCGATGATTTACCACTCTGACGCCGTGCGTGCCAGATAGATACGTCGAATGAGAGATCGAATAAGGAATATGGAAAAAGTGTTCGCGTATCTGAACGCGGCGTTCTCGGCGAGGCCATTCCGTTTATAAATTGATTCATTACCGTATCCCATGAACACTCGAAACACGGGATAATAAAGGGCAACACAGGCAACGATGGCAAGCCGTACGAGGCGTTCTGATATGATTGATGACGGATTTCGTCCGGGAATCAGCAGGTGCCCCGCGTGAGAGCTTGCTGAGTAATTCATCGCGTGTACTTTTACCTACGGCAGCAGGCTGTGCTTTCGAGAACAGGACAAAGATGGCAATAATTAATTGCCCCGAGAATCGATCTCCTTTTTCCCCTGGACGGTCTCGTCATAGACAGTGTTGAAACGCTGCTGTTAGAGCGTTACTACCAGAAACGAGGGGACAAAAGAAAGTTCCTTGAAACATTCTTCAAAAAACTGTATCGACAGCATGGACGTTCCTCTTTTCCATAAAAACCAATGTTCTTTAAATCCTTGCACACTATCGAAGATATCAAGACGTTTATAAAGGGTGTCCCAAAATTCACGCAAGATTTGAATTTTGCGCCATTTGTGCGGTAATGTGTTGTCAACGGAAAACAAAAGACAGCTGACAGTTCAGGGTTATTAACCCGGCAGGGCCCACGTGAACTTCTGAAACGAAAGTGTCCACGCGAGGTGTTCATAGACCACCAGTGAAAAGCAATATTTATACTTAATGTTTTATGTTTATTGTAACATTTATTTATACTTTTGTTAAAATAACAGTATAAAATATTTTACTCACTTCGGAGTAAAGTATTTACTCACTTCTCACTTTTACTCAATTCGGAGTTGAGTACTCCATTAGATTAAAAAATGTTCGAAAAACATACTGACAAAACTAGAATTTTTCTTTTGTTTTTGTTGAGCAATATTCTAAAAATAATTTAAGTTTGGCAGCTACAGTTCGCAGTTTTCGTACAAAATATGGTCGGAATAGTGATTTAACTTCACCATCTGTGAAGAGATTAATACAAAAATTCTGGATCAATTAGTGATCTTAGACACTCTGGCCGACCTTCGACAAGTCGTTCAACACAAAACATCGAAGCAGTTCGTGAGAGTGTTGATGAGAGTCCAAGAACATCAATTCTGCACCGTAGTCAAGAATTGGACATTTCAATTTATACATTTCGGCAATGAAAATTACAATTTAATGCGATAAGTCTACTTTCAGGTCAAATTAACTGAACCTGTTCACGGAGCCTGAGAGTTCTTCTTTCACGAAAAAAATAACAATATAGTAGAACCTCGATTATCCGAATTAAACGGGGAAACATGCCGCCTGTTCGAATATTAGACCAGCAACTTTTAATTACAATTAAACTGCTGATCTTTATGCAAACTCCTAGTTTGGGAAACAATTTTATAAAACTCGGGTAAAGGGATATTTTGTAAAGTTTAAATTGCTTGTTATAGATAGCTTGCAAGTCTGAAAATTCCATAAATGTATAAAACTCCGCAGTCTAGCACTCATGTAGCCAACCAGAATGTTCACTGTTGTTGGTCAACCGGGGTAGCGACAATTTTACTGTTATTTTTATTCAGTGAACGTTAATCTACGTGAAATTTTACAAAGAATGGAGATCCGGAAGGATTTTGCAATATTTTGTCAGGAACATTAAAAAATTACTAAAGGAAATATGGAAATCTGTATATTCCGCGCAACGAGAGTTGGCAGAGAGAAACTTGTGGGTACCACGTGATGCTCCCACTACGCGCTACACGTCTTCCGCGATTAGCCGAATCGCTTGAAGAAGACAGCAAACGAGCGTATCGAGTGTGACTGTAACAGAGAGATGTGGTGACCATGAAGATGGTGGTGACGCTGACCGCCTATGTCGACCGTTCCCGCAAAGACGTAAGCGTAAGAGTGGGATCCACTGATCAGTGGTAGGATCCACAGCCTTGCGTCAAGAGTGGGGACTCGCCGTTCCCCCTGCACCCTGAAGAGATTTTGTGCCAACTCTCGTTGCGCGGACAATACCCGGGTACCCAATTGGCTACATAAAAATAAGTTATAATGCTAGATTCAATTTTTATTAATTTGCACAATAAACAGTATTAAATGTTAGGACACTAAGGACTACAGATATCGAAGGTTCGCATAATGGGAGAGTCTTACTGTAATTTATGAATACATGAAAATTAAATTGCACTGCATACGAACTAAATAAAGAACGAAATATTCGATCAATAAAGTATATATTTGCAAAATTATTTATTTGCAATGTCCAAAATATGAAACTGAACGCGATACACTTACACTAACTCATCTACGCCGCAAGTACAGTCTCCCTACATGTACAAAATGTTTCCTGTGTGGCACAGATATTAACACTAGATTTATGGGGCCCGACAAAATGACGGATACAAAATTTTTTTATTTACGATTATTAAGAGTGTAAGGAGGCATTCGTGTTGAATTATTAAATAGGTTTATTTTTTTAAATACAACATTATTATTTTTATAAAGCAATGTAAAATGATCAATTTTAGTGCTCTGTAAACCTAGTGTTAAAGGCCTGTTAATTATCTTCGATTTTGTTAAGCGATGTGCAATCAAAATTTAATTTCATTAAATTAATGTAAACAAGCAGGAGATATACAATCCAGTTTAAGTTAAGTGACGCATTAAGCTATTATGTAATATGTTAATATGTTCATGTATTGTATATGCAACATAAACCATACTTGGTTTAAAGCAATAAATAATAATTATTATTATATTAATTATAATAATTACTGAAATTATTTGTTAGATCTATGCACACACGCAAAGTGTCGTAACGATTTGTCAACTAAGGTTAGCGTGATTTTCTATTTCGACGGAACAACGGCGAAGAGTGATGAAAATAGCACAAATTCGAAGCGAATGATGGATAAGCAAATGGAGAACGAGAAGGAGAGGGAAGACGGAGTCTAGATAAATCCAGCCACCCGCATAATCAAGTTATCACGGAAAGGTATGGCACATTAATCACAACTATCAATGACAGCGCCACACCTACAACGAGGTCCTTTAATTCCTGGCTACCGTGTGTCTCGACGTCTCTCAACGTCTTCGCTGCTCCGTTTCTGTTCCACCGCGTACAATGAACCACCGTCAATCTCCTATCTTCGCGATTAATGACTGGACGGCTGAACTTCTGTCTCCCTCGCCCTTCTTGTCTCTTCGAGGAGATACGCCGATTCGGTGTGCTAATGTTTGCGTCCCGTCGTACTTTGACGCTTGATACGCCACTTTGAGATCAAGAGAACTAAACAATCTTATCGGTCACACTTCTGGCAAACTTTGGGAACAAAACGGAATTGCCCTTCTTAATTCGGTGGTTACAAGATTATCTATTCTTTAAACTGTGATTTTAGACTGTGGATTTTATGCATCCGTGACAAAATTGGTATTTAGGTGGAAGTAGCGAGAAGATTGACAGATTTTAAAGAAGGGAGAACTATCTGGTTGGTCTCCATTTCTTGCAACGTTCAAACCTCTGTAAAAAAGCATTAAAAACTCTTTTTGATTAGTGGACCCACCACAGATTTGAAGATTGAAGCTTTCCACTTTACAACAAGCCCCCAAAACTCGATGTATGATCTTTTTTACGGTTTCATGGAACAAAAACAAGTAACATGTATGGCGGCTGTCGAATTATGAAAAGATGGAAAAAGGAGAAGGAAGCGTTTCGTCCTAGGCCCGCTAGAGGACTCATCGGTAAGGCTATCTAGCGGACCCGTGCCTTAGACGCGGGATGTCGTAAGGACAGTTTAGGACGGTATATATAGAAACAGAGGAAGATTCAGGTAGTAGCGGGAAAGGTGTTGTCGTAATGTCCCTCTATTGACGAGCATAGGAAGTAGCCGCCACACATGTTTGGGAAGTACATCTTTCATTCAAAATTGAATAAACCAATCAAACAAGATAGTAAGTCTATCGAGTTTTGAGATCTCGTTGTAAAAGGGAAGCTTCAATCTTTAAATCTATGATAGATTTATTTACGAAAAAAATTTTTTTACTGTTCTTACAGATGTTTGTACCTGTAGCATTTTCAAGAATAAAGGAGTCCTCAGTTTTTCAACTGCTGTATTATGCAACATTTTTCTAGGAAAAAATAAACAATGGTTGGAGGCAATGATGGGAACTCCGTGGGCGTTGGGCGAAAGAAGTACCCCCTCTCTGACGCACCGTCTTCCCCTACTTTGCTTTTACCGCGCATGCGCTACACACAAGCGTACCTTTACTCTGTCCGTCGTCGAACAGGCAGCTCACACGGACAGAGTAGAGGTACGCTTGCGTGTAGCGCATGCGCGGTAAAAGCAAAGTAGGGGACGACGGTACGTCATAGAGGTGGCAGTTTTCTCGCCCAACGCCCACGGAGTTCCCATCGCTGTTAGGAGGATACAGAAAATTCAAACTTCGAAACGAGTTCAACTTTATTTCTGTACTATTTTTTTTAACGAATTGCTGTTTAGCACTAAAAAATGTTTCAACACACGTTAGATATAATGTAATGAAAATAAGGGTTTATCAAGGAGAAATAATGGCAAATTAATAATTGAGTAACAGGACTATTTTTAATATGCTTTTTCTTGATAGGATTGTTGGCGACGTCGTTGAGAGATGGTATGTGTTAGAACGCTTACGGACTATCTTTAGGTCGATAGATCCAACTCAGATGACACGAATCCAGGAAATCGGTCCCGATGGAATTATCGTCGAAGAAGACACCGTCGTCGTGTCCCCGATAGGCAAATTTCAACGGTATCACCGAGCCGATAATAACCGGACCGTAATTTAGTGACTCCGATCCAAGCCCGATAATAATTCCGGCGAAATTAAGTTAACTTTGTTCATTATAGTTCTGAACTCCTGGAATAGTTCGCGCCGCAGAAAGTTGGCTGTATAATAGCCCGATATTGAAAAATTCTGCCGGGTAATACAAGTGGATCACCTGACACTTTGTGAAAAACACGGCTTTGACGGTTATTAATCTCGCCGCGACTCTACTAATTTTTCTGCTCAAAATTCCGGAATTTCCAAGTCCAAACAGGTAGCTTAAACAGTCCCCACGTATCCTCATACGAATTTTACGAATGAATATCAAAATATTCGAAAACTTGCAACGTGCGCTGAAATATAATATTTTTTCGTGCTAAATGTAATCATTTAACAGATCCTAGAATTATATTTTTCATACTACTGTTTAAAGAAAAACACTGTGAACGTATGATACAAATTCATGTAAGCAGGTTATCGATCATTAGACTGAGGATTTTATGGATTTATGATAACAGCAAGAGAAGAGCACCATATTACATAAAAATTCAGCATATAAAAATATAAAATCAGCATATAATAATAAGGCTATATACATATATAATATATATAATATATATTAATAAGCAATAATATAAAACAATGGAAATAATATAAAAGGCTATATATATATATATATATATATATATATATATATATATATACACACATATATTAATAGGCAATAATATAAAACTGTGAAGTCATCAAAAGGATTTAAGAATGCTATTACACCATTTTTGAGATATTAAAATTATTAAACGACGACGTACATTTTTATCCGTCATCTATTATTTCCAGTTAAAATAAAATTCGCATGTATTGCAAATCTCTCGGCAAATAAAAGAAACGTCTCTATCGCATAACTTTTCAAAAAATATGGACTAAAAATCCGATATCGACCACTGAGGCATTGAGAGATCGCGCGGTCTCGGATCGCAACAATAATATCGGATTCGGCGGCAATAAAATGCAATATAACAAAAGTAGAATACAATACGATTTCGAGAAGAATGTGATACGAATTCGACGCTGGCGGCGCCTCTACGGGGATTCCAATCACGATCGTAACTCGAGCTATTCATACAATCTGCAGATATTCCATTCAATTGCGCGATTCCGTCGGCGATCGAATAAAAGGGGGAGCCAAAGGGAATCGGTAACGAAGGAATTACCGCGGGTTCCAAAAAGGTCACCCGTTTTCCGATCGTTTCCTGCTGCGACGGTAGGGAGCACAGGACGAGGCCGAAGGATCGAAGGAACAGTGGCGCGTCGGCCTGGGAAGCAAATTCCTGAATCGAACGGCGGAGGGCATCGGAACGGGCGAGGCACACGGCAATTTCGTGTATCGTCCATGGTCAATTAGATCGGAATAAGGGAGGAACGAGTAGTCGGTGTTTCGGTCGAGCAGATCGTCGTCGGGGCCGACGGCGTGGAAATCATTGGCCACGATGTACGAATCAACAGAAGGACATTTCGCTGCACTTCCATACCATCCGACCACGCAACCCCCGAAAGCACAACAATAGAGTATCTAATGGCCAATCGAAACTTGCCGATCCACTAACGAGATCGTCGGCATTCTCGACGGCTTCCGAGTTCGATTTCTGATTTCCTGGCGATGATCGGGACCGGCCCACAGTGGTCCAAAATCCCGAAAACACGGCCAAAACCTCTAAACGTACTTTAATGCACTCAAAAATTCGTACTCGGAGGTTTTCAGGGTCGCTGATTACGAATATGAAGTTGAAATTCCAAAAAACAAAATGGCGGATCCAATATGGTGGACATGTACATTAAAAAATGGTTATGCTTGCTTGGAAAATGATCTTTTTGGGGTCTTTGGGGTCGCTGATTACGAATATGAAGTTGAAATTCCAAAAAACAAAATGGCGGATCCAATATTGTGGACATGTACATTAAAAAATGGTTATGCCCCCAGTCTAGACCCCAGTCTAGACCCCAGTCACACTAATATACGCATTTCCGTCTTTGTCGCGCAATTCGGACAGTAGCGGTAGACATGTAGTGCGTGGAAGGGAGATCACGCGGTACCTACAAGTTTCTCACTGCCATCTCCTGATGGACGGACGGTACTTCGTTTAGCATTAGAGATAGCGAAGAATAAAAGTTAATTTAACCTTTTCGAATGTGTGAAATGTGCACGGATGTTGGATGAAGTGTGTCATTTAACTTGATAGAATGTCATGCTTGACATACAATTTGAATTTGAATTTGAATTTGAATTTGAATTTGAATTTGATTTTGAATTTGAATTTGAATTTGAATTTGTATTTGAATTTGAATTTGAATTTGAATTTGAATTTGAATTTGAATTTGAATTTGAATTTGAATTTGAATTTGAATTTGAATTTGAATTTGAATTTGAATTTGAATTTGAATTTGAATTTGAATTTGAATTTGAATTTGAATTTGAATTTGAATTTGAATTTGAATTTGAATTTGAATTTGAATTTGAATTTGAATTTGAATTTGAATTTGAATTTGAATTTGAATTTGAATTTGAATTTGAATTTGAATTTGAATTTGAATTTGAATTTGAATTTGAATTTGAATTTGAATTTGAATTTGAATTTGAATTTGAATTTGAATTTGAATTTGAATTTGAATTTGAATTTGAATTTGAATTTGAATTTGAATTTGAATTTGAATTTGAATTTGAATTTGAATTTGAATTTGAATTTGAATTTGAATTTGAATTTGAATTTGAATTTGAATTTGAATTTGAATTTGAATTTGAATTTGAATTTGAATTTGAATTTGAATTTGAATTTGAATTTGAATTTGAATTTGAATTTGAATTTGAATTTGAATTTGAATTTGAATTTGAATTTGAATGTTTAAGTAACATCCTGTCAGGTTTATTTTAATAACCAGGTGTGATGTTAAAAAACAATAATAGTCTTGACACGTTTGAAAATATCATCCTAATTCGCGGATATCAATAACCATTAAATCTTCTCTTGCAAGTCATACTTCATAACAAAATTACGACTTCCTGCATTGTAAAAAATCACAAAAATTGTTAAGGTGGATGAAAAAGAATGGTACACTGTGTGTGTAAGATATTTATATTCAATTAGTGGAACTAGTTGAACTAAACTAGTCTGAAATACTCAAATAAAATTAAGTCAAACAGAACTTGACACAGCTTTTTTGACATAAAGGAATACGCTAATTTGCTTCAAACTAACATATGTTTATATTCGTATTAACCCTTTGCAGTCGGACACATTTTAAGTACAAAACCAACCATTTTTTCCGACCAAGAATATTACCATTGTATATGATTTCTTTTCATTTTGTAGATATGGTACAGACATAGTACCTCGTACAATACTTAATTGTTTAATACCTAATTTATTAAATACAAATATAGTAATGTAGACAATACTTTGGAGAATGGTATAGCAATTTTTAGTGGTGCCTCAGAGTCACCACTCGAGTGTTACCGGTTAAAATAGTTCCCTAATATAAATGTAATTTCTTTCGATCGAAATGAATTATATTGATGAAACTTTGCGCCGAAATCAGTTTCATCAATATAGTTCCCTAATGTCAGCTTTAAATAATTTCTGATTTGAACAATCCTTGAATAATCCAAAAATTCTGCGCACTCAAGAAAAAGAAAATAAAACAGGTGTCGCTCAAAAATAGAATAATACTTACTAAACAAAGTGACTATTTCAGGGTCCAAGAATATAAGACGGAACAAATTGTCTTCCAGAGTAGAGTGGTACTAAAAAAGGAACCATTTTATTACCCGAAAGTTCCTCTATACCGCATTTGTCTACCTAGCTCCGAATACAGTTAGCGACTCGTCGCTAACTTCGCATCGCCCCGCTATATCATACATACATAGTTCGTCGCCGACTCTTCGGGCTTGCGCTGATAAACTGTCAAGACACACGTTCGCCTGGCAGATATTAAATCCGCATCTGTGTATGCTGGCGTAAATTCCGTCGCACGCCAATATTAATTATTTCTACGATCGTCCCGGGATCGTTAGTTGACCGTTAAGCGAGCCACAGATTGTACTGGGTAATAGCCGACGTCCATTATTACCAGCCACGTAGCTGGCCCGGTCATAAAGCTCCGATTAGGCAACCGCAGACTCAGACAATGACGTTGCGGTATTTCTCGGGCACCGGTGACGTCACTATAAATCCCCCTACGTCCCACCGTTGACGACGATGATTTTTCCGGAATAAAATCACGCGAAACGGTTGCCCGATGATCTCGGACGGAAGACAAGCACAAACTGGATTGCTATCGCGGTTCTGCGAGAAAATCATGTTCGATTGAACGGTCCCACGATGTTCATGATGATTGTGATAAACTATTGCCAGTGAAGAGGAATCTTCCGAAAATCTTTCAACCTTGTGAAAGCGACAGGACCTTCAATACATGGTCTATTGGTATACAGGGTGTTCCAAAAATAGTAAAAATCCTTGAAATAGGCGGTTCCTGAGATTATCTGAAGTAACTTTTTCCTTAGCGAAAATTTCTACTTCGGCTTTGTTAAGGAGTTATTAACGAAAAACACGGACCAATCAAAGCGCGGCTATAGCGAACGGATTCGGGCCGGGAAACGGGTTCCGCTGAGCGTGGCGTTGCGGTTCGCCGAGCCAGAATGTCGTCTGCTGTAGGAGCGCTCTGATTAGTCCATGTCTTTTCGTTAATAGCTCCTTAACAAAGCCGAGACGGTCATTTTTTTAAAGGAAAGAGTTACTTTAAATAATCTCAGGAACTACAATTAAAAATCAGCTTTTCACTATTTTTGGAACACTGTGTATATTAAGGTATTGATTACAAAGATAGCAATTAAATCAACTAGACGTAGTTAATATCTAACTTCGCCAGCGATCCCTCCTTACTGTCGCACACAAGCGGAGTAGGATTTACGACTCCGCGAAATTCGGTATACAAATTTGCAATATTGTAGCTATAGAAAGTCGCTAAATAATCGTTGCAACGATTGCGGAGAATTTGTTGACAGTGTGATCCGCCGGTAGTTGACTAAATACGTATAAATCGGTAAAGAAAAATCGAAACCAAAATTAATATATGTTAGAACAGATGTATCTGTGACGGCTACCTCCTATGCTCGTCAATAGATGGACAGTGCGACAACACCTTTCCCGCTACTACCTGAATCTGCCTCTGTTTGTATACAGTATACCGTCCTGAACTGTCCTTACGACATCCCGCGTCACGGGCAGTGATGCCAGAAACACCCAAAACCGGGTGGATTTTCCTCTCCTCCTTTTTCCCTCCCACTATCCCATTCCACCACCTGAGCGCACTCCAATGTCCTCCACTAAGACCGTACACTGGTCAGGTGACGTGCCGCGCACCGTGTCACATATTACTCTAGTCATCAGAGAGATGGTAAACTGTATTCCCCTCGATTTAACCGATCTGCGAGACACTGGTTACGGGTCCATTAGATAGCCTTACTGACGAGTCCTCCAGCGGACCTAGGACGAAACGCTTCCTTCTCCTTTTTCCATCTTTTCATAATCCGAAAATTTGCCGCGCGTCATATCTTATCACAATTATGAGACGTTTTGAGTTCTCCATAACTGTTCCAAGAACCGAAACCGATGTAATGACTGGTGTCAATCCCTGGCAACGGTGTTAACGATTTTCATGACGTTTGTGAAGCATCGTCTCACTGATCGAGAGCTCAAAATCAAGCCTAATCGAAGTCTAAAAAAATAAAAGCAGAAATATCTGATTCACTCCAGATTTCGAGTTTATGAAGAGCTATAAAAATGTAAGGACAGCAGGAGCAGCAGAAATATGCATGTGTTCATCGCGTCGTTACTTGTCGGCAATGTCTGAGCCGAGCTTAAGAGCGGCGTATCGAGAATGGTCGCTTTTGTGAACAACCTTTGCCGTGGCAGCTTACGGAATCCTCGTTATCCGACCGTCGGACATCTCGACAGGATCACCGGAACGTCAACGACTTTCCTGGCCACGACACACTCGAGGAATTCGACGTCGATCAGACGTTCAAACTTGCCGAACCCTACCTCCTCGGACGTCGCCGCCGAAAGTTTCGCGGTTGCAAATGCATCGTGCACACTGAGTCGCCGGAGATGGATTTCTGGGTAGAAACTTGCGTTTTAGGACGATTTTGCTGTTTATCGTCGGGTAGTTTAATATTATTTTTATATTAATATTATTTATGTATTGTAAAATGATTAGGTTGCTATTACATGCGGTAGTTTATGATAGAAAGTTAAAAATAATTTATAACGACCGAAACTCAATGATATCTCTGAAATATTATTTTAAGGAAAGACGTTAATAGGATTTTAATCAATTATGCTGTACCAGAAGGAAGCTTAAACATTATCTACTATATAAAAATCTCGAAAGTAATTATTAGAATACGATTAATTGTTGATTGCCGATTCAAATTAGTATTGCTTTCGAAAGATTTATTATAAAATCTTCAGCCATGGATCAATGACATTTAAAAATTACGAAATAACGGCCGATAATGCGTTAACATAGAATACTCGGTTGTTAATTCTTGAACTGAATGTTTGCGGTTCCTATAACAATTTCATTATAAGTAAGATAATTGAATACGAACAATGCTAACCGAATATTAACAACAGTCTAATAAGCACGGTATTGTGGGCTTTGCAGTACTTTTACAGCACCGCATTTATCATAGTTTAAATTTCACAAAGCGGTTCGAAAACATTGCCGGTGCATTCAATTTCTCGTATTTTGATAGAATTTCAAGGTGCATGAAACGCGTTAACTCTCTCGCCGGCTGCATAAATTACGCTGATCAAATTTCGCAAAATTATAATCGTATATTCGCGCGATTTTATACTGTATGCGATACGTCTCAGCGCGAAAGCAAATATTGCCGGGAATAATATGGAAATTGATAATCAGCGAAAGCGTTGCTGGAAAAGTCGAACGAAAATCCAGCGAACAGCTTAATAGAAGAGATTTTTTACTCCAGACATTTTTAATAATTGCGAATAATCAACAGCTTCGTTTTTGGTTGCGATTTATCTTCTTTTTAATAGATACAAAAAGCGGAGTGAATGTTTGCGGAAAATTAAATTGCTGAACTCACCGTTGCAGCGCGGCGTTTCACCGACGAGCAAACAAAGTGCAATTTCGTAGCTTTTTACAAAAGTCATGTGTGCGTGCCGATCAAACCGGGAGAAACGTATCGGGGCCCGGACTATATCGTTCGATGAATCAACACGTGGCGTGGTTTAATCCGCAGAGCAAATATAAAAAATCAGACTATAACGAAAACGAAATATTTGCGAGCACGAGCCCGGCGCGAAAATAAAATGGTTGTAACCGTTATTTTTCATCGAACGTTAAGAACATTCGCAAAGTGAAAAAGAGGCGAACGTGTTAATAGATTCGAACGTGGCGAGCGTTGTTGTAATTCGGAAGACGAGGCTCGTTCGTTTTAACGGAGGAATTAATTGTTCTGGCAGGTGGAATTATCCGTTTCGTTAAACAACCGGGCGTCGATGATTTACACGTGTCGGAAATATTTTGAAATAATCGCGAACGCGTCGCACGGTCGCGAATAAAACACTGGTAATGGTCCCGCGAAGCTGAGCCCTTGTTTAGCGAGTTGCCGTTTCCCCGATAATTAATTAATTATAAATGCCTATCGCAGTAAATTCACGCAATCAGCGCTACGCTCGCGTGTGTCGCGAATACAGACAAAAATCAACGGAATTAACGTTACGATTGCACCCTGCGACGAGACGCCTATCATCTCGTGCAAAATGATGTTAAATACAAACAAAAAAGCAATCTGATGAAGCAATTCGGCTACCGCGATTCTTCGTTAAAGGTTATTTTGCAGAATCCTTAACACTAAATCTAGCGAGCACTAAAAGCGATTATCTTACATAATTTTATAAAAATATATTTATTCGTGTATTTGTTAAGATTTTTAGTAATTCAAATATGTAGTGTGAGGAAGTTACAATTTAATGCAAAATGGGTATGATAATAAGGATGTATGAGCGTATAAAGAATTAATTAATGTAAACCAAGTTCCATTCTGTGGCCGATGAGGATAGAATTATAATAAATATTTGTATTATAATATATTTCCAAAGAAACAAATGTGTTGAATAATTCATTACTTTAATTTGTAAGGTTATTATTTAATTTTACGATTATTAAACATGGAATGTGTAATTTTCAGAAAATATTCGCCAGAGGCTATTTTCATATTTTATCGGCAGAATTAATATCCACGAAGTACAGCGAAGAATATCTCATTACCGAAGGTGTGTTTTTTTAAAAATATCTCGTTACTGACAACTATTTTCAGGTTGACAGAAAAATGTCATTCCTGACGTATACACGGGTCCGTGCTCATTAACTTTTGCATGTGATACACGAAAAGCTGCGCATGAAAAGCCTTGTTATACAAAATAAACGGATTCGCATCGTTCAGCTGCTGTCATTTGCAATACAGTCTGCATAAAATGTGATACTTGAAAAATACGATCCCCAAAAAAATTCCTTTTCGAGATTACGAACCGGAGAAATTTCATGAACAAAAGGCTGAATGTGTCGCGTCAAAATTTGTCGTGTCGACGAGTAGCCATTAATATTCTTCTAAAACACTTTATCAATTTTTAAGAGGTAAAAGTCTTTGCCAGAATTTGTTGAAAATAATTTATGATCGACGAGTATATAGCTCCAGACAATTTCAAACACATAAAAATCGAAAAAGAGACATTCATATTACATTCCAAAGAACTTTGTCCTCCTTAAAGACAAATTCATCTTATTTTCATTGTTCGATTATTCTCAAACTCAATTTTAATATTTCAGGCTATTTCTAGGTACATTCCGCGCAGTTACAAAATAGGTTGATATATAAACAAAAAGTTATTCTCGGAATATTACAACAAGATTCCACTCGATCGGTATACTTTTTTAAATTTATGTCAATACCTGGTTATTTGAGCAACTTCTTCCAATATGTCTCCAAAATTTCTTCTATATTCTTCGTGACCAAAATTACAGATTTCTACACCCTTGGATAGTTATAAATTAATTTATAATTATGTCATGAAAATACGTGGTGAAACTACAAGTACAGTAGAACCTCGTTTATCCCAACCTTTTACAGCAGGGATGGGAATTTTGTCTCAATTGAGACGCAACCGTCCCCACCATAGCGCTCACTGTCCCCCACCACCATCGCCGTTATCATAGAGGAGGAACGTGCTTTACCCGTCGCGAACAGTGCGCAGGCCTCGCGCACGTTGGTGGGAGAAGCAGGCGTTTGAGCAGGGATGGGAACTCCGTTGGTGCTGGGCGAAAAAACTACCACCACTGTAACGTACCGTCTCCCTCTACTTTGCTTTTACAGCGCATGCGCTACACAGAAGCGTACCTCTACTCTGTCCGTCGAACAGGCAGCTCACACGGACATAGTAGAGGTACGCTTGTGTGTAGCGCATGCGCGGTAAAAGCAAAGTAGGGGAAGACTGTACGTCAGAGTGGTGGTAGCTTTTTCGCTCAGCGCCCACGGAGTTCCCATCACTGGTTTGAGGGGCTCCACCCGTGCCCATGCCTGTTCTACAGATATCCGAAGTCTTCATTTACCCAACATTCTTCGGAAATAAATAGCAAATGTAAGGAGCTCCATATGCAACATTGTGCAAATCAATAAAAATAGGATCTAGCATTGCAACTAAATTTGATTCTTTCATTATTCGAACATTCAACGTTCCTCTATACTCTATGTAGTTCGGACAATCAAGGTTCTGCAGTACAATGTTATTAAACCTGTTAAAAAATTCGAATTATCCACATGGGAGTGGAAAAAGCATAACAAAATTTCCCGAACGATCCAAAATGTTTTAAGTAGTAACACAACCCTATATCCTTCGGCCCTAACCGACAAAACCATTTGGAAAAATTGTGTAGAGCGGACAAGTTTCATTCGTGCACGCAGGAGTGACCGAGACAGTTTTTCAATGGGAAACTTGGAAAATCAGGCGGTCCGGGGGAAACTAAAGAAGTGCGTTTCCAGAGTGAAGGAGGGGCTAAAATATATGGAGGTTAAACATCAACGGGGAATTCGTTTCCGACGAATTCGCGACGCGCGGGTAAATACGTTAACTTCGAACCAGGCTGCGCGTGCAAACGTTCCGACGGATTTAAATCGACCGGCGACCGACGTCGGCCAGCTTTAGATAGACGGAATGGAAAATGGAAAATAAAGAACGTCACTGGGAGGCCGAGTGATTGCAACGAACGCCTGTGCCGATCGAATTCGGAACCTCTCGACGTCCATTCGAACGGAATTACGTCGTCTGCCCGTCGAAATGGCGCCCGAGAACCTGTTCCAATTAAAAATAAGCTGACACACTGTTTCTTCGGACGTCCGGGCTCTTATCTGTTCGCCACTTTCGCCGATACTGGACGTTTCTGATCTACGAACTTATGTTTTCCTCGGGGAGCCATCATTGCAACGAAATAGCCGTCGAGAATCAATACATATCAGATTCAGCACTCACAAGGAGAAGATGTGGTCATCGGGTCTTAGATTTTGTCGTAACTTTGCATACTGGTAGATTTCGTTCTCCTGTTTATTAAAATATAGCATTATAGACGCAGATACTCAATAATTTTTGAGATATTTACAATTTAAATTTCATTGTACCCGTTAAGCCGTTAAGTACAGTTTTGGTTGAAGCTTTTGTCAAGTACCAAACGGTGTGATGGTAACGTACTAGATTCATTACCGGGAAGGCCAGTGTTAAAATCCTTTTTTCCTTTTTTTCCATTTTTTTCCTTTTTTCTGTTCAGTTTATCTATTTTAATTAATTGTATTTTGCACATGAAAAATACACTCATAATATCTACAGGAAACAAAATATAAAAATTTTATCGAAAAGGAACATAATATGAAAGAAACACTAACTTCATCAATCTTAATGTATCTCAAAAGTTGTTGAGTATCGACGCCAATAATGCTACATTTTCATAAATAGGAGAACGAAATCTACCAATATGCAAAGTTTCGAGAAAATCTGAGACTCCATGACCGCGTCTTCTTTTCGTTTCCCACTATTGGAAACTTACGAGGAAATTATATGGCTTTACATTAGGTGTAACAGGTAGAACGGGATAATTTTGAAATGTACAGCGATGGTACTTTGTACAAATTACACACGAAGATTAGTCATCATTGCGAATCATTCTGTAAAATAAAAATTGTCTCCGTCAATTGCGAGACAATTAGAAATTTCATTTCTTTCTTTAATAATAATTATAAGAAGTTAAAATTACATTGAAGTGTCCTCTTGGTATAGCAGAATTATTGAAAACTGTGCATGTGGTAAGTAAACTTTTAATTATATCATGGATTGTTAAAATTGTTAGGATCACTGGTGTTTTATCTATAGATTGGGTATTGAAAGGTTGATCGAATTGTGAGAGCCATTTCTTGCACAAACTGACGATGTTACATTAAAATGTACAATTTTTGGATGAAAACGTAGCTACATCGAATTTGCATAATGCTTTAATAAAGTACTAATGACTACAAATAGTAAATATTTAACAACACTGTGGGGAGCATTATTCATCAATTTTCATACAGTGGCATAAATAATAATTCACTTCACTTTTATGAAATTTTAAAATAGATATATTGCAATCCAAATACTCACTGGATATCGCTTTTCTATTTCTTATAGTTATAAAAATTGTAGTAACATAAGTATGCTTCGCCATCACACTCTTGCTTTTAATTTAAAACTAAGTTTAGAATATTCCTCTGGTTGCATATATATCTTACTTATTATTAAAATGCTCCTGTACACAATGTACAGAGAGCACAAAATAAGGATTGCGTAATGCAGATGACATAATGAGATGTACACTAATAATACGTTTGAATCTTTGTATTGTAGGAAGAATTTAATGGAGCAAGAAGAAAGATTTACGTAACACATTTTCCTTATCATTACGCAACGCTTCAGACGAATGCATTTCATTGTTAATACTTTATTATGTTCGAGTATAATTGTCAGTGACCTAACAGTCTATTGGGAACAGGCTGTCTCCAGTGCTTTTGATAAGGTACGAAACAATTTCGGCAAATAGACAATTCGTGCAGGTGCATCAGAGAAATTGATGGGAACCTTGCGATCGTCTAATTTGCTTGAAACCTCGCCTGCTCAATATCCTAAACATCTTCAATCTAACCGTAGTCTATGAAGTAATTAATCGCGGCATAACAAGAGTGCAGTTACATAAGCGCTCGCGGTGTTGAACATTTAGAGGATTGTGGTAATGAAGCGACCGGGTAAATGAAAGTTGTTGGAAAAAGGAAAGCGAAACGATCGGTTGCGAGCAGTGTAGCGACGCAATTAGATCAGCTGCTGCTCGTTAGAATTAATTTAAGTAGAATTACTGCTGGCTACGTGGACATTTTGGCAACTGGGTTACTTCATAGTACCACTATGCTTTTTTAACACCGGCGTACCAAATAAACGAAAACATAAAACAGAGAACAAAAAGAAAATTGTAAAACAAACTGCTGCACTTTTGCGATACGCGAGTTTGCCGACAAGAATAAAAAATATTCTAGAGCAGTCGTTTTTTTCAGAGATACATGAAAATGGAAAAATTTTGCCTGGGAATCGATCATGGTACATAGATCCATCCAGTAAACACCAATTCAGAAACTGTAAACGTTAGTGTGAATTAAAAAGAGATAATAAAAGTGAATAAACAAAACACTAAAGCGTTAAAAAGATCATAAATAATTGTTTAATTGGTGGAAAAGAGAGATGATGTTACAGTGAATCGAATGCACAAAATAATTATGAAATTTAAAAATTAAGTGAGAATTGTTGTGGGATTGAAATAGTATTGCCATAATATATATTACTTTAATTTATATAAAATAAACCTCACATTACTACATAGAAATAACAAATAACGCACGGCGGAGGAGAGCGCGCTACGGGCGAAGAATTGAAAATCGCGCATTCTTTACTCTAACCCCGTGATGGGCACGGTAGGGGCCCCTCAAACGCCTGCTTCTCCCACGAAACTCTCTTTCATGCGCGAGGCCTGCGCACTGTTCGCGACGGGCAAAGCACATCCTTCCCCTCTATGGTAACGGCGAATGCTGGTGGGGGAGGCAGTGGGTTCTATGGTGGGGACAATTTGTCTCAATTGAGACAAAAATGCCCATCCCTGCTCTAACCTAGTAATACTAAAAATTCCCACACTGTACATGGTGCCAACCCATAAATGACAAATTTGCGAGTCTCTATTAAGAATAAATAAATGTAATGTATGCAACCCTTCAGTACTTAAGCTTGAAATATTTTAGAATGTATCTGGTTAGTACCTTCTTACTTACATATGAGAATGATGAATATTCAGGAAACAAGTCTACAGAAATGTAATACATTTCCAACACAATGGATTTATAAGGTTGCTTAATTAATACTTGTTGCTCCATTGTGTAAGGAAGACTACGCGGCAGACAGGCACGGGGCATGTTAAAGAACAGGGACGAAGCTCACAGGACCCTTGCGAAACATTTGTACAACACTTGGAAGTCTTTGCAAGAGGATACTTGCGGAAACCTTGTAGAACTCGAGTTGAAATGCTTGACTTGTTTTAGCTTGTACGTGAAACACTGACTTCTTCACGAATTTTCGGACGGTTGAAGAGGAGACTGTTTAAGATAAATGAAACTATATTACGCGGAAAAGTATCACTCAGAAAAAATCTATTTTATCAAAAAACGGGCATCAATGTTCCGGTCAATTTCAAATTTATCAATGAATTTTATCCAAGTGATACATTGGCGGAACAAAATAATATAGATAAAAATTATAAATGAATTACACGTCACAAAAGATTGTCCATCAAATATTTTTTAGGCACGCCATCCAGTTGGGAAAGATTGAAAATTGATTCCTATTTAAAAGACGTATTGAAGACACTTCTTCTTGATATTTCATGTCGGATGGATGTGATTAATGATAAAACAATATTCTCATTTTTATTCAACAACTTACAAACAGCAAAGCAACAAATTTGTACTCTTCTCCGCGACACAATTTGAAAATTACAGCTCGTATGACATCAGAATAATAATTATAAAATAATCTCACAATGGTTCTAAAAAGTATCTGTTTAAACAACAAATTTGGGATTTTTGGAAATGTTCGAAATTTGAGATATTGCAATTTCGTAAATAAAAATCGCGCAACTATAAAACCACTGCAATTTATATAGGATTCTTTGTAAGTTTCACTGAACTTTGAATGATAACTTTATACGATCGAACTTGTTTCTTATTTTTATTCCATGAATAGACTGCGGATTTTATGCATTTATAGCAAAAATGCGTACGCACAATTTAAAACAGTGAACATATTAAAAAGCTTTGAGGACACCATATTAGTTTTAGCTTAATAAGAAAACTAGAAGATATAAATTTTTATTTGGCTCCTGTGTCTTGTAATCAATGGGAACATTTTTTATTTTGCACAAATATGCGCTGTCTATCCATGAAACAGCCAAAGGACATCAATTTTTAAAGGTTCGTTGTAAAGTGGAAGCTTTAATCTACAAATCTACAGTTGATTCAGCCAAGGAAAAAAGTTTTCCAATCTTTTCAGAGACGTTTCAATCTGCAGTGCCTTCCGAGAAAGAGAAAAATGGCTGCTTCAGCTTTGAAACGAGCATACACCCTGTTTGTACGATTCTCTTTGAAGAGATTATAACATTTTAAAGCCCCTGCATGAGCGAGCAGCGCTCTTAAAACCGAATTAGACGGGTTGAAAAAGGCGAAAAATTAATCAAGCCTCCTAAATCTTCGCCCGTCACCGATATCTATCCGGCTGTTCATTATCGCGGACAATTCCCACGGCGAGATCCGCGGATCTCGAGGAAGGTAAGAACAATCCCTCATATTCCTCGTCACGGAGAGGCTCATCGATCACTATATCCGCGCGGGCAATTACGCAACGGTTCGAAAACGAGAGCGAAATGCGTTAGACAGAGGCGGCCGAGCCGAAGGAAAGACGGAAGGAGCGAGATGAAACGTGGATGAAAAGACTAAAACGAAAAAACGTGTCCGCGGTGGAGCGTGGAAAGAAGAGAGGGAGGGAAAACAGAGGGCTTTTAAATGAGAGGTAACAGCAAAAAGCTGGTCGAAGGGGATGTAAAGATAATTAGAGTGGCCTCGGTGAGGCCGTGCGCGCGCGCGCGCGCACCGGAAGCCTTATATTCCCGTACAATACTCGTTAAAACAACCATTACGTACTCATAGCGGCTCATTAACGGAAGTTTCGGTTCTACGATTCAATTACCGCCCTCGGTTTTAATTGCGTCTGTCTATCCAGCCCGGCTAGGGGCCGCTTCGGCTGTCCAGAATTTCAGAACGTAACGACGTCGGCGGGAGTCTTTATAATTATTCCGAGGCAAAAATCTTCCGACCGGGTCCCGGAGAATAATTTGCCGAGTGGGTTCCTGCTGCTTCTCCGAGAATTTTGAATCGCGGCGGTAATTGTTGCACAGGGCTCGTGGAAATCGTTAAGGTCGGCTCCCGGTAGGTTGTACGAGGCACGTGGATATCGGGGAACGTCGCACGGCCCTGCGGAGTCTAGAGGAAATTGCTCCTTTGAGATTTACTCGAACGTTTGAGATCGCCGGGACTCCGTGGTAGTTCCAAGATCCCAGGAACGGCAGAAATGCTCCTGCAGGCTCCTGGACCCTAGCAAACCCTCAGAGATCCTCGACACCTACCAATCCTTAGACTTTCAAGCGACCCGGTACTTCTACAACCAAACTATAACTAAATACGTATACCTAGACCAGAGGTCTCCAAACTTTTTTGTCTCGTAGACCACGTGCCAATTTTTTCTGTTTTGGGTAGACCTGCCCCACTTTCTAATATTGAATTGTTACAAATTCATCAACTCCAAATGTGTTTTTGACAGCTGACACAGTGCTACTCACTTTGATAGGTTTAACTGTAGAGTGAAAAAGTTAAAAAAAATTTATTAATTAAAACAACACAGAATGCAAATCTAGTAAAATTATAATGTGGCGGCTACTTCCTATGCTCGTCAACAGAGGGACATTACGACAACACCTTTCCCGCTACTACCTGAATCTTCCTCTGTTTGTATATTATATACCGTCCTAAACTGTCCTTACGATATCCCGCGTCTAAGGCACGGGCCCGCTAGATAGGCTTACTGACGAGTCCTCTAGCGGGCCTAGGACGAAACGCTTCCTTCTCCTTTTTCCTCCTCTCGCACACTTTTCAGCCGCCATAATAACATAAAATAACTACCAAAATGGTCGCCAAATGTAGAATATGCCTTAATCTCAAAAATAGTCTTTCCGTCACGTCCGTGTCATAAACCTTGTCGACGAAGACCACACGTGATGCGTTCTTTCGCTACGGAACACTCGTGGACCCCCATTTACATCTCATGCACCCCCAATTTTTGTTTTCGCTGATATGGACCCCTTGCAGTTGGGAATCGACCCTTAGTGGTCGATATAGACCAATTTGGGAATCATTGAACTAGACCCAAACCCGTACAGCGCTAGGTCAACAGCAGTATTTACCCGGCGCTTCCGTATGATCGTTATTAGCAAGCCCGGCTCCTTTGAAATTAAAAATTTCATAGGTTCCATCTTGGTAAAGGAGTAAAATATCCTTGAATCAAATTAATCCGATGATGGACCGTTTGATAGTGAAAAAAGATCCTGCGCTCAGTTCCAGCCCTCTAGCTTTGCCGAGGGATTGTTAAAAGAAAAAAGAAGGATTAGCCGGTTTTGGCCCATTTCTCCTATCCAGGTCCGTGCAGTAACCTTGGGATAATTGTGATTCAAAGTTTCGATAATTAACCCTTTGCACTCGAGTGGTGACTCTGAGTCAGCATTAAAAATTGCTGTACAATATCCAAAATACTTTGTACGTTGTTAAATTTGTTTGTATTTAAGAAATTATTAAATATTTCAATATCGTACGAGTAACTTGCATCAGTATCATATGCATAAATTGAAAAGAATCACATAGAATTGAAATATTGTAGGTCAGAAGAAATTTTTGATTTTGGAGCTAAAATAGTTCCGAGTGCAAAGGGTTAAAATTAACCCTTAGCAGACGGGGATTATTTTTAGCATACATTTTGATGGATCGAATAAATTTTCGATGTGAAACAAAATTGTTCGGTGAGGAGTTTGTTGTATGAATTAAACGAAGAGAAACGTGTTGTGTTCAGTAAAAATTTGTTTCATATTTTTCGGGAGTATTAATTGCTTTAAAAATTATTCACAGTCGCAGAACAGTGAAATTGTTTGGTCCCATTTGGTTAAAAATGGTGAAGGTTACTTTCTAATAGTAAAGACATAGTTGAAATTTTTAAAGTATTTTAGTATTTTTAATTTTCGCGTAACTGAGGCTTCGGATGAAAAATCGGAGAAAATTCCCTGATATGTGTCTAAAGGTGGACAACTTGCCGGATTTTCTACGGATTTTTTGCGGTTAAATAGCGAAAGGAACGAAGACCGGATAATCCGGATTTCCCCTGCAACTACCTACCTAGTGAAAGTAGAGGGTTGAAATTTACACAAAATATTTTCTCTCGGCTGTAAAGCCTCAAATGGTCCAGTGTCGATTTAATGTCGGTAATCATTTATTCGGCAAATCAATGTAATTGTTTTATATTGCTTGAGTGTGGTTCTGTTATTTCAACCAGAGTGCGTGCGCTCGAGAAAATAAAAACAACAATATTTGGAAACCAATTGGAATGTTTTATCAAATCAAATTGTTATAACGAATTAAAAAAATATTTCCCTCTGGACTCCACAAAACAAATATTTGTACATTATGCGACAGAATCGATAATGGAATTGGGCCCGGTATAGCCACGCGAAAACAAAATTAATAACTTCCAATTCAATTAAATAAATTAATAACTTTCAACTCAATTCACAATGCGAATAACTAACTTGGTAGTCAGATCATTTACGGCTGAGATATTATATCAGCTTCCAAACAAGATCTTTTCGAGGATGTAGTGAGTGGGAGGAAAGATAGAAATATCGAAGAGGAGAAAGAGACAAAAGAGAGCATGACTGTCGAAGAGGAGAAAGAGACAAAAGAGAGCATGACTATACCAAAGAATATACCAACCAATGAACAAATGTTAGGGAATGGGGAAGGATGCAATGATTAGGTTAGTACTAATTAGAGGACTACCAGAGTAGGTCAGTGTAAGAAGGAGTGAGACAAAGATAAAGTTTGAGAGAAGGTATGAACCCAATGCATGAAATAAGATTTGTACAGTTAGGTTAATGTTAACCAAGTCACATTTCTTGGCTGTAAGGCTGAAATAAACCAAATAAATCTGTTGGAAATAACGGGGTTTTTTATCGTTATAACAAATAAAAGTGTATTATTATTATTTATCAACAGTACAAGAAAATAAAATGCTCGGCAAACCGAATAGACGCATCGGCGCATCCAGTCAGAGTCTGTGTTGGGATATTGTGTGCTTTTTCTCGCGCATGCGCGTCCAAAACAGTAACGTATCTATATTGTGGCGAAAATAGGGGAAAGTGGTGCTGGGAACTATTCTGTCGGGAAAGTGTCAGAAGAGTCGAGAACATTACGACGATACGAGTGTACTGCGAATTTGAGGTAAGTTATTATTAACACACATTTTACGCATTCATTTTTCAAAATCAATACATACAAAATTTGACTATACTATGCGGGGTGACCAAGGTACCCCATTTTAGCCTAATTCTCTACCTTACTGACGCTAAAATCTCGCGCATGCGCAACATGGTCAGAGTTCAACTGCTCTCGTGTCGCCCACGCGATGCGCTCCCGCGAGATGGGAGGAGAAAAAAAAGATCATAGCGAAATCGGACGCTCTTTTTTTTCTCCTAGGGCGCGTTCTATAAACAGAGTATAAAAGCTTATAATCCAACAAAATCAAACAAGATCTTTAATAATTTTGTTAGAATTTCGTGTGGATCGATCTAATGTTTTCCTAATTTAAAAAAGAAAAATTCTCCAAATTGTGGGACACAATTTCGCGACGTTATAGACGTTTTGATTTAGGTGGTAGGAAATTGATTCTTTGATCTTATAATCCCAGAAATTCTTGTTAAGTCGACAACGGTACTCGCTCATTCGTGAAAGTCGCGTCGAATACGGAGCAAGGCGAGCAGCACGCGATTAATTGCATCTTGCGGCGCTAAATCGTTACGAAGATTGCAGCCAGCTAGAGCTGCAGGAGAAAGAGGAGCCAGGCTAGAGCAATGAAAGGGGAACGGCCGAACGAATGGCGACTTATCACAGGGCTAAATTAGAATCGACGGGTCCCCGGGTCTGCGAAGGCTCGCGTTCCTCGGAAATGCGTTCGGGACTTAAGGACAGAGGCTCCCGTATAATTAGATGAGTTAATTAAGCAATCTGCCTAAGTGTAGCCAGCTTAACGAGGAAAAACATGTGACGCTTCCACCCCTTTGTTTCGTAAGCTTCGTTTTTTGTTCCTCCGGCCTCGGGGCTACAAAATGCACCGTGTTTCTGCTGACTCGCGTCTCACTTCCGATTTTCCTTTTTCACCCTCGTCCAACCAACTCCCTTCGATCGTCCTGAACTCTCTACCAACGACTCCTTGCTGGCCGAGGGCTCCTTTGAGCGATACCCTCGATAACGAGGGCAATTTATTGTACTGTGAATCAACGGAGCAAAAACCTACGCACGTCTTCTCCCGGACGTTTCTTTCGACGGCGAAAATTGGCCCCAAAAATGCCGATTCCAGAAAAAAATGATGCGCAAATTAATCAACCTCCTCCGCCATTTTTTCCGGACATTCGTTCACCCTCTTTCTGTAAGTGAAATTTTTCTGGATCGCTTCTTCTACATTCTACGGTACTGCTGTTGGCTAAACTTTACAATTTTTACTACTCTATCCTTTCGGTAACAATCACGTTGCTCACCGGTCACAAGTATACTCGTGTTTTCTGGTTTTGGCTCTAAATCGCCGGTCAGCAAAGTGCTATTATACGTCATTCTATTTCAGGTATGAAAAAAATATATAGCATTCCATTTACAAAAATTAGAGGTCACCGACATTTTCATGAAAATAGTGCAATTTCAAAAAAATGAAATACCTCATTATATTACTTACCAAAAACAGTCTTCCTCTTTCCTCTATCATTTTTTTCTAATATTTATTATTTGCAAGAAAAACGCTGGCTAGTGATAGCGTGAACGCCCTGTATTTTAATAGAAGGTTCTGAAACTATAATTGTAGGATTGAACAATTTCTTTCGCAAAAATATCTCGAGAATGTACAAAGAATTATTGTGTGTATCAGGGTATCACTTTTCAAAAAACAATTCTTTAAATTTTATTATACAAGTAATATTAATAATATAAATGTTTAATTTTACAAGGAATAGATACTGCTTTCACAATCACATATTTCTCAATTTATTCCGAGTGTGTATAAATATGATTACACTTTTTCATTATTTTATTAACTTGCTTATTTTCTGTTATGACCTCAGAATTCCCGTTGCTTTCTTTATAGGGTAAAGCAAAACAATTTACAGAGTAACCGATCTCTTGATAAAAATTGCAATTTTGAATATTAGGTGGCTCGAACACCGAGCAACGATATTAAGTAGCGCGCAAGAGCGGCCGCAAATACGCAGAAAATGAAATATCCAGAAAGATCTGAAGTATTTAAACTCGAGTTACAAACGTTCGCAAACGAGACATGAAAGTCTTACGAAACTCAGAAGAGGCGGCGGCGGCGGCAGCGGCGGGTTTTGCGAACAGATGGCGCGCAAACAGAAAAATGAATCTTTTCTCGCGGCGGAGGCGTGTTTCGCAAACACTCTCGGCGTAGCAGACTTCGGCGTAACTTCTGCGCCCTGGTTACTTTTCTCCCTCTCCGAGTCAACTAATGAAAATGTAATTAATGGCGTTGTTGTAGCTGCGGACCGTGGGCAGAGGCCGTTTGCGGCCATTTGCATAGATATTATTCTTTTAAACAAACGCGCGAGCCCGCGAAATTATTTCGGAACAATGGCCGCTGGGCCATAGCGTCCTCGTGCAACGCAGGCTAACCGCGAATAATTGATGGCCTGTAAAACAGACGAGTGCATTGTTCGACAAAACCGTGCTCTTTCATTGCGCCACTTCCGGTTCCGCGACGATACTCCCCCGCCATCGCGAGAGGAATCTCAAAGTCTTTCTGGTTCCGCGATTGTAAGGCTGTCTTTCGGAATTTTTTTTACAGAAACCTACCGAGTATTTCAATCGCAAATTTTGTATGCTTATAAATCAACATTCGAAGAATGTACTCGAATTTTTTCGAGCAACAATAATCATTTACATCAAAGTTGCAGAAGTTTAAGTAACAACGACATAAACCTTGTCGACGCAAGCTCCACGTGCGCGTGTTCCTTCGCGATGGAACAATGCTGAAGGAATAATTAACGCCAAACAATATACATCACGAAGTATTATTGAAAAAGTAACAAATGGTAACATTATTGTTAATAGTGTTTATAAAATTCAATCTTAATATTCAGACATTTTTATATTCGCTTTAAAATTAGGAGTATAGATTCTCTGGAAATTTTTTAAGACAATTCCTTGATCAATTTCTAATGCTACCCAGCCACTTGGAACTCTTTTAAATAAATGCTAATAAACTGAACAATTTTTATTATAATAGATAGCAGCATAACTTACTATAATGAAGATTAAGCTTGTTTGTCTACAAAAACTAATTTGTCCAGTGGAAGTATCTCCGAAAATATATTGAAAAATATTACTAAATCAAGTAGCGGATGATTCTAAACATCAACGATTATACTATAATAATAAAGAAGGTTCAAGTGTTAAATTCTGTATAACTCTGTATCTTATTATTTCATGAAAATCGTGTTACAGTTGACAAATGGCGAAAGATCTTTTTGCGGGGGTCGAATCAGATTCTTCGATCGAAGAGGCATCTGTTGTTTCGAGGTCCCGAGCGAATTAATAAAAGATTCACAACCGGGGCGGAAAAATAAGCTGGAAAGGACGATCCTCGCGGAGACACTCGACGATTCCGTTACAAGTGGACTTCCTGAGACAATACCCGATATCCTCGACGATTCTCCGGTTCGCTCGTGATATTTATACGTACAATTAAGTCGGTCCCTGGCCGCGTATCTCTGGCGACGCTCTCGTTGACATAATGTTCTCCGTGTTTGAAGTTTAACTCTACGTGCCGCGAAGCCCTTTCTGTTGAACCTGCAGTGTGTATAACACTCGCCACGAACGAAAGGGGAGAAGACGGACGAACCGGAGGCCGCACAAATTCCGCATCTCGTCGCCAGCAATGTAAATTGCAAAACGTACACGGTTCACGACACCCGCGCCCAGGCGAGAAGAAACGATCGGAAACGATCTCGTGAGTTTTTTGCAGCGAACATAATGGCCTACATAATTTTCTTGTGATTGCATTATTTTTTTAGAAATGAAGGTGACTATCAAGTTTTTAATTGAAATACCGTATTTTTATTTATGTCATATGAAATCGCGTGTCAAGACAAATTCATTCATGTGCGAAACAATATCCTTTAAGGCACGGACCTAAAGGACTGAGTCTAATTCTGCGGGGGTGAGCCAAAAGACGAAAGGGGTATCAGTCGGCCATCTTGTACGGCAAACACTGTGGTGCGCTCTATAGGCAACTTTAAATACCAGTGTAACCCACATCACGGATTTGTTTATTTTTCTTTTATTTTTCAGAAAAGACAGCCAAATGTGCAATATTTTGTTTTGTTTTATGTATTTATTATTAACGTAAGTTTTGTTTTAGTTATAAACTATTTTCTAATAATACAATGTAATTTTTGTTTTTTTTAATACTAGTAAGGTTTTGGCTGTTTTCCTTATCCTAGCAACAAATGTTGGTATTCTTTAATTGTTTCTGCCAAGTAAAATATTTTATTGTTTTATTATGTACTTTGCCTAGTTATTGTAGCACTCCTTCTCTTTCCCATCCTCAAAATAATGAATAAGTGTGAATTATATTATATTTTATATATATATATATATATATATATACAAATACACTTGTTATACATTCATTTTTCGGAATCAAATCATATCAATGTTCCCGCAACGTTATATAGATAGCAACACTAGTTTTGCCACTCAATATGGCCGCAGTCTACCACCCCTCCCCGCTGGTGTCAGGATCCCTCTCGCCCGTATATCTACTTTACGCTCAGTCCTTGACGTCCGTGCTTCAAGGTCATACAAGGTGAGAAACAGAAGAAACATTTTCGATATTTCGTACAGATATGTTACACCAGCCTCCGAGAGATGTAAACGACTTAAAAAATAAAATAACGCAAACATGTCCATTAACATCTCGGACAACATTAGAAGGAACTACCAAAAATGTAATTACTAGAGCCAGTATTTGTATTAACGCACAACGAAGTCATATTGAACAGTTACTGTAGCCTCGTTAATAAAAAATACTTGTTAACACATCTGTGCGAAATATTCAAAATGCTTCTTTCATTTTTCGACCTTGTACAGCCTTGAAGGTCATTTTGTCGTATACGAATGAATTTGTGTCTTAAAACACACTGCCGTATAAAAAATATGTAACGTTGCACTTAAAAAATTTGAGGTCATCTTCGTTTCTAAAAGAAATAGTGCAAACACAGAAAAATTACATCCGACATTGCGTTGCAAACAAAAGACAGTATTACATTTGCCTCATTCATTTTTTCCTACTATTTATTATTTGCAAGAAAAACGCTGGCTAGTAATAGCGTGAACACCCCATATATTTGAGGGTAATTATTGCGAAAAGGTCATTATACTCCGATTTTGATGAAATTTAAATATGTTACTGATTTCGTCATTTTAAACAACTATTTCCTTTTCCAATATAGGGGGGGTCGCTTTTAGTTTTCGAGATATTTGCAAAAAAACTATTGCTAATAATCTATTGAATTTCCCGTAAAGTAAATAGACGCCGCACCGTAGCAGCCTTACGTTGACACGGAGCGTGCAACAATACGTTGAATTCAATACAGTATTAGCAATAGTTTTTTGCAAATATTTCGAAAATCAAAAGCGACCCCCCTATATTGGAAAAGGATATAGTTGTTTAAAATGACGAGATCTATAACATATTTAAATTTCATCAAAATCGGAGTATAATAACCTTTTCGCAATAATTACCTATTTGAGTTATGCCCACGGAAGAAGTGTGAAGAAGCGTGAAGAAGCTTGTACGCGAGGGAATGATTTCAGAAATTCGCATTTTCTTTGGTAACGAGCTTTTTGTCAAGGCAAGGAGAGTCCGCAAAGGCATGGAAGCGCGAAAGGGTTGGCGTGTTCGTGCGGGTTCTTACGCGGGGATCGGGAATACACGGTGCAGGTCGTCGGCTAATTAGTAAAATCAATATGAAAATCCTGTGTATAAACGGAGCCACTGTGACAACGGTGTTACTAAGCCGGGTGTTCCTGCTAATAAAAGCGTCGAAATACAGCGAAACGCCTAGCTAACGGTCGCGAGAAACTCATCCCCGCATTGTCCCTGCGGAGCACCCTCGGGAACCGTGTAATTTGTGACGCACACCGTAGGCGTACACGTCGGTCGCAACGAGCTGCGCGTAAAAAGTGAATTCCCTATCCCCGGTAAAAAAGCGTGCTCAAACGAGGAATTCAATTTTCACGGGGTATTCCCGCCGAGCGTTTTTCATTGGTCGAATATTCTGGGGGCCGAGTGGTCTATTTGAAATCAGTTTGAAATTCGAATCCGTCTACCGCCGTGGAGGCGCGACTTCCGTCGTCCTGCCGAATTGTCCGAAAAAAATACGGAACCACTGCAACGAATCGAGGAAATTTTTCTACGATCTTCCAACTAATAGAATTCTATACGGCGGCCCAACTCAAAATTGACCATGCTTCGCGGTGCACTTGTTTTGAAAAATTAACCGTTATGGGTCCGCGGATTTGCGGAAATTAGCGGAATTAAAAGCTGTTGCGTCGTCTGAGCGATATCGCATAATAAAACTTTTCAATAAAATCCTCTTTTTCTCTTCCGCGAAATATTCGGCATGAATAAAAGTTCCGTGCTCAAACGGTTTCTAAAAGGGTGGGTAAAGCACGGTCCTTTTCGAGACAAATTCGTCCGCCTTCCCTTTGTGCCGGTTAACTCCGAACATGGTTGTACAAACTCGTGAATATCCCGACGATTCATCCGCGCGATACGGATTCAAAGTGCAAAGTAATACCGGTGGTTAATTTACATGATTATATAATGGCCATCCTGCACGCCAAACATTATCCAACAGCGCTCGCGCATGCGTTTTGGATTTTTCCACCCCGGTGCGGCGGTTCGCTGAAAGTTCGATTGAATTCGCCGCTCAATTAAGGGTTCGCAGAAGAACCGGCCGCCGATTGTTTTATTTAATCCCGTCTCCCTCCAGACCATGTCGTTGGTCATTATTTTATCGGAATTACGAGATATCTCCGGCCGATTCAAGCGGCTGAAAAGCAGGGCGAAGGACGACGGGGGTTGGTCGAGGGGGATGCAGGTGTACGCTGCGGTGTGCGGTCAGCATTACCCACCCGAGCTCTGTCAGCACCTCCCCTAATCGCCGTTTTTGTCGTCGCACCGACCATTTCTCTTCCTCCAACCCCTTTCCACCCCTCAGCCACCGTACGGGCCACCCTTTGTCCCCTTCTCGTGATCCCGCCGTTTCTCTTATTCGTGTTTATGCTCCAGTCGCCGGGAAATTTTCCGTCGTTTCCTTGACCATTGTTTTCCCTACGTGTCTTTTCTCATCCCCTTCAACCACCCCCGCAAGCTCCAATTCCTCCCAAGAGACTACTTCGCGGAAATCGTTACGGGAAACCTTCTTGCAAAGGGAGCACTCGAATGCGAGCCTTTGAAAAAAATCGATTTTTGCCTGCGCTTTCTTAAGGGAGTACTCTAGTCTACAATTTCATTTTTTTTGTCATCCTGAAGATTTTTTACTAAAATGAAAGTACATGTTTCTTAATACCAAATAGTAGAAAGATTAAAGATTAAACGAATTTAAGAATCTCCATACGTTATATTCAGCTTCCTAGAATTATTTAAGAATGAAAGTAACTTGTCGGCAGTACCTGTGCTTTACAATTGATGAAGAAAATTTTTATTTTGAATGAAAATCCGCAGTCTACTAATAAGTGATCAAATATGACAATGTCGCAGTTCTTTGCTGGTTAGAAATGATTATTGCCAGGGCAACAAAACTTTAAACACGTTCTTCTGAGACCTATGATTTTTGAAATCATATTTTTAAATATGCCTTACTATAAATTCTATATATGTGTATATATAGAATATATTTTTAAAATCGTATTTTTAAATATGCCTTACTATAAATTCTATATATAATAGAATATATTTTTAAAACCAAATTCTTACATATGCCTTACTATAAATTCTATATACAGTAACCCCGCGATGTAAGTACAACGAAACATTGCGATCTATGTCCCTTGGCCTACTCCTTCCACTGCGGGGTATCCCCGGACGGGCCGTGAAGCTTGGTATCATTTTCATTAGAAAAATGCCGCGAATATATTGGTAAAATTTCATTAAAAATAAGTAAAAAATAAAGAAGTTTTATTATTGCACTAGTATTGTCTCACTGATACGCTATTTTCTTGCACCTTCTGCCGCGCGGTCCGTGTTTGCATGCTGTCCTTTTCTACGTTCGGCGCGGTCTACGCGGTCACAAAATAATAGTGTCCCTACACGATCTAAGTCCCGGCAGAGAACCGAAAAAAGGACTTAGATCGTAGGATTACTCTATACATACATATACATATATACATATACCAGCGTACCGTACCAGCGAAATTTAAGCACGATAATTCCTCGCGCAAAGGATTAATTAGTTAGTTTCGATGGTCGGGAGCCGGGAGCAGAGAGTAAATTGTCTCAATCATCCAGGTTCAAAGATTTGAATGGAACAGCAAACGATCTCTAGACGACTTACGAGAGAGCTGATCCCCCAATCCGTGAAAACGAGACATCGTAGAGGGCTCATAACGAACAGGAGAGAAGAGATTACGGAGAGGGGGAGGGTGGGGGAACACACGCAAACAAAGAACTCGTCGCCAACAAAGCGACACAGGATTCAGCACCTGCAGGGCGGCCGGGTGCACCTATTCCGGCCGATCTTTATCTCTGTTTCTCGTTCTCTTTCGCGCCGGAAGCTTACCTGCAACAGAAAGGAAAACGAAATATTAATGACGCTCGTAAAGGCCGCTGACAACGTCGCGCCCCGACGCTTGACCTTATAAATCTCTTTGTATCCAAGCGGCTCCCGCTACGATACAATGCCGAGGTCAAACACAGTCGACCACCGGCTGCGATGAAACGATCTACCTAACCGGTGCGCCGCGGCGTTCATCGTTGTAATGGCTATCGCCCGCGATGTAACGAATGCAATGTTTCTTAATTGGTCGGCATAAAGTTTTACGGGCCGGAATTTGTGCCGACGCGCAACGTAAATGAAAATTCGTTGCGCGAGAATAGCGATAGGCAATCGTCGCGAACCGTTATTTCAATCAATGTAGTGTAAAACACAGTAATACAGATTTTTCCTACTGTAAATAAACTTAAATATGGACGATACGGGAGTCAAAGGCTCAAGGTCACGTAAGGTCAAGAAATTGAACAACATTGCCCTAGAACTCATGAGATGGAAAAGTCCCGTGACTCTTCGCGTCGTTCACTACACAAGTAAATTCATCGCAATTATATTATATTTGAAAAATTCCACGAATACGCTCGTGCAAGTCCCATAAAATATAATGAAAAATAAAGAAGTTTTGTTCTTGTATTAGTAGTAAGTTATGTTACTCTCCGTATTATGTTCACTCCTCGTACACCGTACACTCCTCGGGGACCGAGGACGATCGATCTTCGCTGTACGTCCTTACGTTCGACAGAGGTCAAGTATGAGTATCTTCTGCACGATAATTGTCCCTGGGTGGACCCGTGTTTTGGACAATTATCGAGAGAACCCTATATTGAGGAAATAGTGTCCATATAAACATTGTCGAGGAAGTCACCGTCGATCAAGTAGATTGGAGCCCATTAAACATTTGCCCTTCAAAGATTATTTTGTACGACTCCAATACATGCCAATACAATGCATGTTCCTAGAACGAATAAATGCAGTAGAACATTCGTTTACGATAGCGGACCACTTCGAAAACAACAGGGATTTGAACGTGGTTCTACGGTTCGTAGTTCGCTAGAAGAAGCGTTTTTCGGGGTCGTGCCAAAAACAGGGTTTTCATGCCAACGCTCCCTTAAAAACGATCGAATCAGCAAGAGAGTTCGATTCAAAGATCAGCCACGGAGATCCAGGGAATGGAGTGGTACCATGGAATCAGGAATGGACCACTTGATGGCCGAACACCGATTTTGGGATCCCCTAGGAAGCAGCTAGGAAATCGGAAATCGGATGTCGGGATGGTGTTCGAGAATTAGAGCTGAGCGCGAGGGAGGAAGACTTGGTGGGGACGTGGTCTGGCAATGCAAATCGTCAGGCGGAGGACTTGCACCGCGAAATTGCGGTCAACGTTCGACGATTCCTTTCTCTTAGTTGCGCTGCACGAAAATTGCAAACTTGTCTGCCAGCCAATCGAACGTCGTCGATCCGACTAACACGCGGTTGCTCTGAGCTGCTATCGAAAACCTCTTAAACGGAGAATTTTGGTTTACCAAATTCAAAAAATCGATCTATTTTTATTTAACTCTAGGACAGCGAACCATTCTTACAGCTATAGTAATTGATGTTGTCTAGGATTATTTACTCCTTTATTTATCAATTTTTTTCAACACTTCTTTCGAGGTACTTCTTGTGTCAGTCTACCTTATGTTTCTAATGTAACAGTTGCTCATTTAATTTAATCGTCAGAAACAATAAAGAACTTTAAACACGTTTTACTGGCACAATTTTTTTAGCAAGATTTAAATTTTAGCTGCGTGATAAGAAATAGTTCTCTTATCGTTCAACCTAAAAGTAATGCAATAGGTTGCATGATTTCTGTTGCATTAACAAACGATCCGGAAATTTTTTGGGTAAAGGCAAATATTTAGGTTTGAGCCATTTCTGTAAAAATAATTATTTTTTGTTGAATACCAACAGAATACCATCGAATTTTATTCCATAGGCGTTGTAAACAGTATTTTTAAATAAATGGAGAAGAAAAAATTCCAACAACGTGGTGCATTACAATGTACACAGTCTCGGATGAAATATTTTCATTTGTTATTCATGAAAAATATATATTTCGTAAAGGTAAAAATCATATTTACTTGGTTCTCGTCCCTTTTACTGCACTTCCATGATAATTTAATTTATTAACCATATTGCCATGGAACTTGCAACGTTTTAATTAAAATATCCAAATACTAAGGTTTCATATTTGTTAACAACGAAGAACACATTTGTGGAATCAGTCATTTCCACTGAGTAATTACATTAATTCTTAAAATAATGGAATTCATTTTGCATGACCTGCTTCCTCAAAATATTTACCAACTTTCTACGTGCTTGAATAAATTTCATTGTTGCTACATTTTATCAAAGCGAATACGATCTGGATCATACAAATTTATTTTTTAATATTAATTACCACTTTCGAGCCGAAAAACTCATTCATTGCGACTTTTAGTCTTCAACTCCAGTTACATTACATTTCTGTAAAGAACTTTTCAATTGTACAGTTTTAATTCTATCTCGAACGAAAATGGGGTGTAGAGGGTTGAAGTACTGAATAAAAAGCATGTTTGATCGAGCAGATAAGATCACTGTCAGGCATCGCGGGGTAAATTGATAAATCTTATTTCGGCGCAAGGTTCGATCCTATTGAAATTTCAATTGCGCCAAAATCAGATTTATCAATATAATTCATTTCGATCGAAAGAAATTACATTGATATCGCGGGGTAAGATCGTTTTCCGGAGCGGAATTATCATTTTCCAGTTTGACCAGAAAAACATGGAGCTTCCCCTTGAACCTTCCGGCGAGCTCGTTATTAACGCGGAGCACCTTCGCTTTTTCGTAGCACGAAAGCACTCCACCCGGTTTCCCTCTCTACCTCTTCCACCCTTTCGAGAACGAGTGGCGAACGTTTCCAGCCCTCAAAGATAGGGAGGCAGGTTGCCGAGTATTAGCGTGCGTACCACTTTGTGTCTGTTGCCATTTCCATCCTCGCGTCCGCTCGCGTCGATGAGAAAAAATTTTCGAGATCCCCGGGAGCTGCGAGAGATTTCCCGTCAACTATTTCCGCTTTTCCTCTTGTTTCGATTATGGCCCCGGGCGTGTGCCCTCGCAAAAAGAGAAGAGAGAACTTGCTTACGATGCCGCGTGCACGCGGATTTTTCGATTACTACACCGGCTATGGCAATTTTACGGGGACCTTGCTGCCGAGCACACCTATCGACTCGAACTGCAAACGATTTTTATCGCGTCCAGGGACGGTATAGTCGGTCACAAAAATCCAGAAAATTTGAACCAAACTCTCTTAAATCATATAACCGGTTCAATTCGCAACGCTGCATTGCTCGACATGAACAAAATGTCTCGTGCAAGATTTTAGCAAATAATATTTATGGAATTTATTGAAAATTTGAATATATTTCAACTGGTTTATGCCCTCAGGTAAATAGATGTAAGTCACATCATTACTCTTTTCAGAGTTTCATCATTTTTAACGGACAAGTTAATCAATATCCTTGACACTGTGACATCCAAACCAACAACCTCCATCTTCTTGTAGTTTGCAGATCCTAACCGAATTTGGTATGTATATATTAACACGTTCAGCCCCCACTCCACGATCATAAAAATTACACAAAATCAAAGCAATATATTTAATAAAACAAAAACTAAGAAGTTTAGTTTTGTGATATTAATTACTGTTTCAAACCTCTTCTATTCCTCAGATCGTAAGGAAATTTTGTACACTCAATTTACCAACGTAAAAATTAATTTTCAATTCTGTATAAATAATTCCGTCAGCCTGATATAGGTGATATGGCGCTGAACGTGTTAAATACAGTACTGCAGAAATTTGTTTTTAAACGATTTTCTCCTGGATAAATTTATTTGTGTCTGAACATGTGAAATTTATCCGACGCAAGTAGACATTTACGTTAAGATCCAATTGGACCTTGAATAGCATCACAAGGAACATCACCCAATTCATGAAAATTTGAACATTTACAGTTGAAATTGTCAGAACGAATTTTTGTTACCGCTCCTAACTTTGTCTAAAATATAAATTTTGATATTTTTGTCTGAAAAAATTAACCCTCAGACTGTAAACGTTCATAGGATCTGTGTCGCTGGAGTGGGGACGTTGGAGTGGGCTCATGGTAGTGAAATGGAATAGTGGAAGGGGAAAAGGAGGAGAGGAAAAAACAACCCATTTTGGTTGTTCAAACCGTAAAAGGTGCATACTTCATGTTTGATGCAGTTTTTAGCGAATAATAGATTATAAAAAGAAATCTGCAAAAATTCATATAGTACCTTCGAACATACCAAATCGAGATTATCTCAATAAATTTGACAAAAAAATTATTGAACTTTTTTTTATTGTTAAATTGCCTTTACAGTTCAAGTGTTAAATTTGGCAGACGTAAATACAATTACATTTGCGATTAAATCTGTAGAGAATGGACCTTGAACAAGTCTGAGAAAAGATGATTTGGATCCTAATTAAGCGTTTCGGTATAGAGGGTGGTTATAACATATACGTTTCGCGGAAAGTTGCCCGGAAGTTCGATTCCGAAGTAAAAGCTATAGCGGAAACGGGCGGTAAAGTAAAGTTTGCCGCGGGATTGGCGAACTGTGATCGCGGTTCGCCGAAGAGTTCGCGAAAAGCACCATGGGATGTGCGATGAGGATGGCCCCGGTCTGGCCTGTTCGGGCCGGGCCGGGCTGGCCGGGGCGAAATTACACGAGCCCATAAATCTCGCGACATAATGCGACGAAATAATAATGACAATGGAAACTTTCAACAATAAGCGACGCGCGAGGGACAATCGTATTGAAAGCGGCGAGGGTGGCTCACAATGGCGGGCCTGTCTTACGTGGAACTCGGTGAATAATTATTGTCCTGTAAGTAACGTCCGCGAAATTCGCCGAGCGGACAATATTTCCACGATGGCGTTGTTTAGTGTCTTATTTCACGGTTGAACGCGCGGTGTTCAAAGGACCGCGCCATTTACACCTGAAAACTTTCGCGAGTTTTTCCGCGAGCGGGCACGAACTTCTGTTATTATGGAAGTGAAAATAAATCAGGTGATTTTTGGACGTTCCGGCACGGTCTTTTTTTAACGCTAAACGTAATGCCAGCGGTTAAAAATCTGATTTTCTATTATTTATTCTTCAATTAATTATGAGAATTATGAAAATCTTTCCACGGGGAATGATTGAATGAATCTCATTATGTGAACACAAATTGCAATAAAAATCCAGCAGAAGACAAGTATACTTTTCATTCATAGATAAATACGATGGATAAATACTACATAGTACTCTAATATTGTAATATTCGATAGATAAATATTTCATAGATAAATACGTCTCAATACGAAACTCCAAGTATGAATGGTGCTACAATCGACGTTAAAGTTAAACTTTCACTGTATTAAGTGATGTACGACAGGTATGGGCATTTTTGTCTCAATTGAGACAAAACCGTCCCCACCATAGCGCCCACTGTCCCCCACCAGCATCCGCCGTTATCATAGAGCAGGGAGTTCCAACCTATTCCCCACCGTGAACTGTAAGGTCCCCACCATCGAACGTCTTCCCACTACTACTTGCAGCCGTAGAGTTAATGAGTGCAGCGCGCGCCGCGTGGCTCTCGTGGTGGGAGCTTCCCACTGCTATACATTATAACGATAAAGTCTAATAGCGGGGGAAGAATATAAGCGGGAAAAGTGCTTCGAATAGCTCCACAGCTACTGGTTGGAACCAGTGATGCCAGAAATGTCAGCTTTTCGCACATGCGTATTCGCGCGTGGCATCAGTACTGTACTAATTTCAAATTTTTGAGAGTGCTTTAAGGCCCTGTATTAAAAATAATGTTTTTCATTCAACATTCACATACTTTCTTTACCTAAAAAAGTTCGGATTATACAGGATAACATAATATAAAATTTTATTTTATTAGGCAGAATCTATAAAGAATGCCAACATTTGTTGCAAGACAAAAAAACTGCCAAGAACCTTTCCAGTATCCAAAATAACAAAAATATATTTTCTAATTATATAAATAAACAAGTAAATAAAAAATAACATCCGTTATCTTCAAGTTCATCTATGGCAGTGCTAGGTCCCGGCACGCCACCTAAACGTTTCTTTTTTTTTGCGCGTATACGTTACTGGATTGCGCGCGCCGCAATACGCATGCGCGGAAAACTGACATTTCTGGCATCACTGGTTGGAACCAGTGTAGCCACATTGCTGAAATCGAGGGGAATACAATTTACCACCTCTCTGATGACCAGAGTAATATGTAACACGTTGCGCGGCACGTCACGTGACCAGTCTACGGTCTTAGTGGGGGGACGTTGGAGTGTGCGCAGGAGTGGAATGAGATAGTGGAAAGGGAAAAGGAGGAGAGGAAATTCAACCCAGTTTTGGGTTGATCTGGCGACACTGGTTGGAACTGCCTACCAAAGGGGAAGGTAGTGCTTCGCTCGTTGCGAACAGTGCGCAGGCCTCGCACATGAAGGAGAGGTTGGTGGGAGAAGCAGGCGTTTGAGGGGCTCCTACCGTGCCCATCCCTGATGTACGACATTGAATCATATAGTGATCATTCAGTTCGACGATAATCCGAGAAGATCGCATTTTATTTATCAGCAATATCCCCTGCAAATATTGTGTGCGAAGTAAATGTGTCATTGCTACAACACCTACTTCAAACAGTGTACTCGCAGTTTGCAACACGCAACGATCAGGGAACGGCTGCGAGCAAAGAATCCCCGAGCGCCGATCAACAATTGAATCGGCCACGAAAGTGGTAATGGGTTTCGCCGGGCCTCTCTGTGGTCATTAATTCATAACGCGGAACCCATGGCCTCGTTTGCTTTTAATTACAATGAAATTAAAACTACCCGGCGCGTCTAATCTTTTCTTGCGAGGCGCCGCACAGACACGTTTAATGATAGCCTTTTGTTGCGACTGGTGGAACAATGAAAATTGTTCGAAGCACCGGTTTGTACTTCGTTAGAGATTGAAAGTATTATTTCGTGAAATAATGACCGGCCTGTTAGAGGCCGTCGACTCCTTCTAGGATCCAATTATTATTATCTTTTCCTGGTTTTTCTTCCTCAGCCCCGCCCCCGGATTCTCTTCTGCATCATCCCACTCGGCTCATTCTTTCGGCTCTCTTATTTTCCTTCTTCCCAGTTCTTCCTGTTCCTTCGTCCGCTTTTTCTTTTTCTTATTCCCGGGGCCCATTCCTCGTTCGTTCAGCCGTCGGTCACGACGACTCAGATTCAATAGAGGTATTATCTATGCGGGACGGCGGAAAAATATCAATTCTCTCGTCTGTCCGTAACACCGGTTCGAGTTGAACAATGCGGACCGAGGAGCGATTCAATGCAGATTCAGACGAATTGCATCCGGCCGTGTCGCGGCCGATCGAAGACTTTGGATACTTTCCACGGGGGACCGAGGAATATTTCCTTCGACAGCTTTATTGGCCCCCCTCGACCCCGGTCGCAGCCACGGATCCATGGAAATACCGATTGCAGATGTCGACCATGCGCGCATTTTCCTAGGAAATCCCTTTTTTCGAGCCATCGTCCGCAGAGATGATCAACTTTTCGACAGTTTCCGTCCGGATCATTCTTCGACGAAGCCATAATAGCAGCCGGATGTGAATAAGAACGAAGAGCTTATTAATTGGTAAGCCTCCTTGCAATTTTTGCAGCGCATATCAGTTGGAAGTAGACTACGGATTTTATGCATTTATGACAAAAATGAGTAGCCGCGATTTAACACTAAACCTACCAAGTACAAAACATATAAAAGTGAAACGTCTTATAGAAGTGAGAATTTTGAATTTGCTTAAACGTTGTGCGGTTTTCATTATAATTCATGCTTAAATGAAGAAGTCAATTTAGTAATTACCTATGAAAGCCTTTTTATAAGTTCAATTATTATGAAATAAAAAACCGGTCATTTGACCGTGGTAGGTTTAGTGTTAAAACAGCGAACACATTAGAAGAATTTTAAAATGCTACTGTATTATTTTCAGACAATTAAGCATATTCAAGAAGAAAATAATTTTCTATTTCACTTCAGTTTGTCGCAATTCAAATAAAAAGTTTTTATTTTGCATAAAAATCCGCAGTCTAATGCAGGGGGGTTGCGAGACCCCACTCTAGACGCCAGACTGCGGTCCCCACTCTTACGCTTAGGTTCTGTCGGGAACGGGCGCTCAGCGTCACCACATCTGGCTGTTCTAGTTACACTCATATACGCGTTTCCGTCCTTGTCGCGCGATTCGGCCAATAGCGGTAGACGTGTAGCGCGTAGAAGGGAGATCACGTGGTACCTACAAGTTCCTCACTGCCATCTCCTGATGGATGGACGGTACAATGTCGCCAGATTGGTGAAAACCAGGGGAATACAGTTTACCACCTCTCTGATATCCAGATTAACACGTGCATATGTTACGCATGCGCGACGGGGACGCAATACGTAACACATAGTGAAATGGGATAGTGGAAGGGGAAAAAGAGGAGAGGAAAATCCACCCAGTTTTGGGTGTTTCTGGCAACACTGGATACAGATGTTTCATTGTTACAATGAGACGTTAATTTTCATCGAATTTTATACGCAAGATAATAATTTAACAATCGTCCGAACGATTATCATGAGTTAATGACATGTACGCATTCACACTAGAGGAAGTAACCAATCAAAACCACTGGTTCATGTCATAAAAATATTTTCAACAGAAATGTTCAAATGAACTTCTTTATTGAAGCACATATTAGAATAAAAATTGTATAAAATTTGAATAGATTTAGTCTTGTCATTACTACGAAGCAATATGCATCAGTCGCATTTATTACTCGGTAGTTCTAGTGTTAAATAATATAAGAACTATTCTAAATTGTGTGCAGATAATTTACAGCTTGGTTTGAACAGTAGAATTTTAATAGAGTGTATACGCATTAGAATGAACATAATTTTGTCAGTCAATAGTGGCTCGAAATTAAAAACCTTGGCAATTTTTCAATAAATTTCGTAACATGGTAGAATATGAAATATTAAAAATTGCAAAAGAATGGTTCTTGGAGCTCAGTTTTCGCGACAGTGGATTCAACGAATGAAAAAAAGAAAATTCCAATAAATTCCCCACTAATTCGCCGCAACGTTGAGGACTGAGGACACTCAGCTGTGAACGCGGCTTAACGCGATCCCAGCGCAAAAGCTAAACCGGCGGCAGTTCTTGCGAAATTTATAGGCGAATTTGTGCATATGAGTCGCGCCTAATACAACGCGACCCGTGTAAGCGGGCTTCAATGGAAATAACCACGGAGCTTATACCTGCGTAATTAATGCCGCCACTAAATTTATTTTAATCGCTTGGATTACCAGGAATAATAACCGCTAAGTGCTGTTCACAATCTAACATGCACTGGGCTCGGTACTATTATTTAGTTCATTCTTAGAACAATTACCGTGCAAACTGCTGATAAATTGGACGATTCGAGGATTTGCATTTACTGCACTCGACTCTCAAACGAATTCACTATCTCCATTTAATTCGGAAAATCTGTCAATGGCAGTGGTGGTAACGTTGTAACACGTTGCACGAAATAGCATCGCTAATTTTTCATTCGGAGCAAAATCATTTTTTAATTTTACGTCGGCGTAAAACAAATATTTTGCAGTGCTTGGGCGTGCTTTGATACATGTTCTGGGCAAACAAATATCGCATAATTTTTAATTTTATCCAAAGAATTCCAGATTCACCTAGCATATTTGCGTATTGAATTAAAATTCAATATTAATTTAATTTTTTATTTATTTTGAATGGATTAAAATAATTTAAATAAAGTTTAGAGAAATTTCAATATTAATTTAATTTTTCATTTATTTAATATTGAGAAGACTAATTTAATCTTGAACAGAAAAATCATTACAAATCGATTGTCATAATATTTGAATTAATTCAGTAGGGAATCAAATTGTAAAAATAGCTATCGAAGCCATTTCATTAAATTTATTCTGTGGAACAGTTGGAGATGCTTAAACAATCACCAAATACAATTTTTAAACACGCTATACACTTTTGTACTTTTCCAGTAATAAAATTTTCATATACATATATGAACCAGTTCTCTAAGGGAAGTATTCTTAACTTTGTATCTGGTACAATGACAAATTCGAAATTAAAAATGCCGCCATTTTCGTTACATAAAAAGATATTATCTTTCTTTGGATTCGTGCTACATTCAGATTAATTAAAATCCTATTTCACGTTTTAATTTCAAACCAATAGAACGCCTGGAATCGCGTCAGCCAGCAGGGGACTTTATTTAATATGTCCCGCTTCAATAAATTATAACTCCTACAATTTTAAATATTTTGAGTTTAAAAAATCATGTCGTATAGTCGAAACAATGGCTAATATTTATGCAAAACCTAAATACAAAAGACTGGTCTGATTTCTGTAGACAAATTTCCAAACCAGGCCAAAATGACGCTTTAGTCCAGAAGACAACCCCTTAATATTTTCTTTCTTTTGATTCATGCTGCATTCAGATTAATTAAAATCCTATTTCACGTTTTAATTTCAAACCAATAGAACGCCTGGAATCGTATCAGCCAGCAGGGCACTTTATTTGATATGTCCCGCTTCAATAAATTATAACTCCTACAATTTTAAATATTCTGACTTTAAAAAAATCCTGTCGTATAATCGAAACAATGGCTAATATGTATGGAAAACCTAAATACGATAGACTGGTCTGATTTCTGTAGTAAAATTTCCAAACCAGGTCAAAATGACGCTTTAGTCCAGAAGACAACCCCTTAATATTTTCTTTCTTTTGATTCGTGCTACAATCAGATTAATTAAAATCCTATTTCACGTTTTAATTTCAAACAAATAGAACGCCTGGAATCGTGTCAGCCAGCAGGGCACTTTATTTGATATGTCCCGCTTCAATAAATTATAACTCCTACAATTTTAAATATTCTGACTTTAAAAAAATCCTGTCGTATAGTCGAAACAATGGCTAATATTTATGCAAAACCTAAATACAAAAGACTGGTCTGATTTCTGTAGAAAAATTTCCAAACCAGGTCAAAATGACGCTTTAGTCCAGAAGACAACCCCTTAATATTTTCTTTCTTTTGATTCGTGCTACATTCAGATTAATTAAAATCCTATTTCACGTTTTAATTTCAAACCAATAGAACGCCTGGAATCGTATCAGCCAGCAGGGCACTTTATTTGATATGTCCCGCTTCAATAAATTATAACTCCTACAATTTTAAATATTCTGACTTTAAAAAATCCTGTCGTATAGTCGAAACAATGGCTAATATTTATGCAAAACCTAAATACAAAAGACTGGTCTGATTTCTGTAGAAAAATTTCCAAACCAGGTCAAAATAACGCTTTAGTCCAAAAGACAACCCCTCGCGGGGGATTAAAGAGGAAATTTCACAGGCGGTACCGGGAAAGTCAAACAAGATCTGATTATTTCTCGCTCGGCAGTATATAATCTCCCCGTAGGAAATCTCGTTCGCTTTAATGTCAGGAATAAAAAGGGGTAAACGAAGTCGCGGCGTGGCGCGGCCCCACGCCGGAAACTCGGTTCGGCGCGGAAAGTGAAGCGGATCGGAGGAGAGCAAAGCGGTATCCTCGCGAGACACACTCGTCTCTCGTGCAATTTCTTTCCACCGGGGCCTGGTGCGAACTCGCGCCGATATTTATCTCCCAGGCATCGAGAGAAAAGAGTGGTGCAATAAACGTCAGCTCGTAAAGCGTTACCCTGGATTCCTTTGGCGCCGAACTAAGGGCGATCCTGTTTTCAATGCAACCCCGCCGACGCGCCGTTGTATTACCATAGAACCTACACGAGCTACAAGATAGAATCAGGCTTCTTACTATTATTGCAAATTGTACGCACGGTATGCATCATTCTGAACTGTTTCGCGCAATCCCTTCTCAGCCATCCTTCTTTCACAAACAACATTATTTGCCGGGACACGCATCGACTAAGAAACGTTGCCAAATGCGAGCTGGTCGCCTAAAGTGTACCTTGCGAATTAATTAGTATATTATTTAACGATAAATATTGTATCTATAATTTGTTGTTTCTGTACACTCGTTTTCTCGTAGCGATGCATTGTCTTGTGCTTCCCCAATTAAATTAAAAAAAGTCGTTTCATATAATTAAGGGGGGAAGACACTTTAGAGCGCTCGAAAATCGGTGATTTTTAGAAATTTTTTTTCTTAGTAACTACAAAGCGGATTTTTTTCAAACTTTCTTGGTGTCCTGTTCTATATTTAAAGAATACAAAAATTGGTCGACATTAACGATTAATATATTTGTTGTCGAAATATTTATTTAACTTCACAACTCCGCGCCGCTCGCATCGTCAGTTTGTGTACATTCTACAGCCTACAGCTAAAATGTTTTTCTTAATCCTAATAAAATTATGTCGTCGATGAATTAAACAAATTTATAAATAGATTCATTTTTCCATTTTTTTTTGTCATTGCAAAGCCGACATTTTTTCGCGAAAATCGTAACTTTTTTGTTAAACCTCGACATTTTTGCATTTTTATGCTTTTTCGTGTTTTTTTAATTCATCGACGACATAATTTTGTAAGGATTAAGAAAAACTTTGGTTTTTCTGTTTCAGATGAAAATTGTAGGCTGTATGATATACACAAACTGACGATGCGGGCTGCGCGGAAGTTAAATAAATATTTCGTCAACAAATATATTAATCGTTAATGTAGCCCAATTTTGGTATTGCTTAAATATAGAACATGACACCAAGAATGTTTGAAAAAGATCCGCTTTGTAGTTATTAAGAAAAAAATTCCTAAAAATCACCGATTTTCGAGCGCTCTGTAATTTATAAATAAATTGTCTTCCCCCCTTAATGTAATTAAATTGTTCGTATTAACTTTATATATCAATAACAGTAAATATTATTTTATGGACGCTGTTATGTGAAGATACAACTAGAAATATGGACAAAACTCGAACATTTTACAATTTTTATACTGCAAAAGATTTATCATTTTTATGTCTTTCCAGAAATTTCAGCAACGCGCAGTGCTATATTCAGGAAACTCGTTCATCTTCATTCATTTTGATTCCTGTTGCGGGGTATAGCTACACTGTATTTTATAAAACGTAAAAATCGAAAGAAATATTTTTGGTCCACCGAATGGACATTTTTATGCATTCGGTTTGTAAATGTTTGACATGATGGCAGATCCTCTATTTGAAAGTGAGTTGTCATCGCAGTGACGCGAATTAATAATTTCATTGTCTAAAAGGAGAATAATAAAACAACGTAGAATATTTTGCTACAACGACGATGTTTACATATTCAATATACAGAATATCCCAAAACTATCGTATCGCCTTCAAATGTTCCTGAGATCATTTAAAGTAATCTTTTAATTTTGCGAAAATGTTTGCCTAGGCTTCGTTAAAGAGTTATTAACGAAAAACACGGACTAGGCAGAGCGCGGCTCCAGCGCCAATGCGTTAATTAATTTATATTTAAGAGTCTTTAAATTTGTATTTCATCCGGTAAAGGCTGGAGAGAGACAGAGAGAGACAGAGAGAGAGAGAGAATATTCTACGATATACATTGAAGGATTCAATCCACTAATGGCGAACGGAATTTTATTTAAACATCAATGTCATTTTCCATGCGGAAGTTTCACGCAATATGTATAATCGAGACATCCGCGAAACTCGCGAATGGAAAATAACATCCATGTTTAAATAAAATTCTGTTCGTCATCAATGGATTGAATCCTTCAATTTATATCGTAGAATTTTTACTACTCTCCCTCTCTCTCTCTCTCTCTCTCTCTCTCTCTCTCTCTCTCTCTCTCTCTCTCTCTCTCTCTCTCTCTCTCTCTCTCCAGACTTCAACGGATGAAATACAAATTTTAAGACCCTTCCGTATAAATTAATTACTGCATTAATTAAGTAAGCTCTCGATCGAAACATAAAGTGTTGAAACATACAGGGTGGCGTAAAAGAAACTAAAGGATTTGCATAGTCTATTTCTCTATTTCAGAGTCAATTCAATTATTTTTTTAAATAAACTACACTGATGGGGAATTTGTTTAATGCAAATATTAAACACAGCGTCACGTGAGTGGTGCCCAATATCAGCTTCGCATAGTCGCGTTCTTTCTAAGACGTTGTTCATTACTATTCTTAAGATTTCAGGAGTTATAGCTCGAACATCTTCTCGACTTTCGTTCTTCGGTTGGGGTATGGTCTCTGGCTTGTTCACATACACTCGTTCATTCCAATATTTCCAAAGGAAAAAACGTTCAAGCCCCTTTCTATGAAATAATATATTGACGACCAACAGATCAATATTTAAAACGCACATCGAAACACGTTTCCCGAAAATATCGCGAAATTTTGCCGGCGCGCGTCGCATTTTAAATCCGGTTTGCTTCGAAACGTTTATCTATTTTTTATGGACGTGCGATGATTTTAATAAATTTCATTAAACGCCGTTTATGCGTGTAGTAAATTTTATCTTACGCCAAAAAGCAACGATATTACAAAACCGTCCAGGGTATATATAGTTATAGGATCGATGAACATAATTGATATAGAAAATGAAATTCTTTCCAACAAGTGAGTAATCACATGGAATATCCATAAAAAGTTGGTTCACCGAGAGCTATTATTATTTATAATCGTGTCGATTAAAAGCAAATAAGTGCAAGCCCGATCGAACGTGCCGATAATACCCCGCAATCATCCTCTTTGCATTCGGAATTCGAATCAACAAGTGAATCAACCCCGATTATCTTAATCAAGCCGTCGAGAGCCGTATAATTTTCCCTTCCTTATCGATACCATCGAACAGCGTTACCATTTTCTCCCTTTTTTCTGGCGTTTTTCGCAACGCGCGTTCTCAGCACGCAGCACGGCACGCGATCGTAAAATCTCGGTCGTTCGACGCCGTTCGAAATTATTTTTTCCTTCGTTCAACCTCCCTCCCCTCCCACGCGGGGCTTGAACGGCATCGGAGACGTTGAAGTTTTGTGGGATATGAATTCCGAAAGGATAGGTGTCGAGCTGCCGCGTATCGCTCGGCGTTTTCCAACTTTACGCCAATATGGCCAGATGCCGACAGTCATTTTGCGCTTATTTGCACCCCGTCGCGATGTCGCACCACCTTACACCCCCTTCAACCCGATTCAACCCCCTGTGCGCACGACGTTCCTTCGTGGCGCGGGACGCTTCGGAAAACCGCGTCGCAAGTCGCGCAAACTGCCAGAAGTGAAACTGGGCGAACGGGTGGCAGAGTTTCATTTAATTCTTCCCACCCACGCCCGAGGAAAATTCCCGTCGGGATTCTATTTTCGGGAGAACGATTTCCCGCGTGGAAAAAATTCTGCCGTGGATTTTTGAATGCGTCGTCTTCGAGGCCGCGCGGAGAGAAATCTTCCTCCGCGAGGCGAGTCGAACCTGACGGAAATTCAATTAGCTGTTGGAGATAACAATCCGACTGTGGACTATGCGATGACTCAAATTTATCAGAACAATTTCTCTACCGGGTTTTCAATTTCACATTGGGTATGAATCTTTTACACGAAGTAACAGGAATCTTTTAACACTAGAAATACTGAGCGCTAAACGCGACTAGTGTATATTGAATTCTAATAACGACAAGAATGCATTTATTCAAATTCCGTACAACTTTTGTTTAAATATGTACTCTAATAGAGAAGTTGACTAAAACATTACTCCGGAAAACATTTTTATAATTTCAATATTTGTAAAAGAAAAATTTAGAAACCAGTCATTTTGACTTGTCCGGTCGTTCTAGTGTTAAAGAATTGAAGAATTCAGGATGTGTTTGGACAAGAAAAAGTAGAACTTCACTCTAGATAACTGAACTACCGTTCTGGATAGATCGTCAGAAATATATTATAAAGAAGCTTCATAATGAAACAGTATGCAGGAAATAAAACTGTTATACAGGGTGGGGCACTATAAACAGGTCACCTGAATAACTCACTTGCTTTTGAAGATAGAAGAAAATGCATCAGACCAAACTTACTTTTGATATCGAGACGCTCGTAATCTGATGTCATTAATTTTTTTATAGGTGGAGACGTCAAGGAGATATGAAGGTCAACTCTGTTTTTTTAAACGGAACGGTATGGTTTTTTATTTACATTCTGATACTGTGTTTCAAGACGAATACAATTACCTATTATGAAGGTCATTCAAGGTTAGGCAACTGCAGTAGAAAATAAAGTGTCTCAAAGCACTCTTCGAACGCTACGACGATTTACATGTAGCATGTTATTTACGTATTCACTGCTACTTCAAGTGTTCAATTTGACGATCTTGAACACGGAGACATAATCTAAAACGTTGCAATACTGATGATACTGCCTGACAAATTTCAGTTGTATCTATTACAGAGCAAGCTCTTTTTATACGTTCTTGCATATCAACTGTGGTTGTTGGTTTTTCGCGGTACACTTGATCCTTCAATTTTCCCCACAAATGAAAATCTAGTGGTGTCAGGTCTGGGGAACGTGCTGGCCATTTATTACTTCTTGATCGACCAATCCAACGACCTTCAAATGTCCTGTTCAGTAATTCTGTAACATTTCGTGCTGAATGAGCAGGACATCCGTCTTGTTGGAACCACGTGGACTGTCCCATGTCCAGTGAAATGTCCTCAACATTTCAATTCTGGTAACTAACAATTCTGGCAAAACGTCTTTTAAGATTCTCTCGTATTTATGACTATCTAGCGTGCCATCAATGAAATATGGACCAATTATTTTCGTATGACGAAGGCAAATCTTTCACCATACATGCGTACCGGTTTCCTCATAATTCTATGACATTCACCATAAATTATAACCATTTGCACTTCCCCTGCTATTGTGCAACGCATTCTTAAAAATTAAACACTCAGATTGAATATTACGAAGCCGTACTCTAGTCGGTAGTCAAACTACTAATAACATTTCTGGGTACAGGTAAGCATACAATGTGATTGTATGTTTATTTATGTTCTGTGACCCTTATCAATACTTACAAGAGCGGTATGCCAACAACCGGAGAAGACACAAAAGTATTTGAAGAGTGCTTTGAGACACTTTATTTTCTATTGCAGTTGATCTTGCGTGACCTTGAATGACCTTCATAATAGGTAATTGTAGTCGTCTTGAAACACACTATCAGAATGTAAATAAAAAACCATACCGTTTCATTTAAAAACACAGAGTTGACCTTCATATCTCCTTGACGTCTCCACCTATGAAAAAATTAATGACATCAGATTACGAGCGCCTCGATATCAAGTAAGTTTAGTCTGATGCATTTTCTTCTATCTTCAAAAGCAAGCGAGTTATTGAGGTGACCTGTTTACAGTGCCCCACCCTGTTTATTCATTTTACATTATTATGATGTCTTTACGAGATCTACGTAGAATATTTTGAATGTTCTTTTTGTTTCGATGGTTGAGGGAGTAGATGCACAATAATGTGCGCGTTTGTCCAATTTTTTCAACGTGCTGGTGCGCCGTGATCTTCGCTGGTTGTCGCGTGGAGCTGTTAGGATTATTTTCGTCGGCGGTTTCGCATGGCGCCAGGCGCGTAGGCGTGCACGATACATCGGAAGAGATTAATTTCAGAAAATAGTGCGTCGCCATATACGCAGGTACGTGTGCAACACGAGTGGATACGCGACGCCCTTTTCTATCGTTCCGTTCCTATACAAGGAGCGAACTATAACGCATGGCGTCATCTAATGTTAAAGTTAAAATTCTGATACAGTCGAAAAAATCGCGCGTCAAGTTTTAAGTAAAAAGGAAGTTTCAATCTTCAAATCTATGCTTAATTCAGTCACGAAAACAGTTTTCTAATATTTTTAAAACGATTCCACTATATAAAATTTTCAATCTTCAAGTCCATGATACAGTCGATCCTGGTAAAAAGGAAGTTTCAATCTTCAAATCTATGCTTAATTCAGTCACGAAAACAGTTTTCTAATATTTTTAAAACGATTCCACTATATAAAATTTTCAACCTTCAAGTCCATGGTACAGTCGATCATGGTAAAAAGGAAGTTTCAATCTTCAAATCTATGCTTAATTCAGTCACGAAAACAGTTTTCTAATATTTTTAAAACGATTCCACTATATAAAATTTTCAATCTTCAAGTCCATGGTACAGTCGATCATGGAAAACATATTCCAACAGGAAATGTTTGAATTTTGGAGAATGTCATGCAAAATCATGGATTTCACGATGGATTGCGGAAATTTAATATTCAAATGCTTTATGGAGCCCGTGTGAACCACCAATACGTGGAATGTAGTACGCTAACAAATATCCGCAAGATAAACTGGGGACCTCGACCGAACAAGGAGGAAAAAAGCGAAACAAAATTTCGCAACGAGCGAGAAAATAGACTCGGCGGTCTCAGAGGGCCGAGCACGAAATCCACGATAATCAACTGCGAAAGGGGTATGTGCGCGCGGGGGTGTGGGTTTTCAATATATCCAGGGGGGGGGGGGAGCGCGCCGTGCCCCGGAAAATGTCAGATAAAACGCGAGGAGAGGCTTGCAGGTAGGTCGAAAGATAAGCGGGAGGAAGCGACGAGGGAATAAACGATAGTAACAACGTACGTAGTACTAAAAGAATATGAACCCGGCAGCTTATAAGACGGGGAACTTGTGTAGAGAGCGAACAGCCGTTAAGAGGGTAAAAAAGAGTGAGTTCAGTGGCTTGAACGGGGGCGAGACGAAGGAGCCGAGCCGAGCGTTGCGGAGCGGACTCGCACAAAGAGGAGAAGCCGGAAGAGAGAAAGAGGTCGAGAGAAAGAGAGACAGGAGGTGAAAGAAAAGGAGAGAAAGATAAAGATAGGAGCAAGCGCCGCAGCGCGCCCTGGAAAATTGAAAGTGTGAGTCGGAGGGAGTTTCATTAACAGCAGAGGGTGTCGCCCTGCACACTGCTCCGGGACTTGCCAACTTTTAAATTACGTTTCGGCGGGAAAGTGGCGTTAAGACTGCATCGGCCACCCTGGACCGTCATTCTTCTTCCCACCCCTTTTCCCCTGTTTTCCGCCCCATCGTCCGTTCCATCCCTCCGCGCGCAGCGGTCTTTGTATCCTTCGCCTCCACGGAACGGGCTCCTCCTGCACGCTTCTCCGAACCATCCGATACCGGGAATCGATCCTCCCATCCTCCCCGAAGGTTCCGCTTACACGAAGATTCATCCGGGAACGTTTCATGACCGCCGTGAATCGGAAAACAAGCCGCGAAAGTTCGAGCGACAGCTAAATCGGGCGTCCCGTCAGGGATACGCGCTCGATACCCAAGTTTTAAAGGGATAATTAACGGCTTGTTGACCCAAGGCCCCGATGCCGCCGGCTATCCTAAATGTTTGCGCTCGGTTAGGATCGCTCTCTGAGAAACACGCCATGTTGCTTCGGCTCCGGGTCGTGGACGCACGCCCGTTTCCGGCGAACGCGATAGATTATGATGATTCGACAAGATCCTCGGGGACTCGAGGATATGCTTCGGGAAGCAAGTGTTCGATCAGTCGTATCTGGCTAGTTTTCAATAATTATTACTCTCTGCGTTGGGTCGAGAAACTCGATTCGAGTGCGGTGCACAGAGTGGTGAATTTGGTGAAGCACTTTGTATATCATATAAATGGAGTTCTACTGCATTTATGTACGTTTCACTGAAATTAGGGAGAAGACCAGGGAAAGTAATATAATCGAGCCAATCCTTCGACGAGCATACAGGATAATAAGATTTCGCTTAACTGGTTCAAAATTAGAGGCACTAAGTCTGCACCACTCAACATAAATACCTTCAACTAGGAATGATGAGAGTGTTGAATTTGGTGAAGCACTTTGTATATCATATAAATGGAGTTCTAATGCATTTATGTATGTTTCACTGAAATTAGGAAGAAGACCAGGAAAAGTAATATAATTGAGCCAATCCTTCGACGAGCATACAGGATAATAAGATTTCGCTTAAGTGGTTCAAAATTAGAAGCATTGAGTCTGCACCACTCAACATAAATAACTTCAACTATGAACGTATACTAATATCAAAATAATAAATACTAATTCATAGCTGAACGTATTTATGTTTAGAGATGCAGGCTTAGTGCCTGCAATTTTGAACCAGTTAAGCGAAATTTGATTATCCTGTATGCTCGTCGAAGGATTGGCTGAATTATTTTGCTTTTCATGGTCTTCTTCCTAATTCCAGTGAAACGTACATAAATGCAGTAGAACTCCATTTATATGAACCTGTCGGGAGACAAGTTGGTTCACATAATCGTGTGGTACATATCATAGGAATTCATCACTCTCCCACTACTGAATATGATTTTTTATTCAATTAATAGGATTAAGATAACTATGTTAAAAATATGCAATTAACTTCTAACTGAGAATCGGAACACTATTTTTCCTGTTAGCAACGAATTCAAAATTTTCATACAAATTTTAGAAAAAAGAAAAATTAATTCTTTTACCTAGAATACTTCTTCTTATAATAATAAGACAGAAACTTTTCCGATTCATATTAATACGAATGTTTTCTTGTATTTTGCGAATTTACAAACTCCAGTTTCATTGTCGAATGGTGGTCTTGTAAGGAATATGAAAATTCTGTTTCATATAATGAATTAACCCCTTGCACGATAATAACGAGTCAGACTCGTGATAAGAATTTCGAACAACATCTACTAAACATGTAAATTATTAATTTCCTTTGATGCGAAATAAAATTTTATAAATGTAATTTCTTTCGATCGAAATCAATTATATTGATGAATCTGATTTCGGCGCTTTCAATAAGATCGAACCTAGCGCCGAAATCAGATTCATCAATATAAAATTTTATTTTGTTGCTGTCGATATATTGGGGAATATACAAGCATATAATAAATTTAGATTTTCTTTTTGTTCTAAGAAATGATGGACTACAATCAAGTTCTAATCACTGTAAATGTAAAATAAATCATAGTGCAAGGGGTTACTAAGGGTAAAATAGCCTTAATGGCAGCAGTTGCGAAAGAAATAATAAAGCAAATGATTAACGCGTCCATTACCATTTCCCAGCGGTTTAGGTGTGGAATTTTTAACATCGTGATGACAATGGGAAGACGCTCCCTCCTTTCTCAGTCGGAAATTGTATTATTGCTACGTTTTTAATGGAGTAACCTGGCTTCCCATTGGAGACCAGCGTCGATAAACTAATTAAGGGGAATTTTGTCGCAGGCTAACGCAAAGAAGGAAGCTCTACTACGGTGGAAAAAAAGTAAACTCATTTTAGCATAGTGGGACATAATATAGAGGAAATTGGATTACTTCGTTCCTACAGTGATCAAGGAAGTAAATATTAGTGGAGTGAATACCACAAAAATGTTTGTATACCTGCTGTGATTAATTATACTCTGATTCTGCTTTAAACTTTATCATTTTCCTTTAATACCTATTACACGCGATGATGTTTGACTTTACTCCTGGACATCCAGTAATTTAATAATGTTTTTGTTGATTTCCGACTGTAGAACAGTTTGAAAGTCATTAATTTTTAAATTAACTGCATTATTATCAGAATTAAGCTTTTCTGTTTTGTCTTTCGAAGACGCCGACGGATAGCAGAAAACAGAAGAATACGTATAATAATGTGACATTTATTACATTTTCAAAGTTAACCTTTGAAGCTACGAGCAACAAACTTCTACGCCATTTTGTAGCAATCTTCTGTATTACAGAAAAGTTTCCACGGAGGGGGAAAAAATGAACAAGCGGCGCCGTTGTGCTCGGCTCTCAGATTTTAATACCGTCAGAACATTTTCATGAATTCTTTATAGCATAATAAGACAGAAACGGTGTATCTTACCTTTGTGAAACCGGTTGGAAAAGTAACAAATTCAAAGGAACCTAGAAAACTCTACAGTAAATGTAAATTCGGTGTTCACCTCTTGACTGTCTTTCATAGCGTTTGAAGAATGTTCCTCATTGTTTGTCCGACGTCTTTCTTACGGCAAGAAGTCTCTTAAAAAGTATTAATTTGTAAGTTCTTTCGCGTTTCTGGCTCGAGGTGTGAATCGTTAAATACTATTAATAAAATTTACAGTTCGTAGATGCGACACAAGAGAACGAATCAAACAATTGCAAAATTCCGTGTTTCGATTCAACGTGTTGGTAAAGACAATTATAATCGCAAATCGCTTTTATATCACTGTAATTGTTATAGATATTCCTGCGTTTGATATGGAAAATGTTTTCATTGTGGAAAAGATTTTTCTTAACGATAAATATTTATGCATTGACAAAACTCTTCTTACTCTTATTGCTGAACAGAATAATGTGCTAAATAAGAAAATTGCATACCGATCTGAAAAAAGATTTTGAGTACTTCCAAACTTTGGGGAAATTCTATTGACTTTTCATTGTCATCTTCATCATTCAGTACTGATAAAATGGCGTTTGAATAACAGTGAGTAACTCTACCATTTTTTAATATTTTGTTCTCAAACAAAATGGAGAATCAAGTTAAAGAGTTATGTTAACATCATTGGAGAAAATCGGTATTTTTCACTTATTAATTCTGCTCTTTCATTATCAAAAAAAAAATGACGTCATTTCGTAAATAATCAAGATTTTAAACCTATTTTGATTCGGCCCATAACTACATTCCTACCGATTAATAAACAACTTCATTTTTTTGTTCCGGATCGGTAGAAAAATTGGAATCATGGCAATCGTCAATCCATATGTTTCTCAAAACATACTCTACAAAAAAATATAATAACTCGTGGAGATCTGATAATTTCTATTTGAAAAAAATCAGACATGTACTAAGAATACCATTGAATATGTGTGCGAAATCGCAAAGCAAAAGGTTCAGTAGTTTTTCTAAAAAAAAAATTCCTAAAGATTCTTGGAAAAACAAAAACTAGAACAGTTCCTTAAATGTGCCGATTAAAAGTGATCGAATTAATTCCCGGTCACGAAAACCGATGACGCGATAATTCCTTGGTCGTTTCGATGAGCGGCGACCCTAAACGGTGAAAAAAAGGAAGTTGAAAACGATCGGGGGACCGACAAGGAAGCAATTGGTCACGCACAGCGTGATGAGAAAGCAACGGGGCACACCCTGGAAACAGGGATTACGAGTCCGGCGTGCTTCTTCGTCGATCGGTTCACGGTCCAACAACTCGAACGTCTCGAGACCGTGAACGATTCGGGAACGTTGTAATCACTAGTGACCACTCGAATGGTTTTGCGGCTGTCAACGTGTACAGAGGCGGCGATTAAGTGGCATTAAAGATTGCTATCCCGACAGGTGTTCCGTAGCCGTTCGAGCTTAAAATAGGTGAGGGTACAATAGCAAACAATGGGCGGGTTTGTCGTAATATTCGGACTGTCCTACTTACAGGGTACCGTCTAATTAACAATTTCAACAAACGTAATTTGCAAGAATTTTTTTGAAAAATTTAGAAATATCTTTTTAACCACTTGGCCTACAATAACGAGTGAGACTCGTGGTAAGAAATTTGGGCCAAAAACAATAAGAACAAGCCTGACTCGTGGTACTTCGTTCGGACCAAACGTAAACAACACCAACACGAAGATTACTAATTTTCTACGAGTTTTCTCAAAACATTATTAATTTAAATTAAGTATTAATTTACAAATTGTTACCGATACATTATCCACTTTCAAATTATAAATCATTTTTGTACACCGATGAATTGATCATAATTACTTCCCAGACATCTTAAAAGTATTAGTTGTGCTCAAACGTGTTTATTATTTCACAATTCCTTTTGTTGCGCCGAAATATACATGTCATAAGACGCATAGATTTTGCGCAAGTTCGAGCACACGGCTAAACAGCTAAATGGCTCGGCGCGTGACCGACCTTTTTGTTTATTATGGCCCGAGCAATCGGAAGTTAGGGGGTAGGACAAAGGGTTAACCTAATTCCGTTTTACAAATTTTTCTTTATTGAACATAATATTGTTTCCTTAATTAAATTCTTACATTTAGACCTTCACTGCATAATCTTGTTTTATGCAAAGAATAATTACATTCGGATTACAGAAGGATGCAATAAAAACATTTTTGTGCTGTAATTAAAAATGCTCGAGTAACAGCCGTAACGCAGTAACGCAAATAAAGAGTTCGTAAAAATTCTATCGTAAAAATGAAACAGTGAAACATTTCGTTTAGAATGCATGATAAAAGAACGTTCAAGAAGCTTAATTTTTTTTAATTTTTATGACAACGACATGTAGGTGATTAATTCTTTATCAAGATGATTAATTCTTTATAATTCTTACGACAGCAGCATGCAGGTAAGAGTTGCATTATAGACTGTCTACAGTCCCTGCATGGTTTATGTCTGAAGAAAATTTGTAATAAACGAATGTTACAATTTTTCAGTACTCTGGTAAATAACCAGTTCAAACAAGTGTATTGACAGTTTTCCGTAAAAAGGAAGCAAATTCGAAAATTCTCCTCGAAATGAAACACGGTTCATCGTCGGATGTCTTCCTTTACCTTTGACTGCAAGTACACAGAATGTATGCACATGCACACAACATACTCTCCCCCTCCTCTCTCTGTCTCTTATTCTGTGTACGTATGTCTCTCTCTCTCTCTCTCTCTCTCTCTCTGTCTCAATTTCTCGTCTGGTTCAACTTTCCTCCCGAAAGGGCTAGAGAGTTCTCCCTGTGGGACGAAATACATAACTCGCTTATGTACGCACGTGAGTTTCCCCCGAGTGGTCATAAAACTGCATATTCATATTACACGGCTGCTGCTTTTATCGCAGTAATGAAATGGTGCGAATAAGATATTTGAGATAAGTTTGAGACTGATAAACAGAGTAACAACATCCTCGAGTCGGCTATTCTACTCTTTTTCCGGCATGCGTTTCCACAGACATGAGTGATCCTCTTCAGTTAGTAGGACAAAGTATATGTACACTTGGGATTTCATACTTGTACACTTGGGATTTCATACTTGTGAGTTGGATCACCTGTGCTGTTTTAACACTAAAACTACTACGGTCAAATGATCGGTTTTATATTTTGCAATGATTGAAATTGGAAATATTCGTTTATGTAAAATAATGGAATATATTTCCTTGGTCAAGCAACGATTAGATTAGAAATGACAGACAATCTGAATAAATCTTGGTAGGTTTAGTTTTAACCCCTTGTCCTACACGCTAACTCCCGATTGCTCGGGCCATAATAAACAAGAAGGTCAGTCACGCGTCGAGTCATTTCGCTGTTTAGCCGTGTGCTCGAACTTGCGCAAAAAGTATGCGTCTTATGACATGTATATTTCGTCGCAACGAAAAGAATTGTGAAATAATAAACACGTTTGGGCACAACTAATCCAGGGGCGGAATGGAGGGAATCGAGAGAAGGGATGGTGAGGAGACGAGTTAGAGTGGGGGAACTAGTAAAGGAGTTAAGAAGTTCTAAGGAAGAGAAGGGGAAGACTGATTTGGGGTAGGAAATGGAAGGAAGAGGGAGGCGGGGACCTAGGGAAGAAGCAAGATTTAAATTAATTTCTAGATTCCAAGAAAACATTGTATGGAATGGATTAAGGGTGAAGAATGTATATTTCGGCGCAACGAAAGGAATTGAGAAATAATAAAAAATTGAGCACAACTAATCCAGAGGAGAAATGGAGGGAATCGAGAGAAGGGATAGTGAGTAGAGGAGTTAGAGTGGGGGAACTAGTAAAGGAGTTAAGAAGTTCTAAGGAAGAGAAGGGGAAGCCCGAGACGATTGGGGGTAGGAAATGGAAGGAAGGGGGAGGAGGCGACCTAGGGAAGAAGCAAGATTTAAATTTATTTCTAGATTCCAAGAAAACATTGTATGGAATGGATTAACAGATATGGTAAAGGGGAAAAACTGAGGAGGAGGAATGGGATGTTGGAGGGCAGAAAGGAAAGGATGGACGTGTACCACGGATCCACTAGAGTTCATCGGCGACGTACACGGGTCTTCCAGGATTCACGGATCCAAGGACCTCCAGAGTCCTTCAGGATCCATCAGCGATCTACATTGGTACCAAAGTACTCCAGTCTCTCGGTATGGCTCCAGGAGGAGGTCCGTTGTCCCTGGCAGCTCGCGGGGAACTGACAATTTTTGCCGGGCAACTCTGTATATAGTTGACTTAACCCCTTGTCCTACCCGCTAACTCCCGATTGCTCGGGCCATAATAAACAAGAAGGTCGGTCACGCGGCGAGCCATTTAGCTGTGTACTCGAACTTGCGCAAAATGTATGCGTCCTATGACATGTAGGAATTGTGAAATAATAAACACGTTTGGGCACAACTAATACTTTTAAGATGTCTGGGAAGTAATTATGATCAATTCATCGGTGAACAAAAATGATTAATAATTTGAAAGTGGATAATGTATCGGTAACAATTTGTAAATTAATAATGTTGTGAAAAAACTCGTAGAAAATTAGTAATCTTCGTGTTAGTGTTGTTTACGTTTATCGCGAATGAAGTACCACGAGTCAGGATCGCGTTGTTTACGTTTGGTCCGAACGAAGTACCATGAGTCAGGCTCGTCCTTGTGGCGGCTACTTCCTATGCTCGTCAACAGAGGGACATTACGACAACACCTTTCCCGCTATTACCTGAATCTTCCTCTGTCTGTATATATACCGTCCTAAACTGTCCTTACGACATCCCGCGTCTAAGGCACGGGTCCGCTAAGATAGCCTTACTGACGAGTCCTCTAGCGGGCCTAGGACGAAACGCTTCCTTCTCCTTTTTCCTCCTCTCACTCACTTTTCAGCCGCCATATCCTTATTGTTTTTGTCCAAATTTCTTACCACGAGTCTCACTCGTTGTTGTAGGCCAAGGGGTTCACAATGTCTCGTTAATCTACATTTTCCCCTTTCACTTTCAATTTAAAAATTTAATTGTGCAATCTTTACCGTTCTGACAATTGGACGGCAAGAGACAGAATTGAGAAAACAAGAAACGGCTGAGGTTTGAAACTGTTTTCTATTTTGCTGTCTTGTTCCCCAATTCGTCGGGTTTTGTTTGGTTATTTTGAATGAAGTGAACTAACGCGCGCTAATTGCGTATTGGCCGAGCAATTCGGTTCTCGTTCCAAAATCGATTCTTTCGCGATTGGTATTTAAGGAAGAGCGGAGAGCGATGCCGGGCCGCATGAAAATGCCGTTTCGCTCCGGTTGTAATCAGCCGCATTGTCTTTTACTACAGTTCAACGATCGTTAGAACGTAACAATGCTCGTTGAAGCAGCGCAATTACAGCCATGCCTGCTTCAGCCGGCATACGTCAATGTTTGCACGGTCCCGGCAAACGGTCGTTGTAACGGCTCCGATAACTTATAAACTAATATTTTGTAAATTAATAATTCATTCGAGCGTGCAACAGCGGTTATGCTCGATGCGACGATGCGCCGCGCCGGCCCGAATATCCGAGCAGAAATCGATTAACGCGTCTCGTTTAATGGCTCTTTTAACGACCGCTACACACGCAAGGTAATGATTCACTATTAAAGTGATTGTTGATCAATTATTACACTTCGCGATCGTTACGATCGGCCTGTTTACCAGCAACCGATTTTCACGCGTGGCAAATTCGCCGAGTTTCCATTGTCGCTAAGTAGTTGTTTATCGAAACGATTTCCCCGTATTGTCACAATCGTTGCCGATTATTATCGTTTAACTTAGATTAATCGTGTACGAAACGTTGATTTATTGTATTACGTTAACATTAGTGCGAACAATGTTTCTTTTTTCTGTAAATATATGTGAATATAACCTGTAGTTAAAGTAGCCGCTAATAATCTACGATGCTGATGCGACTATAAATTAATAAATAAAAGAAAATATTTCTTTTTAAATGCTGGATAATTAGTGTGTACCTACGTTAGTGTACGTTCCATTGACACTAAACCTACCACGCTCAAATGACCGGTTTTTCATCTCGCAATTATTAAAATTATAAAAACGCTTTCCAAGGAAATGACTGAATTGATTTCTTTATTTAATCACATATTATAATGAAAACCGAACAAAGTTTAAGTAAATTCAATCTTCTCACTTCTATAAGGTGTTTTACTTTTATATGTTTTGTGTTTGGTAGGTTTAGTGTTAAACACCCAATTAAATCACGTTCATGAAACAAAGGCTTTAAAATTGTATCTCGATTCATCACATTATAAAGTAATTCATTTTCTTAAGTGTCGCATTATTCCATTCATATTTAAAAAAAAAAACACGAAAACTACAATAACATGTAATTTCTGTTTAAAAAACAGTGACAAGATAAATCTCGGAATATAAATATTTATGCATACACATACATGAATTACAAAAATAGAAGTAATTATTTATGTTTGTCATAACACGTCGCGGAAAAACAACGCGGCTGTCGGAGGTTTAAAACACGAGTTAATTAAAATCTGAAATGAAAATAGGTGGAAATAGCGGCCGAATATTTCGTGGGATTTTTCGGGAACGTAGAGGAGTGGAGGGGATAACAATAATAATGAAAATTGACATAATGGAGTTGACCATTAGCAATTGCGGCCGGTGGGGCTCAATGAGCTTACGAAATCTGCGGCATTATCGGAAGGAGTTTCCATCGAATACGGTTCGATTGGGCCGATTGCTTATCGAGACGTAACAATGCTCACTGAGACAGTATAATTACAAGGGCCGGGCCAGCATACGTCAATGTTTACGTGACGCGTGTGTAACGTGCGTCGAATGGCCCCCGATGTAACGCAACCCCTTGTTCCGTCGAACAATCGACGAGAATAGGGGCAAAGATGGACGCGTGATGCTGCGCCTGAATATATCCACCGTACCGCCATTCATGCAGCGCGTTCGCACGCGAAGAAACAGCGAAGCCTTTACCTCTCGTGATCACTATTTTTCACGACGTTATCCATCGTGGATAATTTTCATGAAACACCGGCAGAAAATGTAGAACTAGGCTGCCCTAGTGAATAAGCCAGTAAATGGTCAATGAGATTGGTATTCAAATCAAAATAATCACAATAAATAATAGTATAATTTTATTCGTTGTTAATTTTCATCACGAATAGATGCAGCTACTAAAAGATAAATTAAGCAAGTATTTTATAAGTTGTCTAGCATCTGTGATCTTCAACACTAGGCTTACGGGTTCTAACATTTTTAATGTACGATTATTGAGATTGTACAGATGCTCCACGAGGAATTACTCGACAAATTTGTTTCTTTGGGCACATATGGTTTAAAAAATGACTAAAAATTTGGATAGACATATTCTTGATATTTTTACGAATTAATGTAAAATAGCCACTAAAAATGATAAAAATTTTACTCAAATAATATTATTATTTTATTCGTTGTTAATTATCGTCACGAATAGATGCAGCTACTAAAAGATAAATTAAGCAGGTATTTTATAAGTTGTCTAGCATCTCTGATCTTTAACACTATGCTTACGGATTCTAACATTTTTAATTTACGATTATTGAGATTGTACAGATGCACCACGAGGAATTACTCGACAAATTTGTTTCTTTGGGTACATATGGTTTAAAAAATGACTAAAAATTTGGATAGACATGTAAAATAGCCACTAAAAATGATAAAAATTTTACTCAAATAATATTATTATTTTATTCGTTGTTAATTATCGTCGCGAATAGATGCAGCTACTAAAAGATAAATTAAGCAAGTATTTTATAATAATTAAGTTTTCTAGAATCCGCGATCTTTAAGATCTTAAGGAATTTTTGCAATTTGTCGTCCATTTTCTTCTCATTTTAAGACCGGACTCTTCCCACGCGTACTTGATCAGTCGCCCATTTTATCGATATAATTACCGGGCGAGGTCGATTAGGTCGTCGGTCGTGGAGTTTCCCCGTGAATGTTCGTGAAAAGTTAAAATCTCGGCCAGCCCCATCGAAGTTACTATTTCCGCTCATTTTTCATGAATTTTTGAGTGGAGAATTTTAATTACAGCACGGAAGAAGCTTGCGTATCCATTAACCCCTAAAATAATGCGTTCATTATAGTGCGTGGGGGTTTTCGTCCGGTTTCTGTTTCCCTACGGAAATTATTCGATGTCGAGGGATAAAACGTTCGGGGTTTGTTTAAAAAATATCAAGTAGCCGCGAGCAAACATTTTATATCCTGAAATTACATTCGAGAGCCTGAAATGTTTGAAAGGGGATTTCATTCGAAACTACTGAATCGACGCCTCTCTGTTTCCGGCTATGCAGAGTGGCCTGCACAGTGAATGAACATAATTCGTATTAAACGTAAAAATATCACATTTATCTTTATGATGAAGTTTACACACGAATTTCAGTGTATCTACATTGCAATATTCTAATATGTTGTCTGTGCAAAGAATAATAATGTAAAAATTACCAGAACAATTCATAGCAAATTTTTATCTTCAAAACCAACAATACTTTCCTTCAATTTAAGGTCTTGGGCATACACTAGAAAAATAATTAACTAAATGTAGTTGATACGGTAAGCAATTGCGAGAAATAAAAATAATAGAAATATCAGTTAATAAAATGTGGGCACACAAAATAGAGAAGAACGATTCTAAGATTCATACATAGTGAAAATAAATAAGATGAGAAAACTTTGGTTATAGTCGCACAGCATCTTTTCCCCGTATCGATCTCCTAGACCAGGGCTGGGCATTTTGTCTCAATTAAGACAAAACCGTCCCCACTATAGCGCCCACTGTCCCCCACCAGCATCCGCCGTTACCAAAGAGAAGAGAAGTGGCGCATGAAAGAGAGGTTGGTGGGAGCAGTGACAGGAACTGCGTGGGCGCTAGGCGAAAATACTACCACCACTCTGACGTACCGTCTTCCCCTACTTTGCTTCTACCACCACTCTGACGTACCGTCTTCCCCTACTTTGCTTCTACCACCACTCTGACGTACCGTCTTCCCCTACTTTGCTTCTACCACCACTCTGACGTACCGTCTTCCTCTACTTTGCTTCTACCACCAGTCTGACGTACCGTCTTCCCCTACTTTGCTTCTACCACCACTCTGACGTACCGTCTTCCCCTACTTTGCTTCTACCACCACTCTGACAGCGTCTTACCCTACTTTGCTTCTACCACCACTCTGACAGCGTCTTCCCCTACTTTGCTTCTACCACCACTCTGACATAGCGTCTTCCCCTACTTCGCTTCTACCATCACTCTGACGTACCATCTTCCTCTACTTTGCTTCTACCACCAGTCTGACAGCGTCTTACCCTACTTTGCTTCTACCACCACTCTGACAGCGTCTTCCCCTACTTTGCTTCTACCACCACTCTGACGTACCGTCTTCCTCTACTTTGCTTCTACTACCAGTCTGACGTACCGTCTTCCCCTACTTTGCTTCTACGACCATTCTGACATAGCGTCTTCCCCTACTTTGCTTCTACCGCGCACGCGCTACGCACAAGCGTACCTCTACTACTAGCGCGCGCGCGATAGAAGCAAAGTAGGGGAAGACTGTACGTCAGAGTGGTGGTAGCATTTTCGTCCAGCGCCCACGGAGTTCACATCACTGGTGGAAGAAGCAGGCGTTTGAGGGGCACCTACAAAATGTCCATCCCTGTCCTACCAAGAATAAACAATTGAAGTCCACGTGCACACCATCTCCACATTTAGAGTCGCACAGCATGTTCTCCCTATCTAAACTTTGGTTATAGGACATCAGGACAATCTGATAGATCGTTAAAAAATCACTCTATGTTTGAAAAGAATTTCGAGGTTTCATGGTTACGATGCAAACTCATTCAGATCCGAACCCACGGAATGATTTTATTCCTTTGAAAGGAGAAGATCACCGGAGGAAGATTACGAAACTGTGAGAATATACTTCGGAAGGTTGAAGTTTCCCGATTTTCTACAAGTTTCTCGACTTTCAACGGCGCGGCGGATGCGAACGATGCTACTTCCTCCCCGCGGGGCTCGATGGCGAATAAGCAACACCAAAACCTGAAGCTATCGTTGAGATTCGACGCGTGCAAACACTCGGAGCTTTTGAGGCACTCAGCGGAGGAAACAGCACGCCGGAAGTAACTGATTCATGCAAATTTATCGCGACGATCCCTACACCACCGTCAAAGAACACGACCGCAGCGTTGTTCTTGCTCGTGTTGCCGTCTGTCTCGTGAAAACTAACGAATTGCTCGCCGATTTTTCAGCTGAAAATTCTTCCTTCAATACTTACGAAAAATTAGGAGAAATTGTTACTTAAAAAATAGCGGTCGGATATTTCTTGGGATTTTAATGGAAAGTGGAGGGGTGGAGGGGATAATAAAAATAATTAAAACTGACATAATGGAGATGCCCATTAGCAAAGCGGGAGGTTCGGTTAAATGAGCTTACGAAATCTACGGCATTAGCTGAAAATTCTTCCTTCAACACTTACGAAAAATCAGGAGAAATTGTTACTTAAAAAATGTAAACACTGTATTGACCGGCAATTTTTTCAGATTTTCCAAAATCAAAGATCAATGGATGAGGACATATCAATGCACCGTTCAAAAACGGCAACAATTCCATTCATAAATCAGAAAATTTTTTTAATTAACACTAGATTTACGGAGCCCGTCAAAATGACGGATTCAAAAATTTTTAATTTACGATTACTAAGAGTGTAAGGAGACATTCGTGAGGAATTTTTTTTTGTACATATTACAATAAAAATCGCTGAAGATCTAAGTAAATACAATTTTATTATTTTTATAAAGCAATGTAAAATAATCAATTTTAGTGCTCCGTAAACCTAGTGTTAATATAATGTACGAGCTTCTTTTGGAATTAACGGTGACGACCCAGCACTCGACGCAAAATGGTGCTCATTTTGATTAACAAGATTCATTGAGAAAAAGTAATGCTTGCTTAACGATACTGTCAAAAAATCGGACATTTCGCACGTGATAACGTCCAACACTCGACACGGAATGGTTTTTGGTCAAATCTGTAGCGGTACAATCGTAGTTCGCGTTTCCGGTACCGGATGCTCGAAATTCGCAGCAACTATGGGTAAAATGAGGAGGCAGGGTCTGGGCCAGGCGTATCGGCTATCGTCCCGACAAAGTAGGCGATACTAGTTGGTCCCTTTGATGGCGGGGATTGATCGACACGGGCAATTTAAAGCTCACGCACGCGTTTGATAAAACAACCGAATTACTAGAGTAGGAGTAGCGGGGGGTACGCGGAACCGCGAACAATTTACGGACAAAGGGGGCCCCGGGCCGAAACTTTGTGCCGAAACAGCTTTTAATACTAATGGCCAACTATGTGGCAACTTGGAGGCCCCGAATGGCAAAGCCTCGGCGTTTCTGACTCCTGGCAACACGCATACCGTATCGCTCTGCAAGCCTGACCTAGTTGATCGCCGAACCTGCTGCCTGTAGATTCAATTTAATCTTACGACCGGATCAAGCCGCGAGAGCTTAGATTGCGCTCGTTCTCGGTTACCGAGCCGCACCGACCTCTCTCACTCGCTCACTCTCTCACTAACACTCGCTCTCGCTTTCCCCGGTTCCGTATGCCATAAGGAATCTAATAATTGGATTGTTGCAAGCCAAAACGAAATACGATCCACCATTAGCGCGCGGGACTTGCCGCGAGGATGAGTTTCGCTATCCGGAGTCCGGTGGCCTGTGGAACGCGAACCATTCTCGAGGAACGAATAGAAAACTTACGGACGAGTAAACTCCGCTCGAAAAAGAGATTGTTGGCCGAGGCTTGACTAGGAACGACTTATGACCGAGCCCCTGATTTATTTTATCAGCTGCTCGTTGGCCAAACGATGTATGCTGGCAGTTGAATTATGAGAAGATGGAAAAAGGAGAAGGAAGCGTTTCGTCCTAAGCCCGCTAGAGAACTCGTCATCAGTAAGACTATCTAGCGGACGTAAGGATAGTTTACGACGATATAAACTATATAAACTATGTCGTAAGGATAGTTCAGGACGGTATATTGTATTGTGATCTGACATTTTAAGTGGCGCCGTCTGCTGCCGAAAAGTAGAAATACTTTAAGCTTGGCTTGGCTTATAGCAACTTACAGTGTTAACAGGTGTTAGTTACAGTATAAACTTGCAGTGTTAAAACAGGTGTTAATTAAAAATAACGTTATGGAAGCTCCAATTTTTCCACCGTGTAGCAAAAATAATTTTGATTACTATTCAGTGAAAGATTATGATAGCAGAACGAGCAAAAATTTGTTGCTCCGTTTCCACATTTTGAAATGAACTATGTGAAGTGAACTGCCTGAAATTTATACGACCTCCATTTCTAAAATATAAGAAACAATTTAGTAAAGAACAGTCTACTTTAACAGCTAAAATAGCTAAAGTGCATACTGAAAGATCTAACCAGATCTATCTTTTCAACATTCTTGGTTCAGTGATGCCTGTGGCATTAGTGCTTCTAATAGAAGATATTTGTACAATTATTTGTGAATTTCTGAATTTATAATTGTAAATTTAGAAGGTATGTTAAAGAACCAATTTTTTTTGTAAAATCAATTATTTGATAAAACATAATTTAGAAAGCCGCTCTCCTTCAACAAACTTTCTTTCTGTAGGATTTGTACCTTCCCACTTACAAGTTTCATCCATACTTACAAATATTTCAAGTAAAAACAAAAAAGAAGATATCAATACAATGTTAAGACCAAGCGCTTCGTCTCCATATTGGATAGCTATATATATTGTCCACGCCCCCATGTCAGATCCCAATACAAACAGACGAAGATTCAGGTAGTAGCGGGAAAGGTGTTGTCGCAATGTCCCTCTGTTGACGAACATAGGAAGTAGCCGCCACAGTAGGTATAATTTCATACAGTAATAACATTAGAAGAATTTAGAAAAATTGTCATATTATTTTCGAACTATTAAACATATTAAGAAAGAAAATAAATTTCTATGTCACTCCAGTTTGTTGCAATTCAAGCAGAAAACGGTTGGTATGCATATACCAACAGAGGAAGATTCAGGCAGTGATGTTACAAAAGTGCAAGATTTCTTGCGCATTCATACTAAACCCACCAGCGCCGGTCAAATGACCGTTTTCAGATTTTTTATTTTACAGTTATTGAATTTATGAACATGCTTCCACTGGAAATGATTATGCACACTTTTTTATTGAAGTATACGTTATGATAAAAATGGCACAAAATTTACATAAATTAAATAGTGCCATTTATAAATATAAGGAAGCACATGGTAGTCACTTTTAATGGTCGATAGGTTTAGTGTTAATTACGGTGTTGAACACGCGTCAAATTTAACGAAGCCACTCCAGAAATTATTTACGGGGCTCACGTCAGAAAAATGGCCAAAACCAAAATATGGGTCACCTTTGTAGGGATGTATTTGAAGGAAAAATTACAAAAAGGTTTTTTTAGAAAACCCCGTTTATTGTGTATCTCAGATACTAAACCAAAATTATTAAACATAGCGAAAATTAGTTAAAGAGCTTCAGAAGGGTACCGGACAATGTTTACCCTGTGCCGCTCGGATCGGTCGCGCTCGATGGACGGTTAATGCAAGAAACAGAGGCCGAACGCTGCAAAATTTCACTATTTTATTTTAAAATTGTGCCACATATAATGCATATCGCATTTCTTTTATAATTTTTTTAATTATCTTTTTATTCTACATAGAAATTTTTGTATGGTTTTAATTAATTTTTTATTGGGTTTGTCTTGCCTGCAATAAAGATGTGTTTAACGTACGATTTAAACAAAAGTCTGGGATTGTCTTCATTGCTGATGGATTACTACTTTGAAAGTTTTAATCTATAAAAATGAATATATTGACACTCTATCTATTGGTAATTACTGACAAATCCTCAAAAATTAAAGAAAAATAAATGAAAGTCTTTTTAAATAAACTGTTCGACAGCTACACTAATATTATTCGCACAAAACGAATTTTTTTGCAGGAATATATGGATAGCCTACAGATTTTATGCACTTGTTTTATGCACAGTTATGCAGAAAATATTTATTTTGCACAAAAATCGCCTGTCGAAAATTATTAACCTTCTTTCAGAAGTAAAGTGGCTCCCAATAAACTTCCAATACTTGAAGCTAAGAAAATTAATAAAATATAATATGAGTGTTCATTGAAACTTGAAAACGATAGGAAACTGCAAATATTCTAAAAAACTATTGGCAAAGAGTTAACAAAAGTAGAATTTTTTGAGGAAGCCAATACTATTGTATAAGAAATCTGGAAATCGATCGATGGATTCAAGAACATCGTAATTTTTCGATCTCGACCGGTTGTTCTTTGTCTGATAATAACGATGTTTCGATCTTCGTTGTGTGAGCATCCCCCCACATTTATCTCTTATTTTCCAGTAGACGGTACCGTTACCATCCCCTCAGAGGAACTTTTCAAGTTGAAAGAGTATCAACACTATCACGGTGACACGTTAATCTACGAAGTGCCACACTCTTGAAGGAATACCCCGATGAAAGTTTCCGAAGCGCCTTTGAAACTCCTGTCCCTTACAAAATGCTTTGAGCCGTGCATCAGGCCTTTTCAATTATGCAACCCGCTTGATTCAGTTTCTGACCCAGAAAAACATTTTGCCCGGTACACCCTTGCCCCTTCATTCTCATTGGCTTCGCGTTACCGCTTCTCTCTCTCTCTCTCTCTCTCTCTTCCTTTTTTCCAGCGGCATCCACGCGGAAAGCTACCCCGAAGAAAGAGGATTTCGGGCGGAACGTCGATCCAATGAAAATACTCTCGTTCCGAAGCGGGTCTGTACAGCTTCATGTAATTTACTGATGAAAATTTGTGCAAATGCTTCTTGTTCTTTCAACGATTCTTCCGCCTTTATTTATCTTGGACAGGATCGCGTGCGTTCTCTTCATTCGCCTCTCCAGGCTACGACGAAACCATTCGTCATTTTTATTCCGCTGCATTTTTCATCCTAACGACATCCAAGGTACACCGTAACTATCCGAGAACTAAATAAAACTAAAATTTCTAAAATATTTCATAAAAAAGACACAGAAGCCACAAAATTAAGGCTTTAGCTGATTTTTATTCGAATACGAACGCGAGTGAATCAATTCAATAATTTTTTTTCAAAGAATACTATATATACTTTCAATAATCAGAAAATAAAGAATTTAAAACAATTGGTTCTAACGTTACAAAAATGGTACTCGGATTTTCATTTGTTGTTCCGCTGTTGTTCAATTTATCTGGAGCTTACGAATAAATTCTAGATGCCACGAAAAAGTTATAGGACATTAAAAAAAATTATTAGATCATTAAGGAAATATACATATATTAGATTTGAAAAGATTGGTTTATTTATAAGAACAGAGTGAACTACAAATATCGACAGTGTAGTATTAAGGTGAGAGTAGTGAAGTGTCAAATAATGGATCGAAAAAAGGCGTTCGAGATTGAAATTCATAGTAATGCAGTTTTGATTGAAACTCTAATGCATTTTTTGCACAAATCGGTGAGAAAAGTTTGATGGAAGTATTAGCTTACTTTCCAGAGCGGTTGTACGCATTATTCTCACGGCGACGTACCGTACGATTGCATTTTGATGTGCAATTGCATCAGAAAACCTTAAATCGCGCGGAGAAAATGTATAGGTGCGTGAGAAAAGTGAGAGTACGCGTTTCGACGAAAGAGTCGGTCAAGTGTGAGCCGTGTGAGAGAAAACCAGAGAAAATGACTCGCGAATTACTGTCGTGGGAACTCGTGGAAACAGAAGAGATTTCCAGTAATATTTTACAGCTACATCCGACTTGTTCTCTATCCTCTTCGCTCGTTACCAGATTACAAATGTTTACGCAACTTCGCAATTATTTCAAACATTAATCTACCAAAACGAAAATTGGACAGATTTTTATCTCTCCCGCCCGTAGAGATTTATCACGGACTTGATTATGTATAACATTAACTTATTACATAACATTAAATTACTATATAACAATAAATTATTATATAACAATAAATACAAATTTAGTGCACTGAAGTGTATATTTTTTTGGATGCAGCAGAAATTGAAAAATCGAGCATTCTGACAGTGGCCATTTTACGATTCTCCTTGAATCTCATAAATTACAACAAAAATTAGTTTACTCAATACTTTACTGTATAGATTAATTTTATTATGAACAAAAAGGATACGTCATTGGGAACAAGATTTAATAGTTTTTCACAAATCAGAGACTAACAGTTGAGAGGTTCTTAATCGATCTTTTAACGGTGTGACACCGATTTCGCTCATCAATTGACAATTTATTCTCGGTAAAATATATTATCAACTCCTTTTGTAATTGCTACTAAAATGAAAATTATTAAGCTTCTTTTAGAAAAGGCACAGTTATTAAAAAGCTTGCTAATACGTTTCCGGTGGAAAAATTGTTAAGGTACGCATTGAGAGAGGGTTGAAGCAAACGCAATATAGCACCATCGAGATATATAACTCGTAAAAATACTCGAGCCGCGGATTAAAACACGAGGACTGGTTCCAAAGGTGATCCGATAACTTGAAACCGACAGATACATTTTATCCGAGAAATAGAATACCGAGACTACGATCGGCAAGGGAGGATTCAGCGTTAGAAATCTCTCGAGCCAAGTTTACGAGCGTAATGGGGGTGGCGCATGGCGGTCTGAACGTCCGGGAAGGCGTCGATACCCTTAAATACTCGTAAACCGTTAAATGGGTATTAAGTGGACAGTAAGTTGAGAGATGATTGCAGATTAACGACCTCATTAAGCTCTTCAAACAGCCCCGGGTACAGGCAATTACGAACGACAGTAAAATTCACGCCCCCCTGGAAATGACTTTTATATCGGCGCGCTGCACAACGCGGCTTGAAGAATGACGGCCGCCGCTTTACGACCGACTGACCGAAGAGAATACTTGAGAAACCCATCAAGATCACTGGGGGAACGTGCTAACAAAACGTCGTGGTCCAAGGAATTTCGTAAACTCGACCGCGAATCGTCTCATAGTCGAAGAACGTAATTAGTTCTCCAACAAAGAGATTATACCAGAAAGAATTCAACGTGCACGGAAGACGTTTATGAATCTACTAGCTGGCGGCCATTTAGTCTCGGAAAATGAATTGCTTTTAAAAAAACATATAAAAGAATAACAACAGACGAAGGCGAAAGATTACTTTCGTGGAAAAAGCAGAATTAAAAGCGTTGATATACAGGGTGAGTCACCTAACGTTTGCACCTCAAATATCTTTGTTGTTTCCAAAGATACGTAAAATATGGTAAGGACAAAGTTGAATGGTACAATGGGGCTGACACGATGCCAAAAAAAATTTTTGTTTTTATGTAATTTGTTTAGAGATATCAAGGTCACCTAGACTTTGTTAAATGGAACCACCCTTTTTTAAACACCTACAGTGATAGTCACTTTCATTACGAATTCAGTGACTATAATTACTCAAGGTCATACAAGGTCTCGGACAGAGATAACGTATAAGATTTAACATCGATACGTGCCTGTAAACGGGCTTTGATGGAATGTGGACCCTGTCCGTGACCTTGAATGACCTTGAATAATTATAGTCACTGAATTCATAATGGAAGGGACTATCATTGTACGTGTTTAAACAAGGGTAGTTCCACTTTAAAAAATGAAGGTGACCTTGAAAATCTCTAAAAAAAATGACATAAAAACAAAAATTTTCTTGGTATCGTGTGAGCCCCACTGAACCATTCAACTTTGTCCTTCAGACATTTGACGTATCTTTAAAGACAACAAAGATATTTGAGGTAATAGTTAGTGCCTCACCCTACAATGAGTCCCTTTCATTACGAATTCAGTGACTATAATTACTCAAGGTCATGCAAGGTCACGGACAGAGTTCAACAGAGTTCAACATGTTAAATCTTATACTTTATCTCTATCCGCGACCTTGAATGACCTTGAGTAATTATAGTCACTAAATTCGTAATGAAAGGGACTATCATTGTAGGTGATTAAAACAGGGTGGTTCCACTTTCAAAAAAAAGTCAAGGTGACCTTGATATCTCTAAAAAAAATGACGTAAAAGCAAAATTTTTTTTTGGCATCGTGTCAGCCCCATTGTACCATTCAACTTTGTCCTTACCATATTTTACGTATCTTTAGAAACAACAAAGATATTTGAGGTGCATACGTTAGGTGACTCACCCTGCATAAATATTGTCGTTTGTGATTTAGCTTGTAAGAGTATTGGTTGAAGCCAGTACTGGGTGTTTTTTCAATTCTGAATATTCATAAAAACGTAAGAGAACACTAGTGAAGTTCAAGGAATAATTGATACAATATATGTAAGAATCATTCGTTGAATTAGGGAGAAAAAGATGAAATGGACAATTTAAATCGTGTTCTTAGGTTACCGGATGAATGAACGATTATTGTAGAACAACTTCCGTGTTAATTTTTCATACAATTTCGAGGGTGCATAATTCAACGACACGTGTTTCAGAGCTGTTTGACACATAGAATTTTCGAAGGCAAGTGTCTCGAAGAGCAACTACCAGATTAAAAAGCACATCCAATAACTTTTCGTTGAAAGAATTACTTCTAGGTCCCTTTTCGGAAGGTTCGACGGTGTCCTGCATAAAACCGCCATCATTTTACTTCGCCACTTACAGTCGTTGAGCATCGTAGATTGAAAGGGAGGCTGTCCCTCTGTCGGTGACCTTACAACGCGCATTTATAAAGCCACCGTGTCTCCGGGAAGCTCGGATGGAACATCTTTCCATTTGTCATCCCGCGGAAGCTCCTGAAAATCCCGTGGAACGGAATTAACTTCGGTTTGTCGGCCTCGGCCGGGGTCGGCGTTTTCGGGATCGTCTTCCATCAATCGCCTTCTGCTCCCATCATCCATCCCGACGCTCTTCAACCCGTCCGCTCTTCGTTTCCGTCGCTTTCCTTCTCCTGAAGATTCTTCCGTCTTCGTCGCCAGCCGTGGCTGTCCCCCGCTATTTTCCGCTTTCATTCCTTTTCATTCCCGAGCCTCATTTGTTATTCTGCCAGGTTGTGTTATTTGCTTGCGTTCGGTCGGCTTTGCTTTCTCCGTTTCTCTCCCGAGACCGAGAAGACCGTGTTCTCCCCTCTGTTTCTTTTCGTCTCCCTTTTCCCTGAACCTTACCCTCGACAACACTTTTATGACACCCTTTTCTTCTACCTTACATCCACCTGGCTTATCCGTAGACAACTTCTCCGGCACGTGATCGATACTGCGGGGGTGGCAGTGCTGTACGAAAGGCTCGGGGCGAGCCAACCTCTCCTGTCAGCATACCTGCAAAACGCTCACTAGCGACAAACTTTCCGCGAAACGCGGCTACAGCCTGGCACAGCCGTTTTTGAGATGCTAGAAGCCCGGCGGACATGCTCGTAATCATAGGGCACGAGCGACAACCGCTCTAGCCTAATAACAAGACCTCATGCAAATTCACAGTTTCCAGGGCCTACTCGTGGAAAACAGGATTATGAAAAATTCAAAACCCTCTAGCCGATTTTTTTACGAAAAATTCAACTGAATATTAGAAAATCGTCACTTTCTGGCATACTTTGTACAATTTTCTGAACGCGACAGGTTTCGTAACTGTATGCCAGGCATTTTGTACTTTCTCGTTGATACAGTAAATGATCGATAATTGTGCCAAGTATCTTGCCTATAATTGTCCCTGAACTATCCCCACTACCGCAGGGTATACCCCGTGAGGGGCCAAGAGGCCTCTGTCCTCGAGAAGTGTAACATAATACGGGTCGGGTATGCAGTGTGAGACCAGAAGACTTTATTTTTCTGTATAAAGAAGTTTTGTTATTGGATTAGTAGTGGTCTCACAACGATATATTCGACCCGTATTGTGTTACATTTTTCGGCGACCGCGGCCTCTCGAGTTTTGGTGTCCGTCGTTACGTTCGACAGAGGTCGAGAAATAATATCTTCTGTACGATAATTGTCCCTGGCCGGACCCGTGTTGTGGATAATTATCGAGCATTCTGTTTTATCATGAACTCGCGTTGAGACCGGATTAGTCTACGAGGGTTGTAAATCCCCGATTCGAATGTGACAACGTGGTACGCGATTCCCTATGACCACTTAAGGTGATAGAGGTGGTATTAATGTAATAAATTAGGTACAATTTAACGAACAATTAGAAGACTATATTTTAAAAATAAAATAACTTTGATTGCAAGAGTTGAAATACACGGATTGAATATTGTCGACAAAGTTTCGCGGACTGTATTTGGTGATGCAGTGAAGTTGATGATGGATGGCGTAAAAAAGGTAAACTCGGTGTGGGCGTGAGTTTTACTGTGGGACAAGCGGATTCGTTGACTATCATTTCCCGGGAATTGGTAAGGAGCACGGTCGTCTTACATAATTGGTCAACAAAAAATGGAATGGAAAGGGAAAAAAATGACCGCCCCCAAACCAGGAGTCACTCGTAGGTACGCTTGTACCCTCGAGTGACGCACGCGGGGAATCCGCGTGTCCCAAAGGCAGAACCATAGCAGGTCATAAACCAGAGAAGCGCCTTGATTGGAACAAAGAAAAACGGAAAGAAAGGACTGGACGAGGGCTCGACTTTTGGTGACCAAATGTGTACAATGGGTCAATAAAATGCTAAATGTTTTGACGAAGAGTAACGGCTTCTCGGGAATATTGCTACTACGGGTAATTCGGTGCTATTAGTGTGGGATTAGGACCCCCCAGACCACAAATACCGTAGGAAATTAGGAAGAAGGGGGGAGGGTTCCGTGGGTGAGCGCGTTAGTCGATCGGCTACCAACACGAGGGCCCGGGTTCGATTCCCGGCGCGGTGCCTTCCTTTTTCCTGAGATCCTACACTTTAGGGCTCGTCCGGGATGGGGGGAGCACCGATCACCGGACAATGGCGACGATAACGGACGAAGGCGAAAACAAAGCGAGCGTAGCGAAGAGGTCGCACGTAAGCGAAGCGAGAAAAAGTGCGAATTGCGAAATACGAGTTATGAGACGAGTGCGAGAAGTTGTGTTGATGGCGCTGAGGCCAAACATACACAAAAAGACGATGACGCTGTAATGAACATTCGAGGGCGAATGTCTTTGCAGGACGGCCGAGTGTGGGATTAGGACCCCCCAGACCACAAATACCGTAGGAAATTAGGAAGAACGGGGGAGGGTTCCGTGGGTGAGCGCGTTAGTCGATCGGCTACCAACACAAGGGCCCGGGTTCGATTCCCGGCGCGGTGCCTTCCTTTTTCCTGAGATCCTACATTAGTATCTGTTATTTTGGGAAACGTGCAGGGCAGATGGGGCACCGAAAGAGGCCAATCGCTTTGCTTACGCTTCAAAAATGCGAATAGTTGTACTGAAATAAAGTAATATATCTTCTTAAAGATATCCTTTTCTGAGAAACGTAACACATTCACTGTATATTAGATTGTTGCATATGAAATGTCATTTTGAACGGTAACGTTAAAGCGTCTTTAGAAAATCTGATTATAGAAAAAGGGGAACTATCAGATCGAGCATTATTTATTGATAGATCGTTGGTTAAAAGGCGGGTCAGGAAAAAAGACATGAAATTCCAGTACAAGGAGGATGGGTTATAGAGTATTTGGAAACGTCGGCTGGCAAACAGCAGTCAACTTGAGTTAACCACCGCGCGCCGGGATGTTGGATGAAGGTCCTGAAAGCCTGGGACAAAATAGAGCTCGACACTATCGTCGGAGGGCTAATGCATCCTCTCGCCAGATTTCGCTAGGATTCGTGTCGCTGTCGCGCTTTTGGATTAGCAAGGAGGGTGGGACCCAGGGTGCATAAAGCTAATTGTACCGTGTACGATGGAAAGAATAGAGTGGGATGAAGCAGGCTTAACACACGAGCTGTTGTGAAGACATCAAAGGCACTAATTTGCTAAGTAGTTACGTGTCCCCGTCCCTTGAATTTCAATAGCTCGACGACCCGATAAAATATTCCTGCAAATCCGCGCTGCCACATGTGAGTTCAAAATCGTTCGATACCTATAAAACCGTCTAACAGAGCTGCAAAATTATACTTGCAGATCTGGCAGTTTTGTATTCCAACTACAAAATTGCTTCAGCCACCGGAAAACTCCAGCTTCAGAGAACCAGTTTCCACAAAAATTAAAAAAAAAAGCGTTAACAATTTTGCTCAGAACGTCTATTGGATAAAATGGTCTTGTTATTCAGAAAATGTTGCATCATCGTTCTTGCGGATTTAGCAGTTTTATATTCTACATAGAAAATTGTTCCAGGCTACCTTTCCTTTGGAGAATCAATTTTCACAAAAATTTATTCAAGAGTTAATAATTTTTCTCATAACGCCGATTGGATAAGACAGTCCCTTTGTCGGGAGAAAGTTCACATACAGTGGAACGATAAAATCATTCCGAGTGTTATTCAACACGTGGCTTCATATCTCACGATGTTTTAGACGCTTCGCTCCTAGCTTTTGCTTTATACGTCTTCATCTCCGCGAGGAAACTGGATTTCTAAAGAAAACGTTTCCAGGAGAGACTTCGGCAGATGGATTGCACCTATAGTAGCCTCTGAGAAAACATGGGTGGCCTTTCTAGTCTCGCGTTGAAGTTGAAGCATAAATGGCAGGCCAATTCTGTAGGTACTTCGCCGAGTCTATTTACCACGTAGCGTTTCAATGTTTCGCACCTTCGAACTGCTGAGAAAACCTTTCAAAATCTGATATCTGAAATTTCTTTCACTGTGCAGCTATTTCGTTGAACGCCAGAAATCATTTTAATTCTATTTTTGCTATTTTGAAATCCGAATCGATCAACAGTCGCCGATTTTAAACAATGCGATGTTCAAGCGGCGAATACTTGGTCCGATAGAGAAAATATCCGATGGCTCGGTAGATTTAATGAACATTTCGATATTCCGCGAAGGATTACAACCGTAATATTCAAGATTTTAATTAATTAGCGAGCGATGAGTTGGTCGGACAAGCTTTTCAGTGGAGAAACGCCGTCGGCGGAGTGGAAGGGGTTAACGGGGTGGTAACGAGACGAAATTAAAGCACAATTTGGCATTCGCGAGCGACGATGATAATCAGCGTTCAGCGGTGTTTCTTTTCAATTTTGCTCGGAGTGCACTCTACTTGTAGGACTCTTTCGGAAGTGTAAAGAGGAGTACGAGTGTTCTCGGTTTCAGCAGTCTACCTCATTTCCTATCTAATTTCCGGCCTTTCTCCGTGGAGGATTATACCCTCGAAGTATGCAAGCTGATGCTAACTAATCCCATCCAGTGTTTCCAGATATTAAGTAAAATTACTCTTCGATGCTGACAAACGGAGCTCGCGTGAACGAAACACGACTAATTGTTTTCGACGTGCAATCCCCGGTTTTAAAATTAAACTACCTCCGTCTCGTGACTGGAAATCAGCCGTATTCCTCCATAAAATCGCGGACACGACATTCGAATGCTATTACGGACAAAGAATTATAATTTCATCGAATCAGACGCGAAACCTCGGACAAACGAGTTTTACGAAGAAAATTATTTCGTACGTCTTCTTAACGGCATTACTGACAAGAGGATACTTTACTTATTCTCATGGTAAGTGAACTATTTATGAATATTACTTTCATTCATAATGCATGGTGATCAATAACTGATGGTACGAAAAGCGAGTGATGCTGCATAGAAAAATTAGTTGAAAATGTAGAATAACATTTTTTCATGGCTTTGTATTCGAAGAGTAACGAGTTCATGAACTACCGATTCGACTTCTTATAAAAGTCGATTTTCTCGAAAATGGAGACTCGCATAAAACATTTTTTTGAAGTGACACTTCTTTAGGCGCGGTAGGCGCAAAACCTCGACGCGGTAGGCGTAAAACCTCGACACGGTAGGAGTTAAACCAATCTGGCGATGAAACGGTGAAGCGCTGAAACGCTGGAAAGATGAAACGATTTAGTAAAACCTGGACGCGGTAGGCGTAAAACCTTGATGCGGTAGGAGTAAAACCGATCTGGCGATGAAACGGTGAAACGCTGAAACGCTGAAACAATGAAATGATGAAACGATGGAACGATGAAACGATGAAACGATTTAGTACAACCTCGACGCGGTAGGCGTAAAGCCTCGACGCGGTAGGAGTAAAACCAATCTGGCGATGAAACGGTGAAACACTGAAACGTTGAAACGATGAAACGATTTAGTAAAACCTCGACGCGGTAGGCGTAAAACCTCGATGCGGTAGGAGTAAAACCGATCTGGCGATGAAACGATGAAACGATGAAACCATGAAGCGATGAAACGATGAAACGAAATTCTATTCTATTAGCATATACGGATGAGGGTTCGGAGTTGCTTAATAAAGATTATGATAAAATTGTGACGACGCTAAGTGGAGATTTCAACGTGAACTTTGCATCGGAACAGTCAAAATAATTAATAGAATTCTTTAGAAGTAAATTAATCTTGGAAATGGTAAATAATCCTAATGAAGCTGCAACAAGATCAGGAACAACTCTCGATGCAGTATATGCAAGACATTTCGACAAAATTGATTCAAGAATATTTATATCATATTTTAGCTATCACAAGCCAATTGTTTCAATAATAGAATCATAGAAAATTAAATGTCATAAAGTGTTAATAAAAATTCGAGAAAAAATTAAAGAAAGAAGTTTCACTTCAGCCATGTGGTCTAAACACACACACCAATTTTCTACATTATCGACATATTTTCTTATAGCTAGAATCACCCCCTTTTTCTATTACCAGTTACCCATCACCCTCTACATATATACCGACGGTACATTTTTGTGTTGACAGTTTCCGAAGGCGTTCGCATTTTTATACACAAGCTCCCGGCAAACTTCGATTCTCTAAGCAGCGAGGAGTAGATAAACAAGCTTCGGGAAGTACACTATGCTTCCAGCGCCCAGTACCTTCCCTAAAAAAAAAGTTCCGGTAAAGTCACAAGCTCCGCGAAATTCTGCTAGTAACTTGCCGAGTGTACGATATTCGAAGTTCTTAAAAATAGTGGGTCGACAGGCAGCGTCAGAAATTCAATATGGTCGAATATCTCCTATCAGAAGAGGGAGGAAGCTAGGATGGTGAATTCATTGCTCTGGATGCTCGATAAACAATCAGACTTCACAGGACTCGGTGGATAGCCGAAAAGTTCGAACGAGGAACAAGAACACCGTCCCAGTTTCGCATAACCGGACCCTGATAAAAATATTTCCTGGCGATGCGAGCTGTCGTGGTTGGCACAAATAGGAGATCCTCTTTGACATTTTTGGTGTGCAAAAGATATACATTGGGCGCTATAATTTTTGTAATTTGACAGAGCTTTCTGGTAGGGGTGTGCGGGATCCCAGTCGGGACACAAATTTTTCTCAGAAACGGGACGGGATCCCGAGAATTTCGGAATCCCAGTCGGGACGGGAATTTTTCTCGGGATCGGGACGGGATCCCGAGAATTTCGGAATCCCGAAACCATTCGGGATTTCCGAGAATTTCGGGATCCCGGAAATGTTCGGGATTCCCAAATATATCTGTGATTCCCGACATTTTGAAGTTTCTCTATACTTTCAATAATTTAGAGTTTACTGTGGAATTTATACAAGATCTGTCAAGTCAGCTAAGCGATCATAAAGCTCGAAGAACACAAAGGCATTCGGATTGCTGAAATTGTCAAGAATAACGACAATTTCGGGAATCCCAAATATTATTCTATATCCTGTACATTGTCGGGAATCCCGAACATTTTTGGGATCCTGAATATTCGCGGGAATCCCGAACATTTTTAGGATCCTGAATATTATCGGGAATCCCGAATCTTCGCGGGATCTCGTATACTTTCGAGAATCCCGAATCATCTCGGGATCCCGCGCATACTCGGGAATCCCGCACACCCCTACTTTCTGGACATTTTCGGGAATCCCGCACACCCCTACTTTCTGGACATTTTTATACATGACAGGTTTGACTGAGAAAAAATCGAGAAATGTAAGAGACCTGAAATAAATAACACGTACTTAAATTTCCTGTCCTGGTTCCCCAGCCCCCTGCATATCGAAGATCCGCCGATTTATGGAGAACCAACCACGGAAGCAAATATGATTGAGAAGAAAGGAAAGTTGAGAGCGGGGATGCGCGCTAAGAAGGAAAGGTAACTCTCGAGTAGGGCGCAGAAAAGTCGCTTCCGGTGGCTCGACGAATGGTAGGTGGTGGGTTCGGAGGTAGCTCGGGAGAGGGAGGGGGGTGGGGTTAGAACGGAAACTTCGTTATCGGGAAATTCGGTCTTGAAGAAAGTCGTTAACTTTCACGGCGAGTCAGTTATTCCTGGGACGGATTCGTCTGGTGTCGGCCAAGTCGAACAAAGTCGATTGATTCGAGGTGAAACTCGATATTCCAACGAATGGAACTTTCCCGACGCCATTAACCAGTGTTCTGTGCGGTGAAGCCCCACGAAGTTCCTTTTGATTTACGCGGAAAACATTGTTCGCGGGCGGACCCGCTGTCCCTGTCTCCCGCACGGTTTGCGCGCCGCCATTTTGCTCGGCGTGGGACGCGACAAACACTCGCTCGATCACGGACAATGGGACTAATTAATGTCTCGTTACAGACGGTGCTTGGTCGCCGGCATAGCAAATAATTAAACCCGGAAGAATTAAATGTAAATTCAACTCGTACGATCCACGAGAATTTCGAACACGCTGCGCACCAATAGCGACTCTGGGACGCCATTAGCATTTTAACCCACGTACGCTATTTAAAAATAGTTGCATCAAAGGCACCGGGATAATAATTCAACCATTTTTATTCTACACTTAAAGTCAACAAATTACGAATCATTTGTGACATTCACATTTTAAATGTGATTCGGACATTATTATTTATATGTTATTATCGCATTTAAAGTGTGACACTTAAAAACTCGCAATTAAGAATACACCGAGAATAAGTTGGAGTTGCCAGTCGATGAGCGAGCTAAATAGTTGAAGCGATAAGGATTAAATTTACCGTGCCATGTGCAGTACAGTTCATTAACCGCTTAGGTTAGAATTTAATCGACGAATACGAGAGCATTAAGGTACTATTTTAACACAATGTATGCGGGTTATCTTTGACGACTTCAATGGAAGGGTTTAGAAAAATCTTATTCCTTCATTATTAACTTTCCTTAATTAATCCTTCATATATTCATTCTTATTAATGTTTGCAAGAAGTTGGAACCATGCAGAAACTACTTTTCTCAGATTTTTCAATTCTTTTGCACCTACCCATATCTGCCATAAATGCATAATAATCATTAAATTAGATTTTTCCAATAGTTCGTTTCGTGTTCATGCTTGAAAAATCCTCCAGTTAAAAGAAAAAGAATAGTCACCATGCCATCGTACGAAACGATTTTCATATCACCTAATTAGTTTGCATTTAACGAATTACTAATAATTAGTGATTGAAACTAGAAAAATTTAGTACGCTGCAATGCATCCTATTTCGCTTTCTCTTGTGTACGAAATGTTCCAGGTCAGACAAAATTTCTAGCTCGACCGAAACTGCTGGGTTCGAGAGTTCAAAGAGTTAAACTTTACATCGAACATGTTGTGATTAGTTGCATGCTCTCCTCCGGTGCAATTACGATCGATGTATAATAATTGATTCAGCGCAACTTCGGACAAGGTATTAAAACTACAACGCCGAAGCGTTGCGTGTTCATCTTTGTCGCTCAGCCGAACTTTAATAAAGAATGTCGGTGTGTGTGCAGCATCCATCATGATCGCTTTCGCGCAGACACTCCATTAAATTTCATTCTTTTCTTCATCATAAGAGCTTATTACCGTACAAGAGATCGAAATCATGACACCCTTTTTCAACCTAATTCTCATGAATAAAAATTACACGCTTCGGTAAAATAATAAACAAGAACGATAAATTTTCAAAAGCTAAGATCGATATTCGCCCGTCGATGGAATGAATAAATATTGAAATTTACATCGAAAATATTACCCAATTTCTCTTCCGTATCAGTTTTACATCTCGCGATCGTTCAATTTTTCGTGAAATTGTATGGAGGTGTATTTCATTTTGTTCAATATAAAAATTGAATTTTTATAGTCTTTGCTATTTCGCCATCATACCTCAAAACAGAAAGCTAATAAAGTTATATGAAAATAATGTCACATTTAGCTGAATTTGAGTTTAATATATAGCAAAACTAATTAAGACACTTTCGATAAATTCCGCGCACTTCCTGTGTTAAGCGGTACTAAAATTTTTCATATTCTCCCATACGCACGCGTCGCTAAATGGAAACAAATTCCTCCCTTGGGTTCGTCCATTTGTCAGAAACTTTGAAGCCGTAACTTCGGAACTACCAAAATGCCCTCCTCGTCCAGTTCAAGAATTCCGAATTCCTCGAGTAAAGGAACTTTCGACAAAGATCCCGGCATTCTTACGTAAAAACTACCGTAAACGTTTACGAACGCCCGCGTAGTCGCTTCTAAACATAAAAAAGAAAAACAATGAAGAAAGAACCTTCGTAAATCGATCACCGATAAAAATTTGAATACTCTATTGCAGCCTCTGGGAAATACATTCTGATCATATTTACTATTTTCCATCGTTCCGAATATACGGAATTTAGACGTTACGTCTTATACTTGAAGAACTGTAAAAAAAGAATTTCATTCTTTGAGGACGTAAATATAAAAATACAGATCAACCCTTTCGCTTAGACTGTGGATACTGTGCATTTGCAACAAAACTGGTTAGGTTCAATTTTAAATGGAAAAGAGAAAGAAAGAATTTAGGAACCTCATTGTCTATGGCATGGAGTTCCAACGTATTCCCGTCCGAGAACTTCAAGGTCCCCACCACCTCTTCCCACTACTACGTACAGCAGTGGAGTGTTACTGATAAATCATAAGATTTATCGATATACTTCATTTCGATCGAAAGAAATTACACCGGTAGAATGTTACAGTGGGAGCTTTCCACTACTACACGCTATAACGATGAAGTCCAAGAGTGGGGGAATAGCAGTGATGACCAGGGTAGGGGCCCTTCAAACGCTTGCTTCTCCCACCAACCTCTCCTTCATGCAGCGCGCGCCTTCGTTGCCACAAACGCGATATAAACACGTCACCGGTGTAATTCAAGTAACAGTAAGATAAGTAACATATTTATAATTTCAGTATTTCTAAAAGAAAAAAATTAGAAACCAGTCATTTTTATTGGTCCGGTAGTTCTAGTGTTAAAGCAGAAAAGTAACAATTTTTTGGATTTCGTAAACATTTTCCCCTTAACCCCTTGGCATAAAATGATGTATCAGAGACGTCATGTGTTTCAGACGCCATATCTTGGTTATTTTGAACTTAACATCATAAACTAACATATGTAATACCGCACTGATTATGAAGTAATATAAATTCTTTTATTTTCGATATGTATTTAAAACGTCAGTCGAAATGAGATAGATTGTTCGAATCTGAAGCTTCAGGATTGAATTATAAGGTAAAGGGTTAATGCAGCCCTGATTCGTTTTAGTTATCGTGCAAAATTGACTCGAGAAACATTCTGATTGTAATATTTATGAATAGAAGAGGCGTTAGTATCGAGCTCGTTACATCGGCCGTGCAATGAACCCCAGTGTCGCCATTCCCACCCTCTCTGTCGCCGGCGAAGTCTCCATTCCCTTATCAGTGAACCAAATCAGCAAACATAATGGGCTCTCGATGACGTCGCTCAGGAGGAATATCTCGATAGTTGAGGGAACGATAGAGAGCGAGGGGTATGCAGGGAGGTGGGCTGAAAAGATGGCGTATGTAAATAGGAAGATCTCGGGCACACCGGCTTGAATGAGGTGGCAACGATCTCTCCCTCGGGAGCCGTTCGAGTGACAGCCAGAGTTCAGGCTCGGCGTTGGGAACGGGAAAGATGAGTTAAGACCGAGAACGCGAACGTGCCTCCGGGCAAGGACGACCAAAAAATCGGCCGGCAAACCACTTACGGAATTCGAATTACCCTCGAGGCGCTGGGTCCGACGCGGAGACACTCGATCGTTAGGATAATTCCTGAAGGATTCAGTTTTGACACTTCATTAAGCCGTCCGGAGAAGTTCTTGCCGCAACGTGTTCTGCTCGCTAATAAGTTCCCGCGGAACTGAACGCTTCATCAGCTCACCGGACAGGAATTTAATGGAATTCAGGATCTGCGCTAGGTACGGATGCGAAATTTTTATGCGCGGCTCGTTTTTAAACGCGAAAATCGCCGATTTAGAAGCTTTCGGAATTTACGCTTGGTTGTTCTAATGATAATATTCGGGAATTGTGACATAATCGTGCGGTTCTATGTCGAATCAGACTCGATATTAACACTAGGTTTACGGAGCACTAAAATTGATTATTTTACATTGCTTTATAAAAATAATAAAATTATATTTACTTAGATCTTCGGCGATTTATTGTAATATGTACACAAAAAAATAAATCTATTTAATAATTCCTCACGAATGCCTCCTTACACTCTTAATAATCGTAAATTAAAAATTTTTGAATCCGTCATTTTGACGGGCCCCGTAAATCTAGTGTTAACGTTGTAATCCAATAGTCAATAATATAATATATATATATATATATATATATATATATTATTGAATTACATTAGATTCATCAATACACGGCAGATTCTATGCATTTATAAGAAAAATGCGCAGATCCAATTTAAAACGGTACAGGCATCAGAGATATTAAAGATCATTATTGTAAAGTGTGGAAATACCATCCTATTAATTTTATTCTTCTCACAATACATGCAGAACATTTTTATTTTGAACAAAGGTTAGTAAAGCTAGAATGGGTAATCCTAGGATCCACCTTGCAATTATTTCTGAAGAGTGCATGAGGTTTGAAACAAACAAGATTGAGCATCGAGAAATAGTTTCTTCAGTAATGGAACGTAATAATGAACCCCGGACTAATCATATGGAAAATCTATCCCGGTGAAATCAGTTGGATTTTTCATATGTTGTAGCTTATGATCTTCTGAACAAAACATGTAATGGGCACAAAGCTCAATAGTGGACAGTTATCGAGTTATAATCAGTCAAACATGACAAATTTGAGCCGCCGAATACTCAAATCTCGGAAAGTATTTATTTTTTGGAAAAATGTTTAAAACAAAAATAGTAGGGTTTCACAAAATCTGTTAGGGGTGTCATTATTTTTGAATTTTGAATGGCCTTGATAAGGTCTGTGAACAGAAATCTTTCACAAAAATCTTTGCGTGTCACAGCAGAGATAAGGACCCCACGGTTCGTCACTCCCGTAGTATTTCTTGACTTCAAACCCTCTCTGCTGTGTGTGTGTGTGTAGGTTAATAAAAAAATGATCTTATGATGTATTACCAAACAGTATGAAGACCAAAATGTATGGAATACACTGATAACAATAATATAAATATGGGACGTAGCAATGCCAGAAAGTAATAGCGTCCGGCAGCAATAACGCTAGTATGTTGACAACTTCATTTAGGTCGCGCAACTAGAAAATCGAAGAAGTGTGATGGCGGGAGTGGGGGTGCGGCAAGCGTGTAAAGTAACTATTCTTCCCGAGATTTGAGTATTCGGCAGCTCGAATTTGTCATGTTTGACTAATTATAACTCGATAACTGTCCATTATTGAGCTTTGTGCCCATTACATCTTTTGTTCAGTAGATCATAAGCTACAACATATGAAAAATCCAACTGATTTTACCCGGCTAGATTTTCCATATGATTAGTGCAGGGTTCTTTTCTTGATACTTCATAAAAATAATGAAAATGTGTTCGTTCCGATCATTAGCGATTTCTATAACAATATATGTTCAAAGAATTTCAACAATCGTGAATTAAGGAATTCGTCATTTTGCTCTTTGCCAAGAGGATTTCGGAAACCTTCAAAAGGATGGAAGAAGGTACAAATAGATCGAGAAGTTTCATAAACGCGGATTAGTCTCTGTGCTGCGGGCGTCAGGACCTCTTAATTACCTCTGGAGGGCCTTTACCGATTCGCACGTGCATTGCGAACGTTAATCGGTGTGTAACGTGCAGTCCCCGGTGATCGCTTAGTGTCACATCAAAGAGAAAGGCCCTCATCGGCACTCGAACCGACGTACAATCCCCGGAAGATCTCATTTATTAGATTCCAATGCGCGCGTGTACTTCGTCCTCAAGGGCGATTAAAATGGTGTCTCCGAAGGGTTGCTGCGAACGGAGCACATACAACACCACCGCAAATAAGAGTATTCTTTCGAAGAAGGGGACCATTTCCGGTGATTAGTTCCACGCGATTAACCAACGGAGCACGCCAACTGGAAATAATAAATAATCGCGGGGGTGAAAAAAAAACGAGCCGGGAACACCTGAAGAATCCATATATAATTGCCGCCACGGGGATGGACGGAGGGGGACAGTCTCATTCCACACGTAACATTCCATTCCAGAATTAGTGTTCCATTTCGAAATTACATTCTATCTTGCATGCCCGCGCGCACCATTCTCGGCCCGTCCCTGGCGATAAATTCACGTGGCTATAATTACAACTATACTCCACCGACGAATTAATAATGTTACATCACCAGGGTCCCCTATCTGGTACGCTCGATAACTTCCAACGACCCTGTCTTCGACGACTGGTCAGATTTTAAACGACAGCTCTGCGAAATTGCAGCTTTTAACTTTTCGTTTCCTCAGGCGTGACACTCCCGATCATTTGCTCCCTTGCAGTCATTGGGTTTGCGAAAATCGTTCTTGGTGATCAAATGATGGTGAACAATTTATTAATGACGAGACAATACCTATTTTACTACTATAATCTATACGTATGTTATTTATGAATTATTTCTAATTCAAGGTCACGTGAAGGTCATATTATTATAGGTCGATACGATACTATCATGACGAAAACATATACAGTCCGATTTAAAAAAATTTACGCTAACCTTGATATCTCGAAAAAAATCGAAAACATTTTTCTGTCTACCACAACATTTGCTCCTGTGAACCAAACGACCATGTTATAATGTTTCGAATTTTGATTTGGTAAATGTATTATTATTACGTATGTGTTTGTGCTGCCATCTAACGGATCTACTCGGAACTACATATCCCATTTTGTGTATATCACCTAGCAATACTATATCAATATGACGGCGTTTTAACCTATCAAAATGGCTTAAAAGTGTTCAACCTTATACGCGTATAACTTTTGATCCAATGAATTCCTCACAATAAGATTTTCATTTTCGCCGTTTTCTCGTCAAAATCTATAGGATTGCATAAAAAAAACTTGAAAAAAAAGAGTTCTCCAAAACGAAGTTCAACCCTATTTTCTCCTCTAATATTTTTGTTCTGTTTTTACTTAAATAGCGTAACCTGCACAACTTCCCAGATTCGCCCTATATATCGACAACAACAAAATATAATTTTGTTTTCGATTAAAGGAAATGAATAACATACGTATTTAGTAGATTCTGTTCGAAATCTTCATCACGAGCCTGACTCGACGTTATAGTACACAACGGGTTAAGTTTCGCCTACCTACTTTTCAGCCGATGAACATTTAGGTAGTGCAGCGGTTATCGATAGGGGGAAATAGATTTTTTGGCAGAACGTGACCGAATGCTTCGACCCGTAAGCTGACAGCCAGTGGTTCGCGAACCGACGGGATTAAACCGAGTTACTAGTATTAGCAACATTCGAGCAACGATGAACCGTGGCTGGTCTGGGTCCAGGGGTCAGAACTGGGTTAAAGTATTAGGTACACCGGACATGAGGATGGTGCGGGGGAGTATGGTGTATAGTGTATAGTATAGCATAGTCGATGGAACCGGCGCGTGTATACGTCGCGGTTTACATCGCAGCCACCGCCGCAATCTGATTTCACCCGAGACTCGTCCCCGTTTCTGGCGTTTATTAGTTCCGCGCAAATATTATCCGCCCGGGAAAATGCTTTCATCGATGAAAGTAATTTCGGCGTTGGCCAGTCGTTCCCCGAACCTATCGCCTATGAATGAGCCATTGATTAACCTCCGTAATTGGCTATCTGTTATTTTATTTGGTTCTAATCAAACTCTCGATGTTGCAAATTTCGTGAAGGGAAAAACTCATTATCCTATTCCTCATTTTAGCATTACAAAGTGACTTTCGTTGATGTTAAATTATACAGCCAAGAGATTAATATTTATTTAATCGTTTGATTGACTTGTTGGTTTTTACTACAGTCTATTGAGTAAATCAACTTTTTTAATTGGAGTTTTGTATTATTAAATATCTTATATATTAAATTGTTCTGATCTCGTGCGACTTTTATGAACATTGGTGTGGTACTCACCGTGATAATTTTACCATTTACCTCTTGTTGAAATAAGCAATTCATATTTCGCGCGTAATCGATTCTACAAATAGGTAAACCGCGGTTCACGTAAACATCCGCGAAAGTCACGCGTCTTCTCTGTGTCTGTCGCAATCACAGCGGATCAGTGCGGCCTGAATTGTTGCCCGAGTAACGTCTGTATTTGTGTCTGTGCTCGAAGTAAAGTCCTTGTATTGCCACGTGCAAATTATATCAGAGTTTCACCGATTTCTTACTCCTGAAATTTTAACGCCTCTGTTATATGAAACATGCAGAGTCTTCGTTAACACGCTAGCCGTCATGTAACAATATTATTTCCCTATCAGTATTCAAGTTTCAAAATTTGGTTAAATAATATTTTCCTGCGTGTAATATCAACAAAATTAAGGAAAGGTTCGTCGATCCCCAAATATTATGTATAATTACGACCACAAACAATATGCATAAAATTAATTTGGATTTCTCTACGCATCGCTGGTAGCGAACGCGTACATATTAAAAGGCAGAACTAACCCGAGATACAAAAATGCTCGTACAACCGAGAGATTGGTCATTACCACCACAGTACGCAGAGTTAATTATTTCCGTGCAATTTTTGTCCCCGGCGATTTACCTACCGGGATTTCATATTTGCCCGCAAATTGGTTCGCCGAATATATACAATTTCAGCTACATTTTGGCGAAATTAGTTCTCAATTTAAACGACTCGAACGCGAACCTCTAAGCCATTAATTACTGGAACTTCATTCCCAGATCTTCAACGACGCGGGAACATGTTTCTGGGCGGGCCGGTTGCCGCCGTGCTAATTAGAACGAAGATAAGTCTCCAAAGTAAGTATTTGTACAACGTCGATACGAAATTGATGCAACCACGGCTGAAATTTCTAAAGCAGCCATCTCTGTCTCTTTATCTCTCACTCTTCCTCTCTCCCCCGGCCCACTGGGAATGTTTTGCGGATTTGTATCGACGTTTTCTCGCAGTGTCAACAATAGTTAAGAGAATGGCCGAGCTTTTGGCTCCCTCTCCGCGATCTCCGCCCATGCCTGGCATTTTATCCGAGAGCACTTCGTCAGCGAAAATATTTGCCGCCGCAGCAGAAACCGAACGACAACCTACCGGCTTTTTTTTTTACACTTTAATTAAGATCGGCTGCTTCTCGACGAGCGTTGTCGTCAATCCGATTCCCACTCGAATTTATCGGCGCATTTCCACCCGGCCCATTCGCTCGGCACGATGAAATTAATCTCGCTTGGCCATTCGATGTACCAATTAGAATATCTATTCTCCTCTTTTGATGATCTACATTTGTTCAATCCATATCAATTTTCAAATTATAGAGAATACAACATTCCGAGAATGCTAACAATATTTTTCAGAAATGCAACAGAAAGAGTCGCGTCGGTGAACGTTATAGTGGATACAACGAGTAAGGGGCCCCTCAAACGCCTGCTTCTTCCACCAACCTCACTTCCATGCGCGACGCCTGCGCACTGTTCGCGACGGGCACTCCCTTCCTCTATGGTAATGGGATGTTGGTGGGGGACAGTGGGCGCTATGGTGGGGAGGGATTTATCTCAATTGAGACAAAAATGCCCATCCCTGGCTATATGGAAGGAGAATGATGCACAGTAAGTACAGGTTATTGAAAATCGAACTGTTGATCGATCGGTGTCGCGCACAACGAGCTATCTTTCTGTTACGATGGAATCATTTTACTTCATGAAGGAACAGGATATGTCAGATGAACGAGTTACATCTGATGTTGAATTTATGAAATCCTTGACTGCGTGTGTTCATAAAGATGTCTCGAACACGTTACGTGTACATTCACTATTGTGCTAGTTAAGCCCCGTACACGCAATTTGAAAATGCAGAAAATTAGACAAGCTATGCAAAACATTCAAAACTCCTACAAAACAGAGAAAATCTGCTAAAATTAATTAAAATCTATAGACATATGGAATGAAATCTAAATACTCACATGGTCGTCCCTAATAACTAGACTGCGGATCATTATGCATTTATAGCAGGGAGTTCCAACGTATTCCCCTCCGAGAACTGCAAGGTCCCCACCATCGAACCTCTTCCTACTACTACGTACAGCCGTAGAGTCAGTGAGTGCTGCGCGCGCCGCATATTATGCGCCTATACACTATAACGATGAAGTCTAAGAGTGGGGGAAGAACCTAAGCGAGGAAGGAGCCTCGAACAGCTCCTGGAGCTACTGGTTGGAACTGCCTGATTTTTATCATAGTACACACACTTTTAAAATACCAAAAAATATCGTATAATAACGAACATTAATAACATTTCAACTCTATGCCTACCATAAGGAATTGTCTAGTTAAGAAATTGAGTTTGTTTCCTATCCTGGTTTTTCTAAAATAAACTATGAAATTTAGAATTTGCATAAAGATTCGTAGGCTACTAATAACCAAGCTGTCAATGTTAAAAAATAAAAAGAAGGTTGATCAAATTGTGAAATGAAACACGAGGATCATGTTGAAGCGTGTGTGGGCTGGATCGGCGAAAAACCGATGCGAAAAGATGTCGAGAATTCGTTGAACCGTTCATCGATAATCAGGTTACTCGGGATTGGTGCGCTTAATTGGCCCGTTACCATTGTTGCCGTTGCGTCAAGGCGCAATTCCGGCCGACTCGCGATTTATTATTAAACGACGCCAAGCAACGTCGTGCCGGCGAGGCAGAACGGTTTCAATTAACTTCCCTAATTTCGCGCGTGAACTCCAGACTCGAGAATGCATCGCGGGCAAATACGCCACCGGCACACGTTTGGCCCCGTCGATCTGATAAACTCCGGCTAAGAGTCAACGCTCGCTAACGACAAGCAACCCCGTGAAATTTCTTTGCCGAATTTTGACGCGTTACCCTCCCCACGGCACCTCGGCTTTACAAGCTCGTACGTGCTGCTTCTCGTTAGCAGTCGCGCGAGAGGACTTTCTTATTGTGTTAGGTGACACGGGTGGCTCGGGCACCTGGTCGTTAAGCGTTTCCTGCTCGGAAATTAAATTAAAGTCGCGACACATGACTGTGTTCCGCGAGGCATGGCCGATTACTCTGAAAATCGATGATGCACTGCACTATAATTTTTCTTTTGTGAAAGGTCGAGTTGCTTTTGTGATAACCAACGTTGTCCTGTTCTATTCACATCAATCTAAGAATTATCAGTGACGTGTTACAAACAAAATAGTACTTCGTCGATCATTGAGAAATTAATCTTTGCCTCAATATTATTTCTGTACACCGAATTTCATTAGGTTCATGTGGAGTCAGAACGGATTAGCTGAACTTTTAATTAGGAAATACTTTTACAGATTTTAATCAGATTTTGGAACTTTCGAATCACACATTAAAATCGCGACACATGACTACCGACGTTGCACGAAGCAAAGAAAGATTAGTACGAAAATCGATGCGATACTACACAATGACTTTTCTTTTCTGAATACTATAAATGCATCTGTGAAAATCATTGCAGTTTAAATTATTTTACTCGTGTTTTAAAGTATTTGTTGGAAGATCGCGGTGTACAGTGGATAAAGCCACGTGGTAGGGATACAGAGGAACCAATGCACCATTACCGATTAAACTATTTATTATAACATAAACTACAAAAACTGATTATCTTCGTTGCATCCTTACAATCCACGCTACCGCGCATTCACACACACTCGCTCTCCCTCTGTTTTTCCCCCACTCTCCGCCTGTCTATCCTAATGCGCGTCCACACTGGAAGTCATTCGCTACAGTATTGAATTATTCTAATCATTTGTAGGAGCTTTAAAGTTATCTATTTTGATAAATGTTCAATCAGATAAAGAACAGTAATTATTGTTAACAGAATATTTTCAATATTCTGTTGAAATTTCTATGTAGCTAGACTTCGAAGATCCAGAGTCTTACTTTTGCACTAAAATGCTTCATCAGTCTGTACCACAAAAATTCACTTTTAAGTCTGAATAAAGAACTGTGTCACATAATTCGTGCGACTATGTGAAAGTCTTTCAACAAAGACTACTTCGCAAGAAAATGAGTCTTGAAGATCTACTTCCTAGACAGCGCATATCTTATGCCCCTACTACAAGTCTTTAATCCTGAGGAACGTGTTTTTCAGATTCTCGATTATTTCGTAAAACTATGCAAAATTCCAGATCGTAGAATTGCGCGTAGGGGAATATTTAATTTTCCTCGACTCTGGTATCTCGAATCACATTACGCAATGTTAATAGAGCAATTACTTGCAAGAGCAATGTGTCGGATTGCGGCAGATCTTAAAGAGTTTCGCCGACGTTCCTTTATAAGCGGCTATTCGTCGTTTTGTCAACGATTAGCTTCGCAACCTGTACCCGGTTAAATGGGTTAATGCAGTTACATCGGTGGCCCGATTTCACGTCGTTAATTATATTACGCGGCAGTTTCTATGCCACTGTGAACTCCGCTGCGTGACCTAAGCGTTCCGTGTAATCTTCATCTACGCGTGACACGTTAGAAACGTAGGATGATTTTCACAGACACGGTGTGACAGAATGTTCACTGTTGCTGAATGTTTACTGCGTGCGAAGTACGGACTGCTAAATCTCGTTAATTTGCAAATCACAGGAAATAAGTTCCATAAAAATTCCCTGACTAATGATGACTGTACATAGCGAAATATTATACGTTGACACAATCATTAGACGTAGATTAGAACTATGATAATTACCGGTGACGAATAAATTCTTGCAGCTATGAGTTGTTGAAGGCTTCCTTACCTGAAACAAAAGAAAACACGAGTTAATTGGGCGGAATGGTGGGTGTTATTATTGATAAATAAATAAATAACAAACAAATGTATAATCTGTGCTCGCTATTACCGTTTATAATACATTTATTTTTTAATATGTACTCTGACACCTACCGGAACCGACTGTTTATAATGTAAACATTGGGAATGAATTTATCGAAACGACTCGTAATGTCAATTAATTAATTTATTTATCACGAGGCGTCTATTTGTATAACAACGCAGCGAAGTTCAATGATATAAATATTATATAAACTTTGCTGCGTTGTTATACCAACTGACGCCTCTTGATAAGTAAACTAATTAATTGATATTGAGAGTCTTTTCGATAAATTCATTTCCAATGTATACAAATTGATTATGCAGAAATATCCGCAATCATTAGTAGACTGCGGATTTTATGCATTTATGGCAAAAATAGATACAAATTAAAGCACTGGACACATTAAGAAGATTTAAGGATATCAGTGTGTTGGTATCAGCTTGACATTAAAGAAAGGAAGAATTTTTATTTCGTTCTTACGTCTTGGAAGCAGTGCAAACATTTTTAATGTTGCATAAAGCTCCGCAGTCTAGTCATTAGTTATTCGCAACTCCCTTACTTTAGGTAGGACGGTTCCAATTAACACTAGGTTTACGGAGCACTAAAATTGATTATTTTACATTGCTTTATAAAAATAATATAATTGTATTTACTTAGATCTTCGGCGATTTATATTGTAATATGTACACAAAAAAATAAATCTATTTAATAATTCCTGACAAATGCCTCCTTACACTCTTAATAATCGTAAATTAAAAATTTTTGAATACGTTATTTTGACGGGCCCCGTAAATCGAGTGTTAAAAGAGAGAACACACTTTTAAATCGCAACCGAATTTATTATGCGAGCGCGTGTCATTTCGGCCATCTTACAATCCCACTCCTCCTCACGACGCTACTTTCCGTTGCGCTCCCCACTCTACCACCGGCACGCAGGCCGATTCACACCGTGGCGCGCAATCCAACATCCCTTTCCAAAGAGCTAAACAAGTTCAGTTTTAATTCCTAGTCTAATTTGAATTTTTTAATCATTTCTATGACGCATTAAACAGTATGCTAGTTTGTCCAATTTCTCACAGAAGCTCAAGTATGGATCGTTCCAACTTTAAAAAGATTGTTCTCTTTTGAGGAGCGTCTGAACGTTAATAGGAGTCGCAGAGCGTCGTTGACAATTATTCGCGATGTGCAAACAAACGCAAGAGCCAGGAACGAGTATCTGGAAAGTGGATCGGGGAATCAGACGACGACGTATAACGCAGTGATTTATCGCGGGACTCGCGTTTCCGTTGGATCGTCGCAGCATCGTCGCTGGGCGTCGTTGTCGGCGTCGTATCGACGTTTCCTGGTGGCGCATAGACGAGCACTCGCCTAGAAGAGGCACTGTATATCCGACGTTGTCTATCGACAAACATTGCGATGTGTCAGAGTAAATCTTGGCTGTGTATACGACCCGGAAATTGCCATGGTACCCAACGGTGCACGGCTGGTATCTTTGCGGGCCGCCGGTGGAAATCAGTTTATTTACCGAAAAGGGACATGCCTGTCGGAACGAGACGACGGATTAAGATTACTTACAATTTGTCTTGATCCTCCGTGTAATTACCAAGTCGGGACACCTGTACGGAACTTTCTTTCTGCGTCCCTGAACAACAAAGGAAGCAATACCGCGAACAATTTGCAATTTTATCGAACACTACAATTTTATCGAACACTTCTGTGATCATTTTAAAACTTTTGGTAAATATTAAGTTTCGGGGAGGCACCTCGGATGACCTTGACCTTCACATATGTTTTCAAGGACAAAATTCTGAACAACTTTCCTCTATACATTTACCCGTAGCTCGGACTTAGTTTCCGAGATAATTGCAAAAAACCTTCGTTAAATTTTGGTTGTAAGTATACTTTATTCTCGTACAAGCTGTCAACAGGAGACATAGTCCAAGTTGATTTGTTAACTTTTTTATAGAAAACGAGCGATGGCTAAACACTCAAGATGGTGTTAAGTCTGGGTTAGGTCTGGGTTATGGTTGGTTAGATTACTAGACCTAACCCAGACCTAACACCATCTTGAGGTCGTCCAATTTCAGAGAATGTCTTCGATAACATATGTCCAATCCATAATCACATTCATTTAAATACGAGCAAATTGCAATATGGTAGCATCGGTATATTTTTGTTCATAATTTTTTAATAAAAAACGAGCGACTGCTAAAACCTCTTGGGGGTTACTTAGAAAGGTGACCTTGATAGCATATGTCAATACAGCATATTGTTTTAACCTTCAGTACTTAAAATAACTGCTATATTCTGAAAACTTCTTTTGTTTATAAATAAACAACGAGCGCCGTCAGGAACCTCTCGGGGGTTACTCAGAAAGATGATCTTGACAACATATGTCAAGGTCAAGGACATCCGAGGTGCCTCCCCTAATAATATTTATTAATCTTTTTAATTCTTCGTTGCGTCTTCTATTCTATCTCTTGTTAGCGAAAGAAATATATACTCTTGATAATAGGTTGATTGTAGAGCGTCCCACAGTGTAACGAGTACATAGTTAAAAAATAAATATTCCATTAAAATAGTCATGTCTGAATACTGTATTAATATCTTAATCATATTTATATACTATAAATTAATTTTTTGACATCCAATGATTGAGTAACAAATATTTCTCAAGCAACAAGGAGGAAATAAATGATATATATACATTTTGTAATATATTCAAACATAAATAAATAACAAGAAAACAATACAACCACTAAGAAATAATACTTAAATAAATCATAGTGATAATAAATTTTTAATTATCATTATTATCAGTTACCGACAGATTCTGAGAAATAAATTATTAGGAGCAGATCAAACGGATACCAAATTAAAGGAAATAGAGGGAGTTCATTATAATAAAAAAGAAATGAAAAAAATCGATGTTTTATTTATCTTTTAATACCCTCTGGAAGTTGGAAAATGCAAGAAAAATGTAAATAGAACATCTTTTAAATATATCGAACAACCACAGGAAACTTCTTTACAAAAAACAAACAAACAAAACAACTTACATATACAACAACATTTCTCTTCATAAATATTGTCTTTATGTAATGTATGTTGGCTTGTTTGTCTTTACTCGACCTCTAACTAGATTTCTAACCTTCATCGGTTAATTGTGTTTCTAAATTATGTTGTTCTCATATTGGAAGAGTGTTTACTGCCTATTCCATGCAAAAACAAATATGAAATTTTAGAAATCGATTGTATTATTTTTGAACTCGAACCGTCGGACTGTGCGTTCACGGTAAAGTAAATATTTTGAAAGCACAGGACTGACGAAGGAAATGAATACAGTGGACTGAAGAAGCTCATGGAGCCTTGGTTCTACCATTCACAGAGAGTCTCTATGGTCCTTTCTTTAACTGGTTACAATACCAGTCGTATAAACGGCCTCGAATGCTTCCTCGAATCGAATGAAGCAACGGTGGCGACCTTTCGAGCGGCTGCTTTTAAGGGCACCACCGCACCCGGTCGGAATTCGCGTCAATCGCTCGAGATAGAAGGATGGCGGTCCGGGCCGATACGAGGAACATAACCTCGTCCGCCGAACCAACGAGTTTGCTTTATTATCAGGGATAATGCGATTTCGCTGGAACACGACGATGCTTCCCCATTGCCCGCATCTCTACAAATCGTTTTAGAGAGCCCATTCAATTTTGTTCTATGGCTGCTCACTTCCCCCTCCAACCCACACAGTCCCTTCGAGTATCGATTAGGCTTTGGTTTATTAATTGCTCGTCGGATATAATTCCTCCCGGTGTGTGGACATTCACCTCCGGACTCCTCCGAATTGCTTGAAACCCAAGAATGAAAGAAATTTGAGGATGCTTTTGACGCGGAATAATGGCGGTAATTTAACGGCCCTGGCGAACCACGGCGAAATCTTTCGCGTGTGCCCCGCGGAGCGATCCTTTGTATCCGAGCGACGACGGTCTGACTACCAGAAAGGAATCGCAGGAATTGATATAACTTTCGTCGTAACAAACTAACTGCCACCGGAAATTCACTCGGCTACACCGGCAATCATCCCCGGCTTCCTGAACGTTTATTTCACCCCTGGAATCGATTCGCTGCACGGCCCCCGGATATCTTCGATCTTTCGCGTCGGTTCTGATGGCTTTCGGATAACTCCGGCTGCATATTTAATTAATATCGACCTTTCGGGTTTTCAATAGGGTTGTGCGGGTACCCGAAATTTCGGACAATGATCGGGTCGGGTCAGGTCGGGACCCCGAAAGTTTACATACTTCGGGTACCCGAAATGGTAGTCGGGTCGGATCGGGTCGGGGTCCCGAAAGTTTGCAATATTCGGGTACTCGAAGTTAAAGTTGTATTTATTGTATAAGCATAATGCTGTTTTATGATTTTTCAGTTCAATCTTTTATTTTCAATAGCAGGTTCAGAATGATTTTTGTATTTTTAGCGTAATCGGTTATCAAACTTCGTGAGGAAAGAATATTTTAGAATACATTATGAGAAAGAATGTACGCAAAGGACGTTTCTGTTTCTGGTAAACACTGTTCTTACAGGACAAGGACTCTTCGTCCGCACACGTCGTATAAGAGCACTGTTTCGTAAACAGTGTTTACTACAAATCGAAATATTATTACAACCGATGATTGGACGTCTTAATATGCACGGAGTAACAGAATTATTTATTGCTGATTTGACCGCAGATTTGCCCCAACATTAACTTCGAGTACCCGAATATTGCAAACTTTCGGGACCCCGGCCCGACCCGACCCGACCACCTTTTCGGGTACCGGAAATCGCGGGTACCCGAAGTTTATAAACTTTCGACCCGATCTCGAACAAATTTCCCGACTCGACCTGAACCCGAAATTTCGAGTACTCGCACACCCCTAATGCTCATAAATTTTTTCTATCTGCGCGAAATTGAATGTGTTCTGTAAGAAGATATTAGGTGTAATGAGACTTCTATAAAATATTGATTGTCTCCAAAATATTTGAAAAAAATTGCTGCTACAGTCTGAGTCACCAGTAATTTAATTGGAAGGTTGGAAAAATGAATTTCATTCATTCTTATTATTATATGGTATCCATTTTGCAGTCCTTAATCATTAGTCCTTCTCAAATTAATCAAAACTGTGAAGACATTACATAAATTTGGAACTATTGTCATATTATTTCTGATTTGTTACACATTTGTAAAAGAAGGAATACATTTTCCCTTAACTCCTGTTCTTTATGATTGACATAGACCATTTTTAATTTGTGTAAGATTCACAATCTATTAATCAAACTGTGACTCCTGTTGGGAGCAAATAAATAAAAATGCCGTTTCTATTATTTAGTACGAACTGTTTTTTGTATTTTATAAATGTTTAAATATCGTGAATGCATGGCAATCTGTAGTTCGTTTACGATATATCGAAAACAATGCTACAAACGAGGAGTAGTAATTGGCTGAAGTACTGAATATTGAATAAATAATTTTCTCGTGTCCGTAATTAACAACGTTCACTAGACAGAACTATTTTTCCGCATTTTAGAAATTATCTTCTACAAAAAAATCGAACGATAACTGCTATTGACACTGTCCAGTTCCTTTTATTCCACGTCTAAACGCAAGTAACTAATGCTAAGCGTTCGTCATTTGTAGATTCAATTTTTCTTGTAAGTAAAGGCGTGGCTCGAAAAGGGGCGTTAATGACCACACACCTGAATTAACATGGGCGTTGACCAATCAGAAAATTAGCACAAATATCACATTGCCGACGGTCACGCCATAGGTGCGCCGCCATCGTTCAACAGCTAATAACAACAACGATGAAAAACAATATTGTATATGCACAGCTACATGTAAAAACCATTCCCAGTCCTCCGAGAGCGGAAAGTCCTACTTTCTTCCTGTTAACCATGACACCCAGCATAATTAATTGCGAACGTCCACTGAAATGATTAATTTGGCCGCGTTTCGAAGTTGCAGAGAGCAACTTCCTTTCACAATTATACAGGAAAGGTACAAAAGTTGAGTATGCAAAGAAAAACGTAAAACGCCAAAGGAAACTCCGGCGGAAAATAATGCAGTAATTAGGGTTGTTTATTTGTAGGGAATGAAATTTTTCGTTGCGAGAGGTAACGTCCCCATAAAATATTTTCCTCGCTACGCAATTAATAAATGCAATTTCCTTTTTCAACCAGCTCCGAGCATTTTGAAATCTTTCGACTCCATTAAACCAACATTCGTGCGTTGTTTCTTTTGAAAATGTTTTCATTACTCGCTCCGGCCTCGGACGTACGATTTTCACTGGTAACTTGTCCAGCAGTTCATAGTGTTTCAAACGAAAGTTCTAGAAGTCGTTGAATTAAACTATGCTTTATATAAAATTAAATTAAATTGTATTTTCAGATGTCAACCTATACTGACATTATTTTTGAGGACAGGAAAAAGAGTGAATTTTCTTAAAATTCAAGTGTTGTATGAAAAGGCAGGTTAAATATGATGTGCATAATGTAAAAAAAATTACATATAAATGTAATTAGAGATGTAAAGAAATAAATATTGTAGATGGAAAGAAATGTCTTGATTATGGAATTAAAATTGCTTCGAGTGCAAAGAGTTAATTCACACAGGGCGATTTAGTTGACCGGTACGCATTTAACGAGTTCCCTTTTCTAGAGAGACCCTACAAGTAGTTGAATTAAACTATGCTTTATATAAAATAAAATTAAATTGTATTTTCAGATGTCGACCTATACTGACATTATTTTTAAGGACAGGAAAAAGAGTGAATTATCTTAAAATTCAAGTGCAGTATGAAAAGGCAGGTTAAATTTGATGTGCATAATGTAAAAAAGATTACATAGAAATGTAATTAGAGATGTAAAGAAATAAATGTTGTAAATTGAAAGAAATGTCTTGATTATGGAATTAAAATTGCTTCGAGTGCAAAGAGTTAATTCTCTCAGGGCGATTTAGTTGACCGGTACGCATTTGGCGAGTTTATACTGACATTATTTTTGACGACAGGAAAAAGAGTGAATTTTCTTAACATTCAAGTGTAGTATGAAAAGGCAGGTTTAATTTCATGTGCATAATGTAAAAAAGATTACATAGAAATGTAATTAGAGATGTAAAGAAATAAATGTTGTAAATTGAAAGAAATGTCTTGATTATGGAATTAAAATTGCTTCGAGTGCAACGAGTTGATTCACACAGGGCGATTTAGTTGACCGGTACGCATTTGGCGAGTTTCCTCTAGCGAGATCCGCGAAAAAATACGGGTTTTTTGGCCCCGGACAAATGGGACATAGCGTTTAGGTCAGCGTGACCGCAAAAGAAACGAACTTTGGTAGCGAGAGAGACGAGGCTCGTTATCGGGTGCGGGCGCATGTACGCGGCGTGTTTTTCGCGAGTTCGAAAACCAACAGCCGCGGGTCCAACGCGACCGGGTTCTCAATATAAATTATTCCGAGTCGATGCTATTATCGCGACACGGTTAATGCACAGAGTCACGGAAAATATGCGGTGGTTAATTTGTAACACCGCGCCGCAGGACAGGACGAGCGTGACACGAGGGCGCAGTACCGTTGCACTTTATTTGATTTTTCAGTATCACCAATTTCGGTGTTGCGTCGGCCTTCGTTCCGCAACGTGTCCGCCGGCCCGCATATCTACACGCAAATCGCGCGTCACGTGTACGAGTTAATCCAAATTACGTCACGCGTGCACCGTGCTGGCCACATCGAGAACCCCGTTCGCCAACGAATTAATAATAAACGAATCGGTTACAATCGAAAAACTAATCGCAGAGCAAAAACGACTTCTCGGTTTCACCTATGAAGATAGTGATTCTGGGAACTATTCTGCACATTTTTAGGGAACCATAGTCAGTCAATTGTGCGCACAAGCTTTGACTCGTTCATTTAATCCAATTTTATTTGTTGGGGACTCCGCTCGAGATTTGGCCGAGAGCTCCAGAAGGTCGCCGGAATCCCACAGCGCTATGCGTGCAACCGGAAGATGGAAGGTGGAGACGTAGGTGAAGCGCGGTTACGCGAATGAATAAAATGAGAAGTGGACTGTATTGATTTGAATTGACTAGATATTTAATATACAAGGTAAGCAAGGTTTTCTCAGTTTTTAACATTAATAACTGAAAAGTGAAGAGTCAGTTTTACCAGTATGTATTGACGGTGTTAGTGTGTGCGGTGCTGTTCGTGCCGCGCGCCTCCGTAATATCGCGGTGCAACGTTCGCTTTAAATAATTTTAATTCCGTCAATTTTAAAGCGCTTGCCTTTTAAAAAATAGGTCCGTAAAGAGGAGACTTGAAGCTGTCACCATTTGTCCAGTTATAAGAATTGTCCGCCGTCCGAGGGTTAAAAGATATCGTAAAAAAAATGCAACCGAAGTGAAAATGTTATTAATTACACTATTTTAGAAATCCGCAGACTCTGTAAATGTCCAAGGATCTGTGAGACCAACCGTACCCGAGAAACACGAAGAAGATCAAAGGGGTTCTGATCAATTTGTACAAATAACTCGGCGGAACGACAGAAGGGGTGTAGGAGGCTCGCCTTCGAAAACCAGCCAATCTAATCGACGAGACGATACCCTGAAATTATCTTTGCCGGTTATTTCCTCGAGATACGCTCGTGTTGTATCAAGCCCCGAAAATCGTTTACCAATATCCGTAACGAAGATTCGATTCGACGTGGGTGGCTGTTGCGGCAGGCTCGATACAGAATTTCTTCGACAGACTGGCGGGTGGTTCGTCCGCCCCGTCGCACGTACCTCTGTCGTGTTATCTCACGACCCGTGTAAACAAAATGGTCACGTCAACGTCGTAAACTATGTAGAACTTCGCGGTCTAATTTCCGCGTGCAGCTGCCTGGGAAGAGCCGGGCGACCGGTTTCATCCCTGTGACCACGTCTCCACTCCCTCTTCCGGGGTATATCCGAAGCACAATGCGGATGAGGGACCAAAATCAAATTTCAAGTTCTTATAATTCCCATATTCGCGTCCGGTTAGAATAAAACTATTTATTATTTAAACGCGCGCCACTAACCTATGACCGCATCCACCCATTTTTCATTTTTCTTGCTAGAGCCGATTCACACGAGACAGCAACATTCCTTACTTCTATTTATTCAAACTATTTCATATCGTTTTATATTATTATTTATATTTATATATTTCCACTCTAACTCTTATATGTATTTTATCTTGGTACTCTCTTTTAACTTTTTTCATATATTTTTTAAATCTATTATTTTTCATAAGAATCAGTGAAATAGATTTCCTTCATCATTTAGTAGAATTATTACTAGACTGCGGATGTTTATGCAATTTGTAATTTTTGTGGAGGAATTTTGTGAAAGTGAAATTAAATAAAATTTTCTTTTTATTTACGCAATTTGAATCTCACGGAAGAGATTATTTTGCGGTACTATACGGACGTATCAATACATTATTATACATTACATAATACAATAAGCATCTTTATAAACATTCGTATGTTAGTTACGCAAATAGTTTAAACTCTTTTTTTAAATCTTTAGTTCACAGTCATGGAGAAACGTTTGTTTTCCGTGGTAGTAGCCTTTGTAGACCCGTAATAATACAAAATCGTACTAAATTCTGTGGAATTTTATATTCTAGCATTTTTTGAAAATTTTCAGAAGCTATAATTGCATAAAGATCCGCAGTCCAATCAATACAAATTTTCCTTTCTTTTCGAAAATCGTTCAAGACAGAGAATTTCTAATTATTGGAACCGCGAGGAAAATCGTACGGCAAGGGATTAATGATCTATTATATTCGATTACAATGCATGCTTTTGTGACCATTAATGTTACAAATGTATAAAATTCGCAATCTACTTATAAGAGGATATCGCTGGTAATTTTTTTCTACGACTTAAGCTAGCAGCTATTCACTTAACGCAATGTTCGACATACGGTACGACGTTAACACTTTGTCCCAAGATGAACGTCCGAACGTCTCCTTACTGAGGGATCAAGGATCAGTACAATTTTTGCAAAGAATCGTTTCTCATCGAATTGCTTCCTGCTAAGATTTCGCGAAACCCCATTGACCAAGCAATCGTTTACTACATCCACATTTATTACAACAGCGAACGTCATTTTTAATGCAAATGCTTGCTATTATCTCGCCTCCGCAGTCTATACATATAGGGCCCGGGCACAAAAGCTTGAGTAGCCACCTAACGCAATTACGAGTAGAAATTAATTTGATGATGTTATTAGTTGTCCCGGGGTGCACGCTCGTTTCGTTTTTTCTGTCTACTCACAAAGCGCAACGTTCAGAGTCGTTAATTGAAAACGCTGTATCGGAGGGCGAGGGGAAAGGAGTAATATACATATATACAATATAATATAATGTTAGATGTTGCCGGATCCGTTGTTGCCCTCCGTAACGCAACTCCTCATAAATCCTGCCTCCCCCTCGAGATTCCGTAATCATGTTCCTTTGTAAAACTGTTTAACGCGCCCGCAGAGGAGACGCAATATTACGGGGTGGGGGGGGGGGGCGAAGGAGGAGAGGGGGCAGTTCCAGTGGGTACCTGCCCCCACCACCCCCAGCATTTTTCTTTCGTTACCACTCTTTTTTTTCGTCTCTCGTTCCCTCTGCACAAAGTCTCAACAAGGTGATTAAAAGCTTCTTAGGCGAAACTTTCGAAACTCCATCTTTCGCCTGGCGCGAACGAGAATTCTTTTCAACTACTCGGTGCCGGGGCAACGATAAATTTATGCACAACAATCGCGCCACGCCTTTGAACGGTTCTTATAACGCGAGACCCGGCCAAGGACCAAAAGGTAAACGAATCGATAAGACGCAAACGATCTTAGGCTGCCGTGCCGCCCCTGTCACCATATATCGCGTTTAGACGCCCTTTTGCGCCGGTAAATGGACGCGGTCGACGCCCGCGAACCTTGTGATCAAGGGATATTGGCCGCGACGGGAAAATGTGAAAGTATGTGTGGCTACAGCTCCCTCAAACGACCTGGAATCTATGCATTTTTAGGGCTTTCTGCGAGTTAAGGTTATTTGGACGCGAATATTGTCAAAGACAAGAGAACTGTCTTTACTGTTGCAGATTCGCGTCTTTGTAGGTCAATCTGGAAGCATTAAGTGGAACTTTCTTTGCTTAGTCGATACCCTGAGTGACTCAAAATCTATGCATTTTGTTGCCTATATTATTATTATTATTATTATTATTATTATTATTATTATTATTATTATTATTATTAGTATTATTATTATTATTAGTATTAGTATTATTATACAGGCTGTCCCAGAAATGTTGTACTTCCTTGAAAGGGGTGATTCCTGAGATTATTTGGAGTAACTTTTCCCTTTGCGAAAATGCTCTCCGCGGCTTTGCTAAGGAGTTATTCACGGAAATCTCAGACCAATCAGAGCACGGTCTTGTTGAGCGTGTCGTTGGCATTGGCTGAGCCGCGATGCGTCCGCTAGAGCCGCACTCTGATTGGTCCGTGGTTTTCGTTAATAACTCCTTAACAAAGCCGCGTAGAACATTTTCGCAAAGGGAAAAGTTACTTCAAATTATCTCGCGAATCACTCCTTTCAAGGATGTACAACATTTTTTGATCACTCTGTACATTGTTTGTGTTACCATTGTGGATTCACGATTTTGTCGATTAGTTTCGAGGTACTAAGAGTATGTGAATTTTTCTTTGCCTCATCGGCACTCTGAGTGACCCAAAGGCATTTCTATGGTATATGTAAAATTACAAGGATTGATCGGTTATGTAACATGCTGCAGGAATTATACGATAATTTAAATAGTAATAAAGATAAATACACAAAAATTCTACTGGATTATTTTCAAAAATATAACCAAACATGTACTTTGTATTGAAATATTAGCATAGAAAATAACCTATAATAACCTAACCATTTTTTATCATATAAATCGTCTTAGATTGATTAATTTATGGTTCGTCTAGTCATTGGTTTGTATCAATAGAAAAATTCTCATGTATTTCCCAAAGCAAACACCATAAATACGTGTATACACCCTCGGTCTAATAATGACAACTACCCGATAAAACGCAATCTTGCAACATAAAAGAAAATACGCCATCGTAACATCATTTTTATGATCTCTTCGCATAGGTGCTTTTCCTTAAAAGCGCTAAAATAACGCGTTACACCATAAATGCGAGAAATTTACTGCACGAGCTACACTATCGTGTCACATTAAATAAAAATTGATCGAAAAGTAATCGTCGAAAATAATTATTAGAAAAATATCGTGTTCAGCGAAGTCTAGAAAAGTGCTCGCTGGGCATCGAAGAAATTTCGAAAGTAATTACAAGTCCGGTGTGGGCGTAAAATTGCGTTCACGGCGAGTTCGTTACGCAGGAAAAATGGTGGGCTTCAAGAAAGGAGGGGGGGGGGGGGGGTAGGAAACGCGGAGGTCGAACGATTAATTAAGCGGACGAGGTATCGCGAAATAATGCAAATTCTACGGAATGGGGTGGGGGGTTGCGGTTCGTAAATGAAAATTTTTCAATATCACAGAGTAGACGCCAGCGGCGCCGCCATTTCCGCGGCAATTTAATCCGAACGCGGGAAGGAGGACGATAAGTGGAAAATAAAAACGAGGTCCCAGAAGCACCGGGCGAATATGAACGATTACAGACTATAAAGTAATGCGAGGTTTTATTCACCCGACTAAAATACGATCCCCGGCCCCGGACAATGCGTGGAGATTATGACCGCGCCGGAATAAAAGATCGCTCGTTGTTTACAAGACGAACGGCGTCCTCCGGCTCGCTTTCGCGAATAAATTATTAACATCCTCAAATCAGTTTCCGCGATCCCCTGGCAAATAAGGGAAACCTGAGAGAGGGAGAAAGAAAGAGAAGGCACGGGGAACCACGGTGAATCACCACGGTGGATGATACGTCATTTCGTGCTGGAGACTCGACGACGACGACGACGACAACTTCGCGGATCGAAATTTTATTCAGACAGGACGGGGCAGGATTGATGTCATCGGGCACTATTGTTTCTTTTTGCGGTGTCTTGCGAGCCGCTGACGCAATCTTGTAAGCACGGATCATTTTTCTCGTTATCTTGATCTTTATTGTATTCTTATTACCTATATCCTTAACCCTCCGAGACCTCGCTGTTTAATCGTACGGACAGACATCTTATATTTGTAAAAATGAAAATGGAAAACAAATCAAATTTTTTTGTTGTATCTTTATTACCAGACACCGGATTTTATGCATTTATGACAAAAATGAGCAGGTATAATTTGAAACAGTAAAAGCATTAGCAGAATTTAAAAATAATGTTATATTATTTTTAACATATGAAGCATATTAAGAAAGAAAATAAACTTCTATTTCTTTCCAATTTGTTGTAAGTCAGGTAGACAATTATAGAAAATAAACTTCTATTTCTTTCCAATTTGTTGTAATTCAGATAGACAATTCTCATTTTGCATAAAAATCCGCTGTCTATTTATCACAGACAAAACCATTTACAATTTTTCAAAAATAGATCATTTTCGAGCGCTTTTTGTAATTTTATCAGACAGTCAGAGGGTTGAGACATCCGGATTAGATTAATGTTGTAACCCTTTGAAATGGGCGGTTCCTGAGGTTATTTAAACCAACTTTTTCGTTTGCAAAAATGGTCGCCTCGGCTTTTTTAAGGAGTTATTAACGAAAAACACGGACCAATCAGAGCGCGGCTGATCCCGGCTTGCTAACAGGTCCCGCTGAGCGTGAAGTTGCCGTTGGTTGAGTCGGAATCTGTTCGCCGTTGCCGCGCTCTGATTGGTCCGTGTTTTTGGTTAATAACTCCCTAACAAAGCCGAGTCTGTCATTTTTGCAAAGGAAAAAGTTGCTTCAAATAACCTCAGGAACCGTCCATTTCAAGGGTTTACAATATTTTTGAGACACACATAAAGAAAAAAAAATGTTCGGCATCACAAGCAGTCGTAATTGTAGACACGGTGCTATTTACCGGCGCGAACATTTTGCGTGTACGTCCGTGCAAAAGTGAATGCAGCCGTTGTCAAAATAGAAAATAAAAGATATTTAGTGGACGCGAGGGTGCAGATCAGCGGTGGCTTGATAAAGTGGAAAAATGTAGGCGCGCGGCGCGACAGGTTCGGTAGAGTTGGGGGGTGGTGTTTTGTCGAAACAACGGGACGGTCATCCCTCAAGCCACCGAAACCCATCAGCTTCGTGCTTGGCCGGTTTTATCACGGCGCCATTTATCACCGCTTGCCTAGACAATGCCGTTGTTGTTCCCATTGTGAGCCGCGCGGGGACATCGTCCTGACCCATATACATATACATACACTCCAGCCGAATAGTCCCATAGACAAAATCGACCCCGTGCAGAACGTTTTCGACGTTCTCCGGCGATCACGGCAAAATCGGGAAGGTCAAAGAACATCTTCCTTACCGCTGCACCACAGGTTCCCTTGGATGTATTCCAAATGCTTTACGCTCGTTGTACTTCCACTCGTCTTTCTCTATTTTTCTACGGAAAACCCACGGATGCGCAAAACGTCCGAAGTGGACGAGAGCTGGTACGCTTAGAGACATAAATTTATTTAAGAATACGCTTCTGATATCATTCCACTAAAATTTCTTGTGTCCATTAGCACATCTATGCCGTACACGTGATAATTTGTATATATTAATAAACTTTATGATTTCGACGCAAGGTTCGATCATGTTTAGAAGCAGCAAATTTGCAATTAAATTATTCTCGACGTTTCGATCCTGATGTGGATCATTTTCGCAGAGACATTATTGCGCCAGAAAAAGATATATATATATATATATATATATATATATATATATATATATATATATATATATATATATACAATGAACCGAACGCACATAACCTCGATCCGCATCCGCCATCTTGTCGGCAGCCGATGCGTTCCCCTAACCGTGCTCATGAAATTCTCGTTGATTTAAGACGACAGTTGCTTTTTCTTTCATTTTATGTTTTGCGAAATTTTCTCGGTAAAAGAACAAAATGAAAAAGAGTAAAGAACGATATAATCCAATCGCCGAGAACCTCGATGAATATCGGCCATCTTGTCGGCCGATATATATATATATATATATATATATATATATATATATATATGTATGTATATATGATCGAGCATGATCGAAACATTTTAAACATGATCGAACCTTACGCCGAAATCAGAAAGTTTATTAATATACTTCATTTTCGATCGAGAGAAATTTCACCGGTATAATTTGTATATTTTTGGTTGGAATACGAGCATGTAAATATATTGGCATAAAATAGTATTTCATAAAGTAATGACGGTGAAGATACATTCATGATGAGAACGTCCATAAGTAATTAGAACGATTTTTTAAAATCATTTTCCAACGCAAATAGCCCTCATACAATGCATTTCCGGTTAACCTATTGATCATAAAAAATAGCTGGTATTTGCTTGCTGCTTTATAAGAATTTATAAGAAAAGAAAGTTACTAAGATTTTCACTACTTTTATTACGTATGACATATTCCTGAATTTATAAGTTTACTGAAATCGTAATCTTCTTGAAAGAATCTATGTAACTTCAACGATTTCAGAATAGAAAATCTGAAAACTGTTAATATGAATTATATTACACATAATTGTTCCTGCATTGTAAAAGGTAGATTTGATAGAATTAAAATGTTCACATAAAACGTGTTAATGCAAGAACTTTAAGCTGATTTTATCGTAATTTTTATGCAAATCGTTAATTTTAAAATGATTTTCTTCCCGGTGGGTAGTGAACATTAAAAATGAACTGACACTGTTAAGTCGGACTTCTTTAGAATATTGTGGCATTATTCATTTCGCGGGTATACTTATTCGGTTCGAAGATTTATTTGTCACAACGGCCTCTAGATATTACGATCCACTAATGATTTATAGCGAAGCTCATTTGAATGTAAATTTGTCTGCTACGAGCAACGCATGTACAAATACCAGCGCATCAACTTTCAACAACCAAAACGAACGTATAAGTTCCTCGGAATGTCAATTCTACCAATTGTATTGTAATCCTATGCAAATGATCCTTGGCAATCATACAACCAGCAGCACGTACTATTTCCTCGGTAGTATTTCCTGTATCACTGAAACCTGCGATGAATTAAAAAATGTTGGCTCATCGCGCGTTATCCGAATACGAAACAATCCAATTTCGCTAATAATAATTACTTCGACTGACATTTATGTGCGGGCTATCAAGTCTACATACAACATACACGTACCCAAATATATTTTGTTCATCTAAATTTGCCGTCACGATCCTCCAAAGATTCACAGTCCTCTTAAATTAACAGAGTACAAATTTTCTCTACGAAGGAACTCGTAGAACATAATTTTAGTAAAAAATCAAAAACGATTGAAACTCAACTGTTCCGGTTCGCAACAGCGACGAAAGGAACCGTTCAAAAAGATTTTTTTTTAGACAAAAAACATTAAAGATTTGCGTAAGATTTCTTCGATACAAGAAAGAAGGTTTTCGAAATGCTGTGAATCAAAGTGAAATTATTCGTTAATTATTAGGTTTACGGTTAATAAGGGTCACTACTTTTTTATTTAGAATTTAACGATCTTCATTATTTTGGCATAAGAAATGTAGCATTCTAATTAAAAAAACGAACTGCACCTTAAAATATGCATTACTTAAAGTATCCCTCCAAATCATACAATTTTTCTATACAAATTCTTTTCGTACAATGTACACTTTAAAAGTTATTCAGGGTGGCCAAGTTGCATGCGACACCCTGTACATTCAACTATACCTTAAACTGTTATATCTCATCATGGAAATATCTGACAAAAAAATATTTCAGACAAAATTTACTTGTTTTTTCCTGGACAATCTGAATATGTAACGTTTTATAGGGGGTTCCATTTAAAATTATAAAGATACCCCCGCCCCCCTTAAAGGGGCAGGGGGAGGGGGGGCACTTCACGTTTATGTAGTTAGAAAGGCCCTTCAGATCCATGCAATTTAAGAGCAAGAACTTTAAAATCGATGGCATAGTTTTCGAGATATTGAGCTGTTAAGAGTTATGTGGGCCACTCTGTATATCGCGACAAACTGTAATTTAAGGGTGAATGAAGCGTACACAGCTCCTCTTGTGTACCATTCGTTCACCCAAGGAGCTTAGTGGTGTCTTTGACCCACACTGAGAGAAAGCACAGTTCATTCAGATTGCTGCTTTCGTATACATAAACAATAAAAAATATTCACGACTCTCCTACTGTATTTCTTCTATAAGGGGTACAATAGTCGCCTAAATACCTATTAGAATTATTTATTACGTATCAAAGTCTAGAAGAAAGAACTTAGGGCACGCGAACCCAACCATCAAACTCATTTTTCTCGAAGACAAGGCTTCAAATAAAAAAGTGCTATTTCTCGTAATTCGACTTGTTTCTGCGCGCAGAATCACCACTCTGCCACTTGCATCACGATTTCGGAAACACCCTGTACAGTTTGTAATGAAATGCGATGTTTTCAGGGAAATTGAAGTGGTTTGGAGACGGCTATTCAAGGTACCGAACACGTTACCATTCCGTATCCGTTTACACGGTATTACGCGGCCGAGATGTCGCTCGCGAGTTCTATAAATTTACGAGAGCTATTTACGTAAAACGATTTAATGCGAACGGAAGACTGCAGCGATTTCGCGGCCGCCGGCTTACTAGAAAGATTGCATGACCGATCGATCGGCACGATCGTATCGTAATTCTTTACAGCTACGATAACGATAATCGCTGGAAAATACCTGCAACGTATAACGAGGTCGGCAGCTTCCCGCATACCGCGGAATATTTTCGCGTTCAATCAGCCCTTTTACGGCACCCCCTCGCGGCTCCTTTTATAGTCGAACCCCCTCGGTTTTTCAAGATTTCCCAAAGATACGACGAAAGGATGAAGCAGAACTCCTCCCAGAAATTACTTCTTACTTCGCCGATGAATTTATGCATAACTCCGGCGAGGTTGCTTAAAGATCATCTTTAATTTATGGCACCGCAAAGTTTCTGCACTATAAAATAATTGACGAACTAGAATCTCTTGAATTGAAAATATCTTCCATCTTGTGTCAGAAGTGGGTGGCACAATCTTCTCAAGTGGAATCTAGCGAACAAATCATTCTTTCTGTAGTCACTAATAATTTATTTAGATCCAAGTCTAAATAAATAATCGTGTAGTCTGTTTGAGTGTTCTAGAAGAATATTCTAAGTGGGTTTGTATTATATAATTCGTAAATTTACATATGTATACTTTAAGATCAGTTTGATATTTTTATTTCTTGCAGGCATCGTGGAAGTTTATCGTCAAAATTGCAAAACAAATAAGCTTTACCATCGCCCATGAAACCGAACACTAAATTCGAGAAAATAATGCTGGATCTTTCATCGATGCATTTCATGCTCCAGCCAAAGATGAAGTGTACTACAAAATAAAGTTCATAAGGCACTGATACAATAATCAATGTATCGCAAGTATACTGCGAATTTTTATACAAAATACAAATTTTCTGTAACACTTGCAAGAAGCAGAAATTAAATAGAAGTTGAAAATAATTGATCGGTGTTGTTAAATTCATCTAATGTATTTGCTATTTTTCTATTCACTTATTCCATTGTGCTATAAATTCATAAAATCTGCACTCTAATCATAAGTGTTAGTATGGTGTCATTATACTGCGGATTTTTATGCAAAATAAAAATTGTCTGTATTAATTACAAGATGTAGGAGCTACATAGACATTTATTTCTTTTCTGAATAATGTTATTCGGTTGAAAACAAATACGACAGTACTTTTAACATTTTTTAATCTTTTCACTAATTTGCATTTGATCTACCAATTTCTGACATAAATGCATAATATCCGAAGTCTACTTATCATTAACACAAATGTAATTGCTATCGCTTACAGATTTTTCTAAAGTCAGCCGGTTTCGAACGCGAGAACCGTGAGTTTAATTTACGCGGAGCAAGATCGCGACCCGTAATAAAGGGTGCATGGTGCAATATCGAAAGTTCGGGGGTGTAGCTGGTTCCTGTTGCTCTAAATGTGTCCCCGATAACCGGCGGCGTTCCGAGACCACGACTAAAAAGCATTGCATTGTTTCGTGGAAACACGACCCTCGATCGACACCACCGTTCGCACCCTCGCCACCCTCGCCACCCTCGTCCAGACACTTTTTATTAGTTTCTCGAGGTGGCAATTAAGTGACCGTAGTTCTGGCACACGTTCTTCTTTCGAGGGAACCGTTGCTCGCTCTCTACCCACCCCTGCAACCCATTTTCTTCCCCTTGCAACGGACAAGTCTCCGAACGGCGCCCCACTTTTCCCATTCAATTAGTCAGCTGGTGTTTTTTCGCGGTCGAATTGATCGTTATTGAATCGCCTCTGTTACGCTAAGTCTAATTTTCTTTTTTTGGAGTGTTTAAATGCGAGAGAAATGCGTGGGAATGATTGAAATACTACGTCGAATGAAAAATTCTGTTCTATGTTGTGTCATAAAGTGTTTAACCGAGATCGTAGAAGTTGTTCAATATATACAGTGTATGACAAGAACGTAGGGAAGTTTATTATTGCACAGGATAATATAATTATCTCCTTGCTTTACAACTTAGTTCCAAGACATAGATTAACCTTTTGCGGACGGGAAGTATGTTTAGCGTACTTATCGACGGTTAAAATGTACAATTTACCTTGGGAAATGAAATGGTGTACCGAAAGCTACGCATAACAATTAAATGAAGGAGCGAGTGTTGTGTTTGGTAAAAATTTGTTTGGTATTTTTTGAGAATAATAATTTCTTTAAAAATTATTAGCAGTTGCAGAATGGGAAAATTGCTTGGGCGTCTATTTGCCGACACTGCAGGGTCCCCACCATCGAACCTCATCCCACTACTACGTACAGCTGTAGAGTTAGTGAGTGCTGCGCGCGCCGCGTCGCTCTCATGGTGGGAGGTGCCCGCTAGTATAGATTATTACGATGAAGTCTCAGAGTGGGGGAAGAACTTAAGCGAGGAAGGTGGAAAAATCGTCTCGTCTGACGATTTAAATACGCATCGGTGGAAAATAAAATTTGTCTTAATGCAAAATAAAAATTTATTTCTTCCTTCAGCAACTCCAATAAGTTGATGATACGTAGTATTTCGATACTATTAAATTCCGTTCGCCTTTCTATTGTTTCATGTTTCACCTACTCACTTTTGTCAAAAATGCATAAAGCCAGCAGTCTAATGATAATTTTTAGAAGAACATAGAGAACTGTTAAAGAATTGATGTAAATAGATAGATCAACACAAAGATTTAAAAGGTATCACGATAGCAGACCTTTGAGTCAGCCTGTATCCCAGATGAAGTAACAAAAGAGAACATGAGTTTATCGTGGCCCTCCGCATTGACCGACGCAAAGTGAACTACCACCCCCACATTCTTCATCCCCGAAGAAACATTTCTCCCGGCAAAAAGACTTCGAGAATCCGCTTTGACCAAGTCAACGTTGAATGGACCGAGTCAACCTGCTCGTTCGGAGGACAATTAAATTACCGGGATCAAAGGGTGGGTTTTCCGGTCTGGCGTGCAAGCGGAATCCGCGAGCAGCCGATAGCGGAAAGTGTACAAGCTTTGCCACCGATAAACAGTACGACATTGGAGGTCGAGAAGCACTAGGGAGCAAAGCCCGGTTGCAATGATGAACGATCCGCGGATTAACTTTTTTCCAGGCTGGGTATTATTGGGAGCTGAAAAGATTTTCCTTCGAAGGAATGGGGGAAGGGCACGCCCTGAGCCACACGTATTTCCGGTTCTAGCGAAATATTGGTTAAGCAGTCACACATTGTAGTATTGGGAGCTGAAACGATTTTATCTGCAACGGCACGGGGAGCAAGGGGAGTCTATCGCTAAGTACGCCTATCTAGGTACGTGTGTTTTACATACCTAATTAACGTCACACGCTACATAGTGTTGTCAGTGTCTCATAACGTGAGACGCGAGACGGCACAGAAGTGCGATACAGCTGAAGCAGGGGTGTCTAACCATGGCCCTTGAAACCAGTGTCGCCAGATCGGTTAAATCGAGGGGAATACAGTTTACCACCTCTCTGATGACCAGAGTAATATGTAACATGTTGCGCGGCGCGTCACGTGACTAGTCTACGGTCTTAGTGGGGGACGTTGGAGTGTGCTCATGTAGTGGAATGGGATAGTGGAAGGGGAAAATCCACCGAGTTTTGGGTGAATCTGGCGACACTGCTTGAAACAGATGTTTATTTTCTTCTTCTCTTGCTCGGCAAGTCAGTCCCCACCATGTCCACTCCGACTTTCCCATCGACACGACCTCCACCACTGCAGCGACATCGACACAAAAGTAAATTATTTAATTGTAATACAAATGTTTCGGCACTGAAGATTCTTTACCTACACTTGAATCGTCCCTATCATAAACATGATACCTGCTGGTGCAATGGTCGTGGAGCTCGTGCCGAAAGGAAAGTCGGAGTGGACATGGTGGGAACTGACTGAGCAGGCGAAGAGGAGAAGCAGCAACATTTGTTTCAAGAGCCATCGTTAGGCACTCCTGAGCTGAAGTATCGTCACTGACTCTCAAAATGGGTTTGTTGAAATAAAGTAGTCACATTGTGGGTAAAACTCACATCCGGGAATGTCGGGACGTCGGCGCGGCGTCGCTTTGGCTGTTACAATGTAACAGCTCGAAAAAAGGCTAATAGAGTGTGTGTCATAAGTCGAAATGACGATCGGCACGAGACGAGAGTGGGGAAGACGTTAGTTGCACGTCCGCCCAATGTTCAGTTCGACAGAAGAGTCGGTTTGGGCAGGACATACCTGGTATATATTAATAAGTTCATAGTTCCAAGTTTTTATATTAAAGAAAGTTCCTTATTCACTAACGCTGTGCTTTATGATAAGAGAAACACCATTCCTATCATATCCTCAACAGGGTTGACTCGGGGCAACACAGGAGCAAGGGGCATGAAGTTCACAGAAACGCGATGCAAGTATTACACTTGAAGTAATAGTGATAATTTTCTGTAAGAATAGCGAGGAATGTGTGACTCAACTGTCTGCGCCTGACCAATCAGACGGTTTCTTTGCGAATTCCTTTCGCATTCCTTCCGAGTTCTCCCACTCTACCGTACCCCTTCCATGATGCCATTCCCCTATTCCCCGGCGGCAAGCATTCCCGCGCTTCCTCCGCGGACCTGTCACGTGACGGGTACGCGCAACCAATTCGCGTTGTTTCTGCATCTGCGTTGTGACTACCCGGTAAGGCTAGAGAGAAAGTAACTGTATTCCCCTCAATTTCTCCTGTCTGACGACTTTGTGGTGGGGACAAGCGTGCCGAGCGAATATGACTTCTTTTCAGCTCCCAATAATAGATAGATATACGGAGGTTTAAACTGAAGGGTAGAGCTTCCTTCGTGATAAATCTTGTCACCGTGCCCCACTCCCCTGTATGAAACAACTTGAATTTCCCGCGAAATCCTCTTACACGACGAACCGGCTGCACCCTTTACAACATTGTAAGCACCTTATGCCTTTTGATTATACATACTGTTCGGCTGAAAGTCGGGCGCGTGTGTCCCAGTACAGCTGCGTGTTTAGACGCGGCCTCCTTTGATTTCGGATTGGGTTCAACCACCCTAGGCTTGTCGCAGTGCCGCGCAACCCTCTCTCATTAGTTCATACCCGGACTAATGACGAATGTCGCGCCTTTGTCTCTCATAGACGAGAAAAATTGTACGCATCGGATTATACGCCGGATCGTGGAAAGGAAACATGGAGCCGTATGCGGGAGGGTTGCTCGTATAAGTCCGGATAAATGGTTATTATTTTAAGCCTTTGACGATGGAAGATTGTGAGGACTTCGTTCGCAACGGTGCTTGGGTCCTTTTGAACCTCGAGGTAATAAAAGTAGATCTACTTTTATTATTCTTCGTCCGTTCTTTGTGTCGATTTCGTAGATTCGCTACTGATTCTGAAGGTATGATTTGCATATTGTTTCATTAGGTATGAAATCTTAATTTAAACTTATTTATCTCATCTTATTTGTTCATGTTCACACAAGAAATTTATTACTTAATATTCTACTGCAGGGAGTTCCAACGTATTCCCCTCCGAGAACTGCAAGGTCCCCACCATCGAACCTCTTCCCACTACTACACACAGCCGTAGAGTTAGTGAGTGTCAATGTCGCCAGATCAACCCAAAACTGTGTTGATTTTCCTCTCCTCCCTTTCCCCTTCCACTATCCCATTCCACTCCTACGCACACTCCAACGTCCCCCACTAAGACCGTAGACTGGTCACGTGACGTGCCGCGCAACGTGTTACGTATTAATCTGGTCATCGGAGAGGTGGTAAATTGTATTCTCCTCGATTTCAGCGATCTGGCGATACTGGTGAGTGCTGCGCCTGCCGCGTGGTGGGAGCTTCCCACTACTATACATTATAACGATGAAGTCTAAGAGTGGGGGAAGAACCTAAGCGGGGAAGGAGCCTTGAATAGCTCCGGAGCTACTGGTTGGAACTGCCTGCTCTACTGCATTGACTTTCTTGTATTAATTTGACGCCAAGGGACAAATTAATTTGAAGAAGTATAAACAGGTGTTGGAAATCGGCCTTGCGTTGGTACGATCGTTGCGCCCTCATACCGATTCACGGGTGTACTTTTTGGTGTGTTTGCTCTCTTCGTTCTGAACGCTTGTGGAAGGAGCACGTGTACGAGCGACGCGCTCGTTCATATTATTTCAATAAACTCTTTTGTGCGAGTGTGTTGAATTCGCGTTCATTTACACGATCCCTACCTCCAAATAATCTCTCAACAGGGTTTAATTTTACTGTCACAGAAGAGAAAAGAAAATTTACATCTTCTGTACGACTACGTTTACTTCAATGCTTAAATATTGATTACAAAAGAATAAAATTTTATTCCGTCTAAAAAGAAACCCGTAACATTGTTAGACTTCATTTAAAATCACGAGTCGGGCTTGTTAAAATACGGCAAGGGGTTAAAAATGTCTTTAAAAGAAAAAATATGTTCTGTGAATACGTATCTCGATCGCGTTGTTCCATTGTTGTAATTGTGACGAATGAACTGATACTAATGAACATCGTGAAACAAGAGATTTGTAAGACACGAAGAGAGATTAAAATCACACAGTACCACGGTAACGACAGTATTCGTACTCGAGGCAGCTTGATATGCTCTACGAGCGATATGCCCTAAGTGGAGGGGGTAGACGAACTGGAATAGATTGCATACCTCAGTGCGACTTACAAGAAGAAGACGAGGTAATCGGGTCTTAGATTTTGTTGAAACTTTGCATACTGGTAGATTTCGTTCTCCGGTTTATGAAAATATAGCATTATAGGCGTCGGTACTCAATAATTTTTGAGATAATTGCAATTTAAATTTCATTATATCCGTTAGGCCGTTAAGTACAGTTTTGGTTGAAGTTTTTGTCCAAACGGCGTGATGGTAACGTACTAGATTCATTACCGGGAAGGCCAGTGTTCAAATCCCTTCTTCCTTTTTCTCCATTTTTTTCTGTTTTTTCTGTTCAGTTTATCTATTTTAATTAATTGTATTTTGCACATGAAAAATACAGTCATAAGATCTATAGGAAACAAAATATAAAAATTTTATTGAAAAGGAACATAATATGAAAGAAACACTAACTTCATCAATCTTAACGTATCTCAAAAGTTGTTGAGTATCCACGCCTATAATGCTACATATTCATAAACAAGAGAACGAAATTTACCAATATGCAAAGTTTCGAGAAAATCTGAGAGCCTCCTAGAAGTTAGCCCCCCAATTGTTGAAATAAATCATTTCAACAGTTGTGCTAAGTTTGTGCTACATTGTTCTCGAATATTATAACAATAATATAAACAATAAGCCTAAAAATTGAGAAAAACGATTTTTTTTAGTAACCCCCCACCTAACCCAGACCCTATGACCGCGTCTTCTCCTTGTTAGATCAAGACTTTACTGTACATCGATAGAGCTATCAGTACGTTTGTAAAAAAATCAGTCTGAAACTTTTTGAACATACAGTGTATCAAATTATTAGGAGATAGTCGGTTCATTGGCTTCTCGACGAAATTTCCAGCAATGCTCGATACGAGAAAATGTTTTTCAGTTATAGTTGGTGTAGGAACATCGAAACACAATGTTTCTGGACAGTAACCGCGAATAAGCTTGTTCCAGCAAGCTGGCGGTCGTGCGAAAATTGAACCGATTTGTCGTGATCGTGGGTAACCACCGCTCATTTATAGGTTTCTAATTACATTTAAGTCTTTACGATTTCTCAGGATCAACGGAGTAAATGCAGCCGAATGAGATTACCCGATCGCACGTTCGCGGACAATCTCCGGCTAATTTGAATTTACAGTCGACCCTTCGCGCTGTTCCCGCCCGTTTCTCGCTCGTGACCCGCGTACGAAACCCCCGGGTCGATCTGGAAATCTTAAAAGTGTGAGAATGCGCACTCTCGGCTTGCCTCTCTCGGTAATTAAAAAGTTCCCGGGCAACTCCTATCCCACCATCCGTTGCGCGGAGACGAGCGGAATGTGTATCTGCATCTTTTCTTTTTTTCTTCTCGCGGACAATAAATGATATTAGCGTAAGCACCGCGCGCGAAACTTTCGTCCGAATGTTTGGTTGGTTAAACAATTACTCGAACATGCGTTCCACTCGTTCAAACGGAATTTAATCAAGCTTCAACTAAACGTTCGCGAAAAAATGTTGCAAATATGTGAGAGCTTGTACTCATCTGCGTACCACATTACAGAGAAATTTTTAATAAAAGCAAACGATTCTCTGCTATTTCATTTCTAACGCCAGCGAAACGTGTAAATGGAGAAATTACATAAATTATAATTTTGTACGGTTTACACGAATTCCATAAAAATCTTCGTATTAATGAAGTTAATAGAATTCGTTTTCATTTTTTCGCATTATACGTTCAGTAACAGTCGCGCGTTCCTCAAGGCGAAAATTCACCTGGTTGAATTTTTGAATTCTTTAAATAAAAAGTTTAATAAAGAAACCATTCAGTGCAATAATTAGTTTTTCGGTTCAATACGAAAATGTGTGTGTGCAAGCGTTTCGCGTTTCCCGCTCGCCAGGAATCGCATTCAACGATTCATGATTTCGATTTTAATCGGTTTGATACCTGTGCTTTTGATTCGAATGGTCGACTGATTTTTGAACGATTGTTGTCGGGCATCGTTGCATTAGAATTCGCTTTGTCTTGGTCGGGCGAACAAGAAGCGCGGTCACAAAGCGCGGCGGATGCGAGGCCCGTGGGCGTTTTTGCTCGCGAAACACGCGGAAACATTTCCGCGTCGCTGGAACAGAATTAAGTGCGAGGATTGGATTACCGAAGCCACGCGATGAGTCTGTCTAGCTCGGCGGTACTGTTTCTTTGAATAACTGATTCCACGGTGTTCGAGACCGAGGATGAATTTAATGAAGGAAGCGCCGCTGCTTGCGGAATAATTAACCGCAACCAGCTGGCATATCTCGCGGTTCGGAAATGTCCTTTCGCTGTTCCGGTCCGTGACACCTCCGGGCAACGACCAGACTCGGATTTTCTCCTATTCCAAGAGAAAGTTGGTTATACCTATTACAGACTGTAGCGTGCAGATCGTTGGATATTATACTCCCGTACATGATTAACCATATCTCTGATGTCTGAAGTAGGTCAATCTAAGGCGATCCATATGCAATAGGGTTTATTATTGTGGGATTATAAAATAATCGGGTTTCGGAAGTGGAATTTAACTATGTGTATATTACTTCATTATGTTACAAACAAACTATACACTAATTACGCTCGCTTACTCTTTTACTCTTTCACTTTTATACTTGATTACTATTATGCTCTTAATCAACGACTCTTCGCGCTTCCACGGCCCGCCTTATTTATATCGGCCGCGAATCACACACGCGCGCACATGCACATTTCGGAGTTATCGCACCTTACGCTCTTCTCTCTCTCACACACATCGTAGCGCTAACTCTCTCATACCATCACTCTGGCATTGTCTGTTTACTTGTCAGTGGCTCACCTTCGTCGCTGACAAGTAACGGGCGAACTGTTCCGAAAAACGCGTACGGTTTTTCGGATGCTCCAACCGTCACGTCGGCTATCTATAATTATTTTAAATCGCATAACTCTTTATCCTACATTATACAAATTAATCAAAATCGAATCTAACGACGACACTCCCTAACAGAATTTGATAGACAATTTTTGGTAATTCTACTTCGGTAATAGGTACTCCATAAAAAAATATATAACACCTACAATTCGATTATTTGGACTTACAAAAAAATCACACGTGTGCATCAAGTACCGATAAACATGTGTGCAAAATCCCATTGCGAAAGGTTCAATAGTTTCTCTGGAAAAAAATCCGCAACACTCGTTTCTAAATTGGCCTCGAAAACCAGAACGCCCCCACCCCTTGTGCTACGATTTAGTTTGCAGTTGCAGTGATTAAAACTTCTATGTAATTCATAATTTGCCAGAAGACGCCGAAAATGCATATGTATTGTATGTTCTCCAATAACTGTATTGTATTAACAACGAGTAAATAAAAATTTATTTCGATTTAAAAGAGATTAACAACATACACATTTATTCCACTTTGTCTAGAATCTTCATCAGAAGTTTGACTCGACGTTTTAGTGCAAGGAGTTAAGCCGTCGGCAATTGGTACTCCATAAAGAAAATATATAACACCTACAATTCGATTATTTGGACTCACAAAAAAATCACACGTATGCATCAAGTACCCATAAACATGTGTGCAAAATCCCATTGCAAGAGTTTCAATAGTTTCTCTGAGAAAAAATCCGAAACATTCGAGGCGAAATTGGCCTCGAAAACCAGCCGCCCTCCCTAACCCCTACGATTTAGTTTGCAGTTGCAGTGATTAGAACTTCTATGTAGTTCATAATTTCCTAGACGAAAATGTATATGTATTGTACGCCTGCATGTTCTCGAATAACTGCATTGTATTAACGAGTAAATAAAAATTTATTTCGATTTAAAAGAGATTAATAACATATACATATATATTCCACTTTGTCCAGAATCTTCATCACGAGTTTGACTCGACGTTATAGTGGAATGGGTTAAGCTGTTGACAATTGATACTCCATAAAGAAAATATATAACACCTACAATTCGATAATTTGGACTTACAAAAAAATCACACGTGTACATCAAGTACCGATAAACATGTGTGCAAAATCCCATTGCGAGAGGTTCAGTAGTTTGTCTGAGAAAAAATCCTAAACATTCGTGGCTAAATTGACCCCGAAAACCAGCACCCCTCCCTAACCCCTTGTACTACGATTTAGTTTGCAGTTGCAGTGATTAGAATTTCTATGTAATTCACAATTTCCTAGAAGACGACGAAAATGTATATGTATTGTATGCCTACATGTTCTCCAATAACTGTATTGTATTAACAACGTGAAAATAAAAATTTGCTCAATTTAAAAGAGATTAATAACATATACATATATATTCCACTTTGCCCAGAATCGTCATCACGAGTTTGACTCGACGTTATAGTGGGAGGGGTTAAGCCGGTGACGTTATTTTAAGGTTGGTCGTCGATCCGCAAGTTGCCATAACACGGGAGCGTCGGCAGCAGCCAGTTAACCGAGACCCGCTATCGTTCCCTTTATTCAACGAATTTTCCTGCAGAAGCGATCTTAATTGCGTATCGCGTTACGTTCGCGAGTCAGTGAGCGTAGGGGTGGAAGAACGATAAGCGGATTACCGGTGCGCAGATTACGCAGTAAGAATTATTGGTTGGTGCCGAAAACGATAATCGGGGCGGACGTATCGCAGCGGGGATATCCGTGGAGCATAGTCGAGCCGAACCGAGAGGCGTCGCGATCAATCTTCATCGTTTGTCGATCGCGACGCACAAGCCGTGAGTCGCTGGTCTCGATCAGCAGGGCGATCAGTCATTGATTCTTGTCCTTCGGGGATATATTATTGTCGCAGGGAAAACGAGGGGTGGCACGCGGCTCGGGATTACCAGCGACCGATGTTCCTACTAGCTTGGAAAACAGACGGCGCCCGTGGGGCCCTGGGAAAGAAAAAACGAACGGCAACCTGTCGAGATGTCCAAACAATTTCCACAAACGGTGCTCTTGACAGCTAAGGACCTCCGACCGTGGTCCCTAGGTGGCTCAGCCTCGGTACGGGGGTGTACCTTCTCGCGCGGAATCGGAAATGTTTACTTCGTTACACCCGTGGCCATTTTTCTTCTTCGCTCCGCTTTTCGCCGTCGAACTTTCCTAATCCATCCCGTAGAAAGTTCTTTTAATTGCTACTGAACTGCACGGAGGAAACGCGGAGGACGCCGGGAAACCTTGCGCGTTTAGTCGGCTTTTAATCCTCATCCCCTTGAAGGAGATCATCAACCCTTTCGCAAAGAAGAATTAAATATAACACTAGAATGTTGACATCGAAATAGAGATCGAAGACAGAGTTTCAAAGGCTACACGAAAGAACCCCGCACTAATCATATAGAAAATGTATCCCGGTAAAATCGGTTGGATTTTTCATATTTTGTAGCTTATGATCTGCTGAACAAACATGTAATGGGCACAAAGCTCAATAATGGACAGTTATCGAGTTATCTCGGGAAGTATATTTACTTTACACGCTTAACGCACCCCCACTCCCGCCAACCCACTCTTTCGATTTTCATGTTGCGCGACCTAAATGAAGTTGGCAACATGCTAGCGTTATTGCTGCCGAATGCTACTACTTTCTGGCATTGCAACGTCCGATATTTATATTATTGATATCAGTGTATTCCATACATTTTGGTCTCCATACTGTTTGGTAATACATAATAAGATCATTTTTTTTATTAATCTACACACACACGCACGCGCACGCAAACAAACACACACACAGCAGAGAGGGTTTGGAGTCAAAAAATACTACGGGAGTGACGATCCGTGGGGTCTTTATCTCTGTTGTGACACGCAAAGATTTTTGTGAAAGATTTCTGTTCACAGACCTTTTCAAGGTCATTCAAAATTCAAAAATAATGACACCACCTAACAGATTTTGTGAAACCCTACTATTTTTGTTTCAAACATTTTTCCAAAAAATAAATACTTCCCGAGATTTGAGTATTCGACAGCTCGAATTTGTCATGTTTGACTGATTATAACTCGATAACTGTCCATTATTGGGCTTTGTGCCCATTACATCTTTTGTTCAGTAGATCATAAGCTACAATATATGAAAAATCTAACTGAGTTTACCAGGATAGATTTTTCATATGATTAGTAAGGGGTTCTTTCTTAAACTTATTCTGCACTTACCCACTTGCCCTACGATTTATTTTACGGTTTCAGTGATTAGAATTTCTTTGTAGTCCATAATTTCATAGGCGAAGGGAACAATTTATATTTATTGTATGTCTATATGTTCTCCAATGGCTGTACATTAATAGCAACAAAATAGAATTTTATTTCGGTTTACAGAGAATTAGTCACATACATATTTATTAAACTCAGTTGAGCATCTTTATCACGAGTCTCACACGATGTTATAGTGCAAGGGGTTAATCAACAAAGAAGAATACATAGAAGAAAGAGAAGTTTCGATCCGGAACGGTACCCATTTTTACTTCACGTGTCATCATGTCACAACAATTCACAATCTAATAGTACAATCTCACAGAATGTATTGGTGCAATTTGTTTTAACACACGCGACACGCTGGCTACTCATGTGGACATGACACACAAGATATTGATAACGTCTTATGGCGATGTCCTATACATGACACTCACAGATCGAAATTTACAGTCACTCCCATTAATATTCGTACACTCTAAAAGACGATCACGTTTTTAATATTGGATCATGTGACTTGGATTTTTTTTGAGAAGTTAGGGCATTTAGTTTACTACACGTAGAAAAAAAGAAATTTTGAAAAAATTGTGATTGGTTGGAATTACAAAGAAAATACTAAAAGTTGTTATTTATAACTATTTTATGTGTGTCCATATTGAAAATTCAAGAAATACGTTTTGTAGATATGTGTCAACTGTATACACTCTGAATATTTCACCAAAATCGGCAAACGTTGCAATGAGCTACAACTGTTTGAAGATTGTAAAAATTGCAGCTTTTCACAATTTTCGGCCTTAAAGTGTAATAAATCGAAGGATTCTTACGTCATTCGATGCCTGTCGCTGATTTCCACGTAATCCAAATTGGATGAAAATTTGAAAATGTCTACAATTGATACAGATCTACAGAATGGATGTTTTAAATTTTCAATATTAGCCACATACAAAAATTGTGAAACACAACTTTTAGTATTTTCTCTGCAATACCGACCAAATGCAATTGTTTTATAATTTCTTTTTCACGTCATGTAGTAAACTAATGATTCTAACATCTCAAAAAAGTCCAAGTCGTATGGTCCAATATTAAACAAGTTATCGTCTTTTTAAGAGTGTACGAATATTAATGGGAGTGACTGTATATATAATTTGAGATTACAGGGTTTTCTTCTTCCCATGTCATGCAATGTTCTACTCCACAGCAGTGTTGGGATATGGTCCAACTTTTCTCGCGCATGCGCGGCGATTTTGGCCTCGGTAAAGTAAGATTCTCGATAAAATGGGGTACCTTGAGCACCCAGCAGAATTTAAAAAAATTGGTATGATTTGATTCTGAAAAATCAATGTATAACATGTGTATTTGTGTATATTTTGTAACTCGTAGGACATGCCCTGAAGTCTTTTTGTCCGGAATAGATCGTTTCGATACTTTCTCGCCAATATAACTGTCTTAGGGCTCCACTACCTCGTCATCATGATATAGATACGTTACTGTTTTGGCCGCGCATGCGCGGGAAAAGTTGAACCATATCCAAACACTGCTCCACAGATCTACAAGCATTTTATGTTCCTTCCTCAAAGATTGTGGATTGCATATATAATTATGTATTTATTACATTACTTACCCCTTTAGAATAAGATTATTGTAATATTATGTATGTAATACAGTTTACAGAATAACCTCTCATTGGAGATTACAACTGTAAAATAAAAAAAAAAACACACGCGACAAATTAGTTCAAATGCTCGGCTCCTGTCGAAATATTTTGATCGCTGAACATTAAACGAAGCGGCCCGATTACTGTTTACAGTAAAACGTAATATCCAAACGGATTCGAAAAGCACAATTTTGCATTGATCCCGTTTCGCAGCGTTACACAAATGGCCGGTCGTGTAACTTACATATCAAAAAGTCCCGGAAAAAAATCTAATTAAACTGGACCATCAATCGAGGGTCTCGTAAAAAGGAAACCGGGCGCGGACATATTAAAAATCTGCAGTTACCGGACCGATTGTAGGCACAAACAACTATTACAAGCAGCCGGTCAATACAAATTGCGGAATACATGTCAGGTCCACGCCAATATACTTTTTCACTCCTATAATTGGAGTTGATTCGTAACCAACGAACCGGCGAACGAAGCCCGCCAGGCAAATCAGTCGGATCGCAATTACCAATACGCGAACGCGTATTATAATCCACGGGGACCCAATCGGAATAGAGGGGGGGAGGGAGGGGGTGCGATTTCAATTTCGATTTCTGACGAATCGCAGCCAACCGCTTCGATTCACCGAGACCACTCCCGGATTCTAGAATACTCGCTGCGAAAAATACTGACCCCCACCGTCATACTATTTACTTTCATTTCTACGGAGGAGAATAAAATCGTCGACGCGAAAGAATCCTTCAAGATTAACTCTTGGCCGGATTAGAAGTCTCGGGAGAAGATCTAACCAATGTCTGCGAAAAATATGAATATCCAAATTTAATAGCGATCGATGGAGATTTTATTCGAATACTCCAGTCTGCGGAAATTCATTTTCTTTATTAACACTAGAACTACCGGACAAGTCAAAATGACTGGTTCCCAAATTTTTCTTTCACAAATATTGAAATTATTAAAATGTTTTCCGGAGTAATGTTTTGGTCTTGTCGTTATTAGAATGCAATATACACCAGTCGCGTTTAGCGCTCGGTAGTTCTAGTGTTAAAAGTTTGCTAAACATTTTACGTATTTGGTTATATATTAGGTTTTCGCGTGCACTTTAACACGTTAACTACCATGTACACTATACGGGTGACACAACTCTACATGCAATTATAAATGGCTAATCATTGTACTCATTGTGTTCAATTTTAACTTTTCGTTTTCAACATGTTTCAATAAATTACTTTGATTTCGTGACATTTTTTGAAGTCGTAGTTCACCAGTGAATGCGTTGGCACGATGTGTTTTGTTTTATTTCGAGTAAAGTTGACAATATTGTACCATCTAAGAAATTTTGAGTTCTCAAGGAAACTTTGTATGTTTTTTCGGAGAAGTGTGCTAATCAAATGATACTGTAACATATTGTTCTAAAATTTCAAGAAAATAGTCTATCTACAATGGCCTGTTAATTACGCGAGTTATTAGATTTTATCTACATTTTCATGCCTCGTAAAAATAGAGTACAGAATAACAATCTTTTTCTAAAATTTCAAGAAAGTTGTGTATCTACATCTACAAGGGCCTATTAATTACACATTAAATGAGATACTAGATTGTATCTACGTTTTCCTGCCTCCTAAAAATAGAGTACACAATAACAATACGACATATTATTTCATGGTTCGTAAAGAAAATTTTACAAGAGAAGCTACGAACGTTTTATTTCAGACACAGCTAACTCTTTGCACTCGGTGCTATTTTAATTACAATTTTTTTCATTTCGTAGATATGAAACTGATCTAATACCTCGTACAATACTTAACCCCTTCTCCTATCCAGTAACTCCCGATTGCTCGGACCATAATAAACAAGAAGGTCGGTGACGCGTCGAGTCATTTAGCTGTTTAGCCGTGTGCTCGAACTTGCGCAAAATGTATGCGCCTTATGACATGTATATTTCGGCGCGACGAAAGGAATTGTGAAATAATAAACACGTTTGGGCACAACTAATGCTTTTAAGATGTCTGGGAAGTAATTATGATCAATTCATCGGTGAACAAAAATGATTTATAATTTTGATTATAAGATGAACAAAAATGATTATAATTTATTAATTTAAATTAATAATGTTTTGAGAAAACTCGTAGAAAATTAGTAATCTTCGTGTTAGTGTTGTTTACGTTTGTCACGAACGAAGTACCACGAGCCAGGCTCGCGTTGTTTACGTTTGATCCGAACGAAGTACAGTAGGCCCTCGACTTTCGCACATAATTGGTTCCTGAAAGTGTGTGCGAATGTTGAATGTTAGAAAGTAGAGGGATGTAAGAAAATATGCACCAAAAACCGTGTTTTAAAGTATTTATCTAACAATATGTATACATAATGAAGTTAAAGAGGCGTGTTAAGCGCTTTCGGGTGTTTCCTTTATGAAGTTGTCGAGAGTTACTAGAATACCACCCATTTTTTTCTTTTCTTGATAAAGATTTCTATAACATGCTGTGTCTTTCTCAATTGCCCTACGTACTTGAGATATACGTTCTCCATCTTTAAAAATGTGCGAAATAGCGAATTGTGCGAAAGTAGAATGTGCGAAAGTCGAGGGCCGCCTGTACCACGAGTCATGCTCGTCCTTATTGTTTTTGACCCAAATTTCTTACCACGAGTCTCACTCGTTGTTGTAGGACAAGGGATTAAACGTTTAGTACCTAATTTATTAAATGTAGTAATGTAAACAACATCTTGAATAATGACACAGCAATTTTTATTAGTGCCTCGGAGTCACCATTCGAGTTCTAAGGGCTAAGATCATTTATTGATCGTTCCGTAAAGTCATATCGACAAATCCGTGCAAAACGATGAATTGACATAACGTTCACGATTGCACAAAACACAAGAAGTTTCTGTGCTTGAATCAAGATGATTCCGCCTCGTGAACAATGGGAAGTTCTGAAGTTAAACAGGGACAATATATGCACCAGCGACTATGCGTGCTCTTGAGTTTCTGCCTTGTGCACACCAGTTTTGTAATCTTCGTGGAAACTTAAGTAATTATGAAACTTCGTATTATCACTGCCTAATGTTCTTTATAATCGTAAGTGTGGCGAGGTCGGCAATACCATCATAACACTTTTCTCTTATCACTGGAAACGAACACTAGCTCCTTTGACGATTGTCATTGTTTTTCTGCGTGCCAACGTTAATGCCATTCCAATTAAAATCACTTCGTTGTTTTGTAGATAATAACCCAAGATTACAAACAATATTATCAGCAATAAATTTATTTGTACTTAACAAATTACTGAGCATTTTATTTCTGTATCTTCTGTAGTCCAGGTTTTTAATTTTCGTTACTCGATTCGATAATAATAGATTTAAAAATGTATCTTATAAGATCTATGAAACACAATGGACTGATGCTTTCAGTGTATCCTTAAGAACTTTTTGTTTCATTTTAAACTTAAATTCACGAGTGACCTTCTTCTGTACATATGCAAATCAGGAAATAAATAGTAAATCAGACTTAAGTAATCGTGTGTAGAATCGTAACAGTGTTGGGATATGGTGCAAGATTTCACGCGCATGCGTGGCGATTTCAGCTTCAGTAAAGTAAGATTCTCGATAATATGGGGTACCTTGAGCACCCAGCAGAATTTCAAAAAATTTGTACGATTTGATTCTGAAAAATGAATGTATAACATGTACATTTGTGTATACAATATTTCATCGGTAATTGTCCCAAATGTCTCCGACATAATTGTCCCTGAGATATCCCCACTAGTGCGGGGTGTACCCCCTTGAGAGGCCGCGAAGCTCGACAGGCCTCGGTCGCCGAGAAATATGACACCATGCGGCTCAGGTATATCGGTGAGACCACACTAATCTGAATTTCCAACTTCTTTACTATTCATTATTTTTTGATGGGACTTCGATGACCATATTTGTGGCATTTTTCTAATAAAAATGATACCAAATATGATATAATTCCGATGATATTTACTTGTGTAATAGACGACTAAACTTTCGGGCGCGAGGAAGGATAGCGTATGGGAAAGAAAGAGACGCGGAGAGTCGCAGTCGGCGGCACAGTTCAAAGGCTCGCGCGTCCTCACAATGTATTACCAAGGAATAACTTTTTTATCATTACTTATTTTTTTATGAGACTTTTGCTAATAGATTTGTGACATTGTTCTGATTAAAATGATATCAAACACGATATAATTCGGATCATATACAGGTGTATGGTCATTATGTATAGGTCAGGTACATAACATCGGTGAGGCAGCAGTAATGCAATGACGACACTTTTTCATTTTTAATTAATCTTTTAGGAGACTTTTACCATCATATTTGTAATATTTCTCTGATCAAAGTTTTCTGATTATACATACATATCTATTTTTTTAATTGACGATGAAGTAAGTTTACCAGACCTCTCATTTTTATTAGAAAAATGCCACAAATATGGTCATCGAAGTCCCATAAAAAAATAATGATTAATAAAGAAGTTGGAAATTTGGATTAGGTATGTTTACATTTCTCGGTGACCGAGGCCTCTCGAGCTCGGCTGTCCTTCTCTACGTTCGGCAAACCTCAAACAATGATAATCCTCCGGCATAATTGCCTCTCCGCAGACCCGTGTTGTGGACAATTATAGATGAAAAACTGTATTTTGTAATTCGTAGGACACGTCCTGAAGTCTTTTTGTCCGGAACAGATTGTTTCGATACATTCCCGCCAATATAACTGTCTCAGGTCATCATGATATAAATCAGTGGTGGGCACGGGTGGAGCCCCTCAAACGCCTGCTTCTCCCACCAACCTCTCTTTCATGCAGCGCGCACGTTCGTTGCGTACGCTGATGGTTGTGTCTTCGTTGCTCCATTGTACCGCGTTTGCTGGAAGGGGACAGAGGGCGCTACGGTGTGGACGGTTTTGCCTCAATTGAGGCAAAATTGCACATCGCTGATATAGATACATTACTGTTTTGGCCGCGCATGCGCCTGAAATCTTGCATCATATCCCAACACTGAATCGTAATTGGAACTGAACTGTCGCACTAAACACAAAGCAATCGAATGTCATTCTTCTGCTGTGTCCATAAGGTCGGGCAGCGCTTCTCAGGTGTCGCATTAAAATTCGACACCGAATCGACGCCGTAGACCGAAGAAGAATCCCTTTTCTCGCGTTACTCGCTTCGTCGCGCCTTTTCCGCGCTGAAAAAGGGGAGACGGTTTTTGTAGGTTGTACATTCAATTTCTTCCCATTGTCATCCGAGAGAGCACGGGATGAAACTTTTCCGCGATCGTTACGCCGCGCGGAACGACTACGATGAATGTTTTATGAATTCGCACGTGCAGGAACGCCGCCACCCTCGAATGACGTACCGCGGATTTCAAAAGAAACTAAACAGAGCCCGAGAGAGTTCACGTTTCGCAACCCGTCACCCGTTGCCGATGTTGTTAACAGCGCATTGAGGCCCTTTTCTTATGTAAACCAACGCCGATAGATCGACGGACAGACCTAACTCGCGTTTCGACGACTTTAAGCTCCGTTTTAAACGGTGAAGAGTCGCGTGCCGCTCGCCTTTGTTCCGTCTCCCCCCCTGCAGAGGACCGTCAAACTTTCATCAGCACGTCGAATCGATTTTTCACCACTTGGTTTTCATAGTCGAACTTCCGTGAACGTTGCAAAATTGAATTATTTTCTTGAATATTTTTATAAAGTTCAGGTGGGTGTATAATTTAATTTTAGAATTGATTTAATTGCTTCTTCGCGGTAGTCAGTAATTTTTTAATTGTTCCTTGGTTCTATTTATAGTCTGCAATGGAGATCAAATAATTTTTTGACATTTGCAAAAGAAGATTTTATATTCGATTTTCATGTTAGTAAATACCGTAGCTTTAGATATTTTTTAGTTCGTTATTGTTGAAAAGGCATCTATATATAGGTATCGTTAATAATATATGTTTATTCGAAAGGGTGTGTCAAAAATGTTGTAAATTCTTAAAATGGGCGGTTCATGAGGTTATTTAAAGTGACTTTTTCCTTTGCAGAAATGGTCGTCTTGGCTTTATTAAGGTGTTATTAACGAAAAACACGGACCAATCAGAACGCCGCTACAGCTAACGGACTGTAGCTCAGCGACAGGTCCCGCTGAGCGCGGCGTTACCATTGGCCGAGCCGGAATCCGTCCCCTGCAACGGTGTTCCGATTGGTCCGTGTTTTTCATTAATAACTCCTTAACAAAGCCGAGGTGGCTATTTTTGCAAAGGAAAAAGTTACATTAACACTTTGACTGCCAAAGCAGCGACCTCAAAAATTTCATAAAATCGAAACAATATATTTAATAAAATAATGATTACAGAATTAAAATGTGTGACACTGAGTAACGTTTTAACCTTCTTGCATTTTCCAGATATTAACCAAATTTGATACAATGATTACATTAGCGTAATAATTAATTTTTAAATATGGACAAATAATTCCGTCACCCATATATGGGTGACACGGCAGTCAACGTGTTAAATAAGAAACCACCCTTTTGAAGGATTTACAACATTTTTTAGACATTCTGTTTAATTACATTAAATTGCACAAGTGAAAACAATTTTGTACTACAAAAACGAAGATCTACAGTGTCTCACGGAAATATTTTTACACAAGCATGAAATTAAGACGATTTCATTTTATTTACATACAAATATTACAATAATATGTAAGCAGATAATAACCAAAATGTAAAATTCCATGCACTTCTAACGTGCAAAAATCTTGAAAGCAGTATAAACTGCACGATTCAATATAATCTCATGTAAGATCAATTTATTTTTAATTTTCCGAAAACACGGGCGAAAGAAACGGGATTTAGTCTTTCTTTTGATAATTCATCCATGAAAATGAATATGTATGAGAATATCCAGAGTCCATCAACAATGCTGCAAGCAAAACCTCTTTCATGTTTGCAAGGAATCCGATAGAGGTATCAAGGTATCAAGAATGCACGACGAAAAGGCTCTAGAGATGGCTAGAAAGGCTACCAAGGAAAAGGAAAGAGCAATACGTGCCTACTCCAATACAATTCCTATTCATAGCGGTGAGGCTGAATAAAAAGTAATATATATACTTTTATGTTTGAAGACTACTAGAAAAATTGTTGACGAAGTTCTTGCAATACGCTTTTCGGTTTCACATCAGCTACAATATTCTTCCAGGACGTTCGAACTCAGCCAGCACGTGTCTGAAGCAGAGCTCTTCGCGAGAGGCGGTTACAGAACTCGCGAACCTATACTTAAGAAACGAGCAGGTACGAGAACAAGTTGGAACAGCGCCGGGATCTGTAATTGTCAGTTGAACTTACCCGCGTGGAAGAAACACAGATTTCTTCCGTTTACCGAAGTAAATGTTAAACAATTTGCATAGTCGATTTGTTCTTCACCCATCATTTTTCGCTCTGTCCATACCACGATATAACCTCCACCTTATTTAACAACCCCATTGTTTCTTCCGTAGCTGCACATTAGCTCCCCATCCCCTACCGAATGATGAACTCATGTCAAGTAACTTCCAACCGTATGATCCAACAATAACAGCCCGGTGCAACCGTGCATCTAACAATTCTCCTAACTGTACCACACGAGTGTTAGCAACTTTGAGACTGTACTCTTCTGCACACATACATTGTGGTAATCCCCGAGTAGTTGCAGCGAAAGCGTTGCCACGAAGTTAAACCCTCGTGACGGAGTTCCGTCAGCCCATTGTGTATTTAATAATATTGACCAATTAAATAAACTCGGGATCGATAGGCGTGTGCAACTGTGGCCGTAGTGCGGGAGTGCATGTACAGTCTATACGGCCGGGCAGCGATTATTGGAAACATGTCACTTATCGTATAGATGCAACTTGATGAACCTTTTCTTCCGATGTTCGAGGTATTGTCTATTTTTTTTAGGCTATTAATGATTATTAGAACGGTAATCTTTATGCAAAATAAAAATGGTCCGAATCAATTACAAGACAGGAGACGTACACAAGAATTGAATCCTTCTCTTAATAATTTTGGCAGGTTGCAAATAATGTACCAGCAACACTAAATAAATCTAACGTTCCTTTGATTTTGTGTTCAACTTACTACTTTTATGCATTTATGACAAAAGTGAGTAGGTTCCATTTACAATGGTAAAAATATAAACAGAATTTAATAATATCAATACATTATCATTAGCCTATCAAATGTATTAAAAGAGGAAAAACGTGTCTATCTTCCATAATTTTTATTTGCTGCATAAGGATTCACAGTTTACTGATTACAAACTATTATTTAAACATAATATTAGCGTTTTAGATACACACGTTGGAAACAATATACCATTTTCTGTTTTATCGAAGTTACATTACATTAGGACATATAGAGGTCAAATACATTTGTACACAGAATTTGATACTCTATCGATTCATGATACAAAAAGTAGGTCAATACATTTAAAGAAGTCAAGGGGACCTTGAAATCTCCGAAATGCCTTCACGCACATAAGAAATGTTTACATCACAATATTTCCCCCTCTATACCGTGCAACTTTTGTATTATACAGGGTGTCCCACGTAACAGCTTTCACGATTTTTTAAGTACTTGCGATAATCTGACAAAAACTATTTTCAAAAAAAAATTGATCAGTTTTCGATTAGCTATATATTGCAATAAAAAAATTGGAAAAACATTTTTTTTATAGTGTTGTCAAGGTCACCTTCATTTTTTAAATGGCACTTTGTATTTTTGACTTAACAGTATTATAACCCTTGTCAAGATGAAATCAACGACCTAATATACCATGGCCTTGGGATGACCTTGAAGGCGAAGATATGAAAATTTTAACAAAACATGACAATCTGCTTGAATGGGTGATAATAACTTGTGTTTATTATTCAGACTCGAAATTACATTCAATTTTTATGGGGTCATTTACAGTCATTAGTTTATGCTGTTTCAATACAAAATAAGGAACATTTAAAGCAGCGAATCCGTACAGCATGCGAAGAACTTCGCTACGACAGTATCGCAAGAGCAACAAATGCAAATTTACTACGATGAACGGAATTGTGCCTACAACAAAACGGATTTCAATTCGAACATTCGATGTGACTTTTTTACGAAATCGTTTGCGTTCATTTAGTCAAAGTTTCTAAATTGAATGTAATTTCGAGACTTAATAATAAACACAAGTTATTATCACCCATTCAAGCAGATTGTCATGTTTCGTTGAAATTTTCATTTCTTCGCCTTCAAGGTCATCCCAAGGTCATGGTATACTAGGTCGTTGAATTCGTCTTGACACGGGCTATAATACTGTTAAGTCAAAAATACAAAGTGCCATTTAAAAAAATGAAGGTGACCTTGACAATACTATAAAAGAAAATGTTTACCAAAAATATGTACTAAAAATTGAAAATATTTTTTGTCAGATTATCCCAAGTACTTAAAAAAACCTGGAAACTCTTACGTGGGAGACCCTGTATAATTTTCTCATATTATTACAATTAACAGAAATATTCAAGGTGGACAAAGTTATTGCCCCACCCTGTATTTAGTATTTAAGTTTGGTACAATATTATTGCCCGTGTTATCCTGAACTTTTATGAAAGATGCTTATAAGCACGTCATATTGGTGTTCCCGCAGTTAATTTTAATTAACCAAACACGTCGAATGCGAGTTATTGCCGACCATACACACTGCAGTATAGCAGGAAATTGACAGAGTAAACAGTCGGGTCGGTCAGTGATACGTATCAGTGGTTCGAGATACAAGTCGAAATTTGATTAGATCATTGGTAGCTGGCAATGATCGGTGTTGATCGCCAGACGACAATCTAGGTGCGACGTCAGGAGAGAGATCGAAATCGGTGTTTATCGGAAGGCGTCGTAGGAATTCCCATAAATTAGATTACCCCGGATCGACACTTCATTTGCATGCGGAATTGGCGAGCAATTAGCCGGTAATCAGGAAACCGATTAAATATCGTTCGATACATATCGGCAGATGTCGATCTGTTGATCATCGATACACGCAACGTCGTTACGCATTCATTCGCGTTGACAGAACAAACATAACTAATCACTCCGCGCATCTCGGCGACAATGGTATCATTAAAATCATACCTTTGGGCGTAATTCCTGCGATAATAATGTTTTAAGCGATGCAGCGCTTTTTCATGGAAAATTCAATACCGCGCGGATGAACTGCGAATTTTTACGGAGATTGTTAAACAGTTCTTTCTTCTCAAATGTAAAATACAAAATCAAATTTAAAATTACGGTTCATATTTGAATTTCAAATGGAACTTACAAAGCAACGAATACCAAATAACGAAGTGCATACCAGGTTGCTAATAGATAGCGAATCTTTATGCGATATAAAACTTTTCTGCATCACTTGCGACACAGATAGAAATTTCATTCTTCCTTTAGTCCAATTCAAATAAGTTGGAAATAGGATAATTGTGCATTAAAATTCGTTCCTCATTACTTAATTCTCTTCTAAATGCTTAAAATACAGTGACTAAATATAGAATAACAGAGTAGTTGGAACCACTTTCTCGATCAATGGGAGCAACGTTATTTAAAGGTCTTTCATCTAATTTAACCTCTAATTTAAGACAAGATCTCCGGTATAATATCCGAGCCGCACAAACGATCGAAAAGCGTCGGGTTGCAACGAATATCGATATAAAATGATTAGACCGAGAGATTGTTTGACTACTTGAAGCAATCCACTTTCGAACTCCTGATTAGCTCTTTCCGAGGCCGGAGTTTCGTGAAAGGAACAGCAATAATATCGGTAATGAACTTTAAAAACGCCTGTAACTTCGACGTTACCCGACCAAAGATCTCGTTAATGGCGACGTGACGGCGAGCTAGTTTTCTGCACGAGTCCGGGATGCTTGAACTGAAAATTCAAGCGAATAAGTTTATTCCGTGAGTCACAAGCGGAAGTAGTTCGGTATCCTGATAGCGAAGCTAATCCAGTAAGAACTTTGACTGGAGCAACACGATCGGAGAGGCAGCGCGGCAGAGGGCCAAAACTTCGCCGATTGGATCCACGTTCGAGCTCGCGCTCGCGCGCGCGCGCGAAAAACGAACTTCCGGAGAAATTGCGTTGCCGAAGGGTCGCGTGGCCTGCATCCGTATGCTCCTTTGGGGGTCACTCACCCAGAAATCGTCTCTCTATGATTCACAATTCAACCAGCTTCGCCAACGTGTTTACCTGCAACAAAAAATATCGGTGCGTTAATACAATTTTCTTGCCGGAACTCGATTTCGCTGGAGTACGCTAGAGAATCAGATTTTTTGGAGTTGGCGAATTCGTATTGGCCATCCAAATTCACCTCACGAATTCATGTTTTATTATTCGATTTAACGTTGAAACAATACGATCGTTTTTTCACGGCAGTGTGTTATTCTACACTCGCCAAATTGATGTCATTTTTTTTAGAGTTGAAAAACATTCGTGAATTATTGAGTACCAAATAGGTATTTTTGTCATTTATCTTTTTATTGATTAAACATGTATTTGTTAAGGTAGAGATACATTCATCTGTTTTCATCGTCGTTTACATACTATTATATTGGAAGCGATAACGATTTTTATGCAAATTAATATACAGGGTGGTCCACGCAACTTGTTCACATTCAATTACTTCCAATGTATGCATTGTATGAAAAACTTTTTGTAGAAAAATTGTATGATTTGAAGGGATACTTAATAATATCTATACGTAATTAATATACTTTTTTTGTAAGTGGGGGAATTTCGGAGATTTGAAGGTCAATTTCGCTTTTTAAATCGAATACAACATTTTTTATGTCAAAATATCGAAGAGTGTTCAATTTTGAGTAAAAAAAGTACTGACCTATAGTTAATGAATAATTTCAATCGTTGTTGATAAACATTGTCACGTAAATTCCACGGACTTACGGAAATCTTTTCTGGTATTGAAACTCTTAATTGATATCATGCACAGACCCTTTTCAAGAAACAGAGTGAAATTATTCGTTAACTATTAGGTTTACGGCTAATAAAAGTCAGTACTTTTTTACTCGAAATTTAACGCTCTCCGATATTTTGATATAAAAAATATGGCACTCCGAAAATCTCCGAAACGCCTCCACTTAAAAAAAAGTATATGAATTATATAATGTATCCCTTCAAATTATACAGCTTTTCTCGAAAAAATTTTTTCATACAATGCATACTTTGGAAGTTATTGAGGGTGAACAAGTTGCGTGGACCACCCTGTATAAATCTATCAAATTTTGTTTAAAACAAATTAGGTAGAATTTGGATAGAATTTCTATGCAACACTACATTAATTTCATATGCTTTACTGGTGACTCAAAACTGAGAATTGTCGTGGGGTAAACATTATTCGAATATATTGATGAATTTGATTTCGGCGCTAGGTTCGATCTTATTGGAAGTCAGGAAATTTGCAGTTTCGATCCGTGTGTGGATCATTCTCAAGAGATTTTATGCGTTTGCTGTGCAAAGGTTATAATAAAAGAAAAACAAAATATTTTTATGAATAAGAGTTACGGCGGAACGTGGTTGAAACCATGTTGAAACTCAGTTACGTATCTGCCACCATGGTTTCAACCACGTTCCGCCGTAACTCTTATTCATAAAAATATTTTGTTTTTCTTTTATTATAATCTTTGCACAACAAACGCATAAAATCTCTTGAGAATGATCCACACACGGACCGAAACGTTGGGGATAAAAATATAACTGCATATTTGCTGACTTTCAATAAGATCGAACCTAGCGCCGAAATCAGATTCATCAATATAATTAATTTCGATCGAAAGAAATTACATTTATATTATTCGAATATATTAGAAAGTTGTAACAAAAAACCAAATACACCGATGATTGTTAAAAAGAGTAGTGTAGTTCGTTTTTTTTGCTGATCAAAATGAAAAATGGTCCACGCACATTGTTCCAGCAACTGCACGCGATCATTGATTAGACGCCAGAGAGGGAGAGAGAGAGAATGAGATAGAGAGACAGAGAAAGAGAGCGGGAGATTAAAAGAATGCGATGAAAATGATAAAACATCGTGTCTCGTTCGATAGTATTTGCACGGTAGCTCGTTTCAACCAGTAAATTGCAATGGCTCTCCTATCTAGCAGACATTGATTAAATTCATCGTATTTCATTTCTATTTTACCGGCGGTCGAGAATTATAAAACAAGTAATTGCAGTAACGAAAGTGCAGCAAACTAATCTCTGCATTTTTAAAACAGCAAAAGTTATATATCCGTTCTATGCAAAATGCATCGGACACCGGGAGTGCACTCCCGCCGTTTTCCCCTAATGAACCGACATTTTCTAGAACCGAGAGCGGCCATCGCGTTATAATTCAATTAACAAGTTATCGTATCGGAGGTGAATAAAATCTGAAAAGTCTACGTTCTATCGGCGAGACAACTTTTCCAGAGATTATACTTCCGCTGAATGCGCTTTGGGACAAGGTCGATTATTTTTCACTGACACAATAACGTCGCTGCAGATGACACTCGCAGATATTGCATCGCCACTCGTGCAAGACTAATCCGAGCTGCAATATATAACTGAGAATCGAAGCCGGGAAAGTGACTTTCTTCGCGTTCTCCCTTTTACCCGTTGCTTGCACCCGTTACACACAGGGTGTCCCGTAATAAGCATCAATTGACGCTGCACTAAATCATTCGTTTAATGAACGTGTCCTCTTCAATTTAATATCGATGCAGTCGTCGTACTTATCCAACAATATAGTAACATCTTCATGCTACAAAAGCAAGTACAAAATACGAAAATACAAATAATATATAAATTAATAAGAAACATTACGATCTGCGTTAAAGCAAAATGTTGTTAAGCAATACATCCAACGTGATCATCTTTTGATAACATTTTATTATTTCTTAACACTTCCAGAAATAATAAAACACGTTTACGGGACGCGTCAAAATGACACGTTCGAATATTTTGAATTGACGATTATTGAGATTGTAAAAATGTGTTCAAGAGGAACTATACAACAAATTTGTTTCTTTGAGGCTATATTATACAAAAAAAAATGGCTGAAGATGTTGTTAGACACATTCACGTTACTTTTATAAAGTAATGTAAAATAGTCACTTTTAGTGCTCCGTAAACGTAGTGTTAAGCTTTCGTTTTTAATAAATTCTGCAGAATCTGTAATTCGTACAATAGCATATTTCCTTTTGAAACAGCAAATACAGTAAACGTTATTATGGAAAATTGAATCCTTATGCTGTATCTTGATACTAAAAAATTCATACGATAATTATACTTGAATGTAACAACTAGTGAGACACATAACCTCTTGTACTATAATGACGAGCCAGACTCGTGACGAGGATTTCGAACGAAATTTACTAAAAATGAAAATTATCAATTTCCTTTAAACCGAAACAAAAATTCTATTTTGTTGTTGTCGATATATAGCTGTTAGAGAATATACAAGCATTTAATAAGTATATTTTCTTTTTCCTCGAAGAAATTATGGCCGATAAAGAAGTTCTAATCACTGTAACCATGAAATTAATCATAGTACAGGGGGTTAAAGGCCACAACAAAATAATAAAAGTAATGGCAAGAGGAATGAAAGAAATAAATCTGGAAATATTAATAATATCATCTACCCCCTTTTCAGCTAAAAGATGCCTTCCAATTAGCCAGTATTTCATTTTTACTCGGAAATATCATAAAAGTAACAACATTCTGTGATAATGAGAGAGATTCTAGCGTTGAGCTCCTAAAAAAGGGGAGAATAGTGGAAGAGAGGGAAAGATCGTCAACTTTCGGGTTAAACACAGTGTCTCGGCTCATCGGAGGCAAATAATTGGGACCAGGGGATGAGGAACTCCCTTCGGCATGGCTGTTCTCTCTCTCTCTCTCTCACTCTCCCCCTCTCTCTATTTCTCTCTTTCCTCGGAACAGCGACGACAAAAGGAGGAAAAAGGCGAGGTAGTTGAAATCACGTCGCCTGACTCTCGGGCAAAGAAGTCGCTGAACCAAAAAGTTATCTTTTTTCGGTCCCTCTCGGTTCGATGATTTCTTACCGCGTCACCGAGCTTATTTTCCCCTCTCCATTTCCCACGGCCACAATTATTTCGTGCCAATTTGATGCACGAAGACGTCAATATGCACAGTCTGTGACTCTGTGACGTACAGCGACGCGCACAGAGAGCGATCATTAATTTATCGGAGTGTAAAAAGAAAATTCCGATCGTGTCGTATACTTTTTTCACGGTCTATAAACACGCACCTAAATGAATGCCCATTGAAATATTATTTCGAACATTTTGCTGAATATTTTACTACAATTAAGAAACTGATTAAATTGTTTCATTGTATTCAAGAATTCAACACTTTATCTACCGGCGATTATTCCATCATTTTCGGAAATCTCTGGACCACGGCTGAAGACATTTTGATAAAACCTTCGACAGCAACAGAAACTTCAAACATAAAACAACTCATGTTCGATAACGTAATCTAATAATTTCATTTGGAATTTCGTTCCATTTGTTACTCTACAATTATTGAGAAACTTATTAATAGGCTTCCGGTAGATAAAGTGTTAATAGGATTTTCTATAATTGTGATGTACCAAAGGGAAGCTTAAAAGTCTCTTTTCACATAATAATCCCGAACGAGATTATTAGATTACGTTGTTGAGGGTTACTCGCTGTTTCACGAATGAAATTACTATCGTTGTAGAGAGATCTACTAAAACATCCCTAGCCGTGGATCGTAGACTTTCCATAATTATGAAACAATCGCCGGTACTTAACACGTTGACAGCCAGGCGCATTTTCCATGGTTTGTCCAGGGCGCCAACGTGAATTTTTCATTATGCGATGCATATTATGTTGAAATATTATTTGCAGTAAATAAAGTGAGTTATAAAATCATGCTTGAAGCATTTCTCGTGCATTAATTTCTTCAAACCATTATAGTAACAATGGTATTATTGAAAAATTTATCAGTATCCATATTTAATCTAATTATGTACTTTTATTATTTGCTGCGTCGCCGGTCACCGGTGGCCCCCACGGCGCTGTAGTCAAGTCGAGTGCCGGTCACCGGTGACCCCCATGGCAGTCAACGTGTTAATAAAACAAAAACTAAGAAGTTTAGTTTTGTGATATTAATTACTGTTTCAAACCTCTTCTATTCCTCAGATCGTAAGGAAATTTTGTACACTCAATCTACCAGCGTAAAAATTAATTTTCAATTCTGTATAAATAATTCCGTCACCCAGATATGGGTGACACGGTGATGAAAGTGTTAACATGCATATCTCCTTTCCCATAAGTTAATATTTTATAATATAATACCTTCTGATGGAGATCATCAGAGGTAACACGTAGTCAACGTGTTAAAGCATTAGAAGAATGGGGGCAACACAGATATTTTATGAATTTTACATCTTTCACATAAAGCAAAATGTATGTTAAAATTCAGAATTTTAATTGACCGTATTCGAAAAATATAGAGGTCACTACTCGTTTCGTGCGAAAAGATTACAATGAATGCTCAATAATTGTCCACAACACGGGTCCGGTCAGGGACAATTATCGTGCAGAAGATATTATTTTTCGACCTCTGGCGAACGTGAGGACGGACAACGTAGCTCGAGAGGCCTCAGTCGCACAGTGTGACGAGTACATGGGCGTTCGGGACAAAACTCGTAATTTCTAAACTAATCAATTTTCGCTGTAAGACCTCTAATACTTTTTCAACACGTTGACTGCCAGGCGCATTTTCCATGGTTTGTCCAGGGCGCCAACGTGAATTTTTCATTATACGATGCATATTATGTTGAAATATTATTTGCAGCAAATAAAGTAAGTTATAAAATCATGCTTGAAGCATTTTTCGTGCATTAATTTCTTCAAACCATTATAGTAACAATGGTATTATTGAAAAATTTATCAGTATCCACATTTACTCTAATTATGTACTTTTATTATTTGCTGCGTCGCCGGTCACCGGTGGACCCCACGGCGCTGTAGCTAAGTCGAGTGCCGGTCACCGGTGACCCCCATGGTAGTCAACGTGTTAAAGCATTAGAAGAATGGGGGCAACACAGATATTTTATGAATTTTACATCTTTCACATAAAGAAAAATGTATGTTAAAATTCAGAATTTTTATTGACCGTATTCGAAAAATATAGAGGTCACTACTCGTTTCGTGCGAAAAGATTACAATGAATGCTCAGTAATTGTCCACAACACGGGTCCAGTCAGGGACAATTATCGTGCAGAAGATATTATTTTTCGACCTCTGGCGAACGTGAGGACGGACAACGTAGCTCGAGAGGCCTCAGTCGCACAGTGTGACGAGTACATGGGCGTTCGGGACAAAACTCGTAATTTCTAAACTAATCAATTTTCGCTGTAAGATC